>CM060973.1:47610365-48993698 GCA_030765045.1 Tenodera sinensis
CATGCGCATGGCATCGCTTGATATCGCATCTTATGTGTAACGCATAGCATGCGCATTGAGCCACTTCGCGCCACATGCGCATGGCATGCTTGATATCGTATCTCATGTGCATCTCATCGCATGTGCATTGGCTCACTTCGAGTCACATTTGCATGGCATCGCTTGATATCGCATCTCATCGCATGCGCATTGTGTCACGTCGCGTCACATTTCCATGGCATTGCTTGATATTGCATCTCATGTGCATCTCATCGCATGCGCATTGAGTCACATCGCGTCATATGCGCATGGCATCGCTTGATATCGAATCTTATGTGCATCGCTTCCAAGCGCATTGAGTCACATCGCATCACATGCCTATGCATCGCTCGAAATCGCATCTTATGTGCATCTCATGCGTATTGAGTCACATCGTATCACACGCTCATGGCATCGCTCGACATCGCATCTTATGTGCATCGCATCGAGTGCTCATTGAGCCAGTCGCGTCACATTTGCATGGCATCGCTTGATATCGCATCTCATGTGCATCGCATCGCATGCGCATTGAGTTACGTGGCATATCATGTGCATGGCATTGCTTGATATCGCATCTTATGTGCATCGAATGGAATGCGCATTGAGTCACGTCGCGTCGCATGCGCATGGCATTGCTTGATATCGCATCTTATGTTCATCGCATCTTATGTGCATTGAGTCACGTCGTACCACATGCGCATGACATCGCTAGTTATCGCATCTTTTGTGCATCGCATCGCATGCGCTTTGAGTCACGTCGCGTCGCATGCGAGTAGGTAGGTTAAGGGAATCCTGGAACAGACCCAAATGCGCAAGATGGCCGCCACGCGTAATCTAAGGATTACTAGGTAAGGTGGTAGGGGAAGCAGGACGTTGTAGGTGTTTGAAGGAATCTCTAGGGATGACTCTTAAGGCCCATAGCAGTGTATGTATGCTTATGAGCGTTCATGGTGTCTGAGTATGTCCTTCACTATATTGATGTACGCCACCTAACACAGGAGCATTCTGATTTGATTGAATATATTACCCCAACATAATGTTACCTCACCCCACATTGCCTCACTAACATAACCTAACCTATCCTAATCTAACCTAACCTAAGCCTCATACTTCTACTCTTCTAACCTATCTTAACCTAACCTAAGCTCCATACTTCTACATGGCTAACCTAACCTAACCCAGCTCCCACTATTTACTCCCGTCTTTGATAATTTAACCTAAGCCCCATACTTCTACTCGTCTAACCTATCCTAACCTAACCTAACCTAACCTATCCTAATCTAACATGGCCTAGCCTAACCTAAGATAGATCCTCTTATTATTATTTATTCTATTCTACTAACATGATACGTTTCTAGACATTCATTCTATCCTCTTATCATCTATCCTATTCCCTCCTCTGCTTATCTATTCTATCCTGTCATACGCTACCCTGATCTCCCTCTAGGAATTTCATAAACATTTTGATACTATTTTGAGTCCTCTGATAGATCTTTTTAAGCACTTTTAGCATATTCTTGATGCTTTTACAACATATTTAAGAATTTTTCAGACAATTTTCAGAATTATTCAGTCATTTTCATACATTTTTAAGACGTTTCGCCCCATTTTGCTACAATTTTGCACCCTCTGTTAGATCTTTTAGACGCTTTTAGTATATTCAGGGCGCTTTACAACATATTTAACAACTTTTCAGACAATTTTCAGAGTTATTCAGTAATTTTCATACATTTTTAAGACGTTTCACCCCATTTTGCTACAATTTTTGCATCCTCTGTTAGATCTTTTAGACGCTTTTAGTATATTCAGGGCGCTTTTACAACATATTTAACAACTTTTCAGATAATTTTCAGAGTTATTCAGTCATTTTCATACATTTTTAAGACGTTTCGCTCCATTTTCCTGCAATTTTGCACCCTCTGTTATATCTTTTACACGCTTTTAGTATATTCAGGGCGCTTTTACAACATATTTAACAACTTTTCAGACAATTTTCAGAGTTATTCAGTCATTTTCATACATTTTTAAGACGTTTCGCTCCATTTTACTGCAATTTTTCACCCTCTGTTATATCTTTTAGACGCTTTTAGTATATTCAGGGCGCTTTTACAACATATTTAACAACTTTTCAGACAATTTTCAGAGTTATTCAGTCATTTTCATACATTTTTAAGACGTTTCGCTCCATTTTCCTGCAATTTTGCACCCTCTGTTAGATCTTTTAGACGCTTTTAGTATATTCAGGGCGCTTTTACAACATATTTAACATCTTTTCAGACAATTTTCAGAGTTATTCAGTCATTTTCATACATCTTTAAGACGTTTCACCCCATTTTGTTGCAATTTTTCACCCTCTGCTAGATCTTTTAGACGCTTTTGGTATATTCAGGACGCTTTTACAACATATTTAACAACTTTTCAAGCAATTTCGAGGATTATTTAGAAGTCATATTATATATTTTCAGCGTGTATTGAGACCCGTTTAGACTCGTTGATAGATATTTCAGCCTGTTTCCAGATATTCTGAAGACTTTTATGTCCAGTTTAAACATTTTTCAGAGTATTTTAGACGAATTTGACATTATTTAAGGCAATCGGAGAGTTATTCTGGACGCCCCTGTCCATTATTGTTTGCTTTAAGCACTTTGAAGGGTAATGGAAGATAATTTTCACGATATTAGGAATACTGAACCGTCTATTTCAAGGCTGTTAGACGTATCTCTACCAGTTAAATATCGTTTCAGCCATTTTAGAGACATTTTAAGCACTATAGGGATATTTCAGACTTTGTCACCAACATTTTGATTGGTTTTCAGAATCCTTTGAAACACTTTTATAGGCGTTAGACGCTTTTAATGGTATTTTTCGAGCGCTAATTAAGACATTTCAGCTCCTTCACAGATATTTTGAGGATTTTCAGGGCATCTTAAACTCGTGAGAAGCATTTTTTTCGCCAGTTTGAAGATGTTTTAAGGCACTGAAGCAGGTATTTTTGAAGTTGCTAGGGGTATTTTACTAAGCTTTCTTCAGTAATCGCTTTGTTTTATAGTAGTTGAAGAGCAGTCTAACCTATTCAGTCATTTATTGCATTTCATCATCATTATCAATTACTCTATCTTATAGTCCATCTAACCTATCCTAACCTAACCTGACCTAATGAGGAAATAGGGATGTTAAGGCAAGCAATGAAATAAAAAAAGAATAATAGCAATGAGATAATTTTTTATTCAACTTATAGAGATACATACACTAGCATTAACATTTAGAAAACAAGTATACACTGCTGAAAGACGATAGCGCCCTCCTCAGTTCTTCTTCTTATTATTCGCATTATCATTCTTCTCTCTTGGTTAGATGTGCCATTGGCGCACGAAGTTCATAGTTCAACAATCTTCAATTTTTTCTACAGACAAGCTTTAAGTACCCATGTCTAGGCACTATTCTCGACACTGTAATGTCCATACGCATACGTCGATATTCCATCCCCTTTAATCACTCTCTTGTCATCGTGAGGTGATAAGGCTATTTTATTAGCTTCAACCGTAGAAATATTGTGATGTCGGGATAGGATTAAATTCATCGGAGTTCTAACAATTTTCAAAGTTTTAAGGCACTCTACATAGCTATTGAAGTTGATGTATTGCTTAATGGCGCTACGTTTTATACCTTTAACTTTTTTTATCACAGAACCATCAATATCGATAGCATACATTTTAGGCCTGAGACCTACAAAACGATGAATGATTTTTCCACAGGCTTCATCTTTAAACTTTCCCAACACTTTTTTGTTGTGTGTAGAATGACATACATGGTTAGCAGGGTAATCAGATGTATCCAGATGTTCAAGCATGTGTAATTTATCCTGATATATATCTTTAGTAGACACTCGATGGACGAAAGAATCCGTATCCATATACAAGAGTTTAAGATTTTCAGCTCCATAATATGGAAGTAACACGTCATATTGATAGGAATACATTAGAGTCTTGGAGATGTCTAGTACACTCATACCAATGTATATGGGCTTGTTGAACACTATTTTACGAGAAGCCATATGTACAGCCGCAAGATTAGGTCCATATATGGTTCGATCAATGAATATAGGTTTAGCTATGAGTTTTTCTAACGTTTTGCTGTTTGTCACAAGCCGTATATCCATACGATTACGAATATTTTCCATAGTTTTTCCAAACATAGCGTTATTGAATAGTTTATAAAGGTCCTTCTCAAAATCATTTCTAGCTTGTTGTCGTAGTCGGTTATTAAACTCGACGTAAGGTTTTAGCCTTACAACACGATTGATGAAACTGAAGTGCTCGATGAATCTTTGTTAATAGTAGACCGTGACTAAGAGCTTGTTTCAAGGCCATGTAGTGTACCACATACTTCTTTCGGCACCCAAGATGAGCTATTAACTTCTCTGAAGAGGATTCCCCCGGTTTCAGACTCTCAGGCAGGAAGGGCAAATCATTATGAAGATCGTGGAGCTCGACAGGATATTCGACATCGACTTCTAAGATGTATCCAAGGGGGTCATCTTCCTTCAATAAATCCAGGTCTAGATGATCAGGAGAAACCCACTTAAAACCTCCATAAGGAAGGGCCTTACACATTCCCCATCCGTATTGGTTATTGGCGTCTTCGTATGTAATAAACTGAGAGGGTTTCCGAGAGTCATACTGTGACATATAGATATTATTCGCCTCAGCATAGCGATGAGAAACCTGGCATAAGCCTCCTCTTATACCAGATTCAACCATGAGCAGCTGATCGTAGTCCAGCAGCAATTGCAGCTCAATTCCAGTATACAGCAGCATAGCATCCCATGTAAGCCCTGGAGAAGTGAAATAATGTGCAGGATCTACTTTATGAGTTTTCAGAGTCTGGTCCCTGAATGTTTCAAAGACATCTGCGAGGAGCAGAACATCAGAGATTAAGTAAATATCGCTGTACTCGCCCAAATTTCTTACATTGAACTGATTCCATACATTTGTAGCATGCTCGTAGTCATCGTCGGTAATTTCTTCTTCGTTTAATTTATTGTAGAATGCTTTCCTTGGAGGCAGATGAGTATCATTCAAAACGTCCCACGATGTGAGGTAATCATAGGGGAACACTCCCTTACGTGTCATCAAGCCAATCTTCTCTTCACCGAAGTACTTCTCTGTTTCGGGATACGTAATTAGGTTTTTCACTAACTTATCCAAGCTTGTACTCAGGAAACGGTAGGTATCCACAAACCTGAGTTTAATATCCCCAACATACTTGGAGAATGATATATAACTTTCCTCTGAATTTGGTATAACCTCTACTCTTTCGCTTGTGCAACCTAACTCCTTAATAATGAAATGGGAGTCATACCCACTCAGATTGTGCATGAAGACAGGTATATAATTAGGTGTTTTACAAGCTAGGTTACATTTATTGTGTAAAGATCCTCTGTACGCCCCGGATACATGATCGTGATCGCGAACCTTCCAATTATCTTCTGTAAATTCACGCCCGCACAGGTAGCATATTGTAGAAGCATCGAACGATTCTTGTTCTTCAGCTGTAAGTTTCAGAGGCTTAGCAGATTTATATAAGTCACCAATTTTCTTCGCAAGGGAAGTTAGATACTCTAGGAACTTCTCAGCAGCATCATGACCTCGATACACGTAGGGATGTGTAGGAAGATCGGTTTCTACTTTGTCAACGCTGGATGATGGTTTGACGTAAACAGCAAAGCTCATTGGAGAATGACTTTGATAGGGTGTTGTATAGGAGGTTTCAGGATTAGAGGCGCAGGTATGGTAAGGTGTGAGAATGCTCTCAAAATCAGCATAGATGACATATGGCAGTTTCAGCATTCTTTCCACGTTTTTGAATCTGACGATAGAGTTTTCCTTTGTAGGCATAACGCATCTAGCAATAGCATGTTGCATGCACATTTCTCTATGCTCCTCCAATTTTTTCATTCCACTTGGTCCATGTTGATCATCAAAATGACTGAAACATCTTTTACATACATATATTTGCCCATGATGTTTAGTTTTCTGGCCGCGAATAAGCTTCTCAAAATCCTTTATGTATACATAGTGATGCTTGCCAGCTGAATCACTCAACAGAAGAAGATCGCGATGATCAGATAATTCATCATTGACTACCTTTACAGGAAACACTTCATGTTTTTCATCCAGTCCAAACACATTTATGGACATATTGTTGAGCTTTTCAAATTTAGAGATTTCACCCAAGCTCGTAGGAAATGAGACGCATGAGAAATCGTATTTTTCTTGGTGATCCTTATACTTGCTAACACGATGAGCATTCTTTTGAATGAATTTTGCAAGAACCGCATATATAAAGCATTTCTCGTCACTATAATTTTGAGGGTTTATACAGGCTTTTCTCGCTTCCACAGATGCAGGTAGAGGAATATAGCTGCTCCCTCGAAGGGCATTGTACTTGTTAATACGTAGTCGAACGCCATCAACACTCAGAAGAGCCCAATTACTGCCTTTCAACTTACTTTCCTCCATTTCAACACGAAGTTTCTCGAATTTTTTTTCCAAGATGACGTTCATATCAGTTTCTAAAAACACAGGTTGGTTACGTGTTTTAAATGTTCTGTCACATGTCTCTCCATGAACATTCACAAATTGACAGTCGACCATGATGTTAATTTTCACACTTTTATGTATCGACAGTTCTTTCTTTATAGCTTGAATTATACGATGTTTTGACTCCTGTAGGTAAGTTTTCATATCCTTGAAGGTGTCACAACGTATATAATATGATTTGAGTAGTCCTTCAAATGATGTTTCATACTCGATCATATCACACTCATCAGTCATTGTCAATAGATGATGCTTGCTAGGTTCAAACTTGATTTTCTTGCGAGATACAGTTTTTTCACATCTTTCTTCATGTACGTCTCTTCTATGCTCAGTATTGCAAACATCACCACAATGTTTACACCTGTAAACTCGACCGCATACCAACTCATGTCTCTTCTTATCATAGTCGCGTAGAAAAATCTTTTCGCATTTACTGCACCTATAATCTGGTATAGCATTCAGAACCGATTCCATCATTTCACCACTCCAGACTTTTATAATATGTAGTGGAACACTTGTAAATTATATAAATGAATAAATGCTTATAGCACTTTCCACTGACTCGCCTCGATAACTTATAAAAGCTATTGAACGGTAATCTCGCTAAGAGAAGCTGATGTGCTCGACTCGAAGGTTAATTACTGAATAACTATGTAAGCTCAAACAAACCCTACTTATTCCACTAGCACGTACCTTATAAATTACTACGCGATTCAAGAT
Organism: Tenodera sinensis; assembly: GCA_030765045.1. NCBI lineage: Eukaryota > Metazoa > Arthropoda > Insecta > Mantodea > Mantidae > Tenodera > Tenodera sinensis. The sequence continues at coordinate 47,617,703 of CM060973.1, forward strand.
TAAGTTTGTATTTTTAAAATATATATCATTAAACTACGTGAGTCAAGGATCAACTTGTTTCATTCTTATTTGCCAGTTCAACGTTAACATGCATTTCCCCTCATTTTTAAAGTTTAAACAAGGTAAATTATATTTCAACCACTGTATTTATAGAAATAAATGTTTATAATTTTAATACTTTCATGCCGAACACACACACACACACACACACACACACACTCACACACGCGCGCGCGCAAAATTGAGACGTGAAACGGCGGTTATGTATCTTTAAGTAACATTTCTTTAATCGATATCGGATGACAGTAATGGAACCATCTAAGCAATATTTAAACGCTTAAAAAAACCAAATTTCTGCTATATTTCATCAAACCTTCCGATTTTTATGACTTTTTCTCGTCTTTTACGCACTTTAAAACGAATCCAACAGAAAAATTAAGACGCGAAACGGCGGTTATGTATCTTTAAGTAACATTACTTTTATCAACATCAGATGACTCACGATAATTCAAGATCACGATTGCAGCGACTCATAGCGGCTTCAATCAGTACTAAAGCGCACATTCGACAGATTTTATACTCTTTATGACGGTAAATTATATATTAGCCCTCAAATTATCATTGTTTTTATGGTTTTCCACCGTTTTTACGTACTTTGCGACGAATCCGACAGAAACATTAAGACGCGAAACGGCGGTTATGTATCTTTAAGTAACATTTCTTTTATCGATATCGGATGACAGCGATAGAAGCACTTGAACATTATTTAAACGCTTAAAACCTAATTTTTTCGCTATATTTAATCAATTTCAGCATTAGAGTTCTATGACGTCACACTCAAGCATCGACGGGATGTCTACTACCTCCAAACATGTTCATACAAGTCTAATGACGTCACGCAAGCACCATACAGAAGGCATAATTCAACGACAAAGACAAACTCTATATTCCTGCAACGAAATAAACGTATTTGAAAGCGTCTTAACACGTTAACTTCAATGCATGTATATAAACCTCTTATATAACAATAAAAAGAAAGAAAAAGGAATAAATAAGAAATAAAATAAAGGGAAATAAAGTATTAGCACAATAGACCCTTAGAAACGAGGTTATTCCATATCTTTCATCATTCAGTCAACTAACAGCTAAATGATGTCACACAGTAGCGGCGACACTGTCTACACTACTTGAAAACAAGTTTAGACAGGAAAGTCTCCCCACCCTTAGATCCACGTAGCAACATTATGAGAAGGCCAACAGTAACGTCCAAGACACAGTAGCAGCAACACTGTCTACACTACTTGAAAACAAGTTTAGACAGGAAAGTCTCCCCACCCTCAGATCCACGTAGCAACATTATGAGAAGGTCAACAGTAACGTCCAAGCCATCAGAGCGAGTATATGGGGCGTGAACAATCGACAACGCTTTTCACCGTTTAAAGCTTATTTGCATCATTTCTTTCCAGGAACTCATCAATCATTGTACTACACACATCATTTAGATCACAATACTTAGCGTTGTATGCTATAATTTGTAATTTTCACGATTATATACTCATTTAATGATTTAAATTCAACATTTCTAGCGTTCACCCTCTTCTTCTTCTTCTTGTTCTGGTTCTTCTTCTTCTTCTTCTTCTTCTCCTTCTTCATATATTCTCATTCTCCTTCGTGCTATCAAGAAATATACGCGTAATTTTGACGTTATTACCTTAAATATTAAATAAAATAACAGCATTCTCCGTCAATTATATCTAAACCGACTTTTTCCATGTTATGCAAGATTTAAGCTTCTAGAATCAACACAAGCAATGTTTCTCTCAATAACAGCATTTTATAATTGATTTTGTAAGTAATAACACCAATTTAAACTTTATTACAGATCTCTAAGACCCTAGTTTGCAAAGTATTTAAATGGACCCTTAGAGATTCGAACTAGACCCCACAGTACAAAAGCTACCATTTTTTTATCAATAATTCAAGAGCAGATATTTAACTGAAGTGTTTAACTTTTTATTTCATCACGCTAACTTTATTGATTCGCGAATAAATCGACTTTGAAGTAATTGCCCCGTCCCGGTAATCGAACTATGAGTCGTAGGGATAAAATTGTCTAGTATATCATTTTATATACCAAGTTACCCTAATTTGTCTTTACATTACTATTCCAAGTGTAAAAATAGCGATATAGAGCAAATTTCAATAATTCTCCACAAGATAGGGATCGAACCTACGATACGTTAACTCTAGCATGTTATAAAATAATCGTGCTTAACAAGTATTATCATATAAAGTTTATTTCAGTCTTCCAACACAAGCGGTTCTCGAAATAATTAAATTTACCAAATCAGGATTGGAACCCAAGACTCCAGGATACCAAGCATACCACAGAGGAAAGCCCATAACAATACCAATTTAATAAAATTTATTCGAAGATTTTATCACACATAGTTTAGGAGTTATTCCAATAATAATTCATAATTTGCACGGGGATCGAACGCTAGACCACCGACAAACTCCAAAATTATACCAAAGACGCGTCGTTTTATTACAAGATAATTACCGTTTACCCCATATCGATATCTCATTTAGTTTAGGAGAAATCAAGCATAATAGAGTAGAGTAAATATAGGGCTTTCAAATCACTCAAAGGAGCCGCTAATTGGCTAACAAAGGGGGGCTAATTGGATTACACGTGTTTTCACACCTCTAAGCCACGCCCACCTGGCACGCGACCCTGAATGACGTCAGAAACACGCCCATCTGGCACGCGACAGCCATTGACGTCACAGTCGAGCCCCTTAAACATGACGTCACACCCAGCACAACATTTTCAAATCACTCAAAGGAGCCGCTAATTGTTTTTTAATTGGCTAACAATGGGGGCTAATTGTATTACACGTGTTTTCACACCTCTAAGCCACGCCCATCTGGCACGAGACCCTGAATGACGTCATAACCACGCCCATCTGGCACGCGACAGCCAGTGACGTCACAGAGTCTAGCCCCTTAAACATGACGTCACATTTTCAAACCACTCAAAGGAGCCGCTAATTGGATTACATAATTAATTAATGAGATAACAATAGCCCTATATTTACTCTACTCTATTATGCTTGATTTCTCCTAAACTAAATGAGATATCGATATGGGGTAAACGGTAATTATCTTGTAATAAAACGACGCGTCTTTGGTATAATTTTGGAGTTTGTCGGTGGTCTAGCGTTCGATCCCCGTGCAAATTATGAATTATTATTGGAATAACTCCTAAACTATGTGTGATAAAATCTTCGAATAAATTTTATTAAATTGGTATTGTTATGGGCTTTCCTCTGTGGTATGCTTGGTATCCTGGAGTCTTGGGTTCCAATCCTGATTTGGTAAATTTAATTATTTCGAGAACCGCTTGTGTTGGAAGACTGAAATAAACTTTATATGATAATACTTGTTAAGCACGATTATTTTATAACATGCTAGAGTTAACGTATCGTAGGTTCGATCCCTATCTTGTGGAGAATTATTGAAATTTGCTCTATATCGCTATTTTTACACTTGGAATAGTAATGTAAAGAACAAATTAGGGTAACTTGGTATATAAAATGATATACTAGACAATTTTATCCCTACGACTCATAGTTCGATTACCGGGACGGGGCAATTACTTCAAAGTCGATTTATTCGCGAATCAATAAAGTTAGCGTGATGAAATAAAAAGTTAAACACTTCAGTTAAATATCTGCTCTTGAATTATTGATAAAAAAATGGTAGCTTTTGTACTGTGGGGTCTAGTTCGAATCTCTAAGGGTCCATTTAAATACTTTGCAAACTAGGGTCTTAGAGATCTGTAATAAAGTTTAAATTGGTGTTATTACTTACAAAATCAATTATAAAATGCTGTTATTGAGAGAAACATTGCTTGTGTTGATTCTAGAAGCTTAAATCTTGCATAACACGGAAAAAGTCGGTTTAGATATAATTGACGGAGAATGCTGTTATTTTATTTAATATTTAAGGTAATAACGTCAAAATTACGCGTATATTTCTTGATAGCACGAAGGAGAATGAGAATATATGAAGAAGGAGAAGAAGAAGAAGAAGAAGAAGAAGAAGAAGAAGAAGAAGAACCAGAACAAGAAGAAGAAGAAGAGGGTGAACGCTAGAAATGTTGAATTTAAATCATTAAATGAGTATATAATCGTGAAAATTACAAATTATAGCATACAACGCTAAGTATTGTGATCTAAATGATGTGTGTAGTACAATGATTGATGAGTTCCTGGAAAGAAATGATGCAAATAAGCTTTAAACGGTGAAAAGAGTTGTCGAGTGTTCACGCCCCATATACTCGCTCTGATGGTTTGGACGTTACTGTTGACCTTCTCATAATGTTGCTACGTGGATCTGAGGGTGGGGAGACTTTCCTGTCTAAACTTGTTTTCAAGTAGTGTAGACAGTGTCGCCGCTACTGTGTCTTGGACGTTACTGTTGGCCTTCTCATAATGTTGCTACGTGGATCTAAGGGTGGGGAGACTTTCCTGTCTAAACTTGTTTTCAAGTAGTGTAGACAGTGTCGCCGCTACTGTGTGACATCATTTAGCTGTTAGTTGACTGAATGATGAAAGATATGGAATAACCTCGTTTCTAAGGGTCTATTGTGCTAATACTTTATTTCCCTTTATTTTATTTCTTATTTATTCCTTTTTCTTTCTTTTTATTGTTATATAAGAGGTTTATATACATGCATTGAAGTTAACGTGTTAAGACGCTTTCAAATACGTTTATTTCGTTGCAGGAATATAGAGTTTGTCTTTGTCGTTGAATTATGCCTTCTGTATGGTGCTTGCGTGACGTCATTAGACTTGTATGAACATGTTTGGAGGTAGTAGACATTCCGTCGATGCTTGAGTGTGACGTCATAGGACTCTAATGCTGAAATTGATTAAATATAGCGAAAAAATTAGGTTTTAAGCGTTTAAATAATGTTCAAGTGCTTCTATCGCTGTCATCCGATATCGATAAAAGAAATGTTACTTAAAGATACATAACCGCCGTTTCGCGTCTTAATGTTTCTGTCGGATTCGTCGCAAAGTACGTAAAAACGGTGGAAAACCATAAAAACAATGATAATTTGAGGGCTAATATATAATTTACCGTCATAAAGAGTATAAAATCTGTCGAATGTGCGCTTTAGTACTGATTGAAGCCGCTATGAGTCGCTGCAATCGTGATCTTGAATTATCGTGAGTCATCTGATGTTGATAAAAGTAATGTTACTTAAAGATACATAACCGCCGTTTCGCGTCTTAATTTTTCTGTTGGATTCGTTTTAAAGTGCGTAAAAGACGAGAAAAAGTCATAAAAATCGGAAGGTTTGATGAAATATAGCAGAAATTTGGTTTTTTTAAGCGTTTAAATATTGCTTAGATGGTTCCATTACTGTCATCCGATATCGATTAAAGAAATGTTACTTAAAGATACATAACCGCCGTTTCACGTCTTAATTTTGCGCGCGCGCGTGTGTGAGTGTGTGTGTGCGTGTGTGTGTGTGTGTTCGGCATGAAAGTATTAAAATTATAAACATTTATTTCTATAAATACAGTGGTTGAAATATAATTTACCTTGTTTAAACTTTAAAAATGAGGGGAAATGCATGTTAACGTTGAACTGGCAAATAAAAATGAATCAAGTTGATCCTTGACTCACGTAGTTTAATGATATATATTTTAAAAATACAAACTTAATCTTGAATCGCGTAGTAATTTATAAGGTACGTGCTAGTGGAATAAGTAGGGTTTGTTTGAGCTTACATAGTTATTCAGTAATTAACCTTCGAGTCGAGCACATCAGCTTCTCTTAGCGAGATTACCGTTCAATAGCTTTTATAAGTTATCGAGGCGAGTCAGTGGAAAGTGCTATAAGCATTTATTCATTTATATAATTTACAAGTGTTCCACTACATATTATAAAAGTCTGGAGTGGTGAAATGATGGAATCGGTTCTGAATGCTATACCAGATTATAGGTGCAGTAAATGCGAAAAGATTTTTCTACGCGACTATGATAAGAAGAGACATGAGTTGGTATGCGGTCGAGTTTACAGGTGTAAACATTGTGGTGATGTTTGCAATACTGAGCATAGAAGAGACGTACATGAAGAAAGATGTGAAAAAACTGTATCTCGCAAGAAAATCAAGTTTGAACCTAGCAAGCATCATCTATTGACAATGACTGATGAGTGTGATATGATCGAGTATGAAACATCATTTGAAGGACTACTCAAATCATATTATATACGTTGTGACACCTTCAAGGATATGAAAACTTACCTACAGGAGTCAAAACATCGTATAATTCAAGCTATAAAGAAAGAACTGTCGATACATAAAAGTGTGAAAATTAACATCATGGTCGACTGTCAATTTGTGAATGTTCATGGAGAGACATGTGACAGAACATTTAAAACACGTAACCAACCTGTGTTTTTAGAAACTGATATGAACGTCATCTTGGAAAAAAAATTCGAGAAACTTCGTGTTGAAATGGAGGAAAGTAAGTTGAAAGGCAGTAATTGGGCTCTTCTGAGTGTTGATGGCGTTCGACTACGTATTAACAAGTACAATGCCCTTCGAGGGAGCAGCTATATTCCTCTACCTGCATCTGTGGAAGCGAGAAAAGCCTGTATAAACCCTCAAAATTATAGTGACGAGAAATGCTTTATATATGCGGTTCTTGCAAAATTCATTCAAAAGAATGCTCATCGTGTTAGCAAGTATAAGGATCACCAAGAAAAATACGATTTCTCATGCGTCTCATTTCCTACGAGCTTGGGTGAAATCTCTAAATTTGAAAAGCTCAACAATATGTCCATAAATGTGTTTGGACTGGATGAAAAACATGAAGTGTTTCCTGTAAAGGTAGTCAATGATGAATTATCTGATCATCGCGATCTTCTTCTGTTGAGTGATTCAGCTGGCAAGCATCACTATGTATACATAAAGGATTTTGAGAAGCTTATTCGCGGCCAGAAAACTAAACATCATGGGCAAATATATGTATGTAAAAGATGTTTCAGTCATTTTGATGATCAACATGGACCAAGTGGAATGAAAAAATTGGAGGAGCATAGAGAAATGTGCATGCAACATGCTATTGCTAGATGCGTTATGCCTACAAAGGAAAACTCTATCGTCAGATTCAAAAACGTGGAAAGAATGCTGAAACTGCCATATGTCATCTATGCTGATTTTGAGAGCATTCTCACACCTTACCATACCTGCGCCTCTAATCCTGAAACCTCCTATACAACACCCTATCAAAGTCATTCTCCAATGAGCTTTGCTGTTTACGTCAAACCATCATCCAGCGTTGACAAAGTAGAAACCGATCTTCCTACACATCCCTACGTGTATCGAGGTCATGATGCTGCTGAGAAGTTCCTAGAGTATCTAACTTCCCTTGCGAAGAAAATTGGTGACTTATATAAATCTGCTAAGCCTCTGAAACTTACAGCTGAAGAACAAGAATCGTTCGATGCTTCTACAATATGCTACCTGTGCGGGCGTGAATTTACAGAAGATAATTGGAAGGTTCGCGATCACGATCATGTATCCGGGGCGTACAGAGGATCTTTACACAATAAATGTAACCTAGCTTGTAAAACACCTAATTATATACCTGTCTTCATGCACAATCTGAGTGGGTATGACTCCCATTTCATTATTAAGGAGTTAGGTTGCACAAGCGAAAGAGTAGAGGTTATACCAAATTCAGAGGAAAGTTATATATCATTCTCCAAGTATGTTGGGGATATTAAACTCAGGTTTGTGGATACCTACCGTTTCCTGAGTACAAGCTTGGATAAGTTAGTGAAAAACCTAATTACGTATCCCGAAACAGAGAAGTACTTCGGTGAAGAGAAGATTGGCTTGATGACACGTAAGGGAGTGTTCCCCTATGATTACCTCACATCGTGGGACGTTTTGAATGATACTCATCTGCCTCCAAGGAAAGCATTCTACAATAAATTAAACGAAGAAGAAATTACCGACGATGACTACGAGCATGCTACAAATGTATGGAATCAGTTCAATGTAAGAAATTTGGGCGAGTACAGCGATATTTACTTAATCTCTGATGTTCTGCTCCTCGCAGATGTCTTTGAAACATTCAGGGACCAGACTCTGAAAACTCATAAAGTAGATCCTGCACATTATTTCACTTCTCCAGGGCTTACATGGGATGCTATGCTGCTGTATACTGGAATTGAGCTGCAATTGCTGCTGGACTACGATCAGCTGCTCATGGTTGAATCTGGTATAAGAGGAGGCTTATGCCAGGTTTCTCATCGCTATGCTGAGGCGAATAATATCTATATGTCACAGTATGACTCTCGGAAACCCTCTCAGTTTATTACATACGAAGACGCCAATAACCAATACGGATGGGGAATGTGTAAGGCCCTTCCTTATGGAGGTTTTAAGTGGGTTTCTCCTGATCATCTAGACCTGGATTTATTGAAGGAAGATGACCCCCTTGGATACATCTTAGAAGTCGATGTCGAATATCCTGTCGAGCTCCACGATCTTCATAATGATTTGCCCTTCCTGCCTGAGAGTCTGAAACCGGGGGAATCCTCTTCAGAGAAGTTAATAGCTCATCTTGGGTGCCGAAAGAAGTATGTGGTACACTACATGGCCTTGAAACAAGCTCTTAGTCACGGTCTACTATTAACAAAGATTCATCGAGCACTTCAGTTTCATCAATCGTGTTGGCTAAAACCTTACGTCGAGTTTAATAACCGACTACGACAACAAGCTAGAAATGATTTTGAGAAGGACCTTTATAAACTATTCAATAACGCTATGTTTGGAAAAACTATGGAAAATATTCGTAATCGTATGGATATACGGCTTGTGACAAACAGCAAAACGTTAGAAAAACTCATAGCTAAACCTATATTCATTGATCGAACCATATATGGACCTAATCTTGCGGCTGTACATATGGCTTCTCGTAAAATAGTGTTCAACAAGCCCATATACATTGGTATGAGTGTACTAGACATCTCCAAGACTCTAATGTATTCCTATCAATATGACGTGTTACTTCCATATTATGGAGCTGAAAATCTTAAACTCTTGTATATGGATACGGATTCATTCGTCCATCGAGTGTCTACTAAAGATATATATCAGGATAAATTACACATGCTTGAACATCTGGATACATCTGATTACCCTGCTAACCATGTATGTCATTCTACACACAACAAAAAAGTGTTGGGAAAGTTTAAAGATGAAGCCTGTGGAAAAATCATTCATCGTTTTGTAGGTCTCAGGCCTAAAATGTATGCTATCGATATTGATGGTTCTGTGATAAAAAAAGTTAAAGGTATAAAACGTAGCGCCATTAAGCAATACATCAACTTCAATAGCTATGTAGAGTGCCTTAAAACTTTGAAAATTGTTAGAACTCCGATGAATTTAATCCTATCCCGACATCACAATATTTCTACGGTTGAAGCTAATAAAATAGCCTTATCACCTCACGATGACAAGAGAGTGATTAAAGGGGATGGAATATCGACGTATGCGTATGGACATTACAGTGTCGAGAATAGTGCCTAGACATGGGTACTTAAAGCTTGTCTGTAGAAAAAATTGAAGATTGTTGAACTATGAACTTCGTGCGCCAATGGCACATCTAACCAAGAGAGAAGAATGATAATGCGAATAATAAGAAGAAGAACTGAGGAGGGCGCTATCGTCTTTCAGCAGTGTATACTTGTTTTCTAAATGTTAATGCTAGTGTATGTATCTCTATAAGTTGAATAAAAAATTATCTCATTGCTATTATTCTTTTTTTATTTCATTGCTTGCCTTAACATCCCTATTTCCTCATTAGGTCAGGTTAGGTTAGGATAGGTTAGATGGACTATAAGATAGAGTAATTGATAATGATGATGAAATGCAATAAATGACTGAATAGGTTAGACTGCTCTTCAACTACTATAAAACAAAGCGATTACTGAAGAAAGCTTAGTAAAATACCCCTAGCAACTTCAAAAATACCTGCTTCAGTGCCTTAAAACATCTTCAAACTGGCGAAAAAAATGCTTCTCACGAGTTTAAGATGCCCTGAAAATCCTCAAAATATCTGTGAAGGAGCTGAAATGTCTTAATCAGCGCTCGAAAAATACCATTAAAAGCGTCTAACGCCTATAAAAGTGTTTCAAAGGATTCTGAAAACCAATCAAAATGTTGGTGACAAAGTCTGAAATATCCCTATAGTGCTTAAAATGTCTCTAAAATGGCTGAAACGATATTTAACTGGTAGAGATACGTCTAACAGCCTTGAAATAGACGGTTCAGTATTCCTAATATCGTGAAAATTATCTTCCATTACCCTTCAAAGTGCTTAAAGCAAACAATAATGGACAGGGGCGTCCAGAATAACTCTCCGATTGCCTTAAATAATGTCAAATTCGTCTAAAATACTCTGAAAAATGTTTAAACTGGACATAAAAGTCTTCAGAATATCTGGAAACAGGCTGAAATATCTATCAACGAGTCTAAACGGGTCTCAATACACGCTGAAAATATATAATATGACTTCTAAATAATCCTCGAAATTGCTTGAAAAGTTGTTAAATATGTTGTAAAAGCGTCCTGAATATACCAAAAGCGTCTAAAAGATCTAGCAGAGGGTGAAAAATTGCAACAAAATGGGGTGAAACGTCTTAAAGATGTATGAAAATGACTGAATAACTCTGAAAATTGTCTGAAAAGATGTTAAATATGTTGTAAAAGCGCCCTGAATATACTAAAAGCGTCTAAAAGATCTAACAGAGGGTGCAAAATTGCAGCAAAATGGGGTGAAACGTCTTAAAAATGTATGAAAATGACTGAATAACTCTGAAAATTGTCTGAAAAGTTGTTAAATATGTTGTAAAAGCGCCCTGAATATACTAAAAGCGTCTAAAAGATATAACAGAGGGTGAAAAATTGCAGTAAAATGGAGCGAAACGTCTTAAAAATGTATGAAAATGACTGAATAACTCTGAAAATTGTCTGAAAAGTTGTTAAATATGTTGTAAAAGCGCCCTGAATATACTAAAAGCGTGTAAAAGATATAACAGAGGGTGCAAAATTGCAGGAAAATGGAGCGAAACGTCTTAAAAATGTATGAAAATGACTGAATAACTCTGAAAATTATCTGAAAAGTTGTTAAATATGTTGTAAAAGCGCCCTGAATATACTAAAAGCGTCTAAAAGATCTAACAGAGGATGCAAAAATTGTAGCAAAATGGGGTGAAACGTCTTAAAAATGTATGAAAATTACTGAATAACTCTGAAAATTGTCTGAAAAGTTGTTAAATATGTTGTAAAGCGCCCTGAATATACTAAAAGCGTCTAAAAGATCTAACAGAGGGTGCAAAATTGTAGCAAAATGGGGCGAAACGTCTTAAAAATGTATGAAAATGACTGAATAATTCTGAAAATTGTCTGAAAAATTCTTAAATATGTTGTAAAAGCATCAAGAATATGCTAAAAGTGCTTAAAAAGATCTATCAGAGGACTCAAAGTAGTATCAAAATGTTTATGAAATTCCTAGAGGGAGATCAGGGTAGCGTATGACAGGATAGAATAGATAAGCAGAGGAGGGAATAGGATAGATGATAAGAGGATAGAATGAATGTCTAGAAACGTATCATGTTAGTAGAATAGAATAAATAATAATAAGAGGATCTATCTTAGGTTAGGCTAGGCCATGTTAGATTAGGATAGGTTAGGTTAGGTTAGGTTAGGATAGGTTAGACGAGTAGAAGTATGGGGCTTAGGTTAAATTATCAAAGACGGGAGTAAATAGTGGGAGCTGGGTTAGGTTAGGTTAGCCATGTAGAAGTATGGAGCTTAGGTTAGGTTAAGATAGGTTAGAAGAGTAGAAGTATGAGGCTTAGGTTAGGTTAGATTAGGATAGGTTAGGTTATGTTAGTGAGGCAATGTGGGGTGAGGTAACATTATGTTGGGGTAATATATTCAATCAAATCAGAATGCTCCTGTGTTAGGTGGCGTACATCAATATAGTGAAGGACATACTCAGACACCATGAACGCTCATAAGCATACATACACTGCTATGGGCCTTAAGAGCCATCCCTAGAGATTCCTTCAAACACCTACAACGTCCTGCTTCCCCTACCACCTTACCTAGTAATCCTTAGATTACGCGTGGCGGCCATCTTGCGCATTTGGGTCTGTTCCAGCCTTCCCTTAACCTACCTACTCATGCGCATGGCATCGCTTGATATCGCATCTTATGTGCATCGAATCGCAGCGCATTGAGTCACATCGCGTCACATGCCCATGGCATCGCTTGATATCGCATCTTATGTGCATCGCATCGCATGCTTATTGAGTCACGTCGCGTCACATGCGCATGGCATCGCTTGATATCGGATCTCATGTGCATCGCATCGCATGTGCATTGAGTCAGATCGCATCACATGCGCATGGCATCGCTCGACAACGCATCTTATGTGCATCGCATCGCATGCGCATTTAGTCCCGTCGCGTCCATGCGCATGGCATCGCTTGAATTCGCATCTCATGTGCATCGCATCGCATGCACATTGAGTCACGTCGCATCCCATGCGCATGGCATCGCTTGATATCGCATCTTATGTGCATCGAATCGAATGCGCATTGAGTCACGTCGCGTCGCATGCGCATGGCATTGCTTGATATCGGATCTTATGTTCATCGCATCTTATGTGCATTGAGTCACGTCGCTCCACATGCGCATGACATCGCTCGTTATCGCATCTTTTGTGCATCACATGCGCTCTGAGTCACGTCGCGTCGCATGCACATGGCATCGCTTGATATCGCATCTTATGTGCATCGCATCGCAGCGCATTGAGCCACAGCGCGCCACATTCGAATGGCATTGATTGCTATCGCATCTTATGTGCATTGCATCGCATGCGCATTGAGTCACTTAGCATCACATGCACATGGCATCGTTTGATATTGCATCTTATGTGCATCGCATCGCATGTGCATTGATTCAAGTCGCGACACATGCGCATGGCAAGGGCTTATAACGCGTCATATGTGCACCGCATCGCATACGCAGTGAGTCACGTCGCGTCACATGCGCATGGCATCGCTTGATATCGCATCTAATGTGCATCGCATCGCATGCGCATTGATTGATGTCTCGTCACATTTGCATGTCATCGCTTGATATCGCATCTTATTTCCGTCGCATGCGCATTGAGTTACGTCGCGGTACATGCGCATGGGATTGCTTGATATCGCACCTTATGTGCATCGCATCGCAAGTGCATTGAGTCAAGTCGAGTTACATGCGCGTGGCATGGCCTTATAACGCATCTTATGTGCACCACATGGCATGCGCAGTGAGTCACGTCGCGTCACATGCGCATGGCATCGCTTGATATCGCATCTTATGTGCATCGCGTCGCATGCCCATTGAGTCACGTCGCGTTAAATGCACATGGCATCGTTTGATATTGCATCTTACGTTCATCGCATCGCATGCGCATTAAGTCGCATCGCATCACATGCGCATGGCATCGCTCGACAACGCATCTTATGTGCATCGCATCGCATGCGCATTGAGTCATGTCTCGTCACATTTGCATGTCATCGCTTGATATCGCATCTTATGTGCGTCACATCGCATGCGCATTGAGCCACGTCGCGTCACATGCGCAAGGCATCGCTAGATATCGCATCTTATGTGCATCGCGTCGCAGCGCATTGACTCACATCGCGTCACCTGCGCATGCATCGCTCGACATCGCATCTTATGTGCGTCGCATGCGCATTGAGTTACGTCGCGGCACATGTGCATGGCATTGCTTGATATCGCACCTTATGTGCATCGCATCGCATGTGCATTGATCACGTTGCGTCACATGCGCATGGCATCGCTTGATATCACATCTTATGTGCAACGCATCGCATGCTTATTGAGTCACGTCGCGTCACATGGGCATGATATCGCTCGATATCGCATCTTTTTTCATCGCATCGCATGTGCATTGAGTCACTTCGCACCACATGGGCATGATATCGCTCGATATCGCATCTTTTGTGCATCGTATCGCATGCCCATTGAGTGACATCGCGTCATATGCGCATGGCATAGCTTGATATCCCATCTTATGTGCATCGCATCGCAGCGCATTGAGTCACTACGCATGCATCGCTCGACATCGCATCTTATGTGGATCGCATGCGCATGAGTCACATCACATAACACGCGCACGGTTTCTCTCGACATCCCATCTTATGTGCATCGCATCATATGCGCATTGAGTCACATCGCATCACATGCGCATGGCATCGCTCGACAACGCATCTTTAGGTGCATCACATCACATGCGCGTTGAGTCACGTCGCGTCCATGCACATGGCATCGCTTGAATTCGCATCTCATGTGCATCCCATCGCATGCACATTGAGTCACGTCGCATCCCATGCGCATGGCATCGCTTGATATTGCATCTTATGTGCATCGAATGGAATGCGCATTGAGTCACGTCGCGTCGCATGCGCATGGCATTGCTTGATATCGCATATTATGTTCATCGCATCGTATGTGCATTGAGTCACGTCGTACCACATGCGCATGACATCGCTAGTTATCGCATCTTTTGTGCATCACATCGCATGCGCTTTGAGTCACGTCGCGTCGCATGCGCATGGCATCGCTTGATATCGCACCTTATGTGCATCGAATCGCAGCGCATTGAGTCACGACGCGTCACATGCGCATGGCATCGCTTGATATCGCATCTTATGTGCACCGCATCGCATGCTTATTGAGTCACGTCGCGTCACATGCGCATGGCATCGCTTGATATCGGATCTCATGTGCATCGCATCGCATGTGCATTGAGTCAGATCGCATCACATGCGCATGGCATCGCTCGACAACGCATCTTATGTGCCTCGCATGCGCATTGAGTCACGTCCGTCACATGCACATGGCATCGTTTGATATTGCATCTTACGTTCAATGCATCGCATGCGCATTGAGTCACATCGCATCACATGTGCATGGCATCGCTCGACAACGCATCTTATGTGCATCGCATCGCATTCGCATTTAGTCCCGTGGCGTCCATGCGCATGGCATCGCTTGAATTCGCATCTCATGTGCATCGCATCGCATGCACATTGAGTCACGTCGCATCCCATGCGCACGGCATCGCTTGATATCGCATCTTATGTGCATCGAATCGAATGCGCATTGAGTCACGTCGCGTCGCATGCGCATGGCATTGCTTGATATCGGATCTTATGTTCATCGCATCTTATGTGCATTGAGTCACGTCGCTCCACATGCGCATGACATCGCTCGTTATCGCATCTTTTGTGCATCGCATGCGCTGTGAGTCACGTCGCGTCACATGCGCATGGCATCGCTTGATATCGCATCTTATGTGCATCGCATCGCATGCGCATTGATTGATGTCTCGTCACATTTGCATGTCATCGCTTGATATCGCATCTTATGTGCATCGCATCGCATGCGCATTGAGCCACGTCGCGTCACATGCGCAAGGCATCACTTGATATCGCATGTCATGTGCATCGCATCGCATGCGCATTGAGTCACGTCGCATCACATGCGCATGGCATCGCTAGATATCGCATCTTATGTGCATCGCGTCGCAGCGCATTGACTCACATCGCGTCACATGCGCATGCAACGCTCGACATCGCATCTTATTTCCGTCGCATGCGCATTGAGTTACGTCGCGGTACATGCGCATGGGATTGCTTGATATCGCACCTTATGTGCATCTCATCGCATGTGCATTGAGTCAAGTCGAGTTACATGCGCGTGGCATGGCCTTATAACGCATCTTATGTGCACCGCATCGCATGCGCAGTGAGTCACTTCGCGTCACATGCGCATGGCATCGCTTGATATCGCATCTTATGTGCATCGCGTCGCATGCCCATTGAGTCACGTCGCGTCAAATGCACATGGCATCGTTTGATATTGCATCTTATGTTCATCGCATCGCATGCGCATTGAGTCACATCGCATCACATGCGCATGGCATCGCTCGACAACGCATGTTATGTGCATCGCATCGCATGCGCATTGAGTCATGTCTCGTCACATTTGCATGTCATCGCTTGATATCGCATCTTATGTGCGTCACATCGCATGCGCATTGAGCCACGTCGCGTCACATGCGCAAGGCATCGCTAGATATCGCATCTTATGTGCATCGCGTCGATGCGCATTGACTCACATCGCGTCACCTGCGCATGCATCGCTCGACATCGCATCTTATGTGCGTCGCATGCGCATTGAGTTACGTCGCGGCACATGTGCATGGCATTGCTTGATATCGCACCTTATCTGCATCGCATCGCATGTGCATTGAGTCAAGTCGCGTCACATGCGCGTGGCATGGCCTTATAACGCATCTTATGTGCACCGCATCGTATGCGCAGTGAGTCACGTCGCGTCACATGCGCATGGCATCCCTTGGTATCGCATCTTATGTGCATCTTGTCGCATTCGCATTGACTCACGTCGCGTCCAATGCACATGGCATCGCTTGATATCGCATCTCATATGCATCGCATCACATGCGCATTGAATCACGTCGCATTACATACGCATGGCATCGCCTGATATGGGGTCTTATGAGCATCGCAACGCAGGCTTATTGAGTCACGTCGCGTCACATGCGCATGGCATTGCTTGATATCGCATCTTATGTGCATCGCATCGCAAGAGCATTGAGTCACAGTGCGTCACATGCGAATGGCATCGATTGATATGGCATCTAATGTGCAATGCATCGCATGCGCATTGAGTCACTTCGCATCACATGCACATGGCTTCGTTTGATATTGCATCTTATGTTCATCGCATCGCATGCGCATTGAGTCACATCGCATCACATGCGCATGGCATCGCTCAACAACGCATCTTATGTGCATCGCATCGCATGCGCATTGAGTCATGTCTTGTCACATTTGCATGTCATCGCTTGATATCGCATCTTATGTGCATCGCATCGCATACGCATTGAGCCACGTCGCGTCAGATGCGCAAGGCATCGCTTGATATCGTATCTCATGTGCATCGCATCCGCATTGAGTCACGTCGCATCACATGCGCATGGCATCGCTAGATATGGCATCTTATGTGCATCGCATCGCAAGCGCATTGAGTCACAGCGCGTCACATGCGCATGGCATCGATTGATATCGCATCTTATGTGCATTGCATCGCATGCGCATTGAGTCACTTGGCATCACATGCACATGGCATTGTTTGATATTGCATCTTATGTTCATCGCATCGCATGTGCATTGAGTCAAGTCAAGTCACATGAGCATGGCATGGCCTTATAACAAATGTTATGTGCACTGCATCGCATACGCAGTGAGTCACGTCGCGTCACATGCGCATGGCATCGCTTGATATCGCATCTTATGTGCATCGCATCGCATGTGCATTGAGTCATGTCTCGTCACATTTGCATGTCATCGCTTGATATCGCATCTCATGTGCATCGCATCGCATGCGCTTTGAGTCACTTCGCATCACATGCGCATGGCATCGCTAGATATCGCATCTTATGTGCATCGTATGCGCATTGAGTCACGTCGCGTCGCATGCGCACGGCATTCCCTGATATCGCATCTTATGTGCATCGCATCGCATGTGTATTGAGTCACGTCGCACCACATGCGCATGACATCGCTCGATATCGCATCTTTTGTGCATCGCATCGCATGCGCATTTAGTGACATCGCGTCATAAGCGCATGGCATCGCTTGATATCGCATCTTATGTGCATTGCATCGCAGCGCATTGAGTCACATCACGTCACATGCGCATGCATCGCTCGACATCGCATCTTATGTGCCTCGCATGCGCATTGAGTCACGTCCCGTCACATGCACATGGCATCGTTTGATATTGCATCTTACGTTCAATGCATCGCATGCGCATTGAGTCACATCGCATCACATGCGCATGGCATCGCTCGCCAACGCATCTTATGTGCATCGCATCGCATGCGCATTGAGTCATGTCTCGTCACATTTGCATGTCATCCTTTGATATCGCATCTTATGTGCATCGCATCGCATGCGCATAGAGCCACGTCGCGTCGCATGCGGATGGAATTGCTTGATATCGCATCTTGTGTTTATCGCATCGCATGTGCATTGACTCACGTCGCACCACATGCGCATGACATCGCTCGATATCGCAACTTTTGTGCATCGCATCACATGCGCATTGAGTCACGTCGCGTCGCATGCGCACGGCATCGCTTGATATCGAATCTTATGTGCATCGCATTGCATGCGCCTTGAGTCACGTCGCGTCACATGCGCATGGCATCGCTTGATATCGCATTTTATGTGCACCGCATCGCGTGCGTATTGAGTAACGTCGCGTCACAGGTGCATAGCATAGCTTGATATCGAATCTTATGTGCATCGGATCGCATGGGGTTGAGTCACATGACGTCACATGCGCATGGCATCGCTTCATATCGCACCTTATGTGCATCGGATCGAATGCGCATTGAGTCACGTCGCGTCACATGCGCATGGCATCGCTTGATATCGCATCTTATCTGCATCGCATCGCAGCGCATTGTGTCACATCGCGTCACATGCATATGCATCGCTCGACAATGCACCTTATGTGCATCGCATCCGCATTAAGTCACATCGCATTACACGCCCATGTCATCGCTCGAATTCGCATTTTATGTGCATCGCATCGCATGCGCATTGAGCCATGTCTCGTCACATTTGCAAGGCATCGCTTGATATCGCATCTTATGTGCATCGCATCGCATGCGCATTGAGTCACGTCGCGTCACATGCGCATGGATCGCTTGATATCGCATATTATGTGCATCGCATCGCATGCGCATTGAGTCACGTGGCGTCAGTTGCGCATGGCATCGCTTGATATCGCCTCTCATCTTCATCGTATCGCATGCGCATTAAGTCACGTCGCATCACATGCGCATGGCATCGCTTGATGTCGCATCTCATAAGCATCGCATCGCTTACGCATTGAGTCACGTCGAGTCACATGCGCATGGCATCGCTTGATATCGCATCTTATGTGGATCGCATCGCGAATGAGTGAGTGAGTGTGTTGGGTTTAAGGGCCCGTCGACAACTTGGTCATTAGGGCCCCGAGTCCAGAAGTAAAATTACATACCGTCAAGTGTTAAAACATCACCCATTAAAAACTAAAAATCTACGGTTAAAATAGATACAAAACCTCTAAACTACTATTAAAACGTTTCATTTAAAATGCTAAAAACAGGAACTTAAAATTGCTACAAAGTAAAAAACACTAAAACGTTAAAAAACCCAAAAATACGGCCACCTAAAAAGCTAAAATCTCTGAAATGAAATAACCTTACACTTGCTTCATAAAATCAATTGTGGAACAAAACCGCAGCACTGTATTTACAGATACTGGGTCGTTGCCTAAAACTGACGACAGTGTAAGGCCCAGGCCAACGGACTGGCGCTCACGAGCGTATCGCGGACAATCAAGAAGGACATGTGCGACGGAGATTGGAATGTTACACGTCGTACAGACAGGCTCCGGATCACCACGCAAAAGGTGTCCATGCGTGGCTCGGGTATGGCCTATCCTCAGGCGGGTTAAAACCACTTCTTCCCGCCTGGAATTCCTGCAGCTGCTATGCCAGGGTTGTACCGTGTTCTTGATTGTCCGTAATTGAGTGCCAGATAACGCTTCCCAAGATTCCTGCCAGAGAGCAAATAGATGGCGACGCAAATATTTCTGCACATCTATATAGGGGAGCGTACGGGTGGAATACTCCGGAAGGCCACATGCAGACTTTGCAGCCGCATCCGCCGACTCGTTACCCGGAATACCCACATGGCCTGGGATCCACGTAAAAACAAACTGGTATCCGCGAGACAGTAGCTG
Source organism: Tenodera sinensis (assembly GCA_030765045.1). Classification (NCBI taxonomy): domain Eukaryota; kingdom Metazoa; phylum Arthropoda; class Insecta; order Mantodea; family Mantidae; genus Tenodera; species Tenodera sinensis. Next base: position 47,637,708 of record CM060973.1, read on the forward strand.
AGAAATCAACGTCTGGATTTTAACAACCAATGCCGAGGTGCCGATAAACTGTTGCAGGGCCTGGAGAGCGCTAAAAGAATCGGAACAAACGATAAAACTTCCAGGACCTGAACTGGAGATAAAAAGGAGGAAATAAAATATGGCAAACAACTCGGCGGTAAATACTGAACTGGCGTCCGGTAGGCGGTACGTGTGAGCGTCACCGTTGTATATAAAGGCGCAACCCGTCGAACTACCCATCTGGGACCCATCGGTAAATACCGGACAGGAAGTCCGGTATCGCCCCAGTAGTTCCGTGAATAGTTGGCGAAACACGGAATGAGGGGTAGCTATCTTAACACAGCCCGACAGCTCCAGGTCAAAGCGTGCGCGCTGGAGTTGCCAGGGAGGACATCGGCCACGTGAATGCCGCTCTACGGCTGGCAGTCGAAGGGCGTGTGCAGCAAGCAGTTCACGAAACCGGATACCACTTGGACGGGAGATAAAAAAAAAAAAAAATAAAATCTGAATATTATACCCCGGCACCTTGACAACTATACCGGGGCATTTATTCAAATTTTCTATTTATTTAACCAAAATATTTATATACAATCATCATTATATAATTTATGTTTCAGAATTTCTAACTACAAAACAAAAGAAAACTACAACAAAAACATAAAAACTACCTAAAGTTACTGGTTTCCAGCAAATCTAATTCTACTAACAATGAAAATAACTAAGACATCTACACTATTCTAAAAAAGAAAACATTAATTTAAATAAACCTATGCCACTGGTTTCCAGCGACTGGACAACTGGTTAAAAAAAAACTTCCAGCTATCTTCTATACAAAATACCATATTGGTAACCAGCACTATATATTAAAATTATATTTATATTTGTATAAATAAGTTCATTTAAATATGAACTAAAAATTTATATAAAAATATTTATCTACTTTCGGAATATAATTATACTAACTTTAAAGAAAAATAAAATGTCACCTAAAGATAGATTTAGATAATTAACCTTTTCAATAATCTAGATTTTCACCTCTTTCTAAAACATACATTTCTTATGAATACATATCCAAATAGTTAACTTTTATGAAACTGTATTACACTATACACAACACAAATTTACTTTTTTGCACTTTTACTGTACCTATTCACATAGCATCGTTCTCAAAATCCATAACGTTTTACGCATTTTTGCGCTGCCGGGCCGGCCACTCCACGTCCGCCATTGCACTCTCCCCGCCTCCGCGACTGCAGGTTCACTCCTCTCGCACCGCCCGCTGCTCCGTCGCCTAGCAGCGGCCCCCATCTTCCCCTGGCTGGACTCCTTCTTCTTCGATGCCTTCTATTGCTACATTTCCTCTTCTCTGCCTGTCTCGTAATCTAGAAGATCTTCTTATCTCATCTATTTCAATTTGTTCATTTTCAATCCATTCTACCTCGATGTTTTCAGTTTCCCAAGCTTTTTTACTAACATAATTTTGGTTAAAAACTGTAGTTTTTCAATTAAATTTGGATTTCTAATTATATCATTTATATAATATCCTCCTAATTGATGCCTTTCTTCTACATTAATAGTTTCATACCTTTCACATTCAAAGATCGCATACTCCGGGTTATCTTGTACTTGACAGATATTACATATATCAGAATTCGTTTTTTTAATTTTTTTCCAATATGTTTTATATGGTCCATGTCCAGTTATATAATGAATGAATCCTTTTGTTGGTTGAATGAAATTTAATTTTAATCTTTCTCTAATATTCTGGAAAAATCCATAAACTCTTCTACCTGCAGCACATTCCGACCATTCATTTTGCCATTTATTTTTCAGAGCATTTTTTACTTCCCAAATTTTATCTGTTCTTACACCACTAATTATATAAACCTTTTCTAAATTTCCTTTCTTTAGCCAGAATTTTGCTCCCTTTAATTTTACCAATAGATCAATGGGCCATATTGCTGTAGAGACTAACAGTGCCATTGTGGGTGTTGTATTTACTGCTCCTGTTAGCCTTAATAAGATCTTTCTTTGGGTTCTTCTTAGCAGCCTTTTAATTTGCACATTATCCATTCTTTCCGCCCAAACTGCTGCAGCATAAGTAATAATTGAGGCAAAGATTGTATTGTGATAAATTTGTATGGTCTGTAAGGGAAGTACAAAATTTAATTTAGTAATTCTTGCCAATTTTAACATTATTTTCTCAGATTTCTGCCCAATATAATCTGTATGTTTTCTGAAATTAAATTTTTCATCCAACATTATCCCCAAATATCTAACTTCTTTTACTCTTCGAATATTTTGATTATTAATTTTTATTGTTGGATCCCTTTTTAAGTTTCCTTTTAAGAGCAAATAATTTGATTTATTTGGTGCAATTTTTAATTTGGTTATTTCACACCAATTTGATAATTTTGCAGTAACTTCCTTCGCTTTAATTTCCAATTCCCTTCTGCTTTGCCCATCCACCATTATCACAATATCTTCAGCATACGCAATTATATCTAAAACATTTCCATCATTTTCCAATTGTTCCAAGAGACTTTCTGACAAAATATCCCAAAAAAGGGGCCCCAAAATAGAACCCTGAGGACAGCCTTTAGTAATTTGCTTCCTAGTGTCGTAATTTGAGCCTCCAATATATGCTTCTCTATTTAGACAATAATCTTTTAATAAATTATATATGGTACCTGGATATTCCTTCTCTCTTAAGATGCCAAAAAATACGGCCACCATAAATTATCAAAAGCACCAGATATATCCACAGATATTCCAATTACATAATTTTTTGAGCTTTTTAACACAATATCTTGTACTTTTAAAATAGCATCCTCAGTTGAATATCCTTTCCTGAATCCAAATTGTTTCATATTCATCCCTATCATTATTCTAAATTCCATCATCCTTTTATAAACTAATTGTTCAAATATTTTGCCTAAAGAGTTTAACAAGCATACTGGTCTAAAAGATTTTGGTTGTGTTCTGTCTTTATCTGCTCCTTTACTTAAGATCACAACTTTGGCTTCCTTCCAAATATTTGGAAATCTTCCTCTTACTAAACAGTCATTAAATAAAAAATACAAAAATAAAATAATTTCTTCCCGTAGATTATATAAGACTTCATTTACAATACCATCTGGACCAGGTGCCTTTTTCTTTTTCAATTTTTCAAGAATTAATTTTATTTCCATCAAATCAAATGGATAAACAACACTTCCTTTATACCGCAAATTCATCTGATTTCTTCTTGCCACATGAATATCATTATCCTCTTCCTGATTATCATCTGGCAGTAACGTATGTAACAATAATTTTACCGATTCTTCCCCACTTTCTGTCATTTGTCCATTTCCTTTATCTAAAGTTGTTAATATTTCCGGTTTCTTGATTTTATCCATGATGATTTTATATGGTTGTCCCCAGATATCCGTTTTTAAATTTTGCTCAACAAATTTCTCCCAGTATTGTTTTCTTGTATCTTCTAATAATAATTTATATTTATTTTTGGCTTCCCTATATTTCCTCAAATTTTCTTCTCTTTCCATATATATGTTCGATTTTTGATAAATTCTTCTCAATTTCCTGGTTATTGACCTTTGCTTCTGTAACTTATTTGTCCAGATTTTCTCTTTAGTATTAAAAATCTTTAATTTCGGAACAGATCTTGATACCGCTAGATTAATAGCTTCTGTTAGGTTTCTTGCATCAAAATCAACTGATAATCCCGTATATTGTAATTCTAATTCTTTAAACTCTTGCCTCATTTGTTCCCAATTTGCCCTTTTAAAATTATATCTTATTTCTACATCTTCTTGAAGTATCTTCTTCTCCAGCAGAAAGTCAAAATAAATCAAATTATGATCACTTGTTGTTTGACCTTGTGTGACCCTCCAATTAATGATTTTTTTCTCCGCATTGCTAGAAGCTAAAGTAATATCTATATTTTCCTCCGCCCCTGCTCTATTTTGAAATGTTGGAGGATTTCCAGATTTATTCATTACATATAAATTCAATTCCGAAACAATTTCTTCCAATTTCTCTCCTCTTTCGTCGGGATTTTTACTATACCACCATGTAGACTTTGCATTGCAATCGCAAACATGTATAATTTCTTTGTCTCTAAATTTATTTTGAATAATTTGCAATTTATTTAAAAAAGGTTCAATGTCCCAACTATATTGAAAATAATAGTTTGCTAATATAAAACTACCTTGCCTGCTTATAATTTCAATACAATTTACATGCGTATCCAAAAACTGTGCTATATTTACTATTTCCAAACTTTCATTAATAATTACTATTGCTGCCATTGCATTTTTCGAAGATAATATTTGTCTTGATCTCAAGGGCATAAAAGGAATATAAGAATGTACAACATACGGTTCCTGAATGCAGATTATATCCAATTTTAATTCTTCTATTAATTTTCTAATTTCCCCCATAACTAATTTGCTTCTTTGCCCATTTATCTGAGCTATTCTCAAATTTATTTCCATGATAAATTTTTAAAACTTAATCCGCTAAAAACATTTGTTCTTAATTTAGCAAAATTTTGTCTATTTTCATCCACTTCCTTTGCCATATTATGGTTAAAAAATTTTCGTTTTGTTATGGGTTTCCTCACTTGGGTTACTTTATTCTTCTGATTTAAGTTTATCTTATTACTTGTGTTAATGGCCGATATACAAGATCCTATCACATTATCTGATTTGTTAATTCTTCTCGGAATTTTTTTAGTATTTATTTTACAAGATATTGGTTTTGGTTTAAATACTGTATCAGTCTGTTTATTAATAATTATAATTTCCTTTGGCTTTTCTTTTACTTGTTTCATTTTTCTAATTGTCCCCGGATGTCTGGTCTGCACGTAGCAATAAGGCCAATTTGCTGACGAATCAAATACCACCCTTCCATAGCATAATACGAAATCATTATACAGTTCTTCCAGGTTCAAAATTTCTCCTCTTCTTTCAAAAGCTTTCTCTAATAAATCTTTTAGATCCTCTGCATTGGTTGGTAAATTTTTTGTTCTTAATTCGATTTTATCTATAGCATTTGGGATCGTAAAAGTAATTTTATCTCCATTTTCATATAATTTTCGCACAACAAGTCTTAAGGCTGCCATCAATGTTTTAGGTTCTTCAAGTCTACTTAATTTTAACATTAGCTCAAAATTTTGATAAATTTCCTTAACATTTTCATTTTCACTTTTCTTTTCCTTACTTTTCTCACTTCCTTGTTCAACTACTAAATTTACATTCTCTTTTTCCTCATGCTCTATACATATATTATCATATTCTATTACATCTTGATGTATTAGAACTTCTTTTTTCTCACAATTTATAAATTTCGGAATCCTTTGATTTATCTTTTCTTTATTATCTATATTATTTAACCTACTTTGTTTTGGTTCATTATGTACTATAGCCTCGACACATATTATATTTCTCAATTCTTCCTCTTTATAATTCTCCCTAACATTCTTATTTAATACACTTTTTTCTATTTCTATCTCTTCTTCTACTTTACAATTTTTATCATTTAAATTATCTTTTCTTTTTTTATATTCTATTACTCTTTTAATATTTCTCATGCGCATTGAGTCACATCGCGTCACATGCGCATGGCATCGCTTGATATCGCATCTTATGTGCATCGCATCGCAGCGCATTGTGTCACATCGCGTCACATGCACATGGCATCGCTCGACATTGCATCTTTTGTGCATCGCATGCGCATTGAGTCACATCGCGTCAAATGCACATGGCATCGCTCGACATCGCATCTTATGTGCATCGCATGCGCATTGTGTCACATCGCGTCACATGCACATGGCATCGCTCGACATTGCATCTTATGTGCATCGCATGCGCATTGAGTCACATCGCATCTCACGCGCATGGCATCGCTTGACATCGCATCTTTTGTACATCGCATCGCATGCCCATTGAGCCACATCGCGTCACTTGCGAATGGCATCGCTTGATATCGCATCTTATTTGCATCGCATCGCATTCGTATTGAGCCACATCCGTCACATGCGCATTGCATCGCTTGATGTCGCATCTTATGTGCATCGCATCGCATGCCGATTGAGCCACATCGCGTCACTTGCGAATGGCATCGCTTGATATCGCATCTTATTTGCATCGCATCGCATTCGTATTGAGCCAAATCCGTCACATGCGCATTGCATCGCTTGATGTCGCATCTTATGTGCATCGCATCGCAGCGCATTGTGTCACGTCGCACCACACGCGCATGGCATCGCTCGACATCGCATCTTATGTGCATCGCATCGCAGCGCATTGTGTCACGTCGCACCACACGCGCATGGCATCGCTTGATATCGCATCTTATGTGCATCACATCGCATGCGGATTGAGTCACGTCGCGTCACATGCGCATGGCATCGCTTGATATCGCATGTTATGTGCATCGCATCGCAGCGTATTGTGTCACATCGCGTCACATGCTCATGGCATCGCTCGACATCGCATCTTATGTGCATCGCATGCGCATTGAGTCACATCGCATCACACGCACATGGCATCGCTTGACATCGCATCTTTTGTACATCACATCGCACGCCCATTGAGCCACATCGCGTCACTTGCGAATGGCATCGCTTGATATCGCATCTTATTTCCATCGCATCGCATTCGTATTGAGCCAAATCGCGTCACATGCGCATTGCATCGCTTGATGTCGCATCTTATGTGCATCGCATCGCAGCGCATTGTGTGACATCACGCCATTTGCACATGGCATCACTTGACATCGCATCTTATCTGCATCGTATCGCATGCGCATTGAGTCACGTCGCACCACACGCGCATGGCATCGCTCGACATCGCATCTTATGTGCATCGCATCGCATGCGCATTGAGTCATGTCTCGTCACATTTGCATGGCATCATTTGATATCGCATCTTATGTGCATCGCATCGCATGCGCATTGAGCCACGTCTCGTCACATGCAGAAGGTATCGCTTGATATCGCATCTTCTGTGCGTCGTATCGCATGCTCATTGAGTCACGTCGCGTCACATGTGCATGGCATCGCTTGATATCGCATCTTATGTGCATCACATCGCATGCGGATTTAGTCACATCGCGTCACATGTGCATGGCATCACTTTATATCGCATCTTATGTGCATCGCATCGCATGCACATTGAGTCACTTCACGTCACATGCGCGTGGCATCCCTTGTTATCGCATCTTATGTGCATCGCTACGCATTCGCATTGAGTCACGTCGCGTCACATGCGCATGTCCTCGCTTGATATCGCATCTTATGTGCATCGCATCGCATGCGCATTGGGTCACGTCGCGTCACATGCGCATGGCATCGCTTGATATCGCATCTTATGTGCATCTCACCGCATGCGCACTGAGTCACGTCGCATCATAAGCGCATGGCATCGCTTGATATCGCATCTTATGTGCATCGCATGCGCATCTAGTCACGTCCCACCACATGCGCATGACATCGTTCTATATCGCATATTATGTGCATCGCATCGCAGCGCATTGAGTCACATCGCGTCACATGCGCATGCATCGCTCGAAATCGCATCTTACGTGCATCGCATGCGCATTGAGACACATCGTATCACACGCGCATGGCATCGCTTGACATCGCATCTTTTGTACATCGCATCGCATGCGCATTGAGTCACATCACGTCACTTGCGAATGGCATCTCTTGATATCGCATCTTATGTGCATCACATCGCAGCGATTTGAGTGAGATCACGCCACATGCGCACGGCATCGCTTGATATCGCGCCTTATGTGCATCGCATCGCATGCGCATTGAGTCACGTCTGGTCACATGCGCATGGCATCGCTTGACATCGCATTTTATCTGCATCGTATCGCATGCGCATTGAGTCACGTCGCACCAGATGCGCATGACATCGGTCGACATCACATTTAATGTGCATCGCATCGCATGCGCATTGAGTCACATCGCGTCACATGCCAATGGCATCGCTTGATATAGCATCTTGTGAGCATCGCATCGCAGCGCATTGTGTCACATCGCGTCACATGCGCATGCATCGCTCGACATTGCATCTTATGTGCATCACATGCGAATTGAGTCACATCGCATCACACGCTCATGGCATCGCTCGACATCGCATCTTATGTGCACCGCATCGCATGCGCATTGAGTCATCTCTCGTCACATTTGCATGGCATCGTTTGATATCGCATCTTATGTGCATCGCATCGCATCCGCATTGAGCCACGTCTCGCCACATGCGCATGGGATCGCTTGATATCGCATCTTATGTGCATCGCATCGCTTGCGCATTGAATCACGTCGCGTCACATGCGCATGGCATCGCTTGATATCGCATCTTATGTGCATCTCGTCGCATGCGCATTGAGTCACGTCGCGTCACATGCACATGGCATCGCTAGATATCGCGTCTTATCTGCAACGCATCGCATGCGCATTGAGTCATGTCGCACCACATGCGCATGACATCGCTCGACACCGCATTTTTTGTGCATCGCATCGCATGCGCATTGAGTCACATCGCGTCACATGCGCTTGGGATCGCTTGATATAACATCTTATGTGCATCGCATGCGCATTGAGTCACATCTCATCACACGCGCATGGCATCGCTCGACATCGCATTTAATGTGCATCGCATCGCATGCGCATTGAGTCATATCGCGTCACATTTGCATGGCATCACTTGATATCGCACCTTAGGTGCATTGCATCGAATGCGTATTGAGTCAAATCACGTCACATGCGCATGGCATCGCTGATATCACTTGATATCGCATCTTATGTGCACCGCATCGCTTTCGCACTGAGTCACGTCGCGTCACATGCGCATGGCCTCGCTTGATATCGCATCTTATGTGCATCGCATCGCATGCGCATTGGGTCACGTCATGTCACATGCGCTTGGCATCGCTTGATATCGCATCTTATGTGCATCTCATCGTTTGCGCATTGAGTCACGTCGCACCACACGCGCATGGCATCGCTCGACATCGCATCTTATGTGCATCGCATCGCATGCGCATTGAGTCATGTCTCGTCACATTTGCATGGCATCGCTTGATATCGCATCTTATGTGCATCGCATCGCATGCGCATTGAGTCACGTCTCGTCACATGCACATGGTATCGCTTGATATCGCATCTTCTGTGCGTCGTATCGCATGCTCATTGAGTCACGTCGCGTCACATGCGCATGGCATCGCTTGATATCGCATCTTATGTGCATCACATCGCATGCGGATTGAGTCACATCGCGTCACATGTGCATGGCATCACTTTATATCGCATCTTATGTGCATCGCATCGCATGCGCATTGAGTCACTTCGCGTCACATGCGCATGTCCTCGCTTGATATCGCATCTTATGTGCATCTCACCGCATGCGCATTGAGTCACGTCGCATCATAAGCGCATGGCATCGCTTGATATCGCATCTTATGTGCATCGCATGCGCATCTAGTCACGTCCCACCACATGCGCATGACATCGTTCTATATCGCATATTATGTGCATCGCATCGCAGCGCATTGAGTCACATCGCGTCACATGCGCATGCATCGCTCGAAATCGCATCTTATGTGCATCGCATGCGCATTGAGTCACATCGTATCACACGCGCATGGCATCGCTTGACATCGCATCTTTTGTACATCGCATCGCATGCGCATTGAGTCAAATCGCGTCACTTGCGAATGGCATCTCTTGATATCGCATCTTATCTGCATCACATCGCAGCGATTTGAGTGACATCACGCCACATGCGCATGGCATCGCTTGATATCGCGTCTTATGTGCATCGCATCGCATGCGCATTAAGTCACGTCTGGTCACATGCGCATGGCATCGCTTGACATCGCATCTCATCTGCATTGTATCGCATGCGCATTGAGTCACGTCGCACCAGATGCGCATGACATCGGTCGACATCACATTTAATGTGCATCGCATCGCATGCGCATTAAGTCACATCGCGTCACTTGCCAATGGCATCGCTTGATATCGCATCTTGTGAGCATCGCATCGCAGCGCATTGTGTCACATCGCGTCACATGCGCATGCATCGTTCGACATTGCATCTTATATGCATCGCATGCGAATTGAGTCACATAGCATCACACGCTCATGGCATCGCTCGACATCGCATCTTATGTGCACCGCATCGCACGCGCATTGAGTCATCTCTGGTCACATTTGCATGGCATCGCTTGATATCGCATCTTATGTGCATCGCATCGCATGCGCATTGAGCCACGTCTCGCCACATGCGCATGGGATCGCTTGATATCACATCTTATGTGCATCGCATCGCTCGCGCATTGAATCACGTCGCGTCACATGCGCATTGCATCGCTAGATATCGCGTCTTATCTGCAAAGCATCGCATGCGCATTGAGTTATGTCGCACCACATGCGCATGACATCGCTCGACACCGCATTTTTGTGCATCGCATCGCATGCGCATTGAGTCAAATCGCGTCACATGTGCTTGGGATCGCTTGATATAACATCTTATGTGCATCGCATGCGCATTGAGTCACATCTCATCACACGCGCATGGCATCGCTCGACATCGCATCTAATGTGCATCGCATCGCATGCGCATTGAGTCATGTCTCGTCACATTTGCATGGCAACGCTTGATATCGCATCTTATGTGCATCGCATCGCATGCGCATTGAGTCACGTCTCGTCACATGCACATGCTATCGCTTGATATCGCATCTTATGTGCATCGCATCGCTTGCGCATTGAGTCATATCGCGTCACATTTGCATGGCATCACTTGATATCGCACCTTAGGTGCATTGCATCGAATGCGTATTCAGTAACATCCCGTCACATACGCATGGCATCGCTTGATATCGCATCTTATGTGCATCGCATGCGCATCTAGTCACGTCCCACCACATGGGCATGACATCCTTCTATATCGCATATTATGTGCATCGCATCGCAGCGCATTGAGTCACATCGCGTCACATGCGCATGCATCGCTCGAAATCGCATCTTATGTGCATCGCATGCGCATTGAGTCACATCGTATCACACGCGCATGGCATCGCTTGACATCGCATCTTTTGTACATCGCATCGCATGCGCATTGAGTCAAATCGCGTCACTTGCGAATGGCATCTCTTGATATCGCATCTTATGTGCATCACATCACAGCGATTTGAGTGACATCACGCCACGTGCGCATGGCATCGCTTGATATCGCGTCTTATGTGCATCGCATCGCATGCGCATTGAGTCACGTCGCACCACACGCGCATGGCATCGCTCGACATCGCATCTTATGTGCATCGCATTGCATGCGCATTGAGTCATGTCTCGTCACATTTGTATGGCATCGCTTGATATCGCATCTTATGTGCATCGCATCGCATGCGCATTGAGCCACGTCTCGCCACATGCGCATGGGATCGCTTGATATCGCATCTTATGTGCATCGGATCGCTTGCGCATTGAGTCATATCGCGTCACATTTGCATGGCATCACTTGATATCGCACCTTAGGTGCATTGCATCGAATGCGTATTGAGTCACATCCCGTCACATGCGCATGGCATCGCTATTATCACTTGATATCGCATCTTATGTGCATCGCATCGCATGCGCATTGGGCCACGTCGCGTCACATGCGCATGGCATCGCTTGATATCGCATCTTCTGTGCGTCGTATCGCATGCTGATTGAGTCACGTCGCCTCACATGCGCATGGCATCGCTTGATATCGCATCTTATGTGCATCAAATCGCTTGCGGATTGAGTCACATCGCGTCACATTTGCATGGCATCGCTTGATATCGCATCTTATGTGCATCGCATCGCATGCGCATTGAGCCACGTCTCGCCACATGCGCATGGGATCGCTTGATATCGCATCTTATGTGCATCGCATCGCTTGCGCATTGAGTCATATCGCGCCACATTTGCATGGCATCACTTGATGTCGCACCTTAGGTGCATTGCATCGAATGCGTATTGAGTCACATCCCGTCACATGCGCATGGCATCGCTGATATCACTTGATATCGCATCTTATGTGCATCGCATCGCATGCGCATTGGGCCACGTCACGTCACATGCGCATGGCATCGCGTGATATCGCATCTTATGTGCATCTCACCGCATGCGCATTGAGATACGTCGCATCATAAGCGCATGGCATCGCTTGATATCGTATCTTATGTGCATCGCATGCGCATCTAGTCACGTCCCACCACATGCGCATGATATCGTTCTATATCGCATATTATGTGCATCGCATCGCAGCGCATTGAGTCACATCGCGTCACATGCCAATGGCATCCCTTGATATGGCATCTTGTGAGCATCGCATCGCAGCGCATTGTGTCACATCGCGTCAGATGCGCATGCATCGTTCGACATTGCATCTTATGTGCATCGCATGCGAATTGAGTCACATCGCATCACACGCTCATGGCATCGCTCGACATCGCATCTTATGTGCACCGCATCGCATGCGCATTGAGCCACGTCTCGCCACATGCGCATGGGATCGCTTGATATCGCATCTTATGTGCATCGCATCGCTTGCGCATTGAGTCACGTCGCGTCAATGCGCATGGCAGCGCTTGATATCGCATCTTATGTGCATTTCATCGCACACGCATTCAGTCACGTCGCGTCACATGCGCTTGGCATCGCTTGATATCACATCTTATGTGCATCGCATACGCATTCAGTCACATCTCATCACATTTGCATGGCATCGCTTGATATCGCATCTTATGTGTATCGCATCGCATGCGCATTGAGCCACGTCTCGCCACATGCGCATGGGATCGCTTGATATCGCATCTTATGTGCATCGCATCGCTTGCGCATTGAGTCACGTCGCGTCACATGCGCATGGCAGCGCTTGATATCGCATCTTATGTGCATCGCATCCCATGCGCATTGGGTCACGTCGCGTCACATGCGCATGGCATCGCTTGATATCGCATCTTATGTGCATTTCATCGCACTCGCATTCAGTCACGTCGCGTCACATGCGCTTGGCATCGCTTGATATCACATCTTATGTGCATCGCATACGCATTCAGTCACATCTCATCACAAGCGCATGGCATCGCTCAACATCGCATCTAATGTGCACCGCATCGCATGCGCATTGAGTCATATCGCGTCACATTTGCATGGCATCGCTTGATGTCGCATCTTAGGTGCATCGCATCGCATGCCTATTCAGTCACATCACGCCACATGGGCATGCCATCGCTTGATATCGCATCTTATGTGCATTGTATCGAATGCGGATTGAGTCACGTCGCGTCACATGCGCATGGCCTCGCTTGATATCGCATCTTATGTGCATCGCATCGCATGCGCATTGGGTCACGTCGCGTCACATGCGCATGGCATCGCTTGATATCGCATCTTATGTGCATCTCATCGCATGCGTATTGAGTCACGTCGCATCATATGCATATGGCATCGCTTGATATCGCATCTTATGTGCATCGCATGCGCATCTAGTCACGTCCCACCACATGCGCATGACATCCCTCTATATCGCATTTTATGTGCATCGCATCGCATGCGCGTTGAGTCACATCGCGTCACATGCGCATGGCATCGCTCGACATTGCATCTTATGTGCATCGCATCGCTGGCGCGTTGAGCCACGCTTCGTCACATGCGCATGGGATCGCTTAATATCGCATCTTCTGTGCGTCTCATCGCATGCGCATTGAGTCACGTCGCGTCACATGCGCATGGAATCGCTTGATATCGCATCTTATGTGCATCGCATCGCTTGCGCATTGAGTCATATCGCGCCACATTTGCATGGCATCACTTGATATCGCACCTTAGGTGCATTGCATCGAATGCGTATTGAGTCACATCCCGTCACATGCGCATGGCATCGCTGATATCACTTGATATCGCATCTTATGTGCATCGCATCGCATGCGCATTGAGTCACGTCTCGTCACATGCACATGCTATCGCTTGATATCGCATCTTCTGTGCGTCGTATCGCATGCGCATTGGGTCACGTCGCGTCACATGCGCATGGCATCGCTTGATATCGCATTTTATGTGCATCTCACCGCATGCGCATTGAGTCACGTCGCACCACACGCGCATGGCATCGCTTGATATCGCATCTTATGTGCATCTCACCGCATGCGCATTGAGATACGTCGCATCATAAGCGCATGGCATCGCTTGATATCGCATCTTATGTGCATCGCATGCGCATCTAGTCACGTCCCACCACATGCGCATGACATCGTTCTATATCGCATATTATGTGCATCGCATCGCAGCGCATTGAGTCACATCGCGTCACATGCCAATGGCATCCCTTGATATGGCATCTTGTGAGCATCGCATCGCAGCGCATTGTGTCACATCGCGTCACATGCGCATGCACCGTTCGACATTGCATCTTATGTGCATCGCATCGCATGCGCATTGTGCCACGTCTCGCCACATGCGCATGGGATCGCTTGATATCGCATCTTATGTGCATCGCATCGCTTGCGCATTGAGTCACGTCGTGTCACATGGGCATGGCAGCGCTTGATATCGCATCTTATGTGCATCGCATCCCATGCGCATTGGGTCACGTCGCGTCACATGCGCATGGCATCGCTTGATATCGCATCTTATGTGCATTTCATCGCACTCGCATTCAGTCACGTCGCGTCACATGCGCTTGGCATCGCTTGATATCACATCTTATGTGCATCGCATACGCATTCAGTCACATCTCATCACAAGCGCATGGCATCGCTCAACATCGCATCTAATGTGCATCGCATCGCATGCGCATTGAGTCATATCGCGTCACATTTGCATGGCATCGCTTGATGTTGCATCTTAGGTGCATTGCATCGCATGCCTATTCAGTCACATCACGCCACATGGGCATGGCATCGCTTGATATCGCATCTTATGTGCATTGTATCGAATGCGGATTGAGTCACGTCGCGTCACATGCGCATGGCCTCGCTTGATATCGCATCTTATGTGCATCGCATCGCATGCGCATTGGGTCACGTCGCGTCACATGCGCATGGCAACGCTTGATATCGCATCTTATGTGCATCTCATCGCATGCGCATTGAGTCACGTCGCATCATATGCATATGGCATCGCTTGATATCGCATCTTATGTGCATCGCATGCGCATCTAGTCACGTCCCACCACATGCGCATGACATCCCTCTATATCGCATTTTATGTGCATCGCATCGCATGCACGTTGAGTCACATCGCATCACATGCGCATGGCATCGCTCGACATCGCATCTTATGTGCATCGCATCGCATGCGCGTTGAGCCACGCTTCGTCACATGCGCATGGGATCGCTTAATATCGCATCTTCTGTGCGTCGCATCGCATGCGCATTGAGTCACGTCGCGTCACATGCGCATGGCATCGCTTGATATCGCATCTTATGTGCATCTCGTCGCATGCGCATTGAGTCACGTCCCGTCACATGCGCATGGCATCGCTAGATATCGCGTCTTGTCTGCAAGGCATCGCATGCGCATTGAGTCATGTCGCACAACATGCGCATGACATCGCTCGACACCGCATTTTTTGTGCATCGCATCGCTTGCGCATTGAGTCACGTCGCGTCACATGCGCATGGCATCGCTCGACATCGCATCTTTTGTACATCGCATCGCATGCCCATTGAGCCACATCGCGTCACTTGCGAATGGCATCGCTTGATATCGCATCTTATTTGCATCGCATCGCATTCGTATTGAGCCAAATCGCGTCACATGCGCATTGCATCCCTTGATCTCGCATCTTAAGTGCATCGCATCGCAGCGCATTGTGTGACATCACGCCATATGCACATGGCATCACTAGACATCCCATCTTATCTGCATCATATCACATGCGCATTGAGTCACGTCGCACCACACGTGCATGGCATCGCTCCACATCGCATCTTATGTGCATCGCATCGCATGCGCATTGAGTCATGTCTCGTCACATGCGCATGGCATCGCTTGATATCGCATCTTATGTGCATCGCATCGCATGCGCATTGAGTCACGTCTCGCCACATGCACATGGTATCGCTTGATATCGCATCTTCTGTTCATCGTATCGCATGCTCATTGAGTCACGTCGCGTCACATGCGCATGGCATGGCTTGATATCGCATCTTATGTGCATCGCGTCGCTTGCGCATTGAGTCACGTCGCGTCACATGCGCATGGCATCGCTTGATATCGCATCTTATGTGCATCTCGTCGCATGCGCATTGAGTCACATCCCGTCACATGCGCATGGCATCGCTAGATATCGCGTCTTGTCTGCAAGGCATCGCATGCGCATTGAGTCATGTCGCACCACATGCGCATGACATCGCTCGACACCGCATTTTTTGTGCATCGCATCGCTTGCGCATTGAGTCACGTCGCGTCACATGCGCATGGCATCGCTTGATATCGCATCTTATGTGCATCTCATCGCATGCGCATTGAGTCACGTCGCGTCACATGCGCATGGCATCACTAGATATCGCATCTTATCTGCAACGCATCGCATGCGCAATGAGTCATGTCGAAGCACACGCGCATGGCATCGCTCGACATCGCATCTAATGTGCATCGCATCGCATGGGCATTGTGTCACATCCCGTCACATGCGCATGGCATCGCTTGATGTCGCATCTTATGTGCATCGCATCGCAGCGCATTCAGTCACATCACGCCACATGGGCATGGCATCGCTTGATATCGCATCCTATGTACATCGCATCGCATGCGTATTGAGCCACATCGCGTCACCTGCGCATGGCATCGCTTGATGTCGCATCTTATGTGCATCGCATCGCAGCGCATTGTGTCACATCGCGTCAGATGCGCATGCATCGCTCGACATCACACCTTATGTGCATCGCATGCGCATTAAGACACGTCGCGTCACATGCGCATGGCATCACTAGATATCGCATCTTATCTGCAACGCATCGCATGCGCAATGAGTCATGTCGAAGCACACGCGCATGGCATCGCTCGACATCGCATCTAATGTGCATCGCATCGCATGCGCATTGTGTCACATCCCGTCACATGCGCATGGCACCGCTTGATATGGCATCTCATGTGCATCGCATCGCAGCGCATTGTGTCACATCGCGTCAGATGCGCATCAATCGCTCGACATCACACCTTATGTGCATCGCATGCGCATTGAGACACGTCGCAACACACGCGCATGGCATCGCTCGACATCTCATCTTATGTGCATCGCATATCATGCGCATTGAGTCATGTCTCGTCACATTTGCATGGCATCGCTTTATATCGCATCTTATGTGCATCGCATTGCATGCGCATTGAGTCACGTCGCGTCACATGCGCATGGCATCGCTTGATATCGCATCTTATGTGCATCGCATGGCAAGCGCATTGAGTCACGTCGCGTCACATTTGCATGGCATCGCTTAATATTTATCTTATGTGCATCGCATCGTATGCGCATTAAGTCACGTCGCGTCACAATTGCATGGCATCGCCTGATATCGCATCTTATGTGCATCGCATCGCATGCGGATTGAGTCACATCGCATCACATGCGCATGGCATCGCTCGACATCGCAACTTATGTGCATCGCATCGCATGCGCATTGGGCCACGTCGCGTCACATGCGCATGGCATCGCTTGATATCGCATCTTATGTGCATCTTCATCGCATGCGTATTGAGTCACGTCGCATCACACGCGCATGGCATCGCTTGATATCGCATCTTATGTGCATCGCATCGGATGCATATTGATTCACATCGCGTCACATGCGCATGGCATCGCTTGATATCGCATCTTGTGTGCATCGCATCGTATGCGTATTGAGTCACATCGCGTCACATGCGCATGGCTTCGCTTGATATCGCATCTTATGTGAATCGATACGCAGCGCATTGAGTGACATCACGTCACATGCGCATGGCATCGCTTGATATCGCATCTTATGTGCATCAGATCGCATGCGGATTGAGACACATCACGTCACATTCGCATGGCATGACTTGATATCGCATCTTATGTGCATCGCATCGCATTTGCATTGAGTCACTTCGCGTCACATCCGCATGGCATACCTTGTTATCGCATCTTATGTGCATCGCATCGCATTCGCATTGAGTCACGTCGCGTCACAGGCGCATTGCGTCGTTTGATAGCGCATCTTATGTGCATCGCATGCGCATTGAGTCACGACGCATCATATGCGCATGGCATCGCTAGATATCGCATCTTATGTGCATCGCATGCGCATTGGGTCAAGTCGCGTCACGTGCGCATGGCATCGCTTGATATCGCATCTTATGTGCTTCGCATTGCATGCGCATTGAGTCACGTCCCCTCACATGCGCATGGCATCGCTTGATATCGCATCTTATGTGCATCGAATCGCATGCGCATTGAGTCACGTCGCGTCACATGCGCATGGTTTCGCTCGACATCGCATTTATGTGCAACGCATCGCATGCGCATTGAGTCATGTCTCGTCACATTTGCATGGCATCGCTTGATTCCGCATCTTATGTGCATCGCATTGCATGAACATTGAGTCACGTCGCGTCACATGCGCATGGCATCGCTTGATATCGCATTTTATGTGCATCGCATTTCATGCGCACTGAGTCACGTCGCGTCATATTTGCATGGCATCGCTTGAAATCGCAACTTATGTGCATTGCGTCGCATGCGTTTTGAGTCACGTCGCACCACATGCGGATGACATCGCTCGGCATCGCATCTTTAGTGAATCAGATCGCATGCGCATTTAGTGACATCGCGTCATTAGCGCACGTCTTCGCTTGATATCGCATCTTATGTGCATCGCATCGCAGCGTATTGATTTACATCGCGTCACAACTGCATGCATCGCTCGACATCGCATCTTATGTACATCGCATGTGCATTGAGTCACATCGCATCACACGCGCATGGCATCGCTCGACATCGCATCTTATGTGCATCGCATCGCATGCGCATTAAGTCACATTGCGCCACATGCGCATGGGATCGCTTGATATCACATCCTATGTGCATCACATCGCATGCGCATTGAGTCACATCACGTCATATGCGCATGGCAACGCATGATATTGCATCTTATGTGCATCGCATCGCATGCGCATTGAGTCACGTCGCGTCACATGCACATGGCATCGCTTGATATCGCATCTGATGTGCATCGCATCGCATGCGCATTGAGCCACGTCGCATCACATGTGCATGGCATCGCTTGATATCGCATCTTATGTGCATCGCATCGCATGCGCATTCAGTCACGTCGCGTCACATGCGCATGGCATCGCTTGATATCGCATCTTATGTGCATTGCATCGCATGCGCAGTGAGTAACGTCTCGTCACATACGCATGGCACCTTTTGATGTGGCATCTTATGTGCATCGCATCGCATGCCTATTGAGTCACGTCGCGTCACATGCGCATGGCATCCCTTGATATGGCATCTTATGTACATCGCATTCGCATTGAGTCACTGCGCGTCACATGCGCATGGCATCACTTGATATCGCATCATATGTGCATCGCATCGCATGCGCATTGACTCACTTCGCATCACATGCGTATGACATCGCTTGGTATCGCATCTCATGTGCATCGCATCGCATGCGCAATGAGTCACATCGCATGACATGCGTACGGCATCGCATGACATGGCATCTTATGTGCATCGCATCGCATGCGATTTGAGTCACATCTCATCACATGCGCATTGCATCGCACGACAACGCATCTTATGTGCATCGCATCGCATGCGCATTGAATCACGTCGCGTCACATGCACATGGCATCGCTTGATTTGGCATCTCATGTGCATCGCATGCGCATTGAGTCACGTCGCATCACATTGGCATGGCATCGCTTGATATCGCATCTTATGTGCATCGCATCGCATGTGCATTGATTCACGTCGCGTCACATGCGCATGGCATCGCTTGATATCGCATCTTATGTGCATTGCATCGCATGCGCAGTGAGTCACGTCGCGTCACATGCGCATGGCAGCGCTTGATGTGGCATCTTATGTGCATCGCATCGCATGCTTAATCAGTCACATCGCGTCACATTCGCATAGTATCCCTTGATATCGCCTCTCATCTTCATCGCATCGCATGTGCATTGAGTCACGTCGCATCATATGCGCATGGCATCGGTTTATATCGCATCTATTGTGCATCGCATCGCATGCGCATTGAGTCACGTCGCGCCACATGCGCATGGCATTACTAGATATTGCTTTTTATGTGCATCGCATCGATGCGCATTGAGTCACATCGCGTTACATGCGCATGGCGTCGCTTGATATCGCATCTTATATGCGTTTCATCGCATGCGCAGTGAGTCACGTCGCGTCACATGCTCGTAGCATCGCTTTATCTTGCATTTTATGTGCATCGCATCGCATGCTTATTGAGTCACGTCGCGTCACATGCGCATGGCATCGCTTGATATCGCCTTTCTTGTTCATCGCTTCGCATGCGCATTGAGTCACGTCGCATCACATGCGCATGGCATTGCTTGATATCGCATCTTATGTGCATCGCATCGCATGCGCATTGAGTCACGTCGCGTCACATGCGCATGGCGTCGCTTGATATCGCATCTCATGTGCATCGCATCGCATGCCCATTGAGTCACATCGCGTCACATGCGCATGGCATCGCTTGATATCGGATCTTATGTGCATCGCATCGCATGCGCATTGTGTTACGTCGCATCACATGCGCATGGCATCGCTTGATATCGCATCTGATGTGCATCGCATCGCATGCGCATTGAGTCACGTCGCGTCACATGCGCATGGCATTGCTAGATATTGCATTTTATGTGCATCGCATCGATGCGGATTGAGTCACGTCGCGTTACATTCGCATGGCATCGCTTGATATCGCATCTTATATGCATCGAATCGCATGCGCAGTGAGTCACGTCGCGTCACATGCGCATGGCATGGCTTGATATGGCATTTTATGTGCATCGCATCGCATGCTTATTGAGTCACGTCGCGTCACATGCGCATGGCATCGCTTGATATCGCCTCTCTTGTTCATCGCATCGCATGCGCATTGAGTAACGTCGCATCACATGCGCATGGCATCGCTTTATATCGCATCTTATGTGCATCGCATCGCATGCGCATTTAGTCACGTCGCGTCACATGCGCATGGCATCGCTTGATATCGAATCTTATGTGCATCGCATCGCATGCGTATTGAGTCACGTCGCGTCACATGCGCATGGCATCGCTAGTTATGGCATCTTATCTGCATCGCATCGCATGCGTATTGAGTCACGTCGCACCACATGCGCATGACATCGGTCGACATTGCGTCTTATGTGCATCGCATCGAATGCATATTGAGTCACATCGCTACACATGCGCATGGCATCGCTTGATATCGCATCTTCTGTGCTTCGCATCGCCGCGCATTGTGTGACATCGCGTCACATGCGCATGCATTGCTCGACATCGTACCTTATGTGCATCGCATGCACATTGAGTCACATCGCATCACACGCCCATGGCATCGCTCGACATCCCATTTTATGTGCATCGCATCGCATGCGCAATGAGTCGTGTCTCGTCACATTTGCATGGCATCGCTTGATATCGCATCTAATGTGCATCGCATCGCATGCGCATTGAGTCACGTCGCGTCAGATGCCCATGGCATTGCTTGATATCGCCTCTCATCTTCATCGCATCGCATGCGCATTGAGTCACGTCGCATCACATGCGCATGGCATCGCTCGACCTCGCATCTTAAGTGCATCGCATGCGCATTGAGTCACATCGCATCACACGCGCATGGCATCACTCGACATCGCATCTTATGTGCATCGCATCGCATGCATATTGATTCGCATCGCGTCACATGCGCATGGCATCACTTGATATCTCATCTTATGTGCATCGCATCGCATGCCCATTGAGTCACATCACGTCACATCCGCATGGCAGCGCTTGATATCGCATCTTATGTGCACCGCATCGCATGCCCATTGAGTCACGTCGCATGACATCGCATGGCATCGCTTGATATCGCATCTTATGTGCATCGCATCGAATGCGCATTGAGTCACGTCGCGTCACATGCGCATGGCATCGCTTGATATCGCATGTTATGTGGATTGCATCGCATGCGCAGTGAGTCACGTCGCAAAACATGCGCATGGCATCACTTGATATCGCATTTCATGCGCATTTAGTCATGTCTCGTCACATGCGCATGGCATCGCTTGATATCGCATCTTATGTGCATCGCATCGCAGCGCATTGTGTCACATCGCGTCACATGCGCATGCATCGCTCGACATCGCAACCTATGTGCATCGCATTCGCATTGAGTCACATCGCATCACACGCCCATGGCATCGCTCGACATCGCCTTTTATGAGCATCGGATCGCATGCGCATTGAGTCAAGTCCCGTCACCTTTGCATGGCATCGCTTGATATCGCATCTTATGTGCATCGCATCGCATGCGCATTGAGTCACGTCGCGTCACATGCGCATGGCATCGCTTGATATCGCATCTTATGTGCATCGCATCGCATGCGCATTGAGTCACGTCGCGTCAGATGCGCATGGCATCGCTTGATATTGCATCTCATGTGCATCGCATCGCATGCTCATTGAGTCACGTCGCGTCACATGCACATGGCATCGCCTGATATTGCATCTTATGTGCATCGCATCGCATGCCCATTGAGTCACATCGCGTCACAGGCGCATGGCTTCGCTTGATATCGCATCTTATGTGCATAGTATCGCAGCGCATTGATTCACTTCGCGTCACATATGCATGCATCGCTCGACATCTCATCTTATGTGCATCGCATGCGCATTGAGTCACATCGCATGACACGCGCATGGCATAAATAAATAAAGTAAAAATTGGAATTCGGGTCATGGTAAATTTCCATTCCCGGGCTTCTTAGGGTTTACCCCTCTTAAGCCTAGTGAGAAGAATTTTTATCTTGTTGTGTGCGCAGAGATATTTCCGTCGTGTGCGTACTCTTAGGGCAGATTGTCGTGTTTTGTTATACAATGGTGTGTTAATTGGATAAAATATGTGCAAATATGTATGTGTGTGTTTGTTATTGTGTATGTGTATATATGCATTTTTTTCTTCTTGTTTTTTGTTTTATTTTGTTTTTGTTGTCCATTTGTTTTTTGTGTTTTTTTATTTTTTTATTTTTTTTAATAAAATGACATATTTGCACATTTACAATTTTGAATTTATGTCGGAAAAGGTCCGTGTCCCACAACCTGCCGCCGTCTCTTCTTCTGCCTGAAGACTGTTTCTCCAGTGCGAGATGCTTTATTTGTTCGCCGCTGCAACTCAGCTCTGTAGTGTTTGTTTCGTGTGTTTTTTGTTTGCTTGTAGTGGGGGGGGGGTGATTAGATGTTCAATAGTGCCTGTAGATATTGTTCGACTTGTTCTTTTTGTTGCTCCTGGTGTTGGTCATAAATGAATATTAGCGTTAGTAGGGGTGGATTTTCGTGCTGTTTTTCTGGTGGGAGTGTTCGCAGACTTTGGGCTGTTCGTATAAGTGTTCTCCTGTGGGGTCTCGTATGTGCGTTGTGGATGTAGGTGAGCATTAGGTTGGCAATGTGCTTATCGATGGGGATTATTCTGGCATATTCATGGATCATCGTGTTTTTAAAGTTGGGGAAAAGTTTATTTGCGGTGCGTAGGCATTTTCGCTCGAATGCTTGGATGCTTGTCATTGTTGTTTTTGTTATGAGGGGCATTAGGGCGACTGCACCATACGTCAGGCATGGCCGAATGAGGCATTTATATAGTTTGGTTTGTATTTGCGTGTTCAGTCCCGTCTTGTTTAATTTGGCGAGGAAAGTGAGGGTGGAGTATATGGCTCTGGTATTGTTCAGTAGGGCCTTGTAGTGGGGTTTTACTGTCAGTTGGGTATTGATTTGTATCCCGAGGTATTTCACTGTTTTGGCACATTTTATGGTTGTTTTGTTTAGTTTGAGGGTCAGGTTGTTGTGGCGGTATTTCCTCTTCTTTCGGATGACGATGGCTTGGGTTTTTTCTGCGTTGATTGATATACGCCATTTTTTGGTCCAGTCAATATATGCCTTGAGTTGAAGTTCCAATTGATGTTTTGCCTGGTCCGTCCGGGGCTTGTGCACCAGTACGCCGTATCGTCGTATCGTCGGCGTACTGGGCGAGCTGGATGCTGGGGTGTGTCTGCCGTGTATATAATGTAGAGGAGGCCTGATATTGCGCTCCCCTGGGGTGTGCCTGCATGTAGTGTGATGGTTTCGGATAATGTGTTGTCTAGTTTTATGTTGGCTGTTCTGCCGGTTAGAAAACTGGCGATCCATCTGACTATTCGGGGGAGTATTTTGAAATCGGTGAGCTTATACAGCAGACCATTAATCCAGCATTTATCGAAGGCCGCTTTTACGTCGAGAAATGCTGCGACCGTTGTATAGCCTAAATTGTGACCATTCTTGAATTGCGACATCACCCGAACCAGCTGGTCCTGGATGGTGATGTCGCTGCGGTAACCTGCTTGTGTCGTTGGGAGGAGGTGTTTTTGGTTGCATATTTTGTTTAGTCTCTTCACCATCACCCTCTCAAATATTTTAGAGAGGGTTGATGTGAGTGATATTGGCCTGTAGTTTCTATGGTCTGTATGGTCTTTTCCGGGTTTCTGGAACAGTAGTATGTGGGCAGTTTTCCATTTGGTGGGGTGATATCCGTACCGTAGCATGTTGTTGTATATGTCTCTGAGTAGTTTTATTGTATCTTTCGGTAGGTTCCTTAACATCTGGTAGGTTATGCTGTCTGGGCCGGGAGCTGTGTTTCTGGTGTTTTTGAATGTTGCTATTATGTCGTCTGTGGTTAAGGGTGCTTCGGCTTCTTCGTCGGAGTTTAAGTTTTCGATGGCTAGTTGGGGGGTGTATAACTGGTGTTGCAGTTTGATGTGATAGTTGATTCTTTTGTAGTATTGTTTGTTAAAGTCTGGGCTTTGCGGTGTTTGGAACACTTCTTCGTAGTGGGCTCAGAAGATTTCGAGTTTCTCACGTGTGTCGGTTACGGTGTTTCCGTCTTTTTTGATAGGGTAGTTGGGTGCAGTCTTTCTTTTGGTGCTTTTTATCAATTTCCAGAATTTTGCTGGATCTCGTTTGTGTGATTGCGTAAGGTCGTGTAATTTCCTGTCCCAGTGTTGTCTGTTGTGTTTTTGTATGGCCTGCTTTACTTCCTCTTGTGCTTTGTTTAATATTGTCTTGTCTGCTGCGTTGTGCGTCTTTAGGTAGTTTCTGTGTGCTTTCCTCTTCCTTTTAATAAGACATATTATTTCTTTGGGGAGTGGTCTGCTATACGGGTTTATGTGGACTGTCTTGGTGGGTATTGCTGTGATGTGTGCTTGCATAATTATATCTGTCAGTGTTTGCGCTTGCTGGTCAATGTCATGTGTCGTCGTTGGTGTGGTGAGTACAGTGTTTCTTGTCTGTCGGGATGCTGTCTCCTTGAACAGTTCCCAGTCTGCGTTTTCGTAGTCCTTGACGGTTATGCTTCTGAATGCTTGTGTGTTCCATGGACCGGTTTTCAGGGAGACAATGACTGGCATATGGTCCGTGTCGGGGGGTGCGTCTGTGGTGATGTCTTGTACGAGCGAGTAGGTTTGTTTGGAGGTGAGTATTTTGTCTGGTGAGCTATTGTTCTGGGTGCCTTGACCTATCCGTGTAGGGCCTGGTGTGAGGATGAGTTTGAGTTCGGTGTTTTTGAGTACCTTGATTAGGTCTCTGCCATGTCTGTTGGTGCGTTCGTCCAGAAGTTCCTTGTGGTTTGCGTTTAGGTCAGCTGCTATTATTAGATGTTTGTAGTTGTCGTGTAGGTAGGTGATTAATGTGGTAGGGAAATCTTTGTCAGGGGGAGCATAAATCTTGGCGATGTGTAGTTTACTTCTATTAACCGTGATTTGTATTAATAGAAATTCCAGTTCTTGAAAGGCTTGGGGGGTGGTTACTTGTGTCGGGCTTAGTTCGCTCTTCACAAGCACCATTACCCCGCCTCCAGTCCCGTGTGGCCTATCCTTCCTAAACACTGTGAGCGGTTGGAACGTGAAGTTTCTTTTCCTGTTTACTTTTGTCTCGTTAATAGTTATTATATCGGCGCTGTGGTGTGTTAAGAGGTCTTGGAGTTGCTGTCTCTTGCCGGTAATTCCATTAATGTTTATATGTAGTAGTTTAATATTGTGTCTTACTTGGGTGTGTGCTCTGTTTCCCGCCATTTCTGGTTGTGCTTATCTTCCTTGCGCGGTGTTTGTTGATCCTATTGTTTTATGTCTTGGATGAAGATGGCGAGCTGGTTCCCCAATTTTGCGGTGTCTATTGATTTTTTGAGTGTTTTTTGGGCTGTTGTCTTTATATTGTGCAGCAGCCTTCTTCGTTGGTGTGGTGGTGTGGAGTCGTACAATGGTGGTATAATCGTTGACATTATTTGTGTGATGATGGTTTGGGTGACGTCGTTTATGTAAGCTGTTATGTTCTTCTGTATGTTGGTTATTTGGTTCTGCAAGTCTGTTCGCTCGAGTGTTCTATAACTTGCTTTAATGTGCCGGTTGTTTCTTTTGCGGTCATTTCTTTCTTGGCTGCGGGTATACTGGGGAAATTTTATGGTTGTCCAGGTGGTGTCTTGTCTGGGCTGAGGGGGGGTCGGCAGGTTATGGGGGAAAATGTGTGTCTCTGCTATCTGTGTTGTTTTTGTAGGGGGTGACCTTGGGTATTTGGGGCATTTAACTTGCCCAGTGAAATGTCCGAGCCGCTCGCAGGTAGCACAGTATGGCGCTGCGTGCTTGATATGTTTGCATTTCTGTGTTTGGGACTTCTGGCCGCAGTGGAAACAGGTTGGGTTCTGTTCGGGACAGTTTTCCTTCTGGTGGCCGTATTGCTGGCACTGGCCGCACGGGATGTGGCGCTCAGTGTGGCGGGAGGGCTAGGCTCGAAAAACCTGTTTTTCGATGATCGCCCCTTGGTGTAGGATGGTGGTGATCGTGGCGACGTCGGTGCTGAACACGCGTACTAGGGGTGTAGGTTTGTCGTGGCTTATTATCCGCGATACCCTGTTGATGCTTGGATAATCTTCCTGGATGCCGGCGAGAATGACGTCATCGGGGATGTCTTGTGGAATGCCCTTTAGCACTGCCGTTAAGGTCTTTCTGGGTTTTTCCTGTGGTTTTTCGGTGTCTTGGGTGGTTTCCAGGTTTGTTGCGTATTTTGCTTGTTTGCCAAAGTGATGTTGAGGGATTCCCTGTTTGAACGTTGTGGCTGCTTGTTGATGTTTGAAAATCAGGGCAAGTGTATTCCGGGGACGGTATATGCGTTGCACGCGGAAAAGGGATTCTGCCGGTTGCTGGTGTTTCTCTAGAAGTGATTTTACGAGCCAGGCATTGTGCTTCTCGGGGTCGCAATTCAGTATGTATATGGGGAAATGGCCGTGTGGTACTGCTGGTGTGTTTGGGCGGGGCGGTTGCTGAGAGCGTGAGGCGCTGGGGATTGATTCGGTGCTGGTGTTGAGTGTACAAGAGTCGCTAGAGTTGCTGCTGATGTCGTGGTTGTGGGACCGGGTCGTGCGTGTCGTTTGTCTCGTATGTCCGGACGTGGTGGCGGCTTCGGTGTCAGATTTGGATTTGGATTTTTGGTTTAAGGGCGCTCAACTTCAAGGTCATCAGCGCCCTTAAAAGATTCATGGTAATAGCCAGGTTTAAATTTCACTCAAAAAATAAAAATACTAGAAACAACAAAATATACAAACGTAAAAAGCAGTGGCCATAGCCAGATATGAAATAAGGTGATAAATATGTCCAAAAGCAGAAACAGATAATTAAAAAATTCTAAATCCTCAAATTGATATTACACTCCGCTAAAAAATTAAGAACTCTATCAACCGCTGTTTTGTCGTCCGCTAGAACTTCTGCAAGTCTGGCAGGCAGCTGCAGAGAATCCCGAAGGTGCGCTAGAGAGCAACACTCTAGCAACACGTGGCGAACTGACAAAAGGTTGTCACACAGCGGACATAGAGGCGCAGGGTCCCTTTTAAATAGGTAACCATGCGAAAAATTGCAGTGCCCTATTCTTAATCGAGCCAAACTAACCTCCTCGCGACGAGATGTGCGACAGGAAGTTACCCAGTTTATCGGAAGTTCTTTCACTTCTCTAAGCTTATTACCGCGGAGACTTGACCACTCGTCGTGCCAGGACGACAGCACCGCTCTCCGCACTTCAAGCCTAAAGTCTTCCGAAGTAACACGTGAGATGGTAATACTGGGTTCTGTAGTTGCCGTCTTTGCTGCTAAATCTGCCATTTCATTCCCCGGCAAACCTACGTGACCAGGAATCCATGCACACACCACGTCAACGCCAGAAGCGTGTAAAACATGGAGGGCATCCTGGATACGTTGTACAATAGGGTGGGGGTTGTACAACTGACAAAGGCTCTGCAGTGCACTAAGGGAATCGCTCAAAATCAGGCAGTCACCTAATTTACGACGGCGAACATACAAAACGGCTCGATAAATTGCATTAAGCTCTGCAGTAAAAATGGAGGTGCTATTTGGAAAACCGAATGTATATGGTTCGGTTCCATAAACATAAGCACATCCAACACCGTTAGAGCCCTTTGACCCATCGGTGTAAATATATCGACGGTCAGAGTAGCCTGACAAAAATTCTAAGAAACACGTGCGGATACTTGAAATAGGCATCGTGGACTTCTGGTGTATGGTCATCCCAAGATCTACATGGGGCGTACCAGATAGCCAAGGGGGGTAAAGTCTCTCGCCCTTGGCAAACATCACAGGCAGTTCCACTCCAAGCTTCACTAGGAGCTCTTGGAAACGGAACCCCGCAGACTTTGGATTAAGGGAGCTATTTCTATATCGTTCTCTTAGCGTGGTGGTGAAAAAAGAAGCGAACGTTGGGTGCTTAGGCATACATCTAAGCGCACAACCATAATTTGCCAAGAGAATCTCACGCCGATATTGCAGAGGAGGTTCTGCGGACTCGGCGTAAAGGCTCACCACTGGGCTTGTTGGAAAAGCTCCTGTTGCAATGCGGATGCCCCTATTATGGACCACGTCTAATCTTCTCAGCACAGATGGTCGTGCTGACGAATAAACAATACACCCATAGTCTAGCTTGGATCGAACCAATGCGCGATATATTCGCAACAAAATTGTCCGATTCGCTCCCCACGATTTGCCATTCAGTACTCGCATAATATTTAGGGAACGGTCACATCTCGCTCTTAGCTGTGCAATATGCGACGACCAACTAAGCTTCCTGTCCAAGATCAAACCCAGGAAGCGCGTCTCTTCTGCGAAGGGAAGTATATATGGACCAAAGCGGAGCGAAGGTGGTAATCGTCTCCTACGGCGCCAGAAATTAACGCAGATTGTCTTCTCAGTTGAGAAACGGAAGCCGCTTTTCACGCTCCATTCTCTAAGGTTGTCCAAACATTGCTGCAGGCGCCGTTGTAAAAACGCCGTGCGCTGAGAAGTGCAATGGACAGCGAAATCGTCTACGAATAGGCATGACGAAACTCCAGGTGGAACACATTTCCAGATGGAGTTAATTGCTATAGCAAAGAGCGTGACACTTAGCACCGAACCCTGAGGTACTCCCTCCTCCTGAACAAAAGAATTAGAAAACACCGAGCCGACCCTTACTCGGAAAAAGCGGTCCTTCATAAACTCCTGAATGAAAAGTGGTAGGCGTCCACGTATGTTCCAGGCATACAGGGAACGTAGAATCCCTACTCGCCAGCACGTATCATAAGCCTTCTCAAGATCGAAAAATATGCCAACGGTTTGACAGTTCTTCATAAAGCCGTCCATTATCTGTGTCGATATTGACACAAGATGGTCAACAGTTGAACGGCGTCGTCGAAAACCACACTGGATGTTAGTCAGTAGGTTACGTCTTTCTAACCACCATACCAATCGTCCATTGATCATGCGTTCCATCACCTTGCAAACGCAGCTGGTGAGGGAAATAGGACGATAGCTGGAGGGAAGATGACGGTCCTTTCCAGCCTTCAAGATGCGAAAAACGGTGGCCTCCCGCCAATTTTCTGGGAGTATACTGTCAACCCAAACACGATTGTAGACCTCGAGCAGGAATGCCTTACCTTCAGGAGAGAGCCGTTGTAACATTTGTACATGAATACCGTCCGGTCCTGGTGCTGAACATCGCGAAGATTTCACGGAATACTCCAGCTCTGCCATGGTGAAAAGGCGATTGTAATCTTCTACGTTTCTAGAACGAAACGAGAAGCCTTGAGATTCCACCTGAGTTTTAATTGGAAGGAACTCAGGGGAGTAGTTTTCCGAGCTAGACACTTGTACGAAAGCACTGCCGAAGGTATTGGCCACTTCAAATGAATCAACAACAGCTCCTGTGGCTGTTTTTAGTCCCGCTATTGGTATTTGGGTCGTTTTAGCTGCAACACGTCTTAATCTATCCCACACAACCGAGGAAGGTGTGTGTGTCGGTTAAATGAAGCTACAAATTTGCTCCATGATGACTTTTTGCTATCCTTAATGACTTGTCTGGACCTCGCGCGCATTTTCTTGTATTCGATCAGGTTTTCCAAAGTAGGGTGACGTTGGAAAACCCTAAGTGCACGCCTTCGAGCACGAATGGCATTCCGACATTCTTCCGTCCACCAGGGGACGGGAAATCGACGGGGGTGTGTAGTCGACCGCGGAATCGATTGTTCAGCAGCAGAGAGAATCGTCTCCGTGAGATGCTGCGCCAAATTATTCACTGAGTCGTGCTCGTTGTACGTAAAGACAGCCAACTGGGTGTAAAGGTTCCAGTTGGCATGGTCCAAAGGCCATCTGGGCATACGTGTGGAATATGTATGTTGCGTCAAGAGATTAATAAGACATGGGAAGTGGTCACTAGAGTGTAAATCAGAGATGACATTCCATTGTAAGGAGACTGCCAACTGAGGTGAACAAACTGCAAGGTCAAGATGCGAGAAACTATTGTGAGAGTCCGAAATGAATGTAGGCTCTCCAGTGTTGAGGAGAGCTAAGTTGTGACTGTCCAAAAGATCGGAAATGAGTGCACCTCTCGCACAAGCGCGACTTGAACCCCAAAGTGGGTCGTGCGCATTGAAGTCTCCCACCAACAGAAACGGTGTTGGCAACTGGGAAACTAGATCTTCTAAATCAATGTGCGAGAAGTCATGGGACGGAGGCAAATAAACATTACAGATGGTGAAATGAATGTTTGGCAGTTTAATCCATACAGCAACTGATTGTATATCAGAGTGCAATGGTAGAGATTGCATATACACGTCATCTCTCACAAGTATCATAGCGCCGCCATGTGCCGGAACACCCTCTTCTGGTATAACATCACACCGTACTGGGGTGTATCGCCTTAGATGGAAAGCGTCTCGAGGACGCAGCTTAGTCTCTTGCAAACATGCGACCAAATGTTCGTTTTCTTTGAGCAAGAGCTCAAGTTCTGTTCTTTGAGTTCGAATGCCACGTACGTTCCATTGTAGGATAGCCATATTGCATTGTGTATGGGATAGGTAATTCCAAGGTAACTCTTCATTACTTTGGAGCAGGCGGTTGTCGAACTAATTTAGCCCTTCTGTCTCTTGGGCTGACGTTCTTTTCGGACGCTTTTCGCGCCTCTTTTCCACTGGGGGTCTCCCAGTGTGGGCAGATTGGTGCAAATCCATGTCCTCTGCCGAGGACGTGCGTCTTCCCATAGCAAACCTGGGTTGCTAATGGTTGCTAATGGGGACCGGCGAAGATGAAAGACGTCGGTCTGAGTCCACCCCTGAAGATTCCCCAGAAGAGGATCTTCGAGGAGATCTCCTTGGAATCTTATATCCCTTTGATGTACTGGGATGAGCCTTATCTTCCTTGAGGAAATCGTTCTTTGTGTAGTTCTTCTTAAACTTTATCGGCGAGGCATTGTAAATAACAGGTTTGCTAGTCTTCTGTGTCGAGTTTGGCATTTTCGTTGGTGATCGAACAGTTGAGTTTTTTTCACCAACAGATTTTGTACACGTTGATACAGATGTGCGCGCTGATTTTGAAGGCTTTCGTATAGAGCTACGGGCAACAAGTGTTTTTTCAGAAATTGTTGCCCCATTGAAATCGCTGGTCTGAGTTGCGATCTCTCTGCTCGCTACCGCTTAAGCTGCGACTGAGCTATAGGTTCCGGATCTGGGAACAGAGGGTTGGCGTAGACGCAGGAGCTTCCGGGCTTCTGAGAAGGGCACCTTCTCTTTAACCCGTATCTCTTGGATCGCTCTTTCCTCTACAAAGCGGGGGCAGTCTCGGGAACTAGATGGATGTTCACCTCTGCAGTTCACACATGAAGGAGCTGTAGTACATGCACCATCGTGGGATTCATCTCCACATTGTGGGCATGTAGCAAGTCCCTTACAAAGCTCACTTGTATGTCCAAAGCGCTGGCACTTAAAACACCTGAGTGGGTTCGGGATGAACGGCCTAACTTCGATGGATTCATACCCTGCCTTAATCCTTTGCGGGAGATCTACCCGATCAAAGGTCAGGAACAGGGTTTTAGTTGGCTTCAACTCACCACCTTCTTTACGTTGAACCCAGTAAACGTGTATGACGTCTTGCTCCGTCAGATTCTCTTGAATGTCCTCATTGGATAATCCTTCCAATGCACGGGTATTTATCACACCGCGCGAGGAGTTCAAGGTTCTGTGCATCTCGACGCGTACTGGATAACTTGCTAGCATGTTCGCTTTCAATATCTTAGCTGCCTGGGTAGCTGAATGTGCTTCAACCAGGAGCGTTCCATTGCGAGATCTACTGCATGATTTTACTGGACCAGCAATATTACCCAAACCCTTTTGAATTTTAAATGGGCTCACCGATAGAAATTTTTTATCTCCCTCAGTTCTAGATATGACTAAGTAGCAAGGACCACTCGACTCTGCTTCTTCCTTTACACAGACTTTACTTTGTTTGGTTGTGTTATGAGTTTTCGTACTCATGGCGATGTTATCCTCCACCATTGCAGATGTCTCCGATGGCATGCTCACATCCTGGGCGCCACCCCGGCTTAGGTGAGAGTCCTGGCCTGGACCTTGCTCACCCTAGGGTCTCACCTCCCAATGTATAGACAGAGGGACCCAATCGCCTTCAGGAGTGCATCAGCTCATGCAATGGCCCCTCCCCGGGACTGACCTCTATCAGCGGATACGCACACAGATCCTACATGATAACCAGGGGCTGGGACTTACGCGATTACTCAGTCACCCCTTGCGTCACCCCATCCTCCGACGACCCGCGCGTAGGTTATCCATCAGACTGTGTACAGGGAGGTAACAGGTGGGAGGTCAAACACAAAAGTGGACCAAAGTTGATTGGGCGTTTCGCATGTGCCCTCTCACTTCTTGAAGGAACCCAATCGAGAGTATGGCTCGGGGCCCCGGGTACGCCAAACCCGTACCTACCGTAGTAGGAGCCCCTGGGGGAGTTTGATTTCAGAGTCCTCTTCTCCTAGATGAGTTGTCGACCAAGACTACCGAGCCCCATCTACCCGTTTGGAATGTTCTTTGCTTCCCCTCACCTCTTGCCTAACAGTAGTCGAAAGAACACTTAGTAGGCCGTCTGGTTCAGGTACTGAGCCCCTCCGGCACGACAAGGCGACACTCCTTCGAAGGGGATCGCGTCACAGGCGCATGCCATCGCTTAATATCGCATCTCAAATGCATCGCTTCGCATGCGCATTGAGTCACATCGCGTCACATGCGCATGGCATCGCTTGATATCGCATTGTATGTGCATCGCATTGCATGGGCATTGAGTCAAATCGCATCACATGCGCATGGCATCGCTTTATATCGCATCTCATGTGCATCGCATCGCATGCGCATTGAGTCACATTGCGTCACATGCCCAATGCATCGCTCGACATCGCATCATAGGTTCATCGCATCTCATGCGCATTGAATCGCATCACATGTGCATGTCATAGCTTGATATAACATCTTATGTGCATTGCATCGCATGCGTATGGAGTCAGATCGAGTCACATGCGCATGGCATCGCTTGATTTCGCATCTTATGTGAATCACATCACATGCGCATCGCATCGTTTGATATTGCATCTTATGTGCATCGCATTGCAAGTGCATTGGGTCACATCGCGTCACATGCGCATAGCATTGCTTGATATCTCATCTTATGTGCATCGCAAAACATGCGCATGGCATCGCTTGATATCGCATCTTATGTGCATCGCATCGCATGATCATTGAGTCACATCGCTTCACATGCGCACGGCATCGCTCGACATCGCATCTTATGTGCATCGCATGAGCATTGAGTCACATCGCGTAACATGCGCATGCTATCGCTTGATATTGCATCTTATGTGCATCCCATGCGCATTGATTCACATCGCGTCACATGCGCATAGTATCGCTTGATATTGCATCTTATTTGCAGCGCATCGCATGCGCATTGAGTAACGTCGCATCACATGCGCATGGCATCGCTTGATATCGCATCTTAAGTGAATCGCATCGCATGCGCATTGAGTCACAACGAATACCATGCGCATGGCATTGCTGATGTCGCATCTTATGTGCACCGCATTGCAAGTGCATTGGGTCACATCGCGTCACAAGCGTGACATCGCTTGATTTCGCATCTTATGTGCATCGCATGTGCATGCCCATTAAGTCACATGCGTATGGAATCGCTATTTATCGCATTTATGTGCATCGCAGAGCATGCGTATGGAGTCAGATCGCGTCACATGCGCATGGCATCGCTTGATTTCGCATCTTATGTGAATCGCATCACATGCGCATCGCATCGTTTGATATCGCATCTTATGTGGATCGTATTGCAAGTGCATTGGGTCACATCGCGTCACATGCGCATGGCATCGCTTGATATCTCATCTTATGTGCATCGCATGTCCATTGATTCACATCGCTCCACATGCGCATGGCATCGCTCGACATCGCATCCTATGTGCATCGCATGCGCATTGAGTCACATCGCGTCACATGCGCATGCCATCGCTTGATATCTCATCCTATGTGCATCGCATCACATGCGCATGGCATCGCTTGATATCGCATCTTATGTGCATCGCATCGCATGTCCATTGAGTCACATCGCTCCACATGCGCATGGCATCGCTCGACATCGCATCCTATGTGCATCGCATGCGCATTGAGTCACATCGCGTCACATGCGCATGCCATCGCTTGATATCGTATCTTATGTGCATCGCATGCGCATTGATTCACATCGCATCTGTTTCGCATGGCATCGCTTGATGTCGCATCTTATGTGCATCGCATCGCAAGCGCATTGAGTCACATCGCGCCTTATG
This sequence comes from Tenodera sinensis, assembly GCA_030765045.1. NCBI lineage: Eukaryota > Metazoa > Arthropoda > Insecta > Mantodea > Mantidae > Tenodera > Tenodera sinensis. The sequence continues at coordinate 47,673,182 of CM060973.1, forward strand.
CGCAAGCCATCGCTTGATATCGCAGCTCATATGCATCGCATCGTATGCACATTGAGCCACATCGCGTCACATGCGCATGGCATCACTTGATATCGCAGCTTATGTGCATCGCATGGCATGCGCATTGAGTCGCATCGCATCACATGTGCATGTCATAGCTTGATATAACATCTTATGTGCAGTGTATCGCATGCGCATTGCGTCTGATCGCGTCACATGCGCATGGCGTTGCTCGACATTGCATCTTATGTGCAGCGCAATTCAAGTGCATTGGGTCACATCGCGTCACAAGCATCGCATCGCTCGATATCGCAGCTTATGTGCATCGCATCGTATGCACATTGAGCCACATCGCATTACATGCGCTTGAGATCCCTTCTTATGTGCATCGCATTGCATGCACATTGAGTCACATCGCATCCCATGCGCATAGCGTCGCTTGATATCGCACCTTATGTGCAACGCATCTCTAGCGCATAGAGTCACATCGCGTCACATGCGCATGCCATCGCTTAATATCGCATCTCATATGCATCGCTTCGCATAGGCAATGAGTCACATCGCGTCACATGCGCATGGCATTGCCTTTTATCGAATTTATGTGCATCGCTTTGCATGTGTATTCAGTCACATCGCATCACATGCGCATCGAATTGTTTGATATCGCATCTTATGTGCATCGCATTGCAAGTGCATTGGGTCACATCGCGTCACATGCGCATGGCATCGCTTGATATCTCATCTTAAGTGCAACGCATCGCATGCCCATTGAGTCATATTGCGTCACATGCGCTTGGTATCGCTTGTTATCGCATTTATGTGCATGGGATCGCATGCGTATTGGGTCACATCGCGTCACATGCGCATGGCATCGCTTGATATCGCATCTTAAGTGCAACGCATCGCATGCCCATTGAGTCACATTGCGTCACATACGCTTGGCATCGCTTCTTACCGCATTTATGTGCATCGCATGGCATGCGTGTTGTGTTACATCGCGTCACATGCGCAAGGAATCGCTTGATATCGCATCTTATGTGCATCGCATCGTATGCGCATTAGGCCACATCGCATTGCATGCGCATGGCATCGCTTGATCTCGCATCTTTTGTGCATCGCATCGCATGCGCATTGAGTCACATCGCAACCCATGCGCATGGCATCGCTTGATATCGAATCTTATGTGCATCGCAACGCATGCGCATTGAGTACCATCGCGTCAATGCGCATGGCATCGCTTTATATCGCATCTCATGTGCATTGCATAGCATGCGGATTGAGTCACATCGCGTCACATGCGCCATGCATCGCTCGACATCGCATCATAGGTGCATCGCATCGCATCACATGTGCATGTCATAGCTTGATATAACATCTTATGTGCATCGCATCGCATGCCTATTGAGTCACATTGCGTCACATGCTCATCGCATCGCTTATCGCATTTATGTGCATCGCATGGCATGCGTATTGAGCCACATCGCATCCGATGAGCATGGCATCGCATTATACGGCATCTTATGTGCATCGCATCACATGCGCATTGTGTTAAACCGCGCCACATGCGCAAGGCATGGCTTGATATCGCATCTTGTGTGCATCGCATCGCATGGCTATTGAGTCACATTGCGTCACATGCTCATGGCATCTCTTATCGCATTTATGTGCATCGCATGGCATGCGCATTGAGCCACATCGCATCCGATGAGCATGGCATCGCACTATATGGCATCTTATGTGCATCGCATCGCATGTGCATTGTGTTACATCGCGTCAAATGCGCAAGGCAAGGCTTGATATCGCTTCTTATGTGCATCGCATCGTATGCGCATTGAGCCACATCGCATTACATGCGCATGGGATCCCTTCATATCGCATCTTAAGTGCATCGCAACGCATTCGCATTGATTCACATCGCTGCACATGCGCATGGCATCGCTTGATATCGCATCTTATGTGCATTGCATCGCATGCATATTGAGTCACATTGCGTCACATGCGCATGGCAACGTTTTATATCGCATCTCATGTGCATTGCATCGCATGCGCATTGAGTCACATCGCGTCACATGCGCATGGCATCGCTCGACATCGCATCATTTGTGCATCGCAACGCATGCGCATTGAATCGCATCGCATCACATGTGCATGTCATAGCTTGATATAACCTCTTATGTGCATTGCAGCGCATGCGCATTGAGTCTGATCGCGTCACATGCGCATGGCAACGCTTGATGTCGCATCTTATGTGCATCGCATGCGCATTGAGCCTAATCGCGTCACATGCGAATGCTATCGCTTGATATTGCATCTTATGTGCATCGCATCGCAAGCGCATTGAGCCACATCACGTCATATGCGCATGATAACGCTTGATATCGCATCTTATGTGCATCGCATCGCAAGCGCATTGAGTCACATCACGTCATATGCGCATGATAACGCTTGATATCGCATCTCATGTGCATCGCATCGCATGCGCATTGAGCCACGTCGCATCACATGTGGATGGCATGGCTTGATATCGCATCTTATGTGCATCGCATCGCATCCTATTGAGTCACGTCGCGTCACATGCGCATGGCATCCCTTGATATCGCATCTTATGTGCATCGCATTCGCATTGAGTCACAGCGCGTCACATGCGCATGGCACCACTTGATATCGCATCTTATGTGCATCGCATCGCATGTGCATTGAGTCACTTCGCTTCACATGCGTATGGCATAGCTTGATATCGGAACTTATGTGCATCGCATCGCATGCGATATGAGTCACATCGCATCACATGCGCATGGCATCGCACGACAACGCATCTTATGTGCATCGCATCGCATGCGCATTGAGTCACGTCGCGTCACATGCACATGGCATCTCTTGAATTCGCATCTCATGTGCATCGCATGCACATTGAGTCACGTCGCATCACATGCGCATGGCATCGCTTGATATCGCATCTTATGTGCATCGCATCGCAAGCGCATTGAGTCACGTCGTGTCACATGCGCATGGCATCGCTTGATGTGGCATCTTATGTGCAACGCATCGCATGCTTAATCAGTTACGTCGCGTCACATTCGCATGGCATCCCTTGATATCGCATCTTATGTGCATCGCATTCGCATTGAGTCACAGCGCGTCACATGCGCATGGGATGACTTGATATCGCATCTTATGTGCATCGCATCGCATGCGATTTGAGTCACATCGCATCACATGCGCATGGCATCGCACGACAACGCATCTTATGTGCATCGCATCGCATGCGCATTGAGTCACGTCGCGTCACATGCACGTGGCGTCGCTTGATTTCGCATCTCATGTGCATCGCATGCGCATTGAGTCACGTCGCATCACAAGCGCACGGCATCGCTGATATCGCATCTTATGTGCATCGCAATGCATGCGCATTGAGTCACATCTCATCACATGCGCATGGCATCGCTCGAAATCGCATCTTATGTGCATCGCATTGCAAGTGCATTGGGTCACATCGCGTCACAAACGTGTCATCGGTTGATATCGCATCTTATGTGCATCGCATCGCATGCCTATTGAGTCACATTGCGTCACATGCCCATGGCATCGCTTATCGCATTTATGTGCATCGCATGGCATGCGCATTGAGCCACATCGCATCCGATGAGCATGGCATCGCATTATATGGCATCTTATGTGCATCGCATCTCATGTGCATTGTGTTACATCGCGTCAAATGCGCAAGGCAAGGCTTGATATCGCTCTTATGTGCATCGCATCGTATGCGCATTGAGCCACATCGCATTACATGCGCATGGGATCCCTTCATATCGCATCTTAAGTGCATCGCAACGCATGCGCATTGATTCACATCGCTGCACATGCGCATGGCATCGCTTGATATCGCATCTTATGTGCATCGCATCGCATGGATGTTGAGTCACATCGCGTCACATGCGCATGGCATCGCTCGACATCGCATCATATGTGCATCGCATCGCATGCGCATTGAATCGCATCGCATCACATGTGCATGTCATAGCTTGATATAACCTCTTATGTGCATTGCAGCGCATGCGCATTGAGTCTGATCGCGTCACATGCGCATGGCAACGCTTGATGTCGCATCTTATGTGCATCGCTTCGCAAGCGCATTGAGTCACCTCGCGCCTTATGCGAAAGCCATCGCTCGATATCGCAGCATATGTGCATCGCATCACATGCGCATTGAGCCACATCGCATTACATGCGCTTGGGATCCCCCCTTATCGCATCTTATGTGCATCGCATTGCATGCGCATTGTCCCACATTGCATCCCATGCGCATGGCATCGCTTGATATCGCATCTTATGTGCAACGCTTCGCTAGCGTATTGAGTCACATCGCGTCACTTGCGCATGCCATCGCTTAATATCGCATCTCATATGTATCGCTTCGCATGCGTATTAAGCCACATCGCGTCACATGCGCATGGCACCGCTTGATATCGCATCTTTTGTGCATCGCATCGCATGCACATTGAGTCATATCGCGACACATGCGCATGGCATCGCTGTATATCGCATCTCATGTGCATCGCATAGCATGCGCATTGAGTCACATCGCGTCGCATGCGCAATGCATCGCTCAACATCGCATGTTATGTGCATCGCATTGCAAGTGCATTGGGTCACATCGCGTCACAAGCGTGGCATCGGTTGATATCGCATCTTATGTGCATCGCATCGCATGCCCATTGAGTCACATTGCGTCACATGCGCTTGTCATCGCTTGTTATCGCATTTATGTGCAGGGCATCGCATGCGTATTGGGTCACATCGTATACCATGCTCACGGGATCGCTTGTTTTCGCATTTATATGCATCGCACGGCATGCGTATTGAGCCACATCGCATCCGATGCGCATGGCATCGCTTGATATCGCAACTTATGTGCATCGCATCGCATGTCCATTGAGTCACATTGCGTCACATGCGCATGACATCGCTTATCGTATTTATTTGGATCGCATGGTATGCGTATTGAGCCACATCGCATCCGATGAGCTAACATCGCTTGATATCGCATCTTATGTGCATGGCATCTCATGCGCATTGAGTCACGTCGCGTCACATGCCCATGGCATCGCTCGCCATCGCATCTTATGTGCATCGCATGCGCATTTAGCCGGATCGCGTCACATGCGAATGCTATCGCTTGATATTGCATCTTATGTGCATCGCATCGCAAGCGCATTGAGTCACATCACGTCATATGCGCATGATAACGCTTGATATCGCATCTTATGTGCATCGCATCGCAAGCGCATTGCGTCACATCACGTCATATGCGCATGATAACGCTTGATATCGCATCTCATGTGCATCGCATCGCATGCGCATTGAGCCACGTCGCATCACATGTGGATGGCATGGCTTGATATCGCATCTTATGTGCATCGCATCGCATCCTATTGAGTCACGTCGCGTCACATGCGCATGGCATCCCTTGATATCGCATCTTATGTGCATCGCATTCGCATTAAGTCACAGCGCGTCACATGCGCATGGCACCACTTGATATCGCATCTTATGTGCATCGCACGGCATGCGCATTGAGTCACTTCGCATCACATGCGTATGGCATAGCTTGATATCGGATCTTATGTGCATCGCATCGCATGCGATATGAGTCACATCGCATCACATGCGCATGGCATCGCACGACAACGCATCTTATGTGCATCGCATCGCATGCGCATTGAGTCACGTCGCGTCACATGCACATGGCATCGCTTGAATTCGCATCTCATGTGCATCGCATGCACATTGAGTCACGGCGCATCACATGCGCATGGCATCGCTTGATATCGCATCTTATGTGCATCGCATCGCAAGCGCATTGAGTCACGTCGTGTCACATGCGCATGGCATTGCTTGATGTGGCATCCTATGTGCAACGCATCGCATGCTTAATCAGTCACGTCGCGTCACATTCCCATAGCATCCCTTGATATCGCATCTTATGTGCATCGCATTCGCATTGAGTCACAGCGCGTCACATGCGCATGGGATGACTTGATATCGCATCTCATGTGCATCGCATCGCATGCGATTTGAGTCACATCGCATCACATGCGCATGGCATCGCACGACAACGCATCTTATGTGCATCGCATCGCATGCGCATTGAGTCGCGTCGCGTCACATGCACGTGGCATCGCTTGATTTGGCATCTCATGTGCATCGCATGCGCATTGAGTCACGTCGCATCACAAGCGCACGGCATCGCTTGATATCGCATCTTATGTGCATCGCATCGCATACGCATCGAGTTACGTCGCGTCACATGCGCATGGCATCGCTTGATATCGCATCTTAAGTGTATCACATTGCATGCGTATTGAATCAAGACGCGTCATATGCGCATAACAGCGCTTGATATCGCATCTTATGTGCATCGCATCGTAGCGCATTGAGTGACATCACGCCACATGCGCATGACATCGTTTGATATCGCATTTTATGTGCATCGCATCGCATGGGGTATGAGTCACATGCGCATGGAATCGCTTCATATCGCATCTTATGTGCATCGCATATCATGCGCATTGAGTCACATCGCGTCACATGCGCTTGGCATCGCTTGATATCGCATCGCAGCGCATTGTGTCACATCGCGTCACATGCGCATGCATCGCTCGACATCGCAACCTATGTGCATCGCATTTGCATTGAGTCACATCGCATCACACGCCCATGTCATCGCTCGACATCGCATCTTATGCGCATCGCATCGCATGCCCATTGAGTCACATCGCGTCACATTCGCATGGCATCGCTTGATATCGGAACTTATGTGCATCGCATCGCATGCGCATTTGTTACGTCGCATCACATGCGCATGGCATCGCTTGATATCGCATCTTATGTGCATCGCATCGCATTTGCATTGAGTCACTTCGCGCCACATGCGCATGGCATTGCTAGATATTGCATTTTATGTGCATCGCATCACATGCGCATTGAGTCATGTCTCGTGACATTTGCATGGCATCGCTTGATATCGCATCTAATGTGCATCGCATCGCATGCGCATTGAGTCACGTCGCGTCAGATGCGCATGGCATTGCTTGATATCACCTCTCATCTTCATCGCATCGCATGCGCATTGAGTCACGTCGCATCACATGCGCATGGCATCGCTCGACATTGCATCTTAAGTGCATCGCATGCGCATTGAGTCACGTCGCATCACATGCGCATGGCATCGCTTGATATGGCATTTTATGTGCATCGCATCGCATGCTTATTGAGTCACGTCGCGTCACATGCGCATGGCATCGCTTGATATTGCCTCTCTTGATCATCGCATCGCATGCGCATTGAGACACGTCGCATCACATGCGCAAGGCATCGCTTGATATCGCATCTTATGTGCATCGCATCGCATGGGTATTGAGTCACGTCGCGTCACATGCGCATGGCATCGCTAGATATCGCATCTTATCTGCATCGCATCGCATGCGTATTTAGTCACGTCGCACCACATGGCCGTCACATCGGTCGACATCGCATCTTATGTGCATCGCATGCGCATTGAGTCACGTCGCGTCACATGCGCATGGCATCTCTTGATATCGCATTTTATGTGCATCGCATCCCATGCTTATTGAGTCACGTCGCGTCACATGCGCATAACATCGCTTGATATCGGATCTTATGTGCATCGCATCGCATGCTTATTGAGTCACGTCGCGTCACATGCGCATGACATCGCTTGATATCGGATCTTATGTGCATCGCGTCGCATGCGCATTGAGTCACTTCGCGTCACATGCGCATGGCATCACTTATATCGCATTGTATGTGCAACGCATCGCATGCGCAGAGTCACTCCGCATCACATGCTAATGGCATCGCTTGATATCGCAACTTATGTGCATCGCATCGCCTGCGCATTGAGTCACATCGCATCACATGCGCATGGCATCGCTTGATTTCGCATCTCATGTGCATCGCATGCGCATTGAGTCACGTCGCATCACATGTGCATGGTATCGCTTGATATCGCATCTTATGTGCATCGCATTGCATGCGGGTTGAGTCACATCACGTCACATGCGCATGGCATGACTTGATATCGCATCTTATGTGCATCGCATCGCATGCGCATTGAGTCACGTCGCGTCACATGCGCATGGCATCGCTTGATATCGCCTCTCATGTTCATCGCATCGCATGCGCATTCAGTCACGTCGCATCACATGCGCATGGCATCATTTGATATCGCATCTTATGTGCATCGCTTCGCATGCGCATTGAGCCACATTGCGTCACTTGCGCATGGCATCGCTTGATATCGCATCTTATGTGCATCGCATCGCAGCGCATTGTGTCACATCGCGTCACATGCGCATTCATCGCTCGAGATCGCATTTTATGTGCTTCGCATCGCATGCGCATTGAGTCACGTCCCGTCGCAAGCGCATGGCATCGCTTGATATCGCATCACATGTGCATCGCATCGCACCGCATTGAGTGACATCACGCCACATGCGCATAGCATCGCTTGATATCGCATCTTATGTGCATCGCATCACATATGGATTAAGTCACATCACGTCACATGCGCATGGCATCGCTTGATATCGCAACTTATGTGCATCCCATCGCATGCGCATTGAGTCACGTCGCGTCACATGCGCATGGCATTGCTTAATATTGCCTGTCATCTGCACCGCATCGCATGCGCATTGAGTCACATCGCCCCACATGCGCATGACATCGCTCGACATCGCATCTTATGTGTACTGCATCGCATGCGCATTGGGTCACTTCGCGTCACATGCGCATGGCATCGCTTTATATCGGCTCTCGTGTACATCGCATCGTATGCGGATTGAGCCACATCGCGTCACATGCGCATGGCATCGCTTGATAGCGCATCTTATGTGCAGCGCATTGTGTCACATCGCGTCACATGCGCATGCATCGCTCGACATCGTATCTTATGTGCCTCGAATCGCATGCGCATTGAGGCACGTCGTGTCACATGCGTATGGCATCGGTTGATATCGCATCTTATGTGCATCGCATCGTATGCGTATTGAGTCACATTGCGTCACATTCGCATGGCATCGCTTGATATCGCATCTTATGTGCATCGCATTGCATGCGGATTGAGTCACATCACGTCACATGCGCAAGGCATGGCTTGATATCACATTTTATGTGCATTGCATCGCATGCGCATTGAGTCACATCGCGTCACATGCGCATGGCATCGCTTGATATCGCATCTTATGTGCATCGCATCGTATGCGTATTGAGTCACATTGCGTCACATTCGCATGGCATCGCTTGATATCGCATCTTATTTGCATCGAATCGTAGCGAATTGAGTGACATCACGCCACATGCGCATGGCATCGCTTGATAGCGCGTCTTATGTGCATCGCATGCGGATTGAGTCACATCACGTCACATTTCCATGGCATGGCTAGAATTCGCCTCTCATGTTCATCGCATCGCATGCGCATTGAGTCACGTCGCATCACACGCGCATTGCATCGCTCTACATCGCATCTTATGTGCATCGCATCGCATGCGCGTTGAGCCATGTCTGGTCACATTTGCATGGAATCGCTTGATATCGCATTTTATGTGCTTCGCATCGCATGCGCATTGAGTCACGTCCCGTCACATGCGCATGGCATCGCTTGATATCGCATCTTATGTGCATCGCATCGCATGGACATTGAGACACGTCGCGTCACATGCGCATGGCATCGCTTGATATCGCGTGTCAGGTTGATCGCATCGTATGCGCATTGAGACACGTCGCATCACATGCCCATGGCATCGCTTGATATCGCAGTTTATGTTCATCGCATCACATACGGATTTAGCCTCATTACGTCACATTCGCATGGCATCGCTTGAGATCGCGTCTTATGTGCATCGCATGCGGATTGAGTCACATCACGTCACATTTCCATGGCATGGCTAGAATTCGCCTCACATGTTCATCGCATCGCATGCGCATTGAGTCACGTCGCATCACACGCGCATTGCATCGCTCTACATCGCATTTTATGTGCATCGCAACGCATGCACATTGAGTCATGTCTCGTCATATTTGCATGGCATCGCTTGATATCGCATCTAATGTGCATCGCAGCGCATGCGCATTGACTCATGTCTCGTCACATTTGCATGGCATCGCTTGATATCGCATCTTATGTGCATCGCATCGCATGCGATTTAAGTCACATCGCATCACATGCTCATGGCACCGCACGACAACGCATCTTATTTTATCGCATCGCATTCCCATTAAGTCACGTCCCGGCGCATGCCCATGGCATCGCTTGATATCGCATCTTTTGTGCTTCGCATCGCATGCGCAATGAGTCACATAGCATCACATGCGTATGGCATCGCACGGCAACGCATCTTATGTGCATCGCATCGCATGCGATTTGAGTCACATCGCATCAAATGCGCATGGCATCGCTCGACATCGCATCTTATGTGCATCGCATCGCATGCATATTGATTCACATCGCGTCACATGCGCATGGCATCGCTTGATATCGCATCTTATGTGCTTCGCATCGCAGCGCATTATGTCACATCGCGTCACATGCGCATGAATCTCTCGACATCGCATCTTATGTGTTTCGCATCGCATGCGCATTGAGTCACGTCCCGGCGCATGCCCATGGCATCGCTTGATATCGCATCTTATGTGCTTCGCATCGCATGCGCAAAGAGTCACATCGCATCAAATGCGCATGGCATCGCACGACAACGCATCATATGTGAATCACATCGCTAGCGCATTGAGTCACGTCGCGTCACATGCACATGGCATCGCTTGATTTCGCATCTCATGTGCATCGCATTCGCATTGAGTCACGTCGGTTCACATGCGCATGGCATCGCTTGATATCGCATTTTTTGTGCATCGCATCGCATGCGCATTGAGAAACGTCGCGCCACATGTGCTTGGCATCGCTTGATATCGCATCTTATGTGCATCGCATCACATATGGATGGAGTCACATCACGTCGCATATACATGGCATCGCTTGATATCGCATTTTATGTGCATCGCATCGTATGCGGATTGAGCCACATCGCGTCTCATGCGCATGGCATCGCTTGATATCGCATCATATGTGCATCGCATCGCATGCGCATTGAGTCACGTTGCGTCACATGCACATGGCATCGCTTGATTTCGCATCTCATGTGCATCGCATGCGCATTGAGTCACGTCGGTTCACATGCGCATGGCATCGCTTGATATCGCATTTTTTGTGCATCGCATCGTATGCGTATTGAGTCACATTGCGTCATATTCGCATGGCATCGCTTGATATCGCATCTTATGTGCATCGAATCGTAGCGCATTGAGTAACATCACGCAACATGCGCATGGCATCGCTTGATATCGCATCTTATGTGCATCGCATGCGGATTGAGCCACATCACGTCACATTTCCATGGCATGGCTAGAATTCGCCTCTCATGTTCATCGCATCGCATGCGCATTGAGTCACGTCGCATCACATGCGCATGGCATCGCTTGATATCGCATCTTATGTGCATCGCATCACATATGGATTAAGTCACATCACGTCACATGCGCATGGCATCGCTTGATATCGCAACTTATGTGCATCCCATCGCATGCGCATTGAGTCACGTCGCGTCACATGCGCATGGCATTGCTTAATATTGCCTGTCATCTGCACCGCATCGCATGCGCATTGAGTCACATCGCCCCACATGCGCATGACATCGCTCGACATCGCATCTTATGTGTACTGCATCGCATGCGCATTGGGTCACTTCGCGTCACATGCGCATGGCATCGCTTTATATCGGCTCTCGTGTACATCGCATCGTATGCGGATTGAGCCACATCGCGTCACATGCGCATGGCATCGCTTGATAGCGCATCTTATGTGCAGCGCATTGTGTCACATCGCGTCACATGCGCATGCATCGCTCGACATCGTATCTTATGTGCCTCGAATCGCATGCGCATTGAGGCACGTCGTGTCACATGCGTATGGCATCGGTTGATATCGCATCTTATGTGCATCGCATCGTATGCGTATTGAGTCACATTGCGTCACATTCGCATGGCATCGCTTGATATCGCATCTTATGTGCATCGCATTGCATGCGGATTGAGTCACATCACGTCACATGCGCAAGGCATGGCTTGATATCACATTTTATGTGCATTGCATCGCATGCGCATTGAGTCACATCGCGTCACATGCGCATGGCATCGCTTGATATCGCATCTTATGTGCATCGCATCGTATGCGTATTGAGTCACATTGCGTCACATTCGCATGGCATCGCTTGATATCGCATCTTATTTGCATCGAATCGTAGCGAATTGAGTGACATCACGCCACATGCGCATGGCATCGCTTGATAGCGCGTCTTATGTGCATCGCATGCGGATTGAGTCACATCACGTCACATTTCCATGGCATGGCTAGAATTCGCCTCTCATGTTCATCGCATCGCATGCGCATTGAGTCACGTCGCATCACACGCGCATTGCATCGCTCTACATCGCATCTTATGTGCATCGCATCGCATGCGCGTTGAGCCATGTCTGGTCACATTTGCATGGAATCGCTTGATATCGCATTTTATGTGCTTCGCATCGCATGCGCATTGAGTCACGTCCCGTCACATGCGCATGGCATCGCTTGATATCGCATCTTATGTGCATCGCATCGCATGGACATTGAGACACGTCGCGTCACATGCGCATGGCATCGCTTGATATCGCGTGTCAGGTTGATCGCATCGTATGCGCATTGAGACACGTCGCATCACATGCCCATGGCATCGCTTGATATCGCAGTTTATGTTCATCGCATCACATACGGATTTAGCCTCATTACGTCACATTCGCATGGCATCGCTTGAGATCGCGTCTTATGTGCATCGCATGCGGATTGAGTCACATCACGTCACATTTCCATGGCATGGCTAGAATTCGCCTCACATGTTCATCGCATCGCATGCGCATTGAGTCACGTCGCATCACACGCGCATTGCATCGCTCTACATCGCATTTTATGTGCATCGCAACGCATGCACATTGAGTCATGTCTCGTCATATTTGCATGGCATCGCTTGATATCGCATCTAATGTGCATCGCAGCGCATGCGCATTGACTCATGTCTCGTCACATTTGCATGGCATCGCTTGATATCGCATCTTATGTGCATCGCATCGCATGCGATTTAAGTCACATCGCATCACATGCTCATGGCACCGCACGACAACGCATCTTATTTTATCGCATCGCATTCCCATTAAGTCACGTCCCGGCGCATGCCCATGGCATCGCTTGATATCGCATCTTTTGTGCTTCGCATCGCATGCGCAATGAGTCACATAGCATCACATGCGTATGGCATCGCACGGCAACGCATCTTATGTGCATCGCATCGCATGCGATTTGAGTCACATCGCATCAAATGCGCATGGCATCGCTCGACATCGCATCTTATGTGCATCGCATCGCATGCATATTGATTCACATCGCGTCACATGCGCATGGCATCGCTTGATATCGCATCTTATGTGCTTCGCATCGCAGCGCATTATGTCACATCGCGTCACATGCGCATGAATCTCTCGACATCGCATCTTATGTGTTTCGCATCGCATGCGCATTGAGTCACGTCCCGGCGCATGCCCATGGCATCGCTTGATATCGCATCTTATGTGCTTCGCATCGCATGCGCAAAGAGTCACATCGCATCAAATGCGCATGGCATCGCACGACAACGCATCATATGTGAATCACATCGCTAGCGCATTGAGTCACGTCGCGTCACATGCACATGGCATCGCTTGATTTCGCATCTCATGTGCATCGCATTCGCATTGAGTCACGTCGGTTCACATGCGCATGGCATCGCTTGATATCGCATTTTTTGTGCATCGCATCGCATGCGCATTGAGAAACGTCGCGCCACATGTGCTTGGCATCGCTTGATATCGCATCTTATGTGCATCGCATCACATATGGATGGAGTCACATCACGTCGCATATACATGGCATCGCTTGATATCGCATTTTATGTGCATCGCATCGTATGCGGATTGAGCCACATCGCGTCTCATGCGCATGGCATCGCTTGATATCGCATCATATGTGCATCGCATCGCATGCGCATTGAGTCACGTTGCGTCACATGCACATGGCATCGCTTGATTTCGCATCTCATGTGCATCGCATGCGCATTGAGTCACGTCGGTTCACATGCGCATGGCATCGCTTGATATCGCATTTTTTGTGCATCGCATCGTATGCGTATTGAGTCACATTGCGTCATATTCGCATGGCATCGCTTGATATCGCATCTTATGTGCATCGAATCGTAGCGCATTGAGTAACATCACGCAACATGCGCATGGCATCGCTTGATATCGCATCTTATGTGCATCGCATGCGGATTGAGTCACATCACGTCACATTTCCATGGCATGGCTAGAATTCGCCTCTCATGTTCATCGCATCGCATGCGCATTGAGTCACGTCGCATCACATGCGCATGGCATCGCTTGATATCGCATCTTATGTGCATCGCTTCGCATGCGCATTGAGCCACATTGCGTCACGTGCGCATGGCATCGCTTGATATCGCATCTTATGTGCATCGCATCGCAGCGCATTGTGTCACATCGCGTCACATGCGCATTCGTCTCTCTAGATCGCATTTTATGTGCTTCGCATCGCATGCGCATTGAGTCACGTCCCGTCGCAAGCGCATGGCATCGCTCGAGATCGCATTTTATGTGCTTCGCATCGCATGCGCATTGAGTGACATCACGCCACATGCGCATAGCATCGCTTGATATCGCATCTTATGTGCATCGCATCACATATGGATTAAGTCACATCACGTCACATGTGCATGGCATCGCTTGATATCGCAACTTATGTGCATCCCATCGCATGCGCATTGAGCCACGTCGCGTCACTTGGGCATGGCATCGCTTGATATCGCATCTTATGTGCATCTCATCGCCTGCGCATTGAGTCACGTCGCGTCACATGCGCATGGCATCGCTTAATATTGCCTGTCATCTGCACCGCATCGCATGCGCATTGAGTCACATCGCCCCACATGCCCATGACATCGCTCGACATCGCATTTTATGTGTACTGCATCGCATGCGCATTGGGTCACTTCGCGTCACATGCGCATGGCATCGCTTTATATCGCCTCTCATGTACATCGCATCGTATGCGGATTGAGCCACATCGCGTCACATGCGCATGGCATCGCTTGATAGCGCATCTTATGTGCAGCGCATTGTGTCACATCGCGTCACATGCGCATGCATCGCTCGACATCGTATCTTATGTGCCTCGAATCGCATGCGCATTGAGGCACGTCGTGTCACATGCGTATGGCATCGCTTGATATCGCATCTTATGTGCATCGCATCGTATGCGTATTGAGTCACATTGCGTCACATTCGCATGGCATCGCTTGATATCGCATCTTATGTGCATCGCATTGCATGCGGATTGAGTCACATCACGTCACATGCGCAAGGCATGGCTTGATATCACATTTTATGTGCATCGCATCGCATGCGCATTGAGTCACATCGCGTCACATGCGCATGGCATCGCTTGATATCGCATCTTATGTGCATCGCATCGTATGCGTATTGAGTCACATTGCGTCGCATTCGCATGGCATCGCTTGATATCGCATCTTATTTGCATCGAATCGTAGCGAATTGAGTGACATCACGCCACATGCGCATGGCATCGCTTGATAGCGCGTCTTATGTGCATCGCATGCGGATTGAGTCACATCACGTCACATTTCCATGGCATGGCTAGAATTCGCCTCTCATGTTCATCGCATCGCATGGGCATTGAGTCACGTCGCATCACACGCGCATTGCATCGCTCTACATCGCATCTTGTGTGCATCGCATCGCATGCCCGTTGAGCCATGTTTAGTCACATTTGCATGGAATCGCTTGATATCGCATTTTATGTGCTTCGCATCGCATGCGCATTGAGTCACGTCCCGTCACATGCGCATGGCATCGCTTGATATCGCATCTTATGTGCATCGCTTCGCATGCGCATTGAGCCACATTGCGTCACGTGCGCATGGCATCGCTTGATATCGCATCTTATGTGCATCGCATCGCAGCGCATTGTGTCACATCGCGTCACATGCGCATTCGTCTCTCTAGATCGCATTTTATGTGCTTCGCATCGCATGCGCATTGAGTCACGTCCCGTCGCAAGCGCATGGCATCGCTCGAGATCGCATTTTATGTGCTTCGCATCGCATGCGCATTGAGTGACATCACGCCACATGCGCATAGCATCGCTTGATATCGCATCTTATGTGCATCGCATCACATATGGATTAAGTCACATCACGTCACATGCGCATGGCATCGCTTGATATCGCAACTTATGTGCATCCCATCGCATGCGCATTGAGCCACGTCGCGTCACTTGGGCATGGCATCGCTTGATATCGCATCTTATGTGCATCTCATCGCCTGCGCATTGAGTCACGTCGCGTCACATGCGCATGGCATCGCTTAATATTGCCTGTCATCTGCACCGCATCGCATGCGCATTGAGTCACATCGCCCCACATGCCCATGACATCGCTCGACATCGCATTTTATGTGTACTGCATCGCATGCGCATTGGGTCACTTCGCGTCACATGCGCATGGCATCGCTTTATATCGCCTCTCATGTACATCGCATCGTATGCGGATTGAGCCACATCGCGTCACATGCGCATGGCATCGCTTGATAGCGCATCTTATGTGCAGCGCATTGTGTCACATCGCGTCACATGCGCATGCATCGCTCGACATCGTATCTTATGTGCCTCGAATCGCATGCGCATTGAGGCACGTCGTGTCACATGCGTATGGCATCGCTTGATATCGCATCTTATGTGCATCGCATCGTATGCGTATTGAGTCACATTGCGTCACATTCGCATGGCATCGCTTGATATCGCATCTTATGTGCATCGCATTGCATGCGGATTGAGTCACATCACGTCACATGCGCAAGGCATGGCTTGATATCACATTTTATGTGCATCGCATCGCATGCGCATTGAGTCACATCGCGTCACATGCGCATGGCATCGCTTGATATCGCATCTTATGTGCATCGCATCGTATGCGTATTGAGTCACATTGCGTCGCATTCGCATGGCATCGCTTGATATCGCATCTTATTTGCATCGAATCGTAGCGAATTGAGTGACATCACGCCACATGCGCATGGCATCGCTTGATAGCGCGTCTTATGTGCATCGCATGCGGATTGAGTCACATCACGTCACATTTCCATGGCATGGCTAGAATTCGCCTCTCATGTTCATCGCATCGCATGGGCATTGAGTCACGTCGCATCACACGCGCATTGCATCGCTCTACATCGCATCTTGTGTGCATCGCATCGCATGCCCGTTGAGCCATGTTTAGTCACATTTGCATGGAATCGCTTGATATCGCATTTTATGTGCTTCGCATCGCATGCGCATTGAGTCACGTCCCGTCACATGCGCATGGCATCGCTTGATATCGCATCTTATGTGCATCGCATCGCATGGGCATTGAGACACGTCGCGTCACATGCGCATGGCATCGCTTGATATCGCGTGTCAGGTTGATCGCATCGTATGCGCATTGAGACACGTCGCATCACATGCGCATGGCATCGCTTGATATCGCAGTTTATGTTCATCGCATCACATACGGATTGAGCCTCATTACGTCACATTCGCATGGCATCGCTTGATATCGCGTCTTATGTGCATCGCATGCGGATTGAGTCACATCACGTCACATTTCCATGGCATGGCTAGAATTCGCCTCACATGTTCATCGCATCGCATGCGCATTGAGTCACGTCGCATCACACGCGCATTCCATCGCTCTACATCGCATTTTATGTGCATCGCAACGCATGCACATTGAGTCATGTCTCGTCATATTTGCATGGCATCGCTTGATATCGCATCTAATGTGCATCGCAGCGCATGCGCATTGACTCATGTCTCGTCACATTTGCATGGCATCGCTTGATATCGCATCTTATGTGCATCGCATCGCATGCGATTTAAGTCACATCGCATCACATGCTCATGGCACCGCACGACAACGCATCTTATTTTATCGCATCGCATTCCCATTAAGTCACGTCGCGTCACATGCACATGGCATCGCTTGATTTCGCATCTCATGTGCATCGCATGCGCATTGAGTCACGTCGGTTCACATGCGCATGGCATCGCTTGATATCGCATTTTATCTGCATCGCATCGCATGCGCATTGAGTCACGTCGCGCCACATGCCCCTGGCATCGCTTGATATCGCATCTTATGTCCATTGCATCGCATGCGCAGTGAGTCACGTCGCGTCACATGCGCATGGCATCGCTTGATATCGCCTCTCATGTTCATCGCATCGTATGCGGATTGAGCCACATCGCGTCACATGCGCATGGCATCGCTTAATATCGCATCATATGTGCATCGCATCGCAGGGCATTGAGTGACATCACGCCACATGCGCATAGCATCGCTTGATAGCGGATTTTCTGTGCATCGCATCACATATGGATTGAGTCACATCACGTCACATGCGCATGGCATCGCTTGATATCGCATCTTATGTGCATCTCATCGCATGCGCATTGAGTCACGTCGCACCACATGCGCATGACATCGCTCGACATCGCATCTTATGTGCACTCCATCTCATGCGCATTGAGCCACTTCGCGTCACATACGCATGGCATCGCTTGATGTCGCATCTTATGTGCATCGCATCCCATGCGCATTGAGTCATGTCTCGTCACATTTGCAAGGCATCGCTTGATATCGCTTCTTATGTGCATCGAATGCGTATTTAGTCACATCGCATGGCACCGCTGACATCGCACCTTATGTGCACCACATCGCATGCGCATTGAGCCACATCGCGTCACATGCGCATGGCACCGCTTGATATCGCATCTTATCTGCATCGCATCGCATGCGTATTGAGTCACATGCGCATGGCAGAGCTTGATATCGCATCTTAGGTGCATCGCATCGCATGCGCATTGAACCATGTCTCGTCACATTTGCAAGATATCGTTTGATATCCCATCTGATGTGCATCGCATGGCATGCGCATTGAGTCACGTCGCGTCATATGCGCATGGCATCGATTGATATCGCATCCTATGTGCATCGCAACACATGCGCATTGAGTCACGTCGCGCCACATGCGCATGGCATCGCTTGATATCGCATCTTATGTGCTTCGCATCGCAGCGCATTATGTCACATCGCGTCACATGCGCGTGAATCTCTCGACATCGCATCCTATGTGCTTCGCATCGCATGCGCATTGAGTCACGTCCCGGCGCATGCCCATGGCATCGCTTGATATCGCATCTTTTGTGCTTCGCATCGCATGCGCAATGAGTCACATAGCATCACATGCGTATGGCATCGCACGGCAACGCATCTTATGTGCATCGCATCGCATGCGATTTAAGTCACATCGCATCAAATGCGCATGGCATCGCTCGACATCGCATCTTATGTGCATCGCATCGCATGCATATTGATTCACATCGCGTCACATGCGCATGGCATCGCTTGATATCGCATCTTATGTGCTTCGCATCGCAGCGCATTATGTCACATCGGGTCACATGCGCATGAATCTCTCGACATCGCATCTTATGTGTTTCGCATCGCATGCGCATTGAGTCACGTCCCGGCGCATGCCCATGGCATCGCTTGATATCGCATCTTATGTGCTTCGCATCGCATGCGCAATGAGTCACATCGCATCAAATGCGCATGGCATCGCACGACAACGCATCATATGTGCATCACATCGCTAGCGCATTGAGTCACGTCGCGTCACATGCACATGGCATCGCTTGATTTCGCATCTCATGTGCATCGCATGCGCATTGAGTCACGTCGGTTCACATGCGCATGGCATCGCTTGATATCGCATTTTTTGTGCATCGCATCGCATGCGCATTGAGAAACGTCGCGCCACATGTGCTTGGCATCGCTTGATATCGCATCTTATGTGCATCGCATCACATATGGATGGAGTCACATCACGTCGCATATACATGGCATCGCTTGATATCGCATTTTATGTGCATCGCATCGTATGCGGATTGAGCCACATCGCGTCTCATGCGCACGGCATCGCTTGATATCGCATCATATGTGCATCGCATCGCATGCGCATTGAGTCACGTTGCGTCACATGCACATGGCATCGCTTGATTTCGCATCTCATGTGCATCGCATGCGCATTGAGTCACGTCGGTTCACATGCGCATGGCATCGCTTGATATCGCATTTTTTGTGCATCGCATCGCATGCGCATTGAGTCACCTCGCGCCACATGTGCTTGGCATCGCTTGATATCGCATCTTATGTGCATCGCATCACATATGGATTGAGTCACATCACGTCACATATACATGGCATCGCTTGATATCGCATTTTATGTGCATCGCATCGTATGCGGATTGAGCCACATCGCGTCTCATGCGCATAGCATCGCTTGATATCGCATCATATGCGCATCGCGTCACATATGGATTAAGTCACATCACGTCACATGCGCATAGCATCGCTTGATATCGCATCCTATGTGCTTTCCATCGCATGCGCATTGAGCCACGTCGCGTCACATGCGCATGGCATGGCTTGATATCACATTTTGTGTGCATCGCATCGCATGCGCATTGAGTCCCGTCGCGTCACATGCGCATGGCATCGCTTGATATCGCATCTTATGTGCATCGCATCGTATGCGTATTGAGTCACATTGCGTCATATTCGCATGGCATCGCTTGATATCGCATCTTATGTGCATCGAATCGTAGCGCATTGAGTAACATCACGCAACATGCGCATGGCATCGCTTGATATCGCATCTTATGTGCATCGCATGCGGATTGAGTCACATCACGTCATATTTCCATGGCATGGCTAGAATTCGCCTCTCATGTTCATCGCATCGCATGCGCATTGAGTCACGTCGCATCACATGCGCATGGCATCGCTTGATATCGCATCTTATGTGCATCGCATAGCAGCGCATTGTGTCAAAATGCATCACACGCGCATTGCATCGCTCTACATCGCATCTTATGTGCATCGCATCGCATGCGCGTTGAGCCATGTCTAGTCAGATTTGCATGGCATCGCTTGATATTGCATTTTATGTGCTTCGCATCGCATGCGCATTGAGTCACGCCCCGTCACATGCGCATGGCATCGCTTGATATCGCATCTTATGTGCATCGCATCGCATGGGCATTGAGTCACGTCGCGTCACATGCGCATGGCATCGCTTGATATCGCGTCTCAGGTTGATCGCATCGTATGCGTATTGAGCCACGTCGCGTCACAAACGCATGGCATCGCTTGATATCGCCTGTTATCTCCACCGCATGGCATGCGCATTGAGGCACGTCGCACCACATGCGCATGACATAGCTCGACATCGCATCTTATGTGCACTCCATCGCATGCGCATTGAGCCACTTCGCGTCACATACGCATGGCATCGCTTAATATCGCCTCCCATGTTCATCGCATCGCATGCGCATTGAGTCACGTCGCATCACATGCGCATGGCATGGACTGATATCGCATCTTATGTGCATCGCATTGCAGCGTATTGTGTCACATCGCGTCACATGCGCATGCATCGCTCGACATCGCACCTTATGTGCACCACATCCCATGCGCATTGAGCCACATCGCGTCACATGCGCATGGCACCGATTGATATCGCATCTTATCTGCATCGCATCGTATGCGTATTGAGTCACATGCGCATGGCAGAGCTTGATATCGCATCTTATGTGCATCGCATCGCATGCGCATTGAACCATGTCTCGTCACATTTGCAAGGCATCGTTTGATATCCCATCTGATGTGCATCGCATCGCATGCGCATTGAGTCACGTCGCGTCACATGCGCATGGCATCGATTGATATCGCATCTTATGTGCATCGCATCACATGCGCATTGAGTCACGTCGCGCCACATGCGCAAGGCATTGCTTGATATCCCCTCTCAGCTTCATCGCATCGCATGCGCAAAGAGTCAATTCGCATCACATGCGCATGGCATCGCTCGACATCGCATCTTAAGTGCATCGCATGCGCATTGAGTCACATCGCATCACACACGCATGGCATCGCTCGACATCGCACCTTATGTGCATCGCATCGCATGCATATTGATTCACATCGCGTCACATGCGCATGGCATCGCTTGATATCGCATCTTATGTGCTTCGCATCGCAGCGCATTGTGTCACATCGCGTCACATGCGCATGAATCTCTCGACATCGCATCTTATGTGCTTCGCATCGCATGCGCATTGAGTCACGTCCCGGCGCATGCCCATGGCATCACTTGATATCGCATCTTATGGGCTTCGCATCGCATGCGCAATGAGTCACATAGCATCACATGTGTATGGCATCGCACGGCAACGCATCTTATGTGCATCGCATCGCATGCGATTTGAGTCACATCGCATCAAATGCGCATGGCATCGCACGACAACGCATCACATGTGCATCGCATCGCATGCGCATTGAGTCACGTCGCGTCACATGCAGATGGCATCGCTTGATTTCGCATCTCATGTGCATCGAATGCGCATTGAGTCACGTCGGTTCACATGCGCATGGCATCGCTTGATATCGCATTTTTTGTGCATCGCATCGCATGCGCATTGAGTCACGTCGCGCCACATGTGCTTGGCATCGCTTGATATCGCATCTTGTGTGCATCGCATCACATATGGATTGAGTCACATCACGTCACATATACATGGCGTCGCTTGATATCGCATTTTATGTGCATCGCATCGTATGCGGATTGAGCCACATCGCGTCTCATGCACATGGCATCGCTTGATATCACATGGCATCGCTTGATATCGCAAGGGCGCTGATGACCTAGAAGTTGAGCGCCCTTAAACCAAATCCAATCCAATTGATATCGCATCATATGTGCATCGCATCGCATGCGCATTGAGTCACGTCGCGTCACATGCACATGGCATCGCTTGATTTCGCATGTCATGTGCATCGCATGCGCATTGAGTCACGTCGGTTCACATGCGCATGGCATCGCTTGATATCGCATTTTTTGTGCATCGCATCGCATGCGGATTGAGTCACGTCGCGCCACATGTGCTTGGCATCGCTTGATATCGCATCTTATGTGCATCGCATCACATATGGATTGAGTCACATTACGTCACATATACATGGCATCGCTTGATATCGCATTTTATGTGCATCGCATCACATATGGATTGAGTCACATCACGTCACATGCGCATGGCATCGCTTGGTGTCGCATCTTATGTGCATTCCATCGCATGCGCATTGAGCCACGTAGCGTCACATGCGCATTGCATCGCTTGATATCGCATCATATGTGCATCGCATCGCAGCGCATTGAGTGACATCACGTCACATGCGCATAGCACCGCATGATGTCGCTTCCTATGTGCATCGCATCGCTTGCGGATTGAGTCATGTCTCGTCACATTTGCAAGGCATCGCTTGATATCGCATCTCATGTGCATCGAATGCGCATTGAGTCACATCGTATGTCACCGCTGAAATCGCATCTTATGTGCATCGCATCGCATGCGCATTGAGTCACATCGCGTCATATGCGCATGTCATCGCTTGATATCGCATCTTAGGTGCATCGCTTCGCAGCGCATTGAGTCACGTCGCATCGCAATCGCATGGCATTGCTTGATATTGCATCTCATGTTCATCTCATCGCACGTGCATTGAGACACGTCGCACCACATGGGCATGACATCGCTCGACATCGCATCTTATGTGCATCGCATCGCAGCGCATTCTGTCACATCGCGTCACATGCGCATGGCATCGCTCGACATCGCGTCTAATGGGCATCGCATGCGCATTGAGTCACATCGCGTCACATGCGCATGGCATCACTTGATATCGCATCTTATGTGCATCGCATCGCATGCGCATTGAGTCGCTTCGCATCACATGCACATGGCATCACTCGACTACGCATCTTATGTGCATCGCTTCCCAATGCATTGAGTCAAATCACGTCACATACGGATGCATCGCTCGACATCGCATCTTATGTGCATCGCATGCGCATGAGCCACTTCGCGTCACATACGCATGGCATCGCGTGATATCGCACGTTATGTGCATCGCATCGCGTCCGCATTGAGTAACATCACGCCACATGCGCATGGCATCGCTTGATATCGCATCTCATGTGCATCGCATGCGGATTGAGTCACATCACGTCACACTTCCATGGCATGGCTAGAATTCGCCTCTCATGTTCATCGCATCGCATGCGCATTGAGTCACGTCGCATCACATGCGCATGGCATCGCTTGATATCGCATTCTATGTGCATCGCATAGCAGCGCATTGTGTCAAAATGCATCACACGCGCATTGCATCGCTCTACATCGCATCTTATGTGCATCGCATCGCATGCGCGTTGAGCCATGTCTAGTCACATTTGCATGGCATCGCTTGATATTGCATTTTATGTGCTTCGCATCGCATGCGCATTGAGTCACGCCGCGTCACATGCGCATGGCATCGCTTGATATCGCGTCTCAGGTTGATCGCATCGTATGCGTATTGAGCCACGTCGCGTCACAAGCGCATGGCATCGCTTGATATCGCCTGTTATCTGCACCGCATGGCATGCGCATTGAGGCACGTCGCACCACATGCGCATGACATAGCTCGACATCGCATCTTATGTGCACTCCATCGCATGCGCATTGAGCCACTTCGCATCACATACGCATGGCATCGCTTAATATCGCCTCCCATGTTGATCGCATCGCATGCGCATTGAGTCACGTCGCATCACATGCGCATGGCATGGATTGATATCGCATCTTATGTGCATCGCATTGCAGCGTATTGTGTCACATCGCGTCACATGCGCATGCATCGCTCGACATCGCATCTTATGTGCATCGCATGCGCATTGAGTCACATCGCATCACACGCGCATGGCATCGCTCTACATTGCGTTTTATGTGCATTGCATCGCATGCGCATTGACTCATCTCTCGTCACATTTGCAAGGCATCGCTTGATATCGCTTATTATGTGCATCGAATACGTATTTAGCCACATCGCATGGCACCGCTGACATCGCATCTTATGTGCATCACATAGCATGCGCATTGAGTCACATCACGTCACATGCGCATGGCATCGCCTGATATCGCATCTTATGTGCATCGCATCGCAACACATTGAGTCACATCACAACACATGCGCATGGCATCGCTTGATATCGCATCTAATGTGCATCTCATCGCATGCGGATTGAGTCACATCACGTCACATACGCATGGCATCGCTTGATATCGCAACTTATGTGCATCGCATTGCAGCGTATTGTGTCACATCGCGTCACATGCGCATGCATCGCTCGACATCGCATCTTATGTGCATCGCATGCGCATTGAGTCACATCGCGTCACATATCTTATATGCATCGCATCGCAGCGCATTGAGTTACATCGCGTCACATGCGCATACATCGCTTGACGTCGCGTCTTATGTGCATCGCATGCGCATTGAGCCACGTCGCGTTACATGCGCATGGCATCGCTTGATAGCGCATCCTATGTGCACCGCATCGCATGCGCAGTGAGTCACTTCGTGTCACACGCGCATGGCATCACTTGATATCGCATCTTATGTGCATCGCAGGGCATGCGCATTGACTCACAACGCGTCACATGCGCATGGCATCACTTGATATCGCATCTTATGTGCATCGCTTCGCAGTGCATTGAGTTACATCACGTCACATACGCATGCATCGCTCGACATCGCATCTTATGTTCATCTAATCGTATGTGCATTGAGTCACGTCAAGCCACATGCGGATGACATCGCTGGACATCGCATTTTTGTGCATCGCATCGCATGCGCATTTAGTCACTTCGCATCACATGCTCATGGAATTCCTTGATATCGCATCTTATGTGCATCGCATCGCATGCGCATTGAGTTACATCCCATCACATGCGCATGGCATCGCTCGACAACGCATCTTATGTGCATCGCATCGCATGCGCATTGAGTCATGTCTCGTCACATGCGCATGGCATCGCTTGATATCGCATCTTATGTGCATCGCTACGAATGCGCATTGAGTCACGTCGCGTCACATGCGCATGGCATCGCCTGATATCGCATCTTATGTGCAACGCATCGCATGCGCATTGAGTTACGTCGCGTCACATGCGCATGCCATCGCTTGATATCGCATCTTATGTGCATCGAATCGCATGCGCATTGAGGCACTTCGCATCACATGCACATGGCATCACTTGACAACGCATCTTATGTGCATCGCTTCGCAGTGCATTGAGTCACATCACGTCACATACGAATGCATCGCTCGACATTGAATCTTATGTGCCTCGCATGCGCATGAGTCACGTCGCGTCACATGCGCATGGTATCCCTTGATATCGCACGTTATGTGCATCGCATTGCGTGCGCATTGAGTCACGTCGCGTCACATGCGCATGGCATAGCTTGATATCGCATCTTATGGGCATCATATCACATGCGCATTGAGTCACGTCGCATCACATGCGCATGTCAGCGCTTGATATCGCATCTTATGTGCATTGCTTCGCATGCGCATTGAGTCACGTCGCATCGCATGCGCATGGTATTGCTTGAGATCGCATATTATGTTCATCTCATCGCATGTGCATTGAGTCACGTCGCATCACACGCGCATGGCATCCCTCGACATCGCATCTTATGCGCATCGAATCGAATGCGCATTGAGTCACATCGCGTCACATGCCCATGGCATCACTGATATCGCATCTTATGTGCATCGCATCGTATGCGCTTTTGAGTCACATCACGTCACATGCGCATGGCATCGCTTGATATCTAATCTTATGTGCATCGCATCGCATGCACTTTTGAGCCACATCACGTCACATGCGAATGGCATCGCTTGATATCGCATCTTATGTGCTTCGCATCGCATGTGCATTGCGTCACATCGCGTCACATGCCCATGGCATCGCTTGATATCGCATCTTATGTACATCGCATCCCATGCGCTTTTGATCAAATCACGTCACATGCGCATGGCATCTCTTGATATCGCGTCTTATGTGCATCGCATCGCATGCGCTTTTGAGTCACATCACGTCACATGCGCATGGCATCGCTTGATATCGCATCTTATGTGCTTCCCATCGCATGCGCATTGAGTCACGTCGCATCACATGCGCATGGCATCGCTATATATAGCATCCTATGTGCAATGCATCGTATGCGCATTGAGTCACATCGCATCACATGCGCATGGCATCGCTCGACAACGCACCTTATGTGCATCGCATCGCATGCGCATTGAGCCATGTCAGGTCACATTTGCATGGCATCGCTTGATATCGCATCTTATGTGCATCGCATCGCATATGCATTGAGTCACGTCGCATCACATGCGCATGGCATCGCATCTTATATGCATCGCTACGCATGCGCATTGAGTCACGTCGCGTCGCATTCGCATGGCATCACTTGACAACGCATCTTATGTGCATCGCTTCGCAGTGCATTGAGTCACATCACGTCACATACGAATGCATCGCTCGACATTGAATCTTATGTGCCTCGCATGCGCATGAGTCACGTCGCGTCACATGCGCATGGTATCCCTTGATATCGCACGTTATGTGCATCGCATTGCGTGCGCATTGAGTCACGTCGCGTCACATGCGCATGGCATCGCTTGATATCGCATCTTATAGACATCGTGTCACATGCGCATTGAGACACGTCGCGTCACATGCACATGGCATCGCATGATATCGCATCTCATAAGCATCGCATCGCATGCGCATTGAGTCACGTCGCATCACATGCACATGGCATCGCGTGATATCGCATCATATGTGCATCGCATCGCATGTGCATTGAGCCATGTCGCGTCACATGCGCAAGGCATCGCTTGACATCGTATCTTATGTGCATCGCATCGCATGCGCAGTGAGTCTCGTCGCGTCACATGCGCATGGCATCGCTTGATATGGCATCTTATGAGTATCGCATCGCATGCTTTTTGAGTCACGTCGCGTCACATGCGCATGGCATCACCTGATATCGCATCTTATGTGCATCGCATCGCATGCGCATTGAGTCACAAGGCGTTACATGCGCATGGCATCACTTGATATCGCATCTTATGTGCATCGCATCACATGCGCATTGATTCACTTCGCATCTCATGCACATGGCATTGCTTGATTACGCATCTTCTGTGCATCGCATCGCATGCGCATGGAGTCACATCGCATGACATGCCCATGGCATCGCTAGACAACGCATCTTATGTGCATCGCATCGCATGCGCATTGAGCCATTTCTCGTCACATTTGCATGTCATCGCTTGTTATCGCATCTTATGTGCATCGCATCGCATGCGCATTGAGTCACGTCGCATCACATGCGAATAGCATCACTTGAAATCGCATGTTATGTGCATCGCATCGCATGCGCATTGAGCCATGTCTCGTCACACTTGCATGGCATCGCTCGACATCGCATCTTATGTGCATCGCATCGCATGCGCATTGAGTCACATCGCGTCACATGCACATGGCATCGCTTGCTATCGCATCTTATGTGCATCGCATCGCATGCTCATTGAGTCACGTCGCGTCACATGCGCATGGCATAGCTTGATATTGCACCTCATGTGCATCGCATCGCATGCGCATTGAGTCACGTTGCATCACATGCGCTTCGCATCGCTTGATATCGCATCTTATGTGCATCGCATCGCATGCGCATTGAGTTACGTCGCGTCGCATTCGCGTGGCATTGCCTGATATCGCATCTTATGTTCATCGCATTGCATGTGCATTGAGTCACGTCGCACCACATACGCATGGCATCGCTCGACATCGCATCTTATGTGCATCGCATCGCATGCGCATTGAGTCACACCGCGTCACATGCACATGGCATCGCTTGATATCGCATCTTATATGCATCGCATCGCATGCGCTTTTGAGTCACATCACGTCACATACGCATGGCATCGATTGATATCGCATTTTATGTGCATCGCATCGCATGCGCTTTTGAGTCACATCACGTCACATGCGCATGCCATCACTTGATATCGCATTTTATGTGCTTCGCATCGCATGCGGATTTACCCACGTCGCATCACATGCGCATGGCATTGCCTGATATCGCATCTTATGTTCATTGCATCGCATGTGCATTGAGTCACATCGCGCTACATGCGCACGATGTCGCTCGATATCGCATTTTTTGTGCATCGCATCGCATGCTTATTGAGTCACGTCGGGTCACATACGCATGGCATCGCTCGACAACGCATCTTTTGTGCATCGCATCGCATGCGCATTGAGTCATGTCTCGTCACATTTGCATGGCATCGCTTGATATCGCATCTTATGTGCATCGCATCGCATGCGCATTGAGCCACGTCGCGTCACATGCGCATGGCATCGCTTGATATCGCATACTATGTGCATCGCATCACATGAGCATTGAGTCACGTCGCATCACATGCACATGGCATCGTTTGATATCGCATCTAATGTGCATCGCATGCGCATTGAGTCACATGGCATCACATGCGCATGGCATCGCTAGACAACGCATCTTATGTGCATCGCATGGCATGCGCATTGAGCCATTTCTCGTCACATTTTCATGTCATCGCTTGTTATCGCATCTTATGTGCATCGCATCGCATGCGCATTGAGCCAGGTCGCATCACATGCGCATGGCATTGCCTGATATCACATCTTATGTTCATTGCATCGCATGTGCATTGAGTCACATCGCGCTACATGCGCATGACGTCGCTCGATATCGCATTTTTTGTGCATAGCATCGCATGCTTATTGAGTCACGTCGGGTCACATACGCATGGCATCGCTCTACAACGCATCTTTTGTGCATCGCATCGCATGCGCATTGAGCCACATCGCATCACACGCGCATGGCATCGCTATATATCGCATCCTATATGCATCGCATCGCATGCGCTTTTGAGTCACATCACGTCACATGCACATGGCATCGATTGATATCGCATCTTATGTGCATCGCATCGCTTGCGCTTTTGAGTCACATCATGTCACATGCGCATGCCATTGCTTGATATCGCATTTTATGTGCTTCGCATCGCATGCGCATTGAGCCACGTCGCATCACATGCGCATGGCATTGCCTGATATCGCATCTTATGTTCATTGCATCGCATGTGCATTGAGTCACATCGCGTCACATTCGCATTTCATTAACTCAAATCGCATCTTATGTTCATCGCATCGCATGTGCATTGAGTCACGTCGCACTACATGCGCATGGTATCGCTTGATATCGCATCTTAAGTGCATCGCATCGCATGCGCTTTTGAGTCACATCAAGTCACATGCGCATGGCATCGCTTGATATCACATCTTATGTGCATCGCGTCGCATGTGCATTGAGTCACTTCACATCTCATGCACATGGCATGGCTTGATATCGCATCTTATGTGCATCGCATCGCAAGCGCATTGAGTAACATCCCATCACATGCGCATGGCATCGCTAGACAACGCATCTTATGCGCATCGCATCGCATGCGCATTGAGTCATTTCTAGTCACATTTGCATGTCGTCGCTTGTTATCGCATCTTCTCTGCATGGCATCGCATGCGCATCGAGTCAGGTCGCATCACTTGATATCGCATCTTATGCGGATCGTATCGCATGCGCATTGAGTCACATCGCGTCACATACGCATGCATCGCTCGACATCGCGTCTTATGTGCATCGCATGAGCATTGAGTCACGTCGCGCCACATGCGCATGCCATCACTTGATATCGCATCTTATATGCATCGCATCGCATGCGCATTGAGTCCCGTCGGCGTTACATGCGCATGGCATCCCTTGATATCGCATTTTATATGCACCGCGTCGCATGCGCAGTGAGTTACGTCGCGTCACATGCGCATGGCATCGCTTGATATTCCATCTTATGTGTATCACATCGCATGCGCATTGAGCCATGTCGCATCGCATGCGCATGGCATTGGTTGATATCGCATCTTATGTTCATCTCGTCGAATGTGCATTGGGTCACGTCACACCACATGCAAATGACATCGCTCGACATCGCACCTTTTGCGCATCTCATCGCATGCGCATTGAGTGGCGTCGCGTCATATACGCATGGCATCGCTTGATATCGCATCTTATGTGCATCGCATCGCAGCGCGTTGAGTTACATCGCGTCACATAAGGATGCATCGCATCTTGTGTGCATCGCATGCGCATTGAGCCACAACGCATCACACGCGCATGGCATCGCTCGACATCGCATCTTATGTGCATCGCATCCCATGCGCATTGAGTCACTTCGCGTCACATGCACATGGTATCGCTTGATATCGCATCTTATATGCATCGCATCGCATGCGCTTTTGAGTCACATCACGTCACATGCGCATTTCATCGCTTGATATCACATCTTATGTGCATCGCATCGCATGCGCAGTGAGTCACGTCGCGTCACATACGTATGCATCGCTCGACATCGCGTCTTATGTGCATCGCATGCGCATTGAGCCACGTCGCGTCTAATGCGCATGGCATCGCTTGATATGGCATCTTATGTGCTCCGCATTGCATGCGAATTGAGTGTCTTCGCATCCGATGCACATGGCATCGCTTGATATCGGATCTTAGGTGCATGACGTCGCATGCGCATTGAGCCACGTCGCGTCACATGCGCATGGCATCGCTTGATATCGCATCTTATGTGCATCGCATCGCATGCGCATTGAGTCACGTCGTGACACATGCGCATGTTATCGCTTGATGTCGCATCTTATGTGCATCACGTCGTATGCGCATTGAGTCCCGTTGCATCACATGCGCATGGCATCGCTTGATATCGCATTTAGGTGCATCGCATCGCATGCGCATTGAGCCACATCGCATCACACGCGCATGGCATCGCTATATATCGCATCCTATATGCATCGCATCGCATGCGCTTTTGAGCCACAGCACGTCAACTGCACATGGCATCAATTGATATCGCATCTTATGTGCATTGCATCGCATGTGCATTGAGTCACGTCGCGTTACATGCGCATGGCATCGCTTGATATCGCATCTTATGTGCATCGCATCGCATGCGCATTCAGTCACAACGCGTCACATATCTTATATGCATCGCATCGCAGCGCATTGAGTTACATCGCGTCACATGCGCATGCATCGCTCGACATCGCGTCTTATGTGCATCGCATGCGCATTGAGTCACGTCGCGTCACATGCACATGGCATCGCTTGATAGCGCATCTAATGTGCATCGCATCGCATGCGCAGTGAGCCACTTCGTGTCACATGCGCATGGCATCACTTGATATCGCATCTTATGTGCATCGCAGCGCATGCGCATTGAGTCACAACGCGTCACATGCGGATGGCATCACTTGATATCGCATCTTATGTGCATCGCATCGCATGCGCATTGAGTCCCTTCGCATCACATGCACATGGCATCACTCGACAACGCATCTTATGTGCATCGCTTCGCAGTGCATTGAGTTACATCACGTCACATACGCATGCATCGCTCGACATCACATCTTATGTGCATCGCATGCGCCTTGGTCACGTCGCGTCGCATGCGCATGGCATCGCTTGATATCGTATCTTATGTTCATCTAATCGTATGTGCATTGAGTCACGTGAAACCACATGCGGATGACATCGCTGGACATCGCATCTTTTGTGCATCGCATCGCATGCGCATTTAGTCACTTCGCATAACATGCTCATGGAATCGCTTGATATCGCATCTTATGTGCATCGCATCGCATGCGCATTGAGTTACATCCCATCACATGCACATGGCATCGCTCGACAACGCTTCTTATGTGCATCGCATCGCATGCGCATTGAGTCATGTCTCGTCACATGCGCATGGCATCGCTTGATATCGCATCTTATGTGCATCGCATCGAATGCGCATTGAGTCCCGTCGCGTCACATGCGCATGGCATCGGCTGATATCGCATCTTATGTGCATCGCATCGCATGCTCATTGAGTTACGTCGCGTCACATGCGCATGGCATCGCTTGATTTCGCATATTATGTGCATCGCATCGCATGCGCATTGAGTCCCTTCGCATCACATGCACATGGCATCACTCGACAACGCATCTTATGTGCATCGCTACACAGAGCATTGAGTCACATACGAATGCATCGCTCGACATCGCATCTTATGTGCCTCGCATGCGCATGAGTCACGTCGCGTCACATGCGCATAGTGTCCCTTGATATCGCAAGCTATGTGCATCGCATTGCGTGCGCATTGAGTCACGTCGCGTCACATGCGCATGGCATAGCTTGATATCGCATCTTATGGGCATCATATCGCATGCGCATTGAGTCACGTCGCATGACATGCGCATGGCATCGCTTGATATCGCATCTTAAGTGCATCGCTTCGCATGCGCATTGATTCACGTCGCATCGCATGCGCATGGCATTGCTTGAGATCGGATCTTATGTTCATCTAATCGTATGTGCATTGAGTCACGTCGTACCACATGCGGATGACATCGTTCGACATCGCATCTTTTGTGCATCGCATCGCATGCGCATTGAGTCACTTCGCATCACATGCACATGGCATCGCTTGATATCGCATCTTATGTGCATCGCATGGCATGCGCATTGAGTCACGTCGCATCACATGCGTATGGCATCGCCAGATATCGCATCTTAAGTGCATCGCATCGCATGCGCATTGAGTCACATCCCATCACATGGGCATGGCATCGCTCGACAGCGCATCTTATGTGCATCGCATCGCATGCGCATTGAGTCATGTCTCGTCACATTTGCATGGCATCGCTTGATATCGCATCTTATCTGCATGGCATCGAATGCGCATTGAGTCACGTCGCGTCACATGCGCATGGCATCGCTTGATATGGCATTTTATGTGCATCGCAGCGCATGCGCATTGAGTCACTTCGCATCACATGCGCATGGCATCGCTTGATATCGCATCTTATGTGCATCGCGTCGCAGCGCATTGAGTTACATCACGTCACATACGCATGCATCGCTCGACATCGCATCTTATGTGCATCGCATGCGCATTGAGTCACATCGCATCACACGCGCATGGCATCGCTCGACAACGCATCTTATGTGCATCGCAACGCACGCGCATTGAGTCACGTCTCGTCACATGTGCATGCCATCGCTCGACAACGCATCTTATGTTCATCGCATCGCATGTGTATTGAGTCATGTCCCGTCACATTTCCATGGCATCTCTTGATATCGCCTCTTATGTGCATCACATCGCATGCGCATTGAGCCACGTCGCGTCACATGCGCATGGAATCGCTTGATATCGCATTTTATGTGCATCGCACCGTATGCGCATTCAGTTACGTCGCGTCACATGCGCATGGCATCGCTTGATAACGAATCTTATGAGCATCGCATGCGCATTGAGTCACTTCGCATCACATGCGCATGGCATCGCTTGATATCGCATCTTATGTGCATCGCATCGCAGCGCATTGAGTTACATCGCGTCACATACGCATGCATCGCTCGACATCGCATCTTATGTGCATCGCATGCGCATTGAGTCACATCGCATCACACGCGCATGGCATCGCTCGACATCGCATTTTATGTGCATCGCATCGCATGCGCATTGGGTCACATCGCGTTACATGCACGTGGCATCGCTTAATATCGCATCTTATGTGCATCGCATCGCATGCGCTTTTGAGTGACATCACGTCACATGCGCATGGCATCGCTTGATATCGCATCTTATGTGCATCGCACCGCATGCGCTTTTCAGTCACATCACGTCACATGCGCATGGCATCGCTAGTATCGCATCTTATGTGCTTCGCATCGCATGCGCATTGAGTCACGTCGCGACACATGCACATGGCATTGCTTGATATCACATCTCATGTGCATCGCATCGCATGCGCATTCAGCCACGTCGCGTCACATTCGCATGGCGTCGCTTGATATCGCATCTTATGTGCATCGCGGCGCATGTGCATTGAGTGAGGTCGCGTTTCATGCGCATGGCATCGCTTGATATCGCATCTTATGTGCATCGCATCGCATGCGCATTGAGCCACGTCGCGTCACATGCGCACGGCATCGCTTGGTATCGCATCTTATGTGCATCGCATAGCATGCGAATTGAGTAACGTCGCGTCACATGCGCATGGCATCACTTGATATCGCATCTTATGTGCATCGCATCCAATGCGCATTGAGTCACTTAGCATCATATGCGCATGGCATTGCCTGATATCGCATCTTATGGTCATTTGATCGCATTCGCATTGAGTCGCATCCCATGACATGCGCATGGCATCGCTCGACAACGCATCTTATGTGCATCGCAACGCACGCGCATTGAGTCACGTCTCGTCACATGCGCATGCCATCGCTTGATATCGCATCTTTTGTGCATCGGATCGCATGCGCATTGAGACACGTCGCGTCACATGCGCATGGCATCGCTCGACAGCGCATCTTATGTTCATCGCATCGCATGTGCATTGAGTCATGTCCCGTCACATTTCCATGGCATCTCTTGATATCGCCTCTTATGTGCATCACATCGCATGCGCATTGAGTCACGTCGCGTCACATGCGCATGGAATCGCTTGATATCGCATTTTATGTGCATCGCACCGTATGCGCATTCAGTTACGTCGCGTCACATGCGCATGGCATCGCTTGATATCGCATCTCATGTGCATCGCATCGCAGCGTATTGAGTCATGTCTCGTCACATTTGCATGATTTATGTGCAGCGCATCGCATGGTTATTGAGTCACGTCGCATCACATACGCATGGCATCGCGTGATATCGCATCTTATGTGCATCGTATCCCATGCGCATTGAGTCACGTCGCGTCACATGCCCCTGGCATCGCTTGATATAGCATCTTATGTGCATCGCATCGCATGTGCATTGAGTCACGTCGCATCACATGCGCATGGCATCGCTTGATAACGAATCTTATGAGCATCGCATGCGCATTGAGTCACGTCTCATCGCATGCGCATGGCATTGCTTTATATCGCATCTTATGTTCATCTCATCGCATGAGCATTGAGTAAACGTCGCACCAAATGCGCATGACATCGCTCGACATCGCTTCTTTTGTGCATCGCATCGCATGCGCATTGAGCCATGTCTCGTCACATTTGCATGGCATCGCTTGTAATCGCGTCTTATGTGCATCGCATCGCATGCGCATTCAGTCACATCGCGTCACATGCGCATGGCATCGCTTGATATCGCATCTTATGTGCATCGCAGCGCATGCGCATTGAGTTTCGTCGCGTCAAATGCGCATGGCATCGCTTGATATCGCATATTATGTGCATCGCATCGCATGCGCATTGAGTCACTTCGCATCACATGCGTATGGCATCGCCTGATATCGCATCTTATGTGCATCGCATCACATGCACATTGAGTCACGTCTCGTCACATTTCCATGGCATCGCTTGATATCGCATCTTATGTGCATCGCATCGCATGCGCATTGAATCACGTCTCGTCACATGCGCATGGAATCGCTTGTAATCGCATCTTATGTGCATCGCATCGCATGCGCATTCAGTCACATCGCGTCACATGCGCATGGCATCGCTTGATATCGCATCTTATGTGCATCGCAGCGCATGCGCATTGAGTTACGTCGCGTCACATGCGCATGGCATCGCTTGATATCGCATATAATGTGCATCGCATCGCATGCGCATTGAGCCACTTCGCATCACATGCGCATGGCATCGCTTGGTATCGCATCTTATGTGCATCGCATCGCAGCGCATTGAGTTACATCGCGTCACATACGCATGCATCGCTCGACATCGCATCTTATGTGCATCGCATGCGCATTGAGTCACATCGCATCACACGCGCATGGCATCGCTCGACATCGCATTTTATGTGCATCGCATCGCATGCGCATTGGGTCACATCGCGTTACATGCACGTGGCATCGCTTAATATCGCATCTTATGTGCATCGCATCGCATGCGCTTTTGAGTGACATCACGTCACATGCGCATGGCACCGCTTGATATCGCATCTTATGTGCATCGCACCGCATGCGCTTTTGAGTCACATCACGTCACATGCGCATGGCATCGCTAGTATCGCATCTTATGTGCTTCGCAACGCATGCGCATTGAGTCACGTCGCGACACATGCACATGGCATTCCTTGATATCACATCTCATGTGCATCGCATCGCATGCGCATTCAGCCACGTCGCGTCACATTCGCATGGCGTCGCTTGATATCGCATCTTATGTGCATCGCGGCGCATGTGCATTGAGTGAGGTCGCGTTACATGCGCATGGCATCGCTTGATATCGCATCTTGTGTGCATCGCATCGCATGCGCATTGAGCCACGTCGCGTCACATGCGCACGGCATCCCTTGGTATCGCATCTTATGTGCATCGCATAGCATGCGAATTGAGTAACGTCGCGTCACATGCGCATGGCATCACTTGATATCGCATCTTATGTGCATCGCATCCAATGCGCATTGAGTCACTTAGCATCATATGCGCATGGCATTGCCTGATATCGCATCTTATGGTCATTTGATCGCATGCGCATTTTGTCGCATCCCATGACATGCGCATGGCATCGCTCGACAACGCATCTTATGTGCATCGCAACGCACGCGCATTGAGTCACGTCTCGTCACATGCGCATGCCATCGCTTGATATCGCATCTTTTGTGCATCGGATCGCATGCGCATTGAGACACGTCGCGTCACATGCGCATGGCATCGCTCGACAACGCATCTTATGTTCATCGCATCGCATGTGTATTGAGTCATGTCCCGTCACATTTCCATGGCATCTCTTGATATCGCCTCTTATGTGCATCACATCGCATGCGCATTGAGCCACGTCGCGTCACATGCGCATGGAATCGCTTGATATCGCATTTTATGTGCATCGCACCCTATGCGCATTCAGTTACGTCGCGTCACATGCGCATGGCATCGCTTGATAACGAATCTTATGAGCATCGCATGCGCATTGAGTCACTTCGCATCACATGCGCATGGCATCGCTTGATATCGCATCTTATGTGCATCGCATCGCAGCGCATTGAGTTACATCGCGTCACATACGCATGCATCGCTCGACATCGCATCTTATGTGCATCGCATGCGCATTGAGTCACATCGCATCACACGCGCATGGCATCGCTCGACATCGCATTTTATGTGCATCGCATCGCATGCGCATTGGGTCACATCGCGTTACATGCACGTGGCATCGCTTAATATCACATCTTATGTGCATCGCATCGCATGCGCTTTTGAGTGACATCACGTCACATGCGCATGGCATCGCTTGATATCGCATCTTATGTGCATCGCACCGCATGCGCTTTTGAGTCACATCACGTCACATGCGCAATGGCATCGCTAGTATCGCATCTTATGTGCTTCGCATCGCATGCGCATTGAGTCACGTCGCGACACATGCGCATGGCATCACTTGATATCGCATCTTATGTGCATCGCATCCAATGCGCATTGAGTCACTTAGCATCATATGCGCATGGCATTGCCTGATATCGCATCTTATGGTCATTTGATCGCATGCGCATTGAGTCGCATCCCATGACATGCGCATGGCATCGCTCGACAACGCATCTTATGTGCATCGCAACGCACGCGCATTGAGTCACGTCTCGTCACATGCGCATGCCATCGCTTGATATCGCATCTTTTGTGCATCGGATCGCATGCGCATTGAGACACGTCGCGTCACATGCGCATGGCATCGCTCGACAACGCATCTTATGTTCATCGCATCGCATGTGCATTGAGTCATGTCCCGTCACATTTCCATGGCATCTCTTGATATCGCCTCTTATGTGCATCACATCGCATGCCCATTGAGTCACGTCGCGTCACATGCGCATGGAATCGCTTGATATCGCATTTTATGTGCATCGCACCGTATGCGCATTCAGTTACGTCGCGTCACATGCGCATGGCATCGCTTGATATCGCATCTCATGTGCATCGCATCGCAGCGTATTGAGTCATGTCTCGTCACATTTGCATGATTTATGTGCAGCGCATCGCATGGTTATTGAGTCACGTCGCATCACATACGCATGGCATCGCGTGATATCGCATCTTATGTGCATCGTATCCCATGCGCATTGAGTCACGTCGCGTCACATGCCCCTGGCATCGCTTGATATAGCATCTTATGTGCATCGCATCGCATGTGCATTGAGTCACGTCGCATCACATGCGCATGGCATCGCTTGATAACGAATCTTATGAGCATCGCATGCGCATTGAGTCACGTCTCATCGCATGCGCATGGCATTGCTTTATATCGCATCTTATGTTCATCTCATCGCATGAGCATTGAGTAAACGTCGCACCACATGCGCATGACATCGCTCGACATCGCTTCTTTTGTGCATCGCATCGCATGCGCATTGAGTGATATCGTGTCGTATACGCAGGGCATTGCTTGATATCGCATGTTATGTGCATCGCTTTGCAGCGCATTGAGTTACATCACATCACATGCGCTTGGCATCGCTTGATATCGCACCTTATGTGCTTCGCAACGCATGCGCATTGAGTCACGTAGCGTCACATGCGCATGGTATCGCTTGATATGGCATCTTATGTGCATCGCATCGCATGCTCATTGATTCACGTCGCGTCACATGTGCATGGCATCACTTGTTGTGGCATCTTATGTGCTTCGCATCGCATCCGCATTGAGTCACGTCGCGTCACATGCGCATGGCATCACTTGATATCGCATCTTATGTGCATCGCATCCAATGCGCATTGAGTCACTTAGCATCATATGCGCATGGCATTGCCTGATATCGCATCTTATGGTCATTTGATCGCATGCGCATTGAGTCGCATCCCATGACATGCGCATGGCATCGCTCGACAACGCATCTTATGTGCATCGCAACGCACGTGCATTGAGTCACGTCTCGTCACATGCGCATGCCATCGCTTGATATCGCATCTTTTGTGCATCGGATCGCATGCGCATTGAGACACGTCGCGTCACATGCGCATGGCATCGCTCGACAACGCATCTTATGTTCATCGCATCGCATGTGCATTGAGTCATGTCCCGTCACATTTCCATGGCATCTCTTGATATCGCCTCTTATGTGCATCACATCGCATGCGCATTGAGTCACGTCGCGTCACATGCGCATGGAATCGCTTGATATCGCATTTTATGTGCATCGCACCGTATGCGCATTCAGTTACGTCGCGTCACATGCGCATGGCATCGCTTGATATCGCATCTCATGTGCATCGCATCGCAGCGTATTGAGTCATGTCTCGTCACATTTGCATGATTTATGTGCAGCGCATCGCATGGTTATTGAGTCACGTCGCATCACATACGCATGGCATCGCTTGATAACGAATCTTATGAGCATCGCATGCGCATTGAGTCACGTCTCATCGCATGCGCATGGCATTGCTTTATATCGCATCTTATGTTCATCTCATCGCATGAGCATTGAGTAAACGTCGCACCACATGCGCATGACATCGCTCGACATCGCTTCTTTTGTGCATCGCATCGCATGCGCATTGAGTGATATCGTGTCGTATACGCAGGGCATTGCTTGATATCGCATGTTATGTGCATCGCATCGCAGCGCATTGAGTTACATCACATCACATGCGCTTGGCATCGCTTGATATCGCACCTTATGTGCTTCGCAACGCATGCGCATTGAGTCACGTAGCGTCACATGCGCATGGTATCGCTTGATATGGCATCTTATGTGCATCGCATCGCATGCTCATTGATTCACGTCGCGTCACATGTGCATGGCATCACTTGTTGTGGCATCTTATGTGCTTCGCATCGCATCCGCATTGAGTCACGTCGCGTCACATGCAAATGGCATCGCTTGATATCGCATCTCATGTGCATCGCATCGCATGCGCATTGAGTTTCGTCGCACCACATGCGCATGACATTGTTCGACATCGCATCTTTTGTGCATCGCATCGCATGCGCATTGAGTGACATCGCGTCATATACGCATGGCGTCGCTTGATATGGCATCTTATGTGCATCGCATCGCATGCTCATTGATTCACGTCGCGTCACATGTGCATGGCATCACTTGTTGTGGCATCTTATGTGCTTCGCATCGCATCCGCATTGAGTCACGTCGCGTCACATGCACATGGCTTCGCTTGATATTGCATCTTATGTGCATCGCATCGCATGCGCATTGAGTCACATCGCGTCACATGCGCAAAGCATCAGTTGATATGGCATCTTATGTGCATCGCATCGCAAGCGCATTGAGTCACATCGCGTCACATACGCATGGCATTAATCGACATCGCATCGCATGTGCATCGCATCGCATGGCATTGAGTCACGTTGCATCATATGCACGAAATTGCTTCATATCGCATTTTGTGTGCATCGCATCGCATGCGCATTGAGCCACATCACGTCACATGCGCATGGCATCGCTCGATATCGCATCATATGTGCATCGCATCGCATGTGCATTGAGTCACATCGCATAACATGTGCATGGCGTTGCTCGACATCGCATCGCATGCGCATTGAGTCACATCGAGTCACATGCCCAATGCATCGCTGGAGAGCGAATCTTATGTGCATCGCATCGCATGCGCATTGAGCCATGTTGCATCACATGCCCATGAAATCGCTTGATATCGCATCTTATGTGCAACGCATCACATGCGCAATGAGTCACGTCACATCACATGCGCATGACATCGCTTCATATCGCATCTTATGTGCATCGCATTCCATGCGCATTGAATCACATCGCGTCACACGCGCATGGCATCGCTTGATATCGCATCTTATGTTCAACGCATCACATTTGCAAAGAGTCACGTCACATCACATGCGCATGACATCGCTTGATATCGTATCTTATGTGCATCGCATCGCATGCGCATTGAGTCACGTCGAGTCACATGCGCATGCGATTGCTTGAAAACGCATCTTATGCGCAGTGCATGCGCAGACAGTCACATCGCGTCACATGCGTGTGGCATCGCTTGATATCGCATCTTATGCGGATCGCATGGCAAGCACATTGAGACACGTCGCTTCACATGCGCTCGAAATCGCATCTTATGTGCATCGCATCGCTTGCGTATTGAGTCACGTCACATCACTTGCGAATGAAATCGCTTCATATTGCATTTTATGTGTACCGCATCGCATGCGCATTGAGTCACATCGGGTTACATGCGCATGGCATCGGATGATATCGCATCATACGTGCATCGCAAGCTCATTGATTCACGTCGCACCAGATGCGCATGGCATTGCTTGATATCGCATTTTATGTGCATCGCATCGAATGCGCATTGAGTCACATCGCGTCACATACGCACGGCATCGCTTGATATCGCATCTTATGTGCAGCGCATCGCATGCGCATTGAGTCACATCGCATTACAAGCGCATGGTATTGCTCGACATCGCATCTTATGTGTATCACATCGCATGCGCATTGAGTCACATCGCGTCACATTTTTTTTTTCAAGTGGAGGAAAAATCCATTTACGGAGCCCCATGCGCTGGGAGGCACAGAGGGGGACTGTGGGCCTCACCCGAAGGTACTACTCCACTAAAAAACCTCCACCGGTGAATTCAGGAGTGGAAATCCGACAGTACCGCTAATGCACCTGAGGATTGTGTGTGTGGGTTTGTTGGCCGGCCACAAGGGTCTAAGGCAGGGAGAGGTCGCCAGGACGTGAACATTGCCGTGGCCCTGGACACGCCCTTGGGAATTGAGTGAGGGAGTATTGGGTTAGTGATGTCTCCGGATGGAGACGTCTTGTAGTGGTTCTGAAACAAAGAGCATTTAGGGTGAGAATTTTGGTTTAATCAGGCCCCGTGAGGTCTGACGTCTCTCTATATAGTAGTTGTGTTATGCATTCCTGCTAGGAGGAACAGAGTCCGTGGTTATTAATGTGCTAGGTATTTGGTAGAAAATTTTATTGGAATCATGCAGTTGAAGCAATTATGCATTCCTGAAATTAGGAACAAAGTCAGTGGTTATTTATCTGTCAAAGGATTTGTTGGTTTACGCAGACCACGTGAGGTCTGACGTCACTTCATGCATTTGATGTATTAATGCATTCCTGAAATTAGGAACAGAGTCAGTGGTTACTTGTCTAAGATAATTTGTTTTTGTTGCTTGTGCTTTCCTGTAATAAGGAGCAGGGTCATTGAATTAATTTACTATTTACAAGTAGAGGCTGGAGAAGCCATTAGAGTAAGTCCGTGGTGGTTGCTGTTGGTCTGTGTCGGGTATCGCCTAAGCCGCCTGCCCAATCAGAGCACAGCTGCACTTAGACCGCACCCTCCCAGTGAGATCCGCCTTGACTACAATGAGCAAGGACTTTCAAGTGCCACTGGCAGAAGGAAAGGAATGGACATGCCATGGCTGTGTAATTCTGGGTGTTTTATCTAACTAACGCGTCTAAGTATTCTTGGATATTTATTTCCGGTTCCTTCAGGCCAATTGTTCTATCGAACAGCGAGAGAGGTCTTTTGTGCGTATCACGTTCGAGGTTATACACACCTAGTTCTCGAATGAGGTGGTTGTGATTTTTGTCTTTCTTATCGTATAAGTTTGCACTTTGCGCTTTTATGCATTGTTCAATGGAGTGTAGCTTAAGCTCGTTGTGTATAAGATAAGCTGGTGCTACTTGTGGGAGCTTTGCTATTACTCTAACTATTCTGTTTTGTAGAGTTTGCAGCCTATTAATATGTGTTTTGACGGCATAGCCCCAAACGGGGGCCGCGTATGTTAAGATGGGCCTTATTAGAGATTTGTAAAGCGTAAGGCCCATATTTAGTTGTAATTGGCTGTTTTTATTTATCATAGGGTAGAGTTTATTTAATTGGCCGTTTGCCTTTGCCCTGATGGTATCTATGTGCTTTTTCCAGGTCAGACCTTGGTCCATAGTAACACCTAAGTAGGTGACTTGGTCTTTCCATTCAATTTGCTCGCCTCTGTATACCAGAGGCGGTTGTGAATGCCTGGGGAGCCTGTGCTGTATTCGTTTAGTGAATATGATTGATTGGCACTTAGTGGTGTTTACTTTGATTCTCCACTTTGCAAACCACGGCTCCAGCTCATTTAGAGCGTTCTGCAAGCGCAGGTGGATGATCCGAGGCTGCGTGGATTGCGTTACTAAGGCTGTATCGTCCGCATATATGTATTTATCAGTACGCGTGAATTCTGGCATATCGTTAATATATAGATTAAAAAGCGTCGGCCCAATTAAACTTCCTTGTGGGACTCCTGCCCTAATGGGCCTTAGAGAGGAGGAGCAGTCCTCCACTACCACCCGGAAGTGTCTTGTGCTTAAATAGTCTTTGACTAGCGCGATCATTGAATCGGAGAAATTGTAAGTTTTTAGCTTATGGAGTAGGCCCGAATGCCAAACTTTATCAAAAGCGCGCTCAATATCCAGAAAGATGGCGCCAGCTGATTTATTGGTGTTATAGCCTTTCGTAATTTGCTCTGTTAGTCGTAGTAGTTGAAGTGTTGTGGAATGTTGCG
Organism: Tenodera sinensis; assembly: GCA_030765045.1. NCBI lineage: Eukaryota > Metazoa > Arthropoda > Insecta > Mantodea > Mantidae > Tenodera > Tenodera sinensis. The sequence goes on from CM060973.1 coordinate 47,718,058, forward strand.
ATCTAAAGCCGAATTGTTCCGCAATTAGTAAATTGTTTTTGACGATGTGGGCGTTAATTCTTTTGAGGATTATTTTCTCAAGTACCTTGCCTATTGAGTTTAATAGGCTAATTGGCCTGTAGTTGGCCGGTAACGAAAGATTTTTCTTTGGCTTAGGAAGCATGACAATCTTTGCCTCTTTCCATTTAGGTGGGAATCTACCTTTGTCCAGAGTGTAGTTGAAAATTTTTGCAAGCAGCCGAAGAACTGCTTGCGGGAGATTTTTAAGTACCGCATTTGGTATTTTGTCCGGCCCCGGGGCCTTTCTATGCGCATGGCATCGCTTGATATATCATCTTATGTGCATCGCAACGCATGCGCATTGAGTCACATCGTGTCACATGCGCATGGCATCGCTCGACATCGCATCTAATGCGCATCGCATCGCATGCGCATTGAGTCACATCGCGTCACATGCGCATGACATCGCTTGATATCGCATCTTATGTGCATCGCATGCGCATTGAGTCACATCGCGTCACATGCGCATGGCATTGCTGGACATGGCATCTTATGTGCATCGAATTCCATGCGCATTGAGTCGCATGGCATCGCTCCACATCAACTCTTACGTGCATCGCATCGCATGCGCATTGACTCACATCGCATTACAAGCGCATGGTATTGCTCGACATCGCATCTTATGTGCATCGCATCGCATGCGCATTGAGCCACATCGCGTCACATGCGCATGGCATCGCTTGATATATCATCTTAGGTGCATCGCATCATGTGCGCATTGAGTCACATGCGCATGTGATCGCTTGATATCGCAACTTATGTGCATCGCATCGCATGCGCATTGAGTCAGGTCGCGCTACATGCGCATGGGATCGCTTGATATCGCATGTTATGTGCATCGCATCGCATGCGCATTGAGTCACATCGCATCACATGCGCATGGCATCGCTTGATATCGCATTTTATGAGCATCGCATCGCATGCGCATTGAGTCACGTCGCATCACATGCGCATGGCATCGCTTGATATCGCATTTTATGAGCATCGCATCGCATGCGCATTGAGTCACGTCGCATCACATGCGCATGGGATCGCTTGATATCGCATCTTATGTGCATCGCATCGCATGCTTATTGAGTCACGTCGCATCACATGCGCATGGCATCGCTTGATATCGCATCTCATGTGCATCGCATCGCATGCGCTTTGAGTCACGTCGCATCACATGCGCATGGCATCGCTTGATATCGCATCTCATGTGCATCGCATCGCATGCGCATTGAGTCACGTCGCATCACATGCGCAGGGCATCGCTTGATATCGCATCTCATGTGCATCGCATCGCATGCGCATTGAGTCACGTCGCATCACATGCGCATGGCATCGCTTGATATCGCATCTTATCTGCATCGCATCGCATGCGCATTGAGTCAGGTCGCGTCACATGCGCATGGGATCGCTTGATATCGCATCTTATGTGCATCGCATCGCATGCTTATTGAGTCACGTCGCATCACATGTGCATGGCATCGCTTGATATCGCATCTCATGTGCATCGCATCGCATGCGCATTGAGTCACGTCGCATCACATGCGCATGGCATCGCTTGATATCGTATTTTATGAGCATCGCATCGCATGCGCATTGAGTCACGTCGCATCACATGCGCATGGCATCGCTTGATATCGCATTTTATGAGCATCGCATCGCATGCGCATTGAGTCACGTCGCATCACATGCGAATGGGATCGCTTGATATCGCATCTTATGTGCATCGCATCGCATGCGCATTGAGTCACGTCGCATCACATGCGCATGGGATCGCTTGATATCGCATCTTATGTGCACCACATCGCATGCTTATTGAGTCACGTCGCATCACATGCGCATGGCATCGCTTGATATCGCATCTCATGTGCATCGCATCGCATGCGCTTTGAGTCACGTCGCATCACATGCGCATGGCATCGCTTGATATCGCATCTCATGTGCATCGCATCGCAATGCGCATTGAGTCACGTCGCATCACATGCGCATGGCATCGCTTGATATCGCATCTCATGTGCATCGCATCGCATGCGCATTGAGTCACGTCGCATCACATGCGCATGGCATCGCTTGATATCGCATCTTATCTGCATCGCATCGCATTCGCATTGAGTCAGGTCGCGTCACATGCGCATGGGATCGCTTGATATCGCATCTTGTGTGCATCGCATCGCATGCTTATTGAGTCACGTCGCATCACATGTGCATGGCATCGCTTGATATCGCATCTCATGTGCATCGCATCGCATGCGCATTGAGTCACGTCGCATCACATGCGCATGGCATCGCTTGATATCGCATTTTATGAGCATCGCATCGCATGCGCATTGAGTCACGTCGCATCACATGCGCATGGCATCGCTTGATATCGCATTTTATGAGCATCGCATCGCATGCGCATTGAGTCACGTCGCATCACATGCGCATGGGATCGCTTGATATCGCATCTTATGTGCATCGCATCGCATGCGCATTGAGTCACGTCGCATCACATGCGCATGGGATCGCTTGATATCGCATCTTATGTGCATCGCATCGCATGCTTATTGAGTCACGTCGCATCACATGCGCATGGCATCGCTTGATATCGCATCTCATGTGCATCGCATCGCATGCGCATTGAGTCACGTCGCATCACATGCGCATGGCATCGCTTGATATCGCATTTTATGAGCATCGCATCGCATGCGCATTGAGTCACGTCGCATCACATGCGCATGGGATCGCTTGATATCGCATCTTATGTGCACCGCATCGCATGCTTATTGAGTCACGTCGCATCACATGCGCATGGCATCGCTTGATATCGCATCTCATGTGCATCGCATCGCATGCGCTTTGAGTCACGTCGCATCACATGCGCATGGCATCGCTTGATATCGCATCTCATGTGCATCGCATCGCAATGCGCATTGAGTCACGTCGCATCACATGCGCATGGCATCGCTTGATATCGCATCTCATGTGCATCGCATCGCATGCGCATTGAGTCACGTCGCATCACATGCGCATAGCATCGCTTGATATCGCATCTTATCTGCATCGCATCGCATGCGCATTGAGTCACGTCGCATCGCATACTCATGGCATTGCTTGATATCGCATCTTATGGTCATCTCATCGCATGTACATTGAGTCACGTCGCACCACATGCGCATGTCATCGCTCGACATCGCATCTTTTGTGCATGGCATCGCATTCGCATTGTGTGACGTCGCGTCATATACGCATGGCATCGCTTGATATCGCATCTTATGAGCATCGCATCGCAGCGCATTGAGTTACATCGCGTCACATACGCATGCATCGCTCGACGTCGCATCTTATGTGCATCGCATGCGAATTGAGACACATCGCATCACACGCGCATGGCATCGAATGAATGCGGGTATTTGGACGTGCAAGCACGCCCGGGCTGCTTAGGGAGCGTTCCCTCTTCAGCGTAGCTTAGTTTTTGTTTTTTAGTGGGGCAGAGATCAGTCAGTTTGGGTGGTGCTGTTTGTTCTTGGTGATTCTTTCTTTTCCAGGTCACACATCCCGGCGTTTCTATTCAAGAAGACGATTTGATTGATGTTTTTTATTTCTAGTTGCTGCTGCAACAGGCTCTTGTCATCTTTTTATTTATGTTTGTTGTGGTTTGTTTGGGGCAATTTGATTCTTTTTTTAAAGATATAAAAATTTTTTTGTATTTTTTTTATTATGTATATTTTTTTATGTATATATATATTTTTTTATTTTTTTTTATTAAATGTTTGCTAGATGCTGTAGTAGGTCTTGTAGTTTCTGTTGTTGGTCTTCTTGTTGTTTGTCGTACACACTGATGAGGGTGAGTAGTGGTGGGTTTTTCTCGTTCTGGTTTGGTGGAATGGTTTTCATCTTCTGTACTGTATTAATTAATCGTCGTCTGTGTGGTCGTGTATGGGCATTGTCGATGTATTGGAGCATTAGTTTGGCTATGTGTTGGTCAATGGGCATGGTGTTTGTGTAGTTGTATATGTGGCTGTTTCTGAAGTTGGGTTGGAGTTTGAAGGCGATCCGTAGGCATTTTCTTTCGAAGGATTGTATCTTCTTCATGGATTCTGGTGTGATGAGTGGCATGGTGGCTACTGCAGCATATGTCAGGTTGGGACGGATGAGGGCAATGTAGAGGTGCCGTAGTATTTTTGGTGAGAGGCCGCGTTTATTCAGTTTAGCAAGGTAGGCTATCGTTCCAAGTATTGGCCGAGTTTTTCTCAACATTTCGTTGTAATGTGGTTTTATGGCAAGGGTGTGGTGGATTTTAATGCCTAGATACTTGATGGTTCTCTGGCACTTTATTTCTTGGTTATTGAAGTTTATCGTTACATTTCGGTGTTTTTCTTTTCTTTTTTTTTTTTTCTGAAGGTGATTGCTTGGGTTTTCTGGACATTGATTGTTATCCTCCATTTCCTCGTCCACTTTAGGAATTGATTAAGTTGTTGTTGTAGTTTGTTTTTTGCGGCTAGTAGTTGTGCGTGGGTGCACCAATAGGCGGTGTCGTCAGCGTATTGTGCGAGTTGTATTGAGGGGTGTATTGGTTGTGGGGTGTCTGAGGTGAATAGTATGTACAACAGTCCGGATATTACACTTCCGTGTGGTGTACCGGCTTTCATGTGGATTGGGTTTGACGTTTCTCCATTTATTCTTATGTTGGCTGTTCTGTCGGTGAGGAAGTTTGCTATCCAGCGGGTAAGTCGTTGTGAGAGGTTCATGTTTGTTAATTTGAACAGCAATCCATTCGTCCAGCATCTGTCGAATGCCGACTGGATGTCCAGGAAGGTTGCGACGGTAGTAAATCCTCTGTTGTATTTGTCTTGTAGTTGCGACATCACTCTTACAAGCTGGTCTTGAATTGTGATGTCATTCTATATCCGGCTTGTGTTGGTAGTATTAGGTTCCTGCTGTGGCATATTTCTGTTATTCGGTGAACTATTATTTTTTCCAGTATTTTAGAGAATGTGGAGGTTAAAGAGATGGGTCGGTAGTTTTTGGGGTCTGTCTTGTCTTTTCCGGGTTTTTCAAGAAGTAGAATGTTTGCTTTCTTCCATATAGTGGGGTGATATCCGTGTTTGATTATTAAGTTATAGATGTTTGCTAGGTGTTGTATGGTGGTCGCTGGTAGTTTCCGAAGCATTACATATGCTATATTATCTGGTCCTGGGGCTGTATTCTTGTTTTTGGGTATTGCGTTTATTACGTCTTGTTCAGTAATGGGTTTTTCAGCATTATTTGCGGGGTCTAATTCTGTTGCGGGGAATTGTGGGGTGTATAGCTGTTGTTGTTGTTGTACATGTCTGTTTATGTGTTGGTAATGTGTTTTGTGAAATTTGGGGTCTTGCGGTGTCTGGAAGATGCTGTCGTAGTGTTTCCGAAATATTTCTAGTTTTTCTTTTGTGTCGTGTATTGTATAGCCGTTGTGTTTAATGGGGTAGTTTGGTGATGCTTTCTTTTTTGTGGTTTTGATCATTCTCCAGAATTTTGCCGGGTCTCGTGTGTGGTTTTGTGTTAATTTGTCGAGCATGTTGTTCCATTTATTGTGGTTGTGATCTTCGATGGCATTTTTTACGTCCTCTTGTAGCTTATTTAGAATTCGTTTGTCTTGTGGGTGATGTGTCTTTATGTATTGGCGGTGGGCTTTTCTCTTCTTCTTTAATAGGTGATTAATGTTGGGTGGAAGTGGTCTACTGTAGGGGTTGATGGTGATTGCTTTTATTGGTACTGCTGCAATGCGGGCTTGAGTGACTATTTCTGTGATGGATGACGCGTATTGTTCTATGTCTTGGCACGATGTGGGTGGTTGTGGTATCAGGTTGTTTGATAGGTGTTCTGCTGTGCGCGTGAATAGTTCCCAGTCGGCGTTCGTGAAGTCGCTTGTTGTTATTGTTCTTCTGCTTTCGGTATTCCATGGATTGGTCCTGATTGTTACAATGATTGGTATGTGGTCTGTGTCTGGTGGTGCGTCGGTTGTTATATCGTCTATTTGGGGGAATGTGAGTTTGGAGGTTAGTATTTTGTCGGGAGAGGTGGGTTGTTGGTTGCCTGTTCCTAGTCTTGTCGGTCCTGGTACTAGGACAAGTTTTAAGTCTGTGTTGTCCAATACTTTCTTCAGCTGTCGTCCGTTTGTGTTTGTGATTTCATCCAGTAGTTCCGTGTTGTTTGCATTCAGGTCTGCTGCGATAATGAGGCGCGGGAAGTTGTCATTGAGGAATTTGAGAGTGTCTGTTGGGAATGTTGCTTGTGGCGGGACGTATAATGTAGCGATGTGAAGTTTCTGTCGTTGAATTTGTATTTCTATTACCAGGAGCTCTTGTTCTCGAAATATGGGGGGCGTGTTGATTTCCTTGGGATTTAATTCTTTCTTAACCATGATCATTACTCCACCTCCAGTTCCTTGGTTTCTGTCTTTTCTGAATATTTGTAGGGGTTGAAAGTTGAAGTGTCTGTTTTTATTTAGTTTGGTTTCATTTACCGTTATAATGTCTGCTTCGTGTTCTGTTATTAGGTTATATAGCTGTTGTCGCTTGATGCTAATTCCGTTGATATTTATATGTAATAGTTTAATATTGTGGCGAATGTGGGTTGTTGTTGTGGCTGCCATTATTAGTTATGTTTTATTTTTCTTTTTGTCCTGTTGTTTTTTATTTCCGTAAGTTGTGCATAAATATTGCTAGTTGATTGCCAACTTTGGCGGTATTTACTGCCATTTTTAGTGTTTTTTGCGCGGTTTGGGTTATGTTGTGGAGTAGTCTGGCACGTTGGTGTGGGGGTGTGGCGTCGTAAAGTGGGGGTATTAGGGTGGACAGTATTTGTTGCGTGAGGTTTTGTGCTAACTCTTGGATAAACGTGGTTATTGTTGTGTGGATGTTGTAGATCTGGTTCTGCATTGTTTTTATTTGGTCTTCTGTTTGTGTTATAATGTTTTTTACGGTACTTAGGGTTTCCTTTGACGTCATTTCCTTCTTATTGCTGGGTATTTGTGGGAAGTTGAGCTCTGGCCATTGTGTTGTAGTTTTGGGTGGTTTAGGGGTTGCTGGGATATTGTGGGGGAAGATATGAGTTTCAGAGATTTGGGTTGCTGTAGTGGGGGGTGTTCTCGGGTACATTGGGCACTTGACTTGGCCTGTGTAATGTCCCGTATTTCTGCATGTCGTGCAGTATGGTCCGTTGTGTTTGCTAGCGTGCATGCATCTCCTGGTGTCTGCATGGTCTCCACAATGGAAGCATACGGGACTTTCGGGACATTGTTCCCGTTGGTGCCCGTATTGCTGACACTGTTTGCACGGCATGTGTCTTTCGGAGTGCCTGGAGGGCTCTGCTCTGAAGATTTGGTTTTGTATTATAGCGCCTTCCGCTAGTATGGTTTGTATGGTGGCGACGCTATTTGTGAAAATTCGCACGAGTGGTGTAGGTTTATCTCTGCTGACGATTCTGATAGTTCTGGTCACTTCTGGGTAGTTTTCCTGTATGTCCTGTAATAGTACTTCATCTTGGATGTCGTACGGGATCCCTTTTAATACGGCAGTTAGTGTTTTTCTTGGTCTGTTTTCTTCAGTGGTTTGTTGTGGTTGGGGTTCTGGTAATTTTGTCGTGTATTTAGCGGTTTTTCCAAAGTGGTGCGGTGGAATGCCCTGCTGAAAAGTTACTGCTGCCTGTTGCGTCTTGAATGTCAGTGCAAACGTATTTTTGGGGGTGTAGATCCTTTGTGCCCTAGTGAGATGTTCGGTATTGTGTTGATGTTTTGACATAAGTGATTTTACCAACCATACGCTTTGTGCCTTTGGGTGACAGTTTGTTACGTACAGTGTGAAACAGCCATGTGGGATAGGGGGGATGCCTGGTGGGTGAGTTCGTGTTTGTTGCTGAGTTTTAGCGAGTGTGTGTAGCCGGTTTCCTAAATCTGTAGTGGATTCTATGCTCGTGTCATGTGTTGTGGTGGACGATTCACTGCTTTCGCTGATATTGTGTGACCTGGTACTTGTGCTGGGGTTTGTCAAGACGTGGTGGCGTTGGGTGTCAGGGTTTGGAGGGGGTTTGGGAGGTTTAGTCGTCGATGCCTGTATCTTGGGCATTTTCGGACTGGTTAGTTGTAGGGTTTACGGAGTAGCTGCTGAAAAGCACGGTATTTATTGCCCACAGTTGTAAAACTGCCGAAGTGTAGCTCCAAGGAGACTACAGAAATTTCGTTCTTTTGGGTGGAGACAAGTCTCCAGAGGGCGTTAAAAACCTGGCTACCAGGATGGGTGGTTAAGGATTAAGGTTGCGGTAGGCTGTGTGGTAAATAGGCAGGGCCGGTTGACGGTCTTGAAGGTCTCGGAGGTCGCAAGGGCTGAAAGAAAAGGTAGCTCTGTGTCGCATGGCCGCTCGCTTCAGAGTGAAGCCTGCCTCTCTTCCAGCTGTCTCCCGAACTCTGTCGATCTCCGGCGAAGTCCGCCGTCCGTCGCTCAGCCTCTCTGCCGCTGCTTCTGCCCAGGAGTGAGAGAGAAAGGTAGATGTTTCTTCTTCGCTGCCAGCCTGCTATCGCTCGACATCGCATCTTATGTGCATCGCATGCTCATTGATTCACGTCGCTCCACATCCGCATGGCATCGCTTGATGTGGCACCTTATGTGCTTCGCATCGCATCCGCATTGAGTCACGTCGCGTCACATGCAAATGGCATCGCTTGATATCCCATCTTATGTGCATCGCATCGCAGCGCATTGAGTTACATTGCGTCACATACGCATGCATCGCTCGACATTGCAACTTATGTGCATCGCATGCGCATTGAGTCACATCGCACCACACGCGCATGGCATCGCTCGACATCGCATTTTATGTGCATCTCGTCGCATGCGCATTGAGTCACGTCACGTCACATGCACATGGCATCGCTTGATATCGTATCTCATGTGAATCGCATCGCATGCACATTTAGTCACGTCGCATCACATGCGCATGGCATCGCGTGATATCGCATCTTATGTGCATCGAATCGCATGCGCATTGAGTCACGTCACGTCACATGCCCATGGAATTGCTTGATATCGCATCTTATGTGCATCGCATCGCACGCTTATTGAGTCACGCCGCGTCACATGCGCATGGCATCGCTATATATCGCATCTTATGTGCATCGCATCGCACACACATTGAGTCACATCGCGTCACATGCGCAAGGCATCAGTTGATATGGCATCTTATGTGCATCGCATCGCATGCGAATTGAGTCACTTCGCATCACATGCGCATGGCATCGCTTGATAACGCATCTTATGTGCATGGCATCGCAAGCGCATTGAGTCACGTCGCGTCACATACGCATGGCATTACTCGACATCGCATCGCATGTGCATCGCATCGCATGCGCATTGAGTCACGTTGCATCATATGAACGAAATCGCTTGATATCGCATTTTGTGTGCATCGCATCGCATGCGCATTGAGCCACATCGCGTCACATGCGCATGGCATCGCTCGATATCGCATCATATGTGCATCGCATCGCATGCGCATTGAGTCACATCGAATCACATGCGCATGGCATTGCTCGACATCGCATCGCATGCGCATTGAGTCACATCGAGTCACATGACCATGGCATCGCTGGAGAGCGCATGTTATGTGCATCGCATCGCATGCGCATTGAGCCATGTTCTATCACATGCGCATGAAATCGCTTGATATCGCATCTTATGTGCAACGCATCACATGCGGAATGAGTCACGTCACATCACATGCGCATGACATCGCTTGATATCGTATCCTATATGCATCGCATTCCATGCGCATTGAGTCACATCGCGTCACACGCGCATGGCATCGCTTGATATCGCATCTTATGTGCATCGCATCGCATGCGCAATGAGCGACATCGCGTCACATGCACATGGCATCGCTTGATATCGCATCTTATGTGCAACGCATCACATGCGCAATGAATCACGTCACATCACATGCGCATGACATCGCTTGATATCGCATCCTATGTGCATCGCATCGCATGCGCATTGAGTCACGTCGAGTCACATGCGCATGGCATTGCTTGATAACGCATCTTATGTGCAGCGCATGCGCAGACAGTCACATCGCGTCACATGCGTATGGAATTGCTTGATATCCCATCTTATGTGCATCGCATCGCATGCTTATTGAGTCACGCCGCGTCACATGCGCATGGCATCGCTATATATCGCATCTTATGTGCATCGCATCGCACACAAATTGAGTCACATCGCGTCACATGCGCAAGGCATCAGTTGATATGGCATCTTATGTGCATCGCATCGCATGCGAATTGAGTCACTTCGCATCACATGCGCATGGCATCGCTTGATAACGCATCTTATGTGCATGGCATCGCAAGCGCATTGAGTCACGTCGCGTCACATACGCATGGCATTACTCGACATCGCATCGCATGTGCATCGCATCGCATGCGCATTGAGTCACGTTGCATCATATGAACGAAATCGCTTGATATCGCATTTTGTGTGCATCGCATCGCATGCGCATTGAGCCACATCGCGTCACATGCGCATGGCATCGCTCGATATCGCATCATATGTGCATCGCATCGCATGCGCATTGAGTCACATCGAATCACATGCGCATGGCATTGCTCGACATCGCATCGCATGCGCATTGAGTCACATCGAGTCACATGACCATGGCATCGCTGGAGAGCGCATGTTATGTGCATCGCATCGCATGCGCATTGAGCCATGTTCTATCACATGCGCATGAAATCGCTTGATATCGCATCTTATGTGCAACGCATCACATGCGGAATGAGTCACGTCACATCACATGCGCATGACATCGCTTGATATCGTATCCTATATGCATCGCATTCCATGCGCATTGAGTCACATCGCGTCACACGCGCATGGCATCGCTTGATATCGCATCTTATGTGCATCGCATCGCATGCGCAATGAGCGACATCGCGTCACATGCACATGGCATCGCTTGATATCGCATCTTATGTGCAACGCATCACATGCGCAATGAATCACGTCACATCACATGCACATGACATCGCTTGATATCGCATCCTATGTGCATCGCATCGCATGCGCATTGAGTCACGTCGAGTCACATGCGCATGGCATTGCTTGATAACGCATCTTATGTGCAGCGCATGCGCAGACAGTCACATCGCGTCACATGCGTATGGCATCGCTTGATATCGCATCTTACGTGCATCGCATGGCAAGCGCATTGAGTTACGTCGCTTCACATGCGCTCGAAATCGTATCTTATGTGCATCGCACCGCATGCGTATTGAGTCACTTTGCATCACATGCGCGTGAAATCGCTTGATATTGCATTTTATGTGTACCGCATCGCATGCGCATTGAGTCACATCGGGTTACATGCGCATGGCATCGGTTGATATCGCATCATACGTGCATCGCAAGCGCATTGGGTCGCGTCGCATCAGATGCGCATGGCATCGCTTGATATCGCATTTTATGTGCATCGAATCGAATGCGCAATGAGTCGCATCGCGTCACATACGCACGGTATCGCTTGATATCACATCTTATGTGCAGCGCATCGCATGCGCATTGAATCACATCGCATTACAAGCCCATGGTATTGCTCGACATTGCATCTTATGTGCATCGCATCGCATGCGCATTGAGTCACATCGCGTCACATGCGCATGGCATCGCTTGATATATCATCTTATGTGCATCGCAACGCATGCGCAGTGAGTCACATCGTGTCACCTGCGCATGGCATCGCTCGACATCGCAAGAATTGCGCACCGCATCGCATGCGCATTGACTCACATCGCGTTACATGCGCATGGCATCCCTTGATATCGCTTCGTATGTGCATCGCATGCGGATTGAGTCTCGTCGCGTCACATGCGCCTGGCATCGCTCGACATTGCATCTTATGTGCGTCGCATCTTATGCGCATTGACTCACATCGCGGCACATGCGCATGGCATCGCTTGATATCGCATCTTATGTGCATCGCATCGCATGCGCATTCAGTCACATCGCGTCACATGCGCTTGGCATCGCTTGATATCGCATCTTATGTAAATCGCATGCGCATTGGGTCACGTCGCGTCACATGCGCATGGCATCGCTTCAAATCGCATCTTATGTGCATCGCATCGCATGCGCATTGAGTCATGTCTCGTCTCATTTGTATGGCATCGCTTGATATCGCATCTTATGTGCATCGCATCGCATGCGCATTGAGCCACATCGCTTCACATGCGCATGGCATCGCTTGATATCGCATCTCATGTGCATCGCATCGCATGCGCATTGAGTCAGGTCGCGTCACATGCGCATGGCATCGCTTGATATCGCATCTTATGTGCATCGCATCGCATGCGCATTGAGTCACATCGCTTCACATGCGCATGGCATCACTTGATATCGCATCTTATGTGCATCGCATCGCATGCGCATTGAGTCACGTCGCATCACATGCGCATGGCATCGCTTGATATCGCATCTCATGTGCATCGCATCGCATGCGCATTGAGTCACATCGCTTCACATGCGCATGGCATCGCTTGATATCGCATCTTATGTGCATCGCATCGCATGCGCACTGAGTCAGGTCGCGTCACATGCGCATGGCATCGCTTGATATCGCATCTTATGTGCATCGCATCGCATGCGCATTGAGTCACGTCGCATCACATGCGCATGGCATCGCTTGATATCGCATCTCATGTGCATCGCATCGCATGCGCATTGAGTCACGTCGCAGCACATGCGCATGGCATCGCTTGATATCGCATTTTATGCGCATCGCATGCGCATTGAGTCACGTCGCATCGCATGCGCATGGCATCGCTTGATATCGCATCTCATGTGCATCGCATCGCATGCGCATTGAGTCACATCGCTTCACATGCGCATGGCATCGCTTGATATCGCATCTTATGTTCATCTCATCGCATGTGCATTGAGTCACGTCGCACCACATGCGCATGACATCGCTCGACATCGCATCTTCTGTACATCGCATCGCAGCGCATTGAGTTACATCGCGTCACATACGCATGCATCGCTCGACATCGCACCTTATGTGCATCGCATGCGAATTGAGACACATCACATCACACGCGCATGGCATCGCTTGATATCGCATCTTAAGTGGATCGCATCGCATGCGCAGTGAGTCACGTAGCTTCACATCCGCATGACATCGCTTGATGTGGCATCTTATGTGCTTTGCATCGCATCCGCATTGAGTCACGTCGCGTCACATGCAAATGGCATCGCTTGATATCGCATCTTATGTGCATCGCATCGCAGCGCACTGGGTTACATTGCGTCACATACGCATGCATCGCTCGACATTGCAACTAATGTGCATCGCATGCGCATTGAGCCACATCGCATCACACGCGCATGGCATCGCTCGACATCGCATTTTATGTGCATCGCATCGCATGCGCATTGAGTCACATCGCTTCACATGCGCATAGCATCGATTGATATCGCATTCTTTGTGCATTGAGTCGCATGCGCTTTCGAGTCACATCACGTCACAAGCGCATGGCAGCGCTTGATATTGCATCTAATGTGCATCTCGTCGCATGGGCATTGAGTCACGTCGCTTCACATGCACATGGCATCGCTTGATATCGCATCTCATGTGCATCGCATCGCATGCACATTTAGGCACGTCGCATCACATGCGCATGGCATCGCGTGATATCGCATCTTATGTGCATCGCATCGCATGCGCATTGAGCCACGTCGCGTCACATGCACATGGAATTGCTTGATATCGCATCCTATGTGCATCGCATCTCATGCTTATTGAGTCACGTCGCGTCACATGCGCATGGCATCGCTTGATATCGCATTCTATGTGCATCGCATCGCATGCACATTGAGCCATATCGCGTCACATGCGCAAGGCATCAGTTGATATGGCATCTTATGTGCATCGCATCGCATGCGCAATGAGTCACTTCACATCACATGCGATTGGCATCGCTTGATATCGCATCTTATGTGCATCGCATCGCATGCGCATTGAGTCAGGTCGCGTCACATGCGCATGGCATCGCTTGATATCGCATCTTATGTGCATTGCATCGCATGCGCATTGAGTCACGTCGCATCACATGCGCATGGCATCGCTTGATATCGCATCTCATGTGCATCGCATCGCATGCGCATTGAGTCACGTCGCAGCACATGCGCATGGCATCGCTTGATATCGCATTTTATGCGCATCGCATGCGCATTGAGTCACGTCGCATCGCATACGCATGGCATTGCTTGATATCGTAACTTATGTTCATCTCATCGCATGTGCATTGAGTCACGTCGCACCACATGCGCATGACATCGCTCGACATCGCATCTTCTGTACATCGCATCGCAGCGCATTGAGTTACATCGCGTCACATACGCATGCATCGCTCGACATCGCACCTTATGTGCATCGCATGCGAATTGAGACACATCACATCACACGCGCATGGCATCGCTTGATATCGCATCTTAAGTGGATCGCATCGCATGCGCAGTGAGTCACGTAGCTTCACATCCGCATGACATCGCTTGATGTGGCATCTTATGTGCTTTGCATCGCATCCGCATTGAGTCACGTCGCGTCACATGCAAATGGCATCGCTTGATATCGCATCTTATGTGCATCGCATCGCAGCGCACTGGGTTACATTGCGTCACATACGCATGCATCGCTCGACATTGCAACTAATGTGCATCGCATGCGCATTGAGTCACATCGCATCACACGCGCATAGCATCGCTCGACATCGCATTTTATGTGCATCGCATCGCATGCGCATTGAGTCACATCGCTTCACATGCGCATAGCATCGATTGATATCGCATTCTTTGTGCATTGAGTCGCATGCGCTTTCGAGTCACATCACGTCACAAGCGCATGGCAGCGCTTGATATTGCATCTAATGTGCATCTCGTCGCATGGGCATTGAGTCACGTCGCTTCACATGCACATGGCATCGCTTGATATCGCATCTCATGTGCATCGCATCGCATGCACATTTAGGCACGTCGCATCACATGCGCATGGCATCGCGTGATATCGCATCTTATGTGCATCGCATCGCATGCGCATTGAGCCACGTCGCGTCACATGCACATGGAATTGCTTGATATCGCATCCTATGTGCATCGCATCTCATGCTTATTGAGTCACGTCGCGTCACATGCGCATGGCATCGCTTGATATCGCATCCTATGTGCATCGCATCGCATGCACATTGAGCCATATCGCGTCACATGCGCAAGGCATCAGTTGATATGGCATCTTATGTGCATCGCATCGCATGCGCAATGAGTCACTTCACATCACATGCGATTGGCATCGCTTGATAACGCATCTTATGTGCATTGCATCGTAAGCGCATTGAGTCACATCGCGTCACATACGCATGGCATTACTCGACATCGCATCGCATGTGCATCGCATCGCATGCGCATTGAGTCACGTTGGATCATATGCACGAAATCGCTTAATATCGCATTTTATGTGCATCGCATCGCATGCGCATTGAGCCACATCGCGTCACATGCGCATGGCATCGCTCGACATCGCATCTAATGCGCATCGCATCGCATGCGCATTGAGTCACATCGCGTCACATGCGCATGGCATCGCTTGATATCGCATCTTATGTGCATCGCATGCGCATTGAGTCACATCGCGTCACATGCGCATGGCATCGCTTGATATATCATCTTATGTGCATCGCAACGCATGCGCAGTGAGTCACATCGTGTCACCTGCGCATGGCATCGCTCGACATCGCAAGAATTGCGCATCGCATCGCATGCGCATTGACTCACATCGCGTTACATGCGCATGGCATCGCTTGATATCGCTTCGTATGTGCATCGCATGCGGATTGAGTCTCGTCGCGTCACATGCGCCTGGCATCGCTCGACATTGCATCTTATGTGCGTCGCATCGCATGCGCATTGACTCACATCGCGGCACATGCGCATGGCATCGCTTGATATCGCATCTTATGTGCATCGCATCGCATGCGCATTCAGTCACATCGCGTCACATGCGCTTGGCATCGCTTGATATCGCATCTTATGTAAATCGCATGCGCATTGGGTCACGTCGCGTCACATGCGCATGGCATCGCTTCAAATCGCATCTTATGTGCATCGCATCGCATGCGCACTGAGTCATGTCTCGTCTCATTTGTATGGCATCGCTTGATATCGCATCTTATGTGCATCGCATCGCATGCGCATTGAGTCACATCGCTTCACATGCGCATGGCATCGCTTGATATCGCATCTCATGTGCATCGCATCGCATGCGCATTGAGTCAGGTCGCGTCACATGCGCAAGGCATCGCTTGATATCGCATCTTATGTGCATCGCATCGCATGCGCATTGAGTCACATCGCTTCACATGCGCATGGCATCGCTTGATATCGCATCTTATGTGCATCGCATCGCATGCGCATTGAGTCACGTCGCATCACATGCGCATGGCATCGCTTGATATCGCATCTCATGTGCATCGCATCGCATGCGCATGAGTCACATCGCTTCACATGCGCATGGCATCGCTTGATATCGCATCTTATGTGTATCGCATCGCATGCGCATTGAGTCAGGTCGCGTCACATGCGCATGGCATCGCTTGATATCGCATCTTATGTGCATCGCATCGCATGCGCATTGAGTCACGTCGCATCACATGCGCATGGCATCGCTTGATATCGCATCTCATGTGCATCGCATCGCATGCGCATTGAGTCACGTCGCAGCACATGCGCATGGCATCGCTTGATATCGCATTTTATGCGCATCGCATGCGCATTGAGTCACGTCGCATCGCATACGCATGGCATTGCTTGATATCGCAACTTATGTTCATCTCATCGCATGTGCATTGAGTCACGTCGCACCACATGCGCATGACATCGCTCGACATCGCATCTTCTGTACATCGCATCGCAGCGCATTGAGTTACATCGCGTCACATACGCATGCATCGCTCGACATCGCACCTTATGTGCATCGCATGCGAATTGAGACACATCACATCACACGCGCATGGCATCGCTTGATATCGCATCTTAAGTGGATCGCATCGCATGCGCATTGACTCACATCGCGTTACATGCGCATGGCATCGCTTGATATCGCTTCGTATGTGCATCGCATGCGGATTGAGTCTCGTCGCGTCACATGCGCCTGGCATCGCTCGACATTGCATCTTATGTGCGTCGCATCGCATGCGCATTGAGTCACGTTGGATCATATGCACGAAATCGCTTAATATCGCATTTTATGTGCATCGCATCGCATGCGCATTGAGCCACATCGCGTCACATGCGCATGGCATCGCTCGACATCGCATCTAATGCGCATCGCATCGCATGCGCATTGAGTCGCATCGCGTCACATGCGCATGGCATCGCTTGATATCGCATCTTATGTGCATCGCATGCGCATTGAGTCACTTCGCATCACATGCGCATGGCATCGCTCGACATTGCATCTTATGTGCATCGCATCGCATGCGCATTGACACACATCGCGGCGCATGCGCATGGCATCGCTTGATATCGCATCTTATGTGCATCGCATCGCATGCGCATTGAGTCACGTCGCATCACATGAGCATGGCATCGCTTGATATCACATCTTATATAAATCGCATGCGCATTGAGCCACGTCGCGTCACATGCGCATGCCATCGCTTGATATCGCATCTCATGTGCATCGCATCGCCTGCGCATTGAGTCACGTCGCATCACATGAGCATGGCATCGCTTGATATCACATCTTATGTGCATCGCATCGCATGCGCATTAAGCCACATCGCGTCACATGTGCATGGCATCGCTTGATAGCGTATCTTTTGTGCATCGCATGCGCATTGAGTCACATGGCATCACATGCGCATGGCATCGCTCGACATCGCATCTTATGTGCATCGCATCGCATGCGCATTGACTCACATCGCATTACAAGCGCATGGTATTGCTCGACATCGCATTTTATGTGCATCGCATCGCATGCGCATTGAGCCACATCGCGTCACATGCGCATGGCATCGCTGGAGATGGCATCTTATGTGCATCGATTTCCATGCGCATTGAGTCACATCATATCACATGCGCATGGCATCGGTCCACATCCCCTCTTACATGGATTGCATCGCATGCGTATTGACCCACATCGCATTACAAGCGCATGGTATTGCTCGACATCGCATTTTGTGTGCAGCGCATCGCATGCGCATTGAGCCACATCGCTTCACATGCGCATGGCATCGCTTGATATATCATCTTATGTGCATCGCATCATATGCGCATTGAGTCACATGCGCATGTGATCGCTTGAGATTGCATCTGATGTGCATCGCATCGCACGTGCATTGACTCACATCGCGGCACATGCGCATGGCATCGCTTGATATCGTATCTCATGTGCATCGCAGCGCATGCGCATTGAGTAACATCGCATCACATGCGCATGGCATCGCTTGATATCGACTCTTATGTGCATCGCATCGCATGCGCATTGAGTCACGTCCCATCACTTGCGCATGGCATCGCTCGACAACGCATCTTATGTGCATCGCATCGCATGCGCAGTGAGTCACGTCTCGTCTCATTTGCATGGAATCGCTTGATATCGCAACTTATGTGCTTCGCGTCGCATGCGCATTGAGTCAGGTCGCGTCACATGCGCATGGCATCGCTTGATATCGCATCTTATGTGCATCGCATCGCATGCGCATTGAGTCACGTCGCATCACATGCGCATGGCATCGCTTGATATCGCATCTTATGTTCATCTCATCGCATGTGCATTGAGTCACGTCGCACCACATGCGCATGACATCGCTCGACATCGCATCTTTTGTGCATGGCATCGCATGCGCAGAGTGACATCGCGTCATATACGCATGGCATCGCTTGATATCGCATCTTATGTTTATCGCATCGCAGCGCATTGAGTTACATTGCGTCACATACGCATGCATCGCTCGACATCGCATCTTATGTGCATCGCATGCGCATTGAGTCACGTCGCGTCACATGCAAATGGCACCGCTTGATATCGCACCTTATCTGCTTCGCATTGAATGCGCATTGAGTCACATCGCGTCACATGCAAATGGCATCGCTTAATATGGCATCTTATGTGCATCGAGGTGCGCATTGAGTTACATTGCGTCACATACGCATGCATCGCTCGACATTGCAACTTATGTGCATCGCATGCGCATTGAGTCACATCGCATCACACGCGCATGGCATCGCTCGACATCGCATTTTATGTGCATCGCATCGCTTGCGCATTCAGTCACATCGCTTCACATGCGCATGGCATCGCTTGATATCGCATCCTATGTGCATCGCGTCGCATGCGCTTTTGAGTCACATCACGTCACAAGCGCATGGCAGCGCTTGATATCGCATCTAATGTGCATCTCGTCGCATGCGCATTGAGTCACGTCGCGTCACATGCGCCTGCCATCGCTTGACGTCGCATCTCATGTGAATCGCATCGCATGCGCTTTGAGTCACGTCGCATCACATGAGCATGGCATCGCTTGATAGCGCATCTTTTGTGCATCGCATGCGCATTGAGTCACATGGCATCACATGCGCATGGCATCGCTGCACATCGCATCTTATGTGCATCGCATCGCATACGCATTGACTCATATCGCATTACAAGCGCATGGTACTGCTCGACATCGCATTTTATGTGCATGGCATCGCATGCGCATTCAGCCACATCGCGTCACATGCGCATGGCATCGCTGGACATGGCATCTTATGTGCATCGATTTCCATGCGCATTGAGTCACATTATATCACATGCGCATGGCATCGCTCCACATCCCCTCTTAGGTGCATCGCATCGCATGCGCATTGACCCACATCGCATTACAAGCGCATGGTATTGCTCGACATCGCACTTTATGTGCATCGCATCGCATGCGCATTGAGCCACATCGCGTCACATGCGCATGGCATCGCTTGATATATCATCTTATGTGCATCGCATCATATGCGCATTGAGTGACATGCGCATGTGATCGCTTGAGATCGCATCTTATGAGCATCGCATCGCATGCGGCTTGAGCCACATCGCGTCACATGGGCATGGCATCGCTTGATTTCGCATCTTATGTGCATCGCATCGCATGCGCATTGAGCCACATCGCGTCACATGCCCATGGAATCGCTTGATATCGCATCTTATGTGCATTGCATGCGCATTGAGTCACGTCACGTCACATGCGCATGGCATCGCTTGATATATCATCTTATGTGCATCGCACCGCATGCGCATTGAATCACCTCGCCTCGCGTCACATGCGCATGGCATCGCTCGACATCGCATCTAATGTGCAACGCATCGCATGCGTATTGAGTCACATCGCGTCACATGCGCATGGCATTGCTTGACATCGCATCTAATGTGAATCGCATCGCATGCCCATTGAGTCGGATCGCGTCACATGCGCATGGCATTGCTCGACATCGCATCGCATGTGCATCGCATCGCCTGCGCATAGAAACACATCGCGTCAAATGCCCATGGCATCGCTGGAGAGCGCATCTTATGTGCATTGCATCACATGCGCATTTAGTCACGTGACATGCGAATGAAATCGCTTGATATCATATCTTATGTGCATCGCATCGCATGCGCGTTGAGTCACATAGCGTCACCCGCGCATGGCATCGCTTGATATCGCATGTTATGTGCATCGCATCGCATGCGCAATGAGACACATCGCATTACATGTGCATGGCATCGCTCGACATCGCAACTTATGTGCATCTCATCGCATGCGCATTGAGCCACGCCGCGTCACAAGCGCATGGCATTGCTTGATAACACAACTTCTGTGCAGCGCATGCGCAGACTGTCACATCCCGTCACATGCGTATGGCATAGCTTGATATCGCATCTTATGTGAATCGCATGGCATGCGCATTGAGTCACGTCGCTTCACATGCGCTCGACCTCGCATCTTATGTGCATCGCCTGCGTATTGAGTCACGTCGCATCACATGCGCATGAAATCGCTTGATATTGCATCTTATGTTCATCTCATCGCATGCGCATTGAGCCACGCCTGCGTCGCAAGCGCATGCCATTGCTTGGTAATACATCTTATGTGCAGCGCATGCGCAGACAGTCACATCGCGTCCTATGCGTATGGCATCGCTTATTATCGCATCTTATGAGAATCTCATGGCATGCGCATTGAGTCACGTTGCTTCACATACGCTCGACATCGCATCTTATGTGCATCGCATCGCAAGCGCACTGAGTCACGTCGCATCAGATGCGCATGGCATCGCTTGATATCGCATTTTATGTGCATCGCAACGCATGCGCATTGAGTCACATCGTGAAACATGCGCATGCCATCGCACGACATGGCATCTAATGTGCATCGCATCGCATGCGCATTGAGTCACATCGCGTCACATTCTCGTGACATCGCTTTATATCGCATCTAATATGCATCGCATCACATGCGTATTGAGTCACATCGTGTTACATGCCCATGGAATCACTCGACATCCCATCTTACGTGCATAGCATCGCATGCGCATTGAGTCACATCGCGTCACATACGCATGGCATCACTTGATATATCATCTTATGTGCATCCCATCGCATGCGCATTGAGTCTCATCACGTCACATGCGCATAGCATCGCTTGAGATCGCTTCTTAAGTGCATCGTATCGCATGCGCATTCAGTCACTTCGCGTCACATGCAGATGGCATTGCTTGATATCGCATATTATGTGCATCGCATCGCATGCGCTTGAGTCACGTCGCTTCACATGCGCATGGCATCGTTTGACATTGCATTTTATGGGCACCGCATCGCATGCGTAGTGAGCCACATCTTGTCACATTCCCATGGAATCGCTTGATGTCGCATGTTATGTGCATCGCATCGTATTCGCATTGAGCCTCTACGCCTCACATGCCCATAGCATCGCTTGATATCGCATTTCATGAGCATCGCATCATATGCGCATTGAGTCACGTCGCGTCACATGCGCATGTCATCGCTTGATATCGCATCTTATGAGCATCGCATCTAATGCGCAATGAGTCACGTCGCATCACATGCGCATGAAATCGCTTGATATCGCATCTTATGTGCATCGCATCGCATGCGCATGGCATCGCTCGACATCGTATCTTATGTGCATCTCATCGCATGCGCATTGAGTCACGTCACGTCACATGCGCATGGCATTGCTTGATAAGGCATATTATGTGCAGCGCATGCGCAGTGAGACCATCGCGACACATGTGCATGGCATCACTTGATATCGCATCTTATATGCATCACATGCGCATTGTGTCACGTCGCGTCACATGCACATGGCATCGCTTGTTATCGCATCGCATGCGCATTGAATCACATCGCATTACTAGCGCATGGCATCGCTTGATATCGCATCTTATGTGAACCGCTACGCATACGCCTTGAGACACGTCCCATCAGATACGCATGGCATCGCTTGATATCGCATGTTATGTGCATCGCAACCCATGCGCATTGAGCCAGATCCCGTCACATGCGCATGGTATCCCTCGACATCGCATCTAATATGCATCGCATCGCATGCGCATGGAGTCACATCGCGTCACATGAGCATGGCATCGCTTGATATCGCATCTTATATGCATTACATGCGCATTGTGTCACATCGCGTCACATGCGCTAGGCATCGCTTGAGATCGCATCTTATGTGCATCGCAATGCATCCGCATTCAGTCACAACGCATCAGATGTGCATGGCATCGCTTGACACCGAATCTTATGTGCATCGGATCGCATGCGCATTGAGTCACGTCGCGTCACATGCGTATGGCATCTCTTGATATCGCATTTTATGTGCACCGCATTGCATGCTCATTGAGTCACGTCGCGTCACATGCGTATGGCACCGCTTGATATCGCATCTTATGTGCATCACATCGCATGCGCATTGAGTCACGTCACGTCACATGCGCATGGCATCGCTTGTTATCGCATCTAATGTGCATCGCATCGCATTCACATTGATTCACGTCGCATCAAATGCGCAAGGCACCGCTTTATAACGCAGCTTATGTGCATCTCATCGCATGCGCATTGAGTCACGTCTAATTCGCATGGCATCGCTTGATTTCGCATCTTATGTGTATCGCATAGCATGCGCATTGAGTCTGGTCGCACCACATACGCATGACATAGCTCGACATCGCATCTTATGTGCATCGCAACACAAGCGCATTGAGTCACATCGCTACACATGCGCATGGCATCGCTAGATATCGCATCTTATGTAAATCGCATGCGCATTGAGTCACGTCGCGTCACATGCGCATGCCATCGCTTGATATCGCATCTTATGTGCACCGCATTGCATGCTCATTGAGTCACGTCGCATCACATGCGTATGGCACCGCTTGATAACGCAGCTTATCTGCATCTCATCGCATGCGCATTGAGTCACGTCTAATGCGCATGGCATTGCTTGATTTCGCATCTTATATGTATGGCATAGCATGCGCATTGATTCTGGTCGCACCACATGCGCATGACATCGCTCGACATCGCACCTTATGTGAATCGCATCGCATGCGCATTGAGTCACGTCGCGTCACATGCGCATGGCATCGCTTGATATCACATCTTATGTGCATCGCATCGTATGTGCATTGAGTCACGTCGCGTTACATTCGCATGGCATTGCTTGATGTCGCATCTTATGTGCACCGCATCGCAAGCGCATTGAGTCACGTGAGTAGGGTATATAAGGGAAGGCTGGCGCACTTTTTTATGGGCAAGATGGCCGAGATGCTTAATCTAAGCATTAATACGTAAGTTGGCAGGGGAAGCAGGACGTTGTAGGTGTTTGAATGAATCTCTAGGGATAACTTTTAAAGCCTATAGCAGTGTATGTATGTTTATGAGCGTTCATGGTAGCTGAGTATGTCGTCCACTATATTGCTGTATGTCTCCTAATGCAAGAGCTTTCTATCTTGATTGAATATATTACCCCAATATAATGTTACCTTGCCCCACATTGCCTGACTAACCTAACCTAACCTAACCTAACCTAACCTAACCTAACCTAACCTAACCTAACCTAACCTAAGCCCCATACTTCTACTCGTCTAACCTATCTTAACCTAACCTAAGCTCCATACTTCTACATGGCTAACCTAACCTAACCCAGCTCCCACTATTTACTCCGGTCTTTGATAATTTAACCTAAGCCTCATACTTCTACTCATCTAACCTATCCTAATCTAACCTGGCCTAGCCTAACCTAAGGTAGATCCTCTTATTATTATTTATTCTATTCTACTAACATGATACGTTTCTAGACATTCATTCTATCCTCTTATCATCTATCCTATTCCCTCCTCTGCTTATCTATTCTATCCTGTCATACGCTACCCTGATCTCCATCTAGGAATTTCATAAACATTTTGATACTATTTTGAGTCCTCTGATAGATCTTTTTAAACACTTTTAGCATATTCTTGATGCTTTTACAACATATTTAACAACTTTTCAGACAATTTTCAGAGTTATTCAGTAATTTTCATACATTTTTAAGACGTTCCACCCCATTTTGCTACAATTTTGCACCCTCTGTTAGATCTTTTAGACGCTTTTAGTATATTCATGCTGCTTTTACAACATATTTAACAACTTTTCAGACAATTTTCAGAGTTATTCAGTCATTTTCATACATTTTCAAGACGTTTCAACCCATTTTAATACTATTTTGAGTCCTCTGTTAGATCTTTTAGACGCTTTTAGTATATTCATGCTGCTTTTACAACATATTTAACAACTTTTCAGACAATTTTCAGAGTTATGCAGTCATTTTCATACATTTTTAAGACGTTTCACCCCATTTTGCTACAATTTTGCACCCTCTGATAGATCTTTTTAAGCACTTTTAGTATATTCATGCTGCTTTTACAACATATTTAACAACTTTTCAGACAATTTTCAGAGTTATTCAGTAATTTTCATACATTTTTAAGACGTTTCACCCCATTTTGCTACAATTTTGCACCCTCTGTTAGATCTTTTTAAGCACTTTTAGTATATTCACGCTGCTTTTACAACATATTTAAGAACCTTTCAGACAATTTTCAGAGTTATTCAGCCATTTTCATACATTTTTAAGACGTTTCACCCCATTTTTGCTACAATTTTACACCTTCTGTTAGATCTTTTAGACGCTTTTAGTATATTCTGAACGCTTTTAACAACATATTTAACAACTTTTCAGACAATTTTCAGAGTTATTCAATCATTTTCATACATTTTTAGGACATTTCACCCCATTTTACTGCTATTTGCACCCTCCTTTATAGAACTTTTAAACTTCCAGTAGAAGATGTCCTAACCATTGATGTTGAAGTTCTTATTACTGCTATTTTTGCCCTCTGTCACAGAATTTTATACAACTGTATGACTCTTTTGCTTGGTTCTGTATGTTCTGGGGGTAACATCTCGAACACACCGAGTAGTTTTTCTAAGTCTAACCCCACCTATTATGATCTAAGCTGCTTTTAAAATGTTCTTTACAAATTTATTCAACATTGTTTTTTCTAGCCCTTTATAGAGCTTTAAAATATTACTAAAAGATGTTCTATCCGCTGATGTTGAAGTACTTATAGCTCAGTATTTTTAAGATATATTCAGCAATATCTTTGACAGTATTTTAACACAATCTTCTGTTTATATAAACTTAATCAGGGTATACTTACTTTAAGGTAGTAGGATAGACGCCTCTCCTCTTTTATCTGGGCTGGAGACCAGAACTAGAGTTAAAGTCTAGTGGCAGAGTTAACGCCTCCCTTTATAATTTCTATTTTTCTTCTTTCTTCGACAAGCATCGTGGGAAGCACGGAGAAGCCACGTGAGTAATTTTTTTATTTTTTCTTCTTTCTTCGTCAGACATCATCGGAGGCGTGGAGGAGTCAGTTGATTAAATTTTCATGTTCTACAGGAGACGTAATGGAGAAAATACTTATCTTGAGATCTAAGTTGCATTCTCTTACGTATGGGTTGCAACGTTGTAATGCCCGTACGCATACGTTGATATTCCATCGTCTGCAATTACTCTCTTGTCATCATGAGGCGACAGAGCTATTTTATTAGATTCAACTGTAGAAACATTATGAAGTTGGGATAGGATTAAGTTCATAGGCGTTCTTACGATTTTCAAAGTTGTAAGGCACTCCATATAGCTGTTGAAGCTGATGTATTGCCTAATGGCACTATGTTTTATGCCTTTGATCTTTTTTATCACAGAGCCATCAATATCGAGAGCATACATTTTAGGTCTAAGACCAACGAAACGGCGAATGATTTTCCCACTTGCTTCATCTTTAAACTTTCCCAACACTTTCTTGTTTTTTGTAGAATAGCATATATGGTTAACAGGGTAATCCGCTGTATCCAGATGTTCAAGCATGTGTAATTTATCCTGGTATATATCACCTGTAGTCACTCGATGGATGAAGGAATCTGTATCCGTATACAGCAGTTTAAGATTCTCAACTCCATAATATGGAAGTAACACATCGTATTGATACGAATACATTAGCGTCTTGGAAATGTCTAGGACACTCATGCCAATGTATATAGGCTTGTTGAACACTATTTTACGAGTAGCCATATGAACAGCTGCAAGATTAGGACCGTATATAGTTCGATCGATAAATGTAGGCTTAGCTATTAGTTTTTCTAATGTTTTGCTGTTTGCTACAAGACGTATATCCATACGATTACGAATATTTTCCATTGTTTTTCCGAACATCGCATTATTGAATAGTTTATAAAGGTCCTTCTCAAAATCATTTCTAGCTTGTTGTCGCAGACGGTTATTAAACTCGACGTAAGGTTTTAGCCAACACGACTGATGAAACTGAAGTGCTCGATGAATCTTTGTTAATAGTAGACCGTGACTAAGAGCTTGTTTCAAGGACATGTAATGTACCACATACTTCTTTCGGGATCCAAGATGGGCAATTAGTTTCTTTGAAGAGGATTCCCCCGGTTTCATACTCTCAGGCAGGAAGGGCAAATCATTATGAAGATCGTGGAGCTCGACAGGATATTCGACATCGACTTCTAAGATGTATCCAAGGGGGTCATCTTCCTTCAATAATTCCAGGTCTATGTCTTCAGGAGAAACCCATTTAAACCCTCCATAAGGAAGGGCCTTACACATTCCCCATCCATATTGGTTGTTTGCATCTTCGTATGTAATAAACTGGGAAGGTTTACGAGAGTCATACTGTTCCATATATATGTTGTTAGCCTCCGCATACCGGTGAGAAACCTGACATAACCCTCCCCTTATGCCAGATTCAACCATGAGTAGCTGATCGTAATCAAGAAGCAATTCCAACTCGATTCCAGTATACAGCAGCATAGCATCCCACGTAAGTCCTGGAGAAGTAAAATAATGTCCAGGATCCACTTTATGAGTTTTCAGGGTTTGGTCTCTGAATGTTTCAAAGACATCCGTAAGGAGAAGAACATCAGAGGTTAAGTAAATATCACTGTATTCACCCAAGTTTCTCACATTAAACTCACTCCATACATTTCTAGCATGCTCATAGTCATCGCCGGTAATTTCTTCTTCATTTAATTTATTGTAGAATGCTTCCCTTGGAGGCAGATGAGTGTCGTTCAAAACATCCCATGATGTGAGGTAATCGTAGGGGAACACTCCCTTACGAGTCATCAAGCCAATCTTCTCTTCTCCGAAGTACTTCTCTGTTTCGGGATACGTAGTTAGGTTTTTCACTAACTTATCCAAGCTTGTACTCAGGAAACGGTAGGTATCCACAAACCTGAGTTTAATATCCCCAACATACTTGGAGAATGATATATAACTTTCCTCTGAATTTGGTATAACCTCCACTCTTTCGCTTGTGCAACCTAACTCCTTAATAATGAAATGGGAGTCATACCCACTCAGATTGTGCATGAAGACAGGTATATAATTAGGTGTTTTACAAGCTAGGTTACATTTATTGTGTAAAGATCCTCTGTACACCCCTGTCACGTGATCGTGATCGCGAACCTTCCAATTATCTTCTGTAAATTCATTCCCGCACAGGTAGCATATTGTAGAAGCATCGAACGATTCTTGTTCTTCAGCTGTAAGATTAAGAGGTTTAGCAGATTTGTATAAGTCACTAATTTTATTGGCCAGATCCATCAGACATTCCATAAACTTCTGTGCAGCGTCAGGCCCTCGGTAAACATACGGCTCAGCAGGAAGAGTTGTTTCTAGTTGTTCAACACTAGACGACGGTTTCACATAAACACAAAAGCTCATGGGAGAATGACTTTGATAGGGAGTTGTGTAGGAGGTTTCAGGATTAGAGGCGCAGGTATAGTAAGGAGCGAGAATGCTCTCAAAATCGGCGTAGATAACATATGGCAGTTTCAACATTCGTTCTACGTTTTTGAATCTGACGATAGAGTTTTCCTTTGTAGGCATAACGCATCTAGCAATGCCATGTTGTCTACATATTTCTCTGTGCTCTTCTAATTTTTTCATTCCTCTTCGTCCATATTGGTCATCAAAATGTCTGAAACATCTTTTACATGTATATATTTGTCCATGATGTTTAGTTTTCTGACGACGAATAAGCTTCTCAAAATCCTTTATATACACATAGTGATGTCTGTCAGTAGCATCACTCAACAGAAGGAGATCGTGATGATCATCTAATTCTTCATCAATCACCTTTATCGGAAACACTTCATGTTTATCATCCACTCCAAACACATTTATAGATATATTATTGAGTTTTTCAAATTTACCGATTTCACCCAAGCTCGTAGGAAATGAGACGCATGAGAAATCGTATTTTTCTTGGAGATCCTTGTACTTGCTAACACGCTGAGGATCCTTTCGAATGAACTTTGCAAGAACAGCGTACATAAAGCATTTCTCGTCGCTGTAGTTCTGAGGGTTTATACAGGCTTTTCTAGCATCCAAAGATGACGGTAGAGGAATATAGCTGCTCCCTCGAAGAAGATTATACTTGTTAATACGCAGTCGAACACCATCAACAGCCAGTAGAGCCCAATTACTACCTTTCAGTTTACTTTCCTCCATTTCAACACGAAGCTTCTCGAATTTGTTTTCCAAGATGGCATCCAAGTCGCTATCTAAAAACACAGCCTGATTACGCGTTTTGAAGGCTTTGTTAGTAGTGTCTCCAACGGCATTCACAAATTTGCATTCAGCCATAATGTTAATTTTCAAACTTTTATGAGCCCGCAGTTCGTTCTGAACAGCATGAATTATACGCTGCTTAGCCTGCTGCAGGTATGAATTTAAATCCTGACTTGCTGGGCATTGGATGAAATACGATTTCAGCCGATCCTGAAAAGCTGTTTCATATTCTACAACATCATCTTCATCAGGAGACATTAACAATAATTTATGCTTAGTAGGTTCGAATTTGACTTTCTTAGCATCTTTAGCCCTCTCACAGCGCCCTTCATGTACATCCCTTCGATTTTCAGTACCGTAAACATCACCACAATGTCTACACTCGAAAAACTCCCCACATATCAGCTCATGCCTCTTCTTATGATAGTCGCGTAGAAAAATCGTTTCGCATTTACTACACCTATAATCTGGTATAGCATTCAGAACCGATTCCATCATTTCACCACTCCACATTTTTATAATATGTAGTGGAACACTTGTAAATTATATAAATGAATAAATGCTTATAGCACTTTCCACTGACTCGCCTCGATAACTTATAAAAGCTATTGAACGGTAATCTCGCTAAGAGAAGCTGATGTGCTCGACTCGAAGGTTAATTACTGAATAACTATGTAAGCTCAAACAAACCCTACTTATTCCACTAGCACGTACCTTATAAATTACTACGCGATTCAAGATTAAGTTTGTATTTTTAAAATATATATCATTAAACTACGTGAGTCAAGGATCAACTTGTTTCATTTTTATTTGCCAGTTCAACGTTAACATGCATTTCCCCTCATTTTTAAAGTTTAAACAAGGTAAATTATATTTCAACCACTGTATTTATAGAAATAAATGTTTATAATTTTAATACTTTCATGCCGAACACACACACACACACACACACACACACACACACACACACACGCGCGCGCGCGCGCAAAATTAAGACGTGAAACGGCGGTTATGTATCTTTAACTAACATTTCTTTAATCGATATCGGATGACAGTAATGGAACCATCTAAACAATATTTAAACGCTTAAAAAAACCAAATTTCTGCTATATTTCATCAAACCTTCCTATTTTTATGACTTTTTCTCGTCTTTTACGCACTTTGAAACGAATCCAACAGAAAAATTAAGACGCGAAACGGCGGTTATGTATCTTTAAGTAACATTACTTTTATCAATATCAGATGACTCACGATAATTCAGGATCACGATTGCAGCGCCTCATAGCGGCTTTAATCAGTACTAAAACGCACATTCGACAGATTTTATACTCTTTATGGCGGTAAATTATATATTAGCCCTCAAATTATCATTATTTTTATGGTTTTCCACCGTTTTTACGTACTTTGCAACGAATCCGACAGAAACATTAAGACGCGAAACGGTTGTTATGTATCGTTTAAGTAACAAACACATTCCTCTCAACTGAACCCACCTTATAAACGACTACGCATTCAAGATTAAGTTTTGTATTTAAATGTATATAATCAGGAAACTACGTGAGTCAAGATTAACTTGCTTCGTTTTTATTTGATAGTTCAACGTTAACATGCATTTCCCCCACATTTTTTAAAGTTTAAACAAGGTAAATGTTTATAATTTTAATACTTTCACGCAGACACTCACATACGCAGACACACACAGACACACACACATACACACGCATGCACACACATACACACATACACACACATACGCAAAATTAAGAAGTGAAACGGATGTATAATATCTTTTAAGTAACAAACACATTCCTCTCAACTGAACCCCCCCATCAATAGAAGACATAGCAGGTAAAGATTTGTCCTCTAATTAACGGAAAACCCCTAGCCTCACGCAAAGGCGTCGATTTATAACATTAGTGGAGAAATTGTAGCCTCGAAGAGTGCTGGCGACGTGCTGTCTACAAAAAACAAGTTCAGACAGGAAAAATTACAAATACTCATTCTTTCGTGTTTCGGAAAGGCCCTAAAGATGTTATCGGATTGTACCATTAGTAAGATGCTTTTAGCTGAAATATAAAATAAAATCTCTTCCTCTTCTTCTTCTTCTTGTTCTGGTTCTTCTTCTTCTTCTTCTTCTTCTTCTTCTTCTTCTTCTTCTTCTTCTTCTTCTAGTCTCATTCTCCTCCATGCTAACAGGGAATATACGCGAACTGAAGGTTATTAGCTGAAATATAAAATAAAATCTCTTCTTCTTGTTCTGGTTGTTCTTCTTCTTCTTCTTCTTCTCCTTCTTCTTCTTCTTGTTCTTGTTCTTCATATATTCTCATTCTCCTTCATGCTAACAGGGAATATACGCGTAATTTTGACGTTATTACCTTAAATATTAAAATAAAATAACAGCATTCTCCGTCAATTATATCTAAACCGACTTTTTCCGTGTTATGCAAGATTTAAGCTTCTAGAATCAACACGAGGCAATGTTTCTCTCAATAACAGCATTTTATAATTGATTTTGTAAGTAATAACACCAATTTAAACTTTATTACAGATCTCTAAGACCCTTGTTTGCAAACTATTTAAATGGACACTTAGAGATTCGAACTAGACCCCACAGTACAAAAGCTACCATTTTTATCAATAATTCAAGAGCAGATATTTAGCTGAAGTGTTTAACTTTTTATTTCATCACTAAACTAAATGAGATATCGATATGGGGTAAACGGTAATTATCTTGTAATAAAACGACGCGTATTTGGTATAATTTTGAAGGCTGTCGGTGGTCTAGCGTTCGATTCCCGTGCAAATTATGAATTATTATTGGAATAACTCCTAAACTATTAGTGATAAAATCTTCGAATAAATTTTATTAAATTGGTATTGTTATGGGCTTTCCTCTTTGGTATGCTTGGTATCCTAGAGTCTTGGGTTCCAATCCTGATTTGGTAAATTTAATTATTTCGAGAACCGCTTGTGTTGGAAGACTGAAATAAACTTTATATGATAATACTTGTTAAGGACGATTATTTTATAACATGTTAGAGTTAACGTATCGTAGGTTCGATCCCTATCTTGTGGAGAATTATTGAAATTTGCTCTATATCGCTATTTTTACACTTGGAATAGTAATGGAAAGATAAATTAGGGTAACTTGGCATATAAAATGATATACTAGACAATTTTATCCCTAGGACTCATAGTTCGATTACCGGGACGGGGCAATTACTTCAAGTCGATTTATTCGCGAATCAATAAAGTTAGCGTGATGAAATAAAAAGTTAAACACTTCAGCTAAATATCTGCTCTTGAATTATTG
Source organism: Tenodera sinensis (assembly GCA_030765045.1). Taxonomy (NCBI): domain Eukaryota; kingdom Metazoa; phylum Arthropoda; class Insecta; order Mantodea; family Mantidae; genus Tenodera; species Tenodera sinensis. Next base: position 47,750,658 of record CM060973.1, read on the forward strand.
ATAAAAATGGTAGCTTTTGTACTGTGGGGTCTAGTTCGAATCTCTAAGTGTCCATTTAAATAGTTTGCAAACAAGGGTCTTAGAGATCTGTAATAAAGTTTAAATTGGTGTTATTACTTACAAAATCAATTATAAAATGCTGTTATTGAGAGAAACATTGCCTCGTGTTGATTCTAGAAGCTTAAATCTTGCATAACACGGAAAAAGTCGGTTTAGATATAATTGACGGAGAATGCTGTTATTTTATTTTAATATTTAAGGTAATAACGTCAAAATTACGCGTATATTCCCTGTTAGCATGAAGGAGAATGAGAATATATGAAGAACAAGAACAAGAAGAAGAAGAAGGAGAAGAAGAAGAAGAAGAAGAACAACCAGAACAAGAAGAAGAGATTTTATTTTATATTTCAGCTAATAACCTTCAGTTCGCGTATATTCCCTGTTAGCATGGAGGAGAATGAGACTAGAAGAAGAAGAAGAAGAAGAAGAAGAAGAAGAAGAAGAAGAAGAAGAAGAACCAGAACAAGAAGAAGAAGAAGAAGAAGAAGAGATTTTATTTTATATTTCAGCTAAAAGCATCTTACTAATGGTACAATCCGATAACATCTTTAGGGCCTTTCCGAAACACGAAAGAATGAGTATTTGTAATTTTTCCTGTCTGAACTTGTTTTTTGTAGACAGCACGTCGCCAGCACTCTTCGAGGCTACAATTTCTCCACTAATGTTATAAATCGACGCCTTTGCGTGAGGCTAGGGGTTTTCCGTTAATTAGAGGACAAATCTTTACCTGCTATGTCTTCTATTGATGGGGGGGTTCAGTTGAGAGGAATGTGTTTGTTACTTAAAAGATATTATACATCCGTTTCACTTCTTAATTTTGCGTATGTGTGTATGTGTGTATGTGTGTGCATGCGTGTGTATGTGTGTGTGTCTGTGTGTGTCTGCGTATGTGAGTGTCTGCGTGAAAGTATTAAAATTATAAACATTTACCTTGTTTAAACTTTAAAAAATGTGGGGGAAATGCATGTTAACGTTGAACTATCAAATAAAAACGAAGCAAGTTAATCTTGACTCACGTAGTTTCCTGATTATATACATTTAAATACAAAACTTAATCTTGAATGCGTAGTCGTTTATAAGGTGGGTTCAGTTGAGAGGAATGTGTTTGTTACTTAAACGATACATAACAACCGTTTCGCGTCTTAATGTTTCTGTCGGATTCGTTGCAAAGTACGTAAAAACGGTGGAAAACCATAAAAATAATGATAATTTGAGGGCTAATATATAATTTACCGCCATAAAGAGTATAAAATCTGTCGAATGTGCGTTTTAGTACTGATTAAAGCCGCTATGAGGCGCTGCAATCGTGATCCTGAATTATCGTGAGTCATCTGATATTGATAAAAGTAATGTTACTTAAAGATACATAACCGCCGTTTCGCGTCTTAATTTTTCTGTTGGATTCGTTTCAAAGTGCGTAAAAGACGAGAAAAAGTCATAAAAATAGGAAGGTTTGATGAAATATAGCAGAAATTTGGTTTTTTTTAAGCGTTTAAATATTGTTTAGATGGTTCCATTACTGTCATCCGATATCGATTAAAGAAATGTTAGTTAAAGATACATAACCGCCGTTTCACGTCTTAATTTTGCGCGCGCGCGCGCGCGCGTGTGTGTGTGTGTGTGTGTGTGTGTGTTCGGCATGAAAGTATTAAAATTATAAACAGTTATTTCTATAAATACAGTGGTTGAAATATAATTTACCTTGTTTAAACTTTAAAAATGAGGGGAAATGCATGTTAACGTTGAACTGGCAAATAAAAATGAAACAAGTTGATCCTTGACTCACGTAGTTTAATGATATATATTTTAAAAATACAAACTTAATCTTGAATCGCGTAGTAATTTATAAGGTACGTGCTAGTGGAATAAGTAGGGTTTGTTTGAGCTTACATAGTTATTCAGTAATTAACCTTCGAGTCGAGCACATCAGCTTCTCTTAGCGAGATTACCGTTCAATAGCTTTTATAAGTTATCGAGGCGAGTCGGTGGAAAGTGCTATAAGCATTTATTCATTTATATAATTTACAAGTGTTCCACTACATATTATAAAAATGTGGAGTGGTGAAATGATGGAATCGGTTCTGAATGCTATACCAGATTATAGGTGTAGTAAATGCGAAACGATTTTTCTACGCGACTATCATAAGAAGAGGCATGAGCTGATATGTGGGGAGTTTTTCGAGTGTAGACATTGTGGTGATGTTTACGGTACTGAAAATCGAAGGGATGTACATGAAGGGCGCTGTGAGAGGGCTAAAGATGCTAAGAAAGTCAAATTCGAACCTACTAAGCATAAATTATTGTTAATGTCTCCTGATGAAGATGATGTTGTAGAATATGAAACAGCTTTTCAGGATCGGCTGAAATCGTATTTCATCCAATGCCCAGCAAGTCAGGATTTAAATTCATACCTGCAGCAGGCTAAGCAGCGTATAATTCATGCTGTTCAGAACGAACTGCGGGCTCATAAAAGTTTGAAAATTAACATTATGGCTGAATGCAAATTTGTGAATGCCGTTGGAGACACTACTAACAAAGCCTTCAAAACGCGTAATCAGGCTGTGTTTTTAGATAGCGACTTGGATGCCATCTTGGAAAACAAATTCGAGAAGCTTCGTGTTGAAATGGAGGAAAGTAAACTGAAAGGTAGTAATTGGGCTCTACTGGCTGTTGATGGTGTTCGACTGCGTATTAACAAGTATAATCTTCTTCGAGGGAGCAGCTATATTCCTCTACCGTCATCTTTGGATGCTAGAAAAGCCTGTATAAACCCTCAGAACTACAGCGACGAGAAATGCTTTATGTACGCTGTTCTTGCAAAGTTCATTCGAAAGGATCCTCAGCGTGTTAGCAAGTACAAGGATCTCCAAGAAAAATACGATTTCTCATGCGTCTCATTTCCTACGAGCTTGGGTGAAATCGGTAAATTTGAAAAACTCAATAATATATCTATAAATGTGTTTGGAGTGGATGATAAACATGAAGTGTTTCCGATAAAGGTGATTGATGAAGAATTAGATGATCATCACGATCTCCTTCTGTTGAGTGATGCTACTGACAGACATCACTATGTGTATATAAAGGATTTTGAGAAGCTTATTCGTCGTCAGAAAACCAAACATCATGGACAAATATATACATGTAAAAGATGTTTCAGACATTTTGATGACCAATATGGACGAAGAGGAATGAAAAAATTAGAAGAGCACAGAGAAATATGTAGACAACATGGCATTGCTAGATGCGTTATGCCTACAAAGGAAAACTCTATCGTCAGATTCAAAAACGTAGAACGAATGTTGAAACTGCCATATGTTATCTACGCCGATTTTGAGAGCATTCTCGCTCCTTACTATACCTGCGCCTCTAATCCTGAAACCTCCTACACAACTCCCTATCAAAGTCATTCTCCCATGAGCTTTTGTGTTTATGTGAAACCGTCGTCTAGTGTTGAACAACTAGAAACAACTCTTCCTGCTGAGCCGTATGTTTACCGAGGGCCTGACGCTGCACAGAAGTTTATGGAATGTCTGATGGATCTGGCCAATAAAATTAGTGACTTATACAAATCTGCTAAACCTCTTAATCTTACAGCTGAAGAACAAGAATCGTTCGATGCTTCTACAATATGCTACCTGTGCGGGAATGAATTTACAGAAGATAATTGGAAGGTTCGCGATCACGATCACGTGACAGGGGTGTACAGAGGATCTTTACACAATAAATGTAACCTAGCTTGTAAAACACCTAATTATATACCTGTCTTCATGCACAATCTGAGTGGGTATGACTCCCATTTCATTATTAAGGAGTTAGGTTGCACAAGCGAAAGAGTAGAGGTTATACCAAATTCAGAGGAAAGTTATATATCATTCTCCAAGTATGTTGGGGATATTAAACTCAGGTTTGTGGATACCTACCGTTTCCTGAGTACAAGCTTGGATAAGTTAGTGAAAAACCTAACTACGTATCCCGAAACAGAGAAGTACTTCGGAGAAGAGAAGATTGGCTTGATGACTCGTAAGGGAGTGTTCCCCTACGATTACCTCACATCATGGGATGTTTTGAACGACACTCATCTGCCTCCAAGGGAAGCATTCTACAATAAATTAAATGAAGAAGAAATTACCGGCGATGACTATGAGCATGCTAGAAATGTATGGAGTGAGTTTAATGTGAGAAACTTGGGTGAATACAGTGATATTTACTTAACCTCTGATGTTCTTCTCCTTACGGATGTCTTTGAAACATTCAGAGACCAAACCCTGAAAACTCATAAAGTGGATCCTGGACATTATTTTACTTCTCCAGGACTTACGTGGGATGCTATGCTGCTGTATACTGGAATCGAGTTGGAATTGCTTCTTGATTACGATCAGCTACTCATGGTTGAATCTGGCATAAGAGGAGGGTTATGTCAGGTTTCTCACCGGTATGCGGAGGCTAACAACATATATATGGAACAGTATGACTCTCGTAAACCTTCCCAGTTTATTACATACGAAGATGCAAACAACCAATATGGATGGGGAATGTGTAAGGCCCTTCCTTATGGAGGGTTTAAATGGGTTTCTCCTGAAGACATAGACCTGGAATTATTGAAGGAAGATGACCCCCTTGGATACATCTTAGAAGTCGATGTCGAATATCCTGTCGAGCTCCACGATCTTCATAATGATTTGCCCTTCCTGCCTGAGAGTATGAAACCGGGGGAATCCTCTTCAAAGAAACTAATTGCCCATCTTGGATCCCGAAAGAAGTATGTGGTACATTACATGTCCTTGAAACAAGCTCTTAGTCACGGTCTACTATTAACAAAGATTCATCGAGCACTTCAGTTTCATCAGTCGTGTTGGCTAAAACCTTACGTCGAGTTTAATAACCGTCTGCGACAACAAGCTAGAAATGATTTTGAGAAGGACCTTTATAAACTATTCAATAATGCGATGTTCGGAAAAACAATGGAAAATATTCGTAATCGCATGGATATACGTCTTGTAGCAAACAGCAAAACATTAGAAAAACTAATAGCTAAGCCTACATTTATCGATCGAACTATATACGGTCCTAATCTTGCAGCTGTTCATATGGCTACTCGTAAAATAGTGTTCAACAAGCCTATATACATTGGCATGAGTGTCCTAGACATTTCCAAGACGCTAATGTATTCGTATCAATACGATGTGTTACTTCCATATTATGGAGTTGAGAATCTTAAACTGCTGTATACGGATACAGATTCCTTCATCCATCGAGTGACTACAGCTGATATATACCAGGATAAATTACACATGCTTGAACATCTGGATACAGCGGATTACCCTGTTAACCATATATGCTATTCTACAAAAAACAAGAAAGTGTTGGGAAAGTTTAAAGATGAAGCAAGTGGGAAAATCATTCGCCGTTTCGTTGGTCTTAGACCTAAAATGTATGCTCTCGATATTGATGGCTCTGTGATAAAAAAGATCAAAGGCATAAAACATAGTGCCATTAGGCAATACATCAGCTTCAACAGCTATATGGAGTGCCTTACAACTTTGAAAATCGTAAGAACGCCTATGAACTTAATCCTATCCCAACTTCATAATGTTTCTACAGTTGAATCTAATAAAATAGCTCTGTCCCCTCATGATGACAAGAGAGTAATTGCAGACGATGGAATATCAACGTATGCGTACGGGCATTACAACGTTGCAACCCATACGTAAGAGAATGCAACTTAGATCTCAAGATAAGTATTTTCTCCATTACGTCTCCTGTAGAACATGAAAATTTAATCAACTGACTCCTCCACGCCTCCGATGATGTCTGACGAAGAAAGAAGAAAAAATAAAAAAATTACTCACGTGGCTTCTCCGTGCTTCCCACGATGCTTGTCGAAGAAAGAAGAAAAATAGAAATTATAAAGGGAGGCGTTAACTCTGCCACTAGACTTTAACTCTAGTTCTGGTCTCCAGCCCAGATAAAAGAGGAGAGGCGTCTATCCTACTACCTTAAAGTAAGTATACCCTGATTAAGTTTATATAAACAGAAGATTGTGTTAAAATACTATCAAAGATATTGCTGAATATATCTTAAAAATACTGAGCTATAAGTACTTCAACATCAGCGGATAGAACATCTTTTAGTAATATTTTAAAGCTCTATAAAGGGCTAGAAAAAACAATGTTGAATAAATTTGTAAAGAACATTTTAAAAGCAGGTTAGATCATAATAGGTGGGGTTAGACTTAGAAAAACTACTCGGTGTGTTCGAGATGTTACCCCCAGAACATACAGAACCAAGCAAAAGAGTCATACAGTTGTATAAAATTCTGTGACAGAGGGCAAAAATAGCAGTAATAAGAACTTCAACATCAATGGTTAGGACATCTTCTACTGGAAGTTTAAAAGTTCTATAAAGGAGGGTGCAAATAGCAGTAAAATGGGGTGAAATGTCCTAAAAATGTATGAAAATGATTGAATAACTCTGAAAATTGTCTGAAAAGTTGTTAAATATGTTGTTAAAAGCGTTCTGAATATACTAAAAGCGTCTCAAAGATCTACCAGAGGGTGTAAAATTGTAGCAAAAATGGGGTGAAACGTCTTAAAAATGTATGAAAATGGCTGAATAACTCTGAAAATTGTCTGAAAGGTTCTTAAATATGTTGTAAAAGCAGCGTGAATATACTAAAAGTGCTTAAAAAGATCTAACAGAGGGTGCAAAATTGTAGCAAAATGGGGTGAAACGTCTTAAAAATGTATGAAAATTACTGAATAACTCTGAAAATTGTCTGAAAAGTTGTTAAATATGTTGTAAAAGCAGCATGAATATACTAAAAGTGCTTAAAAAGATCTAACAGAGGGTGCAAAATTGTAGCAAAATGGGGTGAAACGTCTTAAAAATGTATGAAAATGACTGAATAACTCTGAAAATTGTCTGAAAAGTTGTTAAATATGTTGTAAAAGCAGCATGAATATACTAAAAGCGTCTAAAAGATCTAACAGAGGACTCAAAATAGTATTAAAATGGGTTGAAACGTCTTAAAAATGTATGAAAATGACTGAATAACTCTGAAAATTGTCTTAAAAGTTGTTAAATATGTTGTAAAAGCAGCATGAATATACTAAAAGCGTCTAAAAGATCTAACAGAGGGTGCAAAATTGTAGCAAAATGGGGTGGAACGTCTTAAAAATGTATGAAAATTACTGAATAACTCTGAAAATTGTCTGAAAAGTTGTTAAATATGTTGTAAAAGCATCAAGAATATGCTAAAAGTGTTTAAAAAGATCTATCAGAGGACTCAAAATAGTATCAAAATGTTTATGAAATTCCTAGATGGAGATCAGGGTAGCGTATGACAGGATAGAATAGATAAGCAGAGGAGGGAATAGGATAGATGATAAGAGGATAGAATGAATGTCTAGAAACGTATCATGTTAGTAGAATAGAATAAATAATAATAAGAGGATCTACCTTAGGTTAGGCTAGGCCAGGTTAGATTAGGATAGGTTAGATGAGTAGAAGTATGAGGCTTAGGTTAAATTATCAAAGACCGGAGTAAATAGTGGGAGCTGAGTTAGGTTCGGTTAGCCATGTAGAAGTATGGAGCTTAGGTTAGGTTAAGATAGGTTAGACGAGTAGAAGTATGGGGCTTAGGTTAGGTTAGGTTAGGTTAGGTTAGGTTAGGTTAGGTTAGGTTAGGTTAGTCAGGCAATGTGGGGCTAGGTAACATTATATTGGGGTAATATATTCAATCAAGATAGAAAGCTCTTGCATTAGGAGACATACAACAATATAGTGGACGACATACTCAGCTACCATGAACGCTCATAAACATACATACACTGCTATAGGCTTTAAAAGTTATCCCTAGAGATTCGTTCAAACACCTACAACGTCCTGCTTCCCCTGCCACCTTACGTATTAATGCTTAGATTACGCATGGCGGCCATCTTGCCCATAAAAAAGTGCGCCATCCTTCCCTTATATACCCTACTCACGTGGCATCACATGCGCATGAAATCGCTTGATATCGCGTTATATGTGCATAGCATCGCATGCGCATTGAGTCACATCGCGTCACATGCGCATGGCATCGGTTGATATCGCATCATATGTGCATTGCATCGCATGCGCATTGACTCACATCGCATTACATGCGCTTGGCATCGCTTGATATCGCATCTTATGTGCATCGCATCGCATGCGCATTGAATCACATCGCATTACATGCGCATGGCATCGCTTCATATCGCATATTATGTGCATCGCATCGCATGCGCATTGAGTCACTTCGCGTCACATACGCATGGCACCGCTTGATATCGAATCTTATGTGCATCGCATCGCATGCGCATTGAGTCACATCGCATTACATGCGCATGGCACCGCTTGAAAATAGCATTTTATGTGCATCGCAACGCATGCCTATTGAGTCACATCCCGTCACATGCGCATGGCATCGCTCGAATATCGCATCTGATGTGCATCGCATCGCATTCACATTGATTCACGTCGCGTCACATGCGCATGGCATCGCTTGATATCGCATCTTACGTGCATCGCATCGCATCCGCATTGAGTCACGTCACGTCACATGTGTATGGCACCGCTTGATAACGCAGCTTATGTGCTTCTCATCGCATGCGCATTGAGTCACGTCTAATGCGCATGGCATCGCTTGATTTCGCATCTTATATGTATCGCATAGCATGCGCATTGAGTCTGGTCGCACCACATGCGCATGACATCGCTCGACATCGCATCTTATGTGCATCGCATCGCATGCTCATTGAGTCACCTCGCGTCACATGCGCATGGAATCGCTTGATATCGCATCTTATGTGCATCGCATCGCAAGCGCATTGAGTCACATCGCGTCACATGCGCATGGCATCGCTAGATATCGCATCTTATGTAAATCGCATGCGCATTGAGTCACGTCGCGTCACATGCAAATGCCGTCGCTTGATATCGCATCTCATGTGCATCGCATCGCATGCGCATTGCGTTACGTCACATCACATGCGCATGGCATCGCTTGATATCGCATCTTATGTGAATCGCATCGCATGCGCAATGAGTCACATCGCGTCAAATGCGCATGGCACCGCTTGATATCGAATCTTATGTGCATCGCATCGCATGCGCATTGAGTCACGTCGCGTCACATGCGCATGACATCGCTTGATATCGCATCATATGTGTATCGCATCGCATGCGCATTGAGCCACCGCGCGTCACATGCGCATGGCATCGCTTGTTTTCGCATCTTATGTGCATCGCATCGCATGCGCATTGACTCACATCGCGTCACATGCGCATGGCATCTCTTGATATCGAATCTTCTGTGCATCGCCTCGCATGCGCATTGAGCCACGTCGCGTCACATGCGTATGACATCTCTCGATATCGCATCTTATGTGCATCGCATCGAATGCGCATTGACTCACGTCGCGCCACATTCGAATGGCATCACTTGTAATCGCATCTTATGTGCATCGCATCGCATTCACATTTATTCACGTCGCGTCACACGCGTATGGCACCGCTTGATAACGCAGCTTATGTGCATCTCATCGCTTTCGCATTGAGGCACGCCTAATACGCATGGCATCATTTGATTTCGCATCTTATGTGTATCGCATAGCATGCGCAATGAGCCAAATCGCACCACATGCGCATGACATCGCTCGACATCGCATCTTGTGTGCATCGCATCGCATGCGCATTGAGTCACATCGCGTCACATGCGCATGGCATCGGTAGATATCACATCTTATATAAATCGCATGCGCATTGAGTCACGTCGCGTCACATGCGCATGCCATCACTTGATAACGCATCTCATGTGCATCGCATCACATGCGCATTGAGTCACGTCAAATCACAGGCGCATAACATCGCTTGATATCATATCTTATGTCCATCGCATCGCATGCGCATTGAGCCACATCGCATCACATGCGCATGGCACCGCTTGATAGCGTATTTTATGTGCATCGCATGCGCATTCAGCCACATGGCATCACATTAGCATGGCATCGCTCGACATTGTATCTTATATGCATCGCAACGCACGCGCTTTGACTCACATCGCGGCACATGCGCATGGTAAAGCTTGATATCACATATTATGTGCACCGCATCACATGCGCCTTGAATTACTTCGCGTCACGTACGCATGGCACCGCTTGATATCGCATCTTATGTGCATCGCATCGCATGCGCATTGAGTCACGACTCGTCACATGCGCATGGCATCGCTTGTAATCACATCCTATGTGCATCGCATCTCATGCGCATTGAGCCATGTCGCATCACATACGCAAGGCATCGCTTGATATCGCATCTTATGTGCATCGCATCGCATGCGCATTGAGCCACATCGCGTCACATGCCCATCGAATCGCTTGATATCGCATTTTATGTCCATCGCATGCGCATTGAAATACATCGCATCACATGCGCATGGCATCGCTTGATATCGCATCTTGTGTGCATCGCATGCGCATTGAATCACGTCCCGTCACATGCGCATGCATCGCTCGAAATCGCATCTTACGTGAATCGCATGCGCATTGAGTCACATCGCATCACATGCGCATGGCATCGCTCGACATCGCATCTTATGTGCATCGCATCGCAGCGCAATTAGCCACATCACGCCACATGCGCATGGCATCGCTTGATATCGCATCTTATGTGCATCGCATCGCATGCGGATTGAGTCACATCACGCCACATGCGCATGGCATCGCTTCACATCGCACATTATGTGCATCGCATTGCATGCGCATTGAGTCATTTCGCGTCGCATACGCATGGCACCGCTTGATATCGAATCTTATGTGCATCGCAACGCATGCCTATTGAGTCACATCCCGTCACATGCGCATCGCATCGCTCAAACATCGCATCTTATGTGCATCGCATCGCTTGCGCATCGACTCACATGGCGTCACATGCGCATGGCATCGCTTGACACCGAATCTTATGTGCATCGGATCGCATGCGCATTGAGTCACGTCGCGTCACATGCGTATGGCATCGCTTGATATCTCACCTTATGTGCATCGCATCGCATGCGGATTGAGTGACGTCGCGTCACATGCGTACTGCATCTCTTGATATCGCATCTTATGTGCATTGCATCGAATGTGGATTGAGTCACGTCGCGTCACATGCGTATTGCATCTCTTGATATCGCATCTTATGTGCATCGCATCGAATGCGCAAGGGGTCACGTCGCGTCACATGCGAATGGCATCGCTTGTAATCGCATCTTATGTGCATCGCATCGCATTCACATTTATTCACGTCGCGTCACAGGCGCATGGCATCGCCTGATATCGCATCTTATGTGCATCGCATCACATGCGCATTGAGCCACGTCGCGTCACATGCGTATGGCACCGCTTGAAAACGCAGCTTATGTGCATCTCATCGCTTGCGCATTGAGCCACGCCTAATGCGCATGGCATCATTTGATTTCGCATCTTATGTGTATGGCATAGCATGCGCAATGAGTCACGTCGCACCACATGCGCATGACATCGCTCGAAATCACATCTTATGTGCATCGCATCGCATGCGCATTGAGTCACCTTGCGTCACATGCGCATGGCATCGCTTGATATCGCATCTTATGTGCATCGCATCGCATGCGCATTGAGTCACACCGCGTCACATGCGCATCGCATCGCCAGATATCGCATCTTATATAAATCGCATGCGCATTGAGCCACGTCGCGTCACATGCACATGCCATCGCTTGATAACACATCTCATGTGCATCGCATCGCATTCGCATTGAGTCACGTCACATCACATGCGCATAACATCGCTTGATATCATATCTTATGTCCATCGCATCGCATGCGCATCGAGCCACATCGCATCACATGCGCATGGCATCGCTTGATATCGCATTTTTTGGGCATCGCATCGGAGCGCATTGAGTCACATTACGCCACATCCGCATGGTAAAGCTTGATATCACATATTATGTGCATCGCATCACATGCGCATTGAGCTACTTCGCGTCACGTACGAATGGCACTGCTTGATATCGCATCTTATGTGCATCCCATCGCATGCGCATTGAGTCACGTCTCGTCCAATGCGCATGGCATCGCTTGTTATCGCATCTTATCAGCACTGCATCGGATGCGCATTCAGTCACATCGCGTCAACATGCGCATGGCATCGCTTGATATCGCATCTTATGTGCATCGCATCGCATGCGCACTTAGCCACGTCGCGTCACATGCGCATGGCATCTCTTGATATCGCATCTAATGCGCGTCGCATTGCTTGCGCATTGAGTCACGTCGCGTCACATGCGCTTGGCATCGCTTGTTATCGCATCTTATGTGCATCGCATCATATTCCATTGAGTCACGTCGCGACATATGTGCATGGCATAGCTTGATATCGCATCTTATGTGCATCGCATCGCATGCGCATTGAGTCATATCGCGTCACAGGCGCACGCTATCGCTTGATATCGCATCTTATGAGCATCGCATGCCCATTGAGTCACATCGCGTCACATGCGCATGGCATCGCTTGATATCGCATCTTATGTGCATCGCATCGCATGCGCATTGAGTCATATCGCGTCACAGGCGCACGCTATCGCTTGATATCGCATCTTATGAGCATCGCATTCCCATTGAGTCACATCGCGTCACATGCGCATGGCATCGCTTGATATCGCATCTTATATAAATCGCATCCCTTTTGAGTCTCGTCGCGTCACATGCGCATGGCATCTCTTGATTTCGCATCTTATGTGCATCGCATCGCATGCGCATTGAGGCACGTCGTGTCACATGCGCATGGCATCTCTTGATATCGCATTTTATGTGCATCGCATGACATGCGCATTGACTAACATCGCGTCACATGCGCATGGCATCGCTTGATTTCGCATCTTATGTGGATCGCATCTCATGCGTATTGAGGCACGTCGCGTCACATGCGCATGGCATCTCTTGATATCGCATCTTATGTGCACCGCATCGCATGCGCATTGACTCACGTCGCGTCACATGCGCATGGCATGGCTTTTTACCGCATCTTATCTGCACCGCATCGCATACACATTGGTTCACGTCGCGTCACATGCGCATGGCATCGTTTAATATCGCATCTTATGTGCATCTCATCGCATGCGCATTGAGTCACGTCGCGTGTAATGCGCATGGCATCGCTTGAAATAGCATCTTATGTGCATCGCATCGCAGCGCATTGAGTCACATCATGCCACATGCGCATGGCATCGCTTGAGATCGCATCTTATGTGCATCGCATCGCATGCGCATTGAGTCCCATTGCGTCACATGCGCATGGATCGCTCGACATCGCATCTTACGTGCATCCAATGCGCATTGAGTCACATCACATCACATGCGCATGGCATCGCTCGACATCGCATCTTATGTGCATCTCATCGCAGGCACATTGAGTCCCATCGCGTCACATGCGCATGGATCGCTCGACATCGCATCTTACGTGCATCGAATGCGCATTGAGTCACATCGCAACACATGCGCATGGCATCGCTTGATATCGCATCTTATGTTCATCGCATCGAATTCACATTGATTCACATCGCGTCACATGCGCATGGCATCGCTTGATATCGCATTTTATGTGCATCGCATCGCATGCGCATTGAGTCACGTCGCGTCACATGCAAATGGCATCGCTTGACAACGTAGCTTATGTGCATCTCATCGCATGCGCATTGAGTCACGTCGCGTCTAATGCGCATGGCATCGCTTGATATCGCATCTTATGTAAATCCCATTTGCATTGAGTCTCGTCGCGTCACATGCGCATGCCATCGCTTCATATCGCATCTCATGTGCATCGCAGCGCATGCGCAATGAGTCACGTCGCATCACATGCGCATGGCATCGCTTGATATCGCATCTTATGTGCATCGCATCGCATGCGCATTGAGCCAAGTCGCGTCACGTGCGCATGGCATCGGTAGATATCGCATTTTATGTGCATCGCATCGCATTGCATTGAGTCACGTCGTGTCACATGCGCATGGCATCGCTTTATATCGTATGTTATGTGATTCGCACCGCATTCCATTGAGTCACGTCGTGTTACATGCGCATGGCATCGCTTGATATCGCAACTTATGTGCATCGCATGCGCATTCAGTCACATTGCGTCATCATTCGCATGGCATCGCTTGATATCGCATCTAATGTGCATCGCATCGCATGCGCATTGAGTCACGTCGCGTCACATGCTCATGGCAACTCTTGTTATCGCATCTAATGCTCGTCGCATCGCATGCGCATTGAGTCACGTCGCGTCACGTGCGCATGGCATCGCTTGATATCGCAACTTATGTGCATCGCATGCGCATTCAGTCACATTGCGTCATCATTCGCATGGCATCGCTTGATATCGCATCTAATGTGCATCGCATCGCATGCGCATTGAGTCACGTCGCGTCACATGCTCATGGCAACTCTTGTTATCGCATCTAATGCTCGTCGCATCGCATGCGCATTGAGTCACGTCGCGTCACATGCGCTCGGCATCGCTTGTTATCGCATCTTATGTGCATCGGATCGCATTCCATTGAGTCACCTCGCGTCACATGAGAATGGCATCGCTTGATAACGCATCTTATGTGCATCTCATCACATGCGCATTGAGTCACGTCGCACCAATTGCGCATGACATCGCTCGATATCGCATATTATGTGCATCGCATCGCAGCGCATTGAGTCACATCGAGTCACATGCGCATGCATCGCCTGACATCGCATCTTATGTGCATCGCATTGCATGCGTATTGAGTCACGTCGTGTCACATGTGCATGGCATCGCTTGATATCGCATCTAATGTAAATCGAATGCGCATTGGGTCACGTCGCGTCACATGCGCATGGCATCGCTTCAGCTCGCATCTTATGTGCAGCGCATCGCATGCGCATTGAGTCACCTCGGGTCACATGCGCATGGCATCGCTTGTTATCGCATCTTATGTGCATCGCATCGCATGGCATGCGCATTGAGTCACGTCGCTTCACATGCGCATGGCATCGCTTGATAACGAGTCTTATGTGCATCTCATCACATGCGCATTGAGTCACGTTCCACCAATTGCGCATGACATCGCTCGATATCGCATATCATGTGCATCGCATCGCAGCGCATTGAGTCACATCGCGTTACATGCGCATGCATCGCCCGACATTGCATCTTATGTGCATCGCATTGCATGCGTTTTGAGTCACGTCGTGTCACATGTGCATGGCATCGCTTGATATCGCATCTTATGTAAATCGAATGCGCATTGGGTCACGTCGCGTCACATGCGCATGGCATCGCTTCATCTCGCATCTTATGTGCATCGCATCGCATGCGCATTGAGTCACCTCGCGTCACATGCGCATGGCATCGCTTGTTATCGCATCTTATGTGCATCGCACGGCATGCGCATTGACTCACATCGCATCACATGCGCATGGCATCGCTCGACATCGCATCTTATGTGCATCGCATCGCATGCGCATTGACTCACATCGCGTCACATGCGCATGGCATCGCTTGATATCGCATCTTATGTTCATCGCATCGCATGCGGTTTGAGTCACATCACGTCACATCGGCATGGCATCGCTTGATGTCGCATATTATGTGCATCGCATCGCAGCGCATTGACTCACATCGCGTCACATGCGCATGCATCGCTCGAAATCGCATCTTATGTGCATCGCATCGCATGCGCATTGAGTCACGTCGCGTCACATGTGCATGGCACCGCTTGATATCGCATCTTATGTAAATCGCATGCGCATTGAGTCACGTCGCGTCACATGCGCATGCCATCGCTTGATATCGCATCTCATGTGCATCTCATCGCAGGCGCATTGAGTCACGTCGCACCAATTGCGCATGACACCGCTCAATATCTCATATTATGTGCATCGCATCGGAGCGCATTGAGTCCCATCGCGTCACATGCGCATGCATCGCTCGAAATCGCATCTTATGTGCATCGCACTGCATGCGCATTGATTCACGTCGCGTCACATGCGCTTAGCATTGCTTGATATCGCATCTTATGTAAATCCCAGGCGCATTGAGTCTCGTCGCGTCACATGCGCATGCCATCGATTGATATCGCACTTCAAGTGCATCGCAGCTCATGCGCAATGAGTCACGTCGCAACACATGCGCATGGCATCGCTTGATATCGCATCTTATGTGCATCGCTTCGCATGCGCATTGAGCCACGTCACGTCACATGCGCATGGCATCGCTTGATATCGCATCTTATGTGCATCGAATGTGCATTGAGGGACGTCGCGTCAAATGCGCTTGGCATCGCTTGTTATCGCATCTAATGTGCATCGCATCGCATGCGCATTGAGTCACGTCGCGTCACATGCGCATGGCATCCCTTGATATCGCATTTTATACGCGTCGCATCTCATGCGCATTGAGTCACGTCGTGTCACATGCGCATGGCATCGCTTGATATCGCATCTCATGTGCATCGCTGCGCATGCGCATTGACACACGTCGCGTCACATGCGCATGGCATCGCTTGATATCGCATCTTATGTGCATCGCATGCGCATTGAGGGACGTCGCGTCAAATGCGCTTGGCATCGCTTGTTATCGCATCTAATGTGCATCGCATCGCATGCGCATTGAGTCACGTCGCGTCACATGCGCATGGCATCTCTTGATATCGCATCTTATGTGCACCGCATCGCATGCGCATTGACTCACGTCGCGTCACATGCGCATGGCATGGCTTTTTACCGCATCTTATCTGCATCGCATCGCATTCACATTGGTTCACGTCGCGTCACATGCGCATGGCATCGTTTAATATCGCATCTTATGTGCATCTCATCGCATGCGCATTGAGTCACGTCGCGTGTAATGCGCATGGCATCGCTTGAAATAGCATCTTATGTGCATCGCATCGCAGCGCATTGAGTCACATCATGCCACATGCGCATGGCATCGCTTGAGATCGCATCTTATGTGCATCGCATCGCATGCGCATTGAGTCCCATCGCGTCACATGCGCATGGATCGCTCGACATCGCATCTTACGTGCATCCAATGCGCATTGAGTCACATCACATCACATGCGCATGGCATCGCTCGACATCGCATCTTATGTGCATCTCATCGCAGGCGCATTGAGTCCCATCGCGTCACATGCGCATGGATCGCTCGACATCGCATCTTACGTGCATCGAATGCGCATTGAGTCACATCGCAACACATGCGCATGGCATCGCTTGATATCGCATCTTATGTTCATCGCATCGACTTCACATTGATTCACATCGCGTCACATGCGCATGGCATCGCTTGATATCGCATTTTATGTGCATCGCATCGCATGCGCATTGAGTCACGTCGCGTCACATGCAAATGGCATCGCTTGACAACGTAGCTTATGTGCATCTCATCGCATGCGCATTGAGTCACGTCGCGTCTAATGCGCATGGCATCGCTTGATATCGCATCTTATGTAAATCCCATTTGCATTGAGTCTCGTCGCGTCACATGCGCATGCCATCGCTTCATATCGCATCTCATGTGCATCGCAGCGCATGCGCAATGAGTCACGTCGCATCACATGCGTATGGCATCGCTTGATTTCGCATCTTATGTGCATCGCATCGCATGCGCATTGAGCCAAGTCGCGTCACATGCGCATGGCATCGGTAGATATCGCATATCATGTGCATCGCATCGCAGCGCATTGAGTCACATCGCGTTACATGCGCATGCATCGCCCGACATTGCATCTTATGTGCATCGCATTGCATGCGTTTTGAGTCACGTCGTGTCACATGTGCATGGCATCGCTTGATATCGCATCTTATGTAAATCGAATGCGCATTGGGTCACGTCGCGTCACATGCGCATGGCATCGCTTCATCTCGCATCTTATGTGCATCGCATCGCATGCGCATTGAGTCACCTCGCGTCACATGCGCATGGCATCGCTTGTTATCGCATCTTATGTGCATCGCACGGCATGCGCATTGACTCACATCGCATCACATGCGCATGGCATCGCTCGACATCGCATCTTATGTGCATCGCATCGCATGCGCATTGACTCACATCGCGTCACATGCGCATGGCATCGCTTGATATCGCATCTTATGTTCATCGCATCGCATGCGGTTTGAGTCACATCACGTCACATCGGCATGGCATCGCTTGATGTCGCATATTATGTGCATCGCATCGCAGCGCATTGACTCACATCGCGTCACATGCGCATGCATCGCTCGAAATCGCATCTTATGTGCATCGCATCGCATGCGCATTGAGTCACGTCGCGTCACATGTGCATGGCACCGCTTGATATCGCATCTTATGTAAATCGCATGCGCATTGAGTCACGTCGCGTCACATGCGCATGCCATCGCTTGATATCGCATCTCATGTGCATCTCATCGCAGGCGCATTGAGTCACGTCGCACCAATTGCGCATGACACCGCTCAATATCTCATATTATGTGCATCGCATCGGAGCGCATTGAGTCCCATCGCGTCACATGCGCATGCATCGCTCGAAATCGCATCTTATGTGCATCGCACTGCATGCGCATTGATTCACGTCGCGTCACATGCGCTTAGCATTGCTTGATATCGCATCTTATGTAAATCCCAGGCGCATTGAGTCTCGTCGCGTCACATGCGCATGCCATCGATTGATATCGCACTTCAAGTGCATCGCAGCTCATGCGCAATGAGTCACGTCGCAACACATGCGCATGGCATCGCTTGATATCGCATCTTATGTGCATCGCTTCGCATGCGCATTGAGCCACGTCACGTCACATGCGCATGGCATCGCTTGATATCGCATCTTATGTGCATCGAATGTGCATTGAGGGACGTCGCGTCAAATGCGCTTGGCATCGCTTGTTATCGCATCTAATGTGCATCGCATCGCATGCGCATTGAGTCACGTCGCGTCACATGCGCATGGCATCCCTTGATATCGCATTTTATACGCGTCGCATCTCATGCGCATTGAGTCACGTCGTGTCACATGCGCATGGCATCGCTTGATATCGCATCTCATGTGCATCGCTGCGCATGCGCATTGACACACGTCGCGTCACATGCGCATGGCATCGCTTGATATCGCATCTTATGTGCATCGCATGCGCATTGAGGGACGTCGCGTCAAATGCGCTTGGCATCGCTTGTTATCGCATCTAATGTGCATCGCATCGCATGCGCATTGAGTCACGTCGCGTCACATGCGCATGGCATCTCTTGATATCGCATCTTATGTGCACCGCATCGCATGCGCATTGACTCACGTCGCGTCACATGCGCATGGCATGGCTTTTTACCGCATCTTATCTGCATCGCATCGCATTCACATTGGTTCACGTCGCGTCACATGCGCATGGCATCGTTTAATATCGCATCTTATGTGCATCTCATCGCATGCGCATTGAGTCACGTCGCGTGTAATGCGCATGGCATCGCTTGAAATAGCATCTTATGTGCATCGCATCGCAGCGCATTGAGTCACATCATGCCACATGCGCATGGCATCGCTTGAGATCGCATCTTATGTGCATCGCATCGCATGCGCATTGAGTCCCATCGCGTCACATGCGCATGGATCGCTCGACATCGCATCTTACGTGCATCCAATGCGCATTGAGTCACATCACATCACATGCGCATGGCATCGCTCGACATCGCATCTTATGTGCATCTCATCGCAGGCGCATTGAGTCCCATCGCGTCACATGCGCATGGATCGCTCGACATCGCATCTTACGTGCATCGAATGCGCATTGAGTCACATCGCAACACATGCGCATGGCATCGCTTGATATCGCATCTTATGTTCATCGCATCGACTTCACATTGATTCACATCGCGTCACATGCGCATGGCATCGCTTGATATCGCATTTTATGTGCATCGCATCGCATGCGCATTGAGTCACGTCGCGTCACATGCAAATGGCATCGCTTGACAACGTAGCTTATGTGCATCTCATCGCATGCGCATTGAGTCACGTCGCGTCTAATGCGCATGGCATCGCTTGATATCGCATCTTATGTAAATCCCATTTGCATTGAGTCTCGTCGCGTCACATGCGCATGCCATCGCTTCATATCGCATCTCATGTGCATCGCAGCGCATGCGCAATGAGTCACGTCGCATCACATGCGTATGGCATCGCTTGATTTCGCATCTTATGTGCATCGCATCGCATGCGCATTGAGCCAAGTCGCGTCACATGCGCATGGCATCGGTAGATATCGCATTTTATGTGCATCGCATCGCATTGCATTGAGTCACGTCGTGTCACATGCGCATGGCATCGCTTTATATCGTATGTTATGTGATTCGCACCGCATTCCATTGAGTCACGTCGTGTTACATGCGCATGGCATCGCTTGATATCGCATCTTATGTGCATCGCATCTCATGCGCATTGAGCCACGTCGCGTCACATGCGCATGGCATCGCTTGATATCGCAACTTATGTGCATCGCATGCGCATTCAGTCACATTGCGTCATCATTCGCATGGCATCGCTTGATATCGCATCTAATGTGCATCGCATCGCATGCGCATTGAGTCACGTCGCGTCACATGCTCATGGCAACTCTTGTTATCGCATCTAATGCTCGTCGCATCGCATGCGCATTGAGTCACGTCGCGTCACATGCGCTCGGCATCGCTTGTTATCGCATCTTATGTGCATCGGATCGCATTCCATTGAGTCACCTCGCGTCACATGAGAATGGCATCGCTTGATAACGCATCTTATGTGCATCTCATCGCATTCCATTGAGTCACGTCGTGTCACATGCGCATGGCATCGCTTGATTTCGCATCTTATGTGCATCGCATCGCATGCGCATTGAGTCACGTCGCTTCACATGCGCATGGCTTCACTTGATTACGCATCTTATGTGCATCGCATCGCATGCGCATTGAGGCACGTCGCGTCACATGCGCATGGCATCTCTTGATATCGCATTTTATGTTCATCGCATTGCATGCGCATTGACTAACATCGCGTCACATGCGCATGGCATCGCTTGATTTCCCATCTTATGTGGATCGCATCTCATGCGCATTGAGGCACGTCGCGTCACATGCGCATGGTATCTCTTGATATCGCATCTTATGTGCACCGCATCACATGCGCATTGACTCACGTCGCGTCACATGCGCATGGCATGGCTTTTTACCGCATCTTATCTGCATCGCATGGCATTCACATTGGTTCACGTCGCGTCACATGCGCATGGCGTCGCTTGAAACCGCACCTTATGTGCATCGCATGCGCATTCAGTCACATGGCACCACATGAGCATGGTATCGCTTGACATGGCATTTTATGTGCATATCATCGCACGCGCATTTACTCACAACGCGGCACATGCACATGGCATCGCTTGATATCGCATATTATGTGCATCGCATCACATGCACATTGAGTCACTTCGCGTCACATACGCATGGCACCGCTTGATATCGCATCTTATGTGCATCGCATCGCATGCGCAATGAGTATCGACTCCTCACATGCGCATCGAATCGCTTGTAATCGCAACTTATGTGCATCGCATTGCATACGCATTGAGTCACGTCGCGTCACATGCGCATGGCATCCCTTGATATCGCATCTTATGTGCATCGCATCGCATTCCATTGAGTCACGCCGCGTAACATGCGCATGGCATCGCTTGATATCGCATCTTATGTGCCTCGCATGGGCATTCAGTCACATCGGGTCAACATTCGCATGGCATCGCTTGATATCGCATCTAATGTGCACCGCATCGCATGTGCATGGAGTCACGTCGCGTCAGATGTGCATGGCATCTCTTGATATCGCAACTTATGCGCGTCGCATCGCATGCGCATTGAGTCACGTCGCGTCACATGCGCTTTTCATCGCTTATTATCGCATCCTATGTGCATCGCATCGCATTCCATTGAGTCACTTCGCGTCACATACGCATGGCACCGCTTGATATCGCATCTTATGTGCATCGCATCGCATGCGGATTGAGTACCGACTCCTCACATGCGCATCGAATCGCTTGTAATCGCAACTTATGTGCATCGCATTGCATACGCATTGAGTCACGTCGCGTCACATGCGCATGCCATCGCTTGATTTCGCATCTTGTGTGCATCGCATGGCATGCGCATTGAGGCACGTCGCGTCACATGCGCATGGCATCGGTTGATGTCGCATCTTATGTTCATTGCATCGCATGCGGATAGAGTCACATCATGTCACATGCGCATGGCATCTCTTTATAACGTATCTTATGTGCATCACATCGCATGCGCATTGAGTCACGTCGCGTCTAATGCGCATGGCATCGCTTGATATGGCATCTTATGTAAATCCCATGCGCATTGAGTCTCGTCGCGTCACATGTGCATGGCATCGCCTGATATCGCACCTTATGTGCATCGCATCGCATGCGCATTGAGTCACATTGCGTCACATGCGCATGCTATCGCTTGATATCGCATCTTATGTGCATTGCATGCCCATTGAGTCACATCGCGTCACATGGGCATGGCATTGCTTGATATCGCATCTTATATAAGTCGCATGCGCATTGAGTCACGTCGCGTCACATGCGCATGTCATCGCTTGATATCCCATCTCATGTGCATGGCATCGCATGCGCATTGAGTTACGTCGTATCACATGCGCATGGCATCGCTTGATATCATATCTTATGTCCATCGCATCGCATGCGCATTGAGCCACATCGCGTCACATGCGCATGGCATCGCTTGAAACCGCATCTTATGTGCATTCCACGCGCATTCAGTCACATGGCACCACATGCGCATGGCATCGCTCGACATCGCATTTTATGTGCATATCATCGCACGCGCATTTACTCACAACGCGGCACATGCGCATGGCATCGCTTGATATCGCATCTTATGTGCCTCGCATCGGAGCGCATTGAGTCACATCACGCCACATGCGCATGGTATCGCTTGATATCGCATATTATGTGCATCGCATCACATGCACATTGAGTCACATCGCGTCACATACGCATGGCACCGCTTGATATCGCATCCTATGTGCATCACATCGCATGCGCATTGAGTATCGACTCCTCACATGCGCATCGAATCGCTTGTAATCGCAACTTATGTGCATCGCACTGCATACGCATTGAGTCACGTCGCGTCACATGCGCATGGTATCGCTTGATTCCGCATCTTGTGTGCATCGCATGGCATGCGCATTGAGGCACGTCGCGTCACATGCGCATGGCATGGCTTGTTATCGCATGTTAGCTGCATCGCATCGCATTCACATTGATTCACGTCGCGTCACATGCGCATGGCATCGTTTGATATCGCACGTTATGTGCATCTCATCGCATGCGCATTGAGTCACGTCGCGTCTAATGCGCATGGCATCGCTTGCTATCGCATCATATATGCATCGCATCGCAGCGCATTGAGTCACATCATGCCACATGCGCATGGAATCGCTTGATATCGCATCTTATGTGCATCGCATGGTATGCGCTTTGAGTCCCATCGCATCACATGCGCATGCATCTCTCGACATCGCATCTTACGTGCATCGAATGCGCATTAAGTCACATCGCATCACATGCGCATGGCATCGCTCGACATCGCATCTTATGTGCACCGCATCGCTGGCACATAGAGTCACATCGCGTCACATGCGCATGGCATCGCTTGATGTCGCATCTTATGTTCATCGCATCGCATGCGGATAGAGTCACGTCACGTCACATGCGCATGGCATGGCTTGATATCGCATATTATGTGCATCGCATCATATTCAAATTGATTCACGTCGCGTCACATGCGCATGGCATCGCTTAATATCGCATCTTATGTAAATCCCATGCTCATTGAGTCACATCGCGACACATGCGCATGGCATCGCTGATATCGCATATTATGTGCATCGTATCGCATTCACATTGATTCACGTCGGGTCACATGCGCATGGCATCGCTTGATACCGCATCTTATGTGCATCGCATCGCATTCACATTGATTCACCTCGCGTCACATGCGCATGGCATCGCTTTATATCGCATCTTTTGGGCATCGCGTCGCATGCGCATTGAGTCACGTCGCGTCACATGCGCATGGCATCGCTTGATAACGTATCTTATGTGCATCTCATCGCATGCGCATTGAGTCACGTCGCCTCTAATGTGCATGGCATCGCTTGATATCGCATCTAATGTGCATCGCATCGCATGCGCATTGAGTCACACAACGTCACATGCGCTTGGCATCGCTTGATATCGCGTCTTATGTGCATCGCATCGCATGCGCATTGAGTCACATCGCGTCACATGCGCATGCTATCGCTTGATATCGCATCTTATATAAATCTTAAACGCATTGAGTCACGTCGCGTCACATGCGCATGCCATCGCTTAATATCGCATTTCATGTGCATCGCATCTCATGCGCATTGAGTTACGTCGCATCACACGCGCATATCATCGCTTGATATCATATCTTATGTCCATCGCATCGCATGCGAATTGAGCCACATCGCGTCACATTCGCATGGCATCGCTTGATACCGCATCTTATGTGCATCGCATGCGCATTCAGTCACATGGCATCACATGCGCATTGCATCGCTCGACATCGCATCTTATGTGCATCGCATCGCACGCGCATTGACTCACAACGCGGCACATGCGCATGGAATCGCTTGATATCGCATCTTATGTGCCTCGCATCGGGGCGCATTGAGTCACATCACGCCAATTGCGCATGGCACCGCTTGATATCGCATCTTACGTGCATCGCATCGCATACGCATTGAGTCACGTCTCGTCTCATTCGCGAGGCATCCCTTGATATAGCATCTTATGTGCTTCACATCGCATGCGCATTGAGTCGTGTGGCGTCACATGCGCATTGCATCTCTTGATATCGCATCTTATGCGCGTCGCATCGCATGCGCATTAAGTCACGTCGCGTCACATGCGCTTGGCATCGCTTGTTAGCGCATCTTATGTGCATCGCATCGCATTCCACTGAGTCACGTCGCGTCACATGCGCATTGCATCGCTTGATATCCCATCTTATGTGCATCGCATCATATGGCAAGCGCATTGAGTCACGTCGCTTAACATGCGCATGGTATCGCTTGATAACGCATCTTATGTGCATCTCATCACATGCGCATTGAGTCACGTCGCAACAATTGCGCATGACACCGCTCGTTATCACATATTATGTGCATCTCACCGAATGCGCATTGACTCACCTCGCGGCACATGCGCATGGCATCGCTTGATATCGCATCTTATGTGCCTCGCATCGCAGAGCATTGAGTCACCTCACGCCACATGCGCATGGTATCGCATGATAATGCATCTTATGTGCATCGCAACGCATGCGGATTGATTCACATCACGTCACATGCGCATGGCAACTTTTGAAATCGCTTATTATGTGCATTGCATCGCATGCGCATTGAGTCACTTCGCGTCACATACGCATGGCATCGCTTGATATCGCATCTTATGTGCATCGCATCGCATGCGCATTGAGCCACATCGCGTCACATGCCCATCGAATCGCTTGATATCGCATCTTATGTGCACCACATGCGCATTGAGTCACGTCACGTCACATGCGCATGGCATCGCTTGTTATCGCATCTTGTGTGCATCGCATGCTTATTGAGTCACGTCGCATCACATGCAAATGGCATCGCTTGATATCGCATCTTATGTGCATCGCATGCTCATTGAGGCACCTCGCGGCACATGCGCATGGCATCGCTTGATATCGCATCTCATGTGCATCGCATCGCATGCGCATTGAGTTACATCGCATCACATGCGCATGGCATCGCTTGATACCGCATCTTGTGTGCATCGCATGCTTATTGAGTCACGTCGCATCACATGCGCATGGCATCGCTTGATATCGCATGTTATGTGCATCGCATGCGCATTGAGGCACCTCGCGGCACATGCGCATGGCATCGCTTGATATCGCATCTCATGTGCATCGCATCGCATGCGCATTGAGTTACACCGCATCACATGCACATGGCATCGCTTGATATCGCATCTTGTGTGCATCGAATGCTTATTGAGTCACGTCGCATCACATGCGCATGGCATCGCTTGATATCGCATCTCATGTGCATCGCATTGCATGCGCATTGAGCCGCATCCCGTCACATGCGCATGGCATCGCTTGTTATCGCATCTTATGTGCATCGCATCGCATTGAGTAACATCGCATCACATGCGCATGGCATCGCTCGACATCGCATCTTATGTGCGTCGCATCGCAGCGAATTGAGTAACATCGCGTCACATGCGCATGCAACGTTCGACATCGCATCTTGCGTGCATCGCAAGCGCATTAAGGCACATCGCATCACATGCGCATGGCATCGCTCGATATCGCATCTTATGTGCATCGCATCGCATGCGGATTGAGTCACTTCGCATCACATACGCATGGCACCGCGAAGATATCTTTGGTTTGGTTTGGTTTAAGGGCGCTCAACTTCTATGTCCTCAGCGCCCTTAAAAGATCCATGGCAATAGACTGCTAGATATCGAATTTTATGTGCATCGCATCGCATGCGCATTGAGTCACGACTCGTCACTTGCGCATGGAACCGCTTGTAATCGCATCTTATGTGCTGCGCATCGCATGCGCATTGAGTCACGTCGCGTCACATGCGCGTGGCATCGCTTGATATCGCATCATATCTGCATCGCATCGCATGCGCATTCAGTCACCTCGCGTCCCATGCGCATGTCATCGCTTGTTATCGCATCTTATGTGCATCGCATCGCATGCGCATTGAGTCACGTCGCGTCATATGCGCACGGCATCTCTTGATATCGCATCTTATGTGCATCCCATGGCATGCGCATTGAGTCACGTCGCGTCATATGCGCATGGCATGGCTTGTTATCGCATCTTATCTGCATCGCATCGCAGGCGCATTGAGTCACATCACGTCACATGCGCATGGCATCGCTTGATAACGCACCTTATGTGCATCTCATCGCATGCGCATTGAGTCACGTTGCACCTAATGCGCATGGCATAGTTTGATATCGCATCTTATGTACATCACATCGCATGCGGATTGAGTCACATCACGTCACATGCGCATGGTATCGCTTGATATCGCATATTATGTGCATCGCATCGCATTCACATTGATACACATCGCGTCACATGCGCATGGCATCGCTTGATATTGCATCTTATGTGCATCGCAACGCATGCGCCTTGAGTCACTTCGCGTCACATGCGCATGGCATCACTTGATATCGTATCTTATGTAAATCCCATGCGCATTGAGTCTCGTCGCGTCACATGCGCATGCCATAGCTTGATATTACATCTCATGTGCATCGCAGCGCATGCGCAATGAGTCACGTCGCATCATATGCGCAGAGCATCTCTTGATATCTTATCTTATGTGCATCGCATCGCATGCGCATTCAGCCACGTCGCGTCACATGCGGTTGGCATCGCTTGATATCGCATCTTATGTGCAACGCACCGCATGCGCATTGACTCACATAGCGCCAAATGCGCATGGCATCACTTGATATCTCATCTTATGTGCATCGCATCGCATGCGCATTGAGTCACATCGCGTCACATGCGCTTGGCATCGTTTGATATCGCATCTTATGTAAATCCCATGCGCATTGAGTCTCGTCGCGTCACATGCGCATGCCATAGCTTGATATTACATCTCATGTGCATCGCAGCGCATGCGCAATGAGTCACGTCGCATCACATGCACATGGCATCGCT
This sequence comes from Tenodera sinensis, assembly GCA_030765045.1. Taxonomy (NCBI): domain Eukaryota; kingdom Metazoa; phylum Arthropoda; class Insecta; order Mantodea; family Mantidae; genus Tenodera; species Tenodera sinensis. The sequence continues at coordinate 47,778,582 of CM060973.1, forward strand.
TCATATCGCATCTTATGTGCATCGCATGCGCATTGAGGCACATCGCATCGCATCCGCATGGCATCGCTTGATATCGCATCTTATGTGCCTCGCATCGCAGAGCATTGAGTCACCTCACGCCACATGCGCATGGTATCGCATGATAATGCATCTTATGTGCATCGCAACGCATGCGGATTGATTCACATCACGTCACATGCGCATGGCAACGCTTGAAATCGCTTATTATGTGCATTGCATCGCATGCGCATTGAGTCACTTCGCGTCACATACGCATGGCATCGCTTGATATCGCATCTTATGTGCATCGCATCGCATGCGCATTGAGCCACATCGCGTCACATGCCCATCGAATCGCTTGATATCGCATCTTATGTGCACCACATGCGCATTGAGTCACGTCACGTCACATGCGCATGGCATCGCTTGTTATCGCATCTTGTGTGCATCGCATGCTTATTGAGTCACGTCGCATCACATGCAAATGGCATCGCTTGATATCGCATCTTATGTGCATCGCATGCTCATTGAGGCACCTCGCGGCACATGCGCATGGCATCGCTTGTTATCGCATCTCATGTGCATCGCATCGAATGCGCATTGAGTTACGTCGCATCACATGCGCATGGCATCGCTTGATACCGCATCTTGTGTGCATCGCATGCTTATTGAGTCACGTCGCATCACATGCGCATGGCATCGCTTGATATCGCATGTTATGTGCATCGCATGCGCATTGAGGCACCTCGCGGCACATGCGCATGGCATCGCTTGATATCGCATCTCATGTGCATCGCATCGCATGCGCATTGAGTTACACCGCATCACATGCGCATGGCATCGCTTGATATCGCATCTTGTGTGCATCGAATGCTTATTGAGTCACGTCGCATCACATGCGCATGGCATCGCTTGATATCGCATCTCATGTGCATCGCATTGCATGCGCATTGAGCCGCATCCCGTCACATGCGCATGGCATCGCTTGTTATCGCATCTTATGTGCATCGCATCGCATTGAGTAACATCGCATCACATGCGCATGGCATCGCTCGACATCGCATCTTATGTGCGTCGCATCGCAGCGAATTGAGTAACATCGCGTCACATGCGCATGCAACGTTCGACATCGCATCTTGCGTGCATCGCAAGCGCATTAAGGCACATCGCATCACATGCGCATGGCATCGCTCGATATCGCATCTTATGTGCATCGCATCGCATGCGGATTGAGTCACTTCGCATCACATACGCATGGCACCGCGAAGATATCTTTGGTTTGGTTTGGTTTAAGGGCGCTCAACTTCTAGGTCATCAGCGCCCTTAAAAGATCCATGGCAATAGACTGCTAGATATCGAATTTTATGTGCATCGCATCGCATGCGCATTGAGTCACGACTCGTCACTTGCGCATGGAACCGCTTATAATCGCATCTTATGTGCTGCGCATCGCATGCGCATTGAGTCACGTCGCGTCACATGCGCGTGGCATCGCTTGATATCGCATCATATCTGCATCGCATCGCATGCGCATTCAGTCACCTCGCGTCCCATGCGCATGTCATCGCTTGTTATCGCATCTTATGTGCATCGCATCGCATGCGCATTGAGTCACGTCGCGTCATATGCGCACGGCATCTCTTGATATCGCATCTTATGTGCATCCCATGGCATGCGCATTGAGTCACGTCGCGTCATATGCGCATGGCATGGCTTGTTATCGCATCTTATCTGCATCGCATCGCAGGCGCATTGAGTCACATCACGTCACATGCGCATGGCATCGCTTGATAACGCACCTTATGTGCATCTCATCGCATGCGCATTGAGTCACGTTGCACCTAATGCGCATGGCATAGTTTGATATCGCATCTTATGTACATCACATCGCATGCGGATTGAGTCACATCACGTCACATGCGCATGGTATCGCTTGATATCGCATATTATGTGCATCGCATCGCATTCACATTGATTCACGTCGCGTCACATGCGCATGGCATCGCTTGATATTGCATCTTATGTGCATGGCAACGCATGCGCCTTGAGTCACGTCGCGTCACATGCGCATGGCATCACTTGATATCGTATCTTATGTAAATCCCATGCGCATTGAGTCTCGTCGCGTCACATGCGCATGCCATAGCTTGATATTACATCTCATGTGCATCGCAGCGCATGCGCAATGAGTCACGTCGCATCATATGCGCAGAGCATCGCTTGATATCTTATCTTATGTGCATCGCATCGCATGCGCATTCAGCCACGTCGCGTCACATGCGGTTGGCATCGCTTGATATCGCATCTTATGTGCAACGCACCGCATGCGCATTGACTCACATAGCGCCAAATGCGCATGGCATCACTTGATATCTCATCTTATGTGCATCGCATCGCATGCGCATTGAGTCACATCGCGTCACATGCGCTTGGCATCGTTTGATATCGCATCTTATGTAAATCCCATGCGCATTGAGTCTCGTCGCGTCACATGCGCATGCCATAGCTTGATATTACATCTCATGTGCATCGCAGCGCATGCGCAATGAGTCACGTCGCATCACATGCACATGGCATCGCTTCATATCGCATCTTATGTGCATCGCATGCGCATTGAGGCACATCGCATCGCATCCGCATGGCATCGCTCGACATCGCATCTTATGGGCATCGCACCGCATGTGCATTGACTCACATAGCGGCACAAGCGCATGGCATCTCTTGATATCGCATCTTATGTGCCTCGCATCGCAGAGCATTGAGTCACATCACGCCACATACGCATGGTATCGCTTGATAATGCATCTTATGTGCATCGCAACGCATGGGGATTGAGTCACATCACGTCACATGCGCATTGCATCGCTTCATATCGCTTATTATGTGCATCGCATCGCATGCGCATTGAGACACTTCGCGTCACATACGCATGGCACCGCTTGATATCGCATCTTACCTGCATCGCGTCGCATGCGCATTGAGTCCCGACTCGTCACATGCACATGGCATCGCTTGTAATCGCATCTTATGTGCATCGCATCGCATGCGCATTGATTAACGTCGTTTCACATGCGTATGGCAACGCTTGATATCGCATCTTATGTGCATCGCATCGCATGCGCATTGAGCCACATCGCGTCACATGCCCATCGAATCGCTTGATATCGCATTTTATGTGCATCGCATGCGCACTGAGTCACGTCACGCCACATGCGCATGGCATCGCTTGATATCGCATCTTGTTGTCATCGCGTGCTTATTGAGTCACGTCGCATCACATGCGCATGGCATCGCTTGATACCGTATCTTATGTAAATCCCATGCGCATTGAGTCTCGTCGGGTCACATGCGCATGGCGTCGCTTGATATCGCATCTCATGTGCATCGCATCGCATGCGCATTGAGCCACATCGCGTCACATGGTCATGGCATCGCTTGATATCGCATCTTATGTGCATCGCATCGCATGCGCATTGAGTCCCGTCGCGTCATATGCGCATGGCATCTCTTGATATCGCATCTTATGTGCATCCCATCGCATACGCATTAAGTCACATCCCATCACATGCGCATGGCATCGCTCGACATCGCATCTTATGTGCATCGCATCGCAGCGCATTGAGTAACATCGCGTCACATGCGCATGCAACGCTCGACATCGCATCTTGCGTGCATCGAAAGCGCATTAAGGCATATCGCATCACATGCGCATGGCATCGCTCGATATCGCATCTTATGTGCATCGCATCGCAGCGCATTGAGTCACATCACGCCACATGCGCATGGCATCGCTTTATATCGCATCTTATGTACATCGCATCGCATGCGGATTGAGTTACTTCGAGTCACATACGCATGGCACCGCGAAGATATCTTTGGTTTGGTTTGGTTTAAGGGCGCTCAACTTCTAGGTCATCAGCGCCCTTAAAAGATCCATGGCAATAGACTGCTAGATATCGAATTTTATGTGCATCGCATCGCATGCGCATTGAGTCACGACTCGTCACATGCGCATGGTACCGCTTGTAATCGCATCTTATGTGCTGCGCATCGCATGCGCATTGAGTCACGTCGCGTCACATGCGCATGGCATCGCTTGATATCGCATCATATCTGCCTCGCATCGCATGCGCATTGAGTCACCTCGCGTCCCATGCGCATGTCATCGCTTGTTATTGCATCTTATGTGCATCGCATCGCATGCGCATTGAGTCACATCGCGTCATATGCGCACGGCATCTCTTGATATCGCATCTTATGTGCATCTCATCGCATGCGCATTGAGTCACGTTGCACCTAATGCGCATGGCATCGCTTGACATCGCATCTTATGTGCATATCATCGCAGCGCACTGAGTTACATCACGCCACATGCGCATGGCATCGTTTGATATCGCAACTTATGTGCATCGCATCGCATGCGAATTGAGTCACATCACGTCACATGCGCATGGCATCGCTTGATATCGCATATTATGTGCATCGCATCGCATTCACAGTGATTCACGTCGCGTCACATGCGCATGGCATCGCTTGATATCGCATCTTATGTGCATCGCATCGCATTCACATTGATTCACGTCGCGTCACATGCGCATGGCATCGCTTGATATCGCATCTTATGTGCATCGCATCGCATGCGCATCGAGTCACGTCGCGTCACATGCGCATGGCATCAGTTGATATCGTATCGTATGCAAATCCCATGCGCATTGAATCTCGTCGCGTCACATGCGCATGCCATCGCTTGATATCACATCTCATGTGCATAGCAGCGCATGCGCAATGACTCACGTCGAATCACATGCGCAGAGCATCGCTTGGTATCGTATCTTATGTGCATCGCATCGCATGCGCATTCAGCCACGTCGCGTCACATGCGGTTGGCATCGATTGATATCGCATCTTACGTGCATCGCATCGCATGCGCATTGAGTCACATCGCGTCACATGCGCTTAGCATCGGTTGATATCGCTTCTTATGTGCAACGCACCGCATGCGAATTGACTCACATAGCGTCAAATGCGCATGGCATCACTCGATATCCCATCTTATGTGCATCGCATCGCATGCGCATTGAGTCACATCGCGTCACATGCGCTTGGCATCGTTTGATATCGCATCTTATGTAAATCCCATGCGCATTAGCCTCGTCGCGTCACATGCACATGCCTTTGCTCGATATCGCATCTCATGTGCATCGCAGCGCATGCGCAATGAGTCACGTCGCATCACATGCGCATGGCATCGCTTCATATCGCATCTTATGTGCATCGCATGCGCATTGAGGCACATCGCATCGCATCCGCATGGCATCGCTCGACATCGCCTCTTATGGGCATCGCACCGCATGCGCATTGACTCACATAGCGGCACAAGCGCATGGCATCGCTTGATATCGCATCTTATGTGCCTCGCATCGCAGAGCATTGAGTCACATCACGTCACATGCGCATTGCATCGCTTGATATCGCTTATTATGTGCATCGCATCGCATGCGCATTGAGACAATTCGCGTCACATACGCATGGCACCGCTTGATATCGCATCTTATCTGCATCGCGTCGCATGCGCATTGAGTCCCGACTCGTCACATGCACATGGCATCGCTTGTAATCGCATCTTATGTGCATCGCATCGCATGCGCATTGCGCCACATCGTTTCACATGCTCATGGCATCGCTTGATATCGCATCTTATGTGCGTCGCATCGCATGCGCATTGAGTCACGTCGCGTCATATGCGCATGGCATCTCTGCATATCGCATCTTATGTGCATCCCATCGCATGCGCATTGAGTCACATCACGCCACATGCGCATCGTTTGATATCGCAACTTATGTGCCTCGCATCGCATGCGGATTGAGTCACATCACGTCACATGCGCATGGCATCGCTTGATATCGCATATTATGTGCATCGCATCGCATTCACATTGATTCACGTCGCGTCACATGCGCATGGCATCGCTTGATATCGCATCTTATGTGCATCGCATGGCATTCACATTGATTCACGTCGCGTCACATGCGCATGGCATCGCTTGATATCGCATCTTATGTGCATCGCATCGCATGCGCATTGAGTCACGTCGCGTCACATGCTCATGGCATCACTTGATATCGTATCTTATGTAAATCCCATGCGCATTGAGTCTCGTCGCGTCACATGCGCATGCCATCGCTTGATATCGCATCTCATGTGCATCGCAGCGCATGCGCAATTAGTCACGTCGCATCACATGCGCATGTCATCGCTTGATATCGCATATTATGTGATTGCATCGCATTCACATTGATTCACGTCGCGTCACATGCGCATGGCATCGCTTGATATCGTATCTTATGTGCTTCGCATCGCATGCGCATTGAGCCACGTCGCGTCACATGCGGTTGGCATCGCTTGATATCGCATCTTATGTGCATCGCATCGCATGCGCATTGAGTCACATCGCGTCACATGCGCTTGGCATCGGTTGATATCGCATATTATGTGCATCGCATCACATTCACTTTGATTCACGTCGGGTCACATGCGCATGCCATCGCTTGTAATCGCATCTTATGTGCATCGCATCGCATGCGCATTGAGACACGTCACATCACATGCGCATGGCATCGCTTGATATCGCATCTTATGTGCATCGCATCGCATGCGCATTGAGTCACATCGCGTCACATGCACATGTTATCGCTTGATATCGCATCATATGTGCATCGCATCGCAGCGCAATTAGCCACAACACGCCACATGCGCATGGCATCGCTTTATATCGCATCTTATGTGCATCGCATCGCATGCGGATTGAGTCACTTCGCGTCACATACGCATGGCACCGCGAAGATATCTTTGGTTTGGTTTGGTTTAAGGGCGCTCAACTTGTAGGTCATCAGCGCCCTTAAAAGATCCATGCCAATAGACTGGTAGATATCGAATTTTATGTGCATCGCATCGCATGCGCATTGAGTCACGACTCGTCACATGCGCATGGTACCGCTTGTAATCGCATCTTATGCGCTGCGCATCGCATGCGCATTGAGTCACGTCGCGTCACATGCGCATGGCATCGCTTATTATCGCATCATATCTGCATCGCATCGCATGCGCATTGAGTCACCTCGCGTCCCATGCGCATGCCATCGCTTGATATCGCATCTCATGTGCATCACATCGCATGCGCATTGAGTCACGTCGCATCACATGCGCATGGCATCGCTTGATATCATATCTTATGTCCATCGCATCGCATGCGCATTGAGCCACATCGCGTCACATGCGCATGGCGTCGCTTGACAGCGCATCTTATGTGCATCGCATGCGCAATCAGTCACATGGCATCACATGCGCATGGCATTGCTCGACATCGCATCTTATGTGCATCGCATCGCACGCGCATTGACTCACATCGCGGCACATGCGCATGGCATCGCTTGATATCGCAACTTATGTGCCTCGCATCGCAGCGCATTCAGCCACTTCGCGTCACATACACATGGCACCGCTTGATATCGCATCTTATGTGCATCGCATCGCCTGCGCATTGAGCCACGACTCGTCACATGCGCATGGCATCGCTTGTATTCGTATCTTATCTGCATCTCATCACATGCGCATTGAGTCACGTCGCACCAATTGCGCATGACACCGCTCGACATCGCATATTATGTGCATCGCATCGGAGAGCATTGAGTCACATCGCGTCACATGCGCATGCATCGGTCGAAATTGCTTCTTATGTGCATCCGATCGCATGCGCATTGAGTCACGTCGCGTCACATGTGCATGGCATCGCTTGATATCGCATCTTATGTGCATCGCATCGTAGGCTCATTGAGTCACATCGCGTAACATGCGTATGGCAGCGCTTGATATCGCATCTTATGTGCATCGCATGGCAGCGCAATTAGCCACATCGCGCCACATTCGCATGGCATCGCTTTATATCGCATCTTGTTGTCATCGCGTGCTTATTGAGTCACGTCGCTTCACATGCGTATGGCATCGCTTGATATCGTATCTTAGGGAAATCCCATGCGCATTGAGTCTCGTCGCGTCACATGCGCATGGCATCGCTTGATATCGCATCTCACGTGGATCGCATCGCATGCGCATTGAGTCACGTCGCGTCATATGCGCATGGCATCTCTTGATATCGCATCTTATGTGCACCCCATCGCATGCGCATTGAGTCACGTCGCGTCACATGCGCATGGCATCTCTTGATATCGCATCTTATGTGCATCGCATCGCATGCGCATTGAGTCCCGTCGCGTCACATGCGAATGGCATGGCTTGTTATCGCATTTTATCTGCATCGCATCGCAGGCGCATTGAGTCACATCGCGTCACATGCGCATGGCATCGCTTGATAACGCAACTTATGTGCATCTCATCGCATGCGCATTGAGTCACGTTGCGCCTAATGCGCATGGCATCGCTTGAAATCGCATCTTATGTGCATATCATCGCAGCGCATTGAGTCACATCACACCACATGCGCATCGTTTGATATCGCATCTTATGTGCATCGCATCGCATGCGGATTGAGTCACATCACGTCACATGCGCATGGCATCGCTTGATATCGCATATTATGTGCATCGCATCGCATTCACATTGATTCACGTCGCGTCACATGCGCATGGCATCGCTTGATATCACATCTTATGTGCATCGCATCGCATTCACATTGATTCACGTCGCGTCACATGCGCATGGCATCGCTTGATATCGCATCTTATGTGCATCGCATGTCGTGCGCATTGAGTCACGTCGCGTCACATACGCATGGCAACACTTGATATCGTATCTTATGTAAATCCCATGCGCATTGAGTCTCGTCGCGTCACATGCGCATGCCGTCGCATGAAATGTCATCTCATGTGCATCGCAGCGCATGCGCAATGACTCACGTCGCATCACATGCGCAGAGCATCGATTGATATCGTATCTTATGGGCATCACATCGCATGCGCATTGAGCCACGTCGCGTCACATGCGGTTGGCATCGCTTGATATCGCATCTTATGTGCTTCGCATCGCATGCGCATTGAGTCACATCGCGTCACATGCGCTTGGCATCGGTTGATATCGCATCTTATGTGCAACGCACCGCATGCCCATTGACTCACATCGCGTCAAATGCCCATGGCATCGCTTCATATCCCATCCTTATGTGCATCGCATCGCATGCGCATTGAGTCACATCACGTCACATGCGCATGGCATCGCTTGATTACGCATATTATGTGCATCGCATCGCATTCACATTGATTCACGTCGCGTCACATGCGCATGGCATCGCTTGATATCGCATCTTATGTGCATCGCATCCCATTCACATTGATTCACGTCGGGTCACATGCGCATGCCATCGCTTGATATCGCATCTCATGTGCATCGCATTGCATGCGCATTGAGACACGTCACATCACATGCGCATGGCATCGCTTGATATCGCATCTTGTGTGCATCGCATCGCATGCGCATTGAGTCACATCGCATCACATGCGCATGGCATCGCTTGATATCATATCTTATGTCCATCGCATCGCATGCGCACTGAGCCACATCGCGTCACATGCTCATGGCATCGCTTGATAGCGCATCTTATGTGCATCGCATGCGCAATCAGTCACATGGCATCACATGCGCCTGGCATTGCTCGACATCGCATCTTATGTGCATCGCATCGCACGCGCATTGACCCACATCGCGGCACATGCGCATGGCATCGCTTGATATCGCATTTTATGTGCCTCGCATCGCAGCGCATTGAGCCACTTCGCGTCACATACACATGGCACCACTTGATATCGCATCTTATGTGCATCTCTTCACATGCGCATTGAGTCACGTCGCACCAATTGCGCATGACACCGCTCGACATCGCATATTATGTGCATCGCATCGGAGAGCATTGAGTCACATCGCGTCACATGCGCATTCATCGGTCGAAATTGCATCTTATGTGCATCCGATCACATGCGCATTGAGTCACGTCGCGTCACATGTGCATGGCATCGCTTGATATCGCATCTTATGTGCATCGCATCGCAGAGGCATTAAGTCACATCGCGTAACATGCGTATGGCAGCGCTTGATATCGCATCTTATGTGCATCGCATGGCAGCGCAATTAGCCACATCAAGCCACATGCGCATGGCATCGCTTTATATCGCATCTCATGTGCATCGCATCGCATGCGGATTGAGTCACATCACGTCACATGCGCATGGCATCGCTTCATATCGCACATTATGTGCATCGCATCGCATGCGCATTGAGTCACTTCGCGTCACATACGCATGGCACCGCTTGATATCGAATCTTATGTGCATCGCATCGCATTCACATTGATTCACGTCGTGTCACATGCGCATGGCATCGCTTGAAATCGCATCTTATGTGCATCGCATCGCATGCGCATTGAGTCACATCGCGTCACGTGCGCATGGCGTCGCTTGATATCGCATCTTATGTGCATCACATCGCAGCGCAATTAGTCTCATCACGCCACATGCGCATGGCATCGCTTGATATCGCATCTTATGTGCAACGCACCGCATGCGCATTGACTCACATCGCGTCAAATGCGCATGGCATCGCTTGATATCCCATCTTATGTGCATCGCGTCGCATGCGCATTGAGTCACATCGCGTCACATGCGCTTGGCATCGTTTGATATCGCATCTTATGTAAATCCCAGGCGCATTGAGCCTCGTCGCGTCACATGCGCATGCCTTCGCTTGATATCGCATTTCATGTGCATCGCGGCGCATGCGCAATGAGTCACGTCGCATCACATGCGCATGGCATCGCTTCATATCGCATCTTATGTGCATCGCATGCGCATTGAGGCACATCGCATCGCATGGGCATGGCATCGCTCGACATCGCATCTTATGGGCATCGCACCGCATGCGCATTGACTCACATAGCGGCACAAGCGCATGGCATCGCTTGATATCGCATCTTATGTGCCTCGCATCTCAGAGCATTGAGTCACATCACGCCACATACGCATGGTATCGCTTGATAATGCATCTTGTGTGCATCGCAACGCATGCGGATTGAGTCACATCACGTCACATGCGCATTGCATCGCTTGATATCGCTTATTATGTGCATAGCATCGCATGCGCATTGAGACACTTCGCGTCACATACGCTTGGCACCGCTTGATATCGCATCTTATCTGCATCGCGTCGCATGCCCATTGAGTCCCGACTCGTCACATGTACATGGCATCGCTTGTAATCGCATCTTATGTGCATCGCTCGCATGCGCATTGAGTCACGTCGCTTCACATGCGCATGGCATCGCTTGATATCGCATCTTATGTGCATCGGATCGCATGCGCATTGAGCCACATCGCGTCACATGCCCATCGAATCGCTTGATATCGCATTTTATGTGCATCGCATGCGCATTGAGTCACGTCGCTTCACATGCGCATGGCATCGCTTGATATCGCATCTTATGTGCATCGGATCGCATGCGCATTGAGCCACATCGCGTCACATGCCCATCGAATCGCTTGATATCGCATTTTATGTGCATCGCATGCGCATTGAGTCACGTCGCTTCACATGCGCATGGCATCGCTTGATATCGCATCTTATGTGCATCGGATCGCATGCGCAATTAGCCACATCACGCCACATGCGCATGGGATCGCTTGATATGGCATCTTATGTGCATCGCATCGCATGCGGATTGAGTCACATCACGTCACATGCGCATGGCATCGCTTCATATCGCACTATATGTGCATCGCATCGCATGCGCATTGAGTCACTTCGCGTCACATGCGCAAGGCATCGCTTGTTATCGCATCTTATGTGGATCGCATCGCATGCGCATTGAGTCACGTCGCGTCACATGCGCATGGCATCGCTTGATATCGTATCTTATGTGCATCTCATCGCATGCGCATTGAGCCACGTTGCGTAACATGCGCATTGCATCGCTTGATATCGCATTTTATGTGCATCGCATCGCATGCGCGTTGAGTCCCGTCGCACCACATGCGCATGACATCGCTCGACATAGCATCTTATGTGCATCTCATCGCATGCGCATTGAGACACATCGCGTCACATGCGCATGGCATCGCTTGATATCGCATCTTGTGTGCATTGCTTCGCAACGCATTGAGTCACATCGCGTCACATGCGCATGCATCGCTCGAAATCGCAACTTATGTGCATCGCATGCGCATTCAGTCACATCGTATCACACGCGCATAGCATCGCACGACATCGCATCTTGTGTGCATCGCATCGCATGCGCATTTAGTCACATCGCGTCGCATGCGCATGGGATCGCTTGACATCGCATCTTATGTGCATCGCATGCGCTTTGAGCCACATCGCATCACACGCGCATGGCATCGCTCGACATCGCATTTTATGTGCATCGCATCGCATGCGCATTGAGTCATGTGTCGTCACATTTGCATGGCATCGCTTAATATGGCATCCTATGTGCATCGCATTGCATGCGCAATGAGTCACGTCGCATCCCATGCGCATGGCACCGCTTGATATCGCATCTCATGTGCATCGCATCGCATTGAGTCACATTGCATCACGTGCACATGGCATCGCTTGATATCGTATCTTATGTGCATCTCATCGCATGCGCATTGAGCCACGTTGCGTCACATGCGCATTGCATCGCTTGATATCGCATCTTATGTGCATCGCATCGCATGCGCGTTGAGTCCCGTCGCACCACATGCGCATGACATCGCTCGACATGGCATCTTATGTGCATCTCATCGCATGCCTATTGAGTCACATTGCGTCACATGCACATGGCATCGCTTGATATCCCATCTTATGTGCACTGCATCGCATGCGCATTAAGTCACATTGCGTAACATGCCCATGCATTGCTCGACAGGGCATCTTATGTGCATCGCATGCGCATTGAGTCACATCGCATCACATGCGCATGGCATCGCTCGACATCGCAACTTATGTGCATCGCATCGCATGCGCATTGAGTCACATCGCGTCACATGCGCATGGCATTGCTTGATATCGGAGTTTATGTGCATCGCATCGCAGCGCATTGAGTCACATCACGCAACATGCGCATGGAATCGCTTGATATCGCATCCTATGTGCGTCGCATCGCATGCGGTTTGAGTCACATCACGTCACATGCGCATGGCATCGCTTGATATCGCATCTTATAAGCATCGCATCGCATGCGCATTGAGTCACTCGCGAAACATACGCATGGCATCGCTTGATATCGCATCTTATGTGCATCGCATCGCATGCGCATTGAGCCACGTCTCGTCACATGCGCATGGTATCGCTTGATATCGCATCTTCTGTCTGTCGCATCGCATGAGCATTGAGTCACGTCGCATCACATGCAAATGTCATCTCTTGATATCGCATCTTATGTGCATCGCATCGCTTGCGCATTGAGCCACGTCGCGTCACATGCGCATGGCATCGCTTGATATCGCATCTAATGTGCATCTCATAGCATTCGCAATGAGTCACGTCGCGTCACATGCGCATGGCATCGCTTGATATCGCATCTTATCTGCATCGCATCGCATGCGCATTGAGTCATGACGCACCACATGCGCATGACATCGCTCGACACCTCATTCTTTGTGCATCGCATCGCATGCGCATTTAGTCACATCGCGTCACATGCGCTTGGCATCGCTTGGTATCACATCTTATGTGCATCGCATGCGCGTTGAGTCACATCTCATCACACGCGCATTTCTTCGCTGGATGTCGCATCTGATGTGCATCGCATGGCATGCGCACTGAGTCACGTCGCGTGACATGCGCATGGCATCGCTTGATATCGCATCTTATGTGCAGCGCTTCGCAGCTTATAGAGTCACATGGCGTCACATGCGCATGCATCGCTCGAAATCGCATCTTATGTGCATCGCATGCGCATTGAGTCACATCGTATCACACGCGCATGGTATCGCTCGACATCGCATCTTTTGTACACGCATCGAATGCGCATTGAGTCACATCGCGTCACTTGCGAATGGCATCGCTTGATGTCGCATCTGATGTGCATCGCATGGCATGCGCATTGAGTCACGTCGCGTGACATGCGCATGGCATCTCTTGATATCGCATCTTATGTGCGTCGCATTGCTGCTCATTGAGTGACATCACGCCACATGCGCATGGCATCGCTTGATATCGCATCTTACTTGCATCGCATCGCATTCGTATTGAGCCACATCGCGTCACATGCGCATTGCATCGCTTGATGTCGCATCTTATGTGCATCCCATCGCATGCGCATTGAGTCACGTCGCGTCACATGCGTATGGCATCTCTTGATATCGCATCTTATCTGCATCGCATCGCAGCGCATTGAGTGACATCACGCCAAATGCGCATGGCATCGCTTGACATCGCATCTTATCTGCACCGTATCGCATGCGCATTGAGTCACATCGCACCACATGCGCATGACATCGGTCGACATCGCATCTAATGTGCATCGCATCGCAGCGCATTGTGTCACTTCGCGTCACACGCGCATGGCATCGCTCGACATCACATCTTATGTGCATCGCATCGCATGCGCATTGAGTCATGTCTCGTCACATTTGCATGGCATCGCTTGATATCTCATCTTATGTGCATGCGCATTGAGCCACGTCTCGTCACATGCACATGGTATCGCTTGATATCGCATCTTCTGTGCGTCGCATCGGGGGTTGGACGTTGACTGCCTTCCCCCCTTAAGGTGCGACTTGCGTGTGTACGCGGCGCTTATTGTTTGTGATTCAAGATTTTATTCCTTACGCAGCCAACGCGCACCCGGATCCTCGTCCCCCAACCCTGGGCAACGGAAATTATTCCGGCGAAGAGGTGCTAAATAAATTAGAGAGAGAGGGAATCTGAAATGCTAAGAACTCCTGAGAAAGGCACCCCTCAACGAGTGAGGAGCATAGTAAAAGAGCATGGAAGTGCCTCTAGTGTTAACACTAGTGTTAACACAAATCTGGATAGGTGTTTTAGTAATATAGATTTTACAGAAGAAGTAGAGGAGATAGAGAACATGGTGACAACCGGGGAAAGAATCACGAGGGATAACATTGGTGTAATACAGAGAAAGTTAATGAGCTTAGCCAGCAAGTTAAACCTGTCAACGGGTCGAATATATGAATTAGAAAAAGAAAACGACCGGTTGCGGAAGGAAAATGATAATTTAAAAATGGGGGTAAATAAACCTAGCTATGCCGCGGTAACCGTCCCAACCACCTTGAAAGGGAATGTTGGGAAAGACCATAAGATCCAAAACGCGATAAATTGTAAAACCGCTACGTTGTTTATCTCGACCGTGGGCAAAACATCTACGGAAACATATAAACGTATCGGAGAAGTAATCAACCCAGCTAAAGAGCGAATTCATTTTAAATCAATAAAACCATTAAAAGAAAAAAAGGATGTTGTAATTGAGGTAGAATCTGAAGGTGATATCGATAAAATTATAAACCATCCAATTTTTTCAAAAGAAATGATAATAGAAAAACCTAAAAGGTTCTTACCACGAATAATTTTGTATGATGTACCTAAATGGATCGACAATGAAAAGCTTCTAGATCTCATATATGAACAGAATCTAGCTGATGAATTAGGAAGGGATCAATATGATCAATTGATCAAACATAGATTTTTAACTGGTCCCCGAAGGGAGGATGTAGTGCACCACGTGTTAGAGGTTGATAAAAAACTCAGAAAGATAATTTTAGATAAGGGTAGATTATTCATTGACTATGTATGTATCACAGCCAAGGATTTCCTCGTGGTTCCCAGATGTAATAATTGCCAAGATTTGGGTCATGTCGGGAAAAATTGTCTAGCAAAGAAAAAGGTGTGTGGGCACTGTGGTGAGCAAGACCATATAAAAAAGGAATGCGAAAAGAAGCGTATGCCAGGGGTCTGCATAGCATGTATTAACAGGAACAAAAAAGATAAATGTAAAAAACCCAATACAATAGATTGTGAAGTATATAAGACACTTTTGCAGAGACAGATACAAAGAACTGACTATGGACAGTAACGGGCATAGCAAAAGTTGTAGTTTTTTAATGTGTGTGGTTTTATACTTCATTTTTATAGTTTTTACCCTTGTTTATTTTAGCTTGGAGCATCCAGTGGTTTATCTTAAAGCAGTGTTTTATGTACATGTTTTAATTATGACCATATATCCCTTTTACCTGTCGATTTTATTTTGTGTATATTGTTTTATATGTATGGGTGGTAATTTTTATAGATTTTATTGTTTTTATATGTTCACGCAGTTTTTTAAATTTTATTATTATTTAATTTTAGTCTTTAACCGCATGTGTTTTTACAATTTTCACGTAGTAGTTTTATCTTTAGATTTTAACAATACTTTTTACATTTTTTTCATACCCATTTTTTATGTAACTGATTTTATAATACATAAATCACGTCCTGCTGGCCTCTTTACCTTTGTACATGCTGGAATAAATTGTTCATTTTTTAGGGATCGGCTTTTAGACAATTTTATTAGTCCTTATTTTACTCTTGGATATAGACGGTTTTTGTTTTATTTTAATGGCTAATTTTAATTTTAATATTAAAATCGGACAATTAAATTGTGCAAGATCCAAGCATGTAACTCAAGAGATCAGAAAGGTGGCGGAGGATCTATCACTGGACGTTCTTTGCTTGCAAGAGCCGTATTCCAGGGGTGGGATTGTTCCGCGCATGCCCGCTAATAGTAATATCATTGTACATAACGATAACCCCATGAGTTGTGTGGTAATTTTAAATAAAAATGTTAAAATAATTAAAATAGACAAATATTGTAATAATTTTTGTAATTGCATAGAGATACATTCAGAAGGATTTAATTTAATCATCGTAAATATGTACTGCCAACCAAGTAGAGAAATAGGAGAGGGGTTATCGATATTAAAAAATATTTTTAGAACCTATAAGGACATGCCTGTTATTTTAACTAGTGACATAAATGCCAAGTCACACCTTTGGCACAGTGGTAGGGCCGACGACAGGGGTGAGAAGGTTGAGGAACTCATAATGGAACAAGATCTTGTAGTGCACAACCAACCTGGAAGCCCTCCCACATACATAGGGCGCGTAGGCGCAAATGCCAATATTGATATCACCGCCAGTAACAATAGAGCACAAGAGCTGGTTAACGAATGGCTTGTCACACAAAATATGACCAACAGCGACCACAACCTCATCACCTTCAAAATAAGTACAGATATCCCCGTGGAAATAGTTACGAAATTTAACTACAAGAAAGCAAACTGGAACAAACTGAGAGACATTTATCATGCACCGCCACCCATACAGGAAGGTCAGAATATTAATATTGCCGCAACCAACTTAAGCAAAAGCATCACATCTGCCATGCAAGAATGCATCCCCAAAACCAGACAGAAACACAAACCAAGCAACTCACCCTGGAGCGACGTTCTCCAACGTCTCAGACGAGTATGTAGGAAAACCAGGCGACTATACCAAAAATCCCTAAACCCGATAGAGCGTGATATTAGACTTACCATTTACCGTAGAAACAAACAAAAGTATGAAACAGCATTACTAAGACACAGAACAAACACATGGAACAAGTTTACTACGGATTGTTTGGAAAAGGACGCGTGGGGTGTTCCATACAAGATTATAAGAGAAAAATTTGCCCATAACACAATGTCCACCATTTTGAAGGAAGACGGCACACATACCAACAACGCCTTGGACACATATAGTTATCTTCTGCACAATCTACTTCCGGACGATGATCTCACAATAGAAACACAACAACACACAGATATTAGGAACAACATTATTCACCCACCTCTCAGACAAACACCAGTGACACCAACCACAGCAAGAGAAATAGTTAGGATAATTACACTAATGAAACGCAGGAAAGCACCCGGACCCGACAACATAACAATAGAGATACTCCAGGCAATAACCGAGAAAATAGTCGAATCACTAGTCAGTCTTTTCAACGAATGCTTAAGACAATGTAAAGTGCCGGACATATGGAAGAAGTCCAATCTGATTGTACTTAAAAAAGCACCGGACAAAGACCCCAAGCTCTTGAAATCATATAGACCAATCTGCCTTTTAAACACGATCGCCAAAGTTTTCGAGAAGGTTATATGCTCAAGACTAACAGACCTCATAGAAGACAAATTATACACGCATCAGTACGGGTTTAGGCAGGGCAAATCTGCAGATGATGCTTTAAATTACGCTGTTTCATTGGTGGATACAACAGATAGGAAATATGTGATAGGCATATCAATAGATATTGATGGAGCATTTGACAATCTATGGTGGCCTTCCCTATTTAACACACTTATTAAATACGACTGTCCTCAAAATCTGTATAATATTTTAATTAATTATTGTGAAAATAGGCATGTAAATTTTAGAGTTAATAACTACAGTTTTAACAAAATTTTAACCAAAGGCTGTCCGCAGGGATCTGTGTGCGGACCCACCCTATGGAATATTGGTTTTAACGAATGTTTAAAGTTTTTAAATAGGCTAGATAATGTATATGAAGTGGTGGCGTACGCTGATGACATACTTTTAATAATCCAAGCGGATACACGTAGAGAACTTGAATCCAGTGCCAATAACATACTGAACGCGATTTTAGACAGTTTCTCCTCAAACAAATTAAAAATTTCCGTTTCTAAAACAAAATATGTGTTGCTAAAAGGCTCGCTACAAAGATCTCCCATTTTAAAAATTAATAATGTAACAATCTCCAGAGTAAGTAGCATAAAATTTTTAGGGGTATATTTCAATGAAAAACTAAAGTTTAAAAGTCATGTAGATAACATCGCGACCAAAGCGTTTAAAATTTTAAGTAAAGTCGTGAGACTTACTTTTAACAACGGTAAAATCCCCTATAACGCTGTAAAATTGTACAATAGCGCCATATTAACTGGCATTGTAGCCTACGGGGCAAGTTGCTGGGGCGAGCGTGTGTTCCTCGAAGGAGCAAAGAATAAATTAAGAAGTATGCAAAGAAAAATTTTAATTCGTATGACAGGAGCATTCTCCACCACTCCAACCGATGCACTATACGTTATATTAGGTATTTTACCCATAGACTTAGACATTCGGAAAAGGGCTGCCCGTTACTGGCTCCGGAAGGGTAATAATGCAAGAGCCTCACAAATGGCAGGTTTCATGATAGATGACGAAACAGAGTTAAAAGAAAAAATACTAGATATTTGGCAAGATGAATGGCATGCTAGCTCTACTGGTCGCAGAACTTTTCAATTCTTTCCTAACGTAATTGAACGAATAAAAACTAGATATCTGAAACCATCACAAGGCCTTGTACATTACCTTTCCGGGCATGGGCCTTATCCAAAGTATTTGTATAGGTTTGGCCTAAAAGAAACAAATAGATGTCTCTGCAATAACATAGGTACCCCTGAGCATGCATTGTTTGAATGCCCACACACCGCAGACTTAAGACAAACGCACCAAACACGACTTCAAGGCAATAACATTTTAAACATTCTAAGGAATAAGAGACTTTGGAGGGTGTTAAGCATTATGGCGAACAAGTATTCTAAATTGAAGTTTGAGGAATTTTATCGTAGACAGTAGCTTTTTATGCGTATATAATTTTAAGTGTATTTGGGTGTATTGTTTTAATTGTGTATATTTTAGCGGTCATAACTCTCATTTTATTGTTTATCATTGATCGTACAAACTAAACTTTTTAACTATTTATTTTATTTATGTAGTTTTATGTAAATTTTTTAAGTAGTTGGATGTTTTTTAATCAATTTTTAATCAATTTTTATTAATATTATTATCTTTTATTTACTTAACATTTTATACTTATGCATGACTAAGTTTATTTTATAATTAGTTTTACCTCATATACGTACACATCCTGTATGTCTCTTATTCTGCTTTTTAATGGTTGTCAGCATGTTGGTTTTTAATGTGGTTTTAATATGGTTTTAATGTGTTGTTTATCAACTCCCCTTAATGTATTTTTTGATCTATGTATTTATAATATTAAACTCCCATAATTATCTGTAATCTTTTATATTGTATTAAATGTCAATCTATAAAAACGTGTATTGGACTCGGTCAAAATGTTAGATACCGAGTCATTTAAAAATGGGGTGCCCCCTAGTCCGCGGTTGCGCGAGCTAGGGGGCTTCTTTTTTTTTAATGTGCGTCGCATCGCATGCTCATTGAGTCACGTCGCGTCACATGCGCATGGCATCGCTTGATATCCCATCTTATGTGCATCGGATCGCTTGCGCATTGAGACACGTCGCGCCACATGCGCATGACATCGCTTGATATCGCATCTTATGTGCACCTCATCGCATTCGCATTGAGTCACGTTCCGTCACATGTGCCTGGCATCGCTTGATATCGCATCTTAACTTCATCGCATCGCATGCGCATTGAGTCATGTCGCACCACATGCGCATGACATTGCTCGACACCGCGTTTTTTGTGCATCGCATCGCATGCGCATTGAGTCACATCGCGTCACATGTGCTTGGCATCGCTTGATATCACATCTTATGGGCATCGCATGCGCATTGAGTCACATTTCATCACACGCGCATGGCATCGCTCAACATCGCATTTAATGTGCATCGCATCGCATGCGCATTGAGACATATCGCGTCACATTTGCATGGCATCGCTTGATATCGCATCTTACGTGCATCGCATCGCATGCGTATTGAGTCACATCACGCCACATGGACATGGCATCGCTTGATATCGCATCTTATGTGCATCACGTCGCATGCGGATTGAGCCACATCGCGTCACATGTGCATGGCATCACTTTTTATCGCATCTTATGAGCATCGCATCCCATGCGCATTGAGTCACTTCGCGTCACATGCGCGTGGCATCCCTTGTTATCGCATCTAATGTGCATCGCTACGCATTCGCATTGAGTCACGTCGCGTCCCATGCGCATGGCCTCGCTTGATATCGCATCTTATGTGCATCGCATTGCATGCGCAATGGGTCACGTCGCGTCACATGCGCATGGCATCGCTTGATAGCGCATCTTATGTGCATCTCACCGCATGTGCATTGAGTCACGTCGCATCATAAGCGCATGGCATCGCTTGATGTCGCATCTTATGTGCATCGCATGCGCATCTAGTCACGTCCCACCACATGCGCATGACATCGCTCTATATCGCATCTTATGTGCATCGCCTCGCATGCGCGTTGAGTCACATCGCGTCACATGCGCATGGCATCGCTTGATATCGCATCTTATGTGCAGCGCTTCGCAGCGCATTGAGTCACATCGCGTCACATGCGCATGCATGCTCGAAATCGCATCTTATCTGCATCGCATGTGCATTGAGTCACATCGTATCACACGCGCATGGCATCGCTCGACATCGCATCTTATCTGCATCGTATCGCATGCGCATTGAGTCACGTCGCACCAGATGCGCATGACATCGGTCGACATCGCATTTAATGTGCATCGCATCGCATGCGCATTGAGTCACATCGCGTCACCTGCGCTTGGCATCGCTTGATATCACATCTTATGTGCATCTCATCGCATGCGCATTGAGTCACGTCGCATCATATGCATATGGCATCGCATGATATCGCATGTTATGTGCATCGCATGCGCATCTAGTAACGTTCCACCACATGCACATGACATCGCTCTATATCGCATTTTATGTGCATCGCATCGCATGCGCGTTGAGTCACATCGCGTCACATGCGCATGGCATCGCTTGATATCGCATCTTATCTGCAACGCATCGCATGCGCATTGAGTCATGTCGCACCACATGCGCATGACATCGCTCGACACCGCATTTTTTGTGCATCGCATCGCATGCGCATTGAGTCACATCGCGTCACATGCGCTTGGCATCGCTTGAGATCACATCATATGTGCATCGCATACGCATTGAGTCACATCTCATCACACGCGCATGGCATGGCTCAACATCGCATCTAATGTGCATCGCATCGCATGCGCATTGAGCCATATCGCGTCACATTTGGATGGCATCGCTTGATGTCGCATCTTAGGTGCATCGCATCGCATGCGTATTGAGTCACATCGCGTCACATGCGCTTGGCATCGCTTGAGATCACATCATATGTGCATCGCATACGCATTGAGTCACATCTCATCACACGCGCATGGCATGGCTCAACATCGCATCTAATGTGCATCGCATCGCATGCGCATTGAGCCATATCGCGTCACATTTGGATGGCATCGCTTGATGTCGCATCTTAGGTGCATCGCATCGCATGCGTATTAAGTCACATCACGCCACATGGGCATGGCATCGCTTGATATCGCAACTTATGTGCATCGCATGCGCATTGAGGCACGTCGCGTCACATGCGCATGGCATCGCTTGATATCGCATCTCATGTGCATCGCATCGCATGCGCATTGAGTTACCTCGCATCACATGCGCATGGCATCGCTCGACATCGCATCTTTGTACATCGCATCTAATGCGCATTTAGCCACATCGCGTCACTTGCGAATGACATCGCTTGATGTCGCATCTGATGTGCATCGCATGGCTTGCGCATTGAGTCACGTCGCGTGACATGCGCATGGCATCTCTTGATATCGCATCTTATGTGCGTTGCATGGCAGCGCATTGACTGACATCACGCCACATGCGCATGGCATCGCTTGATATCGCATCTTATGCGCATCGCATCGCAGCGCATTGTGTCAAATCGCGTCACATGCGCATGCATCGCTCGACATCGCATCTTATTGTCATCGCATGCGCATTGAGTCACATCGCATTTCACGCGCATGGCATCGCTCGACATCGCATCTTATGTGCACCGCATCGCATGCGCATTGAGTCATCTCTCGTCACATTTGCATGGCATCGCTTGATATCGCATCTTATGTGCATCGCATCGCATGCGCACTGAGCCACGTCTCGTCACATGCGCATGAGATCGCTTGATATTTCATCATCTGTGCGTCGCATCGCATGCGCATTAAGTCACGTCGCGTCACATGCGCATGGCATCGCTTGATATCGCATCTTATGTGCATCGCATCGCTTGCGCATTGAGTCACGTCGCGTCACAGGCGCATGGCATCGCTTGATATCGCATCTTATGTGCATCTCATCGCATGCGCATTGAGTCACGTCGCGTCACATGCGCATGGCAGCGCTAGATATCGCATCTTATCTGCAACGCATCGAATGCGCATTGTGTCACATCCCGTCACATGCGCATGGCATCGCTTGATGTCTCATCTTATGTGCATCGCATCGCAGCGCATTGAGTCACATCACGCCACATGGGCATGGCATCGCTTGATATCGCATCTAATGTGCATCGCATCGCATGCGGTTTGAGTCACATCAAGTCACATGCGCATGGCATCGTTTGATATCGCATCTTACGTCCTCCGCATCGCATGCGCGTTGAGTCACTTCGCGGTCACGTACGGATGGCATCGCTTGATATCGCATTTTATGTACATCGTATCGCATGCGCATTGAGTCACGTCGCGTCACATGCGCATGGCATGCCTTGACATCGCATCTTATCTGCATCGTATCGCATGCGCATTGAGTCACGTCGCACCACATGCGCGTGACATCGGTCGACATCGCCTCTAATGTGCATCGCATCGCATGCGCATTGAGTCACATCGCGTCACATGCGCTTGGCATCGCTTGATATCGCATCTTTTGTGCATCGGATCGACAGCGCATTGAGCCACCTCACGTCAGATGCGCATGGCATCGCTTGATATCGCATCTTATGTGCATCGCATCGTATGCGCATTGAGCCACGTCGCGTCACATGCGCATGGGATCGCTTTACATCGCACCTAATGTGCATCGCATCGCATGCGAATTGAGTCACGTCGCGTCACATGCGCATGGCATCGCTTGATATCGCATCTCATGTGCATCGCAGTGCATGAGCAATGAGTCACGTCGCATCACATACGCATGGCATCGCTTGATATCGCATCTTATGTGCATCGTATCGCATGCGCATTGAGCCACGTCGCGTCACATGCGCATGGCATCGCTTCATATCGCATCTTATGTGCATCCTATGCGCATGGAGGCACATCGCATTGCATGCGCATGGCATCGCTCGACATCGCATCTTATGGGCATCGCACTGCATGGGCATTGAGTCACGTCACATCACATGCGCATGGCATCGCTTGATATCGCATCTTATGTGCATCGCACCGAATGCGCATTGTCTCACATCGCGGCACATGCGCATGGCATCGCTTGGTATCGCTTATTATGTGCATCGCATGCGCATTGAGCCACGTCGCGTCACATGCGCATGCCATCGCTTGATATCGCATCTCATGTGCATCGCATCGCATGCGCATTGAGTCACGTCACATCCCATGCGCATGGCATCGCTTGATATCGCATCTTGTGTGCATCGCAACGCATGCGCATTGAGTCACTTCGCGTCACATACGCATGGCACCGCTTCATATCATATCTTTAGTCAATCGCATTGCATGCGCATTGAGCCACATCGCGTCACATGCGCATGGCATCGCTTGATAGCGCATCTTATGTGCATCGCATGCGATATCAGTCACATGAGATCACATGCGCATGGCATCGCTCGACATCGCATCTTATGTGCATCGGATCGCACGCGCCTTGACTCACATCTCGGCACTTGCGCATGGCATCGCTTGATATCGCATCTTATGTGCCTCGCATCGCAGCGCAGTACGTCACATCACGCCACATGGGCATGGCATCGCTTGATAACGCATCTTATGTCCATCTCATCGCATGCGCATTGAGTCACATCGCGTCTAATGCGCATGGCATCGCTTGATATCGCATCTTATGTGCATCGCATAGCATCGCAGCGCATTGAGTCACATGACGCCACATGCGCATGGCATCGCTTGATATCGCATCTTATGTGCATCGCCTCGCATGCGGATTGAGTCACATCACGTCACATGCGCATGGCATCGCTTGCTATCGCATATTATGTGCATCGCATCGCATTCACATTGACTCACGTCGCGTCACATGCGCATGGCATCGCTTGATATCGCATCTTATGTGCATCGCATCGCATTCACATTGATTCAGGTCGCGTCACATGCGCATGGCATCGCTTGATATCGCATCTTATGTGCATCGCATCGCATGCGCATAGAGTCACGTCGCGTCACATGCGCATTGCATCACTTGATAACGTATCTTATGTGCATCGCATCGCATGCGCGTTGAGTCACATCGCGTCACATGCGCTTGGCATCGCTTGATATCGCATCTTATGTGCATCACATGCGCATTGAGGCTCGTCGCGTCACATGCGCATGGCATCGCTTGATATCGCATCACATGTGCATCGCATCGCATGCGCATTGAGTTACATCGCATCACATGCGCATGGCATCGTTTGATATCGCATCTTATGTGCATCGCATCGCATGCGCATTGAGCCACATCGCGTCACATGCACATGGCATCGCTTGATATCGTATCTTATGTGTATCGCATCGCATCGCAGCGCATTGAGTCACATCGCATCACATGCGCATGGCATCGCTTGATATCGCATCTTATGTGCATCGCATCGCATGCGCATAGAGTCACGTCGCGTCACATGCGCATTGCATCACTTGATAACGTATCTTATGTGCATCGCATCGCATGCTTATTGAGTCACGTCGCATCACATGCGCATGGCATCGCTTGATATCGCATCTTATGTGCATCGCATGCGCATTGAGGCTCATCGCGTCACATGCGCATGGCATCGCTTGATATCGCATCACATGTGCATCGCATCGCATGCGCATTGAGTTACATCGCATCACATGCGCATGGCATCGTTTGATATCGCATCTTATGTGCATCGCATCGCATGCGCATTGAGCCACATCGCGTCACATGCGCATGGCATCGCTTGATATCGCATCTTATGTGCATCGCATCGCATGCGCATAGAGTCACGTCGCGTCACATGTGCATCGCATCACTTGATAACGCATCTTATGTGCATCGCATCGCATGCGCGTTGAGTCACATCGCGTCACATGCGCTTGGCATCGCTTGATATCGCATCTTATGTAAATTCCATGCGCATTGAGTCTCGTCGCGTCACATGCGCACGGCATCGCTTGATATCGCATCACATGTGCATCGCATCGCATGCGCATTGAGTTACATCGCATCACATGCGCATGGCATCGTTTGATATCGCATCTTATGTGCATCGCATCCCATGCGCATTGAGCCACATCGCGTCACATGCACATGGCATCGCTCGACATCGCATCTTATGTGCATCGCATCCCAGGCGCATTGAGTCACATCGCGTCACATGGGCATGGCATCGCTTGATATCGCATCTTATGTGCATCGCATGCGCATTGAGGCACGTCGCGTCACATGCGCATGGCATCGCTTGATATCGCATCTCATGTGCATCGCATCGCATGCGCATTGAGTTACATCGCATCACATGCGCATGGCAGCGCTTGATATCGCATCTTATGTGCACCGCATCGCAGGCGCATTGAGTCTCGTCGCGTCACATGCGCACGGCATCGCTTGTTATCGCATCTTATGCGCATCGCATCACATTTACATTGATTCACGTCGCGTCACATGCGCATGGCATCGCTTGATATCGCATCTTATGTGCATCGCATCGCATGCGCATTGAGTCACGTCGCGTCACGTGCGAATGGCACCGCTTGATAACGCAGCTTATGTGCATCTCATCGCATTGGCATTGAGTCACGTCTAATGCACATGGCATCGCTTGATTTCGCATGTTATGTGTATCGCATAGCATGCGCATTAAGTCACGTCGCACCACATGCATATGACATCGCTCGACGTCGCATCTTATGTGCATCGCATCGCATGCGCGTTGAGTCACGTCGCGTCACATGCGCATGCCATCGCTTGATATCGCATCTCATGTGCATCGCATCCCATGCGCATTGAGTCACGTCACATCACATGCGCATGGCATCGCTTGATATCGCATCTTATGTATATCGCACCGCATGCGCATTGTCTCACATCGCGACACATGCGCATGGCATCGCTTGATATCGCATCTTGTGTGCATCGCATCCCATGCGCATTGAGTCACGTAACATCACATTCGCATGGCATCGCTTGATATCGCACTTTTGTGTGCATCGCAACGCATGCGCAGTGAGTCAGTTCGCGTCACATACGCATGGCACCGCTTGATATCATACCTTTAGTCAATCGCATCGCATGCGCATTGAGCCACATCACGTCACATGCGCATGGCATCGCTTGATAGCGCATCTTATGTGCATCGTATGCGCAATCAGTCACATGAGACCACATGCGCATGGCATCGCTCGACATCGCATCTTATGGGCATCGCATCGCACGCGCATTGACTCACATCGCGGCACATGCGCATGGCATCGCTTGATATCGCATCTTATGTGCCTCGCATCGCAGCGCATTGTGTCACAGCACGTCACATGCGCATGGCTTCGATTGATATCGCATCTTATGTGCGTCTCATCGCATGCGCATTGAGTCACGCCGCGTCAGATGCGCATGGCATCGCTTGATATCGCATCTTATGTACATCGCATCGCATGCGCATTGGGTCGCGTCGCACCACATGCGCATGACATCGCTCGACACCCCATCTTTTGTGCATCGCATCGCATTCGCATTGAGTCACATCGCGACACATGCGCTTGGGATCGCTTGATATCGCATCTTTTGTGCATCGGATCGACAGCGCATTGAGCCACATCACGTCAGATGCGCATGGCATCGCTTGATATCGCATCTTATGTGCATCGCATCGCATGCGCATTGAGTCACGACTCGTCACATGCGCATGGCATCTCTTGATATCGCATCTAATGTGCATCGCATCGCATGCGCATTGAGTCACGTCGCGTACATGCGCATGGCATCGGATGTTATCGCATCTTATCCTCATCGCATCGCATTCACATTGATTCACGTCGCGTCACATGCGCATGGGATCGCATGATATCGCATCTTATGTGCATCGCATCGCATGCGCATTGAGTCACGTCGCGTCACATGCGCATGGCATCGCTTGATATCGCATCTTATGTGCATCTCATCGCATGCGCATTGAGTGTCGTTGCGTCACATGCGCATGGCATCGCTTAATATCGCATCTTATGTGGATCGCATCGCATGCGCATTGAGTCACATCGCACCACATGCGCATGACATCGTTCGACACCGCATCTTTTGTGCATCGCATCGCATGCGCATTGAGTCACATCGCGTCACATGCGCTTGGCTTCGATTGATATCGCATCTTATGTGCCTCGCATGCGCATTGAGTCACATTGGATCACACGCGCATGGCATCGCTCGACATCGCATCTTATGTGCATCGCATCGCATGCGTATTGAGTCACATCGCGTCAAATGCGCATGGCATCGCTTGCTGTCGCATCTTATGTGCATCGCATCGCAACGCATTGAGTCACGTCGCGTCAGATTTGCATGGCATCGCTTGATATCGCATCCTATGTGAATCGCATCGCATGCGCATTGAGTCACGTCGCGCCACGTTTGCATGGCATCGCTTGATATCGCATCTTATGTGCATCGCATCGCAAGCGCATTGAGTCACGTCGCGTCACATGCGCAAGAAATCGCTTGATATCTCATCTCACGTTCATCGCATCGCATGCGCATTGAGTCGCATCGCGTCACATGCCCATGCATCGCTCGACATCGCATCTTATGTGCATCGCATGCGCATTGAGTCACATCGCATCACATGCACATGGCATCGCTCGACATCGCAACTTATGTGCATCGCATCGCATGCGCATTGAGTCACATCGCGTCACATGCGCATGTCATCGCTTGATATCGCATCTTATGTGCATCGCATCGCATGCGTATTGAGTCACATCGCGTCACACGCGAATGGCATCGCTTGATATCACATCTTATGGGAATCGCATCGCATGCGTATTGAGCCACATCGCGTCACATGCGCATGGCATCGCTTGATATCCAATCTTATGTGCATCGCATCGCATGCGCCTTGAGTCACGTCCCCTCCGGAGGAGTGTCGCCTTGTCGTGGCGGAGGGGCTCAGTACCTGAACCAGACGGCCTACTAAGTGTCATTTTGACTACTGGTAGGCAAGAGGTGAGGGGAAGCAAAGAACATTCCAAACGGGTAGATGAGGCTCGGTAGTCTTGGTCGACGACTCATCTAGGAGAAGAGGACTCCGAAATCAAACTCCCCCAGGGGCTCCTACTTTGGTAGGTACGGGTTTGGCGCACCCGGGGCCCCGTGCCATACTCTCGATTGGGTTCCTCCAAGAGGTGAGAGAGCACATGCCAAACGCCCAATCAAGTTTGGTCCACTTTTGTGTTTGACCTCCCACCTTGTTACCTCCCTGTACACAGTCTGATGGATAACCTACGCGCGGGTTGGAGGATGGGGTGACGCAAGGGGTGACTGGGTAATCGCGTAAGTCCCAGCCCCTGGTTATCATGTAGGATCTGTTTGCGTATCCGCTGATAAAGGTCAGTCCCGGGGAGGGGCCATTGC
This sequence comes from Tenodera sinensis, assembly GCA_030765045.1. Classification (NCBI taxonomy): domain Eukaryota; kingdom Metazoa; phylum Arthropoda; class Insecta; order Mantodea; family Mantidae; genus Tenodera; species Tenodera sinensis. The sequence goes on from CM060973.1 coordinate 47,808,240, forward strand.
ATGAGCTGATGCACTCCTGAAGGCGATTGGGTCCCTCTGTCTATACATTGGGAGGTGAGACCCTAGGGTGAGCAAGGTCCAGGCCAGGACTCTCACCTAAGCCGGGGTGGCGCCCAGGATGTGAGCATGCCATCGGAGACATTTGCAACGGTGGAGGATATCATCGCCATGGGACATCCTAAACAAAATATAAAAAACCAGAAAACGATTGGAAAGGAAGTAGCAGAGTTGAGTGGTCCTCGCTACTTAGTGATATCAAGAACAGAGGAAGGTAAAACATTCAGATCGGTGAATCCTTTCGTGATACAGAAGGGTCTCGATAAGATAGCTGGCCCAGTGAAGAACTGCACAAGATCGCGAAACGGCACGCTGCTTGTTGAATCTATTTCAGCAGCACAGGCAGCTACTATTGTAAAAGCCAACATGTTAGCCAGCTATCCGGTGCGTGTAGAGATGCACAAAACTTTGAACTCCTCTCGCGGCGTTGTGAACACACGCGCATTGGACGATATGTCCAATGATGAAATTAAGGAGAACCTCGCAGATCAAGGTGTAATATCTGTTTATCGGGTTCAGAGGAAAGATGGAGGCGAATATCTGCCTACCCGTACCCTTTTCCTTACCTTTGATCGGGTAGATCTCCCGCAAAGGATAAAGGCTGGGTACGAGGCCATTGAAGTAAGACCTTACATTCCGAGCCCGCTTAGATGTTACAAATGCCAGCGCTTTGGTCATACAAGTGACACGTGCAGTGGTAGAGCTACCTGCGTAAACTGTGGAGGCATCGCCCATGACGATGACTGTACCTCACCTCCCAGTTGTATTAACTGCAGGGGAGAACATCCAGCAAACTCCCGAGAATGTCCGCGCTATATGGAGGAAAGAGCTATCCAGGAGATCCGGGTTAGAGAGAAGGTGTCCTTCTCAGAAGCCCGAAAGCTCTTACGTTTGCGCCAGCCCGCTATCCCGAGCTCCGGTACCTATAGCTCGGTTGCAGCTAAAGCAGTACCATGTCGGGAAATCGCAACTCAAACTAGCGATATAAATGGGGCAACAATCTCAGAAAAAATTCTTGTAGCTAGGTCACATCCAAAGCCTCAGACATCACCAAAGTCCGCCAGAGCATCTATAAGCACCGCAGTTCAATCCAGCAGAACAGGAAGGTCACCAACAAAGAAGCCAACCTCGACAAGTAGACCAATTGTATACGATGCTTCACCGATCAAGTTTAAGACCGAATATAAAAGATCCGATTTCCTCAAGGCAAGCAAGGTTTCTCCCAAGCCATCAAAGGGAAAGAAAAAGCCATCCCTCTTCAGAGGGATCCTCTGGTATGGCTACAGACCGGCAAATGTCATCTTCGCCGGTCCCCGTTAGCAACCGGTTCGAGACACTCGAACCCAAGTTTGCTATGGGAAGACGCACGTCCTCGGCAGAGGACATGGAACTAGAATCTGCCCACACTGGAAGACCCCCAGTGGAAAAGAGGCGCGAAAAAGCGTCCGAAAAGAACGTCAGCCCAAGAGAGAAAAGGGCTAAATTAGTTCGACAACCGCCTGCTCCAAAGTAATGAAGAGTTACCTTGGAATTACCTATCCCATACACAATGCAATATGACTATCCTACAATGGAACGTACGTGGCATTCGAACTCAAAGGCCAGAACTTGAGCTCTTGCTCAAAGAAAACGAACCTCTGGTCGCATGTTTGCAAGAGACTAAGCTGCGTCCTCGAGACGCTTTCCATCTAAGGCGATACACCCCAGTACGGTGTGATGTCACACCAGAAGAGGGTGTACCGGCACATGGCGGCGCTATGATACTTGTCAGAGATGACGTATATATGCAAACTCTACCTTTGCACTCTGATATACAATCAGTTGCTGTACGGATTAAACTGCCAAACATCCATTTCACCATCTGTAATCTATATCTGCCTCCGTCTCATGACTTCTCTCAGCATGAGTTAGAAGATCTAGTTTCCCAGTTACCAACACCGTTCCTGTTGGTGGGAGACTTCAATGCGCACCACCCGCTGTGGGGTTCAAGCCGCGCTTGTGCGAGAGGTACACTTATTTCCGATTTCTTAGACAGTCACAACCTAGCTCTCCTCAACACTGGAGAGCCTACATTCATTTCTGACACTCATAACAGTTTTTCACACCTTGATCTTTCGATTTGTTCACCTCAATTGGCAGTCTCCTTACAATGGAATGTCATCTCTGATCTACACTCTAGTGACCATTTCCCATGTCTTATTAGTCTCTTGACGCAACATACGTATTCCACACGTATGCCCAGATGGCGTTTGGACCATGCCAACTGGAACCTCTACACCCAGTTGGCTGTCTTTACGTACAACGAGCACGACTCAGTGAATAATTTGGCGCAGCATCTCACGGAGACGATTCTCTCTGCTGCTGAACAATCGATTCCGCGGTCGACTACACACCCCCGTCGATTTCCCGTCCCCTGGTGGACGGAAGAATGTCGGAATGCCATTCGTGCTCGAAGGCGTGCACTTAGGGTTTTCCAACGTCATCCTACTTTGGAAAACCTGATCGAATACAAGAAAATGCGCGCCAGATCCAGACAAGTCATTAAGGATAGCAAAAAGTCATCATGGAGCAAATTTGTAGCTTCATTTAACCGACACACACCTTCCTCGGTTGTGTGGGATAGATTAAAGCGTGTTGCAGCTAAAACGACCCAAATACCAATAGCGGGACTAAAAACAGCCACAGGAGCTGTTGTTGATTCATTTGAAGTGGCCAATACCTTTGGCAGTGCTTTCGCACAAGTGTCTAGCTCGGAAAACTACTCCCCTGAGTTCCTTCCATTTAAAACTCAGGTGGAATCTCAAGGCTTCACGTTTCGTTCTAGAAACGTAGAAGATTACAATCGCCTTTTCACCATGGCGGAGCTGGAGCATTCCCTGAAATCTTCGCGATGTTCAGCACCAGGACCGGACGGTATTCATGTACAAATGTTACAACAGCTCTCTCCTGAAGGTAAGGCATTCCTGCTCGAGGTCTATAATCGTGTTTGGGTTGACAGTATACTCCCAGAAAATTGGCGGGAGGCCACCGTTATTCCCATCTTGAAGGCTGGGAAGGACCGTCATCTTCCCTCCAGCTATCGTCCTATTTCCCTCACCAGTTGCGTTTGCAAGGTGATGGAACGCATGATCAATGGACGATTGGTATGGTGGTTAGAAAGTCGTAACCTACTGACTAACATCCAGTGTGGTTTTCGACGACGCCGTTCAACTGTTGACCATCTTGTGTCAATATCGACACAGATAATGGACGGCTTTATGAAGAACTGTCAAACCGTTGGCATATTTTTCGATCTTGAGAAGGCTTATGATACGTGCTGGCGAGCAGGGATTCTACGTTCCCTGTATGCCTGGAACATACGTGGACGCCTACCACTTTTCATTCAGGAGTTTATGAAGGACCGCTTTTTCCGAGTAAGGGTCGGCTCGGTTTTTTCTAATTCTTTTGTTCAGGAGGAGGGAGTACCTCAGGGTTCGGTGCTAAGTGTCACGCTCTTTGCTATAGCAATTAACTCCATCTGGAAATGTGTTCCACCTGGAGTTTCGTCATGCCTATTCGTAGACGACTTCGCTGTCTATTGCACTTCTCAGCGAACGGCGTTCTTACAACGGCGCCTGCAGCAATGTTTGGACAACCTTAGAGAATGGAGCATGAAAAACGGCTTCCGTTTCTCAATTGAGAAGTCAATCTGCGTTAATTTCTGGCGCCGTAGGAGACGATTACCACCTTCGCTCCGATTTGGTCCAGATTCACTTCCCTTCGCAGAAGAGACGCGCTTCCTGGGTTTGATCTTGGACAGGAAGCTTAGTTGGTCGTCGCATATTGCACAGCTAAGAGCGAGATGTGACCGTTCCCTAAATATTATGCGAGTACTGAATGGCAAATCGTGGGGAGCGGATCGAACAATTTTGTTGCGAATATATCGCGCATTGGTCCGATCCAAGCTAGACTATGGGTGTATTGTTTATTCGTCAGCACGACCATCTGTGCTGAGAAGATTAGACGTGGTCCATAATAGGGGCATCCGCATTGCAACAGGAGCTTTTCCAACAAGCCCAGTGGTGAGCCTTTACGCCGAGTCCGCAGAACCTCCTCTGCAATATCGGCGTGAGATTCTCTTGGCAAATTATGGTTGTGCGCTTAGATGTATGCCTAAGCACCCAACGTTCGCTTCTTTTTTCACCACCACGCTAAGAGAACGATATAGAAATAGCACCCTTAATCCAAAGCCTGCGGGGTTCCGTTTCCAAGAGCTCCTAGTGAAGCTTGGAGTGGAACTGCCTGTGATGTTTGCCAAGGGCGAGAGACTTTACCCCCCTTGGCTATCTGGTACGCCCCATGTAGATCTTGGGATGACCATACACCAGAAGTCCACGATGCCTATTTCAAGTATCCGCACGTGTTTCTTAGAATTTTTATCAGGCTACTCTGACCGTAAATATATTTACACCGATGGATCAAAGAACACCAACGGTGTTGGATGTGCTTATGTTTATGGAACCGAACCATATACATTCGGTTTTCCAAATAGCACTTCCATTTTTACTGCAGAGCTTTATGCAATCTATCGAGCCGTTTTGTATGTTCGCCGTCGTAAATTAGGTGACTGCCTGATTTTGAGCGATTCCCTTAGTGCACTGCAGAGCCTTTGTCAGTTGTACAACCCCCACCCTATTGTACAACGTATCCAGGATGCCCTCCATGTTTTACACGCTTCTGGCGTTGACGTGGTGTGTGCATGGATTCCTGGTCACGTAGGTTTGCCTGGGAATGAAAAGGCAGATTTAGCAGCAAAGACGGCAACTACAGAACCCAGAATTATCATCTCACGTGTTACTTCGGAAGACTTTAGGCTTGAAGTGCGGAGAGCGGTGCTGTCGTCCTGGCACGACGAGTGGTCAGCTCTCCGCGGTAATAAGCTTAGAGAAGTGAAAGAACTTCCGATAAACTGGGTAACTTCCTGTCGCACATCTCGTCGCGAGGAGGTTAGTTTGGCTCGATTAAGAATAGGGCACTGCAATTTTTCGCACGGTTACCTATTTAAAAGGGACCCTGCGCCTCTATGTCCGCTGTGTGACAACTTTTTGTCGGTTCGCCACGTGCTCCTAGAGTGTTACTCTCTAGCGCACCTTCGGGATTCTCTGCAGCTGCCTGCCAGACTTGCAGAGGTCCTAGCGGACGACAAAACAGCGGTTGATAGAGTTTTTAATTTTTTAGCGCAGTGCAATATAAATTTGAGGATTTAAATTTTTTAATTATCTTGTTCTGCTTTTGGACATATTTATCACCTTGTTTCATATCTGGCTATTGCCACTGATTGTTACCTTGTATATTTTGTTGTTTCTAGTATTTTTATTTTTTGAGTGAAATTTATATCTGGCTATTGCCATGAGTCTGTTAAGGGCGCTGATGACCTAGAAGTTGAGCGCCCTTAAACCAAATCCAATCCAATCCTTGAGTCACGTCGCGTCACATGCCCATGGCATCTCTTGATATCGCATTCTATGTGCTTTGCATCGCAGCGCATTGAGTGACATCACGCCACATGCGCATGGCATCGCTTGATATCGCGTCTTACGTGCAACGCATCGCATGCGCATTGAGCCACGTCGCGTCACATGCGCATGGCATCCCTTGAATTCGCTTCTTATCGGCATCGTATAAAATGCGCATTGAGTCACATCGCATCACATGCGCATGGCATGATTCGATATCGCAACTTATGTGCATCGCATCGCAAGCGCATTGAGTCACATTGCGGCATATGCGCATGGCATCGCTTGATATCGCATCTTATGTGCATCGCATCGCAGGCGCATTGAGTCACATCGCATCACATGCGCATGGGATCGCTTGATATCGCAGCTTCTGTGCGTCGCTTCGCATGCGCATTGAGTCACGTCGCGTCACATGCGCATGGCATCGCTTGAAATGGCATCTTATGTGCATCGCATCGCTTGCCCATTGAGTCACGTCGCGTCACATGCGCATGGCATCGCTTGATATCGCATCCTATGTGCATCTCATCGCATGCGCATTGAGTCACGTCGCGTCATATCCGCATAGCATCGCTTGATATCGCATCCTATGTGAATCGCATCGCATGCGCATGGAGTCATGTCGCACCACGTGCGCATGACATCGCTCCACACCGCATTTCTTGTGCATCGCATCGCATGCGCATTGAGCCATATCGCGTCACATTTGCATGGCATCGCTTGATATCGCAGCTTATGTGCATCGCTTCGCAGCGCATTGAGTCACATCCCGTTGCATGCGCATGCATCGCGCGAAACCGTATCTCATGTGCTTCGCGTGCGCATTGAGTCACATCATATCGCAGGCGCATGGCATCGCTCGACGTCACATCTTTTATACATCGCATCGCATGCGCATTGAGTCACATCGCGTCACATGCGAACGGCTTCGCTTGATATCGCATCTTATGTGCATCGCATCGCTTGCGTAATGAGTCACATCGCGTCACATGCGCATGGCATCGCTTGATATCGCATCTTATGTGCATCGCATCCCATGCGCATTGAGTCGCGTGGCGTCACGTGCCCATAGCATCACTTGATATCGCATCTTATGTGCATCGCATGCGCAGTGAGTCACATCGCAATACACGCGCATGGCATCGGTCGACATCGCATCTTATGTGAATCGCATCGCATGCGCGTTGAGACATGTCTCGCCATATTTGCATGGCATCGCTTGATTTCGCATCTTATGTGCATCGCATTGCAAGCGCATTGAGTCACTTCGCGTCACATGCGCATGGCATCGCTTGATATCGCATCTTATGTACATAGCATCGCATGCGCATTGAGTCAGGTCGCGTCACATTTGCATGGCATCGCTTGATATCAAATCTTATGTGCATCGCATCGCATGCGCATTGAGTCACCTCGCGTCACATTTGCATGGCATCGCTTGATATCGCATCTTATGTGCATCGCATCGCATGCGCATTGAGTCACGTCGCACCACATGCGCATGGCATCGCTTGATATCGCATTTTTGTGCATCGGATCGACAGCGCATTGAGCCACATCGCGTCAGATGCGCATGGCATCGCTTGATATCGCAGCTTATGTGCATCGCATCGCATGCGCATTGAGCTACGTCGCGTCACATGTGCATGGGATCGCTTTATATCGCACCTGATGTGCATCGCATCGCATGCGCATTGAGTCACGTCGCGTCACATGCGCATGGCATCGCTTGATATCGCATCTTATGTGCATCGCATGGCATGCGCATTTAGTCACATCGCATCGCATGCGCATGGCATCGCTCGACATCGCAACTTACGTGCATTGCATCGCATGCGCTTTTGAGTCACAGCACGTCACATGCGCATGGCTTCGATTGATATCGCATCTTATGTGCGTCTCATCGCATGCGCATTGAGTCACGTCGCGTCAGGTGGGCATGGCATCGCTTTACATCGCATCTTATGTGCATCTCATCGCATGCGAATTGAGTCACATCGTATCACACGCGCATGGCATCGCGCGACATCGCATCTTTTGTACATCGCATCGCATGCCCATTGAGTCACATCGCGTCACTTGCGAATGGCATCGCTTGATATTGCATCTTATTTGCATCGCATCGCATTCGTATTGAGCCACATCGCGTCAAATGCGTATGGCATCTCTTGATATCGCATCTTATGTGCATCGCACCGCAGCGCATTGTGTGACATCATGCCATGTGCGCATGTCATCGCTTGACATCGCATCTTATCTGCATTGTATCGCATGCGCATTGAGTCACGTCGCACCACATGCGCATGACATCGGTCGACATCGCAGCTAATGTGCATCGCATCGCAGCGCATTGTGTCACTTCGTGTCACACTCGAATGGCATCGCTAAACATCGCATCTTATGTGCATCCCATCGCATGCGCATTGAGTCATGTCTCGTCACGTTTGCATGGCATCGCTTGATATCTCATCTTATGTGCATCGCATCGCATGCGCATTGAGTCACGTCTCCTCACATGCACATGGTATCGCTTGATATCGCATCTTCTGTGCGTCGCATCGCATGCTCATTGAGCCACGTCGCGTCACATGCGCATGGCATCGCTTGCTATCCCATCTTATGTGCATCGCATCGCTTGCGCATTGAGTCTCGTCGCGTCACATGCGCATGAAATCGCTTGATATCGCATCTTATGTGCATCTCATCGCATGCGCATTGAGCCACGTTGCGTCACATGCGCATGGCATCGCTTGATATCGCATCTTATCTGCATCGCATCGCAGGCGCATTGAGCCATGTCGCACCACATGCGCATGACATCGCTCGACACCGCATTTTTTGTGCATCGCATCGCATGCGCATTGAGTCACATCGCGTCACATGCGCTTGGCATCGCTTGATATCACATCTTATGTGAATCGCATGGGCATTGAGTCAGATCTCATGACACGCGCATGGCATCGCTCAACATCGCATTTAATGTGCATCGCATCGCATGCGCATTGAGACATATTGCGTCACATGTGCACGGCATCGCTTGATATCGCATCTTACGTGCATCGCATCGCAAGCGTATTGCGTAACGTCGCGTCACATGCGCATGGCATCGCTTGATATCGCATCTTATGTGCATCGCATCTCATGCAAATTGAGTCTCGTCGCATCTCATGCGCATGGCATCGCTTTATATCGCATCTTATGTGCATCGCATCGCATGCACATTGAGTCACGTCGCGTCACATGCGCATGGCATCGCTTGATATCGCATGACATGTGCATTGCGTCGCATTCGAATTGAGTCACGTCGCATCACTTGCGCATGGCATCGCTTGATATCGCCTCTTATGTGCATCGCATCGCAGCGCATTGAGTCACATAGCGTCACATACGCATGCATCGCTCGACAGCGCATCTTATTTGCATCGCATGCGCATTGAGTCAAATCGCATCACACGCGCATGGCATCGCTCGACTTCGCATCTTATGTGCCTCGCATAGCATGCGTATTGAGCCACTTCGCGTCACATGCGCATGGCATCGCTTGATATCACATCTTATGTGCATCGAATCCCATGCGCATTGAGTCAGGTGGCATTGCATGCGCATGGCATTGCTTGATATCGCATCTTATGTTCATCACATCGCATGTGCTCTGAGTCACGCCGCACCACATGCGCATGACATCGCTCGACATCGCATCTTTTGTGCATCGCATCGCATGCGCATTGAGTGACTTCGCGTCAAATGCCCATGGCATCGCTTTATATCGCAACTTATGTGCATCCCATCGCAGCACATTGAGTCACATCGTGTCACATACGCATGCATCGGTCGACATTGCATCTTATTAGCATCGCATCGCATCGCATGCGCTATTGAATAACATCACGTCATTTTTGCATGGCATCGCTTGATATCGCATCTTATGTACATCGTATTGCATGCGCATGGAGTCACGTCGCGTCACTTGCGCATGGCATTGCTTGATATTGCATCTTATGTGCATCGCATCGCATGCGCTATTGAGTAACATCACGTCATTTTTGCATGACATCGCTTGATATCGCATCTTATGTGCATCGCATTGCATGCGCATTGAGTCACGTCGCGTCACATGCGCATGGTATCGCTTGATATCGCCTTTCATGTTCATCGCATCGCATGCGCATTGAGTCACGTCGCCTCACATGCGCAAGAAATCGCTTGATATCGCAACTTATGTGCATCGCATGGCATGCGCATTGAGTCACACACGTCAGGTGCGCATGGCATCGCTTGTTTTCGCATTTTATGTGCATCGCAGCGCATTGTGTCACATCGCGTCACATGCGCATGCATCTCTCGACATCGCATCTTATGTACATCGCATTCGCATTGACTCACATCGCATCACACGCGCATGGCATCGCTCGACATCGCATCTTATGAGCATCGCATCGCATGCGCGTTGAGCCATGTCTCGTCAGATTTGCATGGCATCGCTTGATATCGCATCTTATGTGCTTCGCAGCGCAGGCGCATTGAGTCACGTCCTGTCACATGCGCATGGCATCGCTTGATATCGCATCTTATGTGCACTGCATCGCATGCGGATTGAGTCACATCACGTCACATGCGCATGGCAGCGCTTGATATCGCATCTTATGTGCATCGCATCACATGCGCATTGAGTTACGTCGCACCACATTCGCATGGAATCGCTCGACATCGCATCTTTTGTACATCGCATCGCATTTGCATTGAGTCACATCGCGTCACACGCGAATGGCATCGCTTGATATCGCATATTATGGGCATCGCATCGCATGCGTATTGAGGCACATCGCGTCACATGCGCATGGCATCGCTTGATATCCAATCTTATGTGCATCGCATCGCATGCGCATTGAGTCACGTCGCGTCACATGCCCATGGCATCTCTTGATATCGCATTTTATGTACTTTGCATCGCCTCGCATTGAGTGACATCACGCCACATGCGCATGGCATCGCTTGATATCGCGTCTTACGTGCAACGCATCGCATGCGCATTGAGCCACGTATCGTCACATGCGCATGGTATCCCTTGAATTCGCATCTTATCTGCATCGTATCGCATGCGCATTGAGTCACATCGCATCACATGCGCATGGGATCGCTTGATATCGCAGCTTCTGTGCGTCGCTTGGCATGCGCATTGAGTCACGTCGCGTCACATGCGCATGGCATCGCTTGAAATCGCATCTTATGTGCATCGCATCGCTTGCGCATTGCGTCACGTCGCGTCACATGCGCATGGCATCGCTTGATATCGCATCCTATGTGCATCTCATCGCATGCGCATTGAGTCACGTCGCGTCACATCCGCATAGCATCGCTTGATATCGCATCCTATGTGAATCGCATCGCATGCGCATGGAGTCATGTCGCACCACGTACGCATGACATCGCTCCACACCGCATTTTTTGTGCATCGCATCGCATGCGCATTGAGCCATATCGCGTCACATTTGCATGGCATCGCTTGATATTGCATCTTATGTGCATCGCATCGCGGCGCTTTGAGCCACATCACGCCAGATGGCCATGGCATTGCTTGATATCCCATCTTATTTGCATCGCATCGCATTCGCATTGAGTCACTCCGCGATCACATACGCATGGCATCGCTTGATATCGCAGCTTATGTGCATCGCTTCGCAGCGCATTGAGTCACATCCCGTTGCATGCGCATGCATCGCGCGAAACCGCATCTCATGTGCTTCGCGTGCGCTATTGAGTTACATCATATCGCAGGCGCATGGCATCGCTCGACGTCACATCTGTTGTACATCGCATCGCATGCGCATTGAGTCACATCGCGTCACATGCGAACGGCCTCGCTTCATATCGCATCTTATGTGCATCGCATCCCATGCGCATTGAGTCGCGTGGCGTCACATGCCCATGGCATCACTTGATATCGCATCTTATGTGCATCGCATGCGCAGTGAGTCACATCGCAATACACGCGCATGGCATCGGTCGACATCGCATCTTATGTGAATCGCATCGCATGCGCGTTGAGACATGTCTCGTCACATTTGCATGGCATCGCTTGATTTCGCATCTTATGTGCATCGCATTGCAAGCGCATTGAGTCACGTCACGTCACATGCGCATGGAATCGCTTGATATCGCATCTTATGTACATAGCATCGCATGCGCATTGAGTCACCTCGCGTCACATTTGCATGGCATCGCTTGATATCGCATCTTATGTGCATCGCATCGCATGCGCATTGAGTCACGTCGCATCACATGCGCAAGGCATCGCTTGATATCGAATTTTTGTGCATCGGATCGACAGCGCATTGAGCCACTTCGCGTCACTTGCGCATGGCATTGCTTGATATTGCATCTTATGTGCATCGCATCGCATGCGCTATTGAGTAACATCACGTCATTTTTGCATGACATCGCTTGATATCGCATCTTATGTGCATTGCATTGCATGCGCATTGAGTCACGTCGCGTCACATGCGCATGGTATCGCTTGATATCGCCTTTCATGTTCATCGCATCGCATGCGCATTGAGTCACGTCGCCTCACATGCGCAAGAAATCGCTTGATATCGCATCTTATGTGCATCGCATGGCATGCGCATTGAGTCACACACGTCAGGTGCGCATGGCGTTGCTTGTTTTCGCATTTTATGTGCATCGCAGCGCATTGTGTCACATCGCGTCACTTGCGCATGCATCTCTCGACATCGCATCTTATGTACATCGCATTCGCATTGAGTCACATCGCATCACACGCGCATGGCATCGCTCGACATCGCATCTTATGAGCATCGCATCGCATGCGCGTTGAGCCATGTCTCGTCAGATTTGCATGGCATCGCTTGATATCGCATCTTATGTGCTTAGCAGCGCAGGCGCATTGAGTCACGTCCTGTCACATGCGCATGGCATCGCTTGATATCGCATCTTATGTGCACTGCATCGCATGCGGATTGAGTCACATCACGTCACATGCGCATGGCATCGCTTGATATCGCATCTTATGTGCATCGCATCACATGCGCATTGAGTTACGTCGCACCACATTCGCATGGAATCGCTCGACATCGCATCTTTTGTACATCGCATCGCATTTGCATTGAGTCACATCGCGTCACACGTGAATGGCATCGCTTGATATCGCATATTATGGGCATCGCATCGCATGCGTATTGAGGCACATCGCGTCACATGCGCATGGCATCGCTTGATATCCAATCTTATGTGCATCGCATCGCATGCGCATTGAGTCACGTCGCGTCACATGCCCATGGCATCTCTTGATATCGCATTTTATGTACTTTGCATCGCAGCGCATTGAGTGACATCACGCCACATGCGCATGGCATCGCTTGATATCGCGTCTTACGTGCAACGCATCGCATGCGCATTGAGCCACGTCGCGTCACATGCGCATGGTATCCCTTGAATTCGCATCTTATCTGCATCGTATCGCATGCGCATTGAGTCACATCGCATCACATGCGCATGGCATGATTCGATATCGCAACTTATGTGCATCGCATCGCAAGCGCATTGAGTCACATTGCGGCATATGCGCATGGCATCGCTTGATATCGCATCTTATGTGCATCGCATCGCAGGCGTATTGAGTCACATCGCATCACATGCGCATGGGATCGCTTGATATCGCAGCTTCTGTGCGTCGCTTGGCATGCGCATTGAGTCACGTCACGTCACATGCGCATGGCATCGCTTGAAATCGCATCTTATGTGCATCGCATCGCATGCGCATGGAGTCATGTCGCACCACGTGCGCATGACATCGCTCCACACCGCATTTTTTGTGCATCGCATCGCATGCGCATTGAGCCATATCGCGTCACATTTGCATGGCATCGCTTGATATTGCATCTTATGTGCATCGCATCGCAGCGCTTTGAGCCACATCACGCCAGATGGCCATGGCATTGCTTGATATCCCATCTTATTTGCATCGCATCGCATTCGCATTGAGTCACTCCGCGATCACATACGCATGGCATCGCTTGATATCGCAGCTTATGTGCATCGCTTCGCAGCGCATTGAGTCACATCCCGTTGCATGCGCATGCATCGCGCGAAACCGCATCTCATGTGCTTCGCGTGCGCATTGAGTCACATCATATCGCAGGCGCATGGCATCGCTCGACGTCACATCTTTTGTACATCGCATCGCATGCGCATTGAGTCACATCGCGTCACATGCGAACGGCCTCGCTTCATATCGCATCTTATGTGCATCGCATCCCATGCGCATTGAGTCGCGTGGCGTCACATGCCCATGGCATCACTTGATATCGCATCTTATGTGCATCGCATGCGCAGTGAGTCACATCGCAATACACGCGCATGGCATCGGTCGACATCGCATCTTATGTGAATCGCATCGCATGCGCGTTGAGACATGTCTCGTCACATTTGCATGGCATCGCTTGATTTCGCATCTTATGTGCATCGCATTGCAAGCGCATTGAGTCACGTCACGTCACATGCGCATGGAATCGCTTGATATCGCATCTTATGTACATAGCATCGCATGCGCATTGAGTCACCTCGCGTCACATTTGCATGGCATCGCTTGATATCGCATCTTATGTGCATCGCATCGCATGCGCATTGAGTCACGTCGCATCACATGCGCAAGGCATCGCTTGATATCGAATTTTTGTGCATCGGATCGACAGCGCATTGAGCCACTTCGCGTCACTTGCGCATGGCATTGCTTGATATTGCATCTTATGTGCATCGCATCGCATGCGCTATTGAGTAACATCACGTCATTTTTGCATGACATCGCTTGATATCGCATCTTATGTGCATTGCATTGCATGCGCATTGAGTCACGTCGCGTCACATGCGCATGGTATCGCTTGATATCGCCTTTCATGTTCATCGCATCGCATGCGCATTGAGTCACGTCGCCTCACATGCGCAAGAAATCGCTTGATATCGCATCTTATGTGCATCGCATGGCATGCGCATTGAGTCACACACGTCAGGTGCGCATGGCGTCGCTTGTTTTCGCATTTTATGTGCATCGCAGCGCATTGTGTCACATCGCGTCACATGCGCATGCATCTCTCGACATCGCATCTTATGTACATCGCATTCGCATTGAGTCACATCGCATCACACGCGCATGGCATCGCTCGACATCGCATCTTATGAGCATCGCATCGCATGCACGTTGAGCCATGTCTCGTCAGATTTGCATGGCATCGCTTGATATCGCATCTTATGTGCTTCGCAGCGCAGGCGCATTGAGTCACGTCCTGTCACATGCGCATGGCATCGCTTGATATCGCATCTTATGTGCACTGCATCGCATGCGGATTGAGTCACATCACGTCACATGCGCATGGCATCGCTTGATATCGCATCTTATGTGCATCGCATCACATGCGCATTGAGTTACGTCGCACCACATTCGCATGGAATCGCTCGACATCGCATCTTTTGTACATCGCATCGCATTTGCATTGAGTCACATCGCGTCACACGTGAATGGCATCGCTTGATATCGCATATTATGGGCATCGCATCGCATGCGTATTGAGGCACATCGCGTCACATGCGCATGGCATCGCTTGATATCCAATCTTATGTGCATCGCATCGCATGCGCATTGAGTCACGTCGCGTCACAAGCCCATGGCATCTCTTGATATCGCATTTTATGTACTTTGCATCGCAGCGCATTGAGTGACATCACGCCACATGCGCATGGCATCGCTTGATATCGCGTCTTACGTGCAACGCATCGCATGCGCATTGAGCCACGTCGCGTCACATGCGCATGGTATCCCTTGAATTCGCATCTTATCTGCATCGTATCGCATGCGCATTGAGTCACATCGCATCACATGCGCATGGCATGATTCGATATCGCAACTTATGTGCATCGCATCGCAAGCGCATTGAGTCACATTGCGGCATATGCGCATGGCATCGCTTGATATCGCATCTTATGTGCATCGCATCGCAGGCGTATTGAGTCACATCGCATCACATGCGCATGGGATCGCTTGATATCGCAGCTTCTGTGCGTCGCTTGGCATGCGCATTGAGTCACGTCACGTCACATGCGCATGGCATCGCTTGAAATCGCATCTTATGTGCATCGCATCGCATGCGCATGGAGTCATGTCGCACCACGTGCGCATGACATCGCTCCACACCGCATTTTTTGTGCATCGCATCGCATGCGCATTGAGCCATATCGCGTCACATTTGCATGGCATCGCTTGATATTGCATCTTATGTGCATCGCATCGCAGCGCTTTGAGCCACATCACGCCAGATGGCCATGGCATTGCTTGATATCCCATCTTATTTGCATCGCATCGCATTCGCATTGAGTCACTCCGCGATCACATACGCATGGCATCGCTTGATATCGCAGCTTATGTGCATCGCTTCGCAGTGCATTGAGTCACATCCCGTTGCATGCGCATGCATCGCGCGAAACCGCATCTCATGTGCTTCGCGTGCGCATTGAGTCACATCATATCGCAGGCGCATGGCATCGCTCGACGTCACATCTTTTGTACATCGCATCGCATGCGCATTGAGTCACATCGCGTCACATGCGAACGGCCTCGCTTCATATTGCACCTTATGTGCATCGCATCCCATGCGCATTGAGTCGCGTGGTGTCACATGCCCATGGCATCACTTGATATCGCATCTTATGTGCATCGCATGCGCAGTGAGTCACATCGCAATACACGCGCATGACATCGGTCGAAATCGCATCTTATGTGAATCGCATCGCATGCGCGTTGAGACATGTCTCATCACATTTGCATGGCATCGCTTGATTTCGCATCTTATGTGCATCGCATTGCAAGCGCATTGAGTCACGTCGCGTCACATGCGCATGGAATCGCTTGATATCGCATCTTATGTACATAGCATCGCATGCGCATTGAGTCACCTCGCGTCACATTTGCATGGCATCGCTTGATATCGCATCTTATGTGCATCGCATCGCATGCGCATTGAGTCACGTCGCATCACATGCACAAGGCATCGCTTGATATCGCATTTTTGTGCATCGGATCGACAGCGCATTGAGCCACATCGCGTCAGATGCGCATGCATCGGTCGACATTGCATCTTATGTGCATCGCATCGCATCGGATGCGCTATTGAATAACATCACGTCATTTTTGCATGGCATCGCTTGATATCGCATCTTATGAACATCGTATTGCATGCGCATGGAGTCACGTCGCGTCACTTGCGCATGGCATTGCTTGATATCGCCTTTCATGTTCATCGCATCGCATGCGCATTGAGTCACGTCGCCTCACATGCGCAAGAAATCGCTTGATATCGCATCTTATGTGCAGCGCATGGCATGCGCATTGAGTCACACACGTCAGGTGCGCATGGCATCGCTTGTTTTCGCATTTTATGTGCATCGCAGCGCATTGTCACACATCGCGTCACATGCGCATGCATCTCTCGACATCGCATCTTATGTACATCGCATTCGCATTGAGTCACATCGCATCACACGCGCATGGCATCGCTCGACATCGCATCTTATGAGCATCGCATCGCATGCGCGTTGAGCCATGTCTCGTCAGATTTGCATGGCATCGCTTGATATCGCATCTTATGTGCTTCGCAGCGCAGGCGCATTGAGTCACGTCCTGTCACATGCGCATGGCATCGCGTGATATCGCATCTTATGTGCACTGCATCGCATGCGGATTGAGTCACATCACGTCACATGCGCATGGCATCGCTTGATATCGCATCTTATGTGCATCGCATCACATGCGCATTGAGTTACGTCGCACCACATTCGCATGGAATCGCTCGACATCGCATCTTTTGTACATCGCATCGCATTTGCATTGAGTTACATCGCGTCACACGCGAATGGCATCGCTTGATATCGCATATTATGGGCATCGCATCGCATGCGTATTGAGGCACATCGCGTCACATGCGCATGGCATCGCTTGATATCCAATCTTATGTGCATCGCATCGCATGCGCATTGAGTTACGTCGCGTCACATACCCATGGCATCTCTTGATATCGCATTTTATGTACTTTGCATCGCAGCGCATTGAGTGACATCACGCCACATGCGCTTGGCATCGCTTGATATCGCGTCTTACGTGCAACGCATCGCATTTGCATTGAGTCACATCGTATCACATGCGCATGGCATGATTCGATATCGCTACTTATGTGCATCTCATCGCAAGCGCATTGAGCCACATTGCGGCATATGCGCATGGCATCGCTTGATATCGCATCTTATGTGCATCGCATCGCATGCGCATTGAGTGACTTCGCGTCAAATGCGCATGGCATCGCTTTATATCGAAACTTATGTGCATCGCATCGCAGCACATTGAGTCACATCGTGTCACATACGCATGCATCGGTCGACATTGAATCTTATGTGCATCGCTTCGCATCGCATGCGCTATTGAGTAACATCACGTCATTTTTGCATGGCATCGCTTGATATCGCATCTTATGTACATCGTATTGCATGCGCATGGAGTCACGTCGCGTCACTTGCGCATGGCATTGCTTGATATTGCATCTTATGTGCATCGCATCGCATGCGCTATTGAGTAACATCACGTCATTTTTGCATGACATCGCTTGATATCGCATCTTATGTGCATCGGATTGCATGCGCATTGAGTCACGTCGCGTCACATGCGCATGGTATCGCTTGATATCGCCTTTCATGTTCATCGCATCGCATGCGCATTGACTCACGTCGCCTCACATGCGCAAGGAATCGCTTGATATCGCATCTTATGTGCATCGCATGGCATGCGCATTGAGTCACACGCGTCAGGTGCGCATGGCATCGCTTGTTATCGCATTTTATGTGCATCGCATCGCAGCGCATTGTGTCACGTCGCGTCACATGCGCATGCATCTCTCGACATCGCTTCTTATGTACATCGTATTCGCATTGAGTCACATCGCATCACACGCGCATGGCATCGCTCGACATCGCATCTTATGAGCATCGCATCGCATGCGCGTTGAGCCATGTCTCGTCAGATTTGCATGGCATCGCTTGATATCGCATCTTATGTGCTTCGCAGCGCAGGCGCATTGAGTCACGTCCTGTCACATGCGCATGGCATCGCTTGATATCACATCTTATGTTCATCGCATCGCATGTGCTTTGAGTCACGTCGCACCACACGCTTATGGCATCGCTCGACATCGCATCTTATGTGCATCGCATCGCATTCGCAGTGAGCCACGTTGCGTCACATGCGCATGGCATCGCTTGATATCGCCTCTCATGTTCATCGCATCGCATGCGCATTGAGTAACATCACGTCATTTTTGCATGGCATTGCTTGATATCGCATCTTATATGCATCGCATTGCATGCGCATTGACTCACGTCGCGTCACATGCGCATGGCATCGCTAATATCGCCTCTCATGTTCATCGCATCGCATGCGCATTGAGTCACGTCGCATCACATGCGCATGGCATTGCTTGATATCGCATCTTATGTGCATCGCCTCGCATGCGCATTGAGTCACATCGCGTCACGTTCGCATGGCATCGCTTGATATCGCATCTTATGTGCATCGCATCGCAGCGCATTGTGTCACATCGAGTCACATGCGCATGCATCTCTCGACATCGCATCTTATGTACATCGCATGCGCATTGAGTCACATCGCATCACAAGCGCATGGCATCGCTCGACGTCGCATCTTATTAGCATCGCATCTCATGCGCGTTGAGCCATGTCTCGTCACACTTGCATGGCATTGCTTGATATGGCATCTTATGTGCTTCGCATCGCATGCGCATTGAGTCACGTCCCGTCACATGCGCATGGCATCGCTTGATATCGCATCTCATGTGCATCGCATCGCATGCGCAATTAGTCACGTCGCCTCACATGCGCATGGCATCGCTTGATATCGCCTCTCATGTTCATCGCATCGTATGCGGATTGAGTCACATCGCGTCACATGCGCATGGCATCGCTTTATATCGCATCATATGTGCATCGCATCGCAACGCATTGAGTCACATCACGTCACATGCGCATGGCGTCACTTGATATCGCATCTTATGTGCATCTCATCGCATGCGCAGTGAGTCACGTCGCACCGCATGCGCATGACATCGCTCGACATCGCATCTAATGTGCACTCCATCGCATGCGCATTGAGCCACTTGGCGTCACATACTTATGGCATCGCTTGATGTCGCATCTCAAGTGCATCGCATCGCATGCGCATTGAGTCATGTCTCGTCACATTTGCAAGGCATCGCTTGATATCGCTTCCTATGTGCATCGAACGCGCATTTAGTCACATCGCATGGCACCGCTTACATCTCATCTTATGTGCATCACATCGCATGCGCATTGAATCACATCGCGTCACATGCGCATGCCATCGCTTGATATCGCATCTTAGCTGCATCGCATCGTAGGCGTATTGAGTCACATGCGCATGATAGAGCTTGATAAGGCATCTTATGTGCATCGCATCGCATGCGCATTGAGTCATGTCTCATCACATTTGCAAGGCATCGTTATATCGCATCTGATGTGCATCGCATCGCATGCGACCTGAGCCACGTCGCGTCACATGCGCATGGCATCGCTTGATATCGCATCTCATGTGCATCGCATCGCAAGCAAATTGAGTCAAGTCCCATCACATGCGCATGGCATCGCTTGATATCGCATCTTATGTGCATCGTATCGCATGCTAATTGAGCCACGTCGCGACACATGCTCATGGCATCGCCTTATATCGCACCTTATGTGCATCTTATCGCATGCGCATTGAGTCACGTCGCGTCGAATTCGCATGGCACTGCTTGATATCGCATCTTATGTTCATCGCATCGCATGTGCTTTGAGTCACGTCGCACCACACGCGCATGGCATCACTTGATATCGCATCTTATGTGCATCGCATTACATGCGCATTGAGCCACGCCGGGTCACATGCGCATGGCCTCGCTTGATATCGCATCTTATGTGCATCGCATCGCATGCGCAGTGAGCCACGTTGCGTCACTTGCGCATGGCATCGCTTGATATGGCAGCTTATGTGCATCGCATCACATGCTTATTGATTCACGTGGCGTCACATGCGCATGGCATCGCTTGATAGCGCATCTTATGTGCATCGCATCACATGCGCATTGAGTCACGCCGGATCACATGCGCATGGCATCGCTTGATATAGCATCTTTTGTGCATCGCATCGCATGCCCATTGAGTGACGTCGCGTCACATGCGCATTTCATCGCTTGATATCGCAGCTCATGTGCATCGCATCGCATGCGCATTGAGCCACTTCGCGTCACATGCGCATGGCATCGCTTGCTATCACATCTTATGTGCATCGAAACGCATGCGCATTGAGTCACGTCGCGTCGCATGCGCATGGCATTGCTTGATATCGCATCTTATGTTCATCGCATGCGGATTGAGTCACATGGCATCACACGCGCATGGCATCGCTCGACATCGCATCTTATGTGCATCGTATCACATGCGCATTGAGTGACGCCGGGTCAGATGCGCATGGCATCGCTTGATATCGCATCTTATTGTGCATCGCATCGCATGCGCTTTGAGTCACGTCGGGACACATGCGCATGGCATCGCCTTATATCGCATCTTATGTGCATCATATCGCATGCGCATTGAGTCACGTCACGTCGCATGCGCATGGCATTGCTTGATATCGCATCTTATGTACATTGCATTGCTAGTGCATTGAGTCACGTCGCACCACATGCGCAAGACATCGCTCGATATCCCATCTTTCGCGCATCGCATCGCATGGGCTTTAAGTCACATCGCGTCACATACGCATGCATCGCTCGACATCGCATCTTATGTACATCGCATGCGCATTGAGTCACATCGCATGACACGCGCATGGCATCGCTCGACATCGCATCTTATGTGCATTGCATCGCATGCGCATTGAGCCACATCGCGTCACGTGCGCATGGCATCGCTCGACATAGCATCTTTTGTGCATCTCATCGCATGCGCATTGAGTCACGTCGCGTCATATCCGCATAGCATCGCTTTATATCGCATCCTATGTGAATCGCATCGCATGCGCATGGAGTCATGTCGCACCACGTGCGCATGACATCGCTCCACACCGCATTTTTTGTGCATCGCATCGCATGCGCATTGAGCCATATCGCGTCACATTTGCATGGCATCGCTTGATATTGCATCTTATGTGCATCGCATCGCAGCGCTTTGAGCCACATCACGCCAGATGGCCATGGCATTGCTTGATATCCCATCTTATTTGCATCGCATCGCATTCGCATTGAGTCACTCCGCGATCACATACGCATGGCATCGCTTGATATCGCAGCTTATGTGCATCGCTTCGCAGCGCATTGAGTCACATCCCGTTGCATGCGCATGCATCGCGCGAAACCGCATCTCATGTGCTTCGCGTGCGCATTGAGTCACATCATATCGCAGGCGCATGGCATCGCTCGACGTCACATCTTTTGTACATCGCATCGCATGCGCATTGAGTCACATCGCGTCACATGCGAACGGCCTCGCTTCATATTGCACCTTATGTGCATCGCATCCCATGCGCATTGAGTCGCGTGGTGTCACATGCCCATGGCATCACTTGATATCGCATCTTATGTGCATCGCATGCGCAGTGAGTCACATCGCAATACACGCGCATGACATCGGTCGAAATCGCATCTTATGTGAATCGCATCGCATGCGCGTTGAGACATGTCTCGTCACATTTGCATGGCATCGCTTGATTTCGCATCTTATGTGCATCGCATTACATGCGCATTGAGCCACGCCGGGTCACATGCGCATGGCCTCGCTTGATATCGCATCTTATGTGCATCGCATCGCATGCGCAGTGAGCCACGTTGCGTCACTTGCGCATGGCATCGCTTGATATGGCAGCTTATGTGCATCGCATCACATGCTTATTGATTCACGTGGCGTCACATGCGCATGGCATCGCTTGATAGCGCATCTTATGTGCATCGCATCACATGCGCATTGAGTCACGCCGGATCACATGCGCATGGCATCGCTTGATATAGCATCTTTTGTGCATCGCATCGCATGCCCATTGAGTGACGTCGCGTCACATGCGCATTTCATCGCTTGATATCGCAGCTCATGTGCATCGCATCGCATGCGCATTGAGCCACTTCGCGTCACATGCGCATGGCATCGCTTGCTATCACATCTTATGTGCATCGAAACGCATGCGCATTGAGTCACGTCGCGTCGCATGCGCATGGCATTGCTTGATATCGCATCTTATGTTCATCGCATGCGGATTGAGTCACATGGCATCACACGCGCATGGCATCGCTCGACATCGCATCTTATGTGCATCGTATCACATGCGCATTGAGTGACGCCGGGTCAGATGCGCATGGCATCGCTTGATATCGCATCTTATTGTGCATCGCATCGCATGCGCTTTGAGTCACGTCGGGACACATGCGCATGGCATCGCCTTATATCGCATCTTATGTGCATCATATCGCATGCGCATTGAGTCACGTCACGTCGCATGCGCATGGCATTGCTTGATATCGCATCTTATGTACATTGCATTGCTAGTGCATTGAGTCACGTCGCACCACATGCGCAAGACATCGCTCGATATCCCATCTTTCGCGCATCGCATCGCATGGGCTTTAAGTCACATCGCGTCACATACGCATGCATCGCTCGACATCGCATCTTATGTACATCGCATGCGCATTGAGTCACATCGCATGACACGCGCATGGCATCGCTCGACATCGCATCTTATGTGCATTGCATCGCATGCGCATTGAGCCACATCGCGTCACGTGCGCATGGCATCGCTCGACATAGCATCTTTTGTGCATCTCATCGCATGCGCATTGAGTCACGTCGCGTCATATCCGCATAGCATCGCTTTATATCGCATCCTATGTGAATCGCATCGCATGCGCATGGAGTCATGTCGCACCACGTGCGCATGACATCGCTCCACACCGCATTTTTTGTGCATCGCATCGCATGCGCATTGAGCCATATCGCGTCACATTTGCATGGCATCGCTTGATATTGCATCTTATGTGCATCGCATCGCAGCGCTTTGAGCCACATCACGCCAGATGGCCATGGCATTGCTTGATATCCCATCTTATTTGCATCGCATCGCATTCGCATTGAGTCACTCCGCGATCACATACGCATGGCATCGCTTGATATCGCAGCTTATGTGCATCGCTTCGCAGCGCATTGAGTCACATCCCGTTGCATGCGCATGCATCGCGCGAAACCGCATCTCATGTGCTTCGCGTGCGCATTGAGTCACATCATATCGCAGGCGCATGGCATCGCTCGACGTCACATCTTTTGTACATCGCATCGCATGCGCATTGAGTCACATCGCGTCACATGCGAACGGCCTCGCTTCATATTGCACCTTATGTGCATCGCATCCCATGCGCATTGAGTCGCGTGGTGTCACATGCCCATGGCATCACTTGATATCGCATCTTATGTGCATCGCATGCGCAGTGAGTCACATCGCAATACACGCGCATGACATCGGTCGAAATCGCATCTTATGTGAATCGCATCGCATGCGCGTTGAGACATGTCTCGTCACATTTGCATGGCATCGCTTGATTTCGCATCTTATGTGCATCGCATTGCAAGCGCATTGAGTCACGTCGCGTCACATGCGCATGGAATCGCTTGATATCGCATCTTATGTACATAGCATCGCATGCGCATTGAGTCACCTCGCGTCACATTTGCATGGCATCGCTTGATATCGCATTTTATGTGCATCGCATCGCATGCGCATTGAGTCACGTCGCATCACATGCACAAGGCATCGCTTGATATCGCATTTTTGTGCATCGGATCGACAGCGCATTGAGCCACATCGCGTCAGATGCGCATGCATCGGTCGACATTGCATCTTATGTGCATCGCATCGCATCGGATGCGCTATTGAATAACATCACGTCATTTTTGCATGGCATCGCTTGATATCGCATCTTATGAACATCGTATTGCATGCGCATGGAGTCACGTCGCGTCACTTGCGCATGGCATTGCTTGATATCGCCTTTCATGTTCATCGCATCGCATGCGCATTGAGTCACGTCGCCTCACATGCGCAAGAAATCGCTTGATATCGCATCTTATGTGCAGCGCATGGCATGCGCATTGAGTCACACACGTCAGGTGCGCATGGCATCGCTTGTTTTCGCATTTTATGTGCATCGCAGCGCATTGTCTCACATCGCGTCACATGCGCATGCATCTCTCGACATCGCATCTTATGTACATCGCATTCGCATTGAGTCACATCGCATCACACGCGCATGGCATCGCTCGACATCGCATCTTATGAGCATCGCATCGCATGCGCGTTGAGCCATGTCTCGTCAGATTTGCATGGCATCGCTTGATATCGCATCTTATGTGCTTCGCAGCGCAGGCGCATTGAGTCACGTCCTGTCACATGCGCATGGCATCGCGTGATATCGCATCTTATGTGCACTGCATCGCATGCGGATTGAGTCACATCACGTCACATGCGCATGGCATCGCTTGATATCGCATCTTATGTGCATCGCATCACATGCGCATTGAGTTACGTCGCACCACATTCGCATGGAATCGCTCGACATCGCATCTTTTGTACATCGCATCGCATTTGCATTGAGTTACATCGCGTCACACGCGAATGGCATCGCTTGATATCGCATATTATGGGCATCGCATCGCATGCGTATTGAGGCACATCGCGTCACATGCGCATGGCATCGCTTGATATCCAATCTTATGTGCATCGCATCGCATGCGCATTGAGTTACGTCGCGTCACATACCCATGGCATCTCTTGATATCGCATTTTATGTACTTTGCATCGCAGCGCATTGAGTGACATCACGCCACATGCACTTGGCATCGCTTGATATCGCGTCTTACGTGCAACGCATCGCATTTGCATTGAGTCACATCGTATCACATGCGCATGGCATGATTCGATATCGCTACTTATGTGCATCTCATCGCAAGCGCATTGAGTCACATTGCGGCATATGCGCATGGCATCGCTTGATATCGCATCTTATGTGCATCGCATCGCATGCGCATTGAGTGACTTCGCGTCAAATGCGCATGGCATCGCTTTATATCGAAACTTATGTGCATCGCATCGCAGCACATTGAGTCACATCGTGTCACATACGCATGCATCGGTCGACATTGAATCTAATGTGCATCGCTTCGCATCGCATGCGCTATTGAGTAACATCACGTCATTTTTGCATGGCATCGCTTGATATCGCATCTTATGTACATCGTATTGCATGCGCATGGAGTCACGTCGCGTCACTTGCGCATGGCATTGCTTGATATTGCATCTTATGTGCATCGCATCGCATGCGCTATTGAGTAACATCACGTCATTTTTGCATGACATCGCTTGATATCGCATCTTATGTGCATCGGATTGCATGCGCATTGAGTCACGTCGCGTCACATGCGCATGGTATCGCTTGATATCGCCTTTCATGTTCATCGCATCGCATGCGCATTGACTCACGTCGCCTCACATGCGCAAGGAATCGCTTGATATCGCATCTTATGTGCATCGCATGGCATGCGCATTGAGTCACACGCGTCAGGTGCGCATGGCATCGCTTGTTATCGCATTTTATGTGCATCGCATCGCAGCGCATTGTGTCACGTCGCGTCACATGCGCATGCATCTCTCGACATCGCTTCTTATGTACATCGTATTCGCATTGAGTCACATCGCATCACACGCGCATGGCATCGCTCGACATCGCATCTTATGAGCATCGCATCGCATGCGCGTTGAGCCATGTCTCGTCAGATTTGCATGGCATCGCTTGATATCGCATCTTATGTGCTTCGCAGCGCAGGCGCATTGAGTCACGTCCTGTCACATGCGCATGGCATCGCTTGATATCACATCTTATGTTCATCGCATCGCATGTGCTTTGAGTCACGTCGCACCACACGCTTATGGCATCGCTCGACATCGCATCTTATGTGCATCGCATCGCATGCGCATTGAGTCACATCGCATCACATGCGCATGGCATCACTTGATATCGCATCTTATGTGCATCGCATCGCATTCGCAGTGAGCCACGTTGCGTCACATGCGCATGGCATCGCTTGATATCGCCTCTCATGTTCATCGCATCGCATGCGCATTGAGTAACATCACGTCATTTTTGCATGGCATTGCTTGATATCGCATCTTATATGCATCGCATTGCATGCGCATTGACTCACGTCGCGTCACATGCGCATGGCATCGCTAATATCGCCTCTCATGTTCATCGCATCGCATGCGCATTGAGTCACGTCGCATCACATGCGCATGGCATTGCTTGATATCGCATCTTATGTGCATCGCCTCGCATGCGCATTGAGTCACATCGCGTCACGTTCGCATGGCATCGCTTGATATCGCATCTTATGTGCATCGCATCGCAGCGCATTGTGTCACATCGAGTCACATGCGCATGCATCTCTCGACATCGCATCTTATGTACATCGCATGCGCATTGAGTCACATCGCATCACAAGCGCATGGCATCGCTCGACGTCGCATCTTATTAGCATCGCATCTCATGCGCGTTGAGCCATGTCTCGTCACACTTGCATGGCATTGCTTGATATGGCATCTTATGTGCTTCGCATCGCATGCGCATTGAGTCACGTCCCGTCACATGCGCATGGCATCGCTTGATATCGCATCTCATGTGCATCGCATCGCATGCGCAATTAGTCACGTCGCCTCACATGCGCATGGCATCGCTTGATATCGCCTCTCATGTTCATCGCATCGTATGCGGATTGAGTCACATCGCGTCACATGCGCATGGCATCGCTTTATATCGCATCATATGTGCATCGCATCGCAACGCATTGAGTCACATCACGTCACATGCGCATGGCGTCACTTGATATCGCATCTTATGTGCATCTCATCGCATGCGCAGTGAGTCACGTCGCACCGCATGCGCATGACATCGCTCGACATCGCATCTAATGTGCACTCCATCGCATGCGCATTGAGCCACTTGGCGTCACATACTTATGGCATCGCTTGATGTCGCATCTCAAGTGCATCGCATCGCATGCGCATTGAGTCATGTCTCGTCACATTTGCAAGGCATCGCTTGATATCGCTTCCTATGTGCATCGAACGCGCATTTAGTCACATCGCATGGCACCGCTTACATCTCATCTTATGTGCATCACATCGCATGCGCATTGAATCACATCGCGTCACATGCGCATGCCATCGCTTGATATCGCATCTTAGCTGCATCGCATCGTAGGCGTATTGAGTCACATGCGCATGATAGAGCTTGATAAGGCATCTTATGTGCATCGCATCGCATGCGCATTGAGTCATGTATCATCACATTTGCAAGGCATCGTTATATCGCATCTGATGTGCATCGCATCGCATGCGACCTGAGCCACGTCGCGTCACATGCGCATGGCATCGCTTGATATCGCATCTCATGTGCATCGCATCGCAAGCAAATTGAGTCAAGTCCCATCACATGCGCATGGCATCGCTTGATATCGCATCTTATGTGCATCGTATCGCATGCTAATTGAGTCACGTCGCGACACATGCTCATGGCATCGCCTTATATCGCACCTTATGTGCATCTTATCGCATGCGCATTGAGTCACGTCGCGTCGAATTCGCATGGCACTGCTTGATATCGCATCTTATGTTCATCGCATCGCATGTGCTTTGAGTCACGTCGCACCACACGCGCATGGCATCACTTGATATCGCATCTTATGTGCATCGCATTACATGCGCATTGAGCCACGCCGGGTCACATGCGCATGGCCTCGCTTGATATCGCATCTTATGTGCTTCGCATCGCATGCGCAGTGAGCCACGTTGCGTCACTTGCGCATGGCATCGCTTGATATGGCAGCTTATGTGCATCGCATCACATGCTTATTGATTCACGTGGCGTCACATGCGCATGGCATCGCTTGATAGCGCATCTTATGTGAATCGCATCACATGCGCATTGAGTCACGCCGGATCACATGCGCATGGCATCGCTTGATATAGCATCTTTTGTGCATCGCATCGCATGCCCATTGAGTGACGTCGCGTCACATGCGCATTTCATCGCTTGATATCGCAGCTCATGTGCATCGCATCGCATGCGCATTGAGCCACTTCGCGTCACATGCGCATGGCATCGCTTGCTATCACATCTTATGTGCATCGAAACGCATGCGCATTGAGTCACGTCGCGTCGCATGCGCATGGCATTGCTTGATATCGCATCTTATGTTCATCGCATGCGGATTGAGTCACATGGCATCACACGCGCATGGCATCGCTCGACATCGCATCTTATGTGCATCGTATCACATGCGCATTGAGTGACGCCGGGTCAGATGCGCATGGCATCGCTTGATATCGCATCTTATTGTGCATCGCATCGCATGCGCTTTGAGTCACGTCGGGACACATGCGCATGGCATCGCCTTATATCGCATCTTATGTGCATCATATCGCATGCGCATTGAGTCACGTCACGTCGCACGCGCATGGCATTGCTTGATATCGCATCTTATGTACATTGCATTGCTAGTGCATTGAGTCACGTCGCACCACATGCGCAAGACATCGCTCGATATCCCATCTTTCGCGCATCGCATCGCATGGGCTTTAAGTCACATCGCGTCACATACGCATGCATCGCTCGACATCGCATCTTATGTACATCGCATGCGCATTGAGTCACATCGCATGACACGCGCATGGCATCGCTCGACATCGCATCTTATGTGCATTGCATCGCATGCGCATTGAGCCACATCGCGTCACGTGCGCATGGCATCGCTCGACATAGCATCTTTTGTGCATCTCATCGCATGGGCATTGAGTCATGTCGCGTCATATGCCCATGGTATCGCTTGATATCGCCTCTTATGTGCATCGCATTGCATGCGCATTGAGTCACGTCGCACCACATGCGCATGACATCGCTCAACATCGTTCTTATGTGCTTCGTATCGCAAGCGCATTGCTTGATATCGTATCTTACGTTCATCGCATCGCATGTGCATTGAGTCACTTCGCACCACATGCGCATGAAATCGCCCGACATCTCATCTTTTGTGCATCGCATTGCATGCGCATTGAGTTCCATCGTGTCACATACGCATGAATCGCTCGACATCGCATCTTATGTGCACCGCATGCGAATTGAGTCACATCGCATCACACGCGCACGGCATCGCTCGACATCGCATCTTATGTGCATCGCATCGCATGCGCATTGAGTCAAATCGCGTCACATGCGCATGCCATCGCTTGATATTGCATCTTAGGTGCATCGAATCGCATGCGCATTCAGTCACATCGCGTTAAATGCGCATGGCATCGCTTTATATCGCATCTTATGTGCGTCGCTTCGCAGCACTTTGAGTCATATCGCGTCACATGCGCATGCATCGCTCGAAAGCGCATCTTATGTGCATCGCATGTGAATTGAGTCACATCGCATCACACGCGCATGGCATCGCTCGACAACGAATCTTATGTGCATCGGATCGCATGCGCATTGAGTCACATCGCGTCACATGCGCATGGCATCGCTTGATATCGCATTTTATGTGCATTGCATCGCACGCGCATTGAATCACGTCGCGTCACATGCGCATGGCATCGCTCGACTTCGCATATTATCTGCAACGCAAAACATGCGCATTGAGTCATGTCTCGTCACATTTGCATTGCATCGCTTCATATCGCATCTGATGTGCATCACATCGCATGCGGATTGACTAACGTCGCGTCACATGCGCATGGCATCGCTTGATATCGCATCTTATGTTCATCGCATCGCATGCGTATTGAGTCACGTCGCGTCACATGCTAATGGCATTGCTTAATATCGCATCTCATGTGCATCGCATCGCATGCGCTATAGTCTCGTCGCATCACATGCGCATGGCATCGCTTGATATCGGATCCTATGTGCATCGCATCGCATGCGCAATGAGCCACATCGCGTCACATGCGCATGGCATCGCTTGATATCGCATCTTATGTGCATCGCATCGCAGCGCATTGAGTCGTATCGCATCACATGCGCATTGCATCGCTCGATATCTCACCTTATGTGCATCGATTCGCAGGCGCATTGAGTCACATCGCGTCACGTGCGCATGGCGTCGCTTGATATCGCATCTTATGTGCATCGCATCGCAGCGCAATTAGTCTCATCACGCCCCATGCGCATGGCATCGCTTGATATCGCATCTTATGTGCATCGCATCGCATGCGGATTGAGTCACATCACGTCACATGCGCATGGCATCGCTTGATATCGCATATTATGTGCATCGCATCGCATGCGCATTGAGTCACTTCGAGTCACATACGCATGGCACCGCTTGATATCGCATCATATGTGAATCGCATCCCACGCATATTGAGTCACGTCGTGTCACATGCGCATGGCATCGCTTGATAACGCAGCTTATGTGCATCTCATCGCATGCGCATTGAGTCACGTCGCGTCTAATGCGCATGGCATCGCTTGATTTCGCAACTTATGTGTGTCGCATAGCATGCGCATTGAGTCACATCGCACCACAAGCATATTACATCGCTTGATATCGCATCCCATGTGCATCGCATCGCATAGGCATTCAGTCACGTCGCATCACATGCATATGGCATCGCTTGATATTGCATCTTATGTGCATCGCATGCGCATTGAGTCACGTCGCGTCACATGCGCATGCCATCGCTTGAAATCGCATCCCATGTGCATCGCATCGCATGAGCATTCAGTCACGTCGCATCACATGCATATGGCATCGCTTGATATCGCATATTAGGTGCATCGCATCGCATACGCATTGAGTCACATCGCGTCACATGCGCATGGCATTGCTTGATGTCGCATCTTATGTGCCTCGCATCGCATACGCATTCAGTAACGTCGCGTCCATGCGCATGGCATCTCTTGATATCTTATCTTATGCGCGTCGCATCGCATGCGCATTGAGCCACGTCGTGTCACATGCGCTTGGCATCCCTTGATACCGCATCTTACGTTCATCTCATCGCATGCGCATTGAGTCACGTCGCTTCACATGCGCATAGCATCGCTTGATAACGCAACTTATGGGCATCTAATCACATGCGCATTGAGTCATGTCGCACCAATTGCGCATGACACCGCTCGACATCGATTCTTATGTGCATCGCATCGCATGCGCATTGAGTCACGTCGCGTCACATGTGCATGGCATCGCTTGATATCGCATCTTATGTAAATCGCATCGCATGCGCATTGAGCCACACCGCGTCACGTGCGCATGGCATCGCTTGATATCGCATCCTATGTGCATCGCATCACACGGCATTGAGTCACATCGTGTCACACGCGCATGCGTCGCTCGACATCGCACCTTATGTGCATCGCATGCTTATTGATTCACGTCGCATGCATCGCTCGACATCGCATCTTATGTGAATCGCATGCGCATTGAGTCGCATCGCATCACACGCGCATGGCATCGCTCGACATCGCATCTTATGTGCATCGCATCGCAGGCGCATTGAGTCACATTGCTTCACATGCGCATGGCATTGCTTGATATCGCATCTCATGTGCATCGCGCCGCATGCGCTTTTGAGTCACATCACGTCACATGCGCATGGCATTGCTTGATATCAGATCTTATGTGCATCGCGTCGCATGCGCATTGAGTCACGTCGCGTCACATGCGAATGGCATCGCTTGATATCGCATCTTATGTGCATCGCATCGCATACTCATTGAGTCACGTCGCGTCACATGCGCATGGCATCGCTTGATATCGCATCTCATGTGCATCGCATCGCATGCGCATTGAGTCACGTCGCATCACAAGCGCATGGCATCGCTTGATATCGCATCTTATGTGCCTCGCATCGCATGCGCATTGAGTCACGTCGCAACGCATAAGCATGGCGTTGCCTGATATCGCATCTTATGTTGATCGCAGCGTATGTGCATTGAGCCACGTCGCACCACATGAGCATGACATCGCTCGATATCGCATCTTTTGTGCATCGTATCGCATGCGCATTGAGTGACATCGCGTCATAAGCACCTCGCATCGCTTGATATCGTATCTTATTTGCATCGCATCGCAGCGCATTGAGTCACATCGCGTCACATACGAATGCATCGCTCGACATCGCATCTTATGTGCATCGCATGCGCATTGAAACACGTCGCGTCACATGCGAATGGCATCGCTTAATATCGCATCTTATGTGCATCGACTCGCATGCGCATTGAGTCACGTCGCATCGCATGTGCATTGAGTGATATCGCGTCACATATGCATGCATCGCACCACATCGCATCTTATGTGCATCGCATGCGTATTGAGCCACATCGCATCACACGCGCATGGCATCGCCTGACATCGCATCTTATGTGCATCATATCGCATGCGCATTGAGTCACGTCGCATCACATGCGCATGGCATTGCTTGATATCGCATCTTATGTTCCACTCATCGCATGTGCATTAAGTCACGTCACACCACATGCGCATGACATCGCTCGAAATCGCATCTTATGTGCATCGCATCTCATGCGCATTGAGTCACATCACGTCACATGCACATGGCATCGCTTGATATCGCAACTTATGTGTATCGCATCGCATGCACTCTTGAGTCGCATCACGTCACATGCGCATTTCATCGCTTGATATCGCATCTTATGTGCATCGCATCGCATGCGCTGTGGGTCACGTCGCGTCACATACGCATGCATCGCTCGACATCGCGTCTTATGTGCATCGCATGCCCATTGAGCCACGTCGCGTCACATGCGCATGGCATCGCTTGATATCGCATCTTATGTGCATCGCGTCACATGCGCATTGAGTCGCGTCGCGTTACATGCGCATGGCATCGCTTGATATCGCATGTTATGTGCAACGCATCGCATGCGCAGTGAGTCACGTCGCGTCACATGCGCATACATCGCTCGACATCGCGTCTATTGTGCATCGCATGCGCATTGAGTCACGTCGCGTCACATGCGCATAAAATCGCTTGATATCGCATCTTATGTGCATCGCATCGCATGTGCATTGAGCCACGTCGGGTTACATGCGCTTGGCATCGCTTGATATCGCATCTTAAGTGCACCGCTTCGCATGCGCGGTGAGTCACTTCGTGTTACATGCGCATGGCATCGCTTGATATGGCATCTTATGTGCATCGCATCGCATGCGCATTGAGTCACAACGCGTCACATGCGCATGGCATCACTTGATATGGAATCTTATGTGCATTGCATCGCAAGCGCATTGAGTCACGTCGCGTTACATGCGCATGGCATCGCTTGATATGGCATCTTATGTGCATCGCATCGCATACTCATTGAGTCACGTCGCGTCACATGCGCATGGCATCGCTTGATATCGCATCTCATGTGCATCGCATCGCATGCGCATTGAGTCACGTCGCATCACAAGCGCATGGCATCGCTTGATATCGCATCTTATGTGCATCGCGTCGCATCCGCATTGAGTCACAACGCGTCATGTAAGCATGGCATCACTTGATATCGCATCTTATGTGCATCGCATCGCATGCGCATTGAGTCACAACGCGTCATATAAGCATGGCATCACTTGATATCGCATCTTATGTGCTTCGAATCGCATGCGCATTGAGTGTCTTCGCATCACATGCCATTGCAATTGCTTGATATCGCATCTTATGTGCATCGCATCGCATGCGCATTGAGTCACACCGCGTCATATGCGCATGTCATCGCTTGATATCGCATCTTATGTGCATCGCACCGCATGCGCAGTGAGTCACGTCGCGTCACACACGCATGCATCGCTCGACATCGCATCTTATGTGAATCGCATGCGCATTGAGTCACATCGCATCACCAGCGCATGGCCTCGCTCGACATCGCATCTTATGTGCATCGCATCGTAGGCGCATTGGGTCACATTGCTTCACATGCGCATGGCATCGCTTGATATCACATCTTATGTGCATCGCACCGCATGCGCTTTTGAGTCACATCACGTCACATGCGCATGGAATCGGTTGATATCCCATTTATGTGCATCGCATCGCATGCGCATTGAGTCACGTCGCACCACATGCGCATGACATCTCTTGACATTGCATCTTTTGTGCATCGCATCGCATGCGCATTAGTGACATCGCGTCATATACGCATGGCATCCCTTGATATCGCATCTTATGTGCATCGCATAGCAGCGCATTGAGTTACATCGCGTCACATACGCATGCATCGCTCGACATCGCATCTTATATGCATCGCATCGCATGCGCATTGAGTCACATCGCGTCACATGCACATGGCATCGCTTGATATTGCATTTTATGTGCATCGCATCGCATGCGCATTGAGCCACGTCGCATCACATGCGCATGGCATCGCTTAATATCGCATCTTATGCGCATCGCATCGCATGCGCATTGAGCCACATCGCGTCGCATGCGCATGGCATTGCCTGATATCGCATCTTATGGTCATCGGATCCCATGTGCATTGAGTCACGTCGCGTCACATGCGCATGGCATCGCTTGGTATCGCATCTTATGTGCACCGCATCGCATGCGCGGTGAGTTGTTGTTGTAGTTGTTGTTGTATTGTTTAACGCCCGCTTTTACTACTACGGCACCGCAGGCGGTGACACTGATGATACATGAAGATGGAGCACCGGTGGAATGAGATGGTGGGGGAAACCGGAGTACCCGGAGAAAACCCGCCCTGACGCCGCTTCGTCCACCACGAATACCACATGCGGGTCCCTGGGATCGAACCCGGGTGCGCGGTGAGTCACGTCGCGTCACATGCGCATGGCATCGTTTGCTATCGCATCTTATGTGCATCGCATCGCATGCGCATTGAGTCACATCGCGTCATATGCGCTTGGCATCGGTTGATATCGCATCTTATGTGCATCGCTTTGCAGCGCAATGAGTCACGTCGCAACGCATAAGCATGGCATTGCCTGATATCGTATCTTATAATCATCGCAACGTATGTGCATTGAGTCATGTCGCACCACATGCGCATGACATCGCTCGATATCGCATCTTTTGTGCATCGCATCGCATGCGCATTGAGCGGCTACGCATCACATGCGCATGGCATCGCTTAATATCGCATCTCACGTGCATCGCTTCGCATGCGCATTGAGTCACGTCGCAACGCATAAGCATGGCATTGCCTGATATCGTATCTTATATTCATCGCAACGTATGTGCATTGAGTCATGTCGCACCACATGCGCATGACATCGCTCGATATCGCATCTTTTGTGCATCG
This sequence comes from Tenodera sinensis, assembly GCA_030765045.1. Lineage (NCBI taxonomy): Eukaryota > Metazoa > Arthropoda > Insecta > Mantodea > Mantidae > Tenodera > Tenodera sinensis. The sequence goes on from CM060973.1 coordinate 47,844,271, forward strand.
CATCGCATGCGCATTGAGTGACATCGCGACATATGCGCATCGCATCGCTTGATATCGCATCTTTTGTGCATCGCATGCGCATTGAGTCACGTCGCGACACATGCGCATGGCATAGCTTGATATCGCATCTTATGTGCATCGCATCGCATGCGCATTGCGTAGCTTCGCATCACATGCGTATGGCATCGCTTGATATCGCATCATATGTGCATCGCATCGCATGCGCATTGAGTCACATTGCTTCACATGCGCATGGCATCGCTTGATATCGCATCTTATGTGCACCGCATCGCAGGCGCATTGAGTCACGTCGCGTCACATGTGCATGGCATCGCTTGATATCGCATCTTATTTCATCGCATCGCAGCGGCATTGAGTCACATTGCTTCACATGCGCATGGCATCGCTTGTAAACGCATCTTATGTGCATCGCATCGCATGCGCTTTTGAGTCTCATCACGTCGCATGCGCATGGCATCGCTTGACATCGTATCTTATGTGCATCGCGTCGCATGCGCATTGAGTCACGTCGCGTCACATGCACATGGCATCGCTTGATATCGCATCTCATTTGCATCGCTTCGCATGCGCATTGAGTCACGTCATATGACATGCGCATGGCATCGCGTGATATCGCATCTTATGCGCATCGCATCGCATGCCTATTGAGTCACGTCGCATCACATGCGCATGGAATCGCAGCGCATCACATGCTTATTGAGTCACGTCGTGTCAAATGCGCATGGCATCGCTTGATATCGCATCTTATGTGCATCACGTCGCATGCGCATTTAGTCACATCGCGTCACATGCGCATGGCATCAGTTGATATAGCATCTTATGTGCATCGCATCGCATGCGCATTGCGTAGCTTCGCATCACATGCGTATGGCATCGCTTGATATCGCATCCTATGTGCATCGCATCGCATGCGCATTGAGTCACATCACGTCACATGCGCATGGCATCGCTTGATATCGTATCTTATGTGCATGGCATCTCATGCGCATTGAGTCACGTCGCGTCACATGCGCATGGCATCGCTTGATATCGCATCTTATGTGTATCGCATTGCATGCGCATTGAGTCACATCGTGTCACATGCGCATGGCATCGCTTGATATCGCATCTTATGTGCATCGCATCGCTTGCGCATTGAGTCACATCGCGTCACATGCGCATGGCATCGCTTGATATCGCATCTTATGTGCATCACATCGCATGCGCATTGAGTCACATCGCGTCACATGCGCATGGCATCAGTTGATATCGCATCTTATGTCCATCGCATCGCATGCGCATTGCGTAGCTTCGCATCACATGCGTATGACATCGCTTATATATCGCATCCTATGTGCATCGCATGCAAATTGAGTCACATCACGTCACATGCGCATGGCATCGCTTGATATCGTATCTTATGTGCATTGCATCGCATGCGCATTGAGTCACGTCGCGTCACATGACCATGGAAACTCTTGATATCGCATCTTATGTGCATCGCATCGCATGCTTATTGAGTCACGTCGCGTCAAATGCGCATGGCATCGCTTGATATCGCATCTTATGTGGATCGCAATGCATGCGCATTGAGTCATGTCTCGTCACATTTGCATGATTGATGTGCAGCGCATCGCATGCTTATTGAGTCACGTCACGTCACATGCGCATGGCATCGCTTGATATCGCATCGTATGTGCATCGCATCGCATGCGCATTGAGTCACGTCGCATCATATTCACATGGAATCGCTTGATATCGCATTTTACGTGCAAGGCATCGCATGCTTATTCAGACACGTTGCGTCACATGCGGATGGCATCGCTTGATATCGCATCGTATGTGCATCGCATCTCATGCGCATTGAGTCACGTCGCGTCATATTCACATGGAATCGCTTGATATCGCATTTTATGTGCATCGCATCGCATGCTTATTCAGACACGTTGCGTCACATGCGGATGGCATCGCTTGATATCGCATCTTATGTGCATCGCATCGCATGCGCATTGAGTCACATCGCGTCACATGCGAATGGCATCTGTTGATATCGCATCTTATGTGCATCACATCGCATGCGCATTGAGTCACACCCATGACATGCGCATAGCATCGCTCGACAACGCATCTTATGTGCATCGCATCGCATGCGTATTGAGTCACGTCGCGTCACATGCGCATGGAATCGCTTGATATCGCATTTTATGTGCAGCGCATCACATGCTTATTGAGTCACGTCGCGTCACATGCGCATGGCACCAGTTGATATCGCATCTTATGTGCATCGCATCGCATGCGCATTGAGTCACATCCCATGACATGCTCATGGTATCGCTCGACAGCGCGTCTTAAGTGCATCGCAATCATGCGCATTGAGTCATGTCTCGTCACATTTCCATGGCATCGGTTGATATCGCATCTTATGTGCATCGCATCGCATGCGCATTGAGTCACGTCTCGTCACATGCGCATGGCATCGCTTGATATCGCATCTTATGTGCATCGCATCGCATGCGCATTGAGTCACATCGCGTCACATGCGCATGGCATCAGTTGATATCGCATCTTATGTGCATCGCATCGCATGCGCATTGAGTCACATCCCATGACATGCGCATAGCATCGCTCGACAACGCATCTTATGTGCATTGCATCGCATGCGTATATAGTCACGTCGCGTCACATGCGCATGGAATCGCTTGATATCGCATCTTATGTGCATCGCATCACATGCGCATTGAGTCACTTCGCATCACATGCGAATGGCATCGCTTGATATGGCATCTTATGTGCATCGCATCGCATGCGCATTGAGTAACATCCCATGACATGCTCATGGTATCGCTGCACAGCGCATCTTAAGTGCATCGCATTGCATACGCATTGAGTCATGTCTCGTCACATTTGCACGGCATCGCTTGATATCGCATATTATGTGCATCGCATCGCATGCGCATTGAGTCACGTCACATCACATGCGCATGGCATCGCATGATATCGCATCTTATGTGCATCGAATCGCATGCGCATTGAGTCACATCATATCACAAGCGCATGGCATCGCTCGACAACGCATCTTATGTGCATCGCATCGCATGCGCATTGAGTTATGTCTCGTCACATTTGCATGGCATCGCTTGATATGGCATCTTTTGTGCATCGCATCGCATGCGCATTGAGACACGTCGCGTCACAACCGCAAGGCATCGCTTGATATCGCATCTTATGTGCATCGCACTGTATGCGCATTCAGTTACGTCGCGTCACATGCGCATTTCATCGCTTGATATCGCATCTCATGTGCATCGCATCGCATGCGCATTGAGTCAGGTCGTACCACATGCGCATGACATCGCTCGATATCGCATCTTGTGCATCGCATCGCATGCGCAATGAGTGACATCGCCTCATATTCACATGGCATTGCCTGATATCGCATTTTATGTGCATTGCATCGCAGCGCATTGAGTAACATACGCATTCCTCGCTCGACATCGCATCTTATGTGCATCGCATCGCATGCGCATTGAGTCACATCGCTTCACGTGCGCATGGCATCGCTTGATATCGCATTTTATTTGCATCGCATCGCATGAGCTTTTGAGTCACATTACGTCACATGCGCATGGCATCGCTTGATATCGCATCTTATGTGCATCGCGTTGCATGCGCATTGAGTCACGTCGCGTCACATGCACATGGCATCAATTGATATCCCATCTCATGTGCATCGCATCCCATGCGACTTGAGTACGTCGCATCACATAGGCATGGCATCACGTGATATCGCATCCTATGTGCATCGCATCGCTTGCGCATTGAGTCACGTCGCGTCACATGAATATGGAAACTCTTGATATCGCATCTTATGTGCATCGCATCGCATGCTTATTGAGTCACGTCGCGTCACATGCGCATGGCATCGCTTGATATCGCATCTTATTGGCATCGCATCGCATGCGCATTGAGTGACGTCGCATCACATGCGCATGGCATCGTTCGACAACGCATCTTATGTGCATCGCATCGCATGCGCATTGAGTGACATCGCGTCACTTGCAAATGGCATCGCCTGATATCCTATCTTATGTGCATCGCATCGCAGCGCATTTAGTCACATCCGGTCACATACGCATGCATCGCTCGACATCGCATCTTATGGGCATCGCATGCGCATTGAGTCACGTCGCGTCACATGCGCATGGCATCGCTTGATATAGCATCTTATGTGCATCACATCGCATGCGCAGTGAGTCACGTCGCGTCACATGCGCATGGCATCGCTTGATATCGCATCTTCTGTGCATCGCATCGCATGCGCATTGAGTCACGTCGCACCACATGCGCATGGCATCGCTCGACAACGCATCTTATGTGCATCGCATCGCATGCGCATTGAGTGACATCGCGTTATTTGCGCATGGCATCGCTTGATATCCTATCTTATGTGCATCGCATCGCAGCGCAGTTAGTCACATCCGATCACATAGGCATGCATTGCTCGACATCGCATCTTATGGGCATCGCATGCGCATTGAGTCACGTCGCGTCACATGCGCATGGCATCGCTTGATATAGCACCTTATGTGCATCGCATCGCATGCGCATTGAGTCACATCCCATGACATGCTCATGGTATCGCTCGACAGCGCATCTTAAGTGCATCGCAATCATGCGCATTGAGTCATGTCTCGTCACATTTCCATGGCATCGGTTGATATCGCATCTTATGTGCATCGCATCGCATGCGCATTGAGTCACGTCTCGTCACATGCGCATGGCATCGCTTGATATCGCATCTTGTGTGCATCGCATCGCATGCGCATTGAGTCACGTCGCACCACATGCGCATGGCATCGCTTGACAACGCATCTTATGTGCATCGCATTGCATGCGCATTGAGTGACATCGCGTCATATGCGCATGGCATCGCTTGATTTCGCATCTTATGTGCATCGCATCGCATGCGCTTTTGAGTCACATCACGTCACATGCGCATGGCATGACTCAATGCGCAAGCGATGCGATGCACATAATATGCGATATCGAGCGCTGCCATGTGCATGTGATGCGTAACCCGTCAATGCGCATGCGACGCCATGCACATAAGATGCGATATCAAGCGTTGCCTTGCGCATGTGACGCGACGTGACTCCCTGCGCATGCGATGCGGTGCACATAAGATGCGATATCAAGCGATGCTATGCGCATGTAACGCGACGTGACTCAATGCACATGCGATGCGATGCACATAAGATCCGATATCGAGCGATGTCATGCGCATGTGGTGCGACGTGACTCAATGCACATGCGATCCAATGACCATAAGATGCGATATCAGGCAATGCCATGTGAATGCGACGCGACGTGACTCAATGCGCATGCGATGCGATGCGCATAAGATGCGTTATCAAGCTATGCCATGCGCATGTGATGCGACGTGGCTCAATGCGCATGCGATGCGATGCGCATAAGATGCAATATGAAGCGACGCCATGTGCATTGGACGTGATGTGACTCAATGTGCATGCGATGCGATGCACATAAGATGCGATGTCGAGCGATACCATGCGCGTGTGATGCGATGTGACTCAATGCGCATGCGATGCACATAAGATCTGATGTCGAGCGATGCATGAGTATGTGACGCGATGTAACTCAATGCGCTGCGATGCGATGCACATAAGATGCGATATCAAGAGTTTCCATGCTCATGTGATGCGACATGACTCAATGCGCATGCGATGCGATGCACATAAGATACGATATCAAGCGATGCCATGCGCATGTGATGCGAAGCTACGCAATGCGCATGCGATGCGATGCACATAAGATGCGATATCAACTGATGCCATGCGCATGTGACGCGATGTGACTCAATGCGCATGCGATGCGATGCACACAAGATGCGATATCAAGCGATGCCATGCGCTTGTGACGCGATGTGACCCAATGCGATGCGATGCACATAAGATGCGATATCAACTGATGCCATGAGTATGTGACGCGATGTGACTCAATGCGATGCACATAAGATGCCATATCAAGCGATGCCATGCGCATGTGACGCGAAGTGACTCAATGCGCATGCAACGCGATGCACATAAGATGCGATATCAACAGATGCCATGCGCATGTGACGCGATGTGACTCAATGCGCATGCGATGCGATGCACATAATATGCGATATCACGCGATGCCATGCGCATGTCATGCGACGTGACTCAATGCGCATGCGAAGCGATGCACATGAGATGCGATATCAAGCGATGCCATGTGCATGGGACGTGACGTGACTCAGTGCGCATGCGACGCAATGCACATAAGATGCGATATCAATTGATGCCATGCGCATGTGAAGCAATGTGACTCAATGCGCCTGCGATGCGATGCACATAAGATGCGATGTCGAGCGATGCCATGCGCGTGTGATGCGATTTGACTCAATGCGCATGCGATTCACATAAGATGCGATGTCAAGCGATGCATGCGTATGTGACTCATTGCGCTGCGATGCGATGCACATAAGATGCGATATCAAGAGATGCGATGCGCATATGACACGATGTCACTCAATGCGCATGCGATGCGATGCACATCAGATGCGATATCAAGCGATGCCATGCGCATGTGACGCGACGTGACTCAATGAGCATGCGATGCGATGCACATAAGATGCGATATCAAGCGATGCCATGTGCATGTGATGCCATGTGCATGTGATGCGAAGAGACTCAATGCGCAAGCGATGCGATGCACAAAAGATGCGATGTCGAGCAATGTCATGCGCATGTGGTGCTACGTGACTCAATGCACATGCGATGCGATGAACATAAGATGTGATATCAAGCAATGCTATGCAAATGTGATGCGACGTGGCTCAATGCGCATGCGATGCACATGAGATGCGATATTAAGCGATGCCATGCGCATGTGACGTGACGTGGCTGAATGCGCATGCGGTGCGATGCACATGAGATGCGATATCAAGCGATGTCATGCGCATGTGACGTACGTGGCTCAATGCGCATGCGATGAGATGCACATAAGATGCAATATCAAGCGATGCCATGCAAATGTGACGTGACATGGCTCAATGCGCATGCGATGCGATGCACATAAGATGCGTTGTCGAGCGATGCCATGCGCATGTGATGCGATGTAAGACAGTGCGCTTACGATGCTATGCACATAAGATGCAATATGAAGCGATGAAATGCGCGTGTGACGCTAAGTGACTGAATGCGCATTGGATGCGATGCACATAAGATGCGATATCAAGTGATGCCATGCGCATGTGACGCAACGTGACTCAATGCGCATTGGATGCGAAGCACATAAGATGCGATATCAAGCGATTCCATGCGCATGTGACGTGATGTGACTCAAAAGCGCATGCGATGCGCTGCACATAATATGCGATATCAAGCGATGCCATGCGCATGTGACGTGATATGACTCAAAAGCGCATGCGATGCGATGCACATAAAATGCGATATCAAACGATGCCACGTGCATGTGACGCGATGTGTCTCAATGCGCATGCGATGCGTTGCATATAAGGTGCGATGTCGAGCGATGCCATGCGCGTGTGATGCGATGTGACTCAATGCGCATGCGATGCACATAAGATGCGATTTCGAACGATGCATGCGTATGTGACGCGGTGTAACTCAATGCGCATGCGATGCGATGCACATAAGATGCCATATCAAGCGATGCCATGCGCATGTGACGTGATGTGACTCAAAAGCGCATGCGATGCGTTGCACATAAGGTGCGATATCAAGCGATGCCATGCGCATGTGACGTGATGTGACTCAAAAGCGCATGCGATGCGATGCACATAAAATGCGATATCAAGCGATGCCACGTGCATGTGACGCGATGTGTCTCAATGCGCATGCGATGCGTTGCACATAAGGTGCGATGTCGAGCGATGCCATGCGCGTGTGATGCGATGTGACTCAATGCGCATGCGATGCACATAAGATGCGATTTCGAGCGATGCATGCGTATGTGACGCGATGTAACTCAATGCGCTGCGAAGCGATGCACATAAGATGCATTGTCGTGTGATGCCATGTGCATGTGATGAGAAGTGACTCAATGCGCATGCGATGCGATGCACATAAGATGCGATATCAAGTGATGCCATGCGCATGTGACGCGTTGTGACTCAATGCGCATGCGATGCGGTGCACATAAGATGCGATATCAAGCGATGCCATGCGCATGTAACGCGACGTGACTCACTGCGCATGCGATGCGGTGCACATAAGATGCGATATCAAGCGATGCCATGCGCATGTAACGCGACGTGACTCAATGCACATGCGATGCCATGCACATAAGATGCGATATCAAGCGATGTCATGCGCATGTGGTGCGAAGTGTCTCAATACACATGCGATGAGATGAACATAAGAAGCAATATCAAGCAATGCCATGCGCATGCAATGCGACGTGACTCAATGCGCTGCGAAGCGATGCACATAAGAGGCGATATCAAGCGATTCCATGCGCATGTAACGCGACGTGACTCAATGCACATGCGATGCGATGCACATAAGATGCGATATCAAGCGATGCCATGCGCATATGACGCGATGTAGCTGAATGCGCATGCGATGCGATGCACAAAAGATGCGATATCGAGCGATGTCATGCGCATGTGGTGTGACGTAACTCAATTAACATGTGATCCGATGACCATAAGATGCGATATCAGGCAATGCCATGCGCATGCGACGCGACGTGACTCAATGCGCATGCGATGCGATGCGCATAAGATGCGATATCAAGCGATGCCATGTGCATGTGATGCGATATGACTCAATGCGCATGCGATGCGATGCACATAAGATGCGATGTCGAGCGATGCATGCGGATTTGACGCGATGTAACTCAATGCGCTGCGATGCGATGCACATAAGATGCGATATCAAGCGATGCCATGCGTATATGACGCGATGTCACTCAATGCGCATGAGATGCGATGCACAAAGGATGCAATGTCAAGCGATGTCATGCGCATGTGGTGCGACGTGACTCAATGCGCCCGCGATGTGATGCACATAAGATGCGATGTCGAGCGATGCCATGCGCTGGTGATGCCATGTGACTCAATGCGCATGCGATTCACATAAGATGCGATGTCGAGCGATGCATGCGTATGTGACGCGACGTCACTCACTGCGCATGCGATGCGATGCACATAAGATGCGATATCAAGCGATGCCATGTGCATGTGATGCGAAGACACTCAATGCGCATGCGATGCGAAGCACATAAGATGCGATATCAAGTGATGCCATGCTCATCTGACGCGTTGTGACTCAATGCGGTTGCGATGCGATGCACATAAGATGCGATATGAAGCGATGCAATGCGTATGTGACGCGACGTTACTCACTGCGCATGCGATGCGATGCACGTAAGATGCGATATCAAGCGATGAAATGCGCATGTGACGTGATGCGACTCAAAAGCGCAAGCGATGCGATGCACATAAGATGCGATATCAAGCGATGCCTTATTCATGTTACGCGATGTGTCTCAATGCGCATGCGATGCACATAAGGTGCGATGTCGAGCGATGTCATGCGCATGTGGTGCGACGTGACTTAATGCACATGCGATGAGAGGAACATAAGATGCGATATCAAGCAATGCCATGCACATTTGATGCGACGTGACTCAATGCGCATGAGATATTATGCACATAAGATGCGATGTCGAGCGATACCATGCGCGTGTGATGCGATGTGGCTCATTGCGCATGCGATGCACATAAGATGCGATGTGGTGCGATGCATGCTTATGTGACGCGATATAACTCAACGCGCTGCGATGCGATGCACATAAGATGCGATATCAAGCGATGCCATGCGTATATGACGCGATGCCACTCAATGCGCATGCAATGAGATGCGAAAAAGATGCGATGTCGGGCGATGTCATGCGCATGTGGTGCGACGTGACTCAATGCACATGCGATGAGATGTACATAAGATGCGATATCAAGCAATGCCATGCGCATGCGATGCGACGTGACTCAATGCGCATGCCATTCGATGCACATAAGATGCGATATCAAGCGATGCCATGCGCATGTGACACGACGTGACTCAATGCGCTGCGATGCGTTGCACATAAGATGCGATATCAAGCGATGCGAGGCGCATATGACGCGATGTCACTCAATGCGCATGCGATTCGATGCACAAAAGATGCGATATCGAGCGATGCCATGCGCATGTGACGTGATGTGACTCAAGGCACATACGTTGCGATGAACATAAGATGCGATATCAGGCAACTCCATGCTTATGCGTTGCGACGTGACTCAATGCGCATGCGATGTGATGCACATAAGATGCGATATCAAGCGATGCCATGCGCATGTGATGTGACTTGACTCAACGCGCATGCGATGCGATGCACATGAGATGCCGATATCAAGCGATGCCATGCGCATGTGACGCGACGTCACTCAATGAGTATGCGATGCGATGCACATAAGATGCGATATCAAGCGATGCCATGCGCATGTGACGTGATGTGACTCAATGCGTATGCGACGCGATGCACATAAGATGCGATATCAAGCGATGCCATGCGCATCTGACGTGATGTGACTCAAAAGCGCATGCGGTGCGATGCACATGAGATGCGATATCAAGCGATGCCATGCGCATGTGAAGCAATGTGACTCAATTCGCCTGCGATGCGATGCACATAAGATGCGATGTCGAGCGATGCCATGCGCGTGTGATGCGATGTGACTCAATGCGCATGCGATTCACATAAGATGCGATGTCGAGCGAAGCCATGCGCATATGACGCGATGTCTCACTCAATGCGCATGCGATGCGATTCAAAAAGATGCGATATCGAGCGATGTCATACGCATGTGGTGCTACGTGACTCAATGCACATGCGATGCGATGAATATAACATGCGATATCAAGCAATGCCATGCAAATGTGACGAGACTTGACTCAATGCGCATGCGATGCGATGCACATAAGATGCGATATCAAGCGATGCCATGCGCATGTGATGCGACGTGGCTAAATGCGCATGCGATGCACATGAGATGCGATATCAAGCGATGCCATGCGCATGTGACGTGACGTGGCTGAATGCGCATGCGGTGCGATGCAAATAAGATGCGATATCAAGCGATGTCATGTGCATGTGACGTACGTGACTCAATGCGCATGCGAGGAGATAAACATAAGATGCGATATCAAGCGATGCCATGCGCATGTGACGTGATGTGACTGAAAAGCGCATGCGATGCGATGCACATAAGATGCGATATCAAGCGATGCCATGCGCATGTGACGTGATGTGACTCAAAAGCGCATGCGATGAAATGCACATAAGATGCGATATTAGCGATGCCACGTGCATGTGACGCGATGTGACTCAATGCGCATGCGATTCGATGCACAAAAGATGCGATGTCGAGCGATGCCATGTGCGTGTAATGCGATGTGACTCAATGCGCATGCGATGCACATAAGTTGCTATGTCGAGAGATACATGCGTATGTGACGTGATGTAACTCAATGCGCTGCAATGCGATGCACATAAGATGCGATATCAAGCTATGCCATGCGCAGGTGATGCGACGTGACTCAATGCGCATTCGATGCGATGCACATAAGATGCGATATCAAGCCATGCCATGTGCATGTGATGCGAGGTGACTCAATGCGCATGCGATCAGATGCACAAAAGATGCAATATCGAGCGATGTCATCCGCATGTGGTGCGACGTGACTCAATGCACATACGATTAGATGAACATAAGATGCGATATCAAGCGATGCCATGCGCATGTGACGCGTTGTGACTCATGCGCATGCGATGCACATAAGATGCGATGTCGAGCGATGCATGCGTATGTGACGTGATGTGACTCAATGCGCTGCGATGCGATGCATATAAGATTTGTGACGCGTTGTGACTCAATGCGCATGCGATGCGATGCACATAAGTTGCGATACCAAGCGATGCCATGCGCATGTAACGCGACGTGACTCAATGCACATGCGATGCGATGCACATAAGATGCGAAATAAGGCAATGCCATGCGCATGTAACGCGACGTGACTCTGTGCACATGCGATGCGATGCACAGAAGATGCGATATCGATCGATGTCATGCGCATGTAGTGCGACGTAACTCAATGCACTTGCGATGCGATGACCATAAGATGCGATATCAGGCAATGCCATGCGCATTCGACGCGACGTGACTGAATGCGAATGCGATGCGATGCGCATAAGATGCGATATCAAGCGATGCCATGCGCATGTGATGCGACGTGGCTCAATGCGCATTCGATGCGATGCACATAAGATGCGATATCAAGCAATGCCATGCAAATGTGACGAGACATGACTCAATGCGCATGCGATGCGATGCACATAAGTTGCGTTGTCGAATGATGCCATGCGCATGTGATGGGATGTGACTCAATGCGCATGCGATGCGATGCACATAAGATGCGATATCAAGCGAAGCCATACGCATGTGATGTGACGTGACTCAATGCGCATGCGATGTGATGCACATAAGATGCGATATCAAGCGATGCCATGTGCATGTGATGCGAAGTGACTCAATGCGCATGCGATGCAATGCACAAAAGATGCGATGTCGAGAGATGTCATCCGCATGTGGTGCGACGTGACTCAATGCAAATACGATAAGATGAACAAAAGATGCGATATCAAGCGATGCCATGCGCATGTGACGTGATGTGACTCAATGCGCTGCGAAGCGATGCACATAAGATGCGTTGTCGAGTGATGCCATGTGCATGTGATGCGAAGTGACTCAATGCGCATGCGATGCGATGCACATAAGATGCGATATCAAGTGATGGCATGCGCATGTGACGCGTTGTGACTCAGTGCGCATGCAATGCGGTGCACATAAAATGCGATGTCAAGCGATGCCATGCGCATGTAACGCGACGTGACTCAATGCACATGCGATGCGATGCACGTAAGATGCGATATCAAGCGATGCCATATGCATTTGACGCGACGTGGCACAATGCGCATGCGATTCACATAAGACACGATGTCGAGCGACGCATGCGCATGTGACGCGACGTGACTCAATGCACATGCGATGCGATGCGCATAAGATGCGATATCAATCGGTGCCATGCGCATGTAACGCGACGTGACTCAATGCACATGCCATGCGATGCACATAAGGTGCGATATCACGCGATGCCTTGCGCATGTGAAGCAATGTGACTCAATGCGCCTGCGATGCGATGCACATAAGATGCGATATCAAGCGATGCCTTGCCAATGTGAAGCAATGTGACTCAATGCGCCTGCGATGCGATGCACATAAGATGCGATGTCGAGCGATGCCATGCGCGTGTGGTGCGATGTGACTCAATGCGCATGCGATTCACATAAGATGCGATGTCGAGCGATGCATGCGTATGTGACTCATTGCGCTGCGATGCGATGCACATAAGATGCGATATCAAGCGATGCCGTGCGCATATGACGCGATGTCACTCAATGCGCATGCGATGCGAATCACAAAAGATGCGATATCTAGCGTTGTCACGCGCATGTGGTGCTACGCGACTCAATGCACATGCGATGCGATGAACATAAGATGCGATATTAAGCAATGCCATGCAAATGTGACGAGACATGACTCAATACGCATGCGATGCGATGCACATAAGGTGCGATATCAAGCGATGCCATGCGCATGTGATGCGAAGTGGCTCAATGCGCATGCGATGCACATGAGATGCGTTATCAAGCGATGCCATACGCATGTGACTCGATGTGACTCAATGCGCTGCGATGCGATGCATATAAGATATGTGACGCGTTGTGACTCAATGCGCATGCGATGCGATGCACATAAGATGTGATATCAATCGATGCCATGCGCATGTAAAGCGACGTGACTCAATGCACATGCGATGCGATGCACATAAGATGCGATATCAAGCGATGCCATGCGCATATGACGCGATGTCACTCTATGCGCATGCGATGCGATGCACAAAAGATGCGATATCGAGCGATGTCATGCGCATGTGCGGCGACGTGTCTCAATGCACATGCGATGCGATGAACATAAGATGCGACATCAGGCAATGCCATGCGCATGTGACGCGACGTGACTGAATACGCATGCGATTAGATGCACATAAGATGCGATATCAAGCGATGCCATGCGCATGTGATGCAACGTGACTCAATTCGCATGCGATGCGATGCACAAAAGATGCGATATCAAGCGATGTCATGCGCATGCTGTGCGACGTGACTTAATGCGCATGGGATGCGATGCACATAAAATGCGATATCAAGCGATGCCATGCAAATGTGACGAAACATTCTCAATGCGCATGCGATGCGATGCACATAAGATGCGATATCAGGCAATGCCATGCGCATGGGACGCGACGTGACTCAAGGCGCGTGCGATTAGATGCACATAAGATGCGATATCAAGCGATGCCATGCGCATGTGATGCAACGTGACTCAATTCGCATGCGATGCGATGCACAAAAGATGCGATATCAAGCGATGTCATGCGCATGCTGTGCGACGTAACTCAATACACATGCGTTGCGATGTACATAAGATGCGTAATCAAGCGATGCCATGCGCATGTAACGCGACGTGACTCAATGCACATGCGATGCGATGCACATAAGATGCGATATCAAGCAATGCCATGCGCATGTGACGCGATGTGACTCAATGCGCTGCGATGCGATGCATATAAGATGCGATATCAAGTGATGCCATGCGCATGTGTTCCATCGTGACTCAATGCGCTTGCGATGCACATAAGAATCGAAGTCGAGCGATGCATGCGTAAGTGACTCGATGTGACTCAATGCGCTGCGATGCGATGCACATAAGATGCGATATCAAGCAATGCTATGCGCATGCGACGCGACGTTACTCAAAAGCGCATGCGATGCGAAGCACATAAGATGCGATATCAAGGGATGCCATGCGCATGGGATGCGACGTGACTCAATGCGCATGCGATGCGATGCACATGAGATGCGATATCAAGCGATGCCATGCGCATCTGACGCGAGGTGACTCAATGCGACTGTGATGCAATGCACATAAGATGCGATATCAAGCGATGCCATGCGTATATGACGCGATGTCACTCAATGCGCTTGCGATGCCCAAAAGATGCGATGTCGAACGATGTCATGCGCATATGGTGCGACGTGACTCAATGCACATGCGATGAGATGAACATAAGATGCGATATCAGGCAATGCCATGCGCATGCGATGCGAAGTGACTCAATGCGCATGCGATGCGGTGCATATATAATGCGATATCAAGCGATGCCATGCGCATGTAATGCGACGTGACTCATTGCGCATGCATTGCGATGCACATAAAATGCGATATCAAGTGATGCCATTGGCATGTGACGCGCTGTGGGTCAATGCGCCTGCGATGCGATGCACATAAGATGCAATATCAAGCGATGCTATTCGCATGTGACTCGACGTGACTCAATAAGCATGCGATGCGATGCTCATAAGATGCCATATAAAGCGATGTCATGCGCATGTTTTGCGACGTGACTCAATGCACATGCGATACGATGAACGTAAGATGCGATATCAAGCAATTCCATGCACATGCGACGCGACGTGACTCAATGCGCATGCGATGCGATGCACATAAGTTGCGATATCCAGCGATGCCTTGCACATGTGATGAGATGTGACACAATGCGCGTGCGATGCGATGCACATAAGATGCGATATCAAGTGATGCCATGCGCATGTGACGCACTGTGACTCACTGCGCATGAGATGCGATGCACATAAGATGCGATCTCAAGCGATGCCATGCGTATATGACGAAATGTGACTAAATGCGCTGCGATGCGATGCACATAAGATGCGATATCAAGCGATGCCATGCGCATGTGACGCGACGTGTCTCATTGCGCATGCGATGCGATGCACAAAAGATGAGATATCGAGCGATGTCATGAGCATGTGGTGCGACGTGACTCAATGCACATGCGATGCGATGAACATAAGATGCGATATCAAGCGATGCCATGCGCATGTGGTGCGAAGTGACTCAAAGCGCATGCGATGCGATGAACATAAGATGCAAAATCAAACGATGCCATGTGCATGTGACTGGACGTAACTCAATGCGCATGCGATGCACATAAGATGCGATGTCGAGCGATGATACGCATGTGACGCGATGTGAGTCAATGCGCTGCGATGCGATGCACATAAGATGCGATATCAAGCGATGCCATGCGCTTATGACGCGATATCACTAAGTGCGCATGCGATGCGATGCACATAAGATGCGATATCAAGCAATGCCATGCGCATGTGACGCGATGTGGCTCAATGCGCATGCGATGCACATAAGATGCGATGCATGCGCATGTGACGCAATGTGAGTCAATGCGCTGCGATTCGATGCACATAAATTGCGATATCAAGCGATGCCATGCGCTTATGACGCGATGTCACTAAATGCGCATGCGATGCGATGCACAAAAGATGTGATATCGAGCGATTTCATGCGCATGTGGTGCGACGTGACTCAATACACATGCGTTGCGATGAACATAAGATGCGTTATCAGGCAATGCCATGCGCATGCGACGCGACGTGACTCAATGCGCATGCGATGCGATGCACAAAAGATGCGATATCGAGCGATGTCATGCGCATGTGGTGCGACATGACTCAATGAGCATGCGATGCGATGAACATAAGATGCGATATCAAGCAATTCCATGCGCATGCGACGCGACGTGAGTCTATGCGCATGCGATGCGATGCCCATAAGATGCGATATCAAAGGATGACATGCAAATGTGACGAGACATGGCTCAATGCGCATGCGATGCGATGCACATAAGATGCATTGTCGAGCGATGCCATGTGCGTGTGATACGATGTGACTCAAAGCGCGCCCCTCCGAAGGAGTGTCGCCTTGTCGTGGCGGAGGGGCTCAGTACCTGAGCCAGACGGCCTCCTAAGTGTTCTTTGACTACTGGTAGGCAAGAGGTGAGGGGAAGCAAAGAACATTCCAAACGGGTAGATGGGGCTCGGTAGTCTTGGTCGACGACTCATCTAGGAGAAGAGGACTCCGAAATCAAACTCCCCCAGGGGCTCCTACTACGGTAGGTACGGGTTTGGCGTACCCGGGGCCCCGAGCCATACTCTCGACTGGGCTCCTCCAAGAGGTGAGAGGGCACATGCCAAACGCCCAATCAACTTTGGTCCACTTTTGTGTTTGACCTCCCACCTATTACCTCCCTGTACACAGTCTGACGGATAACCTACGCGCGGGTTGGAGGATGGGGTGACGCAAGGGGTGACTGGGTAATCACGTAAGTCCCAGCCCCTGGTTATCCGCTGATAAAGGTCAGTCCCGGGGAGGGGCCATTGCATGAGCTGATGCACTCCTGAAGGCGATTGGGTCCCTCTGTCTATACATTGGGAGGTGAGACCCTAGGGTGAGCAAGGTCCAGGCCAGGACTCTCACCTAAGCCGGGGTGGCGGCCAGGAAGTGAGCATGCCATCGGAGACATCTGCAATGGTGGAGGATGACATCGCCATGAGTTCACAAAAAACTCATAACAAAAAAAATTTTAAAGTTTCTGTAAAGGAAGTAGCTGAGTCGAGTGGTCCTCGCTACTTAGTTATATCTCGAACTGAGGGAGATAAGAAATTTTTGTCGGTGAGCCCATTTACTATCCAAAAGGGTTTAGATAACATTGCTGGTCCAGTCAAGTCATGCACTAGATCTCGAAATGGCACGCTCCTGGTTGAAGCACATTCAGCTACCCAGGCAGCTAAAATACTGAAAGCGAACATGCTAGCAAGTTATCCTGTACGTGTCGAGATGCACAGAACCTTGAACTCCTCGCGCGGTGTGATAAACACCCGTGCATTGGAAGGATTATCCAATGAGGAGATTCAAGAGAATCTGACGGAGCAAGGCGTCATACACGTTTACCGGGTTCAACGTAAAGAAGTTGTTGAGTTAAAGCCAAGTAATACCCTGTTCCTGACCTTTGATCGGGTAGATCTCCCGCAAAGGATTAAGGCAGGGTATGAATCCATCGAAGTTAGGCCGTTCATCCCGAACCCACTCAGGTGTTTTAAGTGCCTGCGCTTTGGACATACCAGCGAGCTTTGTAAGGGACTAGCTACATGCCCTCAATGTGGAGATGAATCCCACGATGGTGCATGTACTACAGCTCCTACATGTGTGAACTGCAGAGGTGAACATCCATCTAGTTCCCGTGACTGCCCCCGCTTTGTAGAGGAAAGAACGATCCAAGAGATACGAGTCAAAGAGAAGATGCCCTTCTCAGAAGCTCGGAAAATCTTGCGTCTACGCCAACCCTGTGTTCCTAGATCTGGAACCTATAGCTCAGTTGCAGCTAAAGCGGTAGCAAGCAGAGAGATCGCAACTCAGACCAGCGATTTCAATGGGGCAACAATTTCCGAAAAAACACTTGTTGCCCGCAGCTCTATACCAAAGCCCTCAACATCAGCGCGCACATCTGTATCAACGTGTACAATATCTGTTGGTGAAAAAAATTCAACTGTGCGATCACCAACGAAAATGCCAAACTCGACACAGAAGACTAGTAAACCTGTTATTTACAATGCCTCACCGATAAAATTTAAGAAGAACTACACAAAGAACGATTTCCTCAAGGAAGATAAGGCTCATCCCAGTACATCAAAGGGATATAAGAGTCCAAGGAGATCCCCTCGAAGGTCCTCTTCTGGGGAATCCTCAGGGGTGGACTCAGACCGGCGTCTTTCATCTTCGCCGGTCCCCATTAGCAACCGGTTCGAGACACTCGAACCCAAGTTTGCTATGGGAAGACGCACGTCCTCGGCAGAGGACATGGAACTAGAATCTGCCCACACTGGAAGACCCCCAGTGGAAAAGAGGCGCGAAAAAGCGTCCGAAAAGAACGTCAGCCCAAGAGAGAAAAGGGCTAAATTAGTTCGACAACCGCCTGCTCCAAAGTAATGAAGATTTACCTTGGAATTACCTATCCCACACACAATGCAATATGACTATCCTACAATGGAACGTACGTGGCATTCGAACTCAAAGGCCAGAACTTGAGCTCTTGCTCAAAGACATCGAACCTCTGGTCGCATGTTTGCAAGAGACTAAGCTGCGTCCTCAAGACGCTTTCTATCTAAGGCGATACACCCCAGTACGGTGTGATGTTACACCAGAAGAGGGTGTTCCGGCACATGGCGGCGCTATGATACTTGTGAGAGATGACATATATATGCAAATTGTACCAATACAGTCTGATATCCAATCAGTTGCAATAAGGATTGTACTGCCAGACATCCATTTCACCATCTGTAATATTTATTTGCCTCCGTCACATGACCTCTCGCACATTGATTTAGAAGATCTAGTTTCCCAGTTGCCAACACCGTTTCTGTTGGTGGGAGACTTCAATGCGCACCACCCACTTTGGGGTTCAAGTCGCGCCTGTGCGAGAGGTAAACTCATTTCCGATTTCTTGGACAGTCACAACCTAGCTCTCCTCAACACTGGAGAGCCTACATTCATTTCGGACTCCCACAGCACCTTCTCACACCTTGATCTTGCAGTTTGTTCACCTCAGTTGGCAGTCTCCTTACAATGGAATGTCATCTCTGATTTACACTCTAGTGACCACTTCCCATGTCTTATTAGTCTCTTGAAGCAACATACATACTCCACACGTATGCCCAGGTGGCGTTTGGACCATGCGAACTGGAACCTTTACACCCAGTTGGCTGTCTTTACCTACAACGAGCATGACTCAGTAAATAATTTGGCGCAGCATCTCACGGAGAGGATTCTCTCTGCTGCTGAACAATCGATTCCGCGGTCGACTACACACCCCCGTCGATTTCCCGTTCCCTGGTGGACGGAAGAATGTCGGAATGCCATTCGTGCTCCAAGGCGTGCACTTAGGGTTTTCCAACGTCACCCTACTTTGGAAAACCTAATCGAGTACAAGAAAATGCGCGCCAGGTCCAGACAAGTCATTAAGGATAGCAAAAAGTCATCATGGAGCAAATTTGTAGCTTCATTTAACCGACACACACCTTCCTCGGTTGTGTGGGATAGATTAAGGCGTGTTGCAGCTAAAACGACCCAAATACCAATAGCGGGACTAAAAACAGCCACAGGAGCTGTTGTTGATTCATTTGAAGTGGCCAATACCTTTGGCAGTGCTTTCGCACAAGTGTCTAGCTCGGAAAACTACTCCCCTGAGTTCCTTCCAATTAAAACTCAGGTGGAATCTCAAGGCTTCTCGTTTCGTTCTAGAAACGTAGAAGATTACAATCGCCTTTTCACCATGGCAGAGCTGGAGTATTCCCTGAAATCTTCGCGATGTTCAGCACCAGGACCGGACGGTATTCATGTACAAATGTTACAACAGCTCTCTCCTGAAGGTAAGGCATTCCTGCTCGAGGTCTATAACCGTGTTTGGGTTGACAGTATACTCCCAGAAAATTGGCGGGAGGCCACCGTTATTCCCATCTTGAAGGCTGGGAAGGACCGTCATCTTCCCTCCAACATCACTGTTACATCACCATCAAGAGCACCAAGATCAGAGCAAAAAACTAGCAAGCCCGTAAGATGTGAAGCCTCACCGATAAAGTTTAAAAAGAATTACACAAGGACCGACTTCCTCAAGGAAAATAGTATGTCTAATCCCAGTACATCGAAGGGATGTAAGAGTCCACGAACATCTCCTCGAAGATCTCGAATATCCTCTTCTGGAGAATCTTCAGGGGTGGACTCTGACCGGCGTCTTTCATCTTCGCCGGTCTCCGTGTCAAATCGGCCAATACCTTTGGCAGTGCTTTCGCACAAGTGTCTAGCTCGGAAAACTACTCCCCTGAGTTCCTTCCAATTAAAACTCAGGTGGAATCTCAAGGCTTCTCGTTTCGTTCTAGAAACGTAGAAGATTACAATCGCCTTTTCACCATGGCAGAGCTGGAGTATTCCCTGAAATCTTCGCGATGTTCAGCACCAGGACCGGACGGTATTCATGTACAAATGTTACAACAGCTCTCTCCTGAAGGTAAGGCATTCCTGCTCGAGGTCTATAACCGTGTTTGGGTTGACAGTATACTCCCAGAAAATTGGCGGGAGGCCACCGTTATTCCCATCTTGAAGGCTGGGAAGGACCGTCATCTTCCCTCCAACATCACTGTTACATCACCATCAAGAGCACCAAGATCAGAGCAAAAAACTAGCAAGCCCGTAAGATGTGAAGCCTCACCGATAAAGTTTAAAAAGAATTACACAAGGACCGACTTCCTCAAGGAAAATAGTATGTCTAATCCCAGTACATCGAAGGGATGTAAGAGTCCACGAACATCTCCTCGAAGATCTCGAATATCCTCTTCTGGAGAATCTTCAGGGGTGGACTCTGACCGGCGTCTTTCATCTTCGCCGGTCTCCGTGTCAAATCGGTTCGAAGCTCTCGAACCAAAATTCAGTATCGGAACACGGACGTCCTCGGCAGAGGACATGGAGTTCGAATCTGCCCACACTGGGAGACCCCTAGTAGAAAAGAGGCGCGAAAAAGCGCCAGACAAGAATGCGAGCCCCAGAGAAAAAAAAAGGGCTAAGTTAGTTCGACAACCGCCAACTCAAAGGTAATGAGTTACCTTGGAGTTACCTATCCCATACATAATGCAATATGGCTATCCTACATTGGAACATACGTGGCATTCGAACTCAAAGGCCAGAACTTGAGCTCTTGCTCAAAGAAAACGAACCTCTGGTCGCATGTTTGCAAGAGACTAAGCTGCGTCCTCAAGACGCTTTCCATCTAAGGCGATACACCCCAGTACGGTGTGATGTTACACCAGAAGAGGGTGTTCCGGCACATGGCGGCGCTATGATACTTGTGAGAGATGACATTTATATGCAATCTGTACCAATACAGTCTGATATCCAATCAGTTGCAATAAGTATTGTACTGCCAGACATCCGTTTCACCATCTGTAATATATATTTGCCTCCGTCCCATGACCTCTCGCACATTGATTTAGAAGATCTAGTTTCCCAGTTGCCAACACCGTTTCTGTTGGTGGGAGACTTCAATGCGCACCACCCACTTTGGGGTTCAAGTCGCGCTTGTGCGAGAGGTAAACTCATTTCCGATTTCTTGGACAGTCACAACCTAGCTCTCCTCAACACTGGAGAGCCTACATTCATTTCGGACTCCCACAGCACCTTCTCACACCTTGATCTTGCAGTTTGTTCACCTCAGTTGGCAGTCTCCTTACAATGGAATGTCATCTCTGATTTACACTCTAGTGACCACTTCCCATGTCTTATTAGTCTCTTGACGCAACAAAGATATTCCACACGTATGCCCAGACGGCGTTTGGACCATGCCAACTGGAACCTTTACACCCAGTTGGCTGTCTTTACGTACAACGAGCACGACTCAGTGAATAATTTGGCGCAGCATCTCACGGAGACGATTCTCTCTGCTGCTGAACAATCGATTCCGCGGTCGACTACACACCCTCGTCGATTTCCCGTTCCCTGGTGGACGGAAGAATGTCGGAATGCCATTCGCGCTCGAAGGCGTGCACTTAGGGTTTTCCAACGTCACCCTACTTTGGAAAACCTAATCGAATACAAGAAAATGCGCGCCAGGTCCAGACAAGTCATTAAGGATAGCAAAAAGTCATCATGGAGCAAATTTGTAGCTTCATTTAACCGACACACACCTTCCTCGGTTGTGTGGGATAGATTAAGGCGTGTTGCAGCTAAAACGACCCAAATACCAATAGCGGGACTAAAAACAGCCACAGGAGCTGTTGTTGATTCATTTGAAGTGGCCAATACCTTTGGCAGTGCTTTCGCACAAGTGTCTAGCTCGGAAAACTACTCCCCTTAGTTCCTTCCATTTAAAACTCAGGTGGAATCTCAAGGCTTCACGTTTCGTTCTAGAAACGTAGAAGATTACAATCGCCTTTTCACCATGGCGGAGCTGGAGCATTCCCTGAAATCTTCGCGTTGTTCAGCACCAGGACCGGACGGTATTCATGTACAAATGTTACAACAGCTCTCTCCTGAAGGTAAGGCATTCCTGCTCGAGGTCTATAATCGTGTTTGGGTTGACAGTATACTCCCAGAAAATTGGCGGGAGGCCACCGTTATTCCCATCTTGAAGGCTGGGAAGGACCGTCATCTTCCCTCCAGCTATCGTCCTATTTCCCTCACCAGTTGCGTTTGCAAGGTGATGGAACGCATGATCAATGGACGATTGGTATGGTGGTTAGAAAGTCGTAACCTACTGACTAACATCCAGTGTGGTTTTCGACGACGCCGTTCAACTGTTGACCATCTTGTGTCAATATCGACACAGATAATGGACGGCTTTATGAAGAACTGTCAAACCGTTGGCATATTTTTCGATCTTGAGAAGGCTTATGATACGTGCTGGCGAGCAGGGATTCTACGTTCCCTGTATGCCTGGAACATACGTGGACGCCTGCCACTTTTCATTCAGGAGTTTATGAAGGACCGCTTTTTCCGAGTAAGGTTCGGCTCGGTTTTTTCTAATTCTTTTGTTCAGAAGGAGGGAGTACCTCAGGGTTCGGTGCTAAGTGTCACGCTCTTTGCTATAGCAATTAACTCCATCTGGAAATGTGTTCCACCTGGAGTTTCGTCATGCGATGTTGACCGATGCCATGCGCGTGTGATGCTATGTGACTCAATGCGCAGGCGATGCACATAAGATGCGGTTTCGAGCGATGCATGCGTATGTATCTCAATGCGCTGCGATGCGATGCACATAAGATTCGATATCAAGCGATGCCATTCGCATGGGATGCGACGTGACTCAATGCGCATGCGATGCGATGCACATGAGATGCGAATTCAAGCGATGCTATGCGCATGCGACGCGACGTAGCTCAATGCACATGCGATGCAATGAACATAAGATGCGATTTCAAGCAATGCCATGCGCATGCGACCCGACGTGACTCAATGCGCATGCGATACGATGCACATAAGGTTCGATATCAAGCGATGCCATTCGCATGGGAAGCGACGTGACTCAATGCGCATGCGATGCGATGCACATGAGATGCGAATTCAAGCGATGCCATGCGCATGGACGTGACGTGACTCAATGCGCATGCGATAAGTTGCACATAAGATGCGTTGTCGAACGATGCCAAGCGCATGTGATGCGATGTGACTCAATGCGCATGCGATGCGATGCACATAAGATGCGATATCAAGCGATGCCATGCGCATGTGACGCGACGTGACTCAATAAATATGCGATGCGATGCAAATAAGACGCCATATCAAGCGATGCCATGCGCATGTGACGCCACGTGACTCAATGCGCATGCGATGCTATGCACATCAGATGCGATATCAAGAGATGCCATGCGCATGTGACGCGACGTGACTCAATGCGCATGCTTTGCACATAAGATGCGATGTCGAGCGATGCATGCGTATGGGACGCGATGTGACTCAATGCGCTGCGATGCGATGCACATGAGATGCGATATCAAGCGATGCCATGCGCATATGACCTGATGTGACTCAATGCGCATGCGATGCGATGCTCATAAGATGCCATATCAACTCATGCCATGCGCATGTGACGCGACGTGACTCACTGCGCATGCGATGTGGTGCACATAAGATGCGATATCGAGCGATGTCATGCACCTGTGGATCGACGTGACTCAATGCGTATTCGATCCGATGCACATAAGATGCGATATCAAGCAATGCCATGCGCATGTGACGCGACGTGACTCAATAAGCATGCGATGCGATGCACATAAGATGCGATATCAAGCGATGACATGCGCATGCGACACGACGTGACTAAATGCGCATGCAATGCGATGCACATAAGGTGGGATATGAAGCGATGCCTTGCGCATGTGATGCGACTTGACTCAATGCGCATGCGATGCCATGCACATGAGTTGTGATATCAAGCGATGCCATGTGCATGTGACGCCAGGTGACTCGATGCGCATGCGACGCGATGCACATAAGATGCGATATCAAGCGTTGCCATGCGCATGTGACGTGATGTGACTCAAAAGCGCATGCGATGCGGTGCACATAAGATGCGATATCAAGCGATGCCATGCGCATGTGAAGCGATGTGACTCAATGCGCATTTGATGCGATGCACATAAGATACGATGTCGAGCGATGCCATGCGCGTGTGATGCGATGTGACTCAATGCGCATGCGATGCACATTAGATGCGATGTCGAGCGATGCATGCGTATGTGACTCAATGCGCTGCGATGCGATGCACATAAGATGCGATATCAAGCGATGCCATGCGCATATGAGGCGATGTCACTCAATGCGTATGCGATGCGATGCACAAGAGATGCGATATCGAGCGATGTCATGCGCATGTGGTGCGACGTGACTCAATGCACATGCGATGAACGTAAGATGCGATATCAAGCGATGACATGCAAATGTGACGAGACATGCCTCAATGCGGATGCCATGCGATGCACATAAGTTGCGTTGTCGAGCGATGCCATGCGCAAGTAATGCGATGTGACTCAATGCGCATGCAATGCGATGCACATAAGATGCGATATCAAGCGATGCCATGCGCATGTGATGCGAAGTGACTCAATGCGCATGCGATGCGATGCACATAAGATGCGATATGAAGTGATGCCATGCACATGGGACGCGCTGTGACTCAATGCGCATGCGATGCGATGCTCATAAGACGCCATATCAAGCGATGCCATGCGCATGTGAGGCGACGTGGCTCAATGCGCATTCGATGCTATGCACATAAGATGTGATATCAAGCGATGCCATGCGCATGTCACGCGACGTGACTCAATGCGAATGCGATACGATGCACATAAAATGCGATATCAAGCGATGCTATGAGCATGTGACGCGACGTGACTGAATAACTATGCGATGCGATGCTCATAAGATGCTATATCAAGTAATGCCATGCGCATCTGACGCGACGTGACTCACTGCGCATGCGATGCGGTGCGCATAAGATGCGATATCGAGCCATGCCATGCCCATGTGACGCGACGTGACTCAATGCGCATGCGATGCGATGCACATGAGATGCGATATCAAGCGATGCCATGCGCATGTGACGTGATGTGAGTCAAATGCGCATGCGATGCGATGCACTTAAGATGCGATATCAAGCGATGCCATGCGCATGTGATGCGAAGTGACTCAATGCGCATGCGATGCGATGCACATAAGATGCGATATCAAGTTCTGCCATGCGCATGTGACGTGATGTGGCACAATACGCATGTGATGCGATGCACCCAAGATGCGATGTCGAGTGATGCCATGCACATGTAATGCGATGTGACTCAATGCGCATGCGATGCGATGCAGAAGGATGGGGTATCAAGCGATGTCATGCGAATGTGACGAGACATGACTCAACTCACATGCGATGCGATGCACATCAGATGTGTTGTCGAGCGATGCCATGCGCATGTTATGCGATGTGACTCAATGCGCATGCGATGCGATGCACATAAGATGCGATATCAAGTTCTGCCATGCGCATGTGACGCGATGTGACTCAATACACATGCGATGCGATGCACATGCGATGCGATATCAAGCGTTCCCATGCGCATATGACGCGATGTTACTCAATGTGCATGCGTTGGAATGCACAAAAGATGCGATATCGAGCGATGTCATGCAAATGTGACGAGACATGACTCAATGCGCATGCGATGCGATGCACATCAGATGTGTTGTCGAGCGATGCCATGCGCATGTTATGCGATGTGACTGAATGCGCATGCGATGCGATGAACATAAGATGCAGTATCAAACGATGCCATGTGCATGTGATGCGAAGTGACTCAACGCGCATGCGATGCAATGCACATAAGATGCCATATCAATCGTTGCCATGCGCATGTGACGCGCTGTGACTCAATGCGCATGCGATGCGATGCACATAAGATGCGATATCAAGCGATGCCATGCGCATGTGACGCGGCGTGACTCAATAAGCATGCGATGCGATGCTCATAATACGCCATATCAAGCGATGCCATGTGTATGTGATGCGACGTGAGTCAATGCGCATGCGACGCGATGCACATAAGAGTCGATATCAAGCGGTGCCATGCGCATGTGAAGCGATGAGACTTAATGCGCATGCGATGCGATTCACATAAGATGCGATGTTGACCGATGCCATGCGCGTGTGATGCTATGTGACTCAATGCGCAGGCGATGCACATAAGATGCGGTTTCGAGCGATGCATGCGTATGTGACTCAATGCGCTGCGATGTGAGGCACATGAGATGCGATATCAAGCGATGCCATGTGCATGTGACGCCACGTGACTCAATGCGCATGCGACGTGATGCACATAAGATTTGATATCAAGCGATGCCATGCGCATGTGACGTGATGTGACTAAAAAGTATATGCGATGCAATGCACATAAGATGCGATGTCGAGCGATGCCATGCGCGTGTGATACGATGTGACTCATGCGCATGCGATACACATAAGATGCGATGTCGAGCGATGCATGCGTAGTGACTCAATGCGCTGCGATGCGATCCACATAAGATGGGATATCAAGCGATGCCATGCGCATATAACGCGACGTCACTCAACGGGCATGCGATACGATGCACAAAAGATGCAATATCGAGCGATATCATGCCCATGTGGTGCGACGTGACTCAATAACCATGCGATGCGTTGCACATAAGATGCGATATGAAGCGATGTCGTGCGCAAGTGACGCGACGTGACTCAATGCGCATGCGATGCACATAAGATGCCATATCAAGCGAATCCATGCGCATGTGACTCGACGTGACTCAATGCGCATGCGATGCGATGCACAAAAATGCAATATCAAGCAATGCCATGCGAATGCGACGCGACGTGACTCAATGCGCATGCGATGCGATGCATATAAGATGCGATATCAAGCGATTCCATGGAAATGTGACGAGACTTGACTCGGTGCGGTGCACATAAGATGCGTTGTCGGGTGATGCCATGCGGATGTGATGCGATGTGACTCAATGCGCATGCGATGCGATGCACATAAGAGGCGATATCAAGCGATATCATGGAAATGTGACGAGACATGGCTCGATGCCATGCACATAAGATGCGTTGTCGAGTGATGCCATGCGCATGTGATGCGACGTAACTCAATGGGCATGTGATTCGATGCACATAAAATGCGTTTTCGAGCGATGCCATGAGCATGTGACGCGCTGAGGCTCAATGTGCATGCGATGCGACGCACATAAGATGCCATATCAAGCGATGCCATGCGCATGTGGCGCGACGTGAATCAATAAGCATGCGATGCGATGAACATAAGATGCGATATCAAGCGATGCAATGTGAATGTGATGCGACTCAATGCGCATGCGATGCATAGCACATAAGATGCGATATCAAGCGATGCCATGCGCATGTGACTCGACGTGACTAATGCGCATGCGATGCGATGCACATAAGATGCGATAACAAGCGCTGCCATACGAATGTGACGCGACTCAATGCGCATGCGATGCGATGCACATGAGATGCGATATCAAGCGTCGCCATGTGCATGTGTCGCGACGTGACTCAATGCGCATGCGATGCGAAGCACATAAATGCGATATCAAGCTATGTCATGCGCATGTGAATCGATGTGACTCAAAAGCGCATGCGATGCGATGCACATAAGATGCGATATCAAGCGATGCCATGCGCATGTGATGCGAAGTGACTCAATGCGCATGCGATGCGATGCACATAAGATGCAATATCAAGCGATGCCATGCGCATGCAACGCCGCGCGACTCAATGCACATGCGATGCCATGCACATAAGATGTGATATAAAGTGATGCCGTGCGCATGTGACGCGACGTGCGTCTACGCGCATGCGATGGACATAAGACGCGATGTCGAGCGATGCATGCGTATGTGACGCGACGTCACTCAATGCGCATGCGATGCGATGCACATAAGATGCGTTGTCGAGCGATGCCATGCGCATGTGTTGTGATGTGACTCATTGCTCATGCGATGCGATGCACATAAGATGCGATATCAAGTGATGCCATGCGCATGAGATGTGACGTAACTCAATGCGCATGCGATGCGATGCACATAAGATGCGATATCAAGCGATGCCATGCGCATGTGGTGCTACGTGACTCAATGCACATGCGATTCGATGGACATAAGATGCGATATCAAGAAATGCCATGCGAATGCGAAGCGACGTGACTCAATGCGCATGCGATGCGATGCATATAAGATGCGATATCAAGCGATGCCATGCGCATGTGATGCAACGTGACTCAATGCGCTTTCGATGCGATGCACATGAGATGCGATACCAAGCGAAGCCATGCACATGTGTCGCGATGTCACTGAATGCAGATGCGGTGCGATGCACATAAGATGCGATATCAAGCGATGCCCTGCATATGTGACGCGACGTGACTCAATGCGCATGCGATGCGATGCACATAAAATGCGATATCAAGCGATGCCTTGGAAATGTGACGAGACGTGGCTCAATGCGCATGCGATACGATGCACATAAGATGCGTTGTCGAGCGATGCCATGCGCATGTGATGCGACGTGACTCAATGCGTATGCGATGCGATACACATAGGATACGATATCAAGTGGTGCCATGATAATGACTCAATGCGCATGAGATGCGATGGACATAAGATGCGTTGTCGAGCGATGCCATGCGCTTGTGGTGGGATGTGACTCAATGCGCATGCGATGCGATGCACATAGGATGCGATATCCAGCGACAACATACGCATGTGATGCGAAGTTACGCAATGCGCATGCGATGCGTTGCACATAAGATGTGATATCAAGCGATGCCATGCGCATATGACGCGATGTGACTCAATGCGCATGCGATGCGATGCACATAAGATGCGATATCAAGCGATGCCATGCGCATGTGACGCGACGTGACTCAATAAGCATGTGATGCGCTGCACATAAAATGCGATATCAAGCGATTCCATGCGCATGTGACGCGACGTGACTCAATACGCATGCGATGCGATGCACATAAAATCGTTGTCGAGCGATGCCATGCGCATGTCATGGGAGGTGACTCAATGCGCATGCGATGCAATGCACATAAGATGCCATATCAAGCGATGCCATTCGCATGTGATGCGAAGTGACTCAATGCGCATGCGATGCGATGCACATAAGATGCGATCTCAACTGATGCCATGCGCATGTGATGCGAAGTGACTCAATGCGCATGCGATGCGATGCACATAAGATGCGATATCAAGAGATGCCATGCGCATGTGACGCGACGTGACTCAATAAGCATGCGATGCTCTGCACATAAATCATGCAAATGTGACGAGACATGACTCAATGCAAATGCGATGCGATCCACATAAAATGCGATATCAACTGATGCCATGCGCATGTGACGCGATGTGACTCAATGCGCATGCGATGCGATGCACATAAGATGCGATATCAAGCGATGCCATGCGCATGTGACGAGACGTGACTCAATAAGCATGCCATGCGATGCACATAAGACGCGATATCAAGAGTTTCCATGCTCATGTGACGCGACGTGACTCAATGCGCATGCGGTGCGATGCACATAGGATGCGATATCACGCGATGCCATGCGTATGTGACGTGTTGTGACTCAAAAGCGCGGCGGCGCCGTGGCCGAGCGGTTAGCGCGCTCGCCTACCACCTAGGCGGCCCGGGTTCGATCCCAGGGACCCGCATGTGGTGTTCGTGGTGGACGAAGCGGCGTCAGGGCAGGTTTTCTCCGGGTACTCCGGTTTCCCCCGCCATCTCATTCCACCGGTGCTCCATCTTCATGTATCATCAGTGTCATCGCCTGCGGTGCCGTAGTAGTAAAAGCGGGCGTTAAACACTACAACAACAACAACAACTCAAAAGCGCATGCTATGCGATGCACATAAGTGGCGATATCAAGCAATGTCATGCGCATGTGAAGCGATGTGACTCAATGCGTATGCGATGCGATGCACATAAAATTAGATATCAAGCGATGCCATGCGCATGCGACGTGATGTGACTAAATGCGCATGCGATGCGATGCACATAGGATGCGATATCAAGCGATGCCATACGCATGTGATGCGAAGCTACGCAATGCGTATGCGATGCGATGCACATAAGATGCGATATGAAGTGATGCCATGAGCATGTGACGCGATGTGACTTAATGCGCATGCGATGAGATGCACATAAGATGCGATATCAAGCGATGCCATTGCGCATGTGACGCGACGTGACTCAATGCGCATGCGATGCGATGAACATAAGATGCGATATCACGCGATACCATGCGTATGTGATGCGACGTGACTCAATAAGCATGCGATGCGCTGCACATAAATCATGCAAATGTGACGAGACATGACTCAATGCGCTGCGATGAGATGCACATAAAATGCGATATCAAGCGATGTCATGTGCATATGACGCGATGTCATTAAACGCGCATGCGATGCGATGCACAAAAGATGCGATATCGAGCTATGTCATGCGCATGTGGGCCCACTTGACTCAACGCGCATGCGATGCGATGCACGTGAGATGCGATATCAAGCGATGCCATGCGCATGTGACGCGACGTAACTGAATGCGCATACGGTGCGATGCACATAAGATGAGATATCAAGCGATTCCATGCGCATGAGACGCGACGTGACTCACTGCGCATGCGATGCGATGCACATAAGATGCGATATCAAGCGAAGCCATGCGCATGGGACGAGACGTGATTCACTGCGCATGCGATGCGGTGCACATAAGATGCTATATCAAGTGATGCCATGCGCATGTAACGCGACGTGACTCAATGCACATGCGATGCGATGCACATAAGATGCGATATCAAGCGATGCCATGCGCATATGACGCGATGTAACTCAATGCGCATGCGATGCGATGCACAAAAGATACGATATCGAGAGATGCCATGCGCATGTGGTGCGACGTAACTCAATGCACATGCGATCCAATCACCATAAGATACGATATCAGGCAATGCCATGCGCATGCGACGCGACGTGACTCAATGCGCATGCGATGCGATGCGCATAAGATGCGATATCAAGCGATGCCATGCGCATGTGATGCGACGTGGCTCAATGCGCATGCGACGCGATGCACATAAGATGCAATATCAAGCGATGCCATGTGCATGTGACGCGATGTGGCTCAATGCGCATGCGATGCGATGCACATACAATTAGATATCAAGGGATGCCATGCGCATGTGACGCGAAGTAACGCAATGCGAATGCGATGGGATGCACATATGATGCGATATCAACTGATGCTTTGAGCATGTGACGCGATGTGACTTAATGCGCATGCGATGCGATGCACATAAGATGCGATATCAAGCGATGCCATGCGCTTGTAACGCGACGTCACTCAATGCACATGCGCAGCGATGCACATAAGATGCGATTACAAGCGATGCCATGCGAATGTGACGCGACGTGGCTCAATGCGCATGCGATGCGATGCACATGAGATGTGATATCAAGCGATGCCATGTGAATGTGTCGCGACGTGACTCAATGCGCATGCGATGCGAAGCACATAAGATGCGATATCAAGCGATCCCATGCGCATGTGACGCGACGAAACTCAATGCGCATGCGCTGCGATGCACATAAGATGCGATATCAAGCGATGCCATGCGCATTGACGCGACGCGACTCAATGCGCATTCGATGCGATGCACATAAGATGCGATATCAAGCGATGCCATGCAAATGTGACGAGACATGACTCAATGCACATGCGATGCGATGCACATAAGATGCGTTGTCGAGCGATGCCATGCCCATGTGATGAGATGTGACTCAATGCGAATGCGATGCGATGCACATAAGATGCGATATCAAGCGATGCCATACGCATGTGATGCGACGTGACTCTATGCCCATGCGATGCGATGCACATAAGATGCGATATCAAGGGATGCCATGTGCATGTGACGCGAAGTTACTCAATGCGCATGCGATGCTATGCATAAAGGATGCGATGTCGAGCGATGACATCAGCATGTGGTGCGACGTGACTCAATGCACATACGATTAGATGAACATAAGATCCGATCTCAAGCAATGCCATGCGCATGCGATGAGACGTGACTCAATGCGCATGTGCTATGATGCCCATAAGATGCGATATCAAGCTATGCCATGCGCATGTGACGCGACGTGCCTCAATGCGCACGCGATGCGTTGCACATAACGTGCGATATCAAACGATGCCATGCGCATGTGACGCGACGTGACTCATGCGCATGCGAGGCACATAAGATGCGATGTCGAGCGATGCGTGCGTATGTGACTCCATGCACTGCGAAGCGATGCACATAAGATGCGATATCAAGCGATGCCATGCGCATGAGACGTGATGTGACTCAAAAGCGCATGCGATGCGATGCACATAAGATGCGATATCAAGCGATGCCACGTGCATGTGACGCGATGTGACTCAATGCGCATGCGATGAAATGCGCATAAGATGCGATGTCGAGCAATGCCATGCGCGTGTGATGCGATGTGACTCAATGCGCATGCGATGCACATAAGATGCGATTTCGAACGATGCATGCGTATGTGACGCGATGTAACTCAATGCCCACCGATGCGATGCACATAAGGTAGGATATCAAGCTATGCCATGCGCATGTGATGCGACGTGACTCAATGCGCATGCGATGCGATGCACATAAGGTGCGATATCAAGCGATCCCATGCGCATGTGACGCGACGTGACTCAATGCGCATTCGATGCGATGCACAAAAGATGCAATGTCAAGCGATGTGATGCGCATGTAGTGCGACGTGACTCAAAGCGCATGCGATGCGATGCACATAAATGCGATATCAAGCGATGCCATGCGCATGTGACGTGATGTGACTCAAAAGCGCATGCAGTGCGATGCACATAAGATGCGATATCAAGCTAAGCCATGCGCATGTGAAGCAATGTGACTCAACGCGCCTGCGATGCGATGCACATAAGATGAGATGTCGAGCGATGCCATGCGCTGGTGATGCGATGTGACTCAATGCGCACGCGATTCACATAAGATGCGATGTCGAGCGATGCATGCGTATGTGACGCGACGTGACTCACTGCGCATGCGATGCGATGCACATAAGATGCGATAATAAGCGATGACACGTGCATATGACGCGGTGTGACTCAATTCGTATCCGATGCGATGCACATAAGATGCGATATCAAGTGATGAAATGCGCATGTGACGCGTTGTGACTCAATGCGCATGCGATGCGTTGCACATAAGATGCGATATCAAGCGATGCCATGCGCATGTAACGCGACGTGACTCAATGCGCATGCGATGCGATTCACTTAAGATGCGATATCAAGCGATGCCATGCGCATGTGACGCGACGTGGCTCAATGCGCATGCGATGCACATAAGATGCGATATCAAAAGATGCCATGCGTATATGACGCGATGCCACCAAATGGGCATGCAATGAGACGCGCAAAAGATGCGATGTCGAGCGATGTCATGCGCATGTGGTGCGACGTGACTCAATGCACATGCGATGAGATGAACATAAGATGCGATATCAAGCAATGCCATGCGCATGCGATGCGACGTGACTCAATGCGCATGCGATTCGATGCACATAAGATGCGATATCAAGCGATGCCGTGCACATGTGATGCGACGTGGCTCAATGCGCATGCGATATGATGCACATAAGATGCGATGTCGAGCGATGCCATGCGCGTGTGATGTGATGTGGCTGAATGCGCATGCGATGCACATAAGATGCGACGTGGCGCGATGCATGCTTATGTGACGCGATGTACCTCAACGCGCTGCGATGCGATGCACATAAGATGCGATATCAAGCGATGCCATGCGTATATGGCGCGATGCCACTCAATGCGCATGCAATGAGATGCGCAAAAGATGCGATGTCGAGCGATGCAATGCGCATGTGGTGCGAGGTGGCTCAATGCACATGCGATGAGATGAACATAAGATGCGATATCAAGCAATGCCATGCGCATGCGATGCGACGAGACTCAATGCGCATGCGATTCGACGCACATAAAATGCGATATCAAGCGATGCCATGCGCATGTGACGCGACGGGACTCAATGCGCATGCGATGTACACAAGACGCGATGTCGAGCGATGCATGCGTATGTGACGTGATGTGACTCAAAAGCGCATGCGATGGGATGCACATAAGATGTGATATCAAGCGATGCCATGCGCATGTGACGTGATGTGACTCAAAAGCGCATGCGATGCGATCCACATAAGATGCAATATCAAGCGATGCCATGCGCATGTGACGTGATGTGACTCAAAAGCGCATGCGATGCGATGCACATAATATGCGTTATCAAGCGATGCCATGCGCATATGACGCGATGTCACTCAATGCGCATGCAATGCGATGCACAAAAGATGCGATATCTAGCGATGTCATGCGCATGTGGCGCGATGTGACTCAATGCACATGCGATGCGATGAACATAAGATGCGATATCAAGCGATGCCATGCGCATGTGACGCGATGGGACTCAATGCGCATGCGATGTACACAAGACGCGATGTCGAGCGATGCATGCGTATGTGACGTGATGTGACTCAAAAGCGCATGCGATGCGATGCACATGAGATTCGACATCAAGCGATGCGATGCGCATATGACGCAACGTGACTCAATGCGCATGCGATGCGATGCACATAAGATGCGTTGTCGAGCGATGCCATGCTCATGTGATGCGACGTGACTCAATGCGCATGCGATGCGATGCACATGAGATGCGATATCTAGCGATGGCATACGCATGTGATGCGACGTGACTTAATGCGCATGCGGTGCGATGCACATAAAATGCGATATCAAGCGATGCCATGTGCATCTGATGCGAAGTGACTCAATGTGCATGCTATGCGATGCACAAAAGGCGCGATGTCGAGCGATGCCATGCACATGTGATGCGACGTGACTCAATGCGCATGCGATGCGATGCACATGAGATGCGATATCAAGCAATGCCATGCGCATGTCACGCGACGTGACTCAATGAGTGTGCGATGCGATCCACATAAGATGCGATATCAAGCGATGCCATTCGCATGTGACGCGACGTGACTCAATACGCATGCGATGCGATGCACATAAGTTGCGATATCAAGCGATGCCATGCGCATGTGATGCGACGTGACTCAATGCGCATGCGATGCGATGCACATGAGATGCGATATCAAGCGATGCCATGCGCATCTGATGCGAAGTGACTCAATGCGCATGCTATGCGATGCACAAAAGATGCGATGTCGAGCGATTCCATGCGCAT
Organism: Tenodera sinensis; assembly: GCA_030765045.1. Taxonomy (NCBI): domain Eukaryota; kingdom Metazoa; phylum Arthropoda; class Insecta; order Mantodea; family Mantidae; genus Tenodera; species Tenodera sinensis. The sequence goes on from CM060973.1 coordinate 47,880,814, forward strand.
GTGATGCGACGTGACTCAATGCGCATGCGATGCGATGCACATGAGATGCGATATCAAGCGATGCCATGCGCATGTGACGCGACGTGACTCAATGAGTCTGCGATGCGATCCACATAAGATGCAATATCAAGCCATGCCATTCGCATGTGACGCGACGTGACTCAATACGCATGCGATGCAATGCACATAAGTTGCGATATCAAGCGATGCCATGCCCATGTGATGCGACGTGACTCAATGCGCATGCGATGCGATGCACATGAGATGCGATATCAAGCGATGCCATGCGCATGTGACGCGACGTGATTCAATGAGTATGAGATGCGATGCACATAAGATGCGATATCAAGCGATGCCATTCGCATGTGACGCGACGTGACTCAATACGCATGCGATGCGATGCACATAAGATGCGATATCACGCGATGCCTTGCGCATGTCATGCGACGTGACTCAATGCGCATGCGATTCACATAAGATGCGATGTCGAGCGATGCATGCGTATGTGACTCATTGCGCTGCGATGCGATGCACATAAGATGCGATATCAAGCGATGCCATGCGCGTATGACGCGATGTCTTTCAATGCGCATGCGATTCGATTCACAAAAGATGCGATATCGAGCGATGTCATGCGCATGTGGTGCTACGTGACTCAATGCACATGCGATGCGATGAACATAACATGCGATATCAAGCAATGCCATGGAAATATGAAGAGACATGACTCAACGCGCATGCGATGCGATCCACATAAGATGCGATATCAAGCGAAGCCATGCGCATGTGACGTGACTAGGCTGAATGCGCATGCGGTGCGATTCAAATTAGATGCGATATCAAGCGATGTCATGCGCATGTGACGTACGTGACTCAATGCGCATGCGATGAGATGCACATAAGATGCGATATTAAGCGATGCCATGCAAATGTGACGTGACATGGCTCAATGCGCATGCGATGCGATGCACATAAGATGGGTTGTCGAGCGATGCCATGCACATGAGATGCGATGTAGCTCAGTGCGCATACGATGCGATGCACATAAGATGCGATATCTAGCGATGTCATGCGCATGTGGCGCGATGTCACTCAATGCGCATGCAATGCGATGCACAAAAGATGCGATATCTAACGATGTCATGCGCATGTGGCGCGATGTGACTCAATGCACATGCGATGCGATGAACATAAGGTGCGATATCAGGCAATGCCATGCGAATGCGACGCGACGTGACTCAATGCGCATGCGATGCGATTAACATAAGATGCGATATCAAGCGATGCCAAGCGCATGTGATGCGACGTGACTCAATGCGCATGCGATGCGATGCACATGAGATGCGATATCAAGCGATGCCATGCGCATATGACGCAATGTGACTCAATGCGCATGCGATGCGATGCACATAAGATGCGTTGTCGAGCGATGCCATGCTCATGTTATTGGATGTGACTCAAACCGCATTCGAAGCGATGCACATAAGATGCGATATCAAGCGATGCCATACGCATGTGATGCGACGTGACTCAATGCGCATGCGATGCGATGCACATAAGATGCGATATCAAGCGATGCCATGTGCATCTGATGCGAAGTGACTCAATGCGCATGCTATGCGATGCACAAAAAATGCGATGTCGAGCGATGCATGCGTATGTAACGTGATGTGACTCAATGCGCTGCGAAGCGATGTACATAAGATGCGTTGTCGAGTGATGCCATGCGCATGTGACGCGTTGTGACTCAATGCGCATGCGATGCGATGCACATAAGATGCGATATCAAGTGATGCCATGCGCAAGTGACGCGACGTGGCTCAATAAGCATGCGACGCGATGCTCATAAGATGCCATATCAAGCGATGCCATGCGCATGTGACCCGAAGTGGCTCACTGCGCATGCGACGCGGTGCACATAAGATGCGATATGAAGCGATACCATGCGCATGTAACGCGACGTGACTCAATGCACATGCGATGCGATGCACATAAGATGCGATGTCAAGCGATGCCATGCGCATGTAACGCGACGTAACTCAATGCACATGCGGTGCGATGCACATAGGATGCGATATCACGCGATGCCATGCGCATATGATGCGACGTGACTCAATGCGCATGCGATGCGATGCACATGAGGTGCGATATCAAGCGATGACATGTGCATGTGACGCGACGTGACTCAATACGCATGTGACGCGATGTCTATAAGATGCGATATCAAGCGATGCCATGCGCATGTAACGTGATGTGACTGAAAAGCGCATGCGATGCAATGCACTTAAGATGCGATATCAAGCGATGCCATGCGAATGCGACGCGACGTGACTCAATGCGCACGCGATGCGATGCATATAAGATGCGATATCAAGCGATGCCATGCGCATATGACGCGACGTGACTCAATGCGCATGCGATGCGATGCATATAAGATACGATATGAAGCGATGCCATGCAAATGTGACCTGACAAGGTTCAATGCGCATGCGATGCGATGCACATAAGATGCGATATATAGCGCTGCCAAGCGCATTTCATGCGATGTGACTCAATGCGCATGCGATGCGATGCACATAAGGTGCGATATCAAGTGATGCCATGCGCATGTGACGATCTGTGACTCAAGTCGCATGCGATGCGATGCACATAACATGCGATATCAAGCGATGCCATGCGCATGTGACGCGACGTGAATCAATAAGCATGCGATGCGATGCACATAATATGCCATATCAAGCGATGCCATGCGCATGTGACGCGAGATGACTCAATGAGCATGCGATGCGATGCACATAAGATGCGATAACAAGCAATGCCATGAGCATGTGACGCGACGTGACCTAATGCGCATGCGATGCGATGCACATAAGATGCGATAGCAAGCGATGCCATGAGAATGTGACGCGACGTGACTCAATTCACATGCGATTCAATGCACATGAGTAGCAATATCAAGCGATGCCATGTGCATGTGTGGCGAAGTGACTCAATGCGAATGCGATGCGAAGCACATAAGATGCGATATCAAGCGATGCCATGCGCATGTGACGTGATGTGGCTCAAAAGCGAATGCGATGCGATGCACATAAGATGCGATATCAAGCAATGCCATGCGCATGTGACGTGATGTGACTCAGAAGCGCATGCGATGCGATGCACATAAGATGCGATATCAAGCGATGCCATGGGCTTTTGACGCGATGTGACTCAATGCGCATGCGATTCGATGCGCATAAGATGCGATGTCGAGGGATGCCATTCACGTGAGATGCGACGTGACTCAATGCACATGCGATGAGATGAACATTATATGCGATATCAAGCAATGCCATGCGCATGCGATGCGACGTGTCTCAATGCGCATGCGATGCGTTGCACACAAGATGCGATATCAAGCGATGCCATGCGCATGTAACGCGACGTGACTCAATGCACATGCGATGCGATGCACATAAGATGCGATATCAAGCGATGCCATGCGCATGTGACGCGACGTGACTCAATGCTCATGCGATGCACATAAGACGCGATGTCGAGCAATGCATGCGTATGTGACGCGATGTGACTCAATGCGCTGCGATGCGATGCACATATGATCCGATATCAAGCGATGCCATGCGCATATGACGCGATGTCACCCAATGCGCAAGCAATGCGATGCACAAAAGATGCGATATCGAGCGATGTCATGCGCATGTGGCGCGATGTGACTCAATGCACATGCGATGCGATGAACATAAGATGCGATATCAGGCAATGGCATGCGAATGCGACGCGACGTGACTCAACACGCATGCGATGCGATGCACATAAGATGCGATATCAAGCGATGCCAAGCGCATGTGATGCGATGTGACTCAATGCGCATGCGATGCGATATCAAGCGATGCCATGCGCATATGACGAGAAATGGCTCAATGCGCATGCGATGCGATGCACATCAGATGCGTAATCAAGCAATGCCATGTGCATGAGATGCGAAGTGACTCAATGCGCATGCGATGCGATGCACATAAGATGCGATATCAAGTGATGCCATGCGCATGTAACGTCTTGTGACTCAATCCGTAAGCGATGCGATGCTCATAAGATGCGATATCAAGCGATGCCATGCGCATGTGACGCGACGTGACTCAAAAAGCATGCGATGCGATGCACATAAGATACGATATCAAGCGATGCCTTGCGCATGCGATGCGACGTGACTCAATGGGCATGCGATTCGATGCACATGAGATGCGATATCAAGCGATGCCATGTGCATGTGACGTGATGTGACTCAAAAGCTCATGCGATGCGATGCACTTAAGATGCGATATCAAGCGATGCCATGCGAATGCGACGCCACGTGACTCAATGCGCACGCGATGCGATGCATATAAGATGCGATATCAAGCGATGCCATGCGCATGTGATGCGACGTGACTCAATGCGCATGAGATGCGATGCACAGAGGTGCGATATGAAGCGATGCCATGCGCATGTGACGCGACGTGTCTGAATGCGCATGCTGTGCGATGCACATAAGATGCGATATCAAGCGATGCCATACGCATGTTTCGGGACGTGACTCAATGCGCATGCGATGCGATGCACATAAGATGCGATTTCAAGCGATGCCATGCAAATGTGACCTGACATGGCTCAATGCGCATGAGATGCGATGTGACTCAATGCGCATAGGATGCATTGCACATAGGATGCGATATATAGCGATGCCATGCGCATGTGATGCGATGTGACTCAATGCGCATGCGATGCAATGTACATAAGGTGCGATATCAAGTGATGCCATGCGCATGTGACGATCTGTGACTCAATTCGCATGCGATGCGATGCAGATAAGATGCGATATCAAGCGATGCCATGCGCATGTGACGCGACGTGAATCAATAAGCATGGGATGCGATGCACATAAGATGCCATATCAAGCGATGCCATGGGCATGTGTACGCGAGATGACTCAATGAGCATGCGATGCGATGCACCTAAGATGCGATAACAAGCGATGGCATGCGCATGTGACGCGACGTGACTCAATGCGCATGCGATGCGATGCACATAAGATGCGATATCAAGCGATGCCATGTGCATCTGATGCGAAGTGACTCAATGCGCATGCTATGCGATGCACAAAAAATGCGATGTCGAGCGATGCATGCGTATGTAACGTGATGTGACTCAATGCGCTGCGAAGCGATGTACATAAGATGCGTTGTCGAGTGATGCCATGCGCATGTGACGCGTTGTGACTCAATGCGCATGCGATGCGATGCACATAAGATGCGATATCAAGTGATGCCATGCGCAAGTGACGCGACGTGGCTCAATAAGCATGCGACGCGATGCTCATAAGATGCCATATCAAGCGATGCCATGCGCATGTGACCCGAAGTGGCTCACTGCGCATGCGACGCGGTGCACATAAGATGCGATATGAAGCGATACCATGCGCATGTAACGCGACGTGACTCAATGCACATGCGATGCGATGCACATAAGATGCGATGTCAAGCGATGCCATGCGCATGTAACGCGACGTAACTCAATGCACATGCGGTGCGATGCACATAGGATGCGATATCACGCGATGCCATGCGCATATGATGCGACGTGACTCAATGCGCATGCGATGCGATGCACATGAGGTGCGATATCAAGCGATGACATGTGCATGTGACGCGACGTGACTCAATACGCATGTGACGCGATGTCTATAAGATGCGATATCAAGCGATGCCATGCGCATGTAACGTGATGTGACTGAAAAGCGCATGCGATGCAATGCACTTAAGATGCGATATCAAGCGATGCCATGCGAATGCGACGCGACGTGACTCAATGCGCACGCGATGCGATGCATATAAGATGCGATATCAAGCGATGCCATGCGCATATGACGCGACGTGACTCAATGCGCATGCGATGCGATGCATATAAGATACGATATGAAGCGATGCCATGCAAATGTGACCTGACAAGGTTCAATGCGCATGCGATGCGATGCACATAAGATGCGATATATAGCGCTGCCAAGCGCATTTCATGCGATGTGACTCAATGCGCATGCGATGCGATGCACATAAGGTGCGATATCAAGTGATGCCATGCGCATGTGACGATCTGTGACTCAAGTCGCATGCGATGCGATGCACATAACATGCGATATCAAGCGATGCCATGCGCATGTGACGCGACGTGAATCAATAAGCATGCGATGCGATGCACATAATATGCCATATCAAGCGATGCCATGCGCATGTGACGCGAGATGACTCAATGAGCATGCGATGCGATGCACATAAGATGCGATAACAAGCAATGCCATGAGCATGTGACGCGACGTGACCTAATGCGCATGCGATGCGATGCACATAAGATGCGATAGCAAGCGATGCCATGAGAATGTGACGCGACGTGACTCAATTCACATGCGATTCAATGCACATGAGTAGCAATATCAAGCGATGCCATGTGCATGTGTGGCGAAGTGACTCAATGCGAATGCGATGCGAAGCACATAAGATGCGATATCAAGCGATGCCATGCGCATGTGACGTGATGTGGCTCAAAAGCGAATGCGATGCGATGCACATAAGATGCGATATCAAGCAATGCCATGCGCATGTGACGTGATGTGACTCAGAAGCGCATGCGATGCGATGCACATAAGATGCGATATCAAGCGATGCCATGGGCTTTTGACGCGATGTGACTCAATGCGCATGCGATTCGATGCGCATAAGATGCGATGTCGAGGGATGCCATTCACGTGAGATGCGACGTGACTCAATGCACATGCGATGAGATGAACATTATATGCGATATCAAGCAATGCCATGCGCATGCGATGCGACGTGTCTCAATGCGCATGCGATGCGTTGCACACAAGATGCGATATCAAGCGATGCCATGCGCATGTAACGCGACGTGACTCAATGCACATGCGATGCGATGCACATAAGATGCGATATCAAGCGATGCCATGCGCATGTGACGCGACGTGACTCAATGCTCATGCGATGCACATAAGACGCGATGTCGAGCAATGCATGCGTATGTGACGCGATGTGACTCAATGCGCTGCGATGCGATGCACATATGATCCGATATCAAGCGATGCCATGCGCATATGACGCGATGTCACCCAATGCGCAAGCAATGCGATGCACAAAAGATGCGATATCGAGCGATGTCATGCGCATGTGGCGCGATGTGACTCAATGCACATGCGATGCGATGAACATAAGATGCGATATCAGGCAATGGCATGCGAATGCGACGCGACGTGACTCAACACGCATGCGATGCGATGCACATAAGATGCGATATCAAGCGATGCCAAGCGCATGTGATGCGATGTGACTCAATGCGCATGCGATGCGATATCAAGCGATGCCATGCGCATATGACGAGAAATGGCTCAATGCGCATGCGATGCGATGCACATCAGATGCGTAATCAAGCAATGCCATGTGCATGAGATGCGAAGTGACTCAATGCGCATGCGATGCGATGCACATAAGATGCGATATCAAGTGATGCCATGCGCATGTAACGTCTTGTGACTCAATCCGTAAGCGATGCGATGCTCATAAGATGCGATATCAAGCGATGCCATGCGCATGTGACGCGACGTGACTCAAAAAGCATGCGATGCGATGCACATAAGATACGATATCAAGCGATGCCTTGCGCATGCGATGCGACGTGACTCAATGGGCATGCGATTCGATGCACATGAGATGCGATATCAAGCGATGCCATGTGCATGTGACGTGATGTGACTCAAAAGCTCATGCGATGCGATGCACTTAAGATGCGATATCAAGCGATGCCATGCGAATGCGACGCGACGTGACTCAATGCGCACGCGATGCGATGCATATAAGATGCGATATCAAGCGATGCCATGCGCATGTGATGCGACGTGACTCAATGCGCATGAGATGCGATGCACAGAGGTGCGATATGAAGCGATGCCATGCGCATGTGACGCGACGTGTCTGAATGCGCATGCTGTGCGATGCACATAAGATGCGATATCAAGCGATGCCATACGCATGTTTCGGGACGTGACTCAATGCGCATGCGATGCGATGCACATAAGATGCGATTTCAAGCGATGCCATGCAAATGTGACCTGACATGGCTCAATGCGCATGAGATGCGATGTGACTCAATGCGCATAGGATGCATTGCACATAGGATGCGATATATAGCGATGCCATGCGCATGTGATGCGATGTGACTCAATGCGCATGCGATGCAATGTACATAAGGTGCGATATCAAGTGATGCCATGCGCATGTGACGATCTGTGACTCAATTCGCATGCGATGCGATGCAGATAAGATGCGATATCAAGCGATGCCATGCGCATGTGACGCGACGTGAATCAATAAGCATGGGATGCGATGCACATAAGATGCCATATCAAGCGATGCCATGGGCATGTGTACGCGAGATGACTCAATGAGCATGCGATGCGATGCACCTAAGATGCGATAACAAGCGATGGCATGCGCATGTGACGCGACGTGACTCAATGCGCATGCGATGCGATGCACATAAGATGCGATATCAAGCGATGCCATGCGAATGTGACGCGACGTGATTCAATTCGCATGCGTTGCAATGCACATGAGATGCAATATCAAGCGATGCCATGTGCATGTGTGGCGACGTGACTCAGTGCGCATGCGATTCGAAGCACATAAGATGCGATATCAAGCGATGCCATGCGCATGTGACGTGATGTGGCTCAAAAGCGCATGCGATGCGATGCAACTTAGATGCGATATCAAGCGATTCCATGCGCATGTGCCGTGATGTGACTCAAAAGCGCATGCGATGCGATGCACATAAGATGCGATATTAAGCGATGCCACGCGCATGTAACGCGAGGTAACTCAATGCACATGCGTTGCGATACACATAAGATGCGATATCAAGCGATGCCTTGCGCATGTGACGCGTCGTGACTCAATGCGCATGCGATGCGTTGCACATGAGATGCGATATCAAGCGATGCCATGTGCATGTGACGCGACGTGACTCAATGCGCATGTGACGCGATGTCTATAAGATGCGATATCAAGCGATTCCATGCGCATGTAACGTGATGTGACTGAAAGGCGCATGCGATGCGATGCACTTAAGATGCGATATCAAGCAATGCCATGCGAATGCGACGCGACGTGACTCAATGCGCATGCGATGCGACGCATATAAGATGCGTTATCAAGCGAAGCCATGCGCATGTGATGCGACGTGACTCAATGCGCATGCGAGGCACATGAGATGCGATATCAAGCGATGCCATGCGCATGTGACGCGACGTGTGTGAATGCGCATGCTGTGCGATGCACATAAGATGCGATATCAAGCGATGCCATGCAAATGTGACCTGACCTGGCTCAATGCGCATGCGATGCGATGCACATAAGATGGCATAGCAACCGATGCCATGCGAATGTGACGCGACGTGACTCAATTCGCATGCGATGCAATGAACATGAGATGCAATATCAAGCGATGCCATGTGCATATGTGGCGACGTGACTCAATGCGCATGCGATGCGAAGCACATAAGATGCGATATCAAGCGATGCCATGCGCATGTGACGTGATGTGGTTCAAAAGCGCATGCGATGCGATGCACATAAGATGCGATATCAAGCGATGCCATGGGCCTGTGACGCGATGTGACTCAATGCGCATGCGATTCGATGCGCATAAGATGCGATGTCGAGGGATGCCATGCGCGTGTGATCCGACGTGACTCAATGCACATGCGATGAGATGAACATAATATGTGATATCAAGATATGCCATGCGCGTGCGATGCGACGTGACTCAATGCGCATGCGATGCGGTGCACATAAGATGCGATATCAAGCGATGCCATGCGCATGTAACGCGACGTGACTCAATGCACATGCGATGCGATGCACATAAGATGCGATATCAAGCGATGCCATACGCATGAGACGCGACGCGACTCAATGCGCATGCGATGCACATAAGACGCGATATGGAGCGATGTCATGCGTATGTGGCGCGATGTGACTCAATGCACATGCGATGCGATGAACGTAAGATGCGATATCAAGCGATGCCATGCAAATGTGACGAGACATGACTCAATGCGCATGCGATGCGATGCACATAAGATGCGATTTCAAGCGATGCCATGCGCAAGTGATGCGACGTGACTCAATGCGCATGCGATGCGATGCACATAAGATGCGATAACAAGCGAAGACATGCAAATGTGACGAGAAGTGGCTCAATGCGCATGCGATGCGATGCACATAAGATGCGTTGTCTAGCGATGCCATGCGCATGTGATGCGATGTGACTCAATGCGCATGTGAAGCGATGTGACTCAATGCGCATGTGATGCGATGTGACTCAATATGCATGCGATGCGATGCACATAAGATGCGTAATCAAGCAATGCCATGTGCATGAGATGCAAAGTGAATCATTGCGCATGCGATGCGATGCACATAAGATGCGATATCAAGTGATGGCAGGCGCATGTAACGCCTTGTGACTCAATGTGCATGCGAGGCGATGCACATAAGATGCGATATAAAGTGATGCCATGGGCATGTGACGCAACGTGAGTCAAAAAGCATGCGATGCGATGCTCATAAGATGCCATATCAAGCGATGCCATGCGCATGTGACGCGACGTGTCTCACAGCATATGCGATGCGATGCACATAAGATACGATATCAAGCGATGCCTTGCGCATGTGACGCGACGTGACTCAATGCACATGCGATGCGATGCACATAGGATGCGATATCAAGCGATGCAATGCAAATGCGACGCGACGTGACTCAATGCGCATGCGATGCGATGCATATAAGATGCGATATCAAGCGATGCCATGCGCATGTGACGTGATGTGACTGAAAAGCGCATGCGATGCGATGCACTGAAAATGCGATATCAAGCGATGCAATGCGAATGCGACGCGACGTGACTCAATGCGCATGCGATGCGATGCACATAAGATGCGACTCAAGCGATGCCAAGCGCATGTGATGCCACGTGACTCAATGCGCATGCGATGCGATGCACATAAGATGCGATATCAAGCGATGCCATTGTGCATGTGACGCGATGTGACTCAATGCGCATGCGATGCGATGCTCATAAGATGCGATGTCGAGCGATGCCATGCGCGTGTGATGCGACGTGACTCAATGCACATGCGATGAGATGAACATAATATGCGATATCAAGCAATGCCATGCGCATGCGATGCGACGTGACTCAATGCGCAGGCGATGCGGTGCACATAGGATACGATATGATGCAATGCCATGCGCATGTAACGCGACGTGACTCAATGCACATGCGATGCGATGCGCATAAGATGCGATATCAAGCGATGCCATGCGCATGTGGCGCGACGTGACTAAATGCGCATGCGATGCACATAAGACGCGATGTCGAGCGATGCATGCGTATGTGACGCGATATGACTCAATGCGCTGCGATGCGATGCACATATGATGCGATATCAAGCGATGCCTTGCGCATCTGACGCGATCTCACTCAAAGCGCATGCAATGCGATGCACAAAAGATGCAATATCGAGCGATGTCATGAGCATGTGGTGCGACGTGACTCATTGCACATGCGATCCGATGAACATAAGATGCGATATCAGGCAATGCCATGCGAATGCGACGCGACGTGACTCAATGCGCATTCGATGAGATGCACATAAGATGCGACTCAAGCGATGCCAAGCGCATGTGATGCCACGTGACTCAATGCGCATGCGATGCGATGCACATGAGATGCCATATCAAGCGATGCCATGCGCATTTGGCGCGACGTGACTCAATGAGCATGCGATGCGATGCACATAAGATGCTATATCAAGCAATGCCATGCGCATATGAGACGATGTCACTCAATGCGCATGCGATGCGATGAACATAAGATGCGATATCAGGCAATGCCATGCTAATGCGACGCGACGTGACTCGATGCGCATGCGATGCGATGCACAAAAGATGCGATATCGAGCGATGACATGCGCATGTGGTGCGACGTGACTGAATGCAAATGCGATGCGATGAACATAAGTTGCGATATCAAGCAATGCCTTGCGAATGCGACGCGACGTGACTCAATAAGTATGCGATGCGATGCACGTGAGATGCGATATCAAGCGATGCCATGCGCATGTGACGCGACGTGTCTCAATGCGCATGCGACACGATGTCTATAAGATGCGATATCAAGCGATGCCATGCGCATGTGACGTGATGTGACTCAAAAGCGCACGCGATGCGATGCACTTAAGATGTAATATCAAGCGATGCCATGCACACGTGAAGCGATGTGACTCAATGCGCATGTGATGCGATGCACATAAGATGCGATGTCCAGCGGTGCCATGCGCATGTGGTGCGACGTGACTGAATGCAAATGCGATGCGATGAACATAAGTTGCGATATCAAGCAATGCCATGCGAATGCGACGCGACGTGACTCAATAAGCATGCGATGCGATGCACATGAGATGCGGTATCAAGCAATGCCATGTGCATGTGACGCGAGGTGTCTCTATGCGCATGCGACCCGATGTCTATACGATGCGATATCAAGCGATGCCATGCGCATGTGACGTGATGTGACTCAAAAGCGCATGCGATGCGATGCATTTATGATGCGATATCAAGCGATGCCATGCACACGTGAAGCAATGTGACTCAATGCGCATGTGATGCGATGCACATAAGATGCGATGTCCAGCGGTGCCATGCGCGTGTGATGCGAAGTGACTCAATGCGCATGCGATGTCGAGCGATGCAAGCGTATGTGACTCAATGCGCTGCGATGAGATGCACATAAGATGCGATATCAAGCGATGCCATGCGCATATAACGCGATTTCACTCAATGCGCATGCGATGCGATGCACAAAAGATGCGATATCGAGCGATGACATGCGCATGTGGTGCGACGTGACTGAATGCAAATGCGATGCGATGAACATAAGTTGCGATATCAAGCAATGCCATGCGAATGCGACGCGACGTGACTGAATAAGTATGCGATGCGATGTGTCTCAATGCGCATGCGACACGATGTCTATAAGATGTGATATCAAGCGATGCCATGCGCATGTGACGCGATGTGACTCAATGCGAATGCGATGCGATGCACATAAGATGCGATATCAAGCGATGTCATGCGCATGTGACGAGACGTGACTCAATAAGCATGCGATACAATGCACATAAGATGCGATATCAAGCGATTCCAGGCGCATGTGACGGGACGTGACTCAATGCGCATGCGATGCGATGCACATGAGATGCGATATCACGCGATGCCATGCGTATGTGATGCGACGTGACTCAATGCACATGCGATGCGATGCACATGAGATGCGATATCAAGCGATGTTAAGTGCATGTGACGCGACGTGACTCAATGCGCATGCAACGCGATGCACATAAGATGCGTAATCAAGCGATGCCATGTGCATTTGACGCGTTGTTACTCACTGCGCATGCGATGCGATGCACATAACATGCGATGTTGAGCGATGCCATGCGCGAGTGATGCGATGTGACTCAATGCGCATGCGATGTACATAAGATGCGATGTCGAGCGATGCATGAGTATGTGACGCCATGTAACTCAATGCACTGCGATGCGATGAACAAAAGATGCGATGTCGAGCAATGTCATGCGCATGTGGTGCGACGTGACTCAATGCACATGCGATGCGATGCACACAAGATGCGATATCAATCGATGCCATGCGCATGTGATGCGAAGTGACTCAATGCGCGAGCGATGCGATGCACATAAGATGCGATATCAACTGATGCCATGCGCATGTGAAGCGATGTGACTCAATGCGCATGCGATGCGATGCACATAAGATGCGATGTCGAGCGATGCCATGCGCGTGTGATGCAATGTGACTCACTGCGCATGCGATGCACAAAAGATGCGGTGTCGAGCGATGTCATGCGCATGTGGTGCGACGTGACTCAATGCGCGTGCGATGCGATTTAGATAAGATGCGATAGTAAGCGATGCCATGCGCATGTGACGCGACGTGGCTCAATGCGCAGGCGATGCGACGCACATAAGTTGCGATATCGAGCGATACCATGCGCATGTGCCGAGACGTGGCTCAAGGCGCATGCAATGCGATGCACATAAGATGCGATATCGAGCGATGCCATGCGTATGTGACGTGTTGTGACTCAATCCGCATGCGATGCGATGCACATAAGATGCGATATCAAGCGATGCCATGCGCATGTTGCGTAATGTGACTCAATGCGCTACGATGCGATGCACATAAGATGCGATATAAGCGATGCCATGCGCATGTGACGCGATGTGACTCAAAGCCTATCCGATGCACATAAGTTGCGATTTCGAGCGATGCATGCGCATGTGACGCGATGTGACACAATGCCTTGCGAAGCGATGCACATAAGAATCGATATCAAGCGATGCCATGCGCATGTGACGCGATGTGTCTCAATGCGCATGCGATGCACATAAGATGTGATGTCGAGCGATGTCATGTGCATGTAGTGCGACGGGACTCAATGCGCATGCGATGCGATGCACATAAGATGCGATATCAAGCGATGCCATGCAAATGTGACGCGACGTGACTCAATGCGCGTGCGATGAGATGCACATAAATTGCGATATTAAGCGATGCCATGCGCATGTGACGCGACGTGACTCAATGCGCATGCGATGCGATGTACATAAGATGCGATCTTAGGCGATGCCATGAGCATGTGACGCGACGTGACTCAATGCGAATACGATGCGATGCACATAAGATGCGATAACAACCGATGCCATAGGCATGTGACGCGACGTGACTCAATGCGCATGCGATGCGATGTACCCCCCAGGGGGACCTACTACGGTAGGTCCGGGTTTGGCGCACCCGGGGCCCCGAGCCAACTGACTTCCTCGGTGTGGGCTCCTCTTCGTGGTGAGGGAGTCAGTCAAATCGCCCACCCACGTGTAGGCCGTGCGTGGAGACCCGTGTCGGTGGAAAGGATTATCCTGGTGGTTGAGGGGTGCGTATCTGAGCTCGGGACAGTTTTTTCTGAATCTGGGGAGGGTGCGCATTTCCGATACACTGCTTTGGTTTCTGCTTCACCTAAACGGGAGGCTAGGGACTAACCCACCCCTAGTCAATCGGCCAGGACTAGGTATTGCACTGAACTCCAGGGTGAGTGGGACGGCGAGCCCGCTATATCCCCTGTGTAGCCCTGTCATCCCAGTGGGATGACCCCTTGTTGGGCTCCGTGGTGGGTGGGGAGCACTGGGGGATGAAATTTTATTTAGCTCTTTATGGCTACAACCACTCCTAAACGCCGCAAACAAGTTGAAGAAAAAGAGGTACACGTGCCGTCATCCGCTCGTTACCTAGTGATACATAGAATGGAAGAGGGTCAGACATTTTTAAAGGTGAATCCATTTATAATTCAATCCGGTCTTGACAAAATCGCCGGCCCAGTGAAGTCCTGTACTCGATTACGATCCGGTTCCCTTTTGGTCGAGAGTTACACTGCCACACAATTTGACAAGATATTGAAGGCCAAACTACTCCATGGATATCCTATCCGTGTTGAAAAACACCGAAGCCTTAACTCCTGCAAGGGCGTCATCACCACCTCCTTGTTAGACGATATGCCGGAGGAGGAGATCCAGGGTTACCTATCGGACCAAGGTGTCACGGACGTTTACCGTGTAAGAGTCAAGCGCGACGGCGTGCAGGTGGCTACCCGCACGCTGTTCGTAACTTTTGATCGGCTCGACCTGCCGCAGAAGATCAAGGCAGGTTACGAGGTTATCCCGGTTCGACCATATATCCCGCGGCCTATGCGTTGTTTCCAATGCCAGCGCTATGGCCATACTAAGATCTCGTGTAAGGCTTCGGTTGCGGTTTGTGCCAACTGTGGTAGTGATGCTCATGACGGAGCTTGTCCATCTGCTCCAAGCTGCGTAAATTGCCGAGGTACACATCCAGCGACTTCGAGCGCCTGTCCGCGTTACCAGGACGAGAAGGCCATTCAGGAGCTGCGGGTGAAAGAGCGTATCTCTTTCTCAGAAGCCCGCAAACGACATCTTGCTCGACAGCCTTCTCTCCTGAGGTTTGGTACTTTCAGTTCCATTGTTTCCACACCAGTACCAAAGCGTGATATGGGTACTCAAACTTGCCCTGTAACCTCCATTGTGGTTACTCCTCGCGCCGCTGTGTCAACTCCTGCCGGCTCCAAGACCATTTCTGTGAGTACCGAAACAAGGAAATTTAAAGTTACTCCGAAGCGCACAGACTTCCTCAAGGAACCTACATCTGCAAGTGGACAGGGTGCCTCAATGGCCAGCTCCCCGTCCCCTCCTCGCCGATCGTGCTCCCAAGATACCAGGGGACGCAGTCGCACGAAGCGGGACTCCCCTCCACCCATCAGTCTTGGAAACCGGTTTGTTCCTCTTACTTCGGCACCCGGTGACCCTCTTCCATCTGAAGAACCCATGGAGGAGGAAACACCTGCTCCAAAAAGCCCAAGTCCTACAAGAAATCAAAAGGGCAAGTTGAAGCGACAGCCACCGGTTAAGTGAAACTCGTGAACAGCTTTTCCCATTTGCTCAGGATGTCCATTCTACAATGGAATACACGTGGTGTACGCAGGCATAAAACCGAACTGCAACTACTCGGTAATTTGCTGTCCCCACTATTTTCTGCCTGCAGGAGACCAAACTTCAACAACAGGATACTTTCACCTTTCCTGGTTTTACTCCGGTGCGATTCGATCTACCACCGGAGCCTGGTACTCCTGCACATGGTGGTGCTATGATCCTGATCCGCGACGACGTTTATTACCAGCCTGTCATACTCACTACTACTTTGCAAGCTGTTGCCGTTTCTGTTCGTTTCCCTGGTTTTTATTTCACCTTATGTTCTGTTTACCTACCCCCATCTTCTCCCTTCGCAATTGCGGACCTATTAGACCTCGTGTCCCAGCTCCCAGCGCCCTACTTGTTGTTGGGAGACTTCAATGCCCACCACCCTCTTTGGGGATCACCTAGGGCTTGCGTAAGGGGAAGGCATCTTGCAGAGTTCTTTCATCAGAATCACCTCTCTCTCCTTAATACTGGCGAACCTACTTTTATTTCTGATTCCACAGGCACCCTCTCACACTTAGACTTATCAGTTTGCTCGGCACAGCTTGCACATCGGTTTGAGTGGAACGTCGTCTCGGACACCTTTTCCAGCGATCATCAGCCCTGCGTGACTAGCCTGCTCTCCAACTATGTACCCTCGTCACGTGTACCCATCTGGCAGCTACACAAAGCGAACTGGCCTCTTTTCTGCAGCCTAGCTGTTTTCGACGACCATGTGTTGGGAAATGTGGACCAGATGGTGGATCACTTAACTTCCGTGATTCTGTCCGCGGCCGAGCGTGCCATACCTCGGTCGTCGGCCCGCCCTGGGCGTCTACCCGTTCCTTGGTGGACCGACGAATGCCGGGCGGCGGTTCGTGCGCGCCGGGCAGCACTGCGGGTATTTCAGCGCCACCCAACTCTCGAGAATCTGGTCGCCTTTAAGCGCTTACGCGCCCAAGCTCGTCGCATCATACAGGCCAGCAAGAAGACATCCTGGCACCGCTTTGTGGAGTCCTTTAATCGCTTCACACCGTCATCTGTGGTTTGGGACAAGCTCCGTCGCGTGGCCGGCAAAGTTTCACGAGTCCCGGTGCCTGGCCTGCGGGTTAATAATGGCACCGTAGTTTCCCCTAGAGCTGTCGCTGACACCCTGGGAGGCGCCTTTTCTAACGTCTCTAGCTCCTCCCATTACCACCCGGACTTCTTATCCATCAGGAACCGGACTGAGACGCATGAACTATCCTTTCACTCTTTGAACCGCGAGTGTTATAACGCTTTCTTCTCCATGCAGGAGTTGGAGTGGGCCCTGGCCTCATCGCGACCCTCAGCAACTGGGCCTGATGATGTCCACGTTTTAATGTTGCAGCACCTATCTTTAGCTGGTAAACACTTTCTATTGCAGGTGTATAATCGTATCTGGCGTACAGCAACCTTTCCATCCGCTTGGCGCGAGGCCACCATTGTCCCGATTCTAAAACCTGGGAAGGATCGCTATCTACCTTCTAGTTATCGCCCCATCTCCCTCACCAGTTGCCTCTGCAAGGTGATGGAGCGAATGATCAACGGGCGATTGACATGGTGGCTTGAATCGCAAAATCTGCTGTCGAACGCTCAGTGCGGCTTTCGTCGCTTCCGTTCCACGGTGGACCACTTAGTGTCGTTATCCACACACATCATGGACGGTTTCCTGCGTAAGAGTCAAACTGTAGCTGTGTTTTTTGACTTGGA
This sequence comes from Tenodera sinensis, assembly GCA_030765045.1. Classification (NCBI taxonomy): domain Eukaryota; kingdom Metazoa; phylum Arthropoda; class Insecta; order Mantodea; family Mantidae; genus Tenodera; species Tenodera sinensis. The sequence goes on from CM060973.1 coordinate 47,899,246, forward strand.
GAAGGCGTATGATACTTGCTGGAGGTATGGAATCCTTCGTACGCTCCATAAATGGGGCATTCGTGGTCGACTGCCCCTTTTTATTCGGGAGTTCATGCGGGATAGGGTATTTCGTGTACGGGTGGGCTCGGTTTTATCACGTGTTTTTAGCCAAGAGAACGGAGTACCGCAAGGCTCGGTACTCAGCGTCACACTATTTGCCATTGCGATCAACCCCATTGTGGAGTGCGTCCCATCGGGTGTTTCATGTTCGCTATTCGTGGACGATTTCTCCATTTACTGTAGTTCTCGGCGGACCTCTCTGTTAGAACGTCGCCTCCAACTGTGTCTTGACCGCCTCTTCACTTGGAGTGCCGAAACCGGCTTTAAGTTTTCCGCCGAGAAGACCGTCTGCGTTAACTTCTGGCGCCGGAAAGAGTTTCTTGCTCCTTCTCTCCGTCTCGGCTCAGAAGCACTTCCTTTCGCAGACGAGACAAAATTTTTGGGGTTGATTTTTGACAGAAAACTTAGTTGGTCTCCACATATTTCGTACCTAAAGGCAAGGTGTGATCGTTCTCTCAGTGTTTTACGTGTTTTAAGTTGCACATCTTGGGGAGCTGATCGGAGTACTCTTTTACGCCTATACCGCGCACTTGTCCGATCGAAACTTGATTACGGTTGTGTCGTGTATTCCTCGGCTCGACCGTCTGTTTTAAATCGCCTAAATCCGACACACCACCGTGGCATCAGGTTGAGTATTGGCGCATTTCCCACGAGCCCTGTTATGAGGCTTTGTGCGGAAGCTGCTGAACCTCCGCTTAGTTATCGGCGCGATGTTCTTCTCTGCAGCTACGCTTGCAGACTTTCGGACCTGCCAGAACACCCATCTTTTAGTTTGTTTTTTAATGACACCTTGGATCGCCAATACTCATCGAGCTCCCTAACCCCGCTCCCTCCTGGCGTTCGATTTCGTACACTACTTCGGCATTTAAACGTCGATTTCTCGTCGACAGTTCCCAGGGGACAAACACGATTTCCCCCATGGCTACGATCCGAGATCCACGTTAATCTGGGTTTGCTGGCCATGCCGAAGTCCTCGACGCCAGACTCAGCTCTTCGTTCGGCCTTTCTAGAAATTCAGGCTCAGTCCGGACCTTGCCATTTTATTTACACTGACGGCTCGAAGGACGATACGGGAGTAGGATGTGCTTTTATTCATGGTCGCCAGAGTTTTAGCTTTCGTCTTTTAGAACAGTGCTCGATTTTTACAGCAGAGCTATTTGGTATAGACCAGGCTCTTTTGTATGTTCGTCGGCAGCCCTTGGAGCGATGTATAATATGTTCTGATTGTTTGAGTGCCCTTCAGAGCCTACGTACGCTGTACAATTACCACCCAATGGTGCAGCGTGTTCAGGGCAGCTTTCACTCACTCGCTGGTGCTGGCATCAGCGTGTCTTTCATGTGGGTACCTGGACATGTAGGCCTGCAAGGTAACGAGGCTGCCGATTCTGCTGCAAAGGCAGCAGTTTTAGCCCCCAGGTTTTTTAGCGCTTGTGTTCCCTCTGATGATTTTAGCAAAGTTTTACGCCGTGCCCTCCTTTCACGGTGGAGTGCTTCATGGAGCGATCTTCAGGGGAACAAACTAAGGGAGGTGAAACCCGTCCCTGTGACCTGGAGGACTTCCGCGCGCGCTTCTCGCCGCGAGGAAGTCATTTTAGCGAGATTGCGTATCGGGCACTGCCGTTTTAGTCATAGTTATCTTTTATCGTCGGATGCTGCCCCGAACTGTGCTCATTGCAATGTGACCCTGACGGTGCGCCATGTTTTACTTGAGTGCCAGGTTTTAACCCAATTACGTGTATCCCTAGGTCTGCCAGCTTCCCTCGGTGAGGTGCTGGCGGACACGGTTACTGCAGTAGATCGTTTGCTCACTTTTATCCGAATCAGCGGCATAGGCGGCCATATTTGAACAGCTGATTTTATCCCTCATTTTTATTTACTCGTTTTTACAATTGCTCTTCCTCGTGAGCCATCGTTTAGCTTGACCCTTATATTTACTGGCACTCCTTTGGTTAGCTTTCCATCTATTGTTGATTTATTTTAACGTTTTAGCACTCGAGTGTGGTTTTAGCTGTCTTGTCTTGTTTGGGCGCTAATAACCCTGGCAGTTGTGCGCCTAAAACCCTAATACTACTACTACTACTATGATGCGATGTACATAAGATGCGATATCAAGCGATGCCATGAGCATTTGACGCGACGTGACTCAATGCGATTACGATGCGATGCGCACAAAATGCGATAACAACCGATGCCACGCGCATGTGACGCGACGCGACTCAATGCGCATGCGATGGAATGCACATAAGATGCGATATCAAGCGATTCCATGAGCATGTGACGCGACGTGACTTAATGTGAATACGATGCCATGCACATAAGGTGCGATCTCGAGCGATGCATGCGCATGTGATGCGATGTGACTCAACGCGAATGCGATGCGATGCACATAAGAGGCGATGTCGAGCGATGTCATTCGCATGTGGTGGGACGTGACTAGATACGCATGCGATGCGATGCACATAAGATGCGATAACAAGGGATGCCACGCGCATGTGACGCGATGTGTCTCAATGCGCATGCGATGCGATGCACATAAGATGCGATATCAAGCGATGCCATGAGCATGTGACGCGATGTGACTCAATCCGCATGCGATGCGATGCACATTAGATGCGATATCAAGCGATGCCATGTGCATGTGGCGTGATTTGACTCAATGAGCTGCAATGCGATACACATAAGATGCGACATCAAGCGATGCCATGCGCATTTGACGGGATGTTACTCAATACGCATGCGATGTGTTGCACCTAAGATGCGATATCAAGCGATTCCATGCGCATGTGACGCGATGTGACTCAATGCGGATGCGATGCGATTCACATAGTATGCGATGTCGAGCGATGAAATGCACGTGTGATACGATGTGACTCAATGCGCATACGATGCACACGAGATGCGATATCAAGCGATGTCTTGCGCATGTGTTGCGGCGTGACTCAATGCGCATGCGATGCGATTCACATAAGATGCGATGCCGAGCGATGCCATGCGCGTCTGTTGCGATGTGACTCACTGCGCATGCGATGCACATAAGATGCGATTTCGAGCGATGCATGCGCATGTGACGCGACGTGACTCAATGCGCATGCGATGCGATGCCCATAAGATACGATATCAAGATATGCCATGCGCATGTGACGCGACGTGACACAATGCGCATGCGATGCGATGCACCTAAGATGCGATATCAAGCGATGCCATGCGCATGTGACGAGATGTGACTCAATCCCCATGCGATGCGATGCACATAACGTGTGATCTCGAGCGATGCATGGGCATGTGACGGGATGTGACTCAATGCGCATGCGATGAGATTCACATAAGATGCGATAACAAGCGATGCCATGCGCATGTGACGCGACGTGACTCAATGCGCTTGCGATGCGATGCACGTAAGATGCAATATCAAGCGAAGCCATGCGCATGCGACGCGACGTGGCTCAATGCGAATGCGATGCACACAAGTTGCGATAACAAGGGATGCCACACGCATGTGACGCGTAGTGATCAATGCGCATGTGATGCGATGCACATTAGATGCGATACCAGGTGATGCCAGCCGCATGTGACGCGATGTGACTCAATGCGCATGCGATGCGATGCACATAAGATGCGATATCAAGCGATGCCATGCGCATGTGACGGGGCGTGATTCAATGCGCATGTGATGCGATGCACATTAGATGCGATATCAGGTGATGCCACCCGCATGTGATGCGATGTGACTCAATGCGCATGCGATGCGATGCACATAAGATGCGATACAAGCGATGCCATGCGTATGTGACCGCGAAGTGACTCAATGCGCATGCGATGCGGTGCACATAAGATGCGATATCAAACGATGCCATGCGCATGTGACGTGATGTGACTCAATCCGCATGCGATGCGATGCACATGAGATGCGATATCAAGAGATGCCATGCGCATGTGGCGTGATTTGACTCAATGCGCTGCGATTTGATGCACATAAGATGCGACATCAAGCGATGCCATGCGCATTTGACGGGATGTGACTCAATACGCATGCGATGAGATGCACAAAAGATGCGGTGTCTAGCGATGTCATGCGCATGTGGTGCGACGTGACTCAATGCGCATGCGATGCGACGCACATAAGTTGCGATATCAAGCGATACCATGCGCATGTTGCGTAATGTGACTCAATACGCTGCGATGCGATGCACAAAAGATGCGATATAAGCGATGCCATGCGCATGTGACGCTATGTGACTCAATGCCTATGCGATGCACATAAGTTGCAATTTCGAGCGATGCATGCGCATGTGACGCGCTGTGACACAATGCCTTGCGAAGCAATGCACATAAGATGAGATATGAAGCGATGCCATGCGCATGTGACGCGATGTGTCTCAACGCGCATGCGATGCGATGCACATAAGATGCGATGTCGAGCGATTCCATGAGCATGTGACGCGACGTGACTTAATGTGAATACGATGCCATGCACATAAGGTGCGATCTCGAGCGATGCATGCGCATGTGATGCGATGTGACTCAACGCGAATGCGATGCGATGCACATAAGAGGCGATGTCGAGCGATGTCATTCGCATGTGGTGGGACGTGACTAGATACGCATGCGATGCGATGCACATAAGATGCGATAACAAGGGATGCCACGCCCATGTGACGCGATGTGTCTCAATGCGCATGCGATGCGATGCACATAAGATGCGATATCAAGCGATGCCATGAGCATGTGACGCGATGTGACTCAATCCGCATGCGATGCGATGCACATAAGATGCGATATCAAGCGATGCCATGTGCATGTGGCGTGATTTGACTCAATGAGCTGCAATGCGATACACATAAGATGCGACATCAAGCGATGCCATGCGCATTTGACGGGATGTTACTCAATACGCATGCGATGTGTTGCACCTAAGATGCGATATCAAGCGATTCCATGCGCATGTGACGCGATGTGACTCAATGCGGATGCGATGCGATTCACATAGTATGCGATGTCGAGCGATGAAATGCACGTGTGATACGATGTGACTCAATGCGCATACGATGCACACGAGATGCGATATCAAGCGATGTCTTGCGCATGTGTTGCGGCGTGACTCAATGCGCATGCGATGCGATTCACATAAGATGCGATGCCGAGCGATGCCATGCGCGTCTGTTGCGATGTGACTCACTGCGCATGCGATGCACATAAGATGCGATTTCGAGCGATACATGCGCATGTGACGCGACGTGACTCAATGCGCATGCGATTCGATGCACATAAGATGCGATATCAAGCAATGCCATGCGCATGTGGCGTGATGTCACTCAATGCGCTGCGATGAGATGCACATAAGATGCGATATCAAGCGATGCCAAGCGCATGTGACGCCACGTGACTCAATGCGCATGCGATGCGATGCCCATAAGATACGATATCAAGATATGCCATGCGCATGTGACGCGACGTGACACAATGCGCATGCGATGCGATGCACCTAAGATGCGATATCAAGCGATGCCATGCGCATGTGACGAGATGTGACTCAATCCCCATGCGATGCGATGCACATAACGTGTGATCTCGAGCGATGCATGGGCATGTGACGGGATGTGACTCAATGCGCATGCGATGAGATTCACATAAGATGCGATAACAAGCGATGCCATGCGCATGTGACGCGACGTGACTCAATGCGCTTGCGATGCGATGCACATAAGATGCGATAGCAAGCGATGCCATGCGCATGTGACACGACGTGACTCAATGGAATGCGATGCGATGCACATAAGATGCGATAACAAGCGATACCAAGCGCATGTGACGCGACGTGACTCAATGCGCATGCGATGCGACGCGCATAACATGCGATATCAAGAGATGCCATGCGCATCTGACGCGACGTGACTCCATGCGCATGCGATGCGGTGCACATTAGATGCGATATCAAGCGATGCCATGCGAATGTTGACCCGATGTGACTGAATGCGCATGCGATGCACATAAGATGCGATATCAAGCGATGCCATGCGCATGTTACGCGACGTGACTCAATGGAATGCGATGCGATGCAGATAAGATGCGATATCAAGGGATGCCATGCGCATGTGACGCGACGTGACTCAATGCGCATGCGATGCTACGCGCATAACATATGATATCAAGGGATGCCATGCGCATGTGACGCGACGTGACACAATGCGCATGCGATGCGATGCACTTTAGATGCGATAACAAGCGATGCCAAGCGCATGTGACGCGACGTTACTCAATGCGCATGCGATGCGACGCGCATAAGATGCGATATCAAGGGATGCCATGCGCATGTGACGCGACGTGACTCAATGCGCATGCGATGCGATGCACATTAGATGCGATAACAAGCGATGCCAAGCGCCTTTGACGCGACGTCCCTCAATGCGCATGCGATGCACATAAGATGCGATATCAAGCGATGCCATGCGCATGTGACGCGACGTGTCTCAATGCGCATGCGCAGCGATGCACATAAGATGCGATATCAAGCGATGCCATGCGCATGTGATGCGACGTGACTCATTGCGCATGAGCTGCGATGCACATGAAGTGTGACATCAATCGATGGCATGCGCATGTGACGCGACGTGAATCAATGCGCATGCAGTGCGATGCACATAAGATGCGATGTCGAGCGATGCATGCGCATGTGACGCGATGTGACTCAATGCGCTCCGATGCAATGCACATAATATGAGATAATGAGCGGTGTCATGCGCAATTGGTGCGACGTGACTCAATGCGCATGTGATGAGATGCACATAAGATGCGTTATCAAGCGATGCCATGCGCATGTGATGCGATGTGACTCAATGCGCATTCGATGCACGTAAGATGCGATTTCGAGCGATCCATGCGCATGTGACGCGACGGGACTCAATGCGCTCCGATGCGATGCACATAATATGAGATATTGAGCGGTGTCATGCGCAATTGGTGCGACGTGACTCAATGCGCCTGCGATGAGATGCACATGAGATGCGATATCAAGCGATGGCATGCGCATGTGACGCGACGTGACTCAATGCGCATGCGATTTACATAAGATGCGATATCAAGCGGTGCCTTGCACATGTGACGCGACGTGACTCAATGCGCATGCGATGCGATGCACATAAGTTGCGATTTCGAGCGATGCATGCGCATGTGACGCGATGTGAGTCAATGCGCTGCGATGCGATGCACATAATATGCGACATCAAGCGATGCCATGCGGATGTGACGTGATGTGACTCAAACCGCATGCGATGCGATGAACATAAGATGCGATATCAAGCGATGCCATGCGCATGTGACGCGATGTGACTCAATGCGCCTGCGATGAGGTGCACATAAGATGCGATGTCGAGCGATGCCATGCGCATGTGATGCGATGTGAGTCAATGCGCATGCCATGCGATGCACATAAACTGCGATAACAAGCGATGCCATGCGCATGTGACGCGAGGTGGCTCAATGCGCATGCGATGCGATGCACATAAGATGCGAGATGAAGCGATGCCATGCGCATGTGACGCGACGTGACCCAATGCGCATTCGATTTACATAAGATGCGATATCAAGCGATGCCATGCACATGTGACACGACGTGACTCAAAACGCATGCAATGCGATGCACATAAGATGCGATGTCGGGCGATGCATGCGCATGTGACGCGATGTGACTCAATGCGCTGCGATGCACATAATATGCGATATCGAGCGATGTCATGCGCAATTGGTGCAACGTGACTCAATGCGCATGTGATGAGTTGCACATAAGATGCGTTATCAAGCGATGCCATTCTCATGTGACGCGAGGTGACTCAATGGAATGCGATCCGATGCACATAAGATGCGATAACAAGCGATGCCGAGCGCATGTGACGCGACGTGACTCAATGCGCATGCGATGCGACGAGCATTAGATGCGATAACAAGAGATGCCATGAGCATGTGACGCGACGTGACTCAATGCGCATGCGATGCGATGCACATTAGATGCGATATCAAGCGATGCCATGCGAATGATGACGCAATGTGACTGAATGCGCATGCGATGCACATAAGTTGCGATATCAAGCGATGCCAGGCGCATGTGACGCGACGTGGCTCAATGCGCATGAGATGTGATGCACATAAGATGCGATATCAAGCGATGCCATGCGCATGTAACACGACGTGACTAAATGGAATGCGGTGCGAATCACATAACATACGATATAAAGCGATGCCATGCGCATGTGACACGACGTGACTCAATGCAATGCGATGCGATGTACATAAAATGCGATATCTAGCGATGGCATGCGCATGTGACGCGACTTGGCTCAATGCGCATGCGATGCGATGCACATAAGATGCGATATCAAGCGATGCCATGCGCATGTGATGCGACGTGACTCATTGCGCATGCGCTGCGATGCACATGAGATGCGATATGAAGCGATGGCATGCGCATGTGACGCGACGAGAATCAATGCAAATGGGATTTACATAAGATGCGATATCAAGCGATGCCATGCGCATTAGACGCGACGTGACTCAATGCGCATGCGATGCGATGCACATAAGATGCGATATCAAGCGATGCCATGCGCATGTGACAAGATGTGAATCAATGTGAATGCGATGCGATGAACATAAGATGCGATATCAAGCGATGCCATGCGCATGTGTTGCGATGTGACTCAATGCGCATTCGATGCACGTAAGATGCGATATCAAGCGATGCCATGCGCATGTGACGCGATGTGAATCAATGTGAATGCGATGCGATGAACATAAGATGCGATATCAAGCGATGCCATGCGCATGTGACGCGATGGGACTCAATGCGCCTGCGATGAGGTGCACATAAGATGCGATGTCGAGGGATGCCATGCGCATGTGATGTGATGTGACTCAATGCGCATTGGATGCACGTAAGATGCGATGTCAAGCGATCCATGCGCATGTGACGCGATGGGACTCAATGCGCCTGCGATGCGATGCACATAAGATGCGATATCAAGCGATGCCATGCGCATGTGGCATGATGTGACTCAATGCGCTGCGATGCGATGCACATAAGATGCTATATCAAGCGATGCCATGCGCATTACACGCGACGTGACTCAATGCGCATGCGATGAGATGCACATAAGATGCGATATTAAACGATGCCATGCGCATGTGACGCGACGTGAACCAATGTGAATGCGATGCGATGCAGATAAGATGCGGTAAAAAGCCATGCCATGCGCATGTGACGCGACGTGAGTCAATGCGCATGCGATGCGGTGCACATAAGATGCGATATCAAGAGATGCCAAGCGAATGTGACGCGACGTGCCTCAATGCGCATGAGATGCGATCCACATAAGATGCGAAATCAAGCGATGCCATGCGCATGTGACGCGATGTTAGTTAATGCGCATACCATGCGATGCACATAATATGCGATATCAAGAGATGCCATGCGCATGTTGACGCGATGTGACTGATTGCGCATCCGATGCGATGCTGATAAGATGCGATAACAAGCGATGCCATGCGCATTGGACGAGACGTGACTCAATGCGCATGCGATGCGATGCACATGAGATGTGTTATCAAGCGATGGCATGCGCATGTGACGCGACGTGACTCAAAAGGGATGCGATTTATATAAGATGCGATATCAAGCGATGCCATGCGCATGTGACGCGATGTGACTCAATGGGCATGCGATGCTCATAAGATGCGATATCAAGCGATAGCGTGCGCCTGTGACGCGATATGACTCAATGCGCATGCGATGCGATGCACATAAGATGCGATATCAAGCGATGCCATGCGCATGTGACGCGATGTGACTCAATGGGCATGCGATGCTCATAAGATGCGATATCAAGCGATAGCGTGCGCCTGTGACGCGATATGACTCAATGCGCATGCGATGCGATGCACATAAGATGCGATATCAAGCTATGCCATGCGCATATGTCGCGACGTGACTCAATGGAATATGATGCGATGCACATAAGATGCGATAACAAGCGATGCCAAGCGCATGTGACGCGACGTGACTCAATGCGCAAGCAATGCGACGCGCATTAGATGCGATATCAAGAGATGCCATGCGCATGTGACGCGACGTGGCTAAATGCGCATGCGATGCGATGCACATAAGATGCGATATCAAGCGATGCCATGCGCATGTTGACGCGATGTGACTGATTGCGCATCCGATGCGATGCTGATAAGATGCGATAACAAGCGATGCCATGCGCATTGGACGAGACGTGACTCAATGCGTATACGATGCGATGCACATAAGATGCGATTACAAGCGATGCCATGCGTATGTGACGCGACGTGACTCAATGCGCATGCGATGCGACGAGCATTAGATGCGATAACAAGAGATGCCATGAGCATGTGACGCGACGTGACTCAATGCGCATGCGATGCGATGCACATTAGATGCGATATCAAGCGATGCCATGCGAATGATGACGCAATGTGACTGAATGCGCATGCGATGCACATAAGTTGCGATATCAAGCGATGCCAGGCGCATGTGACGCGACGTGGCTCAATGCGCATGAGATGCGATGCACATAAGATGCGATATCAAGCGATGCCATGCGCATGTAACACGACGTGACTAAATGGAATGCGGTGCGAATCACATAACATACGATATAAAGCGATGCCATGCGCATGTGACACGACGTGACTCAATGCAATGCGATGCGATGTACATAAAATGCGATATCTAGCGATGGCATGCGCATGTGACGCGACTTGGCTCAATGCGCATGCGATGCGATGCACATAAGATGCGATATCAAGCGATGCCATGCGCATGTGATGCGACGTGACTCATTGCGCATGCGCTGCGATGCACATGAGATGCGATATGAAGCGATGGCATGCGCATGTGACGCGACGAGAATCAATGCAAATGGGATTTACATAAGATGCGATATCAAGCGATGCCATGCGCATTAGACGCGACGTGACTCAATGCGCATGCGATGCGATGCACATAAGATGCGATATCAAGCGATGCCATGCGCATGTGACGCGATGTGAATCAATGTGAATGCGATGCGATGAACATAAGATGCGATATCAAGCGATGCCATGCGCATGTGTTGCGATGTGACTCAATGCGCATTCGATGCACGTAAGATGCGATATCAAGCGATGCCATGCGCATGTGACGCGATGTGAATCAATGTGAATGCGATGCGATGAACATAAGATGCGATATCAAGCGATGCCATGCGCATGTGACGCGATGGGACTCAATGCGCCTGCGATGAGGTGCACATAAGATGCGATGTCGAGGGATGCCATGCGCATGTGATGTGATGTGACTCAATGCGCATTGGATGCACGTAAGATGCGATGTCAAGCGATCCATGCGCATGTGACGCGATGGGACTCAATGCGCCTGCGATGCGATGCACATAAGATGCGATATCAAGCGATGCCATGCGCATGTGGCATGATGTGACTCAATGCGCTGCGATGCGATGCACATAAGATGCTATATCAAGCGATGCCATGCGCATTACACGCGACGTGACTCAATGCGCATGCGATGAGATGCACATAAGATGCGATATTAAACGATGCCATGCGCATGTGACGCGACGTGAACCAATGTGAATGCGATGCGATGCAGATAAGATGCGGTAAAAAGCCATGCCATGCGCATGTGACGCGACGTGAGTCAATGCGCATGCGATGCGGTGCACATAAGATGCGATATCAAGAGATGCCAAGCGAATGTGACGCGACGTGCCTCAATGCGCATGAGATGCGATCCACATAAGATGCGAAATCAAGCGATGCCATGCGCATGTGACGCGATGTTAGTTAATGCGCATACCATGCGATGCACATAATATGCGATATCAAGAGATGCCATGCGCATGTTGACGCGATGTGACTGATTGCGCATCCGATGCGATGCTGATAAGATGCGATAACAAGCGATGCCATGCGCATTGGACGAGACGTGACTCAATGCGCATGCGATGCGATGCACATGAGATGTGTTATCAAGCGATGGCATGCGCATGTGACGCGACGTGACTCAAAAGGGATGCGATTTATATAAGATGCGATATCAAGCGATGCCATGCGCATGTGACGCGATGTGACTCAATGGGCATGCGATGCTCATAAGATGCGATATCAAGCGATAGCGTGCGCCTGTGACGCGATATGACTCAATGCGCATGCGATGCGATGCACATAAGATGCGATATCAAGCGATGCCATGCGCATGTGACGCGATGTGACTCAATGGGCATGCGATGCTCATAAGATGCGATATCAAGCGATAGCGTGCGCCTGTGACGCGATATGACTCAATGCGCATGCGATGCGATGCACATAAGATGCGATATCAAGCTATGCCATGCGCATATGTCGCGACGTGACTCAATGGAATATGATGCGATGCACATAAGATGCGATAACAAGCGATGCCAAGCGCATGTGACGCGACGTGACTCAATGCGCAAGCAATGCGACGCGCATTAGATGCGATATCAAGAGATGCCATGCGCATGTGACGCGACGTGGCTAAATGCGCATGCGATGCGATGCACATAAGATGCGATATCAAGCGATGCCATGCGCATGTTGACGCGATGTGACTGATTGCGCATCCGATGCGATGCTGATAAGATGCGATAACAAGCGATGCCATGCGCATTGGACGAGACGTGACTCAATGCGTATACGATGCGATGCACATAAGATGCGATTACAAGCGATGCCATGCGTATGTGACGAGTCGTGACTCAATGCGCATGCGATGCGATGCACATAAGATGCGATATCAAGCAGTGCCATTCGTACGTGACGCGAAGTAGCTCAATGCGCATGCGATGCGATGCACATAATATGCGATATCAAGCTTTACCATGCGGATGTGGCGTAATGTGACTCAATGCGCTTCGATGCGATGCCCAAAAAATGCGATATCAAGCGATGCCATGCGCATGTGATGTGACGTGACTCAATGCGCATGCGATGCGATGCAAATGAGATGTGTTATCAAGCGATGGCATGCGCATGTGACGCGACGTGACTCAATGCGCATGCGATTTATATAAGATGCGATATCTGGCGATGCGATGCGCATGTGACGCGGTGTGACTCAATGCGCATGCGATGCGATGCACATAAGAATCGATATCAAGCGATGCCATGCGCATGTGACGCGAGGTGGCTCAATGCGCAAGCGATGAGATGCACATAAGCTGCGTTTTCAAGCGGTGCCATACGCATGTGACGCGACGTGACTCAATGCGCATGTGATGCGATGCACATAAGATGCGATATCAGGCGATGCCATGCGCCTGTGACGCGACGTGAATAAATGTGAATGCGATGCGATGCACATAAGATGCGATTACAAGCGATGCCATTCGCATGTGACGCGACGTGACTCAATGCGCATTCGATGCGATGCACTTAAGATGCGATATCAAGAGATGCAATGCGCATGTGACGCGACGTGACTCAATGCACATTCGATGCGATGCACATAAGATGCGATATCAAGAGATGCAGTACGCATGTGACGCGACGTGACTCAATGCGCATGCGATGCGATGCACATAAGGTGAGATATCAAGCGATGCCATACGCATGTGACGCGACGTGACTCAATGCGCATGCGATCCGATGCACATATGATTCGGTGTCAAGCGATGCGATGCGCATGTGACGCCATGTGAGTCGAAGCGCAAGCGATGCGATGCACATAAGATGCGATATCAAGAAATGCAGTACGCATGTGACGCGACGTGACTCAATCCGCATGCGATGCGATGCACATAAGATGCGATATCAAGCGATGCCATGCGCATGTGGCGTGATGTGGCTAATTGCGCTGCGATGCGATGCACATAAGATGCGATGTCGAGCGATGCCATGCGCATGTGATGCGATGTGACTCAATGCGCATGCGATTCATGTAAGATGCGATTTGGAGGGATGCATGCGCATGTGACGGGACGTGACTCAATGCGCATGCGATGCACACAAGATGCGATATCAAGCGATGCCATGCGCATGTGATGCGATGTATTTCAATGCGCATGCGATGGACATAAAATGCGATATTAAGCGGTTCGATGGGCATGTGACGCGATGTGGCTCAATGCGCATGCTATGCGATGCACATAAGATGCGATATCAAGCGATGCCTTGCGTATGTGATGCGAAGTGGCTCAATCTGCATGAGATGCGATGCACATAGGATGCGATTTCAAGCGATGCCATGTGCATGTCACGAGTCGTGACTCAATGCGCATGCGATGCGATGCACATAAGATGCGGTATCAAGGGATGCCATGCGCATGTAACGGGACGTGACTCAATGCGTATACGATGCCATGCACATAAGATGTGATTACAAGCGATGCCATGCGCATGTGACGAGTCGTGACTCAATGCGCATGCGATGCGATGCACATAAGATGCGATATCAAGCGGTGCCATGCGTACGTGACGCGAAGTAATTCAAGGCGCATGTGATGCGGTGCACATAATATGTGATATCAAGCTTTACCATGCGCATGTGCCGCGATGTGAGTCAAAGCGCGTGCGTTGCGATGCATATAAGATACAATGTCGAGCGATGCCATGCTAATGTGATGCCATGTGGCTGAATGCGCATGCGATGCACATAAAATGCGCTATCAAGCGGTGCCATGCGCATGTGATGCGATGTGGCTCAATGCGCATGCGATGCGATGGACATAAGATATGATATCAAGCGATGTCATGCGCCTGTGATGTGACGTGACTCAATGCGCATGTGATGCGATGCACATGAGATGCGTTATCAAGTGATGGCATGCGCATGTGACGCGACGTGACTCAATGCGCATGCGATTTATATAAGATGTGATATCTACCGATGCCATGCGCATGTGACGCGATGTGACTCAATGCGCATGCGATGCGATGCACACAAGATGCGATGTCGAGCGATGTCATGCGCATGTGGTGCGATTTGACTCATTGCGCATGCTATGCGATACACATAAGATGCGAAATCAAATGATGCCATGCGTATTAGGCGTGCCTCAATGCGCAAGCGATGAGATGCACATAAGCTGCGTTATCAAGCGGTGCCATACGCATGTGACGCGACGTGAATAAATGTGAATGCGATGCGATGCACATAAGATGCGATTACAAGGGATGCCATTCGAATGTGGCGCGACGTGAGTCAATGCGCATTCGATGCGATGCACATAAGATGCGATATCGAGAGATGTCATACGCATGTGACGCGATGTGAGTCAATGCGCATGCGATGCGATGCACATAAGATGCGAAAACAAGCGATGCCATGCGCATGTGACGCGCGGTGGCTCAATGCGCATGCGATGCGATACACATATAATGCGATATCAAGCGATGTCATGCGCATGTGACGCGACGTGACTCAATGCGCATGCGATGCGATGCACATAAGATTCGATATCAAGCGGTGCCATGCGCATTTGACGCGATGTGACTCATTGCGCATGCGATGCGATTCACATAAGATGCGATATCAATCGATGCCATGCGCATGTGATGTGACGTAACGCAATGCGCATGCGATGCGATGCACATGAGATGCGATATCAAGCGACGGCATTTGCATGTGACGCGACGTGACTGAATGCGCATGCGATTTACATAAGATGCGATATCTAGCGATGCCATGCGCATGTGACGCGATGCGACTCAATCGCTTGCGATGCGATGCACATAAGATGCGATATCAAGCGATTCCATGCGCATGTGACGCGAGGTGACTCAATGAGCATGCGATGCGATGCATATAAATGCGATGTCGAGCGATGTCATGCGCATGTGGTGCGACCAGACTCAATGCGCATGCTATGCGATACACATAAGATGCGAAATCAAGCGATGCCATGCGCATTAGACGTGACTCAATGCGCATGCGATGAGATGCACATAAGCTGCGTTATCAAGCGGTGCCATACACATGTGACGTGACGTGACTCAATGCGAATGCGATGCGATGCACGTAAGATACGATATCAAGCGATGCCATGCGCATGTGACGCGACGTGAATCAATGTGAATGCGATGCGATGCACATCAGATGCGATATTCGAGCGATGCCATGCGCATGTGACGGGATGTGACTCAATAGGCATGCGTTGCGATGCACATAAAATGCTATTTTCAAGCGGTGCCATGCGCATGTAATGCGATGTGACTCAATGCGCATGCGATGCGATGCACATAAGATCCGATATCAAGCGGTGCCATGCGCATGTGACGCGAAGTGACTCAATGCGCATGCGATGCGATGCACATAATATGCGATATGAAGCGATGCCATGCGCATGTAATGCGATGTGATTCAATGCGCATGCGATGCGATGCACATAAGATGCGATATCAAGCGATGCCAAGCGCATGTAATGCGATGTGATTCAATGCGCATGCGATGCAATGCACATATGATGCGATATCAACCGATGCCATGCGCATGTGACGCGATGTGACTCAATGCGCATGCGATGCTATGCACATATAACGCGATATCAAGCGATTTCATGCGCATGTGATGCCACGTGACTCAATGCGCATACGATGCGATGCACATAAGATGTGATATCAAGCGATGCCATGCGCATGTGACGCGACGTGACTCAATGCGCATGCGATGCGATTCGCATAAGGTGCGATGTCGAGCGATGTCATGCGCATGTGGTTCGACCAGAATCAATGCGCATGCTATGCCATACACATAAGATGCGAAATGAAGCAATGCCATGCGCATTAGACGTGACTCAATGCGCATGCGGTGAGATGCAGATAAGCTGCGTTATCAAGCGGTGCCATACGCATGTGACGCGACGTGACTCAATGAGCATGCAATACGGTGCACATAAGATGCGATATCAAGCGATGGCATGCGCATGTGACGCGACGTGACTCAATGCGCATGCGATTTACATAAGATGCGATATCTAGCGATGCCATGCGCATGTGTAGCGATGTGACTCAATGCGCTTGTGTTGCGATGCACATAAGATGCGATGTCGAGCTATGTCATGCGTATGTGGTGCGACCAGACTCAATGCGCATGCTATGCGATACACATAAGATGCGAAATCAAGCGATGCCATGCGAATTAGACGTGACTCAATGCGCATGCGATGAGATGCACATAAGCTGCGTTATAAAGCGGTGCCTTGCGCATTTGACGCGACGTGAATCAATGTGAATGCGATGCGATGCACATTAGATGCGACAACAAGCGATGCCATGCGCATGTGACGTGACGTGACTCAAGGCACATGCGATGTGATGCACATAAGATGCGATATCAAGCGGTGCCATACGCATGTGACGCGACGTGCCTCAATGAGCATGCAATGCGGTGCACATAAGATGCGATATCAAGAGATGCCATACGCATGTGACGCGACGTGACTCAATGCGCATGCGATCCGGTGCACATAAGTTTCGGTGTCAAGCGATGCCATGCGCATCTGATGCGTTGTGACTGAATGCGGATGCATTGCGATGCACATAAGATGCGATCTCAAGCGATGCCTAGCGCATGTGACGCGATGTGACACAATGCGCATGTAATGCATATAAGATGCGATATCAAGCGATGCCATGCTCATGTGACGCGATGTGACTCCATGCGCATGCGATGCGATGCATATTAGATGCGATGTCGAGGGATACCATGCGCATGTGACGGGATCTGGCTCAATGCGCATGGGTTGCGATGCACATAACATGCGATATCAAGCGATGCCATGCGTATCTGATGCGACGTGTCTCAAGGCGTATGCGAAGCGGTTCACATAAGATGCGATATCAAGCGATGCCATGCGCTAGTAATGCGATGTGATTCAATGCGCATGCGATGCGATAACAAGCGATGCCATGTGCATGTGACGCGACGTGACACAATGCGCATGTGATGCATATAAGATGCGATATCAAGTGATGCCATGCACATGTGTCGCGATGGTCTCACTGCGCATGCGCTGCACATAATATGCCTTATCAAGCAATGCCATGCGCATGTGACGCGACGTGACTCAATGCGCATGCGATGAGATGCACATAAGATACGATGTCGAGCGATGCCATGCGCATGCGATGCGATGCACATAAGATGCGATATCAAGCGATTTCATGCGCATGTGATGCGACGTGACTCATTGCGCATTAGATGCGATGCTCATAAGATGCGATATCAAGCGATGACATGCGCATGTGACGCGACGTGACTCAATGCGCATATGATGCGATGCTCATGAAATGCGATATCAAGCGATGCTATGGGCATGTGAGGCGTAGATAGTCAATGCGAATACGATGCGATGCACATAACATGCGACATCAAGCGATTCCATGGGAATGTGACAAGATGTGGCTCACTACGCATGCGATGCGGTGCCCATAAAATGCAATGTCGAAGGATGCCATGCGCATGTGAAGCGACGTGACTCAAGCGCATGCGATGCGATGCACATAATATGCGATATCAAGCAATGCCATGCTCATGTGATGCGACGTGACTCAATGCGCATGCGATGCGATTCACATGAGATGCGACATCAAGCGATGGCATGCGCATGTGACGCGACGTGACTCAATGCGCATGCGACGAGATGCACATTAGATGCGATATCAAGCGCTGCCATGCGCTTGTGACGTGATGTGACTCAAAAGCGCATGCGACGCGATGCACATAGGATGCGATATCAAGCGATGCCATGCGCATGTGAAGCGATGTGACTCAATGCGCAAGCGATGCGATGCACATAAAATGCGATGTCGAGCGATGCCATGCGCGTGTGATGCGATGTGACTCAATGCGCATGCGATGCACATAAGTTGCAATGTCGAGCGATGCATGCGTATGTGACGCAATGTAACTCAATGTGCTGCGATGCGATGCACATAAGATGCGATATCAAGCGATGCCATGCGTATATGACGCGATGTCACTCTGCGCATGCGATGCCATGCACAAAAGATGCGATGTCGAGCGATGTCATGCGCATGTGGTGCGACGTGACTCAATGCACATGCGATGAGATGAACATAAGATGCGATATCAAGCGATGCCATGCGCATGTGATGCGACGTGACTCAATGCGCATGCGATGCGATGCACATAAGATGCGATATCAAGCGATGCCATGCGCATGTGACGCGACCTGACTCAATGCGCATGCGACGCGAAGCACATAAGTTGCAATATCAAGCGATTCCATGCAAATGAGACGAGACGTGACTCACTGCGCATGCGATGCGATGCACATAAGATGCGTTGTCGAGCGATGCCATGCGCAAGTGATGGGACGTGACTCAATGCGCATGCGATGCGATGCACATAAGAGTCGATATAAATCGATGCCATGCGCATGTGATGCGATGTGACTCAATGCGCATGCGCTGTGATGCACATGAGATACGATATCAAGCGATGCCATGCGCATGTGCCGCGATGTGAGTCAATGCACGTGCGATGCGATGCACATAAGATAAGATCTCAAGCGATCACATGCGCATGTGACTCAATGCGCATATGATGCGATGCACATAAGATGATATATCAAGCGGTGCCATGCGCATGTGAAGCGATGTGGCTCAATGCGCATGCGATGCGCTGCACACAAAATGCGATGTCGAGCAATACCGTGCGCTTGTAATGCGATGTGGGTCAATACGCATGCGATGCAATGCATGTAAGAGGGGATGTGGAGCGATGCCATGCGCATGTGATATGATGTGACTCAATGCGCATGGAAATCGATGCACATAAGATGCCATCTCCAGCGATGCCATGCGCATGTGACGCGATGTGGCTCAATGCGCATGCGATGCGATGCACATAAAATGCGATGTCGAGCAATACCATGCGCTTGTAATGCGATTTGAGTCAATGCGCATGCGATGCGATGCACATAAGATGCGATGTCGAGCGATGCCATGCGCATGTGATGCCATGTGACTCAATGCGCATGCGATGCAAAAAAGATGCGCTATCAAGCGATGCCAAGCGCATGTGACGCGATGTGACTCAATGCGCATGCGATGCGATGCGCATTAGATGCGATGTCAAGCGATGCCATGCGCATGTGAAGCGATGTGGCTCAATGCGCATGCGATGCGATGCACATAAAATGCGATGTCGAGCGATGCCATACGCGTGTGATGCGATGTGACTCAATGCGCATGCGATGCACATTAGTTGCAATGTCGAGCGATGCATGCGTATGTGACGCAATGTAACCCAATGCGCAGACGATGCGATGCACACGAGATGCGATATCAAGCGATGGCATGCGCATGTGACGCGACGTGACTCAATGCGCATGCGATTTATATAAGATGTGATATCAAGCGATGCCATGCTCATGTGATGCGACGTGACTTAATGCGCATGCGATGCTATGCACATAAGATGCGATATCAAGCGATGCCATGCGCATGCGCCGCGATGTGTGTCAATGCGCATGCGATGCGATGCACATAAGATGCAATGTCGAGCGATGCCATGCGCATGTGATGCGATGTGACTCAATGCGCATGCGATGCACATAAGATGCCATATCAAGCGATGCCATGCACATGTGACGCGATGTGACTCAATGCGCATGCGATGCGATGCGCATTAGATGCGATGTCGAGCGATGCCATGCGCATGTGACGCGATGTGGCTCAATGCGCATGCGATGCGATGCACATAAAATGCGATATTAAGCGATTTCGTGCATATGATGCAACGTGACTCAATGCGCATGCGATGCGATGCACATGCGATGCGATGTCGAGTAATGCCATGCGTATGTGACGCGATGTGACTCAATGTGCTTACGATGCAATGCACATAAGATGCGTTATCAGGCGATGCCAATCGCATGTGATGTGAAGTGACTCAATGCGCATGCGATGCGATGCACCTAAGATGCCATATCAACTGATGCCTTGCGCATGTGACGCGATATGGCTCAATGTGCATGCGATGCGATGCACATAGGATGCGATATCAAGCGATGCCATGCGCATGTGACGCGACGTGACTCAATAAGCATGAGATGCGATGCACATAGGATGCGATATCAAGCAATTCCATGTGCATGTGACGCGACGTGGCTCAATGCGCATGCGATGCGATGCACATAAGATGCGATATCACGCGATGCCATGCGCATGTGATGCGACGTGCCTAAATGTGCATGCGATGCGATGCACATGAGATGCGATATCAAGCGATGCCATGTGCATGTGTAGCGACGTGACTCAATGCCCATGCGACGAGATGCACATTAGATGCAATATCAAGCACTGCCATGCGCTTGTGACGTGATGTGACTCGAAAGCGCACGCGCCTCAATGCACAAAGGATGCGATATCAATCGATGCTATGCGCATGTGAAGCGATGTGGCTCAATGCGCATGTGATGCGATGCACATAAAATGCGATGTCGAGCGATGCCATGCGCGTGTGATGCGATGTGACTCAATGCGCATGCGATGCACATTAGTTGCAATGTCGAGCGATGCATGCGTATGTGACGCAATGTAACCCAATGCGCTGCGATGCGATGCACATAAGATGCGATATCAAGCGATGCCATTTGCATGTGACGCGACGTGACTCAATGCGGATGCGATGCAAAGCACATAAGATGCCACATCAAGCGATGTCATGCGGATGTGAAGCTACGTGACTCACTGCGCATGCGATGCGAACCACTTAAGATGCGATATCAAGCGATGCCATGCGCGTGTGATGTGATGTGTCTCAATTCGCATGCGATGCACATAAGGTGCGATTTCGAGCGATGCATGCGTATGTGACGCGATGTAACTCAATGCGCTGCGATGCGATGTACAGAAGATGCGATATCGAGCGATGTCATGCGCATGTGGTGCGACGTGACTCAATGCACATGCGATGAGATGAACATAAGTTGCGATATCAAGCAATGCCATGCGTATGCGATGCGACGTGACTCAATGCGCATGCGATGCTCATAAAATGCGATATCAAGCGATGCCATGCGCATGTGCTGCGACGTGACTCAATGCGCATGCGATGCGATGCACATGAGATGCGATATCAAGCGATGCCATGCGCATGTGATGCGACGTGACTCAATGCGCATGCGATGCGATGCACATAAGATGCGATATCAAGCGATGCCATGCGCATGTGAAGCGATGTGACTCAATGCGCATGCGATGCGATGCACATAAGATGCGATATCAAGCGATGCCATGCGCATGTGACGCGACCTGACTCAATGCGCATGCGATGCGATGCACATGAGATGCGATATCAAGCGATGCCATGCGCATGTGAAGCGATGTGACTCAATGCGCATGCGATGCGATGCACATAAGATGCGATATCAAGCGATGCCATACAAATGAGACGAGACATGACTCAATGCGTATGCGATGCGATGCACATAAGATGCGATTTGAAGCGATGCCATGCGCATGTAACGCGATGTGACTCAATGCGCATGCGATGCGATGCGCATTTGATGCGATGTCGAGCGATGCCATGCGCAGGTGACACGATGTGACTCACTGCGCATCCGTTGCGATGCACATAAGATGATATATCAAGCGATGCCATGCGCATGTGACGCGATGTGACTCAATGCGCATGCGATGCGATGCACATAAGATGCAATGTCGAGCAATACCATGGGCTTGTAATGCGATGTGATTCAATGCGCATGCGATGCGCTGCACATAAGATGTGATATCAAGCGATACCGTGCATATGTGACGTGATGTGACTCAATGCGCATTCGATTCGATGCACATAAAATGCGATATCAAGCGATGCCATGCGCATCTGATGCGACGCGACCCAATGCGCTTGCGATGCACGTATGATGCGATATCAACCGATGCCATGCGCATGTAACCCGATGTGACTCAATGCGCATGCGATGCGGTACACATAAAATGCAATATCAAGCGATTTCATGCGCATGTGATGCGTCGTGACTCAATACGCATGCGGTGCGATGCACATAAGATACGATTTCGAGCGCATGTGAAGCGACGTAACTCAATGCGCTTGCCATGCGATGCACGTAAGATGCGATATCAAGCGATGCCATACGCATGTGACGCGATGTGACTGTCTGCGCATGCGCTGCACATAAGATGCGTTATCAAGCAATGCCATGCGCATGTGACTCGACGTGACTCAATGCGCATGCGATGCGATGCACATAGGATGCGATATCAAGCGATGTCATTCGCATGTGATGTGACGTGATTCATTGCGCATGTGATGCGTTGCACATAAGATGCGATATCAAGCGATGCCATGTGCATGTGACGCGATGTCGCTCATTGCGCATGCGATGCGATGCACATAAGATGCGATATCAAGCGATGCCATGCGCGTGTGACGCGATGTGACTCAATGCGCATGGAATGCGATGCATATAGGATACGATATCAAGCGATGTCATGCGCATGTGATGTGACGTGACTCATTCCGCATGTGATGCGTTGCACATAAGATGCGATATCAAGCGATTTCATGCGCATGTGATAGAACATGGCTCAATGCGCATGCGATGCGATGCACATAACATGCGCTCTCCAGCGATGCCATGGTCATGTGACTCGATGTGACTCAATGCGCATGCGATGCGATGTCGAGCAATGCCATGCGCATGTGATTCGATGTGACTCAATGCGCATGCGATGCGATGCACATATGATGCGATATCGAGCGATGCCATGCGCATGTGACGCGATGTGGCTCAATGCGCATGCGATGCGATGCACACAAAATGCGATATCAAGCGATTTCGTTCATGTGATGCAACGTGACTTAATGCGCATGCGATGCGATGCACATGCGATGCGATGTCGAGTAATGCCATGCGTATGTGACGCGACGTGACTCAATGCGCTTGCGATGCCATGCACATAAGATGCGTTATCAACTGATGCCTTGCGCATGTGACGCGATGTGACTCAATGTGTGTGCGATGCGATGCACATAAGATGCGATATATAGCGATGCCATGCGCATGTGACGCGGCGTGACTCAATAAGCATGCGATGCGATGCACATAAGATGCGATATCAAGCAATTCCATGCGCATGTGACGTGACGTGACTCAATGCGCATGCGATTCGATGCACATAAGATGCGATATCACGCGATGCCATGCGCATGTGATGCGACGTGACTAAATGTGCATGCGATGCGATTCACATGAGATACGATATCAAGCGATGCCATGTGCATGTGACGTGACGTGACTCAATGCGCATGCGACGAGATGCACATAAAATGCGATGTCGAGCGATGCCATGCGCGTGTGGTGCGATGTGACTCAATGCGCATGCGATGCACATAAGTTGCAATGTCGAGCGATGCATGCGTATGTGACGCAATGTAACTCAATGCGCTGCGATGCGATGCACATAAGATGGGATATCAAGCGATGCCATTTGCATGTGACGCGACGTGACTCAATGCGGATGCGATGCGAAGCACATAAGGTGCCACATCAAGCGATGCCATGCGGATGTGGAGCGACGTGAATCAATGAGCATGCGATGCACATAAGATGCGATGTCGAGCGATAGCAGGCTGGCAGCGAAGAAGAAACATCTACCTTTCTCTCTCACTCCTGGGCAGAAGCAGCGGCAGAGAGGCTGAGCGACGGACGGCGGACTTCGGCGGAGATCGACAGAGTTCGGGAGACAGCTGGAAGAGAGGCAGGCTTCACTCTGAAGCGAGCGGCCATGCGACACAGAGCTACCTTTTCTTTCAGCCCTTGCGACCTCCGAGACCTTCAAGACCGTCAACCGGCCCTGCTTATTTACCACACAGCCTACCGCAACCTTAATCCTTAACCCCCCATCCTGGTAGCCAGGTTTTTAACGCCCTCTGGAGACTTGTCTCCAGCCAAAAGAACGAAATTTCTGTAGTCTCCTTGGAGCTACACTTCGGCAGTTTTACAACTGTGGGCAATAAATACCGTGCTTTTCAGCAGCTACTCCGTAAACCCTACAACTAACCAGTCCGAAAATGCCCAAGATACAGGCATCGACGACTAAACCTCCCAAACCCCCTCCAAACCCTGACACCCAACGCCACCACGTCTTGACAAACCCCAGCACAAGTACCAGGTCACACAATATCAGCGAAAGCAGTGAATCGTCCACCACAACACATGACACGAGCATAGAATCCACTACAGATTTAGGAAACCGGCTACACACACTCGCTAAAACTCAGCAACAAACACGAACTCACCCACCAGGCATCCCCCCTATCCCACATGGCTGTTTCACACTGTACGTAACAAACTGTCACCCAAAGGCACAAAGCGTATGGTTGGTAAAATCACTTATGTCAAAACATCAACACAATACCGAACATCTCACTAGGGCACAAAGGATCTACACCCCCAAAAATACGTTTGCACTGACATTCAAGACGCAACAGGCAGCAGTAACTTTTCAGCAGGGCATTCCACCGCACCACTTTGGAAAAACCGCTAAATACACGACAAAATTACCAGAACCCCAACCACAACAAACCACTGAAGAAAACAGACCAAGAAAAACACTAACTGCCGTATTAAAAGGGATCCCGTACGACATCCAAGATGAAGTACTATTACAGGACATACAGGAAAACTACCCAGAAGTGACCAGAACTATCAGAATCGTCAGCAGAGATAAACCTACACCACTCGTGCGAATTTTCACAAATAGCGTCGCCACCATACAAACCATACTAGCGGAAGGCGCTATAATACAAAACCAAATCTTCAGAGCAGAGCCCTCCAGGCACTCCGAAAGACACATGCCGTGCAAACAGTGTCAGCAATACGGGCACCAACGGGAACAATGTCCCGAAAGTCCCGTATGCTTCCATTGTGGAGACCATGCAGACACCAGGAGATGCATGCACGCTAGCAAACACAACGGACCATACTGCACGACATGCAGAAATACGGGACATTACACAGGCCAAGTCAAGTGCCCAATGTACCCGAGAACACCCCCCACTACAGCAACCCAAATCTCTGAAACTCATATCTTCCCCCACAATATCCCAGCAACCCCTAAACCACCCAAAACTACAACACAATGGCCAGAGCTCAACTTCCCACAAATACCCAGCAATAAGAAGGAAATGACGTCAAAGGAAACCCTAAGTACCGTAAAAAACATTATAACACAAACAGAAGACCAAATAAAAACAATGCAGAACCAGATCTACAACATCCACACAACAATAACCACGTTTATCCAAGAGTTAGCACAAAACCTCACGCAACAAATACTGTCCACCCTAATACCCCCACTTTACGACGCCACACCCCCACACCAACGTGCCAGACTACTCCACAACATAACCCAAACCGCGCAAAAAACACTAAAAATGGCAGTAAATACCGCCAAAGTTGGCAATCAACTAGCAATATTTATGCACAACTTACGGAAATAAAAAACAACAGGACAAAAAGAAAAATAAAACATAACTAATAATGGCAGCCACAACAACAACAACCCACATTCGCCACAATATTAAACTATTACATATAAATATCAACGGAATTAGCATCAAGCGACAACAGCTATATAACCTAATAACAGAACACGAAGCAGACATTATAACGGTAAATGAAACCAAACTAAATAAAAACAGACACTTCAACTTTCAACCCCTACAAATATTCAGAAAAGACAGAAACCAAGGAACTGGAGGTGGAGTAATGATCATGGTTAAGAAAGAATTAAATCCCAAGGAAATCAACACGCCCCCCATATTTCGAGAACAAGAGCTCCTGGTAATAGAAATACAAATTCAACGACAGAAACTTCACATCGCTACATTATACGTCCCGCCACAAGCAACATTCCCAACAGACACTCTCAAATTCCTCAATGACAACTTCCCGCGCCTCATTATCGCAGCAGACCTGAATGCAAACAACACGGAACTACTGGATGAAATCACAAACACAAACGGACGACAGCTGAAGAAAGTATTGGACAACACAGACTTAAAACTTGTCCTAGTACCAGGACCGACAAGACTAGGAACAGGCAACCAACAACCCACCTCCCCCGACAAAATACTAACCTCCAAACTCACATTCCCCCAAATAGACGATATAACAACCGACGCACCACCAGACACAGACCACATACCAATCATTGTAACAATCAGGACCAATCCATGGAATACCGAAAGCAGAAGAACAATAACAACAAGCGACTTCACGAACGCCGACTGGGAACTATTCACACGCACAGCAGAACACCTATCAAACAACCTGATACCACAACCACCCACATCGTGCCAAGACATAGAACAATACGCGTCATCCATCACAGAAATAGTCACTCAAGCCCGCATTGCAGCAGTACCAATAAAAGCAATCACCATCAACCCCTACAGTAGACCACTTCCACCCAACATTAATCACCTAATAAAGAAGAAGAGAAAAGCCCACCGCCAATACATAAAGACACATCACCCACAAGACAAACGAATTCTAAATAAGCTACAAGAGGACGTAAAAAATGCCATCGAAGATCACAACCACAATAAATGGAACAACATGCTCGACAAATTAACACAAAACCACACACGAGACCCGGCAAAATTCTGGAGAATGATCAAAACCACAAAAAAGAAAGCATCACCAAACTACCCCATTAAACACAACGGCTATACAATACACGACACAAAAGAAAAACTAGAAATATTTCGGAAACACTACGACAGCATCTTCCAGACACCGCAAGACCCCAAATTTCACAAAACACATTACCAACACATAAACAGACATGTACAACAACAACAACAGCTATACACCCCACAATTCCCCGCAACAGAATTAGACCCCGCAAATAATGCTGAAAAACCCATTACTGAACAAGACGTAATAAACGCAATACCCAAAAACAAGAATACAGCCCCAGGACCAGATAATATAGCATATGTAATGCTTCGGAAACTACCAGCGACCACCATACAACACCTAGCAAACATCTATAACTTAATAATCAAACACGGATATCACCCCACTATATGGAAGAAAGCAAACATTCTACTTCTTGAAAAACCCGGAAAAGACAAGACAGACCCCAAAAACTACCGACCCATCTCTTTAACCTCCACATTCTCTAAAATACTGGAAAAAATAATAGTTCACCGAATAACAGAACTATGCCACAGCAGGAACCTAATACCACCAACACAAGCCGGATATAGAATGACATCACAATTCAAGACCAGCTTGTAGGAGTGATGTCGCAACTACAAGACAAATACAACAGAGGATTTACTACCGTCGCAACCTTCCTGGACATCCAGTCGGCATTCGACAGATGCTGGACGAATGGATTGCTGTTCAAATTAACAAACATGAACCTCTCACAACGACTTACCCGCTGGATAGCAAACTTCCTCACCGACAGAACAGCCAACATAAGAATAAATGGAGAAACGTCAAACCCAATCCACATGAAAGCCGGTACACCACACGGAAGTGTAATATCCGGACTGTTGTACATACTATTCACCTCAGACACCCCACAACCAATACACCCCTCAATACAACTCGCACAATACGCTGACGACACCGCCTATTGGTGCACCCACGCACAACTACTAGCCGCAAAAAACAAACTACAACAACAACTTAATCAATTCCTAAAGTGGACGAGGAAATGGAGGATAACAATCAATGTCCAGAAAACCCAAGCAATCACCTTCAGAAAAAAAAAGAAAAGAAAAACACCGAAATGTAACGATAAACTTCAATAACCAAGAAATAAAGTGCCAGAGAACCATCAAGTATCTAGGCATTAAAATCCACCACACCCTTGCCATAAAACCACATTACAACGAAATGTTGAGAAAAACTCGGCCAATACTTGGAACGATAGCCTACCTTGCTAAACTGAATAAACGCGGCCTCTCACCAAAAATACTACGCCACCTCTACAATGCCCTCATCCGTCCCAACCTGACATATGCTGCAGTAGCCACCATGCCACTCATCACACCAGAATCCATGAAGAAGATACAATCCTTCGAAAGAAAATGCCTACGGATCGCCTTCAAACTCCAACCCAACTTCAGAAACAGCCACATATACAACTACACAAACACCATGCCCATTGACCAACACATAGCCAAACTAATGCTCCAATACATCGACAATGCCCATACACGACCACACAGACGACGATTAATTAATACAGCACAGAAGATGAAAACCATTCCACCAAACCAGAACGAGAAAAACCCACCACTACTCACCCTCATCAGTGTGTACGACAAACAAGAAGAAGACCAACAACAGAAACTACAAGACCTACTACAGCATCTAGCAAACATTTAATAAAAAAAAAATAAATAAAAAAAAAATATATATACATAAAAAAATATACATAATAAAAAAAATACAAAAAAATTTTTATATCTTTAAAAAAAGAATCAAATTGCCCCAAACAAACCACAACAAACATAAATAAAAAGATGACAAGAGCCTGTTGCAGCAGCAACTAGAAATAAAAAACATCAATCAAATCGTCTTCTTGAATAGAAACGCCGGGATGTGTGACCTGGAAAAGAAAGAATCACCAAGAACAAACAGCACCACCCAAACTGACTGATCTCTGCCCCACTAAAAAACAAAAACTAAGCTAGGCTGAAGAGGGAACGCTCCCTAAGCAGCCCGGGCGTGCTTGCACGTCCAAATACCCGCATTCATTCGATGCCATGCGCGTGTGATGCGATGTGTCTCAATTCGCATGCGATGCACATAAGATGCGATGTCGAGCGATGCATGCGTATGTGACGCAATGTAACTCAATGCGCTGCGATGCGATGCTCATAAGATGCGATATCAAGCGATGCCATTCGTATATGACGCGATGTCACACAATGCGAATGCGATGCCATGCACAAAAGATGCGATGTCGAGCGATGACATGCGCATGTGGTGCGACGTGACTCAATGCACATGCGATGAGATGAACATAAGATGCGATATCAAGCAATGTCATGAGTATGCGATGCGACGTGACTCAATGCGCATGCGATGCGATGCAGATAAGATGCGATATCAAGCGATGCCATGCGCATGTGATGCGACGTGACTCAATGCGCATGCGATGCGATGCACATGAGATGCGATATCAAGCGATGCCATGCGCATGTGATGCGACGTGACTCAATGCGCATGCGATGCGATGCACATGAGATGCGATATCAAGCGATGCCATGCGCATGTGATGCGACGTGACTCAAAGCGCATGCGATGCGATGCACATGAGATGCGATATCAAGCGATGCCATGCGCATGTGATGCGACGTGACTCAATAAGCATGCGATGCGGTGCACATAAGATGCGATATCAAGCGATCCCATGCGCATGTGATGCGACGTGACTCAATGCGCATGCGATGCGATGCTCATAAAATGCGATATCAAGCGATGCCATGCGCATGTGATGCGACGTGACTCAATGCGCATGCGATGCGATGCTCATAAAATGCGATATCAAGCGATGCCATGCGCATGTGATGCGATGTGACTCAATGCGCATGCGATGCGATGCACATGAGATGCGATATCAAGCGATGCCATGCGCATGTGATGCGACGTGACTCAATAAGCATGCGATGCGATGCACATAAGAGGCGATATCAAGCGATCCCATGTGCATGTGATGCGACGTGACTCAATGCGCATGCGATGCGATGCACATAAGATGCGATATCAAGCGATCCCATGCGCATGTGATGCGACGTGACTCAATGCGCATGCGATGCGATGCTCATAAAATGCGATATCAAGCGATGCCATGCGCATGTGATGCGACGTGACTCAATGCGCATGCGATGCGATGCTCATAAAATGCGATATCAAGCGATGCCATGCGCATGTGATGCGACGTGACTCAATGCGCATGCGATGCGATGCACATGAGATGCGATATCAAGCGATGCCATGCGCATGTGATGCGACGTGACTCAATAAGCATGCGATGCGATGCACATAAGATGCGATATCAAGCGATCCCATGCGCATGTGACGCGACCTGACTCAATGCGCATGCGATGCGATGCAGATAAGATGCGATATCAAGCGATGCCATGCGGATGTGATGCGACGTGACTCAATGCGCATGCGATGCGATGCACATGAGATGCGATATCAAGCGATGCCCTGCGCATGTGATGCGACGTGACTCAATGCGCATGCGATGCGATGCACATGAGATGCGATATCAAGCGATGCCATGCGCATGTGATGCGACGTGACTCAAAGCGCATGCGATGCGATGCACATGAGATGCGATATCAAGCGATGCCATGCGCATGTGATGCGACGTGACTCAATAAGCATGCGATGCGATGCACATAAGATGCGATATCAAGCGATCCCATGCGCATGTGATGCGACGTGACTCAATGCGCATGCGATGCGATGCTCATAAAATGCGATATCAAGCGATGCCATGCGCATGTGATGCGACGTGACTCAATGCGCATGCGATGCGATGCTCATAAAATGCGATATCAAGCGATGCCATGCGCATGTGATGCGATGTGACTCAATGCGCATGCGATGCGATGCACATGAGATGCGATATCAAGCGATGCCATGCGCATGTGATGCGACGTGACTCAATGCGCATGCGATGCACATAAGATGCGATATCAAGCGATGTCATGCGCATGTGACGCGATGTGACTCAATGCGCATGCGATGCGATGCGCATTAGATGCGATGTCGAGCGATGCCATGCGCATGTGACACGATGTGACTCAATGCGCATGCTTTGCGATGCACATAAGATGATATATCAAGCGATGCCATGCGCATAGAAAGGCCCCGGGGCCGGACAAAATACCAAATGCGGTACTTAAAAATCTCCCGCAAGCAGTTCTTCGGCTGCTTGCAAAAATTTTCAACTACACTCTGGACAAAGGTAGATTCCCACCTAAATGGAAAGAGGCAAAGATTGTCATGCTTCCTAAGCCAAAGAAAAATCTTTCGTTACCGGCCAACTACAGGCCAATTAGCCTATTAAACTCAATAGGCAAGGTACTTGAGAAAATAATCCTCAAAAGAATTAACGCCCACATCGTCAAAAACAATTTACTAATTGCGGAACAATTCGGCTTTAGATCGCAACATTCCACAACACTTCAACTACTACGACTAACAGAGCAAATTACGAAAGGCTATAACACCAATAAATCAGCTGGCGCCATCTTTCTGGATATTGAGCGCGCTTTTGATAAAGTTTGGCATTCGGGCCTACTCCATAAGCTAAAAACTTACAATTTCTCCGATTCAATGATCGCGCTAGTCAAAGACTATTTAAGCACAAGACACTTCCGGGTGGTAGTGGAGGACTGCTCCTCCTCTCTAAGGCCCATTAGGGCAGGAGTCCCACAAGGAAGTTTAATTGGGCCGACGCTTTTTAATCTATATATTAACGATATGCCAGAATTCACGCGTACTGATAAATACATATATGCGGACGATACAGCCTTAGTAACGCAATCCACGCAGCCTCGGATCATCCACCTGCGCTTGCAGAAAGCTCTAAATGAGCTGGAGCCGTGGTTTGCAAAGTGGAGAATCAAAGTAAACACCACTAAGTGCCAATCAATCATATTCACTAAACGAATACAGCACAGGCTCCCCAGGCATTCACAACCACCTCTGGTATACAGAGGCGAGCAAATTGAATGGAAAGACCAAGTCACCTACTTAGGTGTTACTATGGACCAAGGTCTGACCTGGAAAAAGCACATAGATACCATCAGGGCAAAGGCAAACGGCCAATTAAATAAACTCTACCCTATGATAAATAAAAACAGCCAATTACAACTAAATATGGGCCTTACGCTTTACAAATCTCTAATAAGGCCCATCTTAACATACGCGGCCCCCGTTTGGGGCTATGCCGCCAAAACACATATTAATAGGCTGCAAACTCTACAAAACAGAATAGTTAGAGTAATAGCAAAGCTCCCACAAGTAGCACCAGCTTATCTTATACACAACGAGCTTAAGCTACACTCCATTGAACAATGCATAAAAGCGCAAAGTGCAAACTTATACGATAAGAAAGACAAAAATCACAACCACCTCATTCGAGAACTAGGTGTGTATAACCTCGAACGTGATACGCACAAAAGACCTCTCTCGCTGTTCGATAGAACAATTGGCCTGAAGGAACCGGAAATAAATATCCAAGAATACTTAGACGCGTTAGTTAGATAAAACACCCAGAATTACACAGCCATGGCATGTCCATTCCTTTCCTTCTGCCAGTGGCACTTGAAAGTCCTTGCTCATTGTAGTCAAGGCGGATCTCACTGGGAGGGTGCGGTCTAAGTGCAGCTGTGCTCTGATTGGGCAGGCGGCTTAGGCGATACCCGACACTGACCAACAGCAACCACCACGGACTTACTCTAATGGCTTCTCCAGCCTCTACTTGTAAATAGTAAATTAATTCAATGACCCTGCTCCTTATTACAGGAAAGCACAAGCAACAAAAACAAATTATCTTAGACAAGTAACCACTGACTCTGTTCCTAATTTCAGGAATGCATTAATACATCAAATGCATGAAGTGACGTCAGACCTCACGTGGTCTGCGTAAACCAACAAATCCTTTGACAGATAAATAACCACTGACTTTGTTCCTAATTTCAGGAATGCATAATTGCTTCAACTGCATGATTCCAATAAAATTTTCTACCAAATACCTAGCACATTAATAACCACGGACTCTGTTCCTCCTAGCAGGAATGCATAACACAACTACTATATAGAGAGACGTCAGACCTCACGGGGCCTGATTAAACCAAAATTCTCACCCTAAATGCTCTTTGTTTCAGAACCACTACAAGACGTCTCCATCCGGAGACATCACTAACCCAATACTCCCTCACTCAATTCCCAAGGGCGTGTCCAGGGCCACGGCAATGTTCACGTCCTGGCGACCTCTCCCTGCCTTAGACCCTTGTGGCCGGCCAACAAACCCACACCCACAATCCTCAGGTGCATTAGCGGTACTGTCGGATTTCCACTCCTGAATTCACCGGTGGAGGTTTTTTAGTGGAGTAGTACCTTCGGGTGAGGCCCACAGTCCCCCTCTGTGCCTCCCAGCGCATGGGGCTCCGTAAATGGATTTTTCCTCCACTTGAAAAAAAAAAAAAAATGTGACGCGATGTGACTCAATGCGCATGCGATGCGATACACATAAGATGCGATGTCGAGCAATACCATGCGCTTGTAATGCGATGTGACTCAATGCGCATGCGATGCGCTGCACATAAGATGCGATATCAAGCGATGCCGTGCGTATGTGACGCGATGTAACTCAATGCGCATTCGATGCGATGCACATAAAATGCGATATCAAGCAATGCCATGCGCATCTGGTGCGACGTGAATCAATGAGCTTGCGATGCACGTATGATGCGATATCATCCGATGCCATGCGCATGTAACCCGATGTCACTCAATGCGCATGCGATGCGGTACACATAAAATGCAATATGAAGCGATTTCATTCGCAAGTGATGCGACGTGACTCAATACGCAAGCGATGCGATGCACATAAGATGCGATTTCGAGCGCATGTGAAGCGACGTGTCTCAATGTGCTTGCCATGCGATCCGCATAAGATGTGATATCAAGCGATGCCACACGCATGTGACGCGATGTGACTGTCTGCGCATGCACTGCGCATAAGATGCGTTTTCAAGCAATCGCATGCGCATGTGACTCGACGTGACTCAATGCGCATGCGATGCGATGCACATAAGATGTGATATCAAGCGATGTCATGCGCATGTGATGTGACGTGACTCTTTGCGCATGTGATGCGTTGCACATAAGATGCGATATCAAGCGATGCCATGCGCATGTGACGCGATGTGGCTCATTGCGCATGCGATGCGATGCACATAAGATGCGATATCAAGCGATGCCATGCCCGTGTGACGCGATGTGACTCAATGCGCATGAAATGCGATGCACATAAGATGCGATATGAAGCGATGTCATGCGCATGTGATGTGACGTGACTCATTGCGCATGTGATGCGTTGCACATAAGATGCGATATCAAGCGATTTCATGGGCATGTGATGCAACATGGCTCAATGCGCATGCGATGCGATGCACATAAGATTCGCTCTCCAGCGATGCATTGGGCATATGACTCGATGTGACCCAATGCGCATGCGATGCGATGTCGAGCAACGCCATGCACATGTGATGCGATGTGACTCAATGCACATGCGATGCGATGCACATATGATGCGATATCGAGTGATGCCATGCGCATGTGACGCGATGTGGCTCAATGCGCATGCGATGCGATGCACACAAAATGCGACATGAAGCAATTTCGTGCATATGATGCAACGTGACTCAATGCCATGCGATGCGATGCACATGCGATGCGATGTCGATTAATGCCATGCGTATGTGACGCGATGTGACTCAATGCGCTTGCGATGCCATGCACATAAGATGCCATATCAACTGATGCTTTGCGCATGTGACGCGATGTGACCCAATGCGCATGCGATGTGATGCACATAAGATGCAATATCAAGCCATGCCATGCGCATGTGATGCGACGTGACTCAATATGCATGCGATGCGATGCACATGAGATGCGATATCAAGCGAAGCCATGTGCATGTGACGCGACGTGACTCAATGCGGATGCAATGCGAAGCACATAAGATGCCACAACAAGTGATGCCATGCACATGTGACGCGACGTGAATCAATGAGCATGCGATGCGATGCACATAAGATGCCATATCAAGCGACGCCATGCGTATATGACGCGATGTCACTCAATGCGCATGCGATGCGATGCACAAAAGATGCGATGTCGAGCAATGTCATGCGCATGTGGTGCGACGAAACTCAATGCATATGCGATGCGATGCACATGAGATGCGATATCAAGCGATGCCATTTGCATGTGACGCGACGTGACTCAATGCGGATGCGATGCGAAGCACATAAGATGCCACAACAAGGGATGCCATGCACATGTGACGCGACGTGAATCAATGAGCATGCGATGCGATGCACATAAGATGCCATATCAAGCGATACCATGCGCATGTGACGCTACGTGACTCAATGCGCATGCGTTGCGAAGCACATAAGGTGCGATATCAAGCGATGCCAAGCGCATGTGATGTGATGTAACTCAATGCGCTGCAATGCGATGCACATAACATGCGATATCAAGCAATGCCCTGCGTATACGACACGATATCACTCAATGCGCATGCGATGCGATGCACAAAAGAAGCGATGTCGAGCGATGTCATGCGCATGTGGTGCGACGTGTACTCAATGCTCATGCGATGAGATGAACATAAGATGCGATATAAAGCAATGCCATGCGCATGCGATGAGACGTGACTCAATGCGCATGCGATGCTCATAAGATTCGTTATCAAGCGATGCCATGCGCATGTGATGCGACGTGACTCAATGCACATGCGATGCGATGCACATAAGATGCGATATCAAGCGATGCCAGGCGCATGTGACGCGACGTGACTCAATGCGCATGGGATACGATGCACATAAGATGCGATATCACGCGATGCCATGCGTGTGTGATGCGACGTGACTCAATAACCATGCGATGCGCTGCACATAAATCATGCAAATGTGACGAGACATGACTCAATGCGCTGCGATGCGATGCACATGAGATGCGATATCAAGCGATGCCATGCGCATGTGACGCGACGTAACTGAATGCGCATACGGTGCGATGCACATAAAATGCGATATCAAGCGGTTCCATGCGCATGTGACGCGACGTGACTCAATGCGCATGCGATGTGATGCACATAAGAGGCGATATCAAGAGATGCCATGGAAATGTGACGGGACATGACTCAATGCACATGCGATGCGATGCACATAAGATGCGTTGTCGAGCGATGCCATGCGCATGTGACGAGACGTGACTCAATGCGCGTGCGTTGCGATGCACATAAGGTGCGATATCAAGCGATGCCATGCAAATGTGACGAGACATGACTCAATGCGCATGCCATGCGATGCACATAAGATGCGTTGTCGAGCGATGCCATGCGCATGTCATGGGATGCGACTCAATGCGCATGCGATCAAATGACCATAAGATGCGATATCAGGCAATGCCATGCGCATATGATGCTAAGTGACTCAATGCGCATTGGATGCGATGCACATAAGATGCGATATCAAGTGATGCCATGCACATGTGACGCGACGTTACTCAATTCGCATGCTATGCAATGCACATAAGATGCGATACCAAGCGATGCCATGCGCATG
This sequence comes from Tenodera sinensis, assembly GCA_030765045.1. Lineage (NCBI taxonomy): Eukaryota > Metazoa > Arthropoda > Insecta > Mantodea > Mantidae > Tenodera > Tenodera sinensis. The sequence continues at coordinate 47,936,786 of CM060973.1, forward strand.
TGATGCGACATGACTCAATGCGCATGCGATATGATGCCCATAAAATGCGATATCAAGCTATGCCATGCGCATGTGACGCGACGTGACTCAATGCGCACGCATTGCGATGCACATAACGTGCGATATCAAAGGATACCATGCGCATGTGACGCGACGTGACTCATGCGCATGCGAGGCACATAAGATGCGATGTCGAGCGATGCATTCGTATGTGACATGACGTGACTCAATGCACTGCGAAGCGATGCACATTGGAAGAGTTGTCAAGTGATGCCATGTGCATGTGATGCGAAGTGACTCAATGCGCATGCGATTCGATGCACATAAGATGCGATATCAAGCGATGCCATGCGCATGTGGCGTGATGTGACTCAAAAGCGCATGCGATGCGACGCACATAAGATGCGATATCAAGCGATGCCATGCGCATGTGACGTGATGTGACTGAAAAGCGCATGCGATGCGATGCACATAAGATGCGATATCAAGCGATGCCACGTGCATGTGACGCGATGTGACTCAATGCGCATGCGATGCGATGCACATAAGATGCAACACGCGCGTGTGACGCGATGTGACTCAATGCGCATGGAATGCGATGCACATAAGATGCGATATGAAGCGATGTCATGCGCATGTGATGAGACGTGGCTCATTGCGCATGTGATGCGTTGCACATAAGATGCCATATCAAGCGATTTCATGGGCATGTGATGCAACATGGCTCAATGCGCATGCGATGCGATGCACATAAGATTCGCTCTCCAGCGATGCATTGGGCATGTGACTCGATGTGACTCAATGCGCATGCGATGGGATGTCGAGCAACGCCATGCACATGTGATGCGATGTGACTCAATGCACATGCGATGCGATGCACATATGATGCGATATCGAGCGACGCGATGCGCATGTGACGCGATGTGGCTCAATGCGCATGCGATGCGATGCACACAAAATGCGATATGAAGCAATTTCTTGCATATGATGCAACGTGACTCAATGCCATGCGATGCGATGCACATGCGATGCGATGTCGATTGATGCCATGCGTATGTGACGCGCTGTGACTCAATGCGCTTGCGATGCGATGCACATAAGATGCCATATCAACTGATGCTTTGCGCATGTGACGCGATGTGACTCAATGCGCATGCGATGCGATGCACATAAGATGCAATATCAAGCGATGCCATGCGCATGTGATGCGACGTGACTCAATATGCATGCGATGCGATGCACATGAGATGCGATATCAAGCGAAGCCATGTGCATGTGACGCGACGTGACTCAATGCGGATGCGATGCGAAGCACATAAGATGCCACAACAAGTGATGCCATGCACATGTGACGCGACGTGAATCAGGGAGCATTCGATGCAATGCACATAAGATGCCATATCAAGCGACGCCATGCGTATATGACGCGATGTCACTCAATGCGCATGCGTTGCGAAGCACATAAGGTGCGATATCAAGCGATGCCAAGCGCATGTGATGTGCTGTAACTCAATGCGCTGCAATGCGATGCACATAACATGCGATATCAAGCAATGCCCTGCGTATACGAATCGATATCACTCAATGCGCATGCGATGCGATGCACAAAAGAAGCGATGTCGAGCGATGTCATGCGCATGTAGTGCGACGTGTACTCAATGCTCATGCGATGAGATGAACATAAGATGCGATATAAAGCAATGCCATGCGCATGTGACGCGACGTGACTCAATGCGCATGGGATACGATGCACATAAGATGCGATATCAAGCGATGCCAGGCGCATGTGACGCGACGTGGCTCAATGCGCATGGGATACGATGCACATAAGATGCGATATCACGCGATGCCATGCGTATGTGATGCGACGTGACTCAATAACCATGCGATGCGCTGCACATAAATCATGCAAATGTGACGAGACATGACTCAATGCGCTGCGATGCGATGCACATGAGATGCGATATCAAGCGATGCCATGCGCATGTGACGCGACGTAACTGAATGCGCATACGGTGCGATGCACATAAAATGCGATATCAAGCGATTCCATGCGCATGTGACGCGACGTGACTCAATGCGCATGCGATGTGATGCACATAAGAGGCGATATCAAGAGATGCCATGGAAATGTGACGGGACATGACTCAACGTACATGCGATGCGATGCACATAAGATGCGGTGTCGAGCGATGCCATGCGCATGTGACGCGACGTGTCTCAATGCGCATGCGATCCGATGCACAAAAGATGCGATATCAAGCGATGGCATGCGCATGTGACGAGACGTGACTCAATGCGCGTGCGTTGCGATGCACATAAGGTGCGATATCAAGCGATGCCATGCAAATGTGACGAGACATGACTCAATGCGCATGCCATGCGATGCACATAAGATGCGTTGTCGAGCGATGCCATGCGCATGTCATGGGATGCGACTCAATGCGCATTCGATCAAATGACCATAAGATGCGATATCAGGCAATGCCATGCGCATGTGACGCGACGTTACTCAATTCGCATGCTATGCGATGCACATAAGATGCGATACCAAGCGATGCCGTGCGCATGTGACGCGACGTGGCTCAATGCGCATGCGATGCGATCAACATAAGATGCGATATCAAGCGATGCCATGCGCATGTAACGCGACCTCACTCAATGCACATGCGCCGCGATGCACATAAGATGCGATATCAAGCGACGCCATGCGAATGTGACGCGACGTGGCTGAATGCGCATGCGATGCGATGCACATGAGATGTGATATCAAGCAATGCCATGTGCATGTGTCGCGACGTGACTCAATGCGCATGCGATGCAAAGCACATAAGATGCGATACTAGCGATGCCATGCGCATGTGACGTGATGTGACTCAAAAGCGCATGCGGTGCGATGCACATAAGATGCGATATCAAGCGATGCCATGCGCATGTGACGTGATGTCACCCAAAAGCGCATACGATGCGATGCACATAAGATGCGATATTAAGCGATGCCACGTGCATGTAACGCGATGTGACCCAATGCGCATGCGATGCGATGCACATAAAATGCGATGTCGAGCGATGCCATGCGCGTGTGATGCGATGTGACTCAATGCGCATGCGATGCACATAAGATGCGATGTCGAGCGATGCATGCGTATGTGACGCGATGTAACTCAATGCGCTGCGATGCGATGCACATAAGATGCGATTACAAGCGATGCCATGCGCATGTGACGAGACGTGATTCAATGCGCATGCGATGCGATGCACACAAGATGCGATATCAAGCGATGCCATGGAAATGTGACGAGACGTGACTCCATGTGCATGCGAAGCGATGCACATAAGAGGCGTTGTTGAGCGATGTAATGCGCATGTGATGGAATGTGACTCAATGCGCATTCGATGCGATGCACATGAAATGCGATATCAGCTGATGCCATGCGCATGTGACGCGATGTGACTCAATGCTCTTGCGATGCGATGCAAATAAGATGCGATATCAAGCGATGCCGTGCGCATGTGACGCGACGTGACTCAAAAAGCATGCGATGCGATGCACATAAGATGCGTTGTCGAGCGATGCCATGCGCATGTCATTGGAGGTGACTCAATGCGCATGCGATGCGATGCACATAAGATGCGATCTCAACTGACGCCATGCGCATGTGATGCGACGTGACTCAATGCGCATGCGATGCGCTGCACATAAGATGCGATATCAAGCGATGCCATGCGCATGTGACGCGACGTGACTCAATGCGCATGCGATGCGGTGCACATAAGTTGCGATATCAAGCGATGCCATGCAAATGTGACAAGACATGACTCAATGCGCATGAGATGCGATGCACATAAGATGCGTTGTCGAGCGATGCAATGCGCATGTGATGGGATGTGACTCAATGCGCATGCGATGCGATGCACATGAAATGCGATATCAGCTGATGCCATGCGCATGTGACGCGATGTGACTCAATGCTCTTGCGATGCGATGCAAATAAGATGCGATATCAAGCGACGCCATGCGAATGTGACGCGACGTGGCTCAATGCGCATGCGATGTGATGCACATGAGATGTGATATCAAGCAATGCCATGTGCATGTGTCGCGACGTGACTCAATGCGCATGCGATGCGAAGCGCATAAGATGCGATACTAGCGATGCCATGCGCATGTGACGTGATGTGACTCAAAAGCGCATGCGGTGCGATGCACATAAGATGCGATATCAAGCGATGCCATGCGCATGTGATGCGAAGTGACTTAATGCGCATGCGATGCGATGCACATAATATGCGATATCAAGCGATGCCATGCGCATGTGACGCGAGGTAACTCAATGCGCATGCACTGCAATGCACATAAGATGCGATATCAAGCGATGCCATGCGCATGTGACGCGACGTGACTCAATGCGCATTCGATGCGATGCACATAGGATGCGATATCAAGCGATGCCATACGCATGTGATGCGACGTGACTCAATGCACTGCGAAGCGATGCACATAAGATGCGTTGTCAAGTGATGCCATGTGCATGTGATGCGAAGTGACTCAATGCGCATGCGATGCGATGCACATAAGATGCGATATCAGGCGATGCCATACATGTGATGCGACGTGACTCAATGCGCATACCATGCGATGCACATAAGATGCGAAATCAAGCGATGCCATGTGCATGTGATGCGAAGTGACTCAATGCGCATGCGATGCGATGCACATAAGATGCGATATCAAGCGATGCCATGCGCATGTGATGCGACGTGACTCAATGCACTGCGAAGCGATGCACATAAGATGCGTTGTCAAGTGATGCCATGTGCATGTGATGCGAAGTGACTCAATGCGCATGCGATTTGATGCACATAAGATGCGATATCAAGCGATGCCATGTGCATGTGGCGTGATGTGACTCAAAAGCGCATGCCATGCGACGCACATAAGATGCGATATCAAGCGATGCCATGCGCATGTGACGTGATGTGACTGAAAAGCGCATGCGATGCGATGCACATAAGATGCGATATCAAGCGATGCCACGTGCATGTGACGCGATGTGACTCAATGCGCATGCGATGCGATGCACATAAGATGCAACACGAGCGATGCCATGCGCTTGTGATGCGATGTGACTCAATGCGCATGCGATGCACATAAGATGCGATGTCGAGCGATGCCATGCGCATGTGACGCGACGTAACTCAATGCGCATGCGATGCGATGCACATAAGATGCGATATCAGGCGATGCCATGCGCATGTGACGCGACGTGACTCAATGCGCATTCGATGCGATGCACATAAGATGCGATATCAAGCGATGCCATGCGCATGTGACGAGACATGACTCAATAGGCATGCGATGCCATCCACATAAAATGCGTTGTCGAGCGATGCCATGCGCATGTTACGCGACGTGACTGAATAAGCATGCGATGCGATGCACATAAAATGCGATATCAAGCGATTCCATGCGAATGTGACGCAACGTGACTCAATGCGCATGCGATGCGATGGACATGAGATGCGATATCAACTGATGCCATGCGCATGTGACGCGATGTGACTCAATGCTCTTGCGATGCGATGCACATAAGATGCGATATCAAGCTATGCCATGCGCATGTAACGCGACCTCACTCAATGCACATGCGCCGCCTTGCACATAAGATGCGATATCAAGCAATGCCATGCGCATGTGACGCGACGTCACTCACTAAGCATGCGATGCGATGCACACAAGATGCGATATCAAGCGATTCCATTCGCATGTGACGGGACGTGACTCAATGCGCATGCGCATGCACAGAAGATGCGATATCACGCGATGCCATGCGTATGTGATGCGACGTACTCAATTCGCATGCGATGCGATGCACATGAGATGGGATATCAACCGACGCCATGTGCATATGCCGCGACCTGACTCAATGCGCATGCAACGCGATGCATTTAAGATGCGATATCAACTGATGCTATGCGCATGTGACGCGATGTGACGCAATGCGCATACGATGCGATGCACATAAGATGCGATATCAAGCGATTCCATGCGCATGTGGCGCGACGTGACTCAATAAGCATGCGATGCGATGCACATAAGATGCGATGTTGAGCAATGCCATGCGCGTGTGATGCGATGTGACTCAATGCGCATGCGATGCACATTAGATGAGATGCCGAGCGAGGCATGCGAATGTTACTTAATCTGCTGTGATGCGATGCACATAAAATGCGAAATCAGGCGATGCCATGTGCACATGACGCGATGTCACTCAATTAGCATGCGATGCGATGCACAAAAGGTGCGATATCGAGCGATGTCATGCGCATGTGGTGCGACGTGACTCAATGCGCATGCGATGCGATGCACATGAGATGCGATATCAAGCGATGCCATGCGCATGTGACGCGAGGTAACTGAATGCGCATACGGTGCGTTGCACATAAGACGCGATATCAAGCGATGCCATGCGCATGTGATGTGAGGCGACTAAATGCGCATGCGATGCGATGCACATAAGATGCGATATGAAGCGATGCCATGCGATGTGATGTGACGTGACTCAATGCGCATGCGATGCGATGCACATAATATGCGTTGTCGAGCGATGCCATGCGCATGTCATGGGATGCGACTCAATGCGCATGCGATCAAATGACCATAAGATGCGATATCAGGCAATGCCATGCGCATTGGATGCGATGCACATAAGATGCGATATCAAGTGATGCCATGCGCATGTGACGCGACGTTACTCAATTCGCATGCTATGCGATGCACATAAGATGCGATATCAAGCGATGCCGTGCGCATGTGACGCGACGTGGCTCAATGCGCATGCTATGCGATGCACATAAGATGCGATATCAAGCGATGCCATGCGCATGTAACGCGACCTCACTCAATGCACATGCGCCGCGATGCACATAAGATGCGATATCAAGCGGCGCCATGCGAATGTGACGCGACGTGGCTGAATGCGCATGCGATGCGATGCACATGAGATGTGATATCAAGCAATGCCATGTGCATGTGTCGCGACGTGACTCAATGCGCATGCGATGCGAAGCACATAATTGCGATACTAGCGATGCCATGCGCATGTGACGTGATGTGACTTAAAAGCGCATGCGATGCGATGCACATAAGATGCGATATTAAGCGATGCCACGTGCATGTGACGCGATGTGACCCAATGCGCATGCGATGCGATGCACATAAAATGCGATGTCGAGCGATGCCATGCGCGTGTGATGCGATGTGACTCAATGCGCATGCGATGCACATAAGATGCGATGTCGAGCGATGCATGCGTATGTGACGCGATGTAACTCAATGCACATGCGCTGCGATGCACATAAAATGCGATATCAAGCGATGCCATGCGCATGTAACGCGACGTGACTCAATGCGCATTCGATGCCATGCAGATAAGATGCGATATCAAGCGATGCCATGCAAATGTGACGAGACATGACTCAATGCGCATGCGATGCGATGCACATAAGATGCGTTGTTGAGCGATGCCATGCCCATGTGATGGGATGTGACTCAATGCGCATGCGATGCGATGCACTTAAGATTCGATATCAGGCGATGCCAAACGCATGGGATGCGACGTGACTCAATGCGCATGCCATGCGATGCACATAAGATGCGATATCAAGCGATGCCATGTGCATGTGATGCGACGTGACTCAATGCGCATGCGAAGCGATGCCCATAAGATGCGATATCAAGCTATGCCATGCGCATGTGACGCGACGTGACTCAATGCGCACGCAATGCGATGCACATAGCTTGCGATATCAAGGGATACCATGCGCATGTGACGCGACGTGACTCATGCGCATGCGAGGCACATAAGATGCGATGTCGAGCGATGCATTCGTATGTGACGTGATGTGACTCAATGCACTGTGAAGCGATGCACATAAGATGCGTTGTCGAGTGATGCCATGTGCATGTGATGCGAAGGGACTCAATGCGCATGCGATGCGATGCACATAATATGCGAAATCAAGCGATGCCATGCGCATGCGACGCGACGTAACTCAATGAGCATGCGATGCGATGCACATAAGATGCGATATCAGCCGATGCCATGCGCATGTGACGCGACGTGACTCAATGCGCATTCGATGCGATGCACATAAGATGCGATATCAAGCGATGCCATGCGCATGTGACGAGACATGACTCAATGCGCATGCGATGCGATGCACATAAGAAGCGTTGTCGAGCGATGCCATGTGCATGTGATGGGATGTAACTCAATGCGCATGCGATGCGATGCACATAAGATGCGATATCAAGCGTTTCCATGAGCATGTTATGCGAAGTGACTAAATGCGCATGCGATGCGATGCACAAAAGATGCGATGTCCAGCGATGTCATCCGCATGTGGTTTGACGTGACTCAATGCACATACGATTAGATGAACACAAGATACGATATCAAGCGATGCCATGCGCAAGCGACGCGACGTGACCCATGCGCATGCGATGAACATAAGATGTGATGTCGAGCGATGCATGCGTATGTGACGTGATGTAACTCAATGCACTGCGAAGCGATGCACATAAGATGCGTTGTCGAGTGATGCCATGTGCATGTGATGCGAAGGGACTCAATGCGCATGCGATGCGATGCACATAAGATGCGATATCAAGTGATGCCATGCGCATGTTACGCGTTGTGACTCAATGCGCATGCGCTGCGATGCACATAAGATGCGATATCAAGTGATGCCATGCGCATGTGACACGAAGTGTCTCACTGCGCATGCGATGCGATGCACATTATATGCGCTATCAAGCGATGCCATGCGCATGTGACGCGACGTGACTCAATGCGCATGCGATGCACATAAGACGCGATGTCGAGCGATGCATGCGCATGTGACGCGATGTAACTCAATGCGCTGCGATGCGATGCATATAAGATATGTGACGCGTTGTGACTGAATGCGCATGCGATGCGATGCACATAAGATGCGATATCAAGCGATGCCATGCGCATGTAACGCGACGTGACTCAATGCACATGCGATGCAATGTACATAAGATGCGATATCAGTCGATGCCATGTGCATGTGACGTGATGTGACTCAAAAGCGCATGCGAAGCGATGCATATAGGATGCGATATATAGCGATGCCATGCGCGTGTGATGCGATGTGGCTCAATGCGCATGCGATGCGATGCACAAAGGATGCGATGTCGAGAGATGCCATGCGCGTGTGGTGCGACGTGACTCAATGCGCATGCGAGGCGATGCACCTAAATGCGATATCAAGCGATGCCATGCGCATGTGATGCAACGTGACTCAATGCGCATACGACGTGATGCACATAAGATGCGACATCAAGCGATGCCATGTGCATCGGATGCGAAGACACTCAATTCGCATGCAATGCGAAGCACATAAGATGCCATATCAAGCGATGCCATGCGCATGTGACGCGACGTGGCTCAATGCGCATGCGATGCACATTAGACGCGATGTCGAGCGATGCATACCTATGTGACGCGACGTGACTCACTGCATGTGATGCGATGCACAGAAGATGTGATATCAAGCGATGAAATGCGAATGTGACGTGATGTGACTCAAAAGCGCATGCGATGCGATGCACATAAGATGCGATATCAAGCGATGCCATGCGCATGTGACGGGACGTGACTCAATGCGCATGCGATGCGAAGCACATAAAATGCGATATCAAGCGATTCCATGCAAATGTGACTAGACATGGCTCAGCGCGCATGCGATGCGATGCACATAAGATGCGATGTAGAGCGATGCAATGCGCGTGTGATGCGACGTGACTCAATGCGCATCCGATGCGATGAACATGAGAGGCGAATTCTAGCCATGCCATGGAAATGTGACGTGATGTGACTCAATCCGCATGCGATGCACATAAGACGCGATATCAAGCGATGCCATGCGCATGTGGCGTGATGTCACTCAATGCGCTACGATTCGATGCAAATAAGATGCGATATCAAGCGATGCCATGCGAATGTGACGCAATGTGACTCAATACGCATACGATGCGATGCACATAAGATGCGATATCAAGCGATGCCATACGCATGTGACGCGATGTGACTCAATGCGCATGCGATGCGATGCACATAAAATGTGATATCAAGCAATGCCATGCGCATGTGACGTGATGTGACTCAATCCGCATGCAATGCGATGCACATAAGATGCGATATCAAGCGTAGCCATGCGAATGTGACGCAATGTGACTCAATACGCATACGATGCGATGCACATAAGATGCGATATCAAGCGATGCCATACGCATGTGACACGACGTGCCTCAATGCGCATGCGATTCGAGGCACATAAGATACGATGTCGAGCGATGCATGCGCATGTGACGCGATGTGACACAATGCGCTGCACATAGGATGCGCTATCGAGCGATGCCATGCGCATGTGACGCGTTGTGGCTCAATCCGCATACGATGCGCTGTACATGAGAGGCGATATAAAGCGATGCCATGCGCATGTGACGCGAAGTGACCCAATGCGCATGCGATGCAGTACACATAAAATGCGATGTCGAGCGATGTCATGCGCATGTGATGCGATGCATATAAGATGCGATATCAAGCGATGCTATGCGCATGTGGCGTGATGTCACTCAATGCGGTGCGATGCGATGCACATGTGATGCGATATCAAGCGATGCCATGCGCTTGCGACGGGACGTGACTCAATGCGCATGCGATGCGAAGCACATAAAATGCGATCTCGAGAGATGAATGCGCATGTGACGCGATGTGACACAATGCGCTGCGATGCGATGCACATAAGATGCGATATCAAGCGATGCCATGCGCACGTGACGCAATGTGGCTCAATGCGCATGCGAAGCGATGCACATAAGATGCGATATCAAGCGATGCCATGCGCATGTGATGCGACGTGACTGAATGCGCATGCGATGCGATGAACATGAGAGGCGATATCAAGCGATGCCATGCGCATGTGACGCGACGTGACTCAATGCGCATGCGATGCGATGCACATAAGATGCGATATCAAGTCATGCCATGCGCAAGTGACGCGACGTGGCTCAATGCGCATGCGATGGGATGCACATAAGTTGCGATATCAAGCGATGCCATGCGCATGTGACGTGATATCACTTAATCCATATGTGATGCGATGCACATAAGATGCGATATCAAGCGATGCTATGAGCATGTGATGCGACGTGACTCAATGCGCAGGCGATGCGATGCACATAAGTTGCGATATCAAGCGATGCCATTAGCATGTGATGCGGAGTGACTCTGCGCATGCGATGCGTTGCACATACGATGCGATATAAGTGATGCCATGCGCATGTGACACGCTGTGACTCAATGCGCATGCGACGCGATGCACATAAGATCCGATATCAAGCGATGTCATGCGCATGTGACGCGACGTGACTCAATAAGCATGGGATGCGATGCACATAAAATGCGATATCAAGTGATGCCATGCGCATGTGACGCGACGTGACTCACTGCGCATGCGATGCAATGCACATAAGATGCAATATCAAGCGATGCCATGCGCATGTGACGCGACGTGACTCAATGCGCATTCGATGCGATGCACATAAGATGCGATATCAAGCGATGCTATGAGCATGTGATGCGACGTGACTCAATGGGCATGCGATGCGATGCACATAAGATGTGATATCAAGCACTGCCATGCGCATGTGACGTGATGTGACTCAATGCGCATGCGATGCGATGCACATATGATGCGATATCAAGCGATGCCATGCGCATGTGACGCGATGTGACTCAATGCGCATGCGATGCACTTAAGATGCAATGTCGAGCGACGCCATGCGCATGTGATGCGACGTGACTCAATGCGCATGCGATGCGATGAAGATGAGAGGTGATATCAAGCAATGCCATGCGCATCTGACGCGACGTGACTCAAAGCGCATGCGATGCGATGCACATTAGATGCGATATCAAGCGATGCCATGCAAATGTCACGAGACATGACTCAATGCGCATGTGTTGCGATGCACATAAAATGCGATGTCGAGCGATACCATGGGCATGTGATGCGATGTGGCTCAGTGCGCCTGCGATGCACATAAGACGCGATGTCGAGCGATGCATGCGCATGTGACGCGATGTGACACAATGCGCTGCGATACGATGCACAGAGGATGCGATATCAAGCGATGCCATGCGCATCTGACGCGACGTGACTCAATGCGCATGCGATGCACATAAGATGCGATGTCGACCGATGTGACGGGCATGTGGTGCGACGTGACTAAATACGCATGCGATGCGATGCAGATAAGATGCGATATCTAGCGATGCCATGCGCATGTGACGCGACCTGACTCAATACCCATGCGATGCGATGCACATAAGATGCGATATCAGGCGATGCCTTGCGCATGTGATGCGACGTGTCTCAATGCGCATGCGATGCGATGATCAAGAGAGGCGATATCAAGCGATGCCATGCGCATGTGACGCGACGTGACTCAATAAGCATGCGATGCGATGCACATAAAATGCCATATCAAGCGATGCCATGCCCATGTGACGCGACGTGACTCACTGCGCATGCGATGCATTGCATATATGAGGCGATATCAATTGATGCCATGCGCATGTAACGCGACGTGGCTCAATGCGCATCGATGCGATGCACATAAAATGCAATATCTAGCAATGCCATGCGCATGTGGCGCGACGTGACTCAATGCAAATGCGATGCAATGCACATAAGATGCGATATCAAGCGATGCCATGCGCATGTGATGCGACGTAGCAAATGCGCATGCGATGCGATGCAAATAAGTTCCGATATCAAGCGATGCCATGCGAATGTGACGCGATGTGACTCAATGGGCATGCGATGCGATCCACATAAGATGCGATGTCGAGCGATGACATGGGCGTGTGATGCGATGTGACTCAATGCAAATGCGATGCACATAGGTTGCGATGTCGAGCGATGCATGCGCATGTGACGCGATGTGACACAATGCGCTGCGATGCGATATCAAACGATGTCATGCGCATGTGGCGTGATGTCACTCAATGCGCTACGATGCGATGCACATAAGATGCGATATCAAGCACTGTTATGCGCATATGACGCGACGTGACTCAATACGCATGCGATGTGATACACTTAAGATGCGATATCAAGCGATGCCATGCGCATGTGACGCGACGTAACTCGATGCGCATGCGATGCGATGCACATAAGATGCGATATCAAGCGATGCCGTGCGCTTGTGATGCGACGTGACTAAATGCGCATGCGATGCACATGAGATGCGAAATCAAGCGATGCCACGTGCATGTGACGCGACGTGAATCAATGCGCATGCGATGCGAGGCACATAAGATGCGTTGTCGTGCGATGCCATGCGCATGTGATGCGATGTGACTCAAATCGCATGCGATGCGATGCACATAAGATGCGATATCAAGTCATCCCATGCGCATGTGACGCGCTGTGACTCAATGCGAATGCGATGCTTGTAAGATGCGATATCAAGGAATGCCATGCGAATGTGACGCGACGTGACTGATTAAGCGTGCGATGCGTTGCACATAAGATGCCCCATCAAGCGATGCCATGCGCATGTGACACGACGTGACTCAATGCGCTTGCGATGCGATGCACATAAGATGCGATATCAAGCGATGCCATGCGCATGTGATGCGACGTGACTCAATGTGCATGCGATGCACATGAGATGCGAATTCAAGCGATGCCATGTGCATGTGACGCGACGTGACTCAATGCGCATGCGATGCGATGCACATAAGATGCGTTGTCGTGCGATGCCATGCGCATGTGATGCGATGTGACTCATATCGCATGCGATGCGATGCACATAAGATCTGATATCAAGCTATGCCATACGCATGTGATGCGAAGTGACTCAATGCGCATGCCGTGCGATGCACATAAGATGCGATATCAAGTGGTGCCATGCGCATGTGACGCGCTGTGACTTAATGCGAATGCGATGCACATAAGATGCGACATCAAGGGATGCCATGCGCATGTGACGCGACGTGACTCAATAGGATGCGATGCGATGCACATAAGATGCGATATCAAGCCATGCCATCCACATGTGATGCGACGTGGCTCAATGCGCATGCGATGCGATGCACATGAGATGCGATATCAAGCGTTATCATGCGCATATGACGTGATGTGACTCAATGCGCTTGCGATGCGATGCACATAAGATGCGATATCAAGCGTTATCATGCGCATATGACGTGATGTGACCCAATGCGCTTGCGATGCGATGCACATAAGATGCAATATCAAGCGATAGCATTCGCATGTGACGCGATGCGGCTCAATGCGCATGCGATGCACATAAGATGCGATGGCGAGCGATGCCATGGGCATGTGACGCGACGTGACTCAATGCGCATGAGATGCCATGCACATAAGATGCGATATCAAGCGATGTTAGTTCATCGGATGCGATGTGGCGCAATACGCATACCATGCGATGCAAATAAATGCGATAAGCGATGTCATGCGCATGTGACGCAATGTGACTCAATGGACATGCGATGCGATGCACATAAGTTGCGATATCAAGCGATGCCATGCGCATCGGATGCGATGTGGCTCAATACGCATGCCGTGCGATGCACATAAATGCGATAACAAGCGATCCCGTGAGCATGGTATACGATGTGACCCAATACGCATGCGATGCCATGCACATAAATGCGATAACAAGCGATGACAAGCGCATGTGACGCAATGTGACTCAATGGGCATGCGATGCGATGCACATAAGATGCGATATCAACCGATGCCACGCTTGTGACGCAATGTGACTCAATGCGCATGCTATGCGATGCACATGAGATGCGATATAAAGCGATGCCACGCGCATGTGTCGCGATGTGACTCAATGTGCATGCGATGCGATGCACAAAAGATGCGATATCAAGCGGTGCCATGCGCATGTGGCGCGATGTGGCTTAATGCGGATGCGAAGCGATACATATGAGATGCGATATTAAGCGATGGCATGCGCAAGTGACGCGATGTGACTCAATACGCTAGCGAATTGTTGCACATAAGATGCGATATCAAGCGATGCCATGCGCATGGAATGCAATGTGGGACAATGCGCATGCAATGCGATGCACATAAGATGCGATAAGGGGGGATCCCAGGCGCATGTAATGCGATGTGACTCAATGCGCATACGATGCGATGCACATATGCTGCGATATCGAGCGATGGCTTTCGCATAAGGCGCGAGGTGACTCAATGCGCTATCGAAGCGATGCACATAAGATGCGACATCAAGCGTTGCCATGCGCATGTGACGCGATCAGACTCAATGCGCATGCGCTGCAATGCACATAAGAGGTTATATCAAGCTATGACATGCACATGTGATGCGATGCGATTCAATGCGCATGCGATGCAATGCACATATGATGCGATGTCGAGCTATGCCATGCGCATGTGACGCGATGTGACTCAATGCGCATGCGATGCAATGCACATGAGATGCGATATAAGACGTTGCCATGCGCATGTGACGCAACGTGACTCAACATCCATGCGATGCGATGCACTTAAGATGCGATATCAAGCGATGCCATGCGCATGTGCAGCGATGTGAATCAATGCGCATGCGTTGCGATGCACTTAAGATTCGATATGAAGGGATCCCATGCGCATGTAATGCGATGTGGCTCAATGCGCATACGATGCGATGCACATAAATGCGATAAGCGATGCCATGAGCATGTGACGCAATGTGACTCAATAGGCATGCGATGCGATGCACACAAGATGCGATATCAAGCCATGCCTTGCGCATGTGGCGCGGTTTAACACAATGCGCATGTGAAGCGATGCACATAAGATGCCGTATAATGCGATGCCATGCTCATCGGATGCGATGTGGCTCAATACGCTTGCCATGCGATGCACATAAATGCGATAAGCGATGCGATGAGCATGTGACGTAATGTGACTCAATAGGCATGCGATGCGATGCACATAAGATGCGATATCAACCGATGCCACGTTTGTGACGCGATGTGACCCAATGCACTTGCAATGCGATGCACATAAGATGCGATTTCGAGCGATGCCATGCGCATGTGATGAGATGTGTCTCAATGCGCATGCATTGCGATGCACATAAGATGCGATATCAAGCGATGCCGTGCGCTTTTGATGCGACGTGACCCAATGCGCATGCGATGCACATGAGATGCGAAATCAAGCGATCCCACGTGCATGTGACGCGACGTGACTCAATGCGCATGCGATGCGATGCACATAAGAAGCGTTGTCGTGCGATGCCATGCGCATGTGATGCGATGTGACTCAAATCGCATGCGATGCGATGCACATAAGATGCGATATCAAGTCATCCCATGCGCATGTGACGCGCTGTGACTCAATGCGAATGCGATGCACATAAGGTGCGATATCAAGGGATGCCATGCGAATGTGACGCAATGTGACTCAATGGGCATGCGATGCGATGCACATAAGATGCGATATCAACCGATGCCACGCTTGTGACGCAATGTGACTCAATGCGCATGCTATGCGATGCACATGAGATGCGATATCAAGCGATGCCATGCGCATGTGATGCGACGTGACTCAATGTGCATGCGATGCACATGAGATGCGAATTCAAGCGATGCCATGTGCATGTGACGCGACGTGACTCAATGCGCATGCGATGCGATGCACATAAGATGCGTTGTCGTGCGATGCCATGCGCATGTGATGCGATGTGACTCATATCGCATGCGATGCGATGCACATAGGATCCGATATCAAGCTATGCCATACGCATGTGATGCGAAGTGACTCAATGCGCATGCGATGCGATGCACATAAGGTGCGATATCAAGTGGTGCCATGCGCATGTGACGCGCTGTGACTCAATGCGAATGCGATGCACATAAGATGCGATATCAAGGGATGCCATGCGCATGTGACGCGACGTGACTCAATAGGATGCGATGCGATGCACATAAGATGCGATATCAAGCCATGCCATCCACATGTGATGCGACGTGGCTCAATGCGCATGCGATGCGATGCACATGAGATGCGATATCAAGCGTTATAATGCGCATATGACGTGATGTGACTCAATGCGCTTGCGATGCGATGCACATAAGATGCGATATCAAGCGTTATCATGCGCATATGACGTGATGTGACTCAATGCGCTTGCGATACGATGCACATAAGATGCAATATCGAGCGATAGCATTCGCATGTGACGCGATGCGGCTCAATGCGCATGCGATGCACATAAGATGCGACATCAAGCGTTGCCATGCGCATGTGACGCGATCAGACTCAATGCGCATGCGCTGCAATGCACATAAGAGGTTATATCAAGCTATGAAATGCATATGTGATGCGATGCGATTCAATGCGCATGCGATGCGATGCACATATGATGCGATGTCGAGCGATGCCATGCGCATGTGACGCGATGTGACTCAATGCGCATGCGATGCAATGCACATGAGATGCAATATAAAACGTTGCCATGGGCATGTGACGCAATGTGACTCAATATGCATGCGATGCGATGCACATAAGATGCGATATCAAGCGATGCCGTGCGCATGTGCAGCGATGTGAATCAATGCGCATGCGTTGCGACGCACTTAAGATGCGATATGAAGGGATCCCATGCGCATGTAATGCGATGTGGCTCAATGCGCATACGATGCGATGCACATAAGAAGCGATATCAAGCCTTGCCTTGCGCATTTGACGCGATGTAACACAATGCACATGCGATGCGATGCACATAAGATGCCATATAATGCGATGCCATGCTCATCGGATGCGATGTGGCTCAATGCGCATGCCATGCGATGCACATAAATGCGATAAGAGATGCCATGAGCATGTGACGCAATGTGACTCAATAGCCATGCGATGCGATGCACACAAGATGCGATATCAAGCCATGCCTTGCGCATGTGGCGCGGTTTAACACAATGCGCATGTGATGCGATGCACATAAGATGCCGTATAGTGCGATGCCATGTTCATCGGATGAGATGTGGCTCAATACGCATGCCATGCGATGCACATAAATGCGATAAGCGATGCGATGAGCATGTGACGCAATGTGACTCAATAGGCATGCGATGCGATGCACATAAGATGCGATATCAACCGATGCCACGTTTGTGACGCGATGTGACCCAATGCACTTGCAATGCGATGCACATAAGATGTTATATCAAGCTATGACATGCACATGTGATGCGATGCGATGCACCTATGATGCGATGTCGAGCGATGCATGGCGCATGTGACGCGATGTGACTCAATCCGCATGCTATGCAATGCACATGAGATGCGATATAAAGCGATGCCATGCGCATTGACGCGATGGTACTCAATGCGCATGCGTTGCGATGCACATAAGATTCGATATCAAGCGATGCCATGCGCATGGGTTGCGATGTGACTCAATGCGCATGCGATGCGATGCACAAAAGATGCGAGATCAAGCGATGCCATGCGCATGCAATGCGATGTGGCCTAATGCGCATACGATGCGATGCACATAAGATGCGATATCAAGCGATTCCTTGCGCATGTGACGCGATGTAACACAACACGCATGCCATGCGATGCACATAAATGCGGTAACAAGCGATGCCAAGCGTATGTGACGCAATGTGACTCAATGGGCATTCGATGCGTTGCACTTAAGATGCGATATCAAGCGATGCCATGCGCATGTGACGCGATGTGACCCAATACGCATGCGATCCCATGCACATAAATGCGATAACAAGCGATACCAAGCGCATGTGACGCAATATGACTCAATGGGCATGCGATGCGTTGCACTTAAGATGAGATATCAAGCGATGCCATGCGCATGTGACGCGATGTGACCCAATGCACTTGCAATGCGATGCACATAAGATGCGATATCAAACAATTCGATGCGCATGTGATGCGATGTGACTGAATACACAGCCAAAGCGATGCACATAAATTCGATAAAAGGCAATGCCATGCGCATGTGACGCGATGTGACTCATTGCCTATGCGAAGCGATGCATATGCGATGCGATATTAAGCGATGGCATGCGCATGTGACGCGATGTGACTCTATGCGCTAGAGATGCGTTGCACATAAGATGCGATATCAAGCGACGCCATGCGCATGGGATGCGATGTGACTCAATGTGCATGCAATGCGATGCACATAAGAAGGGATCTCAAGCGCATGTAATGCGATGTGGCTCAATGTGCATACGATGCGATGCACATAAGCTGAGATATCGAGCGATGCGATGCTTGTGACGCGATGTGACCCAATGCACTTGAATTGTGCTGCACATAAGATGCAATGTCGAGCAACGCCATGCGCATGTAACGCGATCAGACGCAATGCGCATGCGATACAATGCACATAAGATGTTATATCAAGCTATGACATGCACATGTGATGCGATGCGACTCAATGCGCATGCCATGCGATGCACATAAGCTGCGATATCAAGTGATGCCATGCGCATGTGACGCGATGTGGCTCAATGTGCATACGATGCGATGCATATAAGCTGCGATATCAAGCGATGGCTTGCGCATAAGGCGCGATGTGACTCAATGCGCTTGCGATGCGATGCACATAAGATGCGACATCAAGCGATGCCATGCGAAACAGATGCGATGTGAATCAATGCGCATGCGATCCACATAAGATACGATATCAAGCGATGGCATGCGCATGTGACGCGATGTGACTCAATGCGCATGCGATGCACATAGGATGCGATGTCGAGCGATGCCATGCGCATGTGGAGCGATGTGACTCAATGGACATGCGATGCGATGCACATAAGATGCGATATCAAGCGATGGCATGCGCATGTGACGCGATGTGACCCAATGCACTTGCAATACGATCCACATAAGATGCGATATCAAACGATGCGATGCGCATGTGATGCGATTCACATAAGATGCGAAATCAAGCGATGCCATGCGCATGTGACGCGATCTGACTCCATACGCATGCTCTGCGATGCACATAAATGCGATAAATAGCGATTCCATACGCATGTGAGGCAATGTGACTTAATGGGCATGCACATGCGATGCACATAAGATGCGAAATCAAGCGATGTCACGCTTGTGACGTGATGTGACCCAATGCACTTGCAATGCGGTGCACATAAGATGCGACATCAGCAATGCCATGCGCATGGTATTCGTTGTGACTCAATGCGCATGCGATGCGATTCACTTAAGATGCGATATCAAGCGATGCCATGCGCATGTGATGCGACGTTACTCAATGCGCATGCGATGCGCTGCAAATAGGATGCAATATCAAGCGATACTATGCGCATGTGACGCGATGTGAATCAATGCGCATGGGATGCACATAAGATGCAATATCAAGCGATAGCATGCGCATGTTACGCGATGTGACTCAATGCTCATGCGATGCACATAAGATGCGATATCAAGCGATGCCATGCGCATGTTTTGCGATGCACATAAGAGGAGATATCAAGCGATGCTATGCGCATGTGACGCGATGTGACTCAAGACGCATGCGATGCCATGCACATAAATGCGATATAAACGGATGCCGTGCGCATGTGCCGCAACATGACTCAATGGGCATGCAATGCGATGCACTTAAGATGCGATATCAAGCGATGCCATGCGCATGTGACTCGATGTGACCCAATGCACTTGCAATGCGATGCACATAAGATGCAATATCAAACGATGCGATGCGCATGTGATGTGATTCACATAAGATGCGAAATCAAGCGATGCCATGCGCATGTGACTCGATCTGACTCCATACGCATGCGATGCAATGCACATAAGATGTTATATCAAGCTATGACATGCACATGTGATGCGATTCAATGCGCATGGGATGCGATGAACCTATGATGCGATGTCGAGCGATGCATTGGGCATGTGACGCAATGTGACTCAATGCGCATGCGATGCGATGCACATGAGATGCGATATAAAGCGATGCCATGCGCATGTGATGCGATTTGACTCAATGCCCATGCAATGCGATGCACATAAAATGCGATATCAAGCGATGCCATGCGCATGTGACGCGATGTGACTCAATGCGCATGCGAAGCGATGCATATGAGATGCGATATTAAGCGATGGCATGCGCATGTGACGCGATCCCCTCCGAAGGAGTGTCGCCTTGTCGTGCCGGAGGGGCTCAGTAACTGAACCAGACGGCCTACTAAGTGTTCATTCGACTACTGTTAGGCAAGAGGTGAGGGGAAGCAAAGAACATTCCAAACGGGTAGATGGGGCTCGGTAGTCTTGGTCGACAACTCATCTAGGAGAAGAGGACTCTGAAATCAAACTCCCCCAGGGGCTCCTACTACGGTAGGTACGGGTTTGGCGTACCCGGGGCCCCGAGCCATACTCTCGATTGGGTTCCTCCAAGAAGTGAGAGGGCACATGCGAAACGCCCAATCAACTTTGGTCCACTTTTGTGTTTGACCTCCCACCTGTTACCTCCCTGTACACAGTCTGATGGATAACCTACGCGCGGGTCGTCGGAGGATGGGGTGAAGCAAGGGGTGACTGAGTAATCGCGTAAGTCCCAGCCCCTGGTTATTATGTAGGATCTGTGTGCGTATCCGCTGATAAAGGTCAGTCCCGGGGAGGGGCCATTGCATGAGCTGATGCACTCCTGAAGGCGATTGGGTCCCTCTGTCTATACATTGGGAGGTGAGACCCTAGGGTGAGCAAGGTCCAGGCCAGGACTCTCACCTAAGCCGGGGTGGCGCCCAGGATGTGAGCATGCCATCGGAGACATCTGCAATGGTGGAGGATAACATCGCCATGAGTACGAAAACTCATAACAAAACCAAACAAAGTAAAGTCTGTGTAAAGGAAGAAGCAGAGTCGAGTGGTCCTTGCTACTTAGTCATATCTAGAACTGAGGGAGATAAAAAATTTCTATCGGTGAGCCCATTTAAAATTCAAAAGGGTTTGGGTAATATTGCTGGTCCAGTAAAATCATGCAGTAGATCTCGCAATGGAACGCTCCTGGTTGAAGCACATTCAGCTACCCAGGCAGCTAAGATATTGAAAGCGAACATGCTAGCAAGTTATCCAGTACGCGTCGAGATGCACAGAACCTTGAACTCCTCGCGCGGTGTGATAAATACCCGTGCATTGGAAGGATTATCCAATGAGGACATTCAAGAGAATCTGACGGAGCAAGACGTCATACACGTTTACTGGGTTCAACGTAAAGAAGGTGGTGGGTTGAAGTCAACTAAAACCCTGTTCCTGACCTTTGATCGGGTAGATCTCCCGCAAAGGATTAAGGAAGGGTATGAATCCATCGAAGTTAGGCCGTTCATCCCGAACCCACTCAGGTGTTTTAAGTGCCAGCGCTTTGGACATACAAGTGAGCTTTGTAAGGGACTAGCTACATGCCCTCAATGTGGAGATGAATCCCACGATGGTGCATGTACTACAGCTCCTTCATGTGTGAACTGCAGAGGTGAACATCCGTCTAGTTCCCGAGACTGCCCCCGCTTTGTAGAGGAAAGAGCGATCCAAGAGATACGGGTTAAAGAGAAGGTGCCCTTCTCAGAAGCCCGGAAGCTCCTGCGTCTACGCCAACCCTCTGTTCCCAGATCCGGAACCTATAGCTCAGTCGCAGCTAAAGCGGTAGCGAGCAGAGAGATCGCAACTCAGACCAGCGATTTCAATGGGGCAACAATTTCTGAAAAAACACTTGTTGCCCGTAGCTCTATACGAAAGCCTTCAAAATCAGCGCGCACATCTGTATCAACGTGTACAAAATCTGTTGGTGAAAAAAACTCAACTGTTCGATCACCAACGAAAATGCCAAACTCGACACAGAAGACTAGCAAACCTGTTATTTACAATGCCTCGCCGATAAAGTTTAAGAAGAACTACACAAAGAACGATTTCCTCAAGGAAGATAAGGCTCATCCCAGTACATCAAAGGGATATAAGATTCCAAGGAGATCTCCTCGAAGATCCTCTTCTGGGGAATCTTCAGGGGTGGACTCAGACCGACGTCTTTCATCTTCGCCGGTCCCCATTAGCAACCGGTTCGAGACACTCGAACCCAGGTTTGCTATGGGAAGACGCACGTCCTCGGCAGAGGACATGGATTTGCACCAATCTGCCCACACTGGGAGACCCCCAGTGGAAAAGAGGCGCGAAAAAGCGTCCGAAAAGAACGTCAGCCCAAGAGACAGAAGGGCTAAATTAGTTCGACAACCGCCTGCTCCAAAGTAATGAAGAGTTACCTTGGAATTACCTATCCCATACACAATGCAATATGGCTATCCTACAATGGAACGTACGTGGCATTCGAACTCAAAGGCCAGAACTTGAGCTCTTGCTCAAAGAAAACGAACATCTGGTCGCATGTTTGCAAGAGACTAAGCTGCGTCCTCGAGACGCTTTCCATCTAAGGCGATACACCCCAGTACGGTGTGATGTTATACCAGAAGAGGGTGTTCCGGCACATGGCGGCGCTATGATACTTGTGAGAGATGACGTGTATATGCAATCTCTACCATTGCACTCTGATATACAATCAGTTGCTGTATGGATTAAACTGCCAAACATTCATTTCACCATCTGTAATGTTTATTTGCCTCCGTCCCATGACTTCTCGCACATTGATTTAGAAGATCTAGTTTCCCAGTTGCCAACACCGTTTCTGTTGGTGGGAGACTTCAATGCGCACGACCCACTTTGGGGTTCAAGTCGCGCTTGTGCGAGAGGTGCACTCATTTCCGATCTTTTGGACAGTCACAACTTAGCTCTCCTCAACACTGGAGAGCCTACATTCATTTCGGACTCTCACAATAGTTTCTCGCATCTTGACCTTGCAGTTTGTTCACCTCAGTTGGCAGTCTCCTTACAATGGAATGTCATCTCTGATTTACACTCTAGTGACCACTTCCCATGTCTTATTAATCTCTTGACGCAACATACATATTCCACACGTATGCCCAGATGGCCTTTGGACCATGCCAACTGGAACCTTTACACCCAGTTGGCTGTCTTTACGTACAACGAGCACGACTCAGTGAATAATTTGGCGCAGCATCTCACGGAGACGATTCTCTCTGCTGCTGAACAATCGATTCCGCGGTCGACTACACACCCCCGTCGATTTCCCGTCCCCTGGTGGACGGAAGAATGTCGGAATGCCATTCGTGCTCGAAGGCGTGCACTTAGGGTTTTCCAACGTCACCCTACTTTGGAAAACCTAATCGAATACAAGAAAATGCGCGCGAGGTCCAGACAAGTCATTAAGGATAGCAAAAAGTCATCATGGAGCAAATTTGTAGCTTCATTTAACCGACACACACACCTTCCTCGGTTGTGTGGGATAGATTAAGACGTGTTGCAGCTAAAACGACCCAAATACCAATAGCGGGACTAAAAACAGCCACAGGAGCTGTTGTTGATTCATTTGAAGTGGCCAATACCTTCGGCAGTGCTTTCGTACAAGTGTCTAGCTCGGAAAACTACTCCCCTGAGTTCCTTCCAATTAAAACTCAGGTGGAATCTCAAGGCTTCTCGTTTCGTTCTAGAAACGTAGAAGATTACAATCGCCTTTTCACCATGGCAGAGCTGGAGTATTCCGTGAAATCTTCGCGATGTTCAGCACCAGGACCGGACGGTATTCATGTACAAATGTTACAACGGCTCTCTCCTGAAGGTAAGGCATTCCTGCTCGAGGTCTACAATCGTGTTTGGGTTGACAGTATACTCCCAGAAAATTGGCGGGAGGCCACCGTTTTTCGCATCTTGAAGGCTGGAAAGGACCGTCATCTTCCCTCCAGCTATCGTCCTATTTCCCTCACCAGCTGCGTTTGCAAGGTGATGGAACGCATGATCAATGGACGATTGGTATGGTGGTTAGAAAGACGTAACCTACTGACTAACATCCAGTGTGGTTTTCGACGACGCCGTTCAACTGTTGACCATCTTGTGTCAATATCGACACAGATAATGGACGGCTTTATGAAGAACTGTCAAACCGTTGGCATATTTTTCGATCTTGAGAAGGCTTATGATACGTGCTGGCGAGTAGGGATTCTACGTTCCCTGTATGCCTGGAACATACGTGGACGCCTACCACTTTTCATTCAGGAGTTTATGAAGGACCGCTTTTTCCGAGTAAGGGTCGGCTCGGTGTTTTCTAATTCTTTTGTTCAGGAGGAGGGAGTACCTCAGGGTTCGGTGCTAAGTGTCACGCTCTTTGCTATAGCAATTAACTCCATCTGGAAATGTGTTCCACCTGGAGTTTCGTCATGCCTATTCGTAGACGATTTCGCTGTCTATTGCACTTCTCAGCGCACGGCGTTTTTACAACGGCGCCTGCAGCAATGTTTGGACAACCTTAGAGAATGGAGCGTGAAAAACGGCTTCTGTTTCTCAACTGAGAAGACAATCTGCGTTAATTTCTGGCGCCGTAGGAGACGATTACCACCTTCGCTCCGCTTTGGTCCATATATACTTCCCTTCGCAGAAGAGACGCGCTTCCTGGGTTTGATCTTGGACAGGAAGCTTAGTTGGTCGTCGCATATTGCACAGCTAAGAGCGAGATGTGACCGTTCCCTAAATATTATGCGAGTACTGAATGGCAAATCGTGGGGAGCGGATCGGACAATTTTGTTGCGAATATATCGCGCATTGGTTCGATCCAAGCTAGACTATGGGTGTATTGTTTATTCGTCAGCACGACCATCTGTGCTGAGAAGATTAGACGTGGTCCATAATAGGGGCATCCGCATTGCAACAGGAGCTTTTCCAACAAGCCCAGTGGTGAGCCTTTACGCCGAGTCCGCAGAACCTCCTCTGCAATATCGGCGTGAGATTCTCTTGGCAAATTATGGTTGTGCGCTTAGATGTATGCCTAAGCACCCAACGTTCGCTTCTTTTTTCACCACCACGCTAAGAGAACGATATAGAAATAGCTCCCTTAATCCAAAGTCTGCGGGGTTCCGTTTCCAAGAGCTCCTAGTGAAGCTTGGAGTGGAACTGCCTGTGATGTTTGCCAAGGGCGAGAGACTTTACCCCCCTTGGCTATCTGGTACGCCCCATGTAGATCTTGGGATCACCATACACCAGAAGTCCACGATGCCTATTTCAAGTATCCGCACGTGTTTCTTAGAATTTTTGTCAGGCTACTCTGACCGTCGATATATTTACACCGATGGGTCAAAGGGCTCTAACGGTGTTGGATGTGCTTATGTTTATGGAAGCGAACCATATACATTCGGTTTTCCAAATAGCACCTCCATTTTTACTGCAGAGCTTTATGCAATTTATCGAGCCGTTTTGTATGTTCGCCGTCGTAAATTAGGTGACTGCCTGATTTTGAGCGATTCCCTTAGTGCACTGCAGAGCCTTTGTCAGTTGTACAACCCCCACCCTATTGTACAACGTATCCAGGATGCCCTCCATGTTTTACACGCTTCTGGCGTTGACGTGGTGTGTGCATGGATTCCTGGTCACGTAGGTTTGCCGGGGAATGAAATGGCAGATTTAGCAGCAAAGACGGCAACTACAGAACCCAGTATTACCATCTCACGTGTTACTTCGGAAGACTTTAGGCTTGAAGTGCGGAGAGCGGTGCTGTCGTCCTGGCACGACGAGTGGTCAAGTCTCCGCGGTAATAAGCTTAGAGAAGTGAAAGAACTTCCGATAAACTGGGTAACTTGCTGTCGCACATCTCGTCGCGAGGAGGTTAGTTTGGCTCGATTAAGAATAGGGCACTGCAATTTTTCGCATGGTTACCTATTTAAAAGGGACCCTGCGCCTCTATGTCCGCTGTGTGACAACCTTTTGTCAGTTCGCCACGTGTTGCTAGAGTGTTGCTCTCTAGCGCACCTTCGGGATTCTCTGCAGCTGCCTGCCAGACTTGCAGAAGTTCTAGCGGACGACAAAACAGCGGTTGATAGAGTTTTTAATTTTTTAGCGGAGTGTAATATCAATTTGAGGATTTAGAATTTTTTAATTATCTGTTTCTGCTTTTGGACATATTTATCACCTTGTTTCATATCTGGCTATGGCCACTGCTTTTTACCTTTGTATATTTTGTTGTTTCTAGTATTTTTATTTTTTGAGTGAAATTTAAACCTGGCTATTGCCATGAATCTTTTAAGGGCGCTGATGACCTTGAAGTTGAGCGCCCTTAAACCAAATCCAAATCCAAATCTGACACCGAAACCGCCACCACGTCCGGACATACGAGACAAACGACACGCACGACCCGGTCCCACAAACACGACATCAGCAGCAACTCTAGCGACTCTTGTACACTCAACACCAGCACCGAATCAATCCCCAGCGCCTCACGCTCTCAGCAACCGCCCCGCCCAAACACACCAGCAGTACCACACGGCCATTTCCCCATATACATACTGAATTGCGACCCCGAGAAGCACAATGCCTGGCTCGTAAAATCACTTCTAGAGAAACACCAGCAACCGGCAGAATCCCTTTTCCGCGTGCAACGCATATACCGTCCCCGGAATACACTTGCCCTGATTTTCAAACATCAACAAGCAGCCACAACGTTCAAACAGGGAATCCCTCAACATCACTTTGGCAAACAAGCAAAATACGCAACAAACCTGGAAACCACCCAAGACACCGAAAAACCACAGGAAAAACCCAGAAAGACCTTAACGGCAGTGCTAAAGGGAATTCCACAAGACATCCCCGATGACGTCATTCTCGCCGGCATCCAGGAAGATTATCCAAGCATCAACAGGGTATCGCGGATAATAAGCCACGACAAACCTACACCCCTAGTACGCGTGTTCAGCACCGACGTCGCCACGATCACCACCATCCTACACCAAGGGGCGATCATCGAAAAACAGGTTTTTCGAGCCTAGCCCTCCCGCCACACTGAGCGCCACATCCCGTGCGGCCAGTGCCAGCAATACGGCCACCAGAAGGAAAACTGTCCCGAACAGAACCCAACCTGTTTCCACTGCGGCCAGAAGTCCCAAACACAGAAATGCAAACATATCAAGCACGCAGCGCCATACTGTGCTACCTGCGAGCGGCTCGGACATTTCACTGGGCAAGTTAAATGCCCCAAATACCCAAGGACACCCCCTACAAAAACAACACAGATAGCAGAGACACACATTTTCCCCCATAACCTGCCGACCCCCCCTCAGCCCAGACAAGACACCACCTGGACAACCATAAAATTTCCCCAGTATACCCGCAGCCAAGAAAGAAATGACCGCAAAAGAAACAACCGGCACATTAAAGCAAGTTATAGAACACTCGAGCGAACAGATACAGGACTTGCAGAACCAAATAACCAACATAGAGAAGAACATAACAGCTTACATAAACGACGTCACCCAAACCATCATCACACAAATAATGTCAACGATTATACCACCATTGTACGACTCCACACCACCACACCAACGAAGAAGGCTGCTGCACAATATAAAGACAACAGCCCAAAAAACACTCAAAAAATCAATAGACACCGCAAAATTGGGGAACCAGCTCGCCATCTTCATCCAAGACATAAAACAATAGGATCAACAAACACCGCGCAAGGAAGATAAGCACAACCAGAAATGGCGGGAAACAGAGCACACACCCAAGTAAGACACAATATTAAACTACTACATATAAACATTAATGGAATTACCGGCAAGAGACAGCAACTCCAAGACCTCTTAACACACCACAGCGCCGATATAATAACTATTAACGAGACAAAAGTAAACAGGAAAAGAAACTTCACGTTCCAACCGCTCACAGTGTTTAGGAAGGATAGGCCACACGGGACTGGAGGCGGGGTAATGGTGCTTGTGAAGAGCGAACTAAGCCCGACACAAGTAACCACCCCCCAAGCCTTTCAAGAACTGGAATTTCTATTAATACAAATCACGGTTAATAGAAGTAAACTACACATCGCCAAGATTTATGCTCCCCCTGACAAAGATTTCCCTACCACATTAATCACCTACCTACACGACAACTACAAACATCTAATAATAGCAGCTGACCTAAACGCAAACCACAAGGAACTTCTGGACGAACGCACCAACAGACATGGCAGAGACCTAATCAAGGTACTCAAAAACACCGAACTCAAACTCATCCTCACACCAGGCCCTACACGGATAGGTCAAGGCACCCAGAACAATAGCTCACCAGACAAAATACTCACCTCCAAACAAACCTACTCGCTCGTACAAGACATCACCACAGACGCACCCCCCGACACGGACCATATGCCAGTCATTGTCTCCCTGAAAACCGGTCCATGGAACACACAAGCATTCAGAAGCATAACCGTCAAGGACTACGAAAACGCAGACTGGGAACTGTTCAAGGAGACAGCATCCCGACAGACAAGAAACACTGTACTCACCACACCAACGACGACACATGACATTGACCAGCAAGCGCAAACACTGACAGATATAATTATGCAAGCACACATCACAGCAATACCCACCAAGACAGTCCACATAAACCCGTATAGCAGACCACTCCCCAAAGAAATAATATGTCTTATTAAAAGGAAGAGGAAAGCACACAGAAACTACCTAAAGACGCACAACGCAGCAGACAAGACAATATTAAACAAAGCACAAGAGGAAGTAAAGCAGGCCATACAAAAACACAACAGACAACACTGGGACAGGAAATTACACGACCTTACGCAATCACACAAACGAGATCCAGCAAAATTCTGGAAATTGATAAAAAGCACCAAAAGAAAGACTGCACCCAACTACCCTATCAAAAAAGACGTAACCGACACACGTGAGAAACTCGAAATCTTCCGAGCCCACTACGAAGAAGTGTTCCAAACACCGCAAAGCCCAGACTTTAACAAACAATACTACAAAAGAATCAACTATCACATCAAACTGCAACACCAGTTATACACCCCCCAACTAGCCATCGAAAACTTAAACCCCGACGAAGAAGCCGAAGCACCCTTAACCACAGACGACATAATAGCAACATTCAAAAACACCAGAAACACAGCTCCCGGCCCAGACAGCATAACCTACCAGATGTTAAGGAACCTACCGAAAGATACAATAAAACTACTCAGAGACATATACAACAACATGCTACGGTACGGATATCACCCCACCAAATGGAAAACTGCCCACATACTACTGTTCCAGAAACCCGGAAAAGACCATACAGACCATAGAAACTACAGGCAAATATCACTCACATCAACCCTCTCTAAAATATTTGAGAGGGTGATGGTGAAGAGACTAAACAAAATATGCAACCAAAAACACCTCCTCCCAACGACACAAGCAGGTTACCGCAGCGACATCACCATCCAGGACCAGCTGGTTCGGGTGATGTCGCAATTCAAGAATGGTCACAATTTAGGCTATACAACGGTCGCAGCATTTCTCGACGTAAAAGCGGCCTTCGATAAATGCTGGATTAATGGTCTGCTGTATAAGCTCACCGATTTCAAAATACTCCCCCGAATAGTCAGATGGATCGCCAGTTTTCTAACCGGCAGAACAGCCAACATAAAACTAGACAACACATTATCCGAAACCATCACACTACATGCAGGCACACCCCAGGGGAGCGCAATATCAGGCCTCCTCTACATTATATACACGGCAGACACACCCCAGCATCCAGCTCGCCCAGTACGCCGACGATACGACGATACGGCGTACTGGTGCACAAGCCCCGGACGGACCAGGCAAAACATCAATTGGAACTTCAACTCAAGGCATATATTGACTGGACCAAAAAATGGCGTATATCAATCAACGCAGAAAAAACCCAAGCCATCGTCATCCGAAAGAAGAGGAAATACCGCCACAACAACCTGACCCTCAAACTAAAATAAACAACCATAAAATGTGCCAAATCAGTGAAATACCTCGGGATACAAATCAATACCCAACTGACAGTAAAACCCCACTACAAGGCCCTACTGAACAATACCAGAGCCATATACTCCACCCTCACTTTCCTCGCCAAATTAAACAAGACGGGACTGAACACGCAAATACTAACCAAACTATATAAATGCCTCATTCGGCCATGCCTGACGTATGGTGCTGTCGCCCTAATGCCCCTCATAACAAAAACAACAATGACAAGCATCCAAGCATTCGAGCGAAAATGCCTACGCACCGCAAATAAACTTTTCCCCAACTTTAAAAACACGATGATCCATGAATATGCCAGAATAATCCCCATCGATAAGCACATTGCCAACCTAATGCTCACCTACATCCACAACGCACATACGAGACCCCACAGGAGAACACTTATACGAACAGCCCAAAGTATGCGAACACTCCCACCAGAAAAACAGCACGAAAATCCACCCCTACTAACGCTAATGTACATTTATGACCAACACCAGGAGCAACAAAAAGAACAAGTCGAACAATATCTACAGGCACTATTGAACATCTAATCACCGCCCCCCCACTACAAGCAAACAAAAAACACACGAAACAAACACTACAGAGCTGAGTTGCAGCGGCGAACAAATAAAGCACATCGCACTGGAGAAACAGTCTTCAGGCAGAAGAAGAGACGGCGGCAGGTTGTGGGACACGGACCTTTTCCGACATAAATTCAAAATTGTAAATGTGCAAATATGTCATTTTATTAAAAAAAATAAATAAATAAAAAAAACACAAAAAACAAAAGACAACAAAAACAAAATAAAACAAAAAACAAGAAGAAAAAAAATATGCATATATACACATACACAATAACAAACACACACACACATATTTGCACATATTTTATCCAATTAACACATCATTGTATAACAAAACACGACAATCTGCCCTAAGAGTACGCACACGACGGAAATATCTCTGCGCACACAACAAGATAAAAATTCTTCTCACTAGGCTTAAGAGGGGTAAACCCTAAGAAGCCCGGGAATGGAAATTTACCATGACCCGAATTCCAATTTTTATTTCATTTATTTATGCCATGCGCGTGTCATGCGATGTGACTCAATGCGCATGCGATGCACATCAGATGAGATGTCGAGCGATGCATGCATATGTGACGCGAAGTGAATCAATGCGCTGCGATGCGATGCACATAAGATGCGATATCAAGCGAAGACGTGCGCTAATGACGCGATGTCACTAAATGCGCATGCGATCTGATGCACAAAAGATGCGATGTCGAGCGATGTCATGCGCATGTGGTGCGACGTGACTCAATACGCATGCGACGCGATGCACATAGGATGCGATATCAAGCGATGCCATGCGCCTGTGACGCGATGTGACTCAATGGGCATGCGATGCGATGCACATAAGATGCAATATCAGGCGATGCCATGCGCATGTGACGCGACGTGTCTCAATGAGCATGCGATGCGATGCACATGAGATGCAATATCAAGCGATGGCATAAGCATATGATGCGACGAGACTCAATGCACATGCGATGCGATGAAGATGAGAGGCGATATCAAGCGATGCCATGCGCATCTGACGCGACGTGACTCAATGCGCATGCGATGCGATGCACATAAGATGCGATATCAAGCGATGCCATGCAAATGTGACGGGACTTGACTCAATGCGCATGCGATGCGATGCTCATAAAAGGCGATGTCGAGCGATGCCATGGGCGTGTGATGCGATGTGACTCAATGCGAATGCGATGCACATAGGTTGCGATGTCGAGCGATGCATGCGCATGTGACGCGATGTGACACAATGCGCTGCGATGCGATGCACATAAGATGCGATATCAAGCGATGCCATGCGCATGTGACAAGACATGACTAAATGCGCATGAAATGCGATATCAAGTGATGCCATGCGCATGTTTTGCGACGTGACTCACTGCGCATGCGATGCAATCCACATAACATGCGATATCAAGCGATGCCATGCGCAAGTGACGCGACGTGACTCAATCCGCATTCGATGCGATGCACATAAGATGCGATATCAAGCGATGCCATGCGCATGTCATGCGACGTGACTCAATGGGCATGCGATGCGGTGCACATAAGATGCGATATCAAGCGCTGCCATGCGGATGTGACGTGATGTGAATCAATATGTGTGCGATGCGATGCACATAAGATGCGATGTCGAGTGATGCCATGCGCGTGTGATGCGATGTGACTCAATGCGCATGCGATGCACTTAAGATGCGAGGTCGAGCGATGCCATGCGCATGTGATGACACGTGACTCAATGCGCATGCGATGCGATGCACATAAAATGCGATGTCGAGCGATGCCATGGGCGTGGGATGCGATGTGACTCAATGTGCATGCGATGCACATAAGGTACGATGTCGAGCAATGCATGCGCATGTGACGCGATGTCACACAATGCGCGGCGATGCGAGGCACAGAAGATGCGATATCAAGCGATGCCATGTGCATGTGACGCGATGTGACTCAATATGCATTCGATGCGATGCACATAAGACGCAATGTCGACCGATGTCATGCGCATGTGGTGCGACGTGACTCAATACGCATGCGATGCGATGCAGATAAGATGCCATAACTAGCGATGCCATGCGCATGTGACGCGACGTGACTCAATACGCATGCGATGCGATGCACATAAGATTCGATATCAAGCGATGCCATGCGCATGTGACGCGACGTGACTAAATGCGCATGCGATCCCATGCACATAAGATGCGATATAAAGCGATGCCATTCGCATGTGATGCGACGTTACTCAATGCGCATGCGATGCGATGAACAAGAGAGGCGATATCAAGCGATGCCATGCGCATGTGACGCGACGTGACTCAATAAGCATGCGATGCGATGCACATAAAATGCCATATCAAGCGATGCCATGCGCATGTGACGCGACGTGACTCACTGCGCATGCGATTCGATGCATATAAGATGCGATATCAAGCGATGCCATGCGAATGTAACGCGACGTGACTCAATGCGCATCGATGCGATGCACATAAAATGCAATATCTAGCAATGCCATGCGCATGTGACGCGACGTGACTCAATGCGCATGCGATGCGATGCACATAAGATGCGATATCAAGCGATGCCATGCGCATGTGATGCGACGTAACTCAATGCGCATGCGATGCGATGCACATAAGATCCGATATCAAGCGATGCCATGCGCATGTGACGCGATGTGACTCAATGGGCATGCGATGCGATGCACATGAGATGCCATATCAAGCGACGCCATGCGCATGTGACGCGACGTGACTCAATGCGCATGCGATGCGATGCACATAAGATGCGCTATCAAGCAATGCCATGCGCATGTGATGCGACGTGACTCAATGCGCATGCGAAGCGATGAACAAGAAAGGCGATATCAAGCGATGCCATGCGCATGTGACGCGACGTGACTCAATAAGCATGCGATGCGATGCACATAAAATGCAAGATAAAGCGATGCTACGCGCATGTGACGCGACGTGACTCACTGCGCATGCGATGAAATGCATATAAGATGCGATATCAAGCGACGCCATGCGCATGTAAAGCGATGTGACTCAATGCGCATCGATGCGATGCACATAAAATGCAATATCTAGTAATGCCATGCGCATGTGACGCGACGTGACTAAATGCGCATGCGATGCGAAGCACAATAGATGCGATATAAACCGATGCCATGCGCATGAGATGCGACGTGACTCAATGCGCATGCGATGCAATGCACATGAGATGCGATATCAAGCGATGCCTTGCGCATATGATGCGACGTGACTCAATGCACATGCGATGCGATGAAGATGAGAGGCGATATCAAGGGATACTATGCGCATGTAACGGGACGTGACTCAATGCGTATACGATGCCATGCACATAAGATGTGATTACAAGCGATGCCATGCGCATGTGACGAGTCGTGACTCAATGCGCATGCGATGCGATGCACATAAGATGCGATATCAAGCGGTGCCATGCGTACGTGACGCGAAGTAATTCAAGGCGCATGTGATGCGGTGCACATAATATGTGATATCAAGCTTTACCATGCGCATGTGCCGCGAGGTGAGTCAAAGCGCGTGCGTTGCGATGCATATAAGATACAATGTCGAGCGATGCCATGCTAATGTGATGCCATGTGGCTGAATGCGCATGCGATGCACATAAAATGCGCTATCAAGCGGTGCCATGCGCATGTGATGCGATGTGGCTCAATGCGCATGCGATGCGATGGACATAAGATACGATATCAAGCGATGTCATGCGCCTGTGATGTGACGTGACTCAATGCGCATGTGATGCGATGCACATGAGATGCGTTATCAAGTGATGGCATGCGCATGTGACGCGACGTGACTCAATGCGCATGCGATTTATATAAGATGTGATATCTACCGATGCCATGCGCATGTGACGCGATGTGACTCAATGCGCATGCGATGCGATGCACACAAGATGCGATGTCGAGCGATGTCATGCGCATGTGGTGCGATTTGACTCATTGCGCATGCTATGCGATACACATAAGATGCGAAATCAAATGATGCCATGCGTATTAGGCGTGCCTCAATGCGCAAGCGATGAGATGCACATAAGCTGCGTTATCAAGCGGTGCCATACGCATGTGACGCGACGTGAATAAATGTGAATGCGAAGCGATGCACATAAGATGCGATTACAAGGGATGCCATTCGAATGTGGCGCGACGTGAGTCAATTCGCATTCGATGCGATGCACATAAGATTCGATATCAAGCGGTGCCATGCGCATTTGACGCGATGTGACTAATTGCGCATGCGATGCGATTCACATAAGATGCGATATCAAGCGATGCCATGCGCATGTAATGTGACGTAACGCAATGCGCATGCGATGCGATGCACATGAGATGCGATATCAAGCGACGGCATTTGCATGTGACGCGACGTGACTCAATGCACATGCGATTTACATAAGATGCGATATCTAGCGATGCCATGCGCATGTGACGCGATGCGACTCAATGCGCTTGCGATGCGATGCACATAAGATGCGATATCAAGCGATTCCATGCGCATGTGACGCGAGGTGACTCAATGAGCATGCGATGCGATGCATATAAGATGCGATGTCGAGCGATGTCATGCGCATGTGGTGCGACCAGACTCAATGCGCATGCTATGCGATACACATAAGATGCGAAATCAAGCGATGCCATGCGCATTAGACGTGACTCAATGCGCATGCGATGAGATGCACATAAGCTGCGTTATCAAGCGGTGCCATACACATGTGACGTGACGTGACTCAATGCGGATGCGATGCGATGCACGTAAGATGCGATATCAAGCGATGCCATGCGCATGTGACGCGACGTGAATCAATGTGAATGCGATGCGATGCACATCAGATGCGATATTCGAGCGATGCCATGCGCATGTGACGGGATGTGACTCAATAGGCATGCGTTGCGATGCACATAAAATGCTATTTTCAAGCGGTGCCATGCGCATGTAATGCGATGTGACTCAATGCGCATGCGATGCTATGCACATAAGATTCGATATCAAGCGGTGCCATGCGTATGTGACGCGAAGTGACTCAATGCGCATGCGATGCGATGCACATAATATGCGATATGAAGCGATGCCATGCGCATGTAATGCGATGTGATTCAATGCGCATGCGATGCGATGCACATAAGATGCGATATCAAGCGATGCCAAGCGCATGTAATGCGATGTGATTCAATGCGCATGCGATGCAATGCACATAAGATGCGATATCAAGCGATGGCATGCGCATGTGACGCGACGTGACTCAATGCGCATGCGATTTACATAACATGCGATATCAAGCGATGCCATGCGTATCTGATGCGACGTGTCTCAAGGCGTATGCGAAGCGGTTCACATAAGATGCGATATCAAGCGATGCCATGCGCTAGTAATGCGATGTGATTCAATGCGCATGCGATGCGATAACAAGCGATGCCATGTGCATGTGACGCGACGTGACACAATGCGCATGTGATGCATATAAGATGCGATATCAAGTGATGCCATGCACATGTGTCGCGATGGTCTCACTGCGCATGCGCTGCACATAATATGCCTTATCAAGCAATGCCATGCGCATGTGACGCGACGTGACTCAATGCGCATGCGATGAGATGCACATAAGATACGATGTCGAGCGATGCCATGCGCATGCGATGCGATGCACATAAGATGCGATATCAAGCGATTTCATGCGCATGTGATGCGACGTGACTCATTGCGCATTAGATGCGATGCTCATAAGATGCGATATCAAGCGATGACATGCGCATGTGACGCGACGTGACTCAATGCGCATATGATGCGATGCTCATGAAATGCGATATCAAGCGATGCTATGGGCATGTGAGGCGTAGAGACTCAATGCGAATACGATGCGATGCACATAACATGCGACATCAAGCGATTCCATGGGAATGTGACAAGATGTGGCTCACTACGCATGCGATGCGGTGCCCATAAAATGCAATGTCGAACGATGCCATGCGCATGTGAAGCGACGTGACTCAAGCGCATGCGATGCGATGCACATAATATGCGATATCAAGCAATGCCATGCTCATGTGATGCGACGTGACTCAATGCGCATGCGACGAGATGCACATTAGATGCGATATCAAGCGCTGCCATGCGCTTGTGACGTGATGTGACTCAAAAGCGCATGCGACGCGATGCACATAGGATGCGATATCAAGCGATGCCATGCGCATGTGAAGCGATGTGACTCAATGCGCAAGCGATGCGATGCACATAAAATGCGATGTCGAGCGATGCCATGCGCGTGTGATGCGATGTGACTCAATGCGCATGCGATGCACATAAGTTGCAATGTCGAGCGATGCATGCGTATGTGACGCAATGTAACTCAATGTGCTGCGATGCACATAAGATGCGATATCAAGCGATGCCATGCGTATACGACGCGATGTCACTCTGCGCATGCGATGCCATGCACAAAAGATGCGATGTCGAGCGATGTCATGCGCATGTGGTGCGACGTGACTCAATGCACATGCGATGAGATGAACATAAGATGCGATATCAAGCGATGCCATGCGCATGTGATGCGACGTGACTCAATGCGCATGCGATGCGATGCACATAAGATGCGATATCAAGCGATGCCATGCGCATGTGACGCGACCTGACTCAATGCGCATGCGACGCGAAGCACATAAGTTGCGATATCAAGCGATTCCATGCAAATGAGACGAGACGTGACTCACTGCGCATGCGATGCGATGCACAAAAGATGCGTTGTCGAGCGATGCCATGCGCAAGTGATGGGACGTGACTCAATGCGCATGCGATGCGATGCACATAAGAGTCGATATCAAGCGATGCCATGCGCATGTGATGCGATGTGACTCAATGCGCATGCGCTGCGATGCACATGAGATACGATATCAAGCGATGCCATGCGCATGTGCCGCGATGTGAGTCAATGCACGTGCGATGCGATGCACATAAGATGCGATCTCAAGCGATCACATGCGCATGTGACTCAATGCGCATATGATGCGATGCACATAAGATGATATATCAAGCGATGCCATGCGCATGTGAAGCGATGTGGCTCAATGCGCATGCGATGCGCTGCACACAAAATGCGATGTCGAGCAATACCGTGCGCTTGTAATGCGATGTGGGTCAATACGCATGCGATGCAATGCATGTAAGAGGGGATGTGGAGCGATGCCATGCGCATGTGATATGATGTGACTCAATGCACATGGAAATCGATGCACATAAGATGCCATCTCCAGCGATGCCATGCGCATGTGACGCGATGTGGCTCAATGCGCATGCGATGCGATGCACATAAAATGCGATGTCGAGCAATACCATGCGCTTGTAATGCGATGTGAGTCAATGCGCATGCGATGCGATGCACATAAGATGCGATGTCGAGCGATGCCATGCGCATGTGATGCCATGTGACTCAATGCGCATGAGATGCACAAAAGATGCGCTATCAAGCGATGCCATGCGCATGTGACGCGATGTGACTCAATGCGCATGCGATGCGATGCGCGTTAGATGCGATGTCAAGCGATGCCATGCGCATGTGAAGCGATGTGGCTCAATGCGCATGCGATGCGATGCACATAAAATGCGATGTCGAGCGATGCCATGCGCGTGTGATGCGATGTGACTCAATGCGCATGCGATGCACATTAGTTGCAATG
Source organism: Tenodera sinensis (assembly GCA_030765045.1). Taxonomy (NCBI): domain Eukaryota; kingdom Metazoa; phylum Arthropoda; class Insecta; order Mantodea; family Mantidae; genus Tenodera; species Tenodera sinensis. The sequence goes on from CM060973.1 coordinate 47,976,094, forward strand.
TCGAGCGATGCATGCGTATGTGACGCAATGTAATACAACGCGCAGACGATGCGATGCACATGAGATGCGATATCAAGCGATGGCATGCGCATGTGACGCGACGTAACTCAATGCGCATGCGATTTATATAAGATGTGATATCAAGCGATGCCATGCTCATGTGATGCGACGTGACTTAATGCGCATCGCGACGCGATGCACATAAGATGCGATATCAAGCGATGCCATGCGAATGCGCCGCGATGTGTGTCAATGCGCATGCGATGCGATGCACATAAGATGCAATGTCGAGCGATGCCATGCGCATGTGACGCGAGGTGACTCAATGCGCATGCGATGCGATGCGCATTAGATGCGATGTCGAGCGATGCCATGCGTATGTGACGCGATGTGACTCAATGCCCATGCGACGAGATGCACATTAGATGCAATATCAAGCACTGCCATGCGCTTGTGACGTGATGTGACTCGAAAGCGCATGCGCCTCAATGCACAAAGGATGCGATATCAATCGATGCTATGCGCATGTGAAGCGATGTGGCTCAATGCGCATGCGATGCGATGCACATAAAATGCGATGTCGAGCGATGCCATGCGCGTGTGATGCGATGTGACTCAATGCGCATGCGATGCACATTAGTTGCAATGTCGAGCGATGCATGCGTATGTGACGCAATGTAACCCAATGCGCTGCGATGCGATGCACATAAGATGCGATATCAAGCGATGCCATTTGCATGTGACGCGACGTGACTCAATGCGGATGCGATGCAAAGCACATAAGATGCCACATCAAGCGATGTCATGCGGATGTGAAGCTACGTGACTCACTGCGCATGCGATGCGCTCCACTTAAGATGCGATATCAAGCGATGCCATGCGCGTGTGATGTGATGTGTCTCAATTCGCATGCGATGCACATAAGGTGCGATGTCGAGCGATGCATGCGTATGTGACGCGATGTAACTCAATGCGCTGCGATGCGATGTACAGAAGATGCGATATCAAGCGATGCCATGCGCATGTGCTGCGACGTGACTCAATGCGCATGCTATGCGATGCACATGAGATGCGATATCAAGCGATGCCATGCGCATGTGATGCGACGTGACTCAATGCGCATGCGATGCGATGCACATAAGATGCGATATCAAGCGATGCCATGCGCATGTGCTGCGATGTGACTCAATGCGCATGCGATGCGATGCACATAAGATGCGATATCAAGCGATGCCATACAAATGAGACGAGACATGACTCAATGCGTATGCGATGCGATGCACATAAGATGCGATTTGAAGCGATGCCATGCGCATGTAACCCGATGTGACTCAATGCGCATGCGATGCGATGCGCATTTGATGCGATGTCGAGCGATGCCATGCGCAGGTGACACGATGTGACTCACTGCGCATCCGTTGCGATGCACATAAGATGATATATCAAGCGATGCCATGCGCATGTGACGCGATGTGACTCAATGCGCATGCGATGCGATGCACATAAGATGCAATGTCGAGCAATACCATGGGCTTGTAATGCGATGTGATTCAATGCGCATGCGATGCGCTGCACATAAGATGTGATATCAAGCGATACCGTGCGTATGTGACGTGATGTGACTCAATGCGCATTCGATTCGATGCACATAAGATGTGATATCAAGCGATGCCATGCGCATCTGATGCGACGCGACCCAATGCGCTTGCGATGCACGTATGATGCGATATCAACCGATGCCATGCGCATGTAACCCGATGTGACTCAATGCGCATGCGATGCGGTACACATAAAATGCAATATCAAGCGATTTCATGCGCATGTGATGCGTCGTGACTCAATACGCATGCGGTGCGATGCACATAAGATACGATTTCGAGCGCATGTGAAGCGACGTAACTCAATGCGCTTGCCATGCGATGCACGTAAGATGCGATATCAAGCGATGCCATACGCATGTGACGCGATGTGACTGTCTGCGCATGCGCTGCACATAAGATGCGTTATCAAGCAATGCCATGCGCATGTGACTCGACGTGACTCAATGCGCATGCGATGCGATGCACATAGGATGCGATATCAAGCGATGTCATGCGCATGTGATGTGACGTGATTCATTGCGCATGTGATGCGTTGCACATAAGATGCGATATCAAGCGATGCCATGTGCATGTGACGCGATGTCGCTCATTGCGCATGCGATGCGATGCACATAAGATGCGATATCAAGCGATGCCATGCGCGTGTGACGCGATGTGACTCAATGCGCATGGAATGCGATGCATATAGGATACGATATCAAGCGATGTCATGCGCATGTGATGTGACGTGACTCATTCCGCATGTGATGCGTTGCACATAAGATGCGATATCAAGCGATTTCATGCGCATGTGATAGAACATGGCTCAATGCGATTGCGATGCGATGCACATAACATGCGCTCTCCAGCGATGCCATGGTCATGTGACTTGATGTGACTCAATGCGCATGCGATGCGATGTCGAGCAATGCCATGCGCATGTGATTCGATGTGACTCAATGCGCATGCGATGCGATGCACATATGATGCGATATCGAGCGATGCCATGCGCATGTGACGCGATGTGGCTCAATGCGCATGCGATGCGATGCACACAAAATGCGATATCAAGCGATTTCGTTCATATGATGCAACGTGACTCAATGCGCATGCGATGCGATGCACATGCGATGCGATGTCGAGTAATGCCATGCGTATGTGACGCGACGTGACTCAATGCGGTTGCGATGCCATGCACATAAGATGCGTTATCAACTGATGCCTTGCGCATGTGACGCGATGTGACTCAATGTGTGTGCGATGCGATGCACATAAGATGCGATATATAGCGATGCCATGCGCATGTGACGCGGCGTGACTCAATAAGCATGCGATGCGATGCACATAAGATGCGATATCAAGCAATTCCATGCGCATGTGACGTGAGGTGACTCAATGCGCATGCGATTCGATGCACATAAGATGCGATATCACGCGATGCCATGCGCATGTGATGCGACGTGACTAAATGTGCATGCGATGCGATTCACATGAGATACGATATCAAGCGATGCCATGTGCATGTGACGTGACGTGACTCAATGCGCATGCGACGAGATGCACATAAAATGCGATGTCGAGCGATGCCATGCGCGTGTGGTGCGATGTGACTCAATGCGCATGCGATGCACATAAGTTGCAATGTCGAGCGATGCATGCGTATGTGACGCAATGTAACTCAATGCGCTGCGATGCGATGCACATAAGATGGGATATCAAGCGATGCCATTTGCATGTGACGCGACGTGACTCAATGCGGATGCGATGCGAAGCACATAAGGTGCCACATCAAGCGATGCCATGCGGATGTGGAGCGACGTGAATCAATGAGCATGCGATGCACATAAGATGCGATGTCGAGCGATAGCAGGCTGGCAGCGAAGAAGAAACATCTACCTTTCTCTCTCACTCCTGGGCAGAAGCAGCGGCAGAGAGGCTGAGCGACGGACGGCGGACTTCGGCGGAGATCGACAGAGTTCGGGAGACAGCTGGAAGAGAGGCAGGCTTCACTCTGAAGCGAGCGGCCATGCGACACAGAGCTACCTTTTCTTTCAGCCCTTGCGACCTCCGAGACCTTCAAGACCGTCAACCGGCCCTGCTTATTTACCACACAGCCTACCGCAACCTTAATCCTTAACCCCCCATCCTGGTAGCCAGGTTTTTAACGCCCTCTGGAGACTTGTCTCCAGCCAAAAGAACGAAATTTCTGTAGTCTCCTTGGAGCTACACTTCGGCAGTTTTACAACTGTGGGCAATAAATACCGTGCTTTTCAGCAGCTACTCCGTAAACCCTACAACTAACCAGATTAATTATAAAAATTATTTTGTTGTTTAACGACGCTGTCAATTGCCAGGATCACATCAGCGTCGCCGGTGTGCCGGAATTTCGTCCCGCAGGAGTTCTTTTACATGCCAGTAAATCTACTGACATGGAGCTGTCGTTTTTAAGCACACTTAAAAACCATCGGCCTGGGCCGGGTTTGAACCCGCGACCTTGGGATCAGTAGGCCAGCGTCTAACCAACTGAGCCACCCAGACCGACACACACACAACTAACCAGTCCGAAAATGCCCAAGATACAGGCATCGACGACTAAACCTCCCAAACCCCCTCCAAACCCTGACACCCAACGCCACCCCAGCACAAGTACCAGGTCACACAATATCAGCGAAAGCAGTGAATCGTCCACCACAACACATGACACGAGCATAGAATCCACTACAGATTTAGGAAACCGGCTACACACACTCGCTAAAACTCAGCAACAAACACGAACTCACCCACCAGGCATCCCCCCTATCCCACATGGCTGTTTCACACTGTACGTAACAAACTGTCACCCAAAGGCACAAAGCGTATGGTTGGTAAAATCACTTATGTCAAAACATCAACACAATACCGAACATCTCACTAGGGCACAAAGGATCTACACCCCCAAAAATACGTTTGCACTGACATTCAAGACGCAACAGGCAGCAGTAACTTTTCAGCAGGGCATTCCACCGCACCACTTTGGAAAAACCGCTAAATACACGACAAAATTACCAGAACCCCAACCACAACAAACCACTGAAGAAAACAGACCAAGAAAAACACTAACTGCCGTATTAAAAGGGATCCCGTACGACATCCAAGATGAAGTACTATTACAGGACATACAGGAAAACTACCCAGAAGTGACCAGAACTATCAGAATCGTCAGCAGAGATAAACCTACACCACTCGTGCGAATTTTCACAAATAGCGTCGCCACCATACAAACCATACTAGCGGAAGGCGCTATAATACAAAACCAAATCTTCAGAGCAGAGCCCTCCAGGCACTCCGAAAGACACATGCCGTGCAAACAGTGTCAGCAATACGGGCACCAACGGGAACAATGTCCCGAAAGTCCCGTATGCTTCCATTGTGGAGACCATGCAGACACCAGGAGATGCATGCACGCTAGCAAACACAACGGACCATACTGCACGACATGCAGAAATACGGGACATTACACAGGCCAAGTCAAGTGCCCAATGTACCCGAGAACACCCCCCACTACAGCAACCCAAATCTCTGAAACTCATATCTTCCCCCACAATATCCCAGCAACCCCTAAACCACCCAAAACTACAACACAATGGCCAGAGCTCAACTTCCCACAAATACCCAGCAATAAGAAGGAAATGACGTCAAAAGAAACCCTAAGTACCGTAAAAAACATTATAACACAAACAGAAGACCAAATAAAAACAATGCAGAACCAGATCTACAACATCCACACAACAATAACCACGTTTATCCAAGAGTTAGCACAAAACCTCACGCAACAAATACTGTCCACCCTAATACCCCCACTTTACGACGCCACACCCCCACACCAACGTGCCAGACTACTCCACAACATAACCCAAACCGCGCAAAAAACACTAAAAATGGCAGTAAATACCGCCAAAGTTGGCAATCAACTAGCAATATTTATGCACAACTTACGGAAATAAAAAACAACAGGACAAAAATAAAAATAAAACATAACTAATAATGGCAGCCACAACAACAACAACAACCCACATTCGCCACAATATTAAATATTACATATAAATATCAACGGAATTAGCATCAAGCGACAACAGCTATATAACCTAATAACAGAACACGAAGCAGACATTATAACGGTAAATGAAACCAAACTAAATAAAAACAGACACTTCAACTTTCAACCCCTACAAATATTCAGAAAAGACAGAAACCAAGGAACTGGAGGTGGAGTAATGATCATGGTTAAGAAAGAATTAAATCCCAAGGAAATCAACACGCCCCCCATATTTCGAGAACAAGAGCTCCTGGTAATAGAAATACAAATTCAACGACAGAAACTTCACATCGCTACATTATACGTCCCGCCACAAGCAACATTCCCAACAGACACTCTCAAATTCCTCAATGACAACTTCCCGCGCCTCATTATCGCAGCAGACCTGAATGCAAACAACACGGAACTACTGGATGAAATCACAAACACAAACGGACGACAGCTGAAGAAAGTATTGGACAACACAGACTTAAAACTTGTCCTAGTACCAGGACCGACAAGACTAGGAACAGGCAACCAACAACCCACCTCCCCCGACAAAATAGTAACCTCCAAACTCACATTCCCCCAAATAGACGATATAACAACCGACGCACCACCAGACACAGACCACATACCAATCATTGTAACAATCAGGACCAATCCATGGAATACCGAAAGCAGAAGAACAATAACAACAAGCGACTTCACGAACGCCGACTGGGAACTATTCACACGCACAGCAGAACACCTATCAAACAACCTGATACCACAACCACCCACATCGTGCCAAGACATAGAACAATACGCGTCATCCATCACAGAAATAGTCACTCAAGCCCGCATTGCAGCAGTACCAATAAAAGCAATCACCATCAACCCCTACAGTAGACCACTTCCACCCAACATTAATCACCTAATAAAGAAGAAGAGAAAAGCCCACCGCCAATACATAAAGACACATCACCCACAAGACAAACGAATTCTAAATAAGCTACAAGAGGACGTAAAAAATGCCATCGAAGATCACAACCACAATAAATGGAACAACATGCTCGACAAATTAACACAAAACCACACACGAGACCCGGCAAAATTCTGGAGAATGATCAAAACCACAAAAAAGAAAGCATCACCAAACTACCCCATTAAACACAACGGCTATACAATACACGACACAAAAGAAAAACTAGAAATATTTCGGAAACACTACGACAGCATCTTCCAGACACCGCAAGACCCCAAATTTCACAAAACACATTACCAACACATAAACAGACATGTACAACAACAACAACAGCTATACACCCCACAATTCCCCGCAACAGAATTAGACCCCGCAAATAATGCTGAAAAACCCATTACTGAACAAGACGTAATAAACGCAATACCCAAAAACAAGAATACAGCCCCAGGACCAGATAATATAGCATATGTAATGCTTCGGAAACTACCAGCGACCACCATACAACACCTAGCAAACATCTATAACTTAATAATCAAACACGGATATCACCCCACTATATGGAAGAAAGCAAACATTCTACTTCTTGAAAAACCCGGAAAAGACAAGACAGACCCCAAAAACTACCGACCCATCTCTTTAACCTCCACATTCTCTAAAATACTGGAAAAAATAATAGTTCACCGAATAACAGAACTATGCCACAGCAGGAACCTAATACCACCAACACAAGCCGGATATAGAATGACATCACAATTCAAGACCAGCTTGTAGGAGTGATGTCGCAACTACAAGACAAATACAACAGAGGATTTACTACCGTCGCAACCTTCCTGGACATCCAGTCGGCATTCGACAGATGCTGGACGAATGGATTGCTGTTCAAATTAACAAACATGAACCTCTCACAACGACTTACCCGCTGGATAGCAAACTTCCTCACCGACAGAACAGCCAACATAAGAATAAATGGAGAAACGTCAAACCCAATCCACATGAAAGCCGGTACACCACACGGAAGTGTAATATCCGGACTGTTGTACATACTATTCACCTCAGACACCCCACAACCAATACACCCCTCAATACAACTCGCACAATACGCTGACGACACCGCCTATTGGTGCACCCACGCACAACTACTAGCCGCAAAAAACAAACTACAACAACAACTTAATCAATTCCTAAAGTGGACGAGGAAATGGAGGATAACAATCAATGTCCAGAAAACCCAAGCAATCACCTTCAGAAAAAAAAAAAAAGAAAAGAAAAACACCGAAATGTAACGATAAACTTCAATAACCAAGAAATAAAGTGCCAGAGAACCATCAAGTATCTAGGCACTAAAATCCACCACACCCTTGCCATAAAACCACATTACAACGAAATGTTGAGAAAAACTCGGCCAATACTTGGAACGATAGCCTACCTTGCTAAACTGAATAAACGCGGCCTCTCACCAAAAATACTACGCCACCTCTACATTGCCCTCATCCGTCCCAACCTGACATATGCTGCAGTAGCCACCATGCCACTCATCACACCAGAATCCATGAAGAAGATACAATCCTTCGAAAGAAAATGCCTACGGATCGCCTTCAAACTCCAACTCAACTTCAGAAACAGCCACATATACAACTACACAAACACCATGCCCATTGACCAACACATAGCCAAACTAATGCTCCAATACATCGACAATGCCCATACACGACCACACAGACGACGATTAATTAATACAGCACAGAAGATGAAAACCATTCCACCAAACCAGAACGAGAAAAACCCACCACTACTCACCCTCATCAGTGTGTACGACAAACAACAAGAAGACCAACAACAGAAACTACAAGACCTACTACAGCATCTAGCAAACATTTAATAAAAAAAAAAATAAATAAAAAAAATATATATATACATAAAAAAATATACACAATAAAAAAAATACAAAAACATTTTTATATCTTTAAAAAAAGAATCAAATTGCCCCAAACAAACCACAACAAACATAAATAAAAAGATGACAAGAGCCTGTTGCAGCAGCAACTAGAAATAAAAAACATCAATCAAATCGTCTTCTTGAATAGAAACGCCGGGATGTGTGACCTGGAAAAGAAAGAATCACCAAGAACAAACAGCACCACCCAAACTGACTGATCTCTGCCCCACTAAAAAACAAAAACTAAGCTAGGCTGAAGAGGGAACGCTCCCTAAGCAGCCCGGGCGTGCTTGCACGTCCAAATACCCGCATTCATTCGATGCCATGCGCGTGTGATGCGATGTGTCTCAATTCGCATGCGATGCACATAAGATGCGATGTCGAGCGATGCATGCGTATGTGACGCAATGTAAATCAATGCGCTGCGATGCGACGCTCATAAGATGCGATATCAAGCGATGCCATGCGTATATGACGCGATGTCACACAATGCGAATGCGATGCCATGCACAAAAGATGCGATGTCGAGCGATGACATGCGCATGTGGTGCGACGTGACTCAATGCACATGCGATGAGATGAACATAAGATGCGATATCAAGCAGTCATGAGTATGCGATGCGACGTGACTCAATGCGCATGCGATGCGATGCAGATAAGATGCGATATCAAGCGATGCCATGCGCATGTGGTGCGACGTGACTCAATGCACATGCGATGAGATGAACATAAGATGCGATATCAAGCAGTCATGAGTATGCGATGCGACGTGACTCAATGCGCATGCGATGCGATGCAGATAAGATGCGTTATCAAGCGATGCCATGCGCATGTGATGCGACGTGACTCAATGCACATGCGATGCGATGCACATAAGATGCGATATCAAGCGATGCCAGGCGCATGTGACGCGACGTGACTCAATGCGCATGGGATACGATGCACATAAGATGCGATATCACGCGATGCCATGCGTATGTGATGCGACGTGACTCAATAACCATGCGATGCGCTGCACACAAATCATGCAAATGTGACGAGACATGACTCAATGCGCTGCGATGCGATGCACATGAGATGCGATATCAAGCGATGCCATGCGCATGTGACGCGACGTAACTGAATGCGCATACGGTGCGATGCACATAAAATGCGATATCAAGCGATTCCATGCGCATGTGACGCGACGTGACTCAATGCGCATGCGATGTGATGCACATAAGAGGCGATATCAAGAGATGCCATGGAAATGTGACGGGACATGACTCAATGCACATGCGATGCGATGCACATAAGATGCGTTGTCGAGCGATGCCATGCGCATGTGACGAGACGTGACTCAATGCGCGTGCGTTGCGATGCACATAAGGTGCGATATCAAGCGATGCCATGCAAATGTGACGAGACATGACTCAATGCGCATGCCATGCGATGCATATAAGATGCGTTGTCGAGCGATGCCATGCGCATGTCATGGGATGCGACTCAATGCGCATGCGTTCAAATGACCATAAGATGCGATATCAGGCAATGCCATGCGCATATGATGCTAAGTGACTCAATGCGCATTGGATGCGATGCACATAAGATGCGATATCAAGTGATGCCATGCGCATGTGACGCGACGTTACTCAATTCGCATGCTATGCGATGCACATAAGATGCGATACCAAGCGATGCCATGCGCATGTGATGCGACGTGACTCAATGCGCATGCGATATGATGCCCATAAAATGCGATATCAAGCTATGCCATGCGCATGTGACGCGACGTGGCTCAATGCGCACGCAATGCGATGCACATAACGTGCGATATCAAGGGATACCATGCGCATGTGACGCGACGTGACTCATGCGCATGCGAGGCTCATAAGATGCGATGTCGAACGATGCATTCGTATGTGACGTGACGTGACTCAATGCACTGCGAAGCGATGCACATTGGAAGAGTTGTCAAGTGATTCCATGTGCATGTGATGCGAAGTGACTCAATGCGCATGCGATTCGATGCACATAAGATGCGATATCAAGCGATGCCATGCGCATGTGGCGTGATGTGACTCAAAAGCGCATGCGATGCGACGCACATAAGATGCGATATCAAGCGATGCCATGCGCATGTGACGTGATGTGACTGAAAAGCGCATGCGATGCGATGCACATAAGATGCGATATCAAGCGATGCCACGTGCATGTGACGCGATGTGACTCAATGCGCATGCGATGCGATGCACATAAGATGCAACACGAGCGATGCCATGCGCTTGTGATGCGATGTGACTCAATGCGTATGCGATGCACATAAGATGCGATGTCGAGCGATGCCATGCGCATGTGACGCGACGTAACTCAATGCGCATGCGATGCGATGCACATAAGATGCGATATCAGGCGATGCCATGCGCATGTGACGCGACGTGACTCAATGCGCATTCGATGCGATGCACATAAGATGTGATATCAAGCGATGTCATGCGCATGTGATGTGACGTGACTCTTTGCGCATGTGATGCGTTGCACATAAGATGCGATATCAAGCAATGCCATGCGCATGTGACGCGATGTGGCTCATTGCGCATGCGATGCGATGCACATAAGATGCGATATCAAGCGATGCCATGCGCGTGTGACGTGATGTGACTCAATGCGCATGGAATGCGTTGCACATAAGATGCGATATGAAGCGATGTCATGCGCATGTGATGTGACGTGACTCATTGCGCATGTGATGCATTGCACATAAGATGCGATATCAAGCGATTTCATGGGCATGTGATGCAACACGGCTCAATGCGCATGCGATGCGATGCACATAAGATTCGCTCTCCAGCGATGCATTGGGCATGTGACTCGATGTGACTCAATGCGCATGCGATGGAATGTCGAGCAACGCCATGCACATGTGATGCGATGTGACTCAATGCACATGCGATGCGATGCACATATGATGCGATATCGAGCGGTGCCATGCGCATGTGACGCGATGTGGCTCAATGCGCATGCGATGCGATGCACACAAAATGCGATATGAAGCAATTTCGTGCATATGATGCAACGTGACTCAATGCCATGCGATGCGATGCACATGCGATGCGATGTCGATTAATGCCATGCGTATGTGACGCGATGTGACTCAATGCGCTTGCGATGCGATGCACATAAGATGCCATATTAACTGATGCTTTGCGCATGTGAGGCGATGTGACTCAATGCGCATGCGATGCGATGCACATAAGATGCAATATCAAGCGATGCCATGCGCATGTGATGCGACGTGACTCAATATGCATGCGATGCGATGCACATGAGATGCGATATCAAGCGAAGCCATGTGCATGTGACGCGACGTGACTCAATGCGGATGCGATGCGAAGCACATAAGATGCCACAACAAGTGATGCCATGCACATGTGACGCGACGTGAATCAATGAGCATGCGATGCGATGCACAAAAGATGCCATATCAAGCGACGCCATGCGTATATTACGCGATGTCACTCAATGCGCATGCGATGCGATGCACAAAAGATGCGATGTCGAGCAATGTCATGCGCATGTGGTGCGACGAAACTCAATGCGCATGCGATGCGATGCACATGAGATGCGATATCAAGCGATGCCATTTGCATGTGACGCGACGTGACTCAATGCGGATGCGATGCGAAGCACATAAGATGCCACAACAAGTGATGCCATGCACATGTGACGCGACGTGAATCAATGAGCATGCGATGCGATGCACATAAGATGCCATATCAAGCGATACCATGCGCATGTGACGCTACGTGACTCAATGCGCATGCGTTGCGAAGCACATAAGGTGCGATATCAAGCGATGCCAAGCGCATGTGATGTGATGTAACTCAATGCGCTGCAATGCGATGCACATAACATGCGATATCAAGCAATGCCCTGCGTATACGAATCGATACCACTCAATGCGCATGCGATGCGATGCACAAAAGAAGCGATGTCGAGCGATGTCATGCGGATGTGGTGCGACGTGTACTCAATGCTCATGCGATGAGATGAACATAAGATGCGATATAAAGCAATGCCATGCGCATGTGACGCGACGTGACTCAATGCGCATGGGATACGATGCACATAAGATGCGATATCAAGCGATGCCAGGCGCAATTGACGCGACGTGGCTCAATGCGCATGGGATACGATGCACATAAGATGCGATATCACGCGATGCCATGCGTATGTGATGCGACGTGACTCAATAACCATGCGATGCGCTGCACATAAATCATGCAAATGTGACGAGACATGACTCAATGCGCTGCGATGCGATGCACATGAGATGCGATATCAAGAGATGCCATGGGCATGTGACGCGACGTAACTGAATGCGCATACGGTGCGATGCACATAAAATGCGATATCAAGCGATTCCATGCGCATGTGACGCGACGTGACTCAATGCGCATGCGATGTGATGCACATAAGAGGCGATATCAAGAGATGCCATGGAAATGTGACGGGACATGACACAACGTACATGCGATGCGATGCACATAAGATGCGGTGTCGAGCGATGCCATGCGCATGTGACGCGACGTGTCTCAATGCGCATGCGATCCGATGCACAAAAGATGCGATATCAAGCGATGGCATGCGCATATGACGAGACGTGACTCAATGCGCGTGGGTTGCGATGCACATAAGGTGCGATATCAAGCGATGCCATGCAAATGTGACGAGACATGACTCAATGCGCATGCCATGCGATGCACATAAGATGCGTTGTCGAGCGATGCCATGCGCATGTCATGGGATGCGACTCAATGCGCATGCGATCAAATGACCATAAGATGCGATATCAGGCAATGCCATGCGCATGTGACGAGACGTTACTCAATTCGCATGCTATGCGATGCACATAAGATGCGATACCAAGCGATGCCGTGTGCATGTGACGCGACGTGGCTCAATGCGCATGCAATGCTATGCACATAAGATGCGATATCAAGCGATGCCATGCGCATGTAACACGACCTCACTCAATGCACATGCGCCGCGATGCACATAAGATGCGATATCAAGCGACGCCATGCGAATGTGACGCGACGTGGCTGAATGCGCATGCGATGCGATGCACATGAGATGTGATATCAAGCAATGCCATGTGCATGTGTCGCGACATGACTCAATGCGCATGCGATGCAAAGCACATAAGATGCGATACTAGCGATGCCATGCGCATGTGACGTGATGTGACTCAAAAGCGCATACGGTGCGATGCACATAAGATGCGATATCAAGCGATGCCATGCGCATGTGACGTGATGTCACTCAAAAGCGCATACGATGCGATGCACATAAGATGCGATATTAAGCGATGCCACGTGCATGTAACGCGATGTGACCCAATGCGCATGCGATGCGATGCACATAAAATGCGATGTCGAGCGATGCCATGCGCGTGTGATGCGATGTGACTCAATGCGCATGCGATGCACATAAGATGCGATGTCGAGCGATGCATGCGTATGTGACGCGATGTAACTCAATGCGCTGCGATGCGATGCACATAATATGCGATATCAAGCGATGCCATGCGCATGTGACGCGACGTAACTCAATGCGCATGCGCTGCGATGCACATAAGATGCGATATCAAGCGATGACATGCGCATGTGACGCGATGTGACTGAATGCGCATGCGATGCGATGCACATAAGATGCGATTACAAGCGATGCCATGCGCATGTGACGAGACGTGATTCAATGCGCATGCGATGCGATGCACATAAGATGCGATATCAAGCGATGCCATGGAAATGTGACGAGACGTGGCTCCATGTGCATGCGATGCGATGCACATAAGATGCGTTGTCGAGCGATGTAATGCGCATGTGATGGAATGTGACTCAATGCGCATTCGATGCGATGCACATGAAATGCGATATCAGCTGATGCCATGCGCATGTGACGCGATGTGACTCAATGCTCTTGCGATGCGATGCGATGCAAATAAGATGCGATATCAAGCGATGCCGTGCGCATGTGACGTGACGTGACTCAATAAGCATGCGATGCGATGCACATAAGATGCGTTGTCGAGCGATGCCATGCGCATGTCATGGGAGGTGACTCAATGCGCATGCGATGCGATGCACATAAGATGCGATCTCAACTGACGCCATGCGCATGTGATGCGACGTGACTCAATGCGCATGCGATGCGCTGCACATAAGATGCGATATCAAGCGATGCCATGCGCATGTGACGCGACGTGACTCAATGCGCATGCGATGCGGTGCACATAAGTTGCGATATCAAGCGATGCCATGCAAATGTGACAAGACATGACTCAATGCGCATGCGATGCGATGCACATAAGATGCGTTGTCGAGCGATGCAATGCGCATGTGATGGGATGTGACTCAATGCGCATGCGATGCGATGCACATGAAATGCGATATCAGCTGATGCCATGCGCATGTGACGCGATGTGACTCAATGCTCTTGCGATGCGATGCAAATAAGATGCGATATCAAGCGACGCCATGCGAATGTGACGCGACGTGGCTCAATGCGCATGCGATGCGATGCACATGAGATGTGATATCAAGCAATGCCATGTGCATGTGTCGCGACGTGACTCAATGCGCATGCGATGCGATGCACATAAGATGCGATATCAAGCGACGCCATGCGCGTGTGATGCGATGTGACTCAATGCGCATGCGATGCACATAAGATGCGATGTCGAGCGATGCATGCGTATGTGACGCGATGTAACTCAATGCGCTGCGATGCGATGCACATAAGATGCGATATCAAGCGATGCCATGCGCATGTGATGCGAAGTGACTTAATGCGCATGCGATGCGATGCACATAATATGCGATATCAAGCGATGCCATGCGCATGTGACGCGACGTAACTCAATGCGCATGCGCTGCAATGCACATAAGAAGCGATATCAAGCGATGCCATGCGCATGTGACGCGACGTGACTCAATGCGCATTCGATGCGATGCACATAGGATGCGATATCAAGCGATGCCATGCAAATGTGACGAGACATGACTCAATGCGCATGCGATGCGATGCACATAAGATGCGTTGTCGAGCGATGCCATGCCCATGTGATGGGATGTGACTCAATGCGCATGCGATGCGATGCACATAAGAAGCGATATCAGGCGATGCCATACGCATGTGATGCGACGTGACTCAATGCGCATGCGATGCGATGCACATAAGATGCGATATCAAGCGATGTCATGCGCATGTGATGTGACGTGGCTCAATGCACTGCGAAGCGATGGACATAAGATGCGTTGTCAAGTGATGCCAAGTGCACGTGATGCGAAGTGACTCAATGCGCATGCGATTTGATGCACATAAGATGCGATATCAAGCGATGCCATGTGCATGTGGCGTGATGTGACTCAAAAGCGCATGCGATGCGACGCACATAAGATGCGATATCAAGCAATGCCATGCGCATGTGACGTGATGTGACTGAAAAGCGCATGCGATGCGATGCACATAAGATGCGATATCAAGCGATGCCACGTGCATGTGACGCGATGTGACTCAATGCGCATGCGATGCGATGCACATAAGATGCAACACGAGCGATGCCATGCGCTTGTGATGCGATGTGACTCAATGCGCATGCGATGCACATAAGATGCGATGTCGAGCGATGCCATGCGCATGTGACGCGACGTAACTCAATGCGCATGCGATGCGATGCACATAAGATGCGATATCAGGCGATGCCATGCGCATGTGACGCGACGTGACTCAATGCGCATTCGATGCGATGCACATAAGATGCGATATCAAGCGATGCCATGCGCATGTGACGAGACATGACTCAATAGGCATGCGATGCGATCCACATAAAATGCGATATCAAGCGATTCCATGCGAATGTGACGCAACGTGACTCAATGCGCATGCGATGCGATGGACATGAGATGCGATATCAACTGATGCCATACGCATGTGACGCGATGTGACTCAATGCTCTTGCGATGCGATGCACATAAGATGCGATATCAAGCTATGCCATGCGCAGGTAACGCGACCTCACTCAATGCACATGCGCCGCCTTGCACATACGATGCGATATCAAGCGATGCCATGCGCATGTGACGCGACGTGACTCAATAAGCATGCGATGCGATGCACACAAGATGCGATATCAAGCGATTCCATTCGCATGTGACGGGACGTGACTCAATGCGCATGCGCATGCACAGAAGATGCGATATCACGCGATGCCATGCGTATGTGATGCGACGTACTCAATTCGCATGCGATGCGATGCTCATGAGATGGGATATCAACCGACGCCATGTGCATATGCCGCGACCTGACTCAATGCGCATGCAACGCGATGCATTTAAGATGCGATATCAACTGATGCTATGCGCATTTGACGCGATGTGACGCAATGCGCATACGATGCGATGCACATAAGATGCGATATCAAGCGATGCCATGCGCATGTGGCGCGACGTGACTCAATAAGCATGCGATGCGATGCACATAAGATGCGATGTTGAGCGATGCCATGCGCGTGTGATGCGATGTGACTCAATGCGCATGCGATGCACATTAGATGAGATGCCGAGCGAGGCATGCGAATGTTACTTAATGTGCTGTGATGCGATGCACATAAAATGCGAAATCAGGCGATGCCATGTGCACATGACGCGATGTCACTCAATTAGCATGCGATGCGATGCACAAAAGATGCGATATCGAGCGATGTCATGCGCATGTGGTGCGACGTGACTCAATGCGCATGCGATGCGATGCACATGAGATGCGATATCAAGCGATGCCATGCGCATGTGACGCGAGGTAACTGAATGCGCATACGGTGCGTTGCACATAAGATGCGATATCAAGCGATGCCATGCGCATGTGATGTGAGGCGACTCAATGCGCATGCGATGCGATGCACATAAGATGCGATATGAAGCGATGCCATGCGCATGTGATGTGACGTGACTCAATGCGCATGCGATGCGATGCACATAATACGCGATATCAAGCGATGCCATGCAAATGTGACGAGACATGACTCAATGCGCATGCGATGCGATGCACATAAGATGCGTTGTCGAGCGATGCCATGCGCATGTCATGGGATGCGACTCAATGCGCATGCGATCAAATGACCATAAGATGCGATATCAGGCAATGCCATGCGCATTGGATGCGATGCACATAAGATGCGATATCAAGTGATGCCATGCGCATGTGACGCGACGTTACTCAATTCGCATGCTATGCGATGCACATAAGATGCGATATCAAGCGACGCCATGCGAATGTGACGCGACGTGGCTCAATGCGCATGCTATGCGATGCACATAAGATGCGATATCAAGCGATGCCATGCGCATGTAACGCGACCTCACTCAATGCACATGCGCCGCGATGCACATAAGATGCGATATCAAGCGACGCCATGCGAATGTGACGCGACGTGGCTGAATGCGCATGCGATGCGATGCACATGAGATGTGATATCAAGCAATGCCATGTGCATGTGTCGCGACGTGACTCAATGCGCATGCGATGCGAAGCACATAAGATGCGATACTAGTGATGCCATGCGCATGTGACGTGATGTGACTTAAAAGCGCATGCGATGCGATGCACATAAAATGCGATATCAAGCGATGCCATGCGCATGTAACGCGACGTGACTCAATGCGCATTCGATGCCATGCAGATAAGATGCGATATCAAGCGATGCCATGCAAATGTGACGAGACATGACTCAATGTGCATGCGATGCGATGCACATAAGATGCGTTGTCGAGCGATGCCATGCCCATGTGATGGGATGTGACTCAATGCGCATGCGATGCGATGCACTTAAGATTCGATATCAGGCGATGCCATACGCATGGGATGCGACGTGACTCAATGCGCATGCCATGCGATGCACATAAGATGCGATATCAAGCGATGCCATGTGCATGTGATGCGAGGTGACTCAATGCGCATGCGAAGCGATACCCATAAGATGCGATATCAAGCTATGCCATGCGCATGTGACGCGACGTGACTCAATGCGCACGCAATGCGATGCACATAGCTTGCGATATCAAGGGATACCATGCGCATGTGACGCGACGTGACTCATGCGCATGCGAGGCACATAAGATGCGATGTCGAGCGATGCATTCGTATGTGACGTGATGTGACTCAATGCACTGTGAAGCGATGCACATAAGATGCGTTGTCGAGTGATGCCGTTTGCGCATGAATGGAGTAACGAGGCAGATGTGTTACTCATGCGCTCTGCTATTAAGTAAATTTAAAGTGGTATAAATAAGTTTATTTGTATAGTGATTTATATAGAAGGCAAGATTATTGAAGTAGTAATCTGTGAGTATTTGAATAATTGCTATGAGAGAAGTAGTTTAAAAGTTATTGGTAGTTATAGATATCAAGTAACTGTATCATATAGCATAGCATTAGTGCATGTGCACCTGCAGTCAGCTGTGTGCTGCTGCATTGACCTTCACCGCATGCGCTGTTAAGCGGAAGTGCTGTACACTCGCGGCGCGCAGAAAACCAGTGTTTCTTGTTATATTTTATATTTCAATAAATATTTGTGGTATGGATGGAAGATTTAAAAGCCAGGATTAGTTTGCAAAGGGCTTCACCTAGAAGCGATGATAAGGGGCAAAAGGAAATAAAATTGGGAGGTGAAAAAGAAGAAAGGAGGAAAGAAGAGAAAGAGAAGAAGAAAGAAGATAAGAAGAATAAGGATGCAGGGATTATGGAAGTAAATAAAGAGGACAAGAAGAAAGAAGAAAAAGAATTAAGTGAAAAGAGAAAGGAAGAAGTAAAAGTTAATAAAATGGAGAATAGTAATGTACAAGATAAAGGTGGGGTGGAGGAAGAAACCAATAATGATTGTCTTGGAATGATGAAGTATGAAGATTATTGTAATGAAGCCAATTCCATATTGACTAATGATACAAGAATGGGAAGTAGATTAAAGGAAAGAGTTTTATTTCTTTTACAGGAAATGAGAAAAGAATTCTTTAAAGTAAATATTGAGAAAGGTAAAGCGGTAACGGAGGCCAAAGTGTGGAAAGAGGCGAAAGCAATAAAGCAAGAAACATCAAAAAGTTTTGCACATGTAGCAGCTACTCCAGTAATAACAGGAAAACAACAACAAGTAAGGAGGGCATTGGAGAAGAAAAAACATGTTGTTTTTATCTCATCAAAAACAAATATGGATATCAAAGAATTACAAGCAACAGTTACCAAGAATCTAAATCCAGCAAAAAATAAAATAAAAATTAGTAGTTGCAGACCAGTAGGAAATAATGTAATTTTAGAGATGGAAACAAAAGAGGACGTGGATAAAGTGATTAATAGTAAAGATTTATTGGAAAAAAATTTGAAAATTGAGGAGCCGAAGAAGAGAGATCCGCAAATCATTATGTACAATGTTTTGACAGGAGTTTCAAATGAGGAGTTGAAGGAAAATCTGTATCATCAGAATTTTGAGGATCGTATGACGAAAGAAGAGTTTGGTAAACAATTTTTGTTGAAATTTAAAACAGGACCAAGAAATAGAGCTACAGTGCATCATGTTGCTGCAGTCTCAGCAAAATTATGGAAACAAATTGTGGAAATGGAAAGAGTATATATTGGTTTTCAAGCAGTTAGTGTAAAGAATTATGTTTCTGTACCACAGTGCTTGAATTGTTATAATTATGGACATGTGGCAAAAACATGCAGAGAGGAAAGGAAAACGTGTGGAAATTGTGGAGAATATGATCACCAGAGGAAGGATTGTCAAAAGTCAGCGCAAAATATTTGTGTTCCCTGCACAAGAAGAAAGAAGACCTGTGGAGGAAAAGGAAATTGTTCAACATACAATATGATGTTGGAAAGAATAATTTCTAGAATTGATTATGGATAATAAAGCTTCAAAGTATCCCTTAGCAGTAAAAAAGAACAGAAATACTCCATGTAGGATAAGGAGAAATATTAAAAGAGTAATAGAATATAAAAAAAGAAAAGATAATTTAAGTGATAAAAATTGTAAAGTAGAAGAAGAGATAGAAATAGAAAAAAGTGTACTAAATAAGAATGTTAGGGAGAATTATAAAGAGGAAGAATTGAGAAATATAATATGTGTCGAGGCTATAGTACATAATGAACCAAAACAAAGTAGGTTAAATAATATAGATAATAAAGAAAAGATAAATCAAAGGATTCCGAAATTTATAAATTTTGAGAAAAAAGAAGTTCTAATACATCAAGATGTAATAGAATATGATAATATATGTATAGAGCATGAGGAAAAAGAGAATGTAAATTTAGTAGTTGAACAAGGAAGTGAGAAAAGTAAGGAAAAGAAAAGTGAAAATGAAAATGTTAAGGAAATTTATCAAAATTTTGAGCTAATGTTAAAATTAAGTAGACTTGAAGAACCTAAAACATTGATGGCAGCCTTAAGACTTGTTGTGCGAAAATTATATGAAAATGGAGATAAAATTACTTTTACGATCCCAAATGCCATAGATAAAATGGAATTAAGAACAAAAAATTTATCAACCAATGCAGAGGATCTAAAAGATTTATTAGACAAAGCTTTTGAAAGAAGAGGAGAAATTTTGGACTTGGAAGAACTGTATAATGATTTCGTATTATGCTATGGAAGGGTGGTATTTGATTCGTCAGCAAATTGGCCTTATTGCTACGTGCAGACCAGACATCCGGGGACAATTAGAAAAATGAAACAAGTAAAAGAAAAGCCAAAGGAAATTATAATTATTAATAAACAGACTGATACAGTATTTAAACCAAAACCAATATCTTGTAAAATAAATACTAAAAAAATTCCGAGCAGAATTAATAAATCAGATAATGTGATAGGATCTTGTATATCGGCCATTAATACAAGTAATAAGATAAACTTAAATCAGAAGAATAAAGTAACCCAAGTGAGGAAACCCATAACAAAACGAAAATTTTTTAACCATAATATGGCAAAGGAAGTGGATGAAAATAGACAAAATTTTGCTAAATTAAGAACAAATGTTTTTAGCGGACTAAGTTTTAAAAATTTATCATGGAAATAAATTTGAGAATAGCTCAGATAAATGGGCAAAGAAGCAAATTAGTTATGGGGGAAATTAGAAAATTAATAGAAGAATTAAAATTGGATATAATCTGCATTCAGGAACCGTATGTTGTACATTCTAATATTCCTTTTATGCCCTTGAGATCAAGACAAATATTATCTTCGAAAAATGCAATGGCAGCAATAGTAATTATTAATGAAAGTTTGGAAATAGTAAATATAGCACAGTTTTTGGATACGCATGTAAATTGTATTGAAATTATAAGCAGGCAAGGTAGTTTTATATTAGCAAACTATTATTTTCAATATAGTTGGGACATTGAACCTTTTTTAAATAAATTGCAAAATATTCAAAATAAATTTAGAGATAAAGAAATTATACATGTTTGCGATTGCAATGCAAAGTCTACATGGTGGTATAGTAAAAATCCCGACGAAAGAGGAGAGAAATTGGAAGAAATTATTTCGGAATTGAATTTATATGTAATGAATAAATCTGGAAATCCTCCAACATTTCAAAATAGAGCAGGGGCGGAGGAAAATATAGATATTACTTTAGCTTCTAGCAATGCGGAGAAAAAAATCATTAATTGGAGGGTCACACAAGGTCAAACAACAAGTGATCATAATTTGATTTATTTTGACTTTCTGCTGGAGCAGAAGATACTTCAAGAAGATGTAGAAATAAGATATAATTTTAAAAGGGCAAATTGGGAACAAATGAGGCAAGAATTTAAAGAATTAGAATTACAATATACGGGATTATCAGTTGATTTTGATGCAAGAAACCTAACAGAAGCTATTAATCTAGCGGTATCAAGATCTGTTCCGAAATTAAAGATTTTTAATACTAAAGAGAAAATCTGGACAAATAAGTTACAGAAGCAAAGGTCAATAACCAGGAAATTGAGAAGAATTTATCAAAAATCGAACATATATATGGAAAGAGAAGAAAATTTGAGGAAATATAGGGAAGCCAAAAATAAATATAAATTATTATTAGAAGATACAAGAAAACAATACTGGGAGAAATTTGTTGAGCAAAACTTAAAAACGGATATCTGGGGACAACCATATAAAATCATCATGGATAAAATCAAGAAACCGGAAATATTAACAACTTTAGATAAAGGAAATGGACAAATGACAGAAAGTGGGGAAGAATCGGTAAAATTATTGTTACATACGTTACTGCCAGATGATAATCAGGAAGAGGATAATGATATTCATGTGGCAAGAAGAAATCAGATGAATTCGCGGTATAAAGGAAGTGTTGTTTATCCATTTGATTTGATGGAAATAAAATTAATTCTTGAAAAATTGAAAAAGAAAAAGGCACCTGGTCCAGATGGTATTATAAATGAAGTCTTATATAATCTACGGGAAGAAATAATTTTATTTTTGTATTTTTTATTTAATGACTGTTTAGTCAGAGGAAGATTTCCAAATATTTGGAAGGAAGCCAAAGTTGTGATCTTAAGTAAAGGAGCAGATAAAGATAGAACACAACCAAAATCTTTTAGACCAGTATGCTTGTTAAATTCTTTAGGCAAAATATTTGAACAATTAATTTATAAAAGGATG
Organism: Tenodera sinensis; assembly: GCA_030765045.1. Classification (NCBI taxonomy): domain Eukaryota; kingdom Metazoa; phylum Arthropoda; class Insecta; order Mantodea; family Mantidae; genus Tenodera; species Tenodera sinensis. The sequence continues at coordinate 47,999,320 of CM060973.1, forward strand.
ATGGAATTTAGAATAATGATAGGGATGAATATGAAACAATTTGGATTCAGGAAAGGATATTCAACTGAGGATGCTATTTTAAAAGTACAAGATATTGTGTTAAAAAGCTCAAAAAATTATGTAATTGGAATATCTGTGGATATATCTGGTGCTTTTGATAATTTATGGTGGCCGTATTTTTTTGGCATCTTAAGAGAGAAGGAATATCCAGGTACCATATATAATTTATTAAAAGATTATTGTCTAAATAGAGAAGCATACATTGGAGGCTCAAATTACGACATTAGGAAGCAAATTACTAAAGGCTGTCCTCAGGGTTCTATTTTGGGGCCCCTTTTTTGGGATATTTTGTCAGAAAGTCTCTTGGAACAATTGGAAAATGATGGAAATGTTTTAGATATAATTGCGTATGCTGATGATATTGTGATAATGGTGGATGGGCAAAGCAGAAGGGAATTGGAAATTAAAGCGAAGGAAGTTACTGCAAAATTATCAAATTGGTGTGAAATAACCAAATTAAAAATTGCACCAAATAAATCAAATTATTTGCTCTTAAAAGGAAACTTAAAAAGGGATCCAACAATAAAAATTAATAATCAAAATATTCGAAGAGTAAAAGAAGTTAGATATTTGGGGATAATGTTGGATGAAAAATTTAATTTCAGAAAACATACAGATTATATTAGGCAGAAATCTGAGAAAATAATGTTAAAATTGGCAAGAATTACAAAATTAAATTTTGTACTTCCCTTACAGACCATACAAATTTATCACAATACAATCTTTGCCTCAATTATTACTTATGCTGCAGCAGTTTGGGCGGAAAGAATGGATAATGTGCAAATTAAAATGCTGCTAAGAAGAACCCAAAGAAAGATCTTATTAAGGCTAACAGGAGCAGTAAATACAACACCCACAATGGCACTGTTAGTCTCTACAGCAATATGGCCCATTGATCTATTGGTAAAATTAAAGGGAGCAAAATTCTGGCTAAAGAAAGGAAATTTAGAAAAAGTTTATAAAATTAGTGGTGTAAGAACAGATAAAATTTGGGAAGTAAAAAATGCTTTGAAAAATAAATGGCAAAATGAATGGTCGGAATGTGCTGTAGGTAGAAGAGTTTATGGATTTTTCCAGAATATTAGAGAAAGATTAAAATTAAATTTCATTCAACCAACAAAAGGATTCATTCATTATATAACTGGACATGGACCATATAAAACATATTGGAAAAAAATAAAAAAAACGAATTCTGATATATGTAATATCTGTCAAGTACAAGATAACCCGGAGCATGCGATCTTTGAATGCGAAAGGTATGAAACTATGAATGTAGAAGAAAGGCATCAATTAGGAGGATATTATATAAATGATATAATTAGAAATCCAAATTTAATTGAAAAACTACAGTTTTTAACCAATTATGTTAGTAAAAAAGCTTGGGAAACTGAAAACATCGAGGTAGAATGGATTGAAAATGAACAAATTGAAATAGATGAGATAAGAAGATCTTCTAGATTACGAGACAGGCAGAGAAGAGGAAACGTAGCACTGTTGCAGGAGAAGGAGGAGTCCAGCCAGGGGAAGATGTAAATGAACTTATTTATACAAATGTAAATAAATTTTTAATATATAGTGCTGGTTACCAGTATTGGTATTTTGTTTTTTTAACCAGTTGTCCAGTCGCTGGAAACCAGTGGCATAGAGTTATAAGATAGCTGGAAGTTTTTAGGTTTATTTAAATTAATGTTTTCTTTTTTAGAATAGTGTAGATGTCTTAGTTATTTTCTTGTTAGTAGAATTAGATTTGCTGGAAACCAGTAACTTTAGGAAATTTTATGTTTTTGTTGTAGCTTTCTTTTGTTTTGTAGTTAGAAATTCTGAAACATATATTATAATGATGATTGTATATTAATAATTTTGGTTAAATAAATAGAAAATTTGAATAAATGCCCCGGTATAGTTGTCAAGGTGCCGGGGTATAATATTCAGATTTTATTTTATTTTATTTTATTTTATTTTATTTTATTTTTGTCGAGTGATGCCATGTGCATGTGATGCGAAGGGACTCAATGCGCATGCGATGCGATGCACATAATATGCGAAATCAAGCGATGCCATGCGCATGCGACGCGACGTAACTCAATGAGCATGCGATGCGATGCACATAAGATGCAATATCAGCCGATGCTATGCGCATGTGACGCGACGTGACTCAATGCGCATTCGATGCGATGCACATAAGATGCGATATCAAGCGATGCCATGCGCATGTGACGAGACATGACTCAATGCGCATGCGATGCGATGCACATAAGAAGCGTTGTCGAGCGATGCCATGTGCATGTGATGGGATGTAACTCAATGCGCATGCGATGCGATGCACATAAGATGCGATATCAAGCGTTTCCATGAGCATGTTATGCGAAGTGACTAAATGCGCATGCGATGCGATGCACAAAAGATGCGATGTCCAGCGATGTCATCCGCATGTGGTTTGACGTGACTCAATGCACATACGATTAGATGAACACAAGATACGATATCAAGCGATGCCATGCGCAAGCGACGCGACGTGACCCATGCGCATGCGATGCACATAAGATGTGATGTCGAGCGATGCATGCGTATGTGACGTGATGTAACTCAATGCACTGCGAAGCGATGCACATAAGATGCGTTGTCGAGTGATGCCATGTGCATGTGATGCGAAGGGACTCAAAGCGCATGCGATGCGATGCACATAAGATGCGATATCAAGTGATGCCATGATCATGTGACGCGTTGTGACTCAATGCGCATGCGCTGCGATGCACATTAGATGCGCTATCAAGCGATTCCATGCGCATGTGACGCGACGTGACTCAATGCGCATGCGATGCACATAAGACGCGATGTCGAGCGATGCATGCGCATGTGACGCGATGTAACTCAATGCGCTGCGATGCGATGCATATAAGATATGTGACGCGTTGTGACTGAATGCGCATGCGATGCGATGCACATAAGATGCGATATCAAGCGATGCCATGCGCATGTAACGCGACGTGACTCAATGCACATGCGATGCAATGCACATAAGATGCGATATCAGTCGATGCCATGTGCATGTGACGTGATGTGACTCAAAAGCGCATGCGAAGCGATGCATATAGGATGCGATATATAGCGATGCCATGCGCGTGTGATGCGATGTGGCTCAATGCGCATGCGATGCGATGCACAAAGGATGCGATGTCGAGCGATGCCATGCGCGTGTGGTGCGACGTGACTCAATGCGCATGCGAGGCGATGCACCTAAATGCGATATCAAGCGATGCCATGCGCATGTGATGCAACGTGACTCAATGCGCATACGACGTGATGCACATAAGATGCGACATCAAGCGATGCCATGTGCATCGGATGCGAAGACACTCAATTCGCATGCAATGCGAAGCACATAAGATGCCATATCAAGCGATGCCATGCGCATGTGATGCGACGTGACTCAATGCGCATGCGATGCGATGAACATGAGAGGCGAATTCTAGCCATGCCATGGAAATGTGACGAGACATGACTCAATCCGCAAGCGATGCGATGCACATAGGATGCGACATCATGCGGTGCTATGCGCATGTGACGTGATGTCACTCAATGCGCTGCGATGCGATGCACATATGATGCGATATCAAGCGATGCCATGCGCATGTGACGCGACGTGACTCAATGCGCATGCGATGCGATGCACATAAAATGCGATATCAAGCCATACCATGCGCATGTGACGCGATGTGACTCAATGCGCATGCGATGTGATGCACATAAGATGCGATTTCAGCGGTGACATGCGATGTGACTCAATGCGCATTCGATGCACATAAGATGCGATATCAAGCGATGCCTTGCAAATGTGACGAGACATGACTCAATCCGCAAGCGATGCGATGCACATAGGATGCGACATCATGCGGTGCTATGCGCATGTGACGTGATGTCACTCAATGCGCTGCGACGCGATGCACATATGATGCGATATCAAGCGATGCCATGCGCATGTGACGCGACGTGGCTCAATGCGCATGCGATGGAATGCACATAAGATGCGACACCGAGCGATATTTTGCGCATGTGACGCGACGTGGCTCAATGCGCATGCGATGGAATGCACATAGGATGCGATATCAAGCGATGCCATGCGCATGTGACGTGATGTCACTCAATCCATATGTGATGCGATGCGCATAAGATGCGATATCAAGCGATGCCATGCGCATGAGACGCGATGTGGCTCAATCCGCATACGATGCGATGCACATAAAATGCGATATCAAGCGATGCCATGCGCATGTGAACCGACGTGACTCAATGCGCATGCGATGCACATGAGATGCGAAATCAAGCGATGCCATGTGCATGTGACGCGACGTGACTCAATGCGCATGCGATGTGATGCACATATGATGCGTTGTCGTGCGATGCCATGCGCATTTGATGCGATGTGACTCAAATCGCATGCGATGCGATGCACATAAGATGCGTTGCCGTGCGATGCCATACGCATATGATGCTATGTGACTCATTGCGCATGCGATGCGAAGCACATAAGATGCGATATCAAGCGATGCCATGGGCATGCGCTGGGACGTGACTCAATGCGCATGCGATGCGAAGCACATAAGATGCGATGTCGAGAGATTCATGCGCATGTGACGCGATGTGACATAATGCGCTGCGATGCGAAGCACATAAGATGCGATATCAAGCGATGCCATGCGCATGTGACGCGATGTGAATCAATATGCATGCGATGCGATGCGATGCACATAAGATGCGATGTCGAGCGATGCCATGCGCATTTGATGCGATGTGACTCAAATCGCATGCAATGCGATGCACATAAGATGCGTTGCCGTGCGACGCCATACGCATGTGATGCTATGTGACTCATTGCGCATGCGATGCGAAGCACAAAAGATGCGATATCAAGCGATGCCATGGGCATGCGCCGGGACGTGACTCAATGCGCATGCGATGCGAAGCACATAAGATGCGATGTGGAGAGATTCATGCACATGTGACGCGATGTGACATAATGCGCTGCGATGCGAAGCACATAAGATGCGATATCAAGCGATGGCATGCGCATGTGACGCGATGTGAATCAATATGCTTGCGATGCGATGCACCTAAGATGCGATGTCGAGCGATGCCATGCGTGTGTGATGCGATGTGACTCAATGCGCATGCGATGCACTTAAGATGCGATGTCGAGCGATGCCATGCGCATGTGATGCGAATTGACTCAATGCGCATGCGATGCGATGAAGATGAGAGGGGATATCAAGCAATGCCATGCGCATGTGGCGCGACGTGACTCAATGCGCATGTGATGCGATGCACATAAGATGCGATATCAATCGATGCCATGCGCATGTGACGCGACGTGACTCAATGCGCATGCGATGCGATGCACATCAGATGGGATATCAAACGATATCTTGCAAATGTGACGAGACATGGTTCAATGCGCATGCGATGCGATGCACATAAGATGCGATATCAAGCTCTGCCATGCGCATGTGACTCAATACGCATGCGATGCGATGCAGATAAGATGCGATATCAAGCGGTGCCATGCGCATGTGACGCGATGTGGCTCAATGCGCATGCGATGTGGTGCACATAAGGTGCGATGTCAGCGGTGCCATGCGATGTGACTAAATACGCATTCGATGCACATAAGAAGCGATATCAAGCGATGCCTTGCAAATGTGACGAGACATGACTCAATGCGCATGGGATGCGATGCACATAAGATGCGACATCAAGCGATGCCATGCGTATGTGACGCGAAGTGGCTCAATGCGCATTAGATGGAGTGCACATAAGATGCGATGTCGAGCGATGTCATGCGCATGTGGTGCGACGTGACTCAATGCGCATGCGATGAGATGCACATAAGATGCGATATCAAGCGATGCCATGCGCATGTGACGTGATGTGACTCAATCCATATGTGATGCGATGCACAGAAGATGCGATATCAAGCGATGCTATGCGCATGTGGCGTGATGTCACTCAATGCCCTGCGATGCGATGCACATATGATGCGATATTAAGCGATGCCATGCGCATGTGACGCGATGTGGCTCAATCCGCATACGATGCGATGAACATGAGAGGCGATATCAAGCGATGCCATGCGCATGTGACGCGACGTGACTCACTGCGCATGCGATGCAATGGACATAAGAAGCGATATCAAGCGATGCCAGGCGCATGTGGCGCGACGTGACTCAATGCGCATGCGATGCGATGCAGATAAAATGCGATATCAAGCGATGCCATGCGCATGTGAACCGACGTGACTCAATGCGCATGCGATGCACATGAGATGCGAAATCAAGCGATGCCATGTGCATGTGACGCGACGTGACTTAATGGGAATGCGATGCAATAAAATAAGATGCGTTGTCGTGCGGTGCCATGAGCATGTGATGCGATGTGACTTAAATCGCATGCGATGCGATGCACATAAGATGCGATATCAAGCGATGCCATGCAAATGTGACGAGACATGAGTCAATGCGCATGCGCTGCGATGCACATTAGATGCGATATCAAGCGATGCCATGCAAATATGACGAGACATGACTCAATGTGCATGCGTTGCGATGCACATAAAATGCGATGTAGAGCGATGCAATGCGCGTGTGATGCGACGTGACTCAATGCGCATGCGATGCGATGAACATGTGAGGCGAATTCTAGCCATGCCATGGAAATGTGACGTGATGTGACTCAATCCGCATGCGATGCACATAAGACGCGATATCAAGCGATGCCATGCGCATGTGGCGTGATGTCACTCAATGCGCTACGATTCGATGCAAATAAGATGCGATATCAAGCGATGCCATGCGCATATGACGTAATGAGGCTCAATCCGTATGTGATGCGATGCACATAAGATGCGATATCAAGCGATGCTATTAGCATTTGGCGTGATGTAGCTCAATCCGCATGCGATACGATCCACATAAACTGCGATATCAAGCGATGCGGTGCGCATGTGACGCGACGTGTCTCAATGCCCATGCGATGCGATGCACATAAGATGCGATATCAAGCGATGCCATGCGCATGTGACGGGACGTGACTCAATGCGCATGCGATGCGAAGCACACAAAATGCGATATCAAGCGATTCCATGCAAATGTGACTAGACATGGCTCAACGCGCATGCGATGCGATGCACATAAGTTGCGATGTAGAGCGATGCAATGCGCGTGTGATGCGACGTGACTCAATGCGCATCCGATGCGATGAACATGAGAGGCGAATTCTAGCCATGCCATGGAAATGTGACGTGATGTGACTCAATCCGCATGCGATGCACATAAGACGCGATATCAAGCGATGCCATGCGCATGTGGCGTGATGTCACTCAATGCGCTACGATTCGATGCAAATAAGATGCCATATCAAGCGATGCCATGCGAATGTGACGCAATGTGACTCAATACGCATACGATGCGATGCACATAAGATGCGATATCAAGCGATGCCATGCGCATGTGACGCGATGTGACTCAATGCGCATGCGATGCGATGCACATAAAATGTGATATCAAGCCATGCCATGCGCATGTGACGTGATGTGACTCAATCCGCATGCAATGCGATGCACATAAGATGCGATATCAAGCGATGCCATGCGAATGTGACGCAATGTGACTCAATACGCATACGATACGATGCACATAAGATGCGATATCAAGCGATGCCATACGCATGTGACACGACGTGCCTCAATGCGCATGCGATTCGAGGCACATAAGATACGATGTCGAGCGATGCATGCGCATGTGACGCGATGTGACACAATGCGCTGCACATAAGATGCGCTATCGAGCGATGCCATGCGCATGTGACGCGATGTGGCTCAATGCGCATGCGATGCAGTACACATGAAATGCGATGTCGAGCGATGTCATGCGCATGTGGTGCGATGTGACTCAATGCGCATGCGATGCGGTGCAGACGACAGGCAATATTAAGCGATGCCATGCGCATGTGACGCGACGTGACTCAATGCGCATGCGATGGGATGCACATAAGTTGCGATATCAAGCGATGCCATGCGCATGTGACGTGATGTCACTTAATCCATATGTGATGCAATGCACATAAGATGCGATATCAAGCGATGCTATGCGCATGTGGCGTGATGTCACTCAATGCGGTGCGATGCGATGCACATGTGATGCGATATCAAGAGATGCCATGCGCTTGCGACGGGACGTGACTCAGTGCGCATGCGATGCGAAGCACATAAAATGCGATCTCGAGAGATGAATGCGCATGTGACGCGATGTGACACAATGCGCTGCGATGCGATGCACATAAGATGCGATATCAAGCGATGCCATGCGCACGTGACGCAATGTGGCTCAATGCGCATGCGAAGCGATGCACATAAGATGCGATATCAAGCGATGCCATGCGCATGTGATGCGACGTGACTGAATGCGCATGTGATGCGATGAACATGAGAGGCGATATCAAGCGATGCCATGCGCATGTGACGCGACGTGACTCAATGCGCATGCGATGCGATGCACATAAGATGCGATATCAAGTCATGCCATGCGCAAGTGACGCGACGTGGCTCAATGCGCATGCGATGGGATCCACATAAGTTGCGATATCAAGCGATGCCATGCGCATGTGACGTGATGTCACTTAATCCATATGTGATGCGATGCACATAAGATGCGATATCAAGCGATGCTATGCGCATGTGGCGTGATGTCACTCAATGCGGTGCGATGCGATGCACATGTGATGCGATATCAAGCGATGCCATGCGCTTGCGACGGGACGTGACTCAATGCGCATGCGATGCGAAGCACATAAAATGCGATCTCGAGAGATGAATGCGCATGTGACGCGATGTGACACAATGCGCTGCGATGCGATGCACATAAGATGCGATATCAAGCACTGCCATGCGCATGTGACGTGATGTGACTCAATGCGCATGCGATGCGATGCACATATGATGCGATATCAAGCGATGCCATGCGCACGTGACGCAATGTGGCTCAATGCGCATGCGAAGCGATGCACATAAGATGCGATATCAAGCGATGCCATGCGCATGTGATGCGACGTGACTGAATGCGCATGCGATGCGATGAACATGAGAGGCGATATCAAGCGATGCCATGCCCATGTGACGCGACGTGACTCAATGCGCATGCGATGCGATGCACATAAGATGCGATATCAAGTCATGCCATGCGCATGTGACGTGATGTGACTCAACCCGCATGCAATGCGATGCACATAAGATGCGATATCAAGCAATGCCATGCACATGTGATGCGACGTGACTCAATGCGCATGCAATGAACATGAGATGCGAAATCAAGCGATGCCATGCGCATGTGATGCGATGTGACTCAATGCGCAGGCGATGCGATGCACATAACTTGCGATATCAAGCGATGCCATTAGCATGTGATGCGGAGTGACTCTGCGCATGCGATGCGTTGCACATACGATGCGATATAAGTGATGCCATGCGCATGCTACGCGCTGTGACTCAATGCGCATGCGACGCGATAAACATAAGATCCGATATCAAGCGATGTCATGCGCATGTGACGCGACGTGACTCAATAAGCATGGGATGCGATGCACATAAAATGCGATATCAAGTGATGCCATTCGCATGTGACGCGACGTGACTCACTGCGCATGCGATGCAATGCACATAAGATGCAATATCAAGCGATGCCATGCGCATGTGACGCGACGTGACTCAATGCGCATTCGATGCGATGCACATAAGATGCGATATCAAGCGATGCTATGAGCATGTGATGCGACGTGACTCAATGGGCATGCGATGCGATGCACATAAGATGCGATATCAAGCGATGCCATGCGCATGTGACGCGATGTGACTCAATGCGCATGCGATGCGATGCACATATGATGCGATATCAAGCGATGCCATGCGCATGTGACGCGATGTGACTCAATGCGCATGCGATGCACTTAAGATGCAATGTCGAGCGACGCCATGCGCATGTGATGCGACGTGACTCAATGCGCATGCGATGCGATGAAGATGAGAGGTGATATCAAGCAATGCCATGCGCATCTGACGCGACGTGACTCAAAGCGCATGCGATGCGATGCACATTAGATGCGATATCAAGCGATGCCATGCAAATGTCACGAGACATGGCTCAATGCGCATGTGATGCGATGCACATAAAATGCGATGTCGAGCGATACCATGGGCATGTGATGCGATGTGGCTCAGTGCGCCTGCGATGCACATAAGTTGCGATGTCGAGCGATGCATGCGCATGTGACGCGATGTGACACAATGCGCTGCGATACGATGCACAGAAGATGCGATATCAAGCGATGCCATGCGCATCTGACGCGACGTGACTCAATGCGCATGCGATGCACATAAGATGCGATGTCGACCGATGTGACGGGCATGTGGTGCGACGTGACTAAATACGCATGCGATGCGATGCAGATAAGATGCGATTACTAGCGATGCCATGCGCATGTGACGCGACCTGACTCAATACCCATGCGATGCGATGCACATAAGATGCGATATCAGGCGATGCCTTGCGCATGTGATGCGACGTGTCTCAATGCGCATGCGATGCGATGATCAAGAGAAGCGATATCAAGCGATGCCATGCGCATGTGACGCGACGTGACTCAATAAGCATGCGATGCGATGCACATAAAATGCCATATCAAGCGATGCCATGCCCATGTGACGCGACGTGACTCACTGCGCATGCGATGCAATGCATATATGAGGCGATATCAATTGATGCCATGCGCATGTAACGCGACGTGGCTCAATGCGCATCGATGCGATGCACATAAAATGCAATATCTAGCAATGCCATGCGCATGTGGCGCGACGTGACTCAATGCAAATGCGATGCGATGCACATAAGATGCGATATCAAGCGATGCCATGCGCATGTGATGCGACGTAACAAATGCGCATGCGATGCGATGCATAATAAGTTCCGATATCAAGCGATGCCATGCGAATGTGACGCGATGTGACTCAATGGGCATGCGATGCGATGCACATAAGATGCGATGTCGAGCGATGACATGGGCGTGTGATGCGATGTGACTCAATGCAAATGCGATGCACATAGGTTGCGATGTCGAGCGATGCATGCGCATGTGACGCGATGTGACACAATGCGCTGCGATGCGATATCAAGCGATGCCATTGGCATGTGACGCGATGTGACTCAATGGGCATGCGATGCGATGCACATAAAATGCGATATCAAACGATGTCATGTGCATGTGGCGTGATGTCACTCAATGCGCTACGATGCGATGCACATAAGATGCGATATCAAGCGCTGTTATGCGCATATGACGCGACGTGACTCAATACGCATGCGATGTGATACACTTAAGATGCAATATCAAGCGATGCCATGCGCATGTGACGCGACGTAACTCGATGCGCATGCGATGCGATGCACATAAGATGCGATATCAAGCGATGCCGTGCGCTTGTGATGCGACGTGACTCAATGCGCATGCGATGCACATGAGATGCGAAATCAAGCGATGCCACGTGCATGTGACGCGATGTGAATCAATGCGCATGCGATGCGATGCACATAAGATGCGTTGTCGTGCGATGCCATGCGCATGTGATGCGATGTGACTCAAATCGCATGCGATGCGATGCACATAAGATGCGATATCAAGTCATCCCATGCGCATGTGACGCGCTGTGACTCAATGCGAATGCGATGCACGTAAGATGCGATATCAAGGGATGCCATGCGAATGTGACGCGACGTGACTGATTAAGCATGCGATGCGTTGCACATAAGATGCCACATCAAGCGATGCCATGCGCATGTGACACGACGTGACTCAATGCGCTTGCGATGCGATGCACATAAGATGCGATATCAAGCGATGCCATGTGCATGTGATGCGACGTCACTCAATGTGCATGCGATGCACATGAGATGCGAATTCAAGCGATGCCATGTGCATGTGACGCGACGTGACTCAATGCGCATGCGATGCGATGCACATAAGATGCGTTGTCGTGCGATGCCATGCGCATGTGATGCGATGTGACTCATATCGCATGCGATGCGATGCACATAAGATCCGATATCAAGCTATGCCATACGCATGTGATGCGAAGTGACTCAATGCGCATGCCGTGCGATGCACATAAGATGCGATATCAAGTGGTGCCATGCGCATATGACGCGCTGTGACTTAATGCGAATGCGATGCACATAAGATGCGACATCAAGGGATGCCATGCGCATGTGACGCGACGTGACTCAATAGGATGCGATGCGATGCACATAAGATGCGATATCAAGCCATGCCATCCACATGTGATGCGACGTGGCTCAATGCGCATGCGATGCGATGCACATGAGATGCGATATCAAGCGTTATCATGCGCATATGACGTGATGTGACTCAATGCGCTTGCGATGCGATGCAGATAAGATGCGATATCAAGCGTTATCATGTGCATATGACGTGATGTGACCCAATGCGCTTGCGATGCGATGCACATAAGATGCAATATCAAGCGATAGCATTCGCATGTGACGCGATGCGGCTCAATGCGCATGCGATGCCCATAAGATGCGATGGCGAGCGATGCCATGGGCATGTGACGCGACGTGACTCAATGCGCATGAGATGCCATGCACATAAGATGCGATATCAAGCGATGTTAGCTCATCGGATGCGATGTGGCTCAATACGCATACCATGCGATGCAAATAAATGCGATAAGCGATGTCATGCGCATGTGACGCAATGTGACTCAATGGACATGCGATGCGATGCACATAAGTTGCGATATCAAGCGATGCCATGCGCATCGGATGCGATGTGGCTCAATACGCATGCCGTGCGATGCACATAAATGCGATAACAAGCGATCCCGTGAGCATGGTATACGATGTGACCCAATACGCATGCGATGCCATGCACATAAATGCGATAACAAGCGATGACAAGCGCATGTGACGCAATGTGACTCAATGGGCATGCGATGCGATGCACATAAGATGCGATATCAACCGATGCCACGCTTGTGACGCGATGTGACCCAATGCACTTGCAATGCGATGCACATAACATGCGATGTTGAGCGATGCATTGCGCATGCGACGCGATGTGACTCAATGCGCATGCTATGCGATGCACATGAGATGCGATATAAAGCGATGCCATGCGCATGTGTCGCGATGTGACTCAATGTGCATACGATGCGATGCACAAAAGATGCGATATCAAGCGGTGCCATGCGCATGTGACGCGATGTGGCTTAATGCGCATGCGAAGCGATACATATGAGATGCGATATTAAGCGATGGCATGCGCAAGTGACGCGATGTGACTCAATACGCTAGCGAATTGTTGCACATAAGATGCGATATCAAGCGATGCCATGGGCATGGGATGCAATGTGGGACAATGCGCATGCAATGCGATGCACATAAGATGCGATAAGAGGGGATCCCAGGCGCATGTAATGCGATGTGGCTCAATGCGCATATGATGCGATGCACATATGCTGCGATATCGAGCGATGGCTTTCGCATAAGGCGCGAGGTGACTCAATGCGCTTGCGAAGCGATGCACATAAGATGCGACATCAAGCGTTGCCATGCGCATGTGACGCGATCAGACTCAATGCGCATGCGCTGCAATGCACATAAGAGGTTATATCAAGCTATGACATGCACATGTGATGCGATGCGATTCAATGCGCATGCGATGCAATGCACATATGATGCGATGTCGAGCGATGCCATGCGCATGTGACGCGATGTGACTCAATGCGCATGCGATGCAATGCACATGAGATGCGATATAAGACGTTGCCATGCGCATGTGACGCAATGTGACTCAACATCCATGCGATGCGATGCACATAAGATGCGATATCAAGCGATGCCATGCGCATGTGCAGCGATGTGAATCAATGCGCATGCGTTGCGATGCACTTAAGATGCGATATGAAGGGATCCCATGCGCATGTAATGCGATGTGGCTCAATGCGCATACGATGCGATGCACATAAGAGCGATATCAAGCCTTGCCTTGCGCATTTGACGCGATGTAACACAATGCACATGAGATGCGATGCACATAAGATGCCATATAATGCGATGCCATGCTCATCGGATGCAATGTGGCTCAATGCGCATGCCATGCGATGCACATAAATGCGATAAGCGATGCCATGAGCATGTGACGCAATGTGACTCAATAGGCATGCGATGCGATGCACACAAGATGCGATATCAAGCCATGCCTTGCGCATGTGGCGTGGTTTAACACAATGCGCATGTGATGCGATGCACATAAGATGCCGTATAATGCGATGCCATGCTCATCGGATGCGATGTGGCTCAATACGCATGCCATGCGATGCACATAAATGCGATAAGCGATGCGATGAGCATGTGACGTAATGTGACTCAATAGGCATGCTATGCGATGCACATAAGATGCGATATCAACCGATGCCACGTTTGTGACGCGATGTGACCCAATGCACTTGCAATGCGATGCACATAAGATGCGATTTCGAGCGATGCCATGCGCATGTGATGAGATGTGACTCAATGCGCATGCATTGCGATGCACATAAGATGCGATATCAAGCGATGCCGTGCGCTTGTGATGCGACGTGACTCAATGCGCATGCGATGCACATGAGATGCGAAATCAAGCGATCCCACGTGCATGTGACGCGACGTGACTCAATGCGCATGCGATGCGATGCACATAAGAAGCGTTGTCGTGCGATGCCATGCGCATGTGATGCGATGTGACTCAAATCGCATGCGATGCCATGCACATAAGATGCGATATCAAGTCATCCCATGCGCATGTGACGCGCTGTGACTCAATGCGAATGCGATGCACATAAGATGCGATATCAAGGGATGCCATGCGAATGTGACGCGACGTGACTGATTAAGCATGCGATGCGTTGCACATAAGATGCCACATCAAGCGATGCCATGCGCATGTGACACGACGTGACTCAATGCGCTTGCGTTGCGATGCACATAAGATGCGATATCAAGCGATGCCATGCGCATGTGATGCGACGTGACTCAATGTGCATGCGATGCACATGAGATGCGAATTCAAGCGATGCCATGTGCATGTGACGCGACGTGACTCAATGCGCATGCGATGCGATGCACATAAGATGCGTTGTCGTGCGATGCCATGCGCATGTGATGCGATGTGACTCAATGCGCATGCGATGCGATGCACATAAGGTGCGATATCAAGTGGTGCCATGCGCATGTGACGCGCTGTGACTCAATGCGAATGCGATGCACATAAGATGCGATATCAAGGGATGCCATGCGCATGTGACGCGACGTGACTCAATAGGATGCGATGCGATGCACATAAGATGCGATATCAAGCCATGCCATCCACATGTGATGCGACGTGGCTCAATGCGCATGCGATGCGATGCACATGAGATGCGATATCAAGCGTTATAATGCGCATATGACGTGATGTGACTCAATGCGCTTGCGATGCGATGCACATAAGATGCGATATCAAGCGTTATCATGCGCATATGACGTGATGTGACTCAATGCGCTTGCGATGCGATGCACATAAGATGCAATATCAAGCGATAGCATTCGCATGTGACGCGATGCGGCTCAATGCGCATGCGATGCACATAAGATGCGACATCAAGCGTTGCCATGCGCATGTGACGCGATCAGACTCAATGCGCATGCGCTGCAATGCACATAAGAGGTTATATCAAGCTATGACATGCATATGTGATGCGATGCGATTCAATGCGCATGCGATGCGATGCACATATGATGCGATGTCGAGCGATGCCATGCGCATGTGACGCGATGTGACTCAATGCGCATGCGATGCAATGCACATGAGATGCAATATAAAACGTTGCCATGGGCATGTGACGCAATGTGACTCAATATGCATGCGATGCGATGCACATAAGATGCGATATCAAGCGATGCCATGCGCATGTGCAGCGATGTGAATCAATGCGCATGCGTTGCGACGCACTTAAGATGCGATATGAAGGGATCCCATGCGCATGTAATGCGATGTGGCTCAATGCGCATACGATGCGATGCACATAAGAAGCGATATCAAGCCTTGCCTTGCGCATTTGACGCGATGTAACACAATGCACATGCGATGCGATGCACATAAGATGCCATATAATGCGATGCCATGCTCATCGGATGCGATGTGGCTCAATGCGCATGCCATGCGATGCACATAAATGCGATAAGAGATGCCATGAGCATGTGACGCAATGTGACTCAATAGCCATGCGATGCGATGCACACAAGATGCGATATCAAGCCATGCCTTGCGCATGTGGCGCGGTTTAACACAATGCGCATGTGATGCGATGCACATAAGATGCCGTATAGTGCGATGCCATGTTCATCGGATGAGATGTGGCTCAATACGCATGCCATGCGATGCACATAAATGCGATAAGCGATGCGATGAGCATGTGACGCAATGTGACTCAATAGGCATGCGATGCGATGCACATAAGATGCGATATCAACCGATGCCACGTTTGTGACGCGATGTGACCCAATGCACTTGCAATGCGATGCACATAAGATGTTATATCAAGCTATGACATGCACATGTGATGCGATGCGATGCACCTATGATGCGATGTCGAGCGATGCATGGCGCATGTGACGCGATGTGACTCAATCCGCATGCTATGCAATGCACATGAGATGCGATATAAAGCGATGCCATGCGCATTGACGCGATGGTACTCAATGCGCATGCGTTGCGATGCACATAAGATTCGATATCAAGCGATGCCATGCGCATGGGTTGCGATGTGACTCAATGCGCATGCGATGCGATGCACAAAAGATGCGAGATCAAGCGATGCCATGCGCATGCAATGCGATGTGGCCTAATGCGCATACGATGCGATGCACATAAGATGCGATATCAAGCGATTCCTTGCGCATGTGACGCGATGTAACACAACACGCATGCCATGCGATGCACATAAATGCGGTAACAAGCGATGCCAAGCGTATGTGACGCAATGTGACTCAATGGGCATGCGATGCGTTGCACTTAAGATGCGATATCAAGCGATGCCATGCGCATGTGACGCGATGTGACCCAATACGCATGCAATCCCATGCACATAAATGCGATAACAAGCGATACCAAGCGCATGTGACGCAATATGACTCAATGGGCATGCGATGCGTTGCACTTAAGATGAGATATCAAGCGATGCCATGCGCATGTGACGCGATGTGACCCAATGCACTTGCAATGCGATGCACATAAGATGCGATATCAAACAATTCGATGCGCATGTGATGCGATGTGACTGAATACACATGCAAAGCGATGCACATAAGTTCGATAAAAGGCAATGCCATGCGCATGTGACGCGATGTGACTCATTGCCTATGCGAAGCGATGCATATGAGATGCGATATTAAGCGATGGCATGCGCATGTGACGCGATGTGACTCTATGCGCTAGAGATGCGTTGCACATAAGATGCGATATCAAGCGACGCCATGCGCATGGGATGCGATGTGACTCAATGTGCATGCAATGCGATGCACATAAGAAGGGATCTCAAGCGCATGTAATGCGATGTGGCTCAATGTGCATACGATGCGATGCACATAAGCTGAGATATCGAGCGATGCGATGCTTGTGACGCGATGTGACCCAATGCACTTGAATTGCGCTGCACATAAGATGCAATGTCGAGCAACGCCATGCGCATGTAACGCGATCAGACGCAATGCGCATGCGATACAATGCACATAAGATGTTATATCAAGCTATGACATGCACATGTGATGCGATGCGACTCAATGCGCATGCCATGCGATGTACATAAGCTGCGATATCAAGTGATGCCATGCGCATGTGACGCGATGTGGCTCAATGTGCATACGATGCGATGCATATAAGCTGCGATATCAAGCGATGGCTTGCGCATAAGGCGCGATGTGACTCAATGCGCTTGCGATGCGATGCACATAAGATGCGACATCAAGCGATGCCATACGAAACAGATGCGATGTGAATCAATGCGCATGCGATCCACATAAGATACGATATCAAGCGATGGCATGCGCATGGGACGCGATGTGACTCAATGCGCATGCGATGCACATAGGATGCGATGTCGAGCGATGCCATGCGCATGTGGAGCGATGTGACTCAATGGACATGCGATGCGATGCACATAAGATGCGATATCAAGCGATGGCATGCGCATGTGACGCGATGTGACCCAATGCACTTGCAATACGATCCACATAAGATGCGATATCAAACGATGCGATGCGCATGTGATGCGATTCACATAAGATGCGAAATCAAGCGATGCCATGCGCATGTGAGGCGATCTGACTCCATACGCATGCTCTGCGATGCACATAAATGCGA
The DNA here is from genome assembly GCA_030765045.1 of Tenodera sinensis. Taxonomy (NCBI): domain Eukaryota; kingdom Metazoa; phylum Arthropoda; class Insecta; order Mantodea; family Mantidae; genus Tenodera; species Tenodera sinensis. The sequence continues at coordinate 48,017,878 of CM060973.1, forward strand.
TAAATAGCGATTCCATACGCATGTGAGGCAATGTGACTTAATGGGCATGCACATGCGATGCACATAAGATGCGAAATCAAGCGATGTCACGCTTGTGACGTGATGTGACCCAATGCACTTGCAATGCGGTGCACATAAGATGCGACATCAGCAATGCCATGCGCATGGTATTCGTTGTGACTCAATGCGCATGCGATGCGATTCACTTAAGATGCGATATCAAGCGATGCCATGCGCATGTGATGCGACGTTACTCAATGCGCATGCGATGCGCTGCAAATAGGATGCAATAGCAAGCGATACTATGCGCATGTGACGCGATGTGAATCAATGCGCATGGGATGCACATAAGATGCAATATCAAGCGATAGCATGCGCATGTTACGCGATGTGACTCAATGCTCATGCGATGCACATAAGATGCGATATCAAGCGATGCCATGCGCATGTTTTGCGATGCACATAAGATGAGATATCAAGCGATGCTATGCGCATGTGACGCGATGTGACTCAAGACGCATGCGATGCCATGCACATAAATGCGATATAAACGGATGCCATGCGCATGTGCCGCAACATGACTCAATGGGCATGCAATGCGATGCACTTAAGATGCGATATCAAGCGATGCCATGCGCATGTGACTCGATGTGACCCAATGCACTTGCAATGCGATGCACATAAGATGCAATATCAAACGATGCGATGCGCATGTGATGTGATTCACATAAGATGCGAAATCAAGCGATGCCATGCGCATGTGACTCGATCTGACTCCATACGCATGCGATGCAATGCACATAAGATGTTATATCAAGCTATGACATGCACATGTGATGCGATTCAATGCGCATGGGATGCGATGAACCTATGATGCGATGTCGAGCGATGCATTGGGCATGTGACGCAATGTGACTCAATGCGCATGCGATGCGATGCACATGAGATGCTATATAAAGCGATGCCATGCGCATGTGATGCGATTTGACTCAATGCCCATGCAATGCGATGCACATAAAATGCGATATCAAGCGATGCCATGCGCATGTGACGCGATGTGACTCAATGCGCATGCGAAGGGATGCATATGAGATGCGATATTAAGCGATGGCATGCGCATGTGACGCGATCCCCTCCGAAGGAGTGTCGCCTTGTCGTGCCGGAGGGGCTCAGTAACTGAACCAGACGGCCTACTAAGTGTTCTTTCGACTACTGTTAGGCAAGAGGTGAGGGGAAGCAAAGAACATTCCAAACGGGTAGATGGGGCTCGGTACTCTTGGTCGACAACTCATCTAGGAGAAGAGGACTCTGAAATCAAACTCCCCCAGGGGCTCCTACTACGGTAGGTACGGGTTTGGCGTACCCGGGGCCCCGAGCCATACTCTCGATTGGGTTCCTCCAAGAAGTGAGAGGGCACATGCGAAACGCCCAATCAACTTTGGTCCACTTTTGTGTTTGACCTCCCACCTGTTACCTCCCTGTACACAGTCTGATGGATAACCTACGCGCGGGTCGTCGGAGGATGGGGTGAAGCAAGGGGTGACTGAGTAATCGCGTAAGTCCCAGCCCCTGGTTATTATGTAGGATCTGTGTGCGTATCCGCTGATAAAGGTCAGTCCCGGTGAGGGGCCATTGCATGAGCTGATGCACTCCTGAAGGCGATTGGGTCCCTCTGTCTATACATTGGGAGGTGAGACCCTAGGGTGAGCAAGGTCCAGGCCAGGACTCTCACCTAAGCCGGGGTGGCGCCCAGGATGTGAGCATGCCATCGGAGACATCTGCAATGGTGGAGGATAACATCGCCATGAGTACGAAAACTCATAACAAAACCAAACAAAGTAAAGTCTTGGTAAAGGAAGAAGCAGAGTCGAGTGGTCCTTGCTACTTAGTCATATCTAGAACTGAGGGAGATAAAAAATTTCTATCGGTGAGCCCATTTAAAATTCAAAAGGGTTTGGGTAATATTGCTGGTCCAGTAAAATCATGCAGTAGATCTCGCAATGGAACGCTCCTGGTTGAAGCACATTCAGCTACCCAGGCAGCTAAGATATTGAAAGCGAACATGCTAGCAAGTTATCCAGTACGCGTCGAGATGCACAGAACCTTGAACTCCTCGCGCGGTGTGATAAATACCCGTGCATTGGAAGGATTATCCAATGAGGACATTCAAGAGAATCTGACGGAGCAAGACGTCATACACGTTTACTGGGTTCAACGTAAAGAAGGTGGTGAGTTGAAGCCAACTAAAACCCTGTTCCTGACCTTTGATCGGGTAGATCTCCCGCAAAGGATTAAGGAAGGGTATGAATCCATCGAAGTTAGGCCGTTCATCCCGAACCCACTCAGGTGTTTTAAGTGCCAGCGCTTTGGACATACAAGTGAGCTTTGTAAGGGACTAGCTACATGCCCTCAATGTGGAGATGAATCCCACGATGGTGCATGTACTACAGCTCCTTCATGTGTGAACTGCAGAGGTGAACATCCGTCTAGTTCCCGAGACTGCCCCCGCTTTGTAGAGGAAAGAGCGATCCAAGAGATACGGGTTAAAGAGAAGGTGCCCTTCTCAGAAGCCCGGAAGCTCCTGCGTCTACGCCAACCCTCTGTTCCCAGATCCGGAACCTATAGCTCAGTCGCAGCTAAAGCGGTAGCGAGCAGAGAGATCGCAACTCAGACCAGCGATTTCAATGGGGCAACAATTTCTGAAAAAACACTTGTTGCCCGTAGCTCTATACGAAAGCCTTCAAAATCAGCGCGCACATCTGTATCAACGTGTACAAAATCTGTTGGTGAAAAAAACTCAACTGTTCGATCACCAACGAAAATGCCAAACTCGACACAGAAGACTAGCAAACCTGTTATTTACAATGCCTCGCCGATAAAGTTTAAGAAGAACTACACAAAGAACGATTTCCTCAAGGAAGATAAGGCTCATCCCAGTACATCAAAGGGATATAGGATTCCAAGGAGATCTCCTCGAAGATCCTCTTCTGGGGAATCTTCAGGGGTGGACTCAGACCGACGTCTTTCATCTTCGCCGGTCCCCATTAGCAACCGGTTCGAGACACTCGAACCCAGGTTTGCTGTGGGAAGACGCACGTCCTCGGCAGAGGACATGGATTTGCACCAATCTGCCCACACTGGGAGACCCCCAGTGGAAAAGAGGCGCGAAAAAGCGTCCGAAAAGAACGTCAGCCCAAGAGACAGAAGGGCTAAATTAGTTCGACAACCGCCTGCTCCAAAGTAATGAAGAGTTACCTTGGAATTACCTATCCCATACACAATGCAATATGGCTATCCTACAATGGAACGTACGTGGCATTCGAACTCAAAGGCCAGAACTTGAGCTCTTGCTCAAAGAAAACGAACATCTGGTCGCATGTTTGCAAGAGACTAAGCTGCGTCCTCGAGACGCTTTCCATCTAAGGCGATACACCCCAGTACGGTGTGATGTTATACCAGAAGAGGGTGTTCCGGCACATGGCGGCGCTATGATACTTGTGAGAGATGACGTGTATATGCAATCTCTACCATTGCACTCTGATATACAATCAGTTGCTGTATGGATTAAACTGCCAAACATTCATTTCACCATCTGTAATGTTTATTTGCCTCCGTCCCATGACTTCTCGCACATTGATTTAGAAGATCTAGTTTCCCAGTTGCCAACACCGTTTCTGTTGGTGGGAGACTTCAATGCGCACGACCCACTTTGGGGTTCAAGTCGCGCTTGTGCGAGAGGTGCACTCATTTCCGATCTTTTGGACAGTCACAACTTAGCTCTCCTCAACACTGGAGAGCCTACATTCATTTCGGACTCTCACAATAGTTTCTCGCATCTTGACCTTGCAGTTTGTTCACCTCAGTTGGCAGTCTCCTTACAATGGAATGTCATCTCTGATTTACACTCTAGTGACCACTTCCCATGTCTTATTAATCTCTTGACGCAACATACATATTCCACACGTATGCCCAGATGGCCTTTGGACCATGCCAACTGGAACCTTTACACCCAGTTGGCTGTCTTTACGTACAACGAGCACGACTCAGTGAATAATTTGGCGCAGCATCTCACGGAGACGATTCTCTCTGCTGCTGAACAATCGATTCCGCGGTCGACTACACACCCCCGTCGATTTCCCGTCCCCTGGTGGACGGAAGAATGTCGGAATGCCATTCGTGCTCGAAGGCGTGCACTTAGGGCTTTCCAACGTCACCCTACTTTGGAAAACCTAATCGAATACAAGAAAATGCGCGCGAGGTCCAGACAAGTCATTAAGGATAGCAAAAAGTCATCATGGAGCAAATTTGTAGCTTCATTTAACCGACACACACACCTTCCTCGGTTGTGTGGGATAGATTAAGACGTGTTGCAGCTAAAACGACCCAAATACCAATAGCGGGACTAAAAACAGCCACAGGAGCTGTTGTTGATTCATTTGAAGTGGCCAATACCTTCGGCAGTGCTTTCGTACAAGTGTCTAGCTCGGAAAACTACTCCCCTGAGTTCCTTCCAATTAAAACTCAGGTGGAATCTCAAGGCTTCTCGTTTCGTTCTAGAAACGTAGAAGATTACAATCGCCTTTTCACCATGGCAGAGCTGGAGTATTCCGTGAAATCTTCGCGATGTTCAGCACCAGGACCGGACGGTATTCATGTACAAATGTTACAACGGCTCTCTCCTGAAGGTAAGGCATTCCTGCTCGAGGTCTACAATCGTGTTTGGGTTGACAGTATACTCCCAGAAAATTGGCGGGAGGCCACCGTTTTTCGCATCTTGAAGGCTGGAAAGGACCGTCATCTTCCCTCCAGCTATCGTCCTATTTCCCTCACCAGCTGCGTTTGCAAGGTGATGGAACGCATGATCAATGGACGATTGGTATGGTGGTTAGAAAGACGTAACCTACTGACTAACATCCAGTGTGGTTTTCGACGACGCCGTTCAACTGTTGACCATCTTGTGTCAATATCGACACAGATAATGGACGGCTTTATGAAGAACTGTCAAACCGTTGGCATATTTTTCGATCTTGAGAAGGCTTAGGATACGTGCTGGCGAGTAGGGATTCTACGTTCCCTGTATGCCTGGAACATACGTGGACGCCTACCACTTTTCATTCAGGAGTTTATGAAGGACCGCTTTTTCCGAGTAAGGGTCGGCTCGGTGTTTTCTAATTCTTTTGTTCAGGAGGAGGGAGTACCTCAGGGTTCGGTGCTAAGTGTCACGCTCTTTGCTATAGCAATTAACTCCATCTGGAAATGTGTTCCACCTGGAGTTTCGTCATGCCTATTCGTAGACGATTTCGCTGTCTATTGCACTTCTCAGCGCACGGCGTTTTTACAACGGCGCCTGCAGCAATGTTTGGACAACCTTAGAGAATGGAGCGTGAAAAACGGCTTCCGTTTCTCAACTGAGAAGACAATCTGCGTTAATTTCTGGCGCCGTAGGAGACGATTACCACCTTCGCTCCGCTTTGGTCCATATATACTTCCCTTCGCAGAAGAGACGCGCTTCCTGGGTTTGATCTTGGACAGGAAGCTTAGTTGGTCGTCGCATATTGCACAGCTAAGAGCGAGATGTGACCGTTCCCTAAATATTATGCGAGTACTGAATGGCAAATCGTGGGGAGCGGATCGGACAATTTTGTTGCGAATATATCGCGCATTGGTTCGATCCAAGCTAGACTATGGGTGTATTGTTTATTCGTCAGCACGACCATCTGTGCTGAGAAGATTAGACGTGGTCCATAATAGGGGCATCCGCATTGCAACAGGAGCTTTTCCAACAAGCCCAGTGGTGAGCCTTTACGCCGAGTCCGCAGAACCTCCTCTGCAATATCGGCGTGAGATTCTCTTGGCAAATTATGGTTGTGCGCTTAGATGTATGCCTAAGCACCCAACGTTCGCTTCTTTTTTCACCACCACGCTAAGAGAACGATATAGAAATAGCTCCCTTAATCCAAAGTCTGCGGGGTTCCGTTTCCAAGAGCTCCTAGTGAAGCTTGGAGTGGAACTGCCTGTGATGTTTGCCAAGGGCGAGAGACTTTACCCCCCTTGGCTATCTGGTACGCCCCATGTAGATCTTGGGATCACCATACACCAGAAGTCCACGATGCCTATTTCAAGTATCCGCACGTGTTTCTTAGAATTTTTGTCAGGCTACTCTGACCGTCGATATATTTACACCGATGGGTCAAAGGGCTCTAACGGTGTTGGATGTGCTTATGTTTATGGAAGCGAACCATATACATTCGGTTTTCCAAATAGCACCTCCATTTTTACTGCAGAGCTTTATGCAATTTATCGAGCCGTTTTGTATGTTCGCCGTCGTAAATTAGGTGACTGCCTGATTTTGAGCGATTCCCTTAGTGCACTGCAGAGCCTTTGTCAGTTGTACAACCCCCACCCTATTGTACAACGTATCCAGGATGCCCTCCATGTTTTACACGCTTCTGGCGTTGACGTGGTGTGTGCATGGATTCCTGGTCACGTAGGTTTGCCGGGGAATGAAATGGCAGATTTAGCAGCAAAGACGGCAACTACAGAACCCAGTATTACCATCTCACGTGTTACTTCGGAAGACTTTAGGCTTGAAGTGCGGAGAGCGGTGCTGTCGTCCTGGCACGACGAGTGGTCAAGTCTCCGCGGTAATAAGCTTAGAGAAGTGAAAGAACTTCCGATAAACTGGGTAACTTGCTGTCGCACATCTCGTCGCGAGGAGGTTAGTTTGGCTCGATTAAGAATAGGGCACTGCAATTTTTCGCATGGTTACCTATTTAAAAGGGACCCTGCGCCTCTATGTCCGCTGTGTGACAACCTTTTGTCAGTTCGCCACGTGTTGCTAGAGTGTTGCTCTCTAGCGCACCTTCGGGATTCTCTGCAGCTGCCTGCCAGACTTGCAGAAGTTCTAGCGGACGACAAAACAGCGGTTGATAGAGTTTTTAATTTTTTAGCGGAGTGTAATATCAATTTGAGGATTTAGAATTTTTTAATTATCTGTTTCTGCTTTTGGACATATTTATCACCTTGTTTCATATCTGGCTATGGCCACTGCTTTTTACCTTTGTATATTTTGTTGTTTCTAGTATTTTTATTTTTTGAGTGAAATTTAAACCTGGCTATTGCCATGAATCTTTTAAGGGCGCTGATGACCTTGAAGTTGAGCGCCCTTAAACCAAATCCAAATCCAAATCTGACACCGAAACCGCCACCACGTCCGGACATACGAGACAAACGACACGCACGACCCGGTCCCACAAACACGACATCAGCAGCAACTCTAGCGACTCTTGTACACTCAACACCAGCACCGAATCAATCCCCAGCGCCTCACGCTCTCAGCAACCGCCCCGCCCAAACACACCAGCAGTACCACACGGCCATTTCCCCATATACATACTGAATTGCGACCCCGAGAAGCACAATGCCTGGCTCGTAAAATCACTTCTAGAGAAACACCAGCAACCGGCAGAATCCCTTTTCCGCGTGCAACGCATATACCGTCCCCGGAATACACTTGCCCTGATTTTCAAACATCAACAAGCAGCCACAACGTTCAAACAGGGAATCCCTCAACATCACTTTGGCAAACAAGCAAAATACGCAACAAACCTGGAAACCACCCAAGACACCGAAAAACCACAGGAAAAACCCAGAAAGACCTTAACGGCAGTGCTAAAGGGAATTCCACAAGACATCCCCGATGACGTCATTCTCGCCGGCATCCAGGAAGATTATCCAAGCATCAACAGGGTATCGCGGATAATAAGCCACGACAAACCTACACCCCTAGTACGCGTGTTCAGCACCGACGTCGCCACGATCACCACCATCCTACACCAAGGGGCGATCATCGAAAAACAGGTTTTTCGAGCCTAGCCCTCCCGCCACACTGAGCGCCACATCCCGTGCGGCCAGTGCCAGCAATACGGCCACCAGAAGGAAAACTGTCCCGAACAGAACCCAACCTGTTTCCACTGCGGCCAGAAGTCCCAAACACAGAAATGCAAACATATCAAGCACGCAGCGCCATACTGTGCTACCTGCGAGTGGCTCGGACATTTCACTGGGCAAGTTAAATGCCCCAAATACCCAAGGACACCCCCTACAAAAACAACACAGATAGCAGAGACACACATTTTCCCCCATAACCTGCCGACCCCCCCTCAGCCCAGACAAGACACCACCTGGACAACCATAAAATTTCCCCAGTATACCCGCAGCCAAGAAAGAAATGACCGCAAAAGAAACAACCGGCACATTAAAGCAAGTTATAGAACACTCGAGCGAACAGATGCAGGACTTGCAGAACCAAATAACCAACATACAGAAGAACATAACAGCTTACATAAACGACGTCACCCAAACCATCATCACACAAATAATGTCAACGATTATACCACCATTGTACGACTCCACACCACCACACCAACGAAGAAGGCTGCTGCACAATATAAAGACAACAGCCCAAAAAACACTCAAAAAATCAATAGACACCGCAAAATTGGGGAACCAGCTCGCCATCTTCATCCAAGACATAAAACAATAGGATCAACAAACACCGCGCAAGGAAGATAAGCACAACCAGAAATGGCGGGAAACAGAGCACACACCCAAGTAAGACACAATATTAAACTACTACATATAAACATTAATGGAATTACCGGCAAGAGACAGCAACTCCAAGACCTCTTAGCACACCACAGCGCCGATATAATAACTATTAACGAGACAAAAGTAAACAGGAAAAGAAACTTCACGTTCCAACCGCTCACAGTGTTTAGGAAGGATAGGCCACACGGGACTGGAGGCGGGGTAATGGTGCTTGTGAAGAGCGAACTAAGCCCGACACAAGTAACCACCCCCCAAGCCTTTCAAGAACTGGAATTTCTATTAATACAAATCACGGTTAATAGAAGTAAACTACACATCGCCAAGATTTATGCTCCCCCTGACAAAGATTTCCCTACCACATTAATCACCTACCTACACGACAACTACAAACATCTAATAATAGCAGCTGACCTAAACGCAAACCACAAGGAACTTCTGGACGAACGCACCAACAGACATGGCAGAGACCTAATCAAGGTACTCAAAAACACCGAACTCAAACTCATCCTCACACCAGGCCCTACACGGATAGGTCAAGGCACCCAGAACAATAGCTCACCAGACAAAATACTCACCTCCAAGCAAACCTATTCGCTCGTACAAGACATCACCACAGACGCACCCCCCGACACGGACCATACGCCAGTCATTGTCTCCCTGAAAACCGGTCCATGGAACACACAAGCATTCAGAAGCATAACCGTCAAGGACTACGAAAACGCAGACTGGGAACTGTTCAAGGAGACAGCATCCCGACAGACAAGAAACACTGTACTCACCACACCAACGACGACACATGACATTGACCAGCAAGCGCAAACACTGACAGATATAATTATGCAAGCACACATCACAGCAATACCCACCAAGACAGTCCACATAAACCCGTATAGCAGACCACTCCCCAAAGAAATAATATGTCTTATTAAAAGGAAGAGGAAAGCACACAGAAACTACCTAAAGACGCACAACGCAGCAGACAAGACAATATTAAACAAAGCACAAGAGGAAGTAAAGCAGGCCATACAAAAACACAACAGACAACACTGGGACAGGAAATTACACGACCTTACGCAATCACACAAACGAGATCCAGCAAAATTCTGGAAATTGATAAAAAGCACCAAAAGAAAGACTGCACCCAACTACCCTATCAAAAAAGACGTAACCGACACACGTGAGAAACTCGAAATCTTCCGAGCCCACTACGAAGAAGTGTTCCAAACACCGCAAAGCCCAGACTTTAACAAACAATACTACAAAAGAATCAACTATCACATCAAACTGCAACACCAGTTATACACCCCCCAACTAGCCATCGAAAACTTAAACCCCGACGAAGAAGCCGAAGCACCCTTAACCACAGACGACATAATAGCAACATTCAAAAACACCAGAAACACAGCTCCCGGCCCAGACAGCATAACCTACCAGATGTTAAGGAACCTACCGAAAGATACAATAAAACTACTCAGAGACATATACAACAACATGCTACGGTACGGATATCACCCCACCAAATGGAAAACTGCCCACATACTACTGTTCCAGAAACCCGGAAAAGACCATACAGACCATAGAAACTACAGGCCAATATCACTCACATCAACCCTCTCTAAAATATTTGAGAGGGTGATGGTGAAGAGACTAAACAAAATATGCAACCAAAAACACCTCCTCCCAACGACACAAGCAGGTTACCGCAGCGACATCACCATCCAGGACCAGCTGGTTCGGGTGATGTCGCAATTCAAGAATGGTCACAATTTAGGCTATACAACGGTCGCAGCATTTCTCGACGTAAAAGCGGCCTTCGATAAATGCTGGATTAATGGTCTGCTGTATAAGCTCACCGATTTCAAAATACTCCCCCGAATAGTCAGATGGATCGCCAGTTTTCTAACCGGCAGAACAGCCAACATAAAACTAGACAACACATTATCCGAAACCATCACACTACATGCAGGCACACCCCAGGGGAGCGCAATATCAGGCCTCCTCTACATTATATACACGGCAGACACACCCCAGCATCCAGCTCGCCCAGTACGCCGACGATACGACGATACGGCGTACTGGTGCACAAGCCCCGGACGGACCAGGCAAAACATCAATTGGAACTTCAACTCAAGGCATATATTGACTGGACCAAAAAATGGCGTATATCAATCAACGCAGAAAAAACCCAAGCCATCGTCATCCGAAAGAAGAGGAAATACCGCCACAACAACCTGACCCTCAAACTAAAATAAACAACCATAAAATGTGCCAAATCAGTGAAATACCTCGGGATACAAATCAATACCCAACTGACAGTAAAACCCCACTACAAGGCCCTACTGAACAATACCAGAGCCATATACTCCACCCTCACTTTCCTCGCCAAATTAAACAAGACGGGACTGAACACGCAAATACTAACCAAACTATATAAATGCCTCATTCGGCCATGCCTGACGTATGGTGCTGTCGCCCTAATGCCCCTCATAACAAAAACAACAATGACAAGCATCCAAGCATTCGAGCGAAAATGCCTACGCACCGCAAATAAACTTTTCCCCAACTTTAAAAACACGATGATCCATGAATATGCCAGAATAATCCCCATCGATAAGCACATTGCCAACCTAATGCTCACCTACATCCACAACGCACATACGAGACCCCACAGGAGAACACTTATACGAACAGCCCAAAGTATGCGAACACTCCCACCAGAAAAACAGCACGAAAATCCACCCCTACTAACGCTAATGTACATTTATGACCAACACCAGGAGCAACAAAAAGAACAAGTCGAACAATATCTACAGGCACTATTGAACATCTAATCACCGCCCCCCCACTACAAGCAAACAAAAAACACACGAAACAAACACTACAGAGCTGAGTTGCAGCGGCGAACAAATAAAGCACATCGCACTGGAGAAACAGTCTTCAGGCAGAAGAAGAGACGGCGGCAGGTTGTGGGACACGGACCTTTTCCGACATAAATTCAAAATTGTAAATGTGCAAATATGTCATTTTATTAAAAAAAATAAATAAATAAAAAAAACACAAAAAACAAAAGACAACAAAAACAAAATAAAACAAAAAACAAGAAGAAAAAAAATATGCATATATACACATACACAATAACAAACACACACACACATATTTGCACATATTTTATCCAATTAACACATCATTGTATAACAAAACACGACAATCTGCCCTAAGAGTACGCACACGACGGAAATATCTCTGCGCACACAACAAGATAAAAATTCTTCTCACTAGGCTTAAGAGGGGTAAACCCTAAGAAGCCCGGGAATGGAAATTTACCATGACCCGAATTCCAATTTTTATTTCATTTATTTATGCCATGCGCGTGTCATGCGATGTGACTCAATGCGCATGCGATGCACATCAGATGAGATGTCGAGCGATGCATGCATATGTGACGCGAAGTGAATCAATGCGCTGCGATGCGATGCACATAAGATGCGATATCAAGCGAAGACGTGCGCTAATGACGCGATGTCACTAAATGCGCATGCGATCTGATGCACAAAAGATGCGATGTCGAGCGATGTCATGCGCATGTGGTGCGACGTGACTCAATACGCATGCGACGCGATGCACATAGGATGCGATATCAAGCGATGCCATGCGCCTGTGACGCGATGTGACTCAATGGGCATGCGATGCGATGCACATAAGATGCAATATCAGGCGATGCCATGCGCATGTGACGCGACGTGACTCAATGAGCATGCGATGCGATGCACATGAGATGCAATATCAAGCGATGGCATAAGCATATGATGCGACGAGACTCAATGCACATGCGATGCGATGAAGATGAGAGGCGATATCAAGCGATGCCATGCGCATCTGACGCGACGTGACTCAATGCGCATGAGATGCGATGCACATAAGATGCGATATCAAGCCTTGCCATGCGCAGGTGACGCGACGTGACTCAATGCGCATGCGATGCGATGCACATAAGATGCGATATCAAGCGATGCCATGCAAATGTGACGGGACTTGACTCAATGCGCATGCGATGCGATGCTCATAAAAGGCGATGTCGAGCGATGCCATGGGCGTGTGATGCGATGTGACTCAATGCGAATGCGATGCACATAGGTTGCGATGTCGAGCGATGCCATGCGCATGTGACAAGACATGACTAAATGCGCATGAAATGCGATATCAAGTGATGCCATGCGCATGTTTTGCGACGTGACTCACTGCGCATGCGATGCAATCCACATAACATGCGATATCAAGCGATGCCATGCGCAAGTGACGCGACGTGACTCAATGCGCATTCGATGCGATGCACATAAGATGCGATATCAAGCGATGCCATGCGCATGTCATGCGACGTGACTCAATGGGCATGCGATGCGGTGCACATAAGATGCGATATCAAGCGCTGCCATGCGGATGTGACGTGATGTGAATCAATATGCATGCGATGCGATGCACATAAGATGCGATGTCGAGTGATGCCATGCGCGTGTGATGCGATGTGACTCAATGCGCATGCGATGCACTTAAGATGCGAGGTCGAGCGATGCCATGCGCATGTGATGACACGTGACTCAATGCGCATGCGATGCGATGCACATAAAATGCGATGTCGAGCGATGCCATGGGCGTGTGATGCGATGTGACTCAATGTGCATGCGATGCACATAAGGTACGATGTCGAGCAATGCATGCGCATGTGACGCGATGTCACACAATGCGCGGCGATGCGAAGCACAGAAGATGCGATATCAAGCGATGCCATGTGCATGTGACGCGATGTGACTCAATATGCATTCGATGCGATGCACATAAGACGCAATGTCGACCGATGTCATGCGCATGTGGTGCGACGTGACTCAATACGCATGCGATGCGATGCAGATAAGATGCCATAACTAGCGATGCCATGCGCATGTGACGCGACGTGACTCAATACGCATGCGATGCGATGCACATAAGATTCGATATCAAGCGATGCCATGCGCATGTGACGCGACGTGACTAAATGCGCATGCGATCCGATGCACACAAGATGCGATATAAAGCGATGCCATGCGCATGTGATGCGACGTTACTCAATGCGCATGCGATGCGATGAACAAGAGAGGCGATATCAAGCGATGCCATGCGCATGTGACGCGACGTGACTAAATGCGCATCGATGCGATGCACATAAAATGCAATATCTAGCAATGCCATGCGCATGTGACGCGACGTGACTCAATGCGCATGCGATGCGATGCACATAAGATGCGATATCAAGCGATGCCATGCGCATGTGATGCGACGTAAGTCAATGCGCATGCGATGCGATGCACATAAGATCCGATATCAAGCGATGCCATGCGCATGTGACGCGATGTGACTCAATGGGCATGCGATGCGATGCACATGAGATGCCATATCAAGCGACGCCATGCGCATGTGACGCGACGTGACTCAATGCGCATGCGATGCGATGCACATAAGATGCGATATCAAGCAATGCCATGCGCATGTGATGCGACGTGACTCAATGCGCATGCGAAGCGATGAATAAGAAAGGCGATAACAAGCGATGCCATGCGCATGTGACGCGACGTGACTCAATAAGCATGCGATGCGATGCACATAAAATGCAAGATAAAGCGATGCTACGCGCATGTGACGCGACGTGACTCACTGCGCATGCGATGAAATGCATATAAGATGCGATATCAAGCGACGCCATGCGCATGTAAAGCGATGTGACTCATTGCGCATCGATGCGATGCACATAAAATGCAATATCTAGTAATGCCATGCGCATGTGACGCGACGTGACTAAATGCGCATGCGATGCGATGCACAATAGATGCGATATAAACCGATGCCATGCGCATGAGATGCGACGTGACTCAATGCGCATGCGATGCGATGAAGATGAGAGGCGATATCAAGGGATACTATGCGAATGTGACGCAGTGTGACTGATTAAGCATGCGATGCGATGCACATAAGATGCCACATCAAGCGCTGCCATGCGCATGTGACGCGACGTGACTCACTGCGCATGCGATGCAATGCACATAAGATGCGATATCAAGCGATGCCATGCGCATGTGACGCGACGTGAATCAATGCACATGCGATGCGATGCACATAAGATGCGATATCAAGCGATGCCTTCCCAATGTGATGCGACGTGACTCAATGCGCATGCGATGCACATGAGATGCCAAATCAAGCGATGCCATGTGCATGTGACGCGACGTGATTCAATGCGCATGCGATGCGATGCACATAAGATGCGTTGTCGTGCGATGCAATGCGCATGTGATGAGATGTGACTCAAATCGCATGCGATGCGATGCACATAAGATGCCATGTCATGCGATGCCGTACACATGTCATGCGATGTGACTCATTGCGCATGCGATGCGATGCACATAAGATGCGATACCAAGCGATGTCATACGCATGTGATGCGAAGTGAGTCAATGCGCATGCGATGCGATGCACATATGATGCGATATCAAGTGATGCCATGCGCATGTGACGCGCAGTGACTCAATGCGAATGCGATGCACATAAGATGCCATATCAAGGGATGCCATGCGCATGTGACGCGACGTGACTCAATAGGCATGCGATGCGATGCACATAAGATGCCACATCAAAAGGTGCCATGCGTATGTGACGAGACGTTACTCACTGCGCATGCGATGCAATGCACATCAGATGCGATATCAAGCGATGCCATGTGCATGTGACGCAACGTGACTCAATGCGCATGCATTGCGATGCACATAAGATGCGATATCATGCGTTGCCATGCGCATATGACGTGATGTGACTCAATGCGCATGCGATGTGATACACATAGGATGTGATATCAAGCGATGCCATGTGCATGTGACGCGACGTGACTCAATGCGCATGCATTGCGATGCACATAAGATGCGATATCATGCGTTGCCATGCGCATATGACGTGATGTGACTCAATGCGCATGCGATGTGATGCACATATGATGCGATATCAAGTGATGCCATGCGCATGTGACGCGCAGTGACTCAATGCGAATGCGATGCACATAAGATGCCATATCAAGGGATGCCATGCGCATGTGACGCGACGTGACTGAATGCGCATGCGATGCGATGCACATAAGATGCGATATCAAGCGATGCCATGCACATGTGATGCGACGTGGCTCAATGCGCATGCGATGCGATGCACATCAGATGCGATATCAAGCGATGCCATGTGCATGTGACGCGACGTGACTCAATGCGCATGCATTGCGATGCACATAAGATGCGATATCATGCGTTGCCATGCGCATATGACGTGATGTGACTCAATGCGCATGCGATGTGATACACATAGGATGTGATATCAAGCGATCCCATGCGCATGTGGCGCAATGTGACTTAATGCGCATGCGATGCGATGCACATAAGATGCGATGTCGAGCGATGCCATGAGCGTGTGATGCGATGTGACTCAATGCACATGCGATTCGATGCACATAAGATGCGATATCAAGCGATGCCATGCGCATGTGACGCGATGTGGCTCAATACGCATGCGATGCGATGTACATAAGATGCGATATCAAGCGATGCCATGCCCATGTGGCGTGATGTGACTGAATGTTCATGCAATGCGATGCACATAAGATGCGGAATCAAGCGATGCCATGCAAATATGACGCGACGTGACTCAGTGCGCATGAAATGCGATGCACATAAAATGCGATATCAAGCGATGCCATGCGCATGTGACGCGACGTGACTCAATGTTCATGCAATGCGATGCACATAAGATGCGGAATCAAGCGATGCCATGCAAATGTGACGAGACATGACTCAATGCGCATGCGATGCGTTGCACATAAATGCGATGTCGAGCGAAACCATGCGCATGTGACGCGACGTGACTCAATGCGCATGCGATTCGATGCACATAAGATGCGATATCAAGCGATGCCATGCGCATGTGACGGGTCGTGACTCAATGCGAATGCGATGCGATGCACATAAGATGCGATAACAAGGGATGCCATGCGGATGTGACGCGAAGTGACTCAATGCGAATGCGATGCGATGCACATAAGATGCGATATCAAGTCATGCCATGCGAATGTGACGTGATGTGTCTCAATCCGCATGCGATGCGATGCACATAAGATGCGATATCAAGGGATGCCATGCGCATGTGGCGTGATGTCACTCAATGCGCTGCGTATCGATTCACATAAGATGCGATATCAAGCGATGCCATGCGCATGTGACGCGATGTGACTCAATACGCATACGATGCGATGCACACAAGATGCGATATCAAGCGATGCCATGCGCATGTGACGCGATGCGAATCAATATGCATCCGATGCGATGCACATAAGATGCGATATCAAGCGATACCATGCGCATGTGACGCGACGTGGCCCAATGCGCATGCGATGCGATGCACATAAGTTGCGATGTCGAGCGATGCCATGCGCATGTGATGCGATGTGACTCAATCCGCATGCGATGCGATGCACATAAGATGCGATATCAGGCGATGCCATGCAATTGTGACGCGACGTGACTTAATGCGCATACGATGCGATGCACATAAGATAAATATTAAGCGATGCCATGCAAATGTGACGCGACGTGACTCAATGCGCAATCATTGCGATGCACATAAGATGCGATATAAAGCGATGCCATGCAAATGTGACGAGACATGACTCAATGCGCATGATATGCGATGCACATAAGATGAGATGTCGAGCGATGCCATGCGCGTGTGTTGCGACGTGTCTCAATGCGCATGCGATGCACATAAGGTGTGATGTCGAGCGATGCATGCGCATCTGACGCGATGTGACACAATGCGCTGCGATGCGATGCACATAAGATGCCATATCAAGCGGTGCCATGCGCGTGTGACGCGATGTGACTCAATGCGCATGCGATGCGATGCACACTTTATGCGATGTGAACCAACGTCATGCGCATGTGGTGCGCCGTGACTCACTGCGCATGCGATACAATGCAGATAAGATGCGATGTCAAGCGATGCCATGCGCATGTGACGCGACGTGACTCAATGCGCATGCGATGCGATGCACATAAGATGCGACATCAAGCGATGCCATGCGCATGTGACGCGATGTGGCTCAATACGCATGCGATGCGATGTACATAAGATGCGATATCAAGCGATGCCATGCCCATGTGGCGTGATGTGACTGAATGCGCTGCGATGCGATGCACATAAGATGCGACATCAAGCGATGCCATGCGCATGTGACGGGATGTGACACAATGCGCATGCGATGCGACGCACATTAGATGCGATGTCGAGCGATGCCATGCGCATGTGCTTCGACATGACTCATTGCGCATGCGATGCGTTGCAGATAAGATGCGATATCTAGTGATGCCATGCGCATGTGACGCGACGTGACTCAATGCGCATGCGATGAGATGCACATAAGATGCGATATCAAGCAATGCCATGCGCATGAGACGCGACGTGACTCAATGCGCAAGCGATGCGATGCACAAAAAATGCGGTGTCGAGCGATGTCATGCGCTTGTGGTGCGACATGACTCAATGCGCATGCGATGCCATGTGCATATGGCGTGATGTCACACAATGCGCTGCGATGCGATGCACATAAGATGCGAGATCAAGCGATGCAATACGCATGTGACGCGATTTGGCTCAATACGAATGCGATGCGATGGAAATAAGATGCGATATCAAGCGATGCCTTTCGCAAGTGACGCGATGTGGCTCAATGGGCATGCGATGCGATGTACAAAAGATGCGATGTCGAGCGATGCCATGCGCATGTGACGCGACGTGACTCAATGCGCAAGCGATGCGATGCACAGAAAATGCGGTGTCGAGCGATGTCATGCACATGTTGTGCGACATGACTCAATGCGCATGCGATGCCTTGCAGACAAGACGCGATACCTAGCGATGCTATGCGCATGTGACGGGACGTGACTCAATGCGCATGCGACGAGATGCACATAAGATGCGATATCAAGCGAAGCCATGCGCATGTGACGCGACGTGACTCAATGCGCATGCGATGCGACGCACAGAGGATGCGATATTAAGCGATCCCATGCGCATGCGACGAAGCGTGGCTCAACGCGCATGCGATGCGATGCACATAAGATGCGATGCCGAGCGATGCCATGCGCATGTGACGCGATGTGACTCAACGCGCATGCGATGCGATGCACATAAAATGCGATATAGAGGGATGTCATGCGCATGTGGTGGGACGTGACTAGATGCGCATGCGATGCACATAAGATGGGATATCAAGCGATGCCATATGCATATGATGCGACGTGACTCAATGCGCATGCGATGAGATGCACATAAGATGCGATATCAAGCGATGCCATGCGCATGTGACGCGACGTGACCCAAAGCGCATGCGATGCGATGCACATAAGATGCGATATCAAGCGAGGCCATGCGCATGTGACGCGACGTGACTCAATCCGCATTCGATACAATGCACATAAGATGCGATATCAAGCGATGCCATGCCCATGTGGCGTGATGTGACTGAATAGGCATGCGATGCGATGCACCTAAGATGCGACATCAAGCGATGCCATGCAAATGTGACGCGATATGACTCAATTCGCATGCGATGCGATGCACATTAGATGCGATGTTGAGCGATGCCATGCGCGTGTGATGAGATGTGACTGAATGAGTATGCGATGCACATAAGATGTGATTTCAAGCGATGCCAAGCGCATGTGACGCGACGTGACTGAATGCGAATGCGATGAAATGCACATAAGATGCGATATCAAGCGATGCCATGCGCATGTGACGCGACGTGACCCAATGCGCATGCGATGCGATGCACATAAGATGCGATATCAAGCGCTGCCATGCGCATGTGACGCGACGTGACTCAATGCGGGCGATGCGATGCACATAAGATGCGATATCAAGCGATCCCATGCGCATGTGGCGAGACGTGGCTCAATGCGCATGCGATGCGATACACATAAGATGCGATATCAAGCGATGCCATGCAAATGTGACGAGAGATGACTCAATGCGCATGCGATGCGGTGCACATAAGATGCGATGTGGAGCGATGCCATGAGCGTGTGATGCGATGTGACTCAATTCGCATGTGATGCACATAAGATGCAATGTCGAGCGATGCATGCGCATGTGACGCGATGTGACACAATGCGCTGCGATGCGATGCTCACAAGATGCGATATCAAGCGATGCCATTGGCATGTGACGCGATGTGACTCAATGCGCATGCGATGCGATGCACATTAAATGTGATGTCGACCGATGTCATGCGCATCTGGTGCGACGTGACTCAATGCGCATGCGATACGATGCAGATAAGATGCGATGTCAAGCGATGCCATGCGCATGTGACGCGACGTGACTCAATGAGCATGCGATACGACGCACAGAAGATGCGATGTCAAGCGATGCCATGCGCGTGAGATGCGATGTGACTCAATGCGCATGCGATGCACATAAGATGCGATGTCGAGCGATGCCATGTGCATGTGACGCGATGTGACTCAATGCGCATGCGATGCACAAAAGATGCAAGGTCGAGCGATGCCATGTGCATGTGACGCGATGTGACACAATGCGCTGCGATGCACATAAGATGCGATGTCGAGCGATGCCATGTGCATGTGACGCGATGTGACACAATGCGCATGCGATGCACATAAGATGCGATGTCGAGCGATGCCATGTGCATGTGACGCGATGTGACTCAATGCGCATGCGATGCACAAAAGATGCAATGTCGAGCGATGCCATGTGCATGTGACGCGATGTGACACAATGCGCTGCGATGCGATGCACATAAGATGCGATATAAAGTGATGCCATGCACATGTGACGCGATGTGACTCAATCCGCATGCGATGTGATGCACATAAGATGCGATATCAAGCGATGCCATGCGCATGTGACGCGACGTGACTCAATGAGCATGCGATACGACGCACAGAAGATGCGATATCAAGCGATACCTTGTGCATGTGACGAGACGTGGCTCAATGCGCATGCGATGCGATGCACATAAGATGCGATATCAAATGATGCCATGCAAATGTGACGAGACATGACTCAATGCGCATGCGATGCGATGCACATAAGATGCGATGTCGAGCGATGCCATGCGCGTGTGGTGCGACGTGACTCAATGCGCATGCGATACGATGCAGATAAGATGCGATGTCAAGTGATGCCATGTGCATATGGCGTGATGTCACACAATGCGCTGCGATGCGATGCACATAAGATGTGACATCAAGCGATGCAATGCGCATGTGACACGATTTGGCTCAATACGAATGCGATGCGATGGAAATAAGATGCGATATCAAGCGATGCCATTCGCAAGTGACGCGATGTGGCTCAATGGGCATGCGATGCACATAAGATGCGATGTCGAGCGATGCCATGAGCATGTGACGCGATGTGACACAATACGCTGCGATGCGATGCACATAACATGCGATATCAAGCGATGCCATGCGCATGTGACGCGACGTGACTCAATCCGCATGCGATGTGATGCACATAAGATGCGATATCAAGCGATGCCATGCGCGTGTGGTGCGACGTGACACAATGCGCTGCGATGCGATGCACATAAGATGCGATGTCGAGCGATGCCATGCGCGTGTGGTGCGACGTGACACAATGCGCTGCGATGCGATGCACATAAGATGCGACATCAAGCGATGCAATGCGCATGTGACGGATTTGGCTCAATACGAATGCGATGCGATGCAAATAAGATGCGATATCAAGCGATGCCATTCGCAAGTGACGCGATGTGGCTCAATGGGCATGCGATGCGATGCACATAAGATGCGACATCAAGCGATGCAATGCACATGTGACGGATTTGGCTCAATACGAATGCGATGCGATGCAAATAAGATGCGATATCAAGCGATGCCATTCGCAAGTGACGCGATGTGGCTCAATGGGCATGCGATGCGATGTACAAAAGATGCGATGTCAAGCGATGCCATGCGCGTGAGATGCGATGTGACTCAATGCGCATGCGATGCACATAAGATGCGATGTCGAGCGATGCCATGTGCATGTGACGCGATGTGACACAATGCGCATGCGATGCACATAAGATGCGATGTCGAGCGATGCCATGTGCATGTGACGCGATGTGACACAATGCGCATGCGATGCACATAAGATGCGATGTCGAGCGATGCCATGTGCATGTGACGCGATGTGACACAATGCGCATGCGATGCACATAAGATGCGATGTCGAGCGATGCCATGTGCATGTGACGAGATGTGACACAATGCGCATGCGATGCACATAAGATGCGATGTCGAGCGATGCCATGTGCATGTGACGCGATGTGACACAATGCGCTGCGATGCGATGCACATAAGATGCGATATCAAGCGATGCCATGCGCATGTGACGCGATGTGACTCAATGCGCATGAGAAATATTAAAAGAGTAATAGAATATAAAAAAAGAAAAGATAATTTAAATGATAAAAATTGTAAAGTAGAAGAAGAGATAGAAATAGAAAAAAGTGTATTAAATAAGAATGTTAGGGAGAATTATAAAGAGGAAGAATTGAGAAATATAATATGTGTCGAGGCTATAGTACATAATGAACCAAAACAAAGTAGGTTAAATAATATAGATAATAAAGAAAAGATAAATCAAAGGATTCCGAAATTTATAAATTGTGAGAAAAAAGAAGTTCTAATACATCAAGATGTAATAGAATATGATAATATATGTATAGAGCATGAGGAAAAAGAGAATGTAAATTTAGTAGTTGAACAAGGAAGTGAGAAAAGTAAGGAAAAGAAAAGTGAAAATGAAAATGTTAAGGAAATTTATCAAAATTTTGAGCTAATGTTAAAATTAAGTAGACTTGAAGAACCTAAAACATTGATGGCAGCCTTAAGACTTGTTGTGCGAAAATTATATGAAAATGGAGATAAAATTACTTTTACGATCCCAAATGCTATAGATAAAATGGAATTATGAACAAAAAATTTACCAACCAATGCAGAGGATCTAAAAGATTTATTAGAGAAAGCTTTTGAAAGAAGAGGAGAAATTTTGAACCTGGAAGAACTGTATAATGATTTCGTATTATGCTATGGAAGGGTGGTATTTGATTCGTCAGCAAATTGGCCTTATTGCTACGTGCAGACCAGACATCCGGGGACAATTAGAAAAATGAAACAAGTAAAAGAAAAGCCAAAGGAAATTATAATTATTAATAAACAGACTGATACAGTATTTAAACCAAAACCAATATCTTGTAAAATAAATACTAAAAAAATTCCGAGAAGAATTAACAAATCAGATAATGTGATAGGATCTTGTATATCGGCCATTAACACAAGTAATAAGATAAACTTAAATCAGAAGAATAAAGTAACCCAAGTGAGGAAACCCATAACAAAACGAAAATTTTTTAACCATAATATGGCAAAGGAAGTGGATGAAAATAGACAAAATTTTGCTAAATTAAGAACAAATGTTTTTAGCGGATTAAGTTTTAAAAATTTATCATGGAAATAAATTTGAGAATAGCTCAGATAAATGGGCAAAGAAGCAAATTAGTTATGGGGGAAATTAGAAAATTAATAGAAGAATTAAAATTGGATATAATCTGCATTCAGGAACCGTATGTTGTACATTCTTATATTCCTTTTATGCCCTTGAGATCAAGACAAATATTATCTTCGAAAAATGCAATGGCAGCAACAGTAATTATTAATGAAAGTTTGGAAATAGTAAATATAGCACAGTTTTTGGATACGCATGTAAATTGTATTGAAATTATAAGCAGGCAAGGTAGTTTTATATTAGCAAACTATTATTTTCAATATAGTTGGGACATTGAACCTTTTTTAAATAAATTGCAAAATATTCAAAATAAATTTAGAGACAAAGAAATTATACATGTTTGCGATTGCAATGCAAAGTCTACATGGTGGTATAGTAAAAATCCCGACGAAAGAGGAGAGAAATTGGAAGAAATTATTTCGGAATTGAATTTATATGTAATGAATAAATCTGGAAATCCTCCAACATTTCAAAATAGAGCAGGGGCGGAGGAAAATATAGATATTACTTTAGCTTCTAGCAATGCGGAGAAAAAAATCATTAATTGGAGGGTCACACAAGGTCAAACAACAAGTGATCATAATTTGATTTATTTTGACTTTCTGGTGGAGAAGAAGATATTTCAAGAAGATGTAGAAATAAGATATAATTTTAAAAGGGCAAATTGGGAAGAAATGAGGCAAGAGTTTAAAGAATTAGAATTACAATATACGGGATTATCAGTTGATTTTGATGCAAGAAACCTAACAGAAGCTATTAATCTAGCGGTATCAAGATCTGTTCCGAAATTAAAGATTTTTAATACTAAAGAGAAAATCTGGACAAATAAGTTACAGAAGCAAAGGTCAATAACCAGGAAATTGAGAAGAATTTATCAAAAATCGAACATATATATGGAAAGAGAAGAAAATTTGAGGAAATATAGGGAAGCCAAAAATAAATATAAATTATTATTAGAAGATACAAGAAAACAATACTGGGAGAAATTTGTTGAGCAAAATTTAAAAACGGATATCTGGGGACAACCATATAAAATCATCATGGATAAAATCAAGAAACCGGAAATATTAACAACTTTAGATAAAGGAAATGGACAAATGACAGAAAGTGGGGAAGAATCGGTAAAATTATTGTTACATACGTTACTGCCAGATGATAATCAGGAAGAGGATAATGATATTCATGTGGCAAGAAGAAATCAGATGAATTTGCGGTATAAAGGAAGTGTTGTTTATCCATTTGATTTGATGGAAATAAAATTAATTCTTGAAAAATTGAAAAAGAAAAAGGCACCTGGTCCAGATGGTATTGTAAATGAAGTCTTATATAATCTACGGGAAGAAATTATTTTATTTTTGTATTTTTTATTTAATGACTGTTTAGTAAGAGGAAGATTTCCAAATATTTGGAAGGAAGCCAAAGTTGTGATCTTAAGTAAAGGAGCAGATAAAGACAGAACACAACCAAAATCTTTTAGACCAGTATGCTTGTTAAACTCTTTAGGCAAAATATTTGAACAATTAGTTTATAAAAGGATGATGGAATTTAGAATAATGATAGGGATGAATATGAAACAATTTGGATTCAGGAAAGGATATTCAACTGAGGATGCTATTTTAAAAGTACAAGATATTGTGTTAAAAAGCTCAAAAAATTATGTAATTGGAATATCTGTGGATATATCTGGTGCTTTTGATAATTTATGGTGGCCGTATTTTTTGGCATCTTAAGAGAGAAGGAATATCCAGGTACCATATATAATTTATTAAAAGATTATTGTCTAAATAGAGAAGCATATATTGGAGGCTCAAATTACGACACTAGGAAGCAAATTACTAAAGGCTGTCCTCAGGGTTCTATTTTGGGGCCCCTTTTTTGGGATATTTTGTCAGAAAGTCTCTTGGAACAATTGGAAAAGGATGGAAATGTTTTAGATATAATTGCGTATGCTGATGATATTGTGATAATGGTGGATGGGCAAAGCAGAAGGGAATTGGAAATTAAAGCGAAGGAAGTTACTGCAAAATTATCAAATTGGTGTGAAATAACCAAATTAAAAATTGCACCAAATAAATCAAATTATTTGCTCTTAAAAGGAAACTTAAAAAGGGATCCAACAATAAAAATTAATAATCAAAATATTCGAAGAGTAAAAGAAGTTAGATATTTGGGGATAATGTTGGATGAAAAATTTAATTTCAGAAAACATACAGATTATATTGGGCAGAAATCTGAGAAAATAATGTTAAAATTGGCAAGAATTACAAAATTAAATTTTGTACTTCCCTTACAGACCATACAAATTTATCACAATACAATCTTTGCCTCAATTATTACTTATGCTGCAGCAGTTTGGGCGGAAAGAATGGATAATGTGCAAATTAAAAGGCTGCTAAGAAGAACCCAAAGAAAGATCTTATTAAGGCTAACAGGAGCAGTAAATACAACACCCACAATGGCACTGTTAGTCTCTACAGCAATATGGCCCATTGATCTATTGGTAAAATTAAAGGGAGCAAAATTCTGGCTAAAGAAAGGAAATTTAGAAAAGGTTTATAAAATTAGTGGTGTAAGAACAGATAAAATTTGGGAAGTAAAAAATGCTCTGAAAAATAAATGGCAAAATGAATGGTCGGAATGTGCTGCAGGTAGAAGAGTTTATGGATTTTTCCAGAATATTAGAGAAAGATTAAAATTAAATTTCATTCAACCAACAAAAGGATTCATTCATTATATAACTGGACATGGACCATATAAAACATATTGGAAAAAAATTAAAAAAACGAATTCTGATATATGTAATATCTGTCAAGTACAAGATAACCCGGAGCATGCGATCTTTGAATGTGAAAGGTATGAAACTATTAATGTAGAAGAAAGGCATCAATTAGGAGGATATTATATAAATGATATAATTAGAAATCCAAATTTAATTGAAAAACTAGTTTTTAACCAAAATTATGTTAGTAAAAAAGCTTGGGAAACTGAAAACATCGAGGTAGAATGGATTGAAAATGAACAAATTGAAATAGATGAGATAAGAAGATCTTCTAGATTACGAGACAGGCAGAGAAGAGGAAATGTAGCAATAGAAGGCATCGAAGAAGAAGGAGTCCAGCCAGGGGAAGATGGGGGCCGCTGCTAGGCGACGGAGCAGCGGGCGGTGCGAGAGGAGTGAACCTGCAGTCGCGGAGGCGGGGAGAGTGCAATGGCGGACGTGGAGTGGCCGGCCCGGCAGCGCAAAAATGCGTAAAACGTTATGGATTTTGAGAACGATGCTATGTGAATAGGTACAGTAAAAGTGCAAAAAAGTAAATTTGTGTTGTGTATAGTGTAATACAGTTTCATAAAAGTTAACTATTTGGATATGTATTCATAAGAAATGTATGTTTTAGAAAGAGGTGAAAATCTAGATTATTGAAAAGGTTAATTATCTAAATCTATCTTTAGGTGACATTTTATTTTTCTTTAAAGTTAGTATAATTATATTCCGAAAGTAGATAAATATTTTTATATAAATTTTTAGTTCATATTTAAATGAACTTATTTATACAAATATAAATATAATTTTAATATATAGTGCTGGTTACCAGTATGGTATTTTGTATAGAAGATAGCTGGAAGTTTTTTTTAACCAGTTGTCCAGTCGCTGGAAACCAGTGGCATAGGTTTATTTAAATTAATGTTTTCTTTTTTAGAATAGTGTAGATGTCTTAGTTATTTTCATTGTTAGTAGAATTAGATTTGCTGGAAACCAGTAACTTTAGGTAGTTTTTATGTTTTTGTTGTAGTTTTCTTTTGTTTTGTAGTTAGAAATTCTGAAACATAAATTATATAATGATGATTGTATATAAATATTTTGGTTAAATAAATAGAAAATTTGAATAAATGCCCCGGTATAGTTGTCAAGGTGCCGGGGTATAATATTCAGATTTTATTTTTTTTTTTTTATCTCCCGTCCAAGTGGTATCCGGTTTCGTGAACTGCTTGCTGCACACGCCCTTCGACTGCCAGCCGTAGAGCGGCATTCACGTGGCCGATGTCCTCCCTGGCAACTCCAGCGCGCACGCTTTGACCTGGAGCTGTCGGGCTGTGTTAAGATAGCTACCCCTCATTCCGTGTTTCGCCAACTATTCACGGAACTACTGGGGCGATACCGGACTTCCTGTCCGGTATTTACCGATGGGTCCCAGATGGGTAGTTCGACGGGTTGCGCCTTTATATACAACGGTGACGCTCACACGTACCGCCTACCGGACGCCAGTTCAGTATTTACCGCCGAGTTGTTTGCCATATTTTATTTCCTCCTTTTTATCTCCAGTTCAGGTCCTGGAAGTTTTATCGTTTGTTCCGATTCTTTTAGCGCTCTCCAGGCCCTGCAATAGTTTATCGGCACCTCGGCATTGGTTGTTAAAATCCAGACGTTGATTTCTCAGCTACTGTCTCGCGGATACCAGTTTGTTTTTACGTGGATCCCAGGCCATGTGGGTATTCCGGGTAACGAGTCGGCGGATGCGGCTGCAAAGTCTGCATGTGGCCTTCCGGAGTATTCCACCCGTACGCTCCCCTATATAGATGTGCAGAAATATTTGCGTCGCCATCTATTTGCTCTCTGGCAGGAATCTTGGGAAGCGTTATCTGGCACTCAATTACGGACAATCAAGAACACGGTACAACCCTGGCATAGCAGCTGCAGGAATTCCAGGCGGGAAGAAGTGGTTTTAACCCGCCTGAGGATAGGCCATACCCGAGCCACGCATGGACACCTTTTGCGTGGTGATCCGGAGCCTGTCTGTACGACGTGTAACATTCCAATCTCCGTCGCACAGGTCCTTCTTGATTGTCCGCGATACGCTCGTGAGCGCCAGTCCGTTGGCCTGGGCCTTACACTGTCGTCAGTTTTAGGCAACGACCCAGTATCTGTAAATACAGTGCTGCGGTTTTGTTCCACAATTGATTTTATGAAGCAAGTGTAAGGTTATTTCATTTCAGAGATTTTAGCTTTTTAGGTGGCCGTATTTTTGGGTTTTTTAACGTTTTAGTGTTTTTTACTTTGTAGCAATTTTAAGTTCCTGTTTTTAGCATTTTAAATGAAACGTTTTAATAGTTGTTTAGAGGTTTTGTATCTATTTTAACCGTAGATTTTTAGTTTTTAATGGGTGATGTTTTAACACTTGACGGTATGTAATTTTACTTCTGGACTCGGGGCCCTAATGACCAAGTTGTCGACGGGCCCTTAAACCCAACACACTCACTCACTCTTTCGAGATGCGATGCACATAAGATGCGATATCAAGCGATGCCATGCGCATGTGACTCGACGTGACTCAATGCGTAAGCGATGCGAGGCTTATGAGATGCGATATCAAGCGATGCCATGCGCATGTGATGCGACGTGACTTAATGCGCATGCGATACGATGAAGATGAGAGGCGATATCAAGCGATGACATGCGCAACTGACGCCACGTGACTCAATGCGCATGCGATGCGATGCACATAAGATGCGATATCAAGCGATCCATGCGCATGTGACGCGACGTGACTCAATGCGCATGCGATGCGATGCACATAAGATGCGATATCAAGCGATGCCTTGCAAATGTGACGAGACATGGCTCAATGTGCATGCGATGCGATGCACATAAAATGCGAATTCGAGCGATGATATGGGCGTGTAATGCGATGTGACTTAATGCGGATGCGATGCACATAAGGCGCATTGTCGAGCGATGCATATGCATGTGACGCGATGTGACACAATGCGCTGCGATTCGATGCACATAAGATACGATATCAAGCGATGCCATGCGCATGTGACGTGATGTGACTCAATGCGCATGCGATGCGATGAACATAAGATGCGATGTCGACCGATGTCATCCGCATGTGGTGCGACGTGACTCAATGCGCATGCGATGCGATGCAGATAAGATGCGATATCAAGCGATGCAATGCGCATGTGACGCGACGTGACTCAATGCGTATTCGATCCGATGCACATAAGGTGCGATATGAAGCGATGCCATGCGCATGTGACGTCATGTGACTCAACCCCATGCGATCCGATGCACATAAGATTCGATATCAAGCGATGCTATGCACCTGTGACGCGACGTTACTCAATACGCACGCGATGCGGTGCACATAAAATGCGATATCAAGCGATGCCATGCGCATGTGACGCGACGTGACTCAAGGCGCATGCAATGCGATGCACATAAGATTCGATATCAAGCGATGCAGTGCGCATGCGACGCGACGTGACTCAATGCGCATGTGATGCGATCCACAAAAGTTGCGATATCGAGCGATGTCATGCGCATGTGGTGCGACGTGAGTCAATGCACATGCGATGCGATAAACACAAGAGGCGATATCAAGCAATTCCATCCGCATGCGACGCGACGTGGCTCTATTCGCATGCGATGCGATGCACATAAGATGCGATATCAAAGGATGACATGCAAATGTGACGAGACATGACTCAATGCGCATGCGATGCGATGCACATAAGATGCGTTGTCGAGCGATGCCATGCGCATGTGATGCGATGTGACTCAATGCGCATGCGATGCATTGAACGTAAGATGCAATATCAAACGATGCCATGTGCATGTGACGGGACGTGACTCAATGCGCATGTGAGGCACATAAGATGCGATGTCGAGCGATGCATGCGCATGTGACGTGACGTGACTCAATGCGCTGCGATGCAATGCACATAAGACGCGATATCAAGCGATGCCATGCGCTTATGACGCGATGTCACTAAATGCGCATGCGATGCGATGCACAAAGGATGCGATATCGAGCGATGTCATGCGCATGTGGTGCGACCTGACTCAATACACATGCGATGCGATGCACATAAGATGCGATATCAGGGAATGCCGTGCGCATGCGACGCGACGTGACTCAATGCGCATACGATGCACATAAGATGCGATATCTAGCGATGCCATGCGCATGTGATGCGAAGTGACTCAATGCGCATGCGATGCGATGCACATGAGATGCGATATCAAGCGATGACATGCAAATGTGACGAGACATGACTCAATGCACATGCGATGCGATGCACATAAGATGCGATATCAAGCGATGCCATGCGCATGTGACGCGACGTGACTCACTGCGTATGCGATGCAGTGCACATAAGATTTGTTATAAGGCCATGCCATGCGCATGTGACTTGACTTGACTCAATGCACATGCGATGCGATGAACATAAGATGCAATATCAAACCATGCCATGTGCATGTGATGCCAAGGGACTCAATGCGCATGCGATGCAATGCACATAAGATGCGATATCAATCGATGCCATGCGCATGTGACGCGCTGTGACTCAATGCGCTTGCGATGCGATGCACATAAGATGCCATGTCTAGCGATGCCATTCGCATGTGATGCGACGTGACTCAATGCGGATGCGATGCGATGCACATGAGATACGATATCAAGCGATGCCTTGCGCATCTGACGCGACGTGGCTCAATGCGCATGCGATGCGATGCACATAAGATGCGATATCAAGCGATGACATGCAAATGTGACAAGACATGACTCAATGCGCATGCGATGCGATGCACATAAGATGCAATATCAAACGAAGCCATGTGCATGTGATGCGAAGTGACTCAATGCGCATGCGATGCATTGCACATAAGATGCCATATCAATCGATGCCATTCGCATGTGACGCACTGTGACTCAATGCTCTTGCGATGCGATGCACATAAGATGCGATATCAAGCAATGCTATGCGCATGTGACGCGACGTGACTCAATAAGCATGCGTTGCGATGCTCATAAGACCCCATATCAGGCGATGCCATGCGTATGTAATGCGACGTGATTCAATGCGCATGTGATGCGATGCATATGAGATGCGATATCAAGCGATGCCATGTGCATTGGACGCGACGTGAGTCAATGCGAATGCGACAAGATGCACATAAGATGCGATACCAAGGGATGCCATGCGCATGTGACGCGACGTGACTCACTGCGCATACGATGCGGTGCACATAAGATGCGTTATAAGGCCATGCCACGCGCATGTGACGCGACTTGACTCAATGCACATGCGATGTGATGCACATAAGGTGCGCTATCAAGCAATGCCATGCACATGTGCCGCGACGTAACTCAATGCGCATGCGACGCACATAAGATGCAATGTCGAGCGATGCATGCGCAGGTGACGCGATGTGAGTCAATGCGCTGCGACGCGATGCACATAAGATGCGATATCTAGCGATGCCTTGCGCATGTGACGCGACGTGGCTCAATGCGCATGCGATGTGACGCACATAAGATGCGATATCAAGCGATGACATGCAAATGTGACGAGACATGACTCAATGCGCATGCGATGCGATGCACATAAGATGCGTTGTGGAGCGATGGCATGCGCATGTGATGCGATGTGACTCAATGCGCATGCGATGCGATGAACATAAGATGCAATATCAAACGATGCCATGTGCATTTGACGTGACGTGACTCAATGGGCATGCGACGCGATGCACATAAGATGCGATATCAAGCGATGCCATGCGCATGTGACGCGACGTGACTCACTGCGCATGCGATGCGGTGCACATAAGATGCGTTATAAGGCCATGCCACGCGCATGTAACTCGACTTGACTCAATGCACATGCGATGCGATGCACATAAGGTGCGATATCAAGCAATCCCATGCGCATGTACCGCGACGTAACTCAATGCGCATGCGACGGAAATAAGATGCGATGTCGAGCGATGCATGCGCATGTGACGCAATGTGAGTCAATGCGCTGCGACGCGATGCACATAAGATGCGATATCTAGCGATGCCATGCGCATGTGATGCGACGTGACTCAATGCGCATGCGATGCGATGCACATTACATGCGATATCAAGCGATGCCTTGCGCATGTGACGCGACGTGACTCAATGCGCATGCGATGCGATGCACATTACATGCGATATCAAGCGATGCCTTGCGCATGTGACGCGACGTGGCTCAATGCGCATGCGATGCGATGCACATAAGATGCGATATCAAGCGATGACATGCAAATGTGACGAGACATCAATCAATGCGCATGCGATGCGATGCACATAAGATGCGATATCAAGCGATGCCATGCGCATGTGACGCGACGTGACTCACTGCGCATGCGATGCGGTGCACATATGACGCGTTATAAGCCCTTGCCATGCGCATGTGTCGCGACTTGAATCAATTCACATGCGATGCGATGCACATAAGATGCAATATCAAACGATGCCATGTGCATGTCATGCTAAGTGACTCAATGCGCATGCGATGCAATGCACATAAGATGCGATATCAATCGATGCCATGCGAATGTGGCGCGACGTGACTCAAAGCGCATGCGATGCGATGTACAAAAGATGCGATATCAAGCGATGTCATGCGCATGCGAAGCGACGTGACTCAAAGCGCATGCGATGCACAAAAGATGCGTTAACGAGCGATGTCATGCGCATGTGGTGCGACGTGACTCAATGCACATGCGATGCGATACACATGAGATCCGATATTAAGCGATGCCATGCGCATGTGACGCGACGTGACTCAATAAGCATGCGATGCGATGCACATAAGGTGCGATATCAAGCGATGCCATGCGCATGTGATGCGACGTGACTCAATGCGCATGCGATGCGATGCACATGAGATGCGATATCAAGCGATGCCATGTGCATGTGACACCACGTGACTCAATGCGCATGCGATGCGATGCACATAAGATGCGATATCAAGCGATGCCGTGCACATGTGATGTGACGGGACTCAATCTGAATGCGATGCACATAAGATGCGATATCTAGCGATGCCATGCGCATGTGATGCGAAGTGAGTCAATGCGCATGCGATGCGATGCACATGAGATGCAATATCAAGCGATGCCTTGCGTATGTGACGCGACGTGGCTCAATGCGCATGCGATGCGATGCACATAAGATGCGATATCAAGCGATGAAATGCAAATGTGACGAGACATGACTAAATGCACATGCAATGCGATGCACATAAGATGAGATATCAAGCGATGCCATGCGCATGTGACGCGACGTGACTCACTGCGCATGCGATGCAGTGCACATAAGATTTGTTATAAGGCCATGCCATGCGCATGTGGCGCGACTTGACTCAATGCACATGCGATGCGATGAACATAAGATGCAATATCAAACAATGCCATGTGCATGTGATGCCAAGTGACTCAATGCGCATGCGATGCAATGCACATAAGATGCGATATCAAGCGATGCCATGCGCATGTGACGCGACGTGACTCACTGCGCATGCGATGCGGTGCACATAAGATGCGTTATAAGGCCATGCCACGCGCATGTAACTCGACTTGACTCAATGCACATGCGATGCGATGCACATAAGGTGCGATATCAAGCAATCCCATGCGCATGTACCGCGACGTAACTCAATGCGCATGCGACGGAAATAAGATGCGATGTCGAGCGATGCATGCGCATGTGACGCAATGTGAGTCAATGCGCTGCGACGCGATGCACATAAGATGCGATATCTAGCGATGCCATGCGCATGTGATGCGACGTGACTCAATGCGCATGCGATGCGATGCACATTACATGCGATATCAAGCGATGCCTTGCGCATGTGACGCGACGTGGCTCAATGCGCATGCGATGCGATGCACATAAGATGCGATATCAAGCGATGACATGCAAATGTGACGAGACATCAATCAATGCGCATGCGATGCGATGCACATAAGATGCGATATCAAGCGATGCCATGCGCATGTGACGCGACGTGACTCACTGCGCATGCGATGCGGTGCACATATGACGCGTTATAAGCCCTTGCCATGCGCATGTGTCGCGACTTGAATCAATGCACATGCGATGCGATGCACATAAGATGCAATATCAAACGATGCCATGTGCATGTGATGCTAAGTGACTCAATGCGCATGCGATGCAATGCACATAAGATGCGATATCAATCGATGCCATGCGAATGTGGCGCGCTGTGGCTCAATGCGCTGCGATGCGATGCACATAAAATGCGATATCAAGCGATGCCATGTGCATGCGACGCGACGTGACTCACAGCGCATGCGATGCACAAAAGATGCGATAACGAGCGATGTCATGCGCATGTGGAGCAACGTGACTCAATGCACATAAGATGCGATGAACATAAGATCCGATATCAAGCAATGCCATGCGCATGCGACGCGACGTGACTCAATGCGCATTCGATTCGATGCACATAAGATGCGATATCAAGCGATGCCATGCGCATGGGATGCGACGTGGCTCAATGTGCATGCGATGCGATGCACATGAGATGCGAATTGAAGCGATGCCATGCGCATGGACGCGACGGGACTAAATGCGCGTGCGATGCGATGCACATAAGATGCGTTGTCGAGCGATGCCATGCGCATGTGATGCGATGTGGCTCAATGCGCATGCGATGCATTGAACGTAAGATGCAATATCAAACGATGCCATGTGCATGTGACGGGACGTGACTCAATGCGCATGCGAGGCACATAAGATGCGTTGTCGAGCGAAGCCGAGCGCATGTGATGCGATCTGACTCAATGCACATGCGATGCGATGCACATGAGATCCGATATCAAGCGATGCCATGCGCATGTGACGCGACGTGACTCAATAAGCATGCGATGCGATGCACATAAGATGCGATATCAAGCGATGCCATGCGCATGTGACGCGACGTGTCTCAATGCGCTGCGATTCGATGCACATAAGATGCGATATCAAGCGATGCCATTCGCATGCGACGCGACGTGACTCAAAGCGCATGCGATGCGATGCACAAAAGATGCGATAACTAGCGTTGTCATGCGCATGTGGTACGACGTTACTCAAGGCACATACGATGCGATGAACATAAGATGCGATATCAAGCAATGCCATGCGCCTGCGACGCGACGTGACTCAATGCGCATTCCATTCGATGCACATAAGATGCGATATCAAGCGTTGCCATGCGCATGGGATGCGACGTAACTCAATGTGCATGCGATGCGATGCACATGAGATGCGAATTCAAGCGATGCCATGCGCATGTGATGCGATGTGACTCAATGCGCATATGATGCGATGCACATAAGATGCGATATCAAGCGATGCCATGTGCATCTGATTCGAAGTTACTCAATGCGCATGCGATGCGATGCACATAAGATGCGATAAAAAGTGATGCCATGCGCATGTGACGCGCTGTGACTCAATGCGCATGCGATGCGATGCACATGAGATCCGATATCACGCGATGCCATGCGCATGTGACGCGACGTGACTCAATAAGCATGCGATGCGATGCACATAAGATGCGATATCAAGCGATGCCATGCGCATGTGACGCGACGTGACTCAATGCGCTGCGATGCGATGCACATAACATGCGATATCAAGCGATGCCATGCGTATGTGACGCGACGTGACTCAAAGCGCATGCGATGCGATGCACAAAAGATGCGATATCAAGCGATGCCATGCGCATGCGAAGCGACGTGACTCAAAGCGCATGCGATGCACAAAAGATGCGTTAACGAGCGATGTCATGCGCATGTGGTGCGACGTGACTCAATGCACATGCGATGCGATGCACATAAGATCCGATATCAAGCGATGCCACGCGCATGTGACGCGACGTGACTCAATAAGCATGCGATGCGATGCACATAAGGTGCGATATCAAGCGATGCCATGCGCATGTGATGCGACGTGACTCAATGCGCATGCGATGCGATGCACATGAGATGCGATATCAAGCGATGCCATGTGCATGTGACACCACGTGACTCAATGCGCATGCGATGCGATGCACATAAGATGCGATATCAAGCGATGCCGTGCACATGTGATGTGACGGGACTCAATCTGAATGCGATGCACATAAGATGCGATATCTAGCGATGCCATGCGCATGTGATGCGAAGTGACTCAATGCGCATGCGATGCGATGCACATGAGATGCAATATCAAGCGATGCCTTGCGTATGTGACGCGACGTGGCTCAATGCGCATGCGATGCGATGCACATAAGATGCGATATCAAGCGATGAAATGCAAATGTGACGAGACATGACTCAATGCACATGCGATGCGATGCACATAAGATGAGATATCAAGCGATGCCATGCGTATGTGACGCGACGTGACTCACTGCGCATGCGATGCAGTGCACATAAGATTTGTTATAAGGCCATGCCATGCGCATGTGACGCGACTTGACTCAATGCACATGCGATGCGATGAACATAAGATGCAATATCAAACAATGCCATGTGCATGTGATGCCAAGTGACTCAATGCGCATGCGATGCAATGCACATAAGGTGCGATATCAATCGATGCCATGCGCATGTGACGCGCTGTGACTCAATGCGCTTGCGATGCGATGCACATAAGATGCGATATCTAGCGATGCTATGCGCATGTGATGCGAGGTGACTCAATGCGCATGCGATGCGATGCACATAAGATGCGATATCAAGCGATGCCGTGCACATTTGATGCGACGGGACTCAATCCGCATGCGATGCGATGCACATGAGATGCGATATCAAGCGATGCCATGTGCATGTGACGCCCGGTGACTCAATGCGCATGCAACGCAATGCACATAAGATGCGACATCAAGCGATGCCATGCGCATGTGAAGCGATGTGACTCAATGCGTATGTCATGCGATGCACATAAGATGGGATGTCGAGAGATGCCATGCGCGTGTGATGTGATGTGACTCATGCGCATGCGATCCACATAAGATGCGATGTCGAGCGATGCATGCGTAGTGACTCAATGCGCTGCGATGCGATGCACATAAGATGGGATCTCAAGCTATGCCATGCGCATATGACGCGATGTCACTCAATGGGCATACGATACGATGCACAAAAGATGCGATATCGAGCGATATCATGCCCATGTGGTGCGAAGTGACTCAATGCACATGCGATGCGATGAAAAAAGATGCGATATCGAAAGATATCATGCCCATGTGACGCGACGTGACTCAATAAGCATGCGATGCGTTGCACATAAGATGCGATATCAAGCGATGCCATGCGCATGTGACGCAACGTGATCAATGCACATGCGATGCGATGCACATAAGGTGCGATATCAAGCAATGCCATGCACATGTGCCGCGACGTAACTCAATGCGCATGCGACGCACATAAGATGCGATGTCGAGCGATTCATGCGCAGGTGACGCGATGTGAGTCAATGCGCTGCGACGCGATGCACATAAGATGCGATATCTAGCGATGCCTTGCGCATGTGACGCGACGTGGCTCAATGAGCACTCGACGCGATGCACATAAGATGCGATGTCGAGCGATGCCATGAGCGTGTGATACGATGTGACTCAAGACGCATGAGATGCACATAAGATGCGATTTCGAGCGATGCATAGGCATGTGATGCGATGTGACTCAATGCGCTTGGAAGCGATGCACATAAGATTCGATATCACGCGATGCCATGCGCATGTGACGCGATGTGACTCTATGCGCATGCGATGAGATGCACATGAGATGCAATATCAAGCAATGCCATGGAAATGTGACGCGACGTGACACAATGCCCATGGGATGAGATGCCATATCAAGCGATGCCATGCAAATGTGACTCGAAGTGACCCAATGCACATGCGATGAGATGCACATGAGATACAATATCAAGCATGCCATGCGCATGTGGCGCGAAGTGGCTCAATGCGCATGCTATGCGTTACACATAAGATGCGATATCAAGCGATGCCATGCGCATGTGACGCGACGTGACTCAATGCCATTCGATGCGATGCACATAAGATGCGATATCAAGCGATGCCATGCGCATGTGATGCGACGTGACTCAATGCGCATGCGATGCGATGCACATGAGATGCGATATCAAGCGAGGCCATGTGCATGTGACACCACGTGACTCAATGCGCATGCGATGCGATGCACATAAGATGCGATATCAAGCGATGCCGTGCACATGTAATGTGACGGGACTCAATCTGAATGCGATGCACATAAGATGCGATATCTAGCGATGCCATGCGCATGTGATGCGAAGTGACCCAATGCGCATGCGATGCGATGCACATGAGATGCAATATCAAGCGATGCCTTGCGTATGTGACGCGACGTGGCTCAATGCGCATGCGATGCGATGCACATAAAATGCGATATCAAGCGATGAAATGCAAATGTGACGAGACATGACTCAATGCACATGCGATGCGATGCACATAAGATGAGATATCAAGCGATGCCATGCGCATGTGACGCGACGTGACTCACTGCGCATGCGATGCAGTGCACATAAGATTTGTTATAAGGCCATGCCATGCGCATGTGACGCGACTTGACTCAATGCACATGCGATGCGATGAATATAAGATGCAATATCAAACAATGCCATGTGCATGTGATGCCAAGTGACTCAATGCGCATGCGATGCAATGCACATAAGATGCGATATCAATCGATGCCATGCGCATGTGACGCGCTGTGACTCAATGCGCTTGCGATGCGATGCACATAAGATGCGATATCTAGCGATGCTATGCGCATGTGATGCGAGGTGACTCAATGCGCATGCGATGCGATGCACATAAGATGCGATATCAAGCGATGCCGTGCACATTTGATGCGACGGGACTCAATCCGCATGCGATGCGATGCACATGAGATGCGATATCAAGCGATGCCATGTGCATGTGACGCCCGGTGACTCAATGCGCATGCAACGCAATGCACATAAGATGCGACATCAAGCGATGCCATGCGCATGTGAAGCGATGTGACTCAATGCGTATGTCATGCGATGCACATAAGATGGGATGTCGAGAGATGCCATGCGCGTGTGATGTGATGTGACTCATGCGCATGCGATCCACATAAGATGCGATGTCGAGTGATGCATGCGTAGTGACTCAATGCGCTGCGATGCGATGCACATAAGATGGGATCTCAAGCTATGCCATGCGCATATGACGCGATGTCACTCAATGGGCATGCGATACGATGCACAAAAGATGCGATATCGAGCGATATCATGCCCATGTGGTGCGAAGTGACTCAATGCACATGCGATGCGATGAAAAAAGATGCGATATCGAAAGATATCATGCCCATGTGACGCGACGTGACTCAATAAGCATGCGATGCGTTGCACATAAGATGCGATATCAAGCGATGCCATGCGCATGTGACGCGACGTGACTCAATGCCATTCGATGCGATGCACATAAGATGCGATATCAAGCGATGCCATGCGCATGTGACGCGACGTGAGTCAATGCGCAGGCGATGCGGTGCACATCAGATGCGATATCAAGCGATGCCTAGCAAGTGTGACGAGACATGACTCAATGCGCATGTGATGCGATGCACATAAGATGCGACATCAACCGATGCCATGCGTATGTGACGCGAAGTGACTAAATGCGCATGCGATGCAATGCACCTAAGCTGCGATATCAAGCACTGCATGCGTATGTGTCGCGATGTGACTCGATGCGCTGCGATGCGATGCACATAAGATGCGATATCAAGCGATGCCATGCGCATATGCGGCGATGTCACTCAATGCGCATGCGATGCGGTGCACAAAAGATGCAATGTCGAGCGATGCCATGCGCTTGTGACGCGACGTGACTCAATGCGCATGCGATGCGATGCACATAAGATGCGACATCAAGCGATGCCATGCGTATCTGACGCGAAGTGACTAAATGCGCATGCGATGCAATGCACACAAGATGCGATATAAAGCGAGGCCATGCGCATGTGACGCGACGTGACTCAATGCGAATGCGACGCGTTGCACATAATTAGCAATATCAAGCGATGCCATGCGCATGTGACGCGACGTGACTAAATGCGCATGCGATGCGATGCACATACGATGCAATATCAAGCGCTGCCATGCGCATGTGACGTGAAGTGACTCAAGAGCACATGCAGTGCGATGCACATAAGATGCGATATCAAACGATGCGATGCGCATGTGACGCGATGTGACTCAATGCGCATGCGATGCCCATAAGATGCGATGTCGAGCATTGCCATGCGCGTGTGATGCGACGTGACTCAGTGCGCATGCGATAAACATAAGATGCGATATCAAGCGCTGCATGCGTATGTGAGGCGATGTGATTCAATGCGCTGCGATGCGATGCACATAAGATGCGACATCAAGCGATGCCATGCGCATATGAGGCGATATCACTCAATGCGCATGCGATGCGATGCACAAAAGATGCAATGTCGAGCGATGCCATGCACTTGTGACGCGACGTGACTCACTGCGCATGCGATGAGATGCACATAAGATGCGATATCAAGCGATGCCATGCGCATGTGACGCGATGTGACTCAATGCGCATGCGATGCGATGCACATAAGATGCGATGTCGAGCGATGCATGCGTATGTGACGCGATGTGACTCAATGCGCTGCGATGCGATGCACAAAAGATGCAATGTCGAGCGATGTCATGGGCATCTGGTGCGACGTGACTCAATGCACATGCGTTGCGATGAACATAAGATGCGATATAGAGCGATGCCATTCGCATGAGACGCGACGTGACTCAATGCGCATGCTATGCGATGCACATAAGATGCGATGTAAAGCGATGCCATGCAAATGTGACGAGACATGACTCAATGCGCATGCGATGCGATGCACATAAGATATGATATAAAGCGATGCCATGCGCATGTGACGCGCCGTGGCTCAGTGCGCATGCGATGCGATGCACATGAGATACGACATCAAGCGATGCCATGCAAATGTGACGCGAAGTGACTCAATGCGCATGCGATGAGATGCACATTAGATACGATATCAAGCGATGCCATGCGCATGTGACGCGACGTGACTCAATGCGCATGTGATGCAATGCACATAAGATGCGATATGAAGCGATGCCATGCGCATGTGACGCGACGTGACACAATGCGCATACGATGCGATGCACATAAGACACGATATCATGAGATGCCATGCGCATGTGACGCGACGTGACTCAAAGCGCATGCGATGCGATGCACATAAGATGCGACATCGAGCGATGCCATGCGTATGTGACGCGACGTGACTCAATGCCAGTCGATGCGATGCACATAAGATGCGATATCAAGCCATGCCATGCGCATGTGACGCGACGTGAATCAATGCGCAGGCGATGCAATGCACATAAGATGCGATATGAAGCGATGCCATGCGCATGTGACGCGACGTGACACAATGCGCATACGATGCGATGCACATAAGACACGATATCATGAGATGCCATGCGCATGTGACGCGACGTGACTCAAAGCGCATGCGATGCGATGCACATAAGATGCGACATCAAGCGATGCCATGCGTATGTGACGCGACGTGACTCAATGCCAGTCGATGCGATGCACATAAGATGCGATATCAAGCCATGCCATGCGCATGTGACGCGACGTGAATCAATGCGCAGGCGATGCGATGCACATCAGATGCGATATCAAGCGATGCCAGGCGCATGTGTCGCGATGTGACTCAATACGCATGCGATGCGATGCACAGAAGATGCGATATCAAGCGATGCCATGTGCATGTGATGCGATGTGACTCTATGCTCATGCGATGCGATGCACATAAGATGCGATGTCGAGCGATGCCATGCGCGTGTGATGCGATGTGACTTAATGCGCATGCGATGCACATAAGATGCAATATCAAGGGATGCCATGCGCATGTGACGCGACGTGACTCAATATATATGCGATGCGATGCACTTAAGATGCGATATCAAGCGATGCCATGCGCATGTGATGCGACGTGACTCAATGGGCAAGCGATGCGATGCACATAAGATGCGATATAAAGCGATACCATGTGCATGTGACG
The DNA here is from genome assembly GCA_030765045.1 of Tenodera sinensis. Taxonomy (NCBI): domain Eukaryota; kingdom Metazoa; phylum Arthropoda; class Insecta; order Mantodea; family Mantidae; genus Tenodera; species Tenodera sinensis. Next base: position 48,060,092 of record CM060973.1, read on the forward strand.
CGACGTGACTAAATGCGCCAGCGATGTGATGATCATAAGATGCAATATCAAGCGCTGCCATGCGCATGTGACGTGAAGTGACTCAAAAGCACATGCAGTGCGATGCACATAAGATGCGATATCAAGCGGTGCGATGCGCATGTGACGCGATGTGACTCAATGCGCATGCGATGCCCATAAGATGCGATTTCGAGCAATGACATGCGCGTGTGATGCCATGTGACTCAGTGCGCATGCGATGCACATGAGATGCGATATCAAGCGCTGCATGCGTATGTGACGCGATGTGACTCATTGCGCTACGATGCGATACACATAAGATGCGATATCAAACGATGCCATGCGCATATGAGGCGATGTCACTCAATGCGCATGCGATGCGATGCACAAAAGATGCAATGTCGAGCGATGCCATGCGCTTGTGACGCGACGTGGCTCAATGCGCATGCGATGCGATGCACATAAGATGCGATATAGAGCGAGGCCATGCGCATGTGACGCGACGTGACTCAATGCGAATGCGATGCGTTGCACATAATTAGCCATATCAAGCGATGCCATGCGCATGTGACGCGACGTGACTCACTGCGCATGCGATGCGAAGCACATATGATGCGATATCAAGCGATGCCATGCGCATGTGACGAGACCTGACTCAATGTGCATGCGATGCGATGCACAAAAAAATGCGATATAAAGCGATGGCATGCGCATGTGACTCGAGGTGGCTCAATGCGCATGTGATGCAATGCACATACGATGCGATATGAAGCGATGCCATGCGCATGTGACGCGAGGTGAGTCAATGCGCATGTGATGCGACGCACATAAGATGCGATATCAAGCGATGCCATGCGCATGATACGCGACGTGGGTCAATGCGCATGCGATGAGATGCACATAAGATGTGGTATCAAGCGATGCCATGTGCATGTGACGCGATGTGTCACAATGCGCTGCGATGGGATGCACATAAAATGCGATATCAAGCGATGCCATGCGCACCTGACGCGACGTGACTCAATGCGCATGCGATACGATGCACATAAAATGCGATGTCGAGCGATGCATGCGTATGTGACGCGATGTGACTCAATGCGCTGCGATGCGATGCAAAAACGATGCAATGTCGAGCGATGTCATGGTTATCTGGTGCGACGTGACCCAATGCACATTCGTTGCGATGAACAGAAGATGCGATATCAAGCGATGCCATGCGTATTTGACGCGACGTGACTCAATGCGCATGCTCTGCGATGCACATAAGATGCGATGTAAAGCGATGCCATGCAAATGTGACGAGACATGGCTCAATGCGCATGCGATGCGATGCACATAAGATACGATATTAAGCGATGCCATGCGCATGTGACACGACGTGACTCAGTGCGCATACAATGCGATGCACATAAGACACGATATCAAGAGGTGCCATGCGCATGTGACGCGACGTGACTCAAAGCGCATGCGATGCGATGCATATAAGATGCGATAGCAAGCGATGCCATGCGCATGTGACGCAACGTGACTCAATGTGCATGCGATGTGATTCACATAAGATGCGATATCAAGCGATGCTGTGCGTATGTGTCTTGATGTGACTCAATGCGCTGCGATGCGATGCACATAACATGCAATATCAAGCAATGCCATGCACATGTGACGCGACGTGACTCAATGCGCATGCGATGCGATACACATCAGATATGATATCAAGCGATGCTATGCGATTGTGTCGCGACGTGATTCAAAGCGCATGCGATGCGATGCACATAAGATGCAATATCAAGCGATGCCATGCGCATGTGACGCGATGTGACCCAATGCGCCTGGGATGCGATGAACAGAAGATGCGATGTCGAGCTATTCCATGCGCATGTGATGCGATGTGACTCAATGCGCATGCGATGCACGTAAGATGCGATGTCGAGCGATGCATGCGCTTGTGACGATGTGACTCAATGCGCTGCGATGCGGTGCACATAAGATGCGATATCAAGCGATGCCATGCGCATGTGACACAATGTGGTTCAGTGGGCATGGGATGCGATGCACATAAAATGCGATATCAAGCGATGCCATGCGACGTGACTCAATGCGCATGCGATGCGATGCACATGAGATGCGATGTCGAGCGATCTCATGCGCATGTGGTGCGACGGGACTCAATGCGCATGCGGTACGATGCACATCAGATGCGATATCAAGCGATGTCATGCAAATTTGACGTTACTTGACTCAATGCGCATGCGATGGGATGCACATAAGATACGATATCAAGCGATGCCATGCGCATGTGACGCGACGTGACTCAATGCGCATGCGATGCGATGCACATACAAAGCGATATCAAGAGATGCCATGCGCATGTGACGCGAAGTGACTCAATGCGAATACGATGCGATGCACATAAGATGCGATATAAGCGATGCCATGAGCATGTGATGCGACGAGACTCAATGCGAATACGATGCGATGCACATAAGATGCGATAACAAGGGATGCCATGCGCATGTGACGCCACGTGACTCAATGCGCATGCGATGCGATGCACATAAGATGCGTTGTCGAGCGATGTCATGAGCATGTGGTGTGACGTGACTCAATGCGCATGCGATGCGATGCACATAAGATGCGATATCAAGCGATGACATGCGCATGTGACGCGATGTGACTCAATGCGCATGCTATGCGATGCACATAAAATGCGATACCAAGCGATGCCATGCGCATTTGACGCTACCTGACTCAATCCGCATGCGATGCGATGCACATAAGATGCGATATCATGCGATTCCATGCGCATGTGGCGTGATGATACTCAATGTGTTGCGATGCGATGCACATAAGATGCGAATTCAAGCGATGCCATGCACATGTGACGCGATGGTACTCAATACGCATGCGAAGCGATGCACATAAGATGCGATATCAAGCGATGCCTTGCGCATGTGACGCGATGTGACTGAATGCGGTTGCGATGCGATTCACATAGTATGCGATGTCGAGCGAAGCCATGCGCATGTGATGCGATGTGACTCAATGCGCATGCGATGCGATGCACATAAGATGCGATGTCGAGCATTGTCATGCGCATGTGGTTCCACGGGACTCAATGCGCATGCGATGCGATGCAATAAGATGCGATATCAAGCGATGCCATGCGCTTGTGACGTGACGTGACTCACTGCGCATGCGATGCAAAGCACATATGATGCGATATAAAGCGATGCCATGCGCATGTGACGCGAGGTGACTCAATGCGCATATGATGAGATGCACATAAGATGCGATATCAAGCGATGCCATGCGCATGTGACGCGATGTGACAAAATGCGCTGCGATGCGATTCACATAAGATGCGATATCAAGCGATGGCATGCGCATGTGACGCGATGTGACTCAATGCGCATGCGATGCGATGCACATAAAATGCATTATCAAGCGTTGCCATGCGCACGTGACGCGACGTGACTCAATGCGCATGCGATGAGATGCACATAAGATGCGATATCAAGCGAAGCCATGCGTATGTGACGCGCTGTGACTCAATGCGCATGCCACGAGGTGCACATAAGATGCGATATCAAGCGATGCCATGAAATGTGACGCGCTGTGACTCAACGCACATGTGTTGCGATGAACATAAGATGCGATATCAAGCGATGCCATGCGCATGTGACGCGCCGTGAATCAATGCGTATGCTATACGATGCACATAAGATGCGATGTAAAGCGATGGCATGCAAAAGTGACGAGACATGACTCAATGCGCATGCGATGCGATGCACATAAGATGCGATATCAAGCGATGCCATGCGAAGTGAACCAATGTGCATGGGATTCGATGCACATAAGATGCAATGAAAAGCGATGCCATGCACATGTGACGCGACGTGGCTCAATGCGCATGCGATGCGATGCACACAAGATGCGATATCAAGCGATGCAATGCGCATGTGACGCGACGTGACTAAATGCGCATGCGATGCGATGCTCTTAAGATGCGATATCAAGCGATGCATGGGCATGCGACGCGACGTGACTCAATGCGCATGCGCTGCGATGCACATAATATGCGATATCAAGCGATGACATGCGCATGTGACGCGACGTGACTCAATGCGCATGCGATGCGATGCACATAAGAAGCGATATCAAGCGATGCCATGCACATGTGATGCGACGGGACTCAATCCGCATGCGATGCGATGCACATGAGATGCGATATTAAGCGTTGCCATGTGCATGTGACGCCACGTGACTCAATGCGAATGCAACGCAATGCACATAAGATGCGACATCAAGCGATGCCATGCGCATGTGAAGCGATGTGACTCAATGCGCATGTCATGCGATGCACATAAGATGGGATGTCGAGAGATACCATGTGCGTGTGATGCGATGTGACTCATGCGCATGCGATGCACATAAGATGCGATGTCGAGCGATGCATGCGTAGTGACTCAATGCGCCGCGATGCGATGCACATAAGATGGGATATCAAGCTATGCCATGCGCATATGACACGATGTCACTCAATGGGCATGCGATACGATGCACAAAAGATGCGATATCGAGCGATATCATGCCCATGTGGTGCGAAGTGACTCAATGCACATGCGGTGCTATGAACAAAAGATGCGATATCGAGCGATATCATGCCCATGTGACGTGACGTGACTCAATAAGCATGCGAAGCGTTGCACATAAGATGCGATGTCAAGCGATGCCATGCGCATGTGACGCAACGTGATCAATGCGCATGCGATGCGATGCACAAAAGATGCCATATCAAGCAATGCCATGCGAATGCCACGCGACGTGACTCAATGCGCATGCGATGCGATGCATATAAGATGCGATATCAAGCCATGCCATGCGCATGTGATGCGACGTAACTCAATGCGCATGCGATGCGATGCACATGAGATGCGATATCAAGCGATGCCATGCAAATGTGACGCGACGTGGCTCAATGAGCATGCGATGCGATGCACATAAGATGCGATGTCGAGCGATGCCATGAGCGTGTGATACGATGTGACTCAATACGCATGCGATGCACATAAGATGCGATTTCGATCGATGCATAAGCATGTGACGCGATGTGACTCAATGCGCTTGGAAGCGATGCACATGAGATTCGATATCAAGCGGTGCCATGCGCATGTGACGCGATGTGACTCAATGCGCATGCGATGAGATGCACATGAGATCCAATATCAAGCAATGCCATGGAAATGTGACGCGACGTGGCACAATGCGCATGCGATGAGATGCGATATCAAGCGATGCCATGCAAATGTGACTCGAAGTGACTCAATACACATGCGATGAGATGCACATGAGATACGATATCAAGCATGCCATGCGCATGTGACGCGAAGTGGCTCAATGCGCATGCTATGCGTTACACATAAGATGCGACATCAAGCGATGCCATGCGTATGTGACGCGACGTGAGTCAATGCGTAGGCGATGCGATGCACATCAGATGCGATATCAAGCGATGCCAGGCGCATGTGTCGCGATGTGACTCAATACGCATGCGATGCGATGCACAGAAGATGCGATATCAAGCGATGCCATGTGCATGTGATGCGATGTGACTCTATGCTCATGCGATGCGATGCACATAAGATGCGATGTCGAGCGATGCCATGCGCGTGTGATGCGATGTGACTTAATGCGCATGCGATGCACATAAGATGCGATATCAAGGGATGCCATGCGCATGTGACGCGACGTGACTCAATATATATGCGATGCGATGCACTTAAGATGCGATATCAAGCGATGCCATGCGCATGTGATGCGACGTGACTCAATGGGCAAGCGATGCGATGCACATAAGATGCGATATAAAGCGATACCATGTGCATGTGACGCGACGTGACTAAATGCGCCAGCGATTCGATGATCATAAGATGCAATATCAAACGCTGCCATGCGCATGTGACGTGAAGTGACTCAAAAGCACATGCAGTGCGATGCACATAAGATGCGATATCAAGCGATGCGATGCGCATGTGACGCGATGTGACTCAATGCGCATGCGATGCCCATAAGATGCGATTTCGAGCAATGACATGCGCGTGTGATGCCATGTGACTCAGTGCGCATGCGATGCACATGAGATGCGATATCAAGCGCTGCATGCGTATGTGACGCGATGTGACTCAATGCGCTACGATGCGATACACATAAGATGCGATATCAAACGATGCCATGCGCATATGAGGCGATGTCACTCAATGCGCATGCGATGCGATGCACAAAAGATGCAATGTCGAGCGATGCCATGCGCTTGTGACGCGACGTGGCTCAATGCGCATGCGATGCGATGCACATAAGATGCGATATAGAGCGAGGCCATGCGCATGTGACGCGACGTGACTCAATGCGAATGCGATGCGTTGCACATAATTAGCCATATCAAGCGATGCCATGCGCATGTGACGCGACGTGACTCACTGCGCATGCGATGCGAAGCACATATGATGCGATATCAAGCGATGCCATGCGCATGTGACGAGACGTGACTCAATGCGCATGCGATGCGATGCACAAAAAAATGCGATATAAAGCGATGGCATGCGCATGTGACTCGAGGTGGCTCAATGCGCATGTGATGCGATGCACATACGATGCGATATGAAGCGATGCCATGCGCATGTGACGCGAGGTGAGTCAATGCGCATGTGATGCGACGCACATAAGATGCGATATCAAACGATGCCATGCGCATGATACGCGACGTGAGTCAATGCGCATGCGATGAGATGCACATAAGATGTGGTATCAAGCGATGCCATGTGCATGTGACGCGATGTGTCACAATGCGCTGCGATGGGATGCACATAAAATGCGATATCAAGCGATGCCATGCGCACCGGACGCCACGTGACTCAATGCGCATGCGATACGATGCACATAAGATGCGATGTCGAGCGATGCATGCGTATGTGACGCGATGTGACTCAATGCGCTGCGATGCGATGCAAAAAAGATGCAATGTCGAGCGATGTCATGGTTATCTGGTGCGACGTGACTCAATGCACATTCGTTGCGATGAACAGAAGATGCGATATCAAGCGATGCCATGCGTATTTGACGCGACGTGACTCAATGCGCATGCTATGCGATGCACATAAGATGCGATGTAAAGCGATGCCATGCAAATGTGACGAGACATGGCTCAATGCGCATGCGATGCGATGCACATAAGATACGATATTAAGCGATGCCATGCGCATGTGACGCGACGTGACTCAGTGCGCATACAATGCGATGCACATAAGACACGATATCAAGAGGTGCCATGCGCATGTGACGCGACGTGACTCAAAGCGCATGCGATGCGATGCATATAAGATGCGATAGCAAGCGATGCCATGCGCATGTGACGCAACGTGACTCAATGTGCATGCGATGTGATTCACATAAGATGCGATATCAAGCGATGCCGTGCGTATGTGTCTTGATGTGACTCAATGCGCTGCGATGCGATGCACATAACATGCAATATCAAGCAATGCCATGCACATGTGACGCGACGTGACTCAATGCGCATGCGATGCGATACACATCAGATATGATATCAAGCGATGCTATGCGCATGTGACGCGATGTGACCCAATGCGCCTGGGATGCGATGAACAGAAGATGCGATGTCGAGCTATTCCATGCGCATGTGATGCGATGTGACTCAATGCGGATGCGATGCACGTAAGATGCGATGTCGAGCGATGCATGCGCTTGTGACGCGATGTGACTCAATGCGCTGCGATGCGGTGCACATAAGATGCGATATCAAGCGATGCCATGCGCATGTGACACAATGTGGCTCAGTGGGCATGGGATGCGATGCACATAAAATGCGATATCAAGCGATGCCATGCGACGTGACTCAATGCGCATGCGATGCGATGCACATGAGATGCGATGTCGAGCGATCTCATGCGCATGTGGTGCGACGGGACTCAATGCGCATGCGGTGCGATGCACATCAGATGCGATATCAAGCGATGTCATGCAAATATGACGTTACTTGACTCAATGCGCATGCGATGGGATGCACATAAGATACGATATCAAGCAATGCCATGCGCATGTGACGCGACGTGACTCAATGCGCATGCGATGCGATGCACATAAGATGCGATATAAGCGATGCCATGAGCATGTGATGCGACGAGACTCAATGCGAATACGATGCGATGCACATAAGATGTGATAACAAGGGATGCCATGCGCATGTGACGCGACGGGACTCAATGCGCATGCGATGCGATGCACATAAGATGCGTTGTCAAGCGATGTCATGAGCATGTGGTGCGACGTGACTCAATGCGCATGCGATGCGATGCACATAAGATGCGATATCAAGCGATGACATGCGCATGTGACGCGATGTGACTCAATGCGCATGCTATGCGATGCACATAAAATGCGATACCAAGCGATGCCATGCGCATTTGACGCTACCTGACTCAATCCGCATGCGATGCGATGCACATAAGATGCGATATCATGCGATTCCATGCGCATGTGGCGTGATGATACTCAATGTGCTGCGATGCGATGCACATAAGATGCGAATTCAAGCGATGCCATGCACATGTGACGCGATGGTACTCAATACGCATGCGATGCGATGCACATGAGATGCGATATCAAGCGTTGCCATGTGCATGTGACGCCACGTGACTCAATGCGAATGCAACGCAATGCACATAAGATGCGACATCAAGCGATGCCATGCGCATGTGAAGCGATGTGACTCAATGCGCATGTCATGCGATGCACATAAGATGGGATGTCGAGAGATACCATGTGCGTGTGATGCGATGTGACTCATGCGCATGCGATGCACATAAGATGCGATGTCGAGCGATGCATGCGTAGTGACTCAATGCGCCGCGATGCGATGCACATAAGATGGGATATCAAGCTATGCCATGCGCATATGACACGATGTCACTCAATGGCATGCGATACGATGCACAAAAGATGCGATATCGAGCGATATCATGCCCATGTGGTGCGAAGTGACTCAATGCACATGCGGTGCTATGAACAAAAGATGCGATATCGAGCGATATCATGCCCATGTGACGCGACGTGACTCAATAAGCATGCGAAGCGTTGCACATAAGATGCGATGTCAAGCGATGCCATGCGCATGTGACGCAACGTGATCAATGCGCATGCGATGCGATGCACAAAAGATGCCATATCAAGCAATGCCATGCGAATGCCACGCGACGTGACTCAATGCGCATGCGATGCGATGCATATAAGATGCGATATCAAGCCATGCCATGCGCATGTGATGCGACGTAACTCAATGCGCATGCGATGCGTTGCACATAAGATGCGATGTCGAGCATTGTCATGCGCATGTGGTTCCACGGGACTCAATGCGCATGCGATGCGATGCAATAAGATGCGATATCAAGCGATGCCATGCGCTTGTGACGTGACGTGACTCACTGCGCATGCGATGCAAAGCACATATGATGCGATATAAAGCGATGCCATGCGCATGTGACGCGAGGTGACTCAATGCGCATGTGATGAGATCCACATAAGATGCGATATCAAGCGATGGCATGCGCATGTGACGCGATGTGACTCAATGCGCATGCGATGCGATGCATATAAAATGCATTATCAAGCGTTGCCATGCGCACGTGACGCGACGTGACTCAATGCGCATGCGATGAGATGCACATAAGATGCGATATCAAGCGAAGCCATGCGTATGTGACGCGCTGTGTCTCAATGCGCATGCCACGAGGTGCACATAAGATGCGATATCAAGCGATGCCATGAAATGTGACGCGCTGTGACTCAACGCACATGCGTTGCGATGAACATAAGATGCGATATCAAGCGATGCCATGCGCATGTGACGCGCCGTGAATCAATGCGTATGCTATACGATGCACATAGATGCGATGTAAAGCGATGGCATGCAAAAGTGACGAGACATGACTCAATGCGCATGCGATGCGATGCACATAAGATGCGATATCAAGCGATGCCATGCGAAGTGAATCAATGTGCATGGGATTCGATGCACATAAGATGCAATGAAAAGCGATGCCATGCACATGTGACGCGACGTGGCTCAATGCGCATGCGATGCGATGCACACAAGATGCGATATCAAGCGATGCAATGCGCATGTGACGCGACGTGACTAAATGCGCATGCGATGCGATGCCCTTAAGATGCGATATCAAGCGATGCATGGGCATGCGACGCGACGTGACTCAATGCGCATGCGATGCGATGCACATAAGAAGCGATATCAAGCGATGCCATGCACATGTGATGCGACGGGACTCAATCCGCATGCGATGCGATGCACATGAGATGCGATATCAAGCGTTGCCATGTGCATGTGACGCCACGTGACTCAATGCGAATGCAACGCAATGCACATAAGATGCGACATCAAGCGATGCCATGCGCATGTGAAGCGATGTGACTCAATGCGCATGTCATGCGATGCACATAAGATGGGATGTCGAGAGATACCATGTGCGTGTGATGCGATGTGACTCATGCGCATGCGATGCACATAAGATGCGATGTCGAGCGATGCATGCGTAGTGACTCAATGCGCCGCGATGCGATGCACATAATTTGGGATATCAAGCTATGCCATGCGCATATGACACGATGTCACTCAATGGGCATGCGATACGATGCACAAAAGATGCGATATCGAGCGATATCATGCCCATGTGGTGCGAAGTGACTCAATGCACATGCGGTGCTATGAACAAAAGATGCGATATCGAGCGATATCATGCCCATGTGACGCGACGTGACTCAATAAGCATGCGAAGCGTTGCACATAAGATGCGATGTCAAGCGATGCCATGCGAATGTGACGCAACGTGATCAATGCGCATGCGATGCGATGCACAAAAGATGCCATTTCAAGCAATGCCATGCGAATGCCACGCGACGTGACTCAATGCGCATGCGATGCGATGCATATAAGATGCGATATCAAGCCATGCCATGCGCATGTGATGCGACGTAACTCAATGCGCATGCGATGCGATGCACATGAGATGCGATATCAAGCGATGCCATGCAAATGTGACGCGACGTGGCTCAATGAGCATGCGATGCGATGCACATAAGATGCGATGTCGAGCGATGCCATGAGCGTGTGATACGATGTGACTCAATACGCATGCGATGCACATAAGATGCGATTTCGATCGATGCATAGGCATGTGACGCGATGTGACTCAATGCGCTTAGAAGCGATGCACATGAGATTCGATATCAAGCGGTGCCATGCGCATGTGACGCGATGTGACTCAATGCGCATGCGATGAGATGCACATGAGATCCAATATCAAGCAATGCCATGGAAATGTGACGCGACGTGGCACAATGCGCATGCGATGAGATTTGATATCAAGCGATGCCATGCAAATGTGACTCGAAGTGACTCAATACACATGCGATGAGATGCACATGAGATACGATATCAAGCATGCCATGCGCATGTGACGCGAAGTGGCTCAATGCGCATTCTATGCGTTACACATAAGATGCGATATCAAGCGATGCCAGGCGCATGTGACGCGACGTGAGTCAATGCGCAGGCGATGCGATGCACATCAGATGCGATATCAAGCGATGCCAGGCACATGTGACGCGATGTGACTTAATACGCATGCGATGCGATGCACATAAGATGCGACATAAAGCGATACCATGCGCATGTGACGTGAAGTGACTCAAAAGCACATGCAGTGCGATGCACATAAGATGCGATATCAAGCGATGCGATGCGCATGTGACGCGATGTGACTCAATGCGCATGCGATGCCCATAAGATGCGTTTTCGAGCAATGCCATGCGCGTGTGATGCCATGTGACTCAGTGCGCATGCGATGCACATAAGATGCGATATCAAGCGCTGCATGCGTATGTGACGCGATGTGACTCAATGCGCTGCGATGCGATACACATAAGATGCGATATCAAGCGATGCCATGCGCATATGAGGCGATGTCACTCAATGCGCATGCGATGCGATGCACAAAAGACGCAACGTCGAGCGATGCCATGCGCTTGTGACGCGACGTGTCTCAATGCGCATGCGATGCGATGCACATAAGATGCGATATAGAGCGAGGCCATGCGCATGTGACGCGACGTGACTCAATGCGAATGCGATTCGTTGCACATAATTAGCCATATCAAGGGATGCCATGCGCATGTGACGCGACGTGACTCACTGCGCATGCGATGCGAAGCACATATGATGCGATATCCAGCGATGCCATGCGCATGTGACGAGACGTGACTCAATGCGCATGCGATGCGATACACAAAAGATGCGATATAAAAAGGTGGCATGCGCATGTGACGCGAGGTGACTCAAAGCGCATGTGATGCGATGCACATAAGATGCGATATCAAGCGATGCCATGTGCATGTGACGCGATGTGTCACAATGCGCTGCGATGCGATGCACATAAAATGCGATATCAAGCGATTCCATGCGCACCTGACGCGACGTGACTCAATGCGCATGCGATGAGATGCACATAAGATGCGATATCAAGCGTTGCCATGTGCATGTGACGCGATGTGTCACAATGCGCTGCGATGCGATGCAACAAAGATGCAATGTCGAGCGATGTCATGGGCATCTGATGCGACGCGACTAAATGCACACGCGTCGCGATGAACATAAGATGCGGTATCAAGCGATGCCATGCGATTATGACGCGACGTGACTCAATGCGCATGCTATGCGATGCACATAAGATGCGATGTAAAGCGATGCCATGCAAATGTGACGAGACATGACTCAATGCGCATGGGATGCGATGCACATAAGATGCGATATAAAGCGATGCCATGGGCATGTGATGCGACGTGGCTCAATGCACATGCGATGCGATGCACATGAGATGCGACATCTAGCGATGCCATGCAAATGTGACGCGACGTGGCTCAATGCGAATGCGATGAGATGCACATTAGATACGATATCAAGCGATGCCATGCGCATGTGACGCGACGTGACTCAATGCGCATGTGATGAAATGCACATGAGATTTGATATCAATCGATGCCATGCGCATGTGACGCGAAGTGACTCAATGCGCATACGATGCGATGCACATAAGATACGATATCAAGAGATGCCATGCGCATGTGACGTGACGTGACTCAAAGCGCATGCGATGCGATGCACATAAGATGCGATAGCAAGCGATGCCATGCGCATGTGACGCAACGTGACTCAATGTGCATGCGATGCGATGCACATAAGATGCGATATCAAGCGATGCCGTAAGTATGTGACTTGATGTGGCTCAATCCGCATGCGATGCGATGCACATAAGATGCGATATCAAGCGATGCCATGCGCATGTGGCGTGATGTGACTCAATGCGCTGCGATGCAATGCACATAAGATGCGATATCAAGCGATGCCATGCGCATGTGACGCGATGTGACTCAATGCGTCTGGGATGCGTTGAACATAAGATGCGATGTAGAGCTATGCCATGCGCATGTGATGCGATGTGACTCAATGCGCATGCGATGCACGTAAGATGCGATGTTGAGCGATGCATGCGCATGTGAGGCGATCTGACTCAATGCGCTGCGATGCGAGGCATATAAGAAGCGATATCAAGCGATGCCATGCGCATGTGACACGATGTGGCTCAATGCGCATGCGATACGATGCACATAAGAGTCGAGATCAAGCGATGCCATGCGTATGTGATGCGACGTGGCTCAATGCGCATGCGATGCGATGCACATGAGATGCGATGTCGAGCGATGTCATGCGCATGTGGTGCGACGGGACTCAATGCGCATGCGATGCGATGCACATCAGATACGATATCAAGCGATGCCATGCAAATGTGACGCGACGTGACTCAATGCGCATGCGATGGGATGCACATAAGATACAATATCAAGCGATGCCATGCGCATGTGACGCGACGTGACTCAATGCGCATGCGATGCGATGCACATACGATGCGATATCACGAGATGTCATGCGCATATGACGCGACGTGACTCAATGCGAATACGATGCGATGCACATAAGATGCGATATAAGCGATGCCATGAGCATGTGACGCGACGTAACTCAATGCGAATACGATGCGATGCACATAAGATGCGATAACAAGGGATGCCATGCGCATGTGACGCGACGTGACCCAATGCGCATGCGATGCGATGCACATAAGATGCGGTGTCGAGCGATGTCATGATCATGTCGTGCGACGTGACTCAATGCGCATGCGATGCGATGCACATAGGATGCGATATCAAGCGATACCATGCATATGTGACTCAATGCGCATGCGATGCACATTACATGCGATGTCGAGCGATGCAATTTGCATGTGACGCGACGTAACTCAATGCGAATATGATGCGATGCACATGAGATGCGTCATCAAGCGATGCCATGCGCATGTGAAGCGGCGTGATTCAATGCGCCTGCGATGCGATGCACATAACATGCGATATCAAGCGATACCATGCGCATGTGACGCGACGTGAATCAATGCGCAAGCGATGCGATGCACATAGGATGCGATATCAAGCGATGCCATGCACATAAGACGCGATGTGACCAAATACGCAAGCGATGCGAGGCACATAAGATGCGATAGCAAGCGATGCCCTGCGCATGTGACGCGATGTGACCCACTTGGCATGCGATGCGATGCACATAAGATGCGATGTCGAGCGATGCCATGCGCGTGTGATGCGATGAGACTCAATGCGCATGCGATGCGATGCAGATAAGATGCGATACCAAGCGATGCCATGCGCATGTGACGCAATGTGACTCCTTGCGCATGCGATGAGATGGACATAAGATGCGATATCAAGCGATGCCATGCGCATGTGACTCGCAGCGCATGCGATGCACACAACATGCGATGTCGAGCGATGCCATTTGCATGTGATGCGATGTGACTTAATGCGCATGCGATGCGATGCACATAAGATGCGTTATTAAGCGATACCATGCGCATGTGCCGTGATGTGACTCAATCCGCATGCGATGCGATGCACATAAGATGCGATGACAAGCGATGCCATGCGCATGTGGCGTGATGTGGCTCAATGCGCTGCGATGCGATGCACATACGATGCGATATCAAGAGATCCCATGCGCATATGACGCGACGTGACTCAATGCGAATCCGATGCGATGCACATAAGATTCGATTTAAGCGATGCCATGAGCATGTGACGCGACGTAACTCAATGCGAATACGATGCGATGCACATAAGATGCGATAACAAGGGATGCCATGCGCATGTGACGCGACGTGACCCAATGCGCATGCGATGCGATGCACATAAGATATGGTGTCGAGCGATGTCATGATCATGTGGTGCGACGTGACTCAATGCGCATGCGATGCGATGCACATAAGATGCGATATCAAGCGATGACATGCGCATGTGACGAGATGTGACTCAATGCGCATGCGATGCGATGCACATAAGATGCGATATCAAGAGATGCCATGCGCATATGACGCGACGTGACTCAATGCGCATGCGATGCGATGCACATTAGATGCGACATCAAGCGATGCCATGCGTATGTGAGGCGATGTGAGTCAATGCGCATGCGATGCGATGCACATAAGATGGGAAAACAAGCGATGCCATGCGCATGTGACGCGAAGTGACTCAATGCGCATGCGATGCGATGCACATAATATGCGTTATGAAGCGATGCCATGCGCATGTGACGATATGTGACTCAATCCGCATGCGATGCGATGCACATAAGATGCCATATCAAGCGATGCCATGCGCATGAGGCGTGATGTGGCTAATTGCGCTGCGATGCGAGGCACATAAGATGCGATATTAAGCGATGCCATGCGCATGTGACGCGATGTGACACAATGCGCATGTGATGCGATGCACATAAGATGCGATATAAAGCGATGCCATGCGAATGTGACGCGAGGTGACTCAATGCGCATGTGATGCGATGCACATAAGATGCGATATCAAGCGATGGCATGCTGATGTGACGCGATGTGACTCAATGCGCATGCGATAAGATGCACATAAGATGCGATATCAAGCGATGCCATGCGCATGATACGCGACGAGTCTCAATACGCATGCGATGAGATGCACATAAGATGTGATATCAAGCGATGCCATGTGCATGTGACGCGATGTGACACAATGCGCTGCGATGCGATGCACATAAAATGCGATATCAAGCGATGCCATGCGCACGTGACGCGACGTGACTCAATGCGCATGGGATGAGATGCGCATAGCATGCTATATCAAGCGATGCAATGCGCATGTGACGCGATGTGACTCAATGCGCATGCGATGCGATGCACATAAAATGCGGTATAAAACGATGCCATGCGCATGTGACGCGAGGTGACTCAATGCGCATGTGATGCGATGCACATAAGATGCGATTGCAAGCGATGCCATGCGCATAAGACGCGAAGTGACCCAATACGCACGCGAAGCGATGCACTTCAGATGCGATACCAAGCGATGCCATGCGCATGTGAATCGATCTGACTCAATGTGCATGCGACGCGATGCACATGAGATGCTCTGTCGAGATATGTCATGCGCATGTGACGCGACGTGACTCAATGCGTATGCGATGCACATAAGAACCGATATCAAGAGATGCCATGCGCATGTCACGCGACGTGACTGACTGCGCATGCGATGCGATGCACATAAGATGCGATATCAAGCGATGCCATGCGCATGTGACTCGATGTGACTCAATGCGCATGCGATGCGATGCACATAAGATGCAATAAGAAGTGATGCCATGCGCATGTGACGCGACGTGACTCAATTCGCATGCGATGCGATGTACATAGGATGCGATATCAAGCGATGCCATGCGCATGTGATGCGATATGGCTCAATGCGCATGCGATGCGACGCACATAAGATGCGATATCAAGCGATGCCATGCGCATGTGACGCGACGTGACTCAATAACCATGCGATGCGATGCACATAAGATGCGATAACAAGCGATGCCATGCGCGTGTGACGCGGCGTGATTCAATGCGCATGCGATGCGATGCACATAAGCTGCGATATCAAGCGATACCATGCGCTATCACGCGACGTGAATCAATGCGCAAGCGATGCGATGCACATAAAATGCGATATTAAGCGATGCCATGCGCATAAGACGCGATGTGACCCAATACGCATGGGATGTGAGGCACATAAGATGCGATATCAAGCGATGCCATGCGCATGTGACGCGACGTGACTGAATAAGCATGCGATGCGATGCACATAAGATGCCATATCAAGCGATGCCATGCGCTTGTGAATCCACGTGACTCACTGCGCATGCGATGCGATGCACATAAGATGCGATATCAAGCGATGCCATGCGCATGTGTCGCGATGTGACTCAATGCACATGCGATGCATTGCACATAAGATGCGATATCAAGTGATGCCATGCGCGTGTGATGCGATGTGACTCAATGCGCAAACGATGCAGATAAGATGCGATAACATGCGAATCCATGCGCATGTACGCGACGTGGCTCAATGCGCATGCGATGCGATGCACATGAGATGCGATATCAAGCGATGGCATGCGCATGTGACGCCACGAGACTCAATGCGCATGCGATTTATATAAGATGCGATATCAAGCGATGCCATGCGCATGTGACGCGATGTGACTCAATGCGCATGCGATGCACATAAGATGCGATATCAAGCGATAACATGCGCATGTGACGCGATGTTTCTCAATGCGCATGCGATGCGATGCACATAAGATGCGATATCAAGCGATGCCATCTGCATGTGATGTGACATGACTCAATGCGCATGCGATGCGATGCACATGAGATGTGATATCAAGCCATGGCATGCGCATGTGACGCCACGTGACTCAATGCGCATGCGATTTACATAAGATGCGATGTCTAGCGATGCCATGCGCATGTGACGCGATGCGACTCAATGCGCATGCGATGCGATGCACATAAGATGCGATTTCAAGCGATGCCATGCTCATGTAACGCGAGGTGACTAACTGCGCATGCGATGCAATATCAAGCGATGCCATGCGCATGTGGCGCGAGGTGACTGAATGCGCATGCGATGCGATGCACATAAGATGCGATGTCGAGCGATGGCATGCGCATGTGGTGCGAAGTGACTCAATGCGCATGCTATGCGATACACATAACTTGCGAAATCAAGCGATGCCATGCGAATTAGACGTGACTCAATGCGCATGCGATGAGATGCACATAAGCTGCGTTCTCAAGCGGTGCCATGCGCAGGAAACGCGACATGACTCAATGAGCATGCGATGCGATGCACATACGATGCGATATCAAGCGATGCCATGCGCATGTGACGCGACGTGAATCAATGTAAATGCGATGCACATAAGATGCGACAACAAGCGATGCCATGCGCATGTGACGCTACGTGACTCAATGCGCATGCGATGCGATGCACATAAGATGCGATATCAAGAGATGCCATGCGCATATGACGCGACGTGACTCAATGCGCATGCGATGCGATGCACATTAGATGCGACATCAAGCGATGCCATGCGTATGTGAGGCGATGTGAGTCAATGCGCATGCGATGCGATGCACATAAGATGGGAAAACAAGCGATGCCATGCGCATGTGACGCGAAGTGACTCAATGCGCATGCGATGCGATGCACATAATATGCGTTATGAAGCGATGCCATGCGCATGTGACGATATGTGACTCAATCCGCATGCGATGCGATGCACATAAGATGCCATATCAAGCGATGCCATGCGCATGAGGCGTGATGTGGCTAATTGCGCTGCGATGCGAGGCACATAAGATGCGATATTAAGCGATGCCATGCGCATGTGACGCGATGTGACACAATGCGCATGTGATGCGATGCACATAAGATGCGATATAAAGCGATGCCATGCGAATGTGACGCGAGGTGACTCAATGCGCATGTGATGCGATGCACATAAGATGCGATATCAAGCGATGGCATGCTGATGTGACGCGATGTGACTCAATGCGCATGCGATAAGATGCACATAAGATGCGATATCAAGCGATGCCATGCGCATGATACGCGACGAGTCTCAATACGCATGCGATGAGATGCACATAAGATGTGATATCAAGCGATGCCATGTGCATGTGACGCGATGTGACACAATGCGCTGCGATGCGATGCACATAAAATGCGATATCAAGCGATGCCATGCGCACGTGACGCGACGTGACTCAATGCGCATGGGATGAGATGCGCATAGCATGCTATATCAAGCGATGCAATGCGCATGTGACGCGATGTGACTCAATGCGCATGCGATGCGATGCACATAAAATGCGGTATAAAACGATGCCATGCGCATGTGACGCGAGGTGACTCAATGCGCATGTGATGCGATGCACATAAGATGCGATTGCAAGCGATGCCATGCGCATAAGACGCGAAGTGACCCAATACGCACGCGAAGCGATGCACTTCAGATGCGATACCAAGCGATGCCATGCGCATGTGAATCGATCTGACTCAATGTGCATGCGACGCGATGCACATGAGATGCTCTGTCGAGATATGTCATGCGCATGTGACGCGACGTGACTCAATGCGTATGCGATGCACATAAGAACCGATATCAAGAGATGCCATGCGCATGTCACGCGACGTGACTGACTGCGCATGCGATGCGATGCACATAAGATGCGATATCAAGCGATGCCATGCGCATGTGACTCGATGTGACTCAATGCGCATGCGATGCGATGCACATAAGATGCAATAAGAAGTGATGCCATGCGCATGTGACGCGACGTGACTCAATTCGCATGCGATGCGATGTACATAGGATGCGATATCAAGCGATGCCATGCGCATGTGATGCGATGTGGCTCAATGCGCATGCGATGCGACGCACATAAGATGCGATATCAAGCGATGCCATGCGCATGTGACGCGACGTGACTCAATAACCATGCGATGCGATGCACATAAGATGCGATAACAAGCGATGCCATGCACGTGTGACGCGGCGTGATTCAATGCGCATGCGATGCGATGCACATAAGCTGCGATATCAAGCGATACCATGCGCTATCACGCGACGTGAATCAATGCGCAAGCGATGCGATGCACATAAAATGCGATATTAAGCGATGCCATGCGCATAAGACGCGATGTGACCCAATACGCATGGGATGTGAGGCACATAAGATGCGATATCAAGCGATGCCATGCGCATGTGACGCGACGTGACTGAATAAGCATGCGATGCGATGCACATAAGATGCCATATCAAGCGATGCCATGCGCTTGTGAATCCACGTGACTCACTGCGCATGCGATGCGATGCACATAAGATGCGATATCAAGCGATGCCATGCGCATGTGTCGCGATGTGACTCAATGCACATGCGATGCATTGCACATAAGATGCGATATCAAGTGATGCCATGCGCGTGTGATGCGATGTGACTCAATGCGCAAACGATGCAGATAAGATGCGATAACATGCGAATCCATGCGCATGTACGCGACGTGGCTCAATGCGCATGCGATGCGATGCACATGAGATGCGATATCAAGCGATGGCATGCGCATGTGACGCCACGAGACTCAATGCGCATGCGATTTATATAAGATGCGATATCAAGCGATGCCATGCGCATGTGACGCGATGTGACTCAATGCGCATGCGATGCACATAAGATGCGATATCAAGCGATAACATGCGCATGTGACGCGATGTTTCTCAATGCGCATGCGATGCGATGCACATAAGATGCGATATCAAGCGATGCCATGCGCATGTGATGTGACATGACTCAATGCGCATGCGATGCGATGCACATGAGATGTGATATCAAGCCATGGCATGCGCATGTGACGCCACGTGACTCAATGCGCATGCGATTTACATAAGATGCGATGTCTAGCGATGCCATGCGCATGTGACGCGATGCGACTCAATGCGCATGCGATGCGATGCACATAAGATGCGATTTCAAGCGATGCCATGCTCATGTAACGCGAGGTGACTAACTGCGCATGCGATGCAATATCAAGCGATGCCATGCGCATGTGGCGCGAGGTGACTGAATGCGCATGCGATGCGATGCACATAAGATGCGATGTCGAGCGATGGCATGCGCATGTGGTGCGAAGTGACTCAATGCGCATGCTATGCGATACACATAACTTGCGAAATCAAGCGATGCCATGCGAATTAGACGTGACTCAATGCGCATGCGATGAGATGCACATAAGCTGCGTTCTCAAGCGGTGTCATGCGCAGGAAACGCGACATGACTCAATGAGCATGCGATGCGATGCACATACGATGCGATATCAAGCGATGCCATGCGCATGTGACGCGACGTGAATCAATGTAAATGCGATGCACATAAGATGCGACAACAAGCGATGCCATGCGCATGTGACGCTACGTGACTCAATGCGCATGCGATGCGATGCACATAAGATGCGATATCAAGAGATGCCATGCGCATATGACGCCACGTGACTCAATGCGCATGCGATGCGATGCACATTAAATGCGACATCAAGCGATGCCATGCGTATGTGAGGCGATGTGAGTCAATGCGCATGCGATGCGATGCACATAAGATGGGAAAACAAGCGATGCCATGCGCATGTGACGCGAAGTGACTCAATGCGCATGCGATGCGATGCACATAATATGCGTTATGAAGCGTAGCCATGCGCATGTGACGATATGTGACTCAATCCGCATGCGATGCGATGCACATAAGATGCCATATCAAGCGATGCCATGCGCATGAGGCGTGATGTGGCTAATTGCGCTGCGATGCGAGGCACATAAGATGCGATATTAAGCGATGCCATGCGCATGTGACGCGATGTGACACAATGCGCCTGCGATGCGATGCACATAAGATGCGATGTCGAGCGATTCCATGCGCATGTGATGCGATGTGATTCAATGCGCTGCGATGCGGTGCACATAAGATGCAATATCTGGCGATGCCATGCGCATGTGACACGATGTGGCTCAATGCGCATGCGATGCAATGCACATAAGTTGCGATAACAAGCGATGCCATGCGCATGTGACACAATGTGGCTCAATGGGCATGGGATGCGATGCACATAAGATGCGATATCAAGCGATGCCATGCGACGTGACTCAATGCGCATGCGATGCGATGCACATGAGATGCGATGTCGAGCGATCTCATGCGCATGTGGTGCGACGGGCTCAATGCGCATGCGACGCGATGCACATCAGCTGCGATATCAAGCGATGCCATGCAAATGTGACGTGACTTGACTCAATGCCCATGCGATGGGATGCACATAAGATACGATATCAAGAGATGCCATGCGCATGTGACGCGACGTGACTCAATGCAAATACGATGCGATGCACATAAGATGCGATAACAAGGGATGCCATGCGCATGTGACGCGACGTGACTCAAAGCGCATGCGATGCGATGCACATAAGATGCGTTGTCGAGCGATGTCATGAGCATGTGGTGCGACGTGACTCAATGCGCATGCGATGCGATGCACATAAGATGCGATATCAAGCGGTGACATGCGCATGTGACGCGATGTGACTCAATGCGCATGCGATGCGATGCACAGAAAATGCGATACCAAGCGATGCCATGCGCATTTGACGCTACGTGACTCAATCCGCATGCGATGCGATGCACATAAGATGCGATATCATGCGATTCCATGCGCATGTGGCGTGATGATACTCAATGTGCTGCGATGCGATGCACATAAGATGCGAATTCAAGCGATGCCATGCACATGTGACGCGATGGTACTCAATACGCATGCGATGCAATGCACATAAGATGCGATGTAGAGCTATGCCATGCGCATGTGATGCGATGTGACTCAATGCGCATGCGATGCACGTACGATGCGATGTTGAGCGATGCATGCGCATGTGAGGCGATCTGACTCAATGCGCTGCGATGCGATGCAAATAAGAAGCGATATCAAGCGATGCCATGCGCATGTGACACGATGTGGCTCAATGCGCATGCGATACGATGCACATAAGATGCAATATCAAGCGATGCCATGCGTATGTGATGCGACGTGGCTCAATGCGCATGCGATGCGATGCACATGGGATGCGATGTCATGAACATGTGGTGCGACGGGACTCAATGCGCATGCGATGCGATGCACATCAGATACGATATCAAGCAATGCCATGCAAATGTGACGCGACGTGACTCAATGCGCATGCGATGGGATGCACATAAGATACAATATCAAGCGATGCCATGCGCATGTGACGCGACGTGACTCAATGCGCATGCGATGCGATGCACATACGATGCGATATCAAGAGATGCCATGCGCATATGACGCGACGTGACTCAATGCGAATACGATGCGATGCACATAAGATGCGATATAAGCGATGCCATGAGCATGTGACGCGACGTAACTCAATGCGAATACGATGTGATGCACATAAGATGCGATAACAAGGGATGCCATGCGCATGTGACGCGACGTGGCCCAATGCGCATGCGATGCGATGCACATAAGATGCGGTGTCGAGCGATGTCATGATCATGTCGTGCGACGTGACTCAATGCGCATGCGATGCGATGCACATAAGATGCGATATCAAGCGATACCATGCATATGTGACTCAATGCGCATGCGATGCACATTACATGCGATGTCGAGCGATGCAATTTGCATGTGATGCGACGTGACTCAATGCGCATGCGATGCGATGCACATGAGATGCGTCATCAAGCGATGCCATCGTATGTGACGCGAAGTGACTCAATGCGCATGCGATGCAGTGCACATAAGATGCGATATCAAGCGATGCCATGCGCATGTGACGCGACGTGACTCAATGCGCGCGGGATGCGATGCCCATAAGATGCGATATCAAGCGATGCCATGCGTATGTGACTCAATGCGCATGCGATGCTCACTACATGCGATGTCGAGCGATGCCATTTGCATGTGATGCGACGTGACTCAATGCGCATGCGATGCGATGCACATAAGATGCGATATCAACCGATGCCATGCGCATGTGACGCGGCGTGATTAAAAGCGCCTGCGATGCGATGCTCATAACATGCGATATCAAGCGATACCATGCGCATGTGACGCGACGTGAATCAATGCGCAAGCGATGCGATGCACATAAGATGCGATATCAAGCGATGCCATGCGCATGTTGCGTGATGTGACTCAATGAATTGCGAAGCGAGCCACATAATTGCGATTGCAAGCGATGCCATGCGCATAAGACGCGATGTGACCAAATACGCAAGCGATGCGAGGCACATAAGATGCGATAGCAAGCGATGCCCTGCGCATGTGACGCGATGTGACCCAATTGGCATGCGATGCGATGCACATAAGATGCGATGTCGAGCGATGCCATGCGCGTGTGATGCGATGTGACTCAATGCGCATGCGATGCGATGCAGATAAGATGCGATACCAAGCGATGCCATGCGCATGTGACGCAATGTGACTCCATGCGCATGCGATGAGATGGACAGAAGATGCGATATCAAGCGATGCCATGCGCATGTGACTCGCAGCGCATGCGATGCACACAACATGCGATGTCGAGCGATGCCATTTGCATGTGATGCGATGTGACTTAATGCGCATGCGATGCGATGCACATAAGATGCGTTATTAAGCGATACCATGCGCATGTGACGTGATGTGACTCAATCCGCATGCAATGCGATGCATATAAGATGCGATGTCAAGCGATGCCATGCGCATGTGGCATGATGTGGCTCAATGCGCTGCGATGCGATGCACATACGATGCGATATCAAGAGATGCCATGCGCATATGACGCGACGTGACTCAATGCGAATACGATGCGATGCACATAAGATGCGATATAAGCGATGCCATGAGCATGTGACGCGACGTAACTCAATGCGAATACGATGCGATGCACATAAGATGCGATAACAAGGGATGCCGTGCGCATGTGACGCGACGTGACCCAATAAGCATGCGATGCGATGCACATAAGATGCGGTGTCGAGCGATGTCATGATCTTGTGGTGCGACGTGACTCAATGCGCATGCGATGCGATGCACATAAGATGCGATATCAAGCGATGACATGCGCATGTGACGAGATGTGACTCAATGCGCATGCGATGCACATAAGATGCGATAACAAGCGATGCCATGCGCTTGTGACGCTACGTTACTCAATCCGCATGCGATGCGATGCACATAAGATGCGATATCAAGCGATTCCATTGGCATGTGGCGTGATGATACTCAATGCGCTGCGATGCGACGCACATAAGATGCGATATCAAGCGATGCCATGCACATGTGACGCGACGTGACTCAATGCGCATGCGATGTGATGCACATAAGATGCGATATCAAGCGATGCCTTGCGCATGTGACGCGATGTGACTCCATGCGGTTGCGATGCGATTCACACAGTATGCGATGTCGAGCGAAGCCATGCGCATGTGATGCGATGTGCCTCAATGCGCATGCGATGCGATGCACATAAGATGCGATGTGTAGCATTGTCATGCGCATGTGGTGACACGGGACTCAATGCGCATGCAATGCGTGCACATAAGATGCGATATAAAGCGAGGCCATGCGCATGTGACGCGGTGTGACTCAATGCGAATGCGATGCGTTGCACATAAGTGTCCATATCAAGCGATGCCATGCGCATGTGACGAGACGTGAGTCAATGCGCATGCGATGCGATGCACATAAGATGCGGTATAAAACGATGCCATGCGCATGTGACGCGAGGTGACTCAATGCGCATGTGATGCGATGCACATAAGATGCGATATCAAGCGATGCCATGCGCATGTGACGCAAAGTGACTCAATTCGCATGCGATTCAGTGCACATAAGATGCGATATCAAGCGATGCCATGCGCATGTGACGCGATGTGGCTCAATACGCATGCGATGCGATGCACATAAGATGCGATATCAACCGATGCCATGCATATGTGACTCAATGCGCATGCGATGCACATT
Organism: Tenodera sinensis; assembly: GCA_030765045.1. Taxonomy (NCBI): domain Eukaryota; kingdom Metazoa; phylum Arthropoda; class Insecta; order Mantodea; family Mantidae; genus Tenodera; species Tenodera sinensis. Next base: position 48,086,228 of record CM060973.1, read on the forward strand.
ACATGCGATGTCGAGCGATGCCATTTGCATGTGATGCGACGTGACTCAATGCGCATGCGATGCGATGCACATGAGATGCGTCATCAAGCGATGCCATCGTATGTGACGCGAAGTGACTCAATGCGCATGCGATGCAGTGCACATAAGATGCGATATCAAGCGATGCCATGCGCATGTGACGCGACGTGACTCAATGCGCACGGGATGCGATGCACATAAGATGCGATATCAAGCGATGCCATGCGCATGTGGCGCGGCGTGATTCAATGCGCCTACGATGCGATGCACATAACATGCGATATCAAGCGATACCATGCGCATGTGACGCGACGTGAATCAATGCGCAAGTGATGCGATGCACATAAGATGCGATATCAAGCGATGCCATGCGCATGTTGCGTGATGTGACCCAATTGGCATGCGATGCGATGCACATAAGATGCGATGTCGAGCGATGCCATGCGCGTGTGATGCGATGTGACTCAATGCGCATGCGATGCGATGCAGATAAGATGCGATACCAAGCGATGCCATGCGCATGTGACGCGACCTGACTCAATGCGCATGCGATGAGATGCACATAAGATGCGATATCAAGCGATGCCATGCGCATGTGACGCAATGTGGCTCCATGCGCATGCGATGAGATGGACATAAGATGCGATATCAAGCGATGCCATGCGCATGTGACTCGCAGCGCATGCGATGCACACAACATGCGATGTCGAGCGATGCCATTTGCATGTGATGCGATGTGACTTAATGCGCATGCGATGCGATGCACAAAAGATGCGTTATGAAGCGATACCATGCGCATGTGACGTGATGTGACTCAATCCGCATGCGATGCGATGCACATAAGATGCGATGTCAAGCGATGCCATGCGCATGTAGCGTGATGTGGCTCAATGCGCTGCGATGCCATGCCCATAAGGTGCGACATCAAGCGATGCCATGCGCATGTGACGCGATGTGAGTCAATGCGCACGGGATGCGATGCACATAAGATGCGATATCAAGCGATGCCTTGCGCATGTGACTCAATGCGCATGTGAGGCACACAGCATGCGATGTCGAGCGATGCCAATTGCATGTGATGCGATGTGACTCAATGCGTATGCGATGCACATAAGATGCGATTTCGAGCGATGCATGCGCATGTGACGCGATGTGACTCAATGCGCTGCGAAACACTGCACATAAGATGTGATATCAAGCGAGGCCATGCGCATGTGACGACGCGTGATTCAATGCGCATGCGATGCGATGCACATAAGATGCGATATCAAGCGATACCATGCGCATGTGACGCGACGTGAATCAGTGCGCAAGCGATGCGATGCACATAAGATGCTATATCAAGCGATTATTTGCGCATGTTGCGTGATGTGACTCAATGCGCTGCGAAGCGAGCGACATAATTGCGATTGCAAGCGATGCCATGCGCATAAGACGCGATGTGACCCAATACGCATGCGTTGCGAGGCACATAAGATGTGATATCAAGCGATGGCATGCGCATGTGACGCGACGTGACTCAATAAGCATGCGATGCGATGCACATAAGATGCCATATCAAGCGATGCCATGCGCTTGTGACGCCACGTGACTCACTGCGCATGCGATGGGATGCACATAAGATGCGATATCAAGCGATCCCATTCGCATGAGACGCGACGTGACTCAATGCGCATGCGATGCGATGCACATGACATGCGTCATCAAGCGATGCCATGCGTATGTGACGTGAAGTGACTCAATGCGCATGCGATCCAGTGCACATAAGATGCGATATCAAGCGATGCAATGCGCATGTGACGCGAAGTGACTCAATGCGCATGCGATGCGATGCACATAATATGCGTTATGAAGCGATGCCATGCGCATGTGACGATATGTGACTCAATCCGCATGCGATGCGATGCACATAATATGCCATATCAAGCGATGCCATGCGCATGAGGCGTGATGTGGCTAATTGCGCTGCCATGCGAGGCACATAAAATGCGATATTAAGCGATGCCATGCGCATGTGACGCGATGTGACACAATGCGCCTGCGATGCGATGCACATAAGATGCGATGTCGAGCGATGCCATGCGCATGTGATGCTATGTGATTCAATGCGCATGCGATTCACGTAAGATGCGATGTCGAGCGATGCAAGCGCATGTGACGCGATGTGACTCATGGTGCTGCGATGCGATGCACATAAGATGCGATATCAAGCGATGCCATGCGCATGTGACGCCATGTGGCTCAATGCGCATGTGATGCGATGCACATAAGATGCGATATCAAGCGATGCCATGCGCATGTGATGCGATGTAACTCAATGCGCATGCGATGCGATGCACATGAGATGCGATACCAAGCGATGCCATGCGCATGTGACGCAACGAGACTCAATGCGCATGGGATTTGCATAAGATACGATATCAAGCGATGCCATGCGCATGTGATGCAACGTGACTCAATAAGCGTGCGACGCACACAAGATGCGATATCAAGCGATGCCATGCGCATGTGGCGTGACGTGACTCAATGCGCATGCGATGCACATAAAATGCGATATCAAGAGATTCGATGGGCATGTGACGCGATGTGGCTCAATGCACATGCGATGCGATGCACATAAGATGCGATATCAAGCGATGCCATGCGCATGTGAAGCGATGTGACTCAATGCGCATGCGATGCGATATACATAAGATGCCATTACAAGCGATGCCATGTGCATGTGACTAGTCGGGACTCAATGCGCATGCGACGCGATGCACATAAGATGCGATATCAAGCTATGCCATGCGCATGTGACGCCACGTGTTTCAATGCGCATGCGATGCGATGCACGTAAGATACGATATCAAGCGATGCCATGCGCATGTGATGCGACGTGACTCATTGCGCATGCGCTGCGATGCACATGAGATGGGATATCAACCAAAGGCATGCGCATGTGACCCGACGAGACTCAATGCGCATGGGATTCACATAAGATACGATATCAAGCGATGCCATGCGCATCAGACGCGACGTGACTCAATGCGCATGCGATGAGATGCACATAAGATACGTTATCAGGTGATGCCATGCGCATGTGACGCGACGTGACTCAATGCGCATGCGATGCGATGCACATAAGATGCGATATCAAGCGATGCCATGCGCATGTGACGCGACTTGAGTCAATGTGAATGCGATGCGATGCACATAAGATGCGATATCAAGCGATGCCATGCGCATGTGACGCGATGTGGCTCAATGCGCATGTGATGCAATGCACATAATATGCGATGTCGAGCGATGCCATGCGCGTGTGATGCGATGTGACTCAATGCGCATGCGATGCACATAAGATGCGATGTCGAGCGATAAATGCGTATGTGACGCGATGTGACTTAATGCGCATGCGATGCGATGCACAAAAGATGGGATAATGAGCCATGTCATGCGCATGTGGTGCGACGTGACTCAATGCACTAGCGATGCGATGAACATAAGATGCGATGTCAAGCGATGCCATGCGCATGTGACGCGACGTGACTCAATGCGCATGCGATGCGATGTACATAAGATGCGATATCAAGCGATGCCATGCGCATGTGACGCGACGTGACTCAATGCGCATGCGAGGCGATGTACATAAGATGCGATATCAAGCGATGCCATGCGCATGTGACGCGTTGTGACTCAAGGCGCATGCGATGCGATGCACATAAGATGCCATATCAAGCGATGCCATGCGCTTGTGACGCCACGTGACACACTGCGCATGCGATGCGATGCACAAAAGACGCGATATCGAGCGATGCCGTGGGCGTGTGATACGATGTGACTCAATCCGCATGCGATGCACATAAGGTGCGATTTCGAGCGATGCATGCGCATGTGAGGCGATGTGACTCAATGCGCTGCGATTCGAGCCACATAATTGCGATTGCAAGCGATGCCATGCGCATAAGACGCGAAGTGACCCAATACGCATGCGATGCGAGGCACATGAGATCCGATAGCAAGCGATGCCATGCGCATGTGACGCGATGTGACTCAATTGGCATGCGATGCACATAAGATGCGATTTCGAGCGATGCATGCGCATGTAGCGCGATGTGACTCAATGCGCTGCGAAGCGATGCACTTCAGATGCGATACCAAGCGATGCCATGCGCATGTGAATCGATCTGACTCAATGTGCATGCGACCCGATGCACATGAAATGCTCTGTCGAGTGATATCATGCGCATGTGACGCGACGTGACTCAATGCGTATGCGATGCACATAAGAACCGATATCAAGAGATGCCATGTGCATGTGACGCGACGTGACTGACTGCGCATGCGATGCGATGCACGTAAGATGCGATATCAAGCGATGCCATGCGCATGTGACTCGATGGGACTCAATGCGCATGCGATGCGATGCACTTAAGATGCAATAACAAGTGATGCCATGCGCATGTGACGCGACGTGACTCAATAACCATGCGTTGCGATGCACATAAAATGCGATATCAAGCGATGCCATGCGCGTGTGACGCGGCGTGATTCAATGCGCATGCGATGCGATGAACATAAGCTGCGATATCAAGCGATACCATGCGCATGTGACGCGACGTGAATCAATGCGCAAGCGAAGCGATGCACATAAGATGCGATATTAAGCGATGCCATGCGCATAAGACGCGATGTGACCCAATACGCATGCGATGTGAGGCACATAAGATGCGATATTAAGCGATGCCATGCGCATAAGACGCGATGTGACTCAATGCGCATGCGATGCGATGCACATAAGATGCGATATCAAGCGATGCCATGCGCATGTGATGTGACATGGCTCAATGCGCATGCGATGCGATGCACATGAGATGTGATATCAAGCCATGGCATGCCCATGTGACGCTACGTGACTCAATGCGCATGCGATTTACATAAGATGCGATATCTAGCGATTCCATGCGCATGTGACGCGATGCGACTCAATGCGCATGCGATGCGATGCACATAAGATGCGATTTCAAGCGATGCCATGCTCATGTGACGCGAGGTGACTAACTGCGCATACGATGCCATATCAAGCGATGCCATGCGCATGTGGCGCAAGGTGACTGAATGCGCATGCGATGCGATGCACATAAGATGCCGATGTCGAGCGATGTCATGCGCATGTGGTGCGACGTGACTCAATGCGCATGCGATGAGATGCACATAAGCTGTGTTCTCAAGCGGTGCCATGCGCACGTGACGCGACATGACTCAATGAGCATGAGTGGGGTATATAAGGGCAAGCTGGCACACTTTTTATGGGCAATATGGCCGCCATGCGTGATCTAAGGATTACTAGGTAAGGTGGTAGGGGAAGCACGACCTTGTAGGTGTTTGAAGCAATCTGTAGGGATAACTTAAGGTCTATAGCAGTGTATGTATGTTTATGAGCGTTCATGGCAGTTGAGTATGGCGTTCACTATATCGATGTGAACCACCTAACGCAAGAGCTTTCTAACTTGATTGTATATGATACCCCCAACATAATGACACCTCGCCCCACATCGCCACGCTAACCTAACCTAACTTAACCTAACCTAACGGCTACTCTTTTTACTAGACCTTTCATAGTTTAACCTAAGCTAACCTAACCTAGCTCCCACTCTTTTTACTCAGGTCTTTCATAATTTAACCTAACCTAGCTCCTACTCTTTTTACTAGACCTTTCATAATTTAACCTAACCTAAGCTGACCTAACCCAGCTCCCACTCTTTTTACTCTGGTCTTTCATAATTTAACCTAACCTAAGCCCCATACTTGTACTCGCCTAACCTAAGCTTACCTAAGCTAACCTAACCTAGCTCCCACTCTTTTTACTCTGGTCTTTCATAATTTAACCTAACCTAAGCCCCATACTTGTACTCGTCTAACCTAAGCTCACCTAAGCTAACCTATCCTAATCTAACATGGACTAGCCTAACCTAAGATAGATCCTCTTATTATTATTTATTCTATTCTACTAACATGATACGTTTCTAGACATTCATTCTATCCTCTTATCATTTATCCTATTCCCTCCTCTGCTTATCTATTCTATCCTGTCATACGCTACCCTGATCTCCCTCTAGGAATTTCATAAACATTTTGATACTATTTTGAGTCCTCTGATAGATCTTTTTAAGCACTTTTAGCATATTCTTGATGCTTTTACAACATATTTAACATCTTTTCAGACAATTTTCAGAGTTATTCAGTAATTTTCATACATTTTTAAGACGTTTCACCCCATTTTGCTACAATTTTGCATCCTCTGTTAGATCTTTTAGACGCTTTTAGTATATTCTGGGCGCTTTTACAACATATTTAACAACTTTTCGCCCCATTTTGCTACAATTTTGCACCCTCTGTTAGATCTTTTAGACGCTTTTAGTATATTCAGGGCGCTTTTACAACATATTTAACAACTTTTCAGACAATTTTTCAGAGTTATTCAGAGATTTTCATACATTTTTAAGACGTTTCACCCCATTTTGTTGCAATTTTGCACCCTCTGCTAGATCTTTTAGACGCTTTTGGTATATTCATGCTGCTTTTACAACATATTTAACAACTTTTCAGACAATTTTCAGAGTTATTCAGTCATTTTCATACATTTTTAAGACGTTTCACCCCATTTTGCTGCAATTTTGCACCCTCTGTTAGATCTTTTAGACGCTTTTAGTATATTCAGAGCGCTTTTACAACATATTTAACATCTTTTCAGACAATTTTCAGAGTTATTCAGACATTTTCATACATTTTTAAGACGTTTCGCCCCATTTTGCTACAATTTTGCACCCTCTGTTAGATCTTTTAGACGCTTTTAGTATATTCAGGGCGCTTTTACAACATATTTAACAACTTTTCAGACAATTTTTCAGAGTTATTCAGTCATTTTCATACATTTTTAAGACGTTTCACCCCATTTTGTTGCAATTTTGCACCCTCTGCTAGATCTTTTAGACGCTTTTGGTATATTCATGCTGCTTTTACAACATATTTAACAACTTTTCAGACAATTTTCAGAGTTATTCAGTCATTTTCATACATTTTTAAGACGTTTCACCCCATTTTGCTGCAATTTTGCACCCTCTGTTAGATCTTTTAGACGCTTTTAGTATATTCTGGGCGCTTTTACAACATATTTAACAACTTTTCGCCCCATTTTGCTACAATTTTGCACCCTCTGTTAGATCTTTTAGACGCTTTTAGTATATTCAGGGCGCTTTTACAACATATTTAACAACTTTTCAGACAATTCTTCAGAGTTATTCAGACATTTTCATACATTTTTAAGACGTTTCACCCCATTTTGTTGCAATTTTGCACCCTCTGCTAGATCTTTTAGACGCTTTTGGTATATTCATGCTGCTTTTACAACATATTTAACAACTTTTCAGACAATTTTCAGAGTTATTCAGTCATTTTCATACATTTTTAAGACGTTTCACCCCATTTTGCTGCAATTTTGCACCCTCTGTTAGATCTTTTAGACGCTTTTAGTATATTCAGAGCGCTTTTACAACATATTTAACATCTTTTCAGACAATTTTCAGAGTTATTCAGACATTTTCATACATTTTTAAGACGTTTCGCCCCATTTTGCTACAATTTTGCACCCTCTGTTAGATCTTTTAGACGCTTTTAGTATATTCAGAGCGCTTTTACAACATATTTAACATCTTTTCAGACAATTTTCAGAGTTATTCAGACATTTTCATACATTTTTAAGACGTTTCACCCCATTTTGTTGCAATTTTTCACCCTCTGCTAGATCTTTTAGACGCTTTTGGTATATTCAGGACGCTTTTACAACATGTTTAACAACTTTTCAAGCAATTTCGAGGATTATTTAGAAGTCATATTATATATTTTCAGCGTGTATTGAGACCCGTTTAGACTCGTTGATAGATATTTCAGCCTGTTTCCAGATATTCTGAAGACTTTTACGTCCAGTTTAAACATTTTTCAGAGTATTTTAGACGAATTTGACATTATTTAAGGCAATCCGAGAGTTATTCTGGACGCCCCTGTCCATTATTGTTTGCTTTAAGCACTTTGAAGGGTAATGGAAGATAATTTTCACGATATTAGGAATACTGAACCGTCTATTTCAATGCTGTTAGACGTATCTCTACCAGTTAAATATCGTTTCAGCCATTTTAGAGATATTTTAAGCACTATAGGGATATTTTAGACCTAACCTAATCTAATCTGACCTAAGCCCCATACTTCTACTCGTCTAACCTATCCTAACCTAATCTAACCTAGCCTAAGCCCCATACTTCTACTCGTCTAACCTAACCTAACACCTCATCTAATGATTTATTCTTCATCCCTATTGCTCATCTAATCCCTACTCTTTTTACTATATGGTCTTTCATAATTTCACGTAACCTAAGCCTCATACCTAACCTAACCTAACCTAATCTAACCTAGCCTATCTCATCCCATTTTACACGAGCATTATATGCTTCTATAACCTATTCTGACCGTCGCAACATGCCGTTTCAAGCTTAGATATTTCACTTTCTTTTGGAGACGTTCCTCCAACAACTTTAGCTACCTTGAAGATATTACACCCCCCCCCGACATGCGAACCCTAACGATTTCTGAACATTTCATGGTATGTTAGTGCTATTTTAGGAGTTGGTAAGTATTTTAGCCATTTTTGCGGTATTCTAGAGATTTTCAGGATTTTTTTTTTTTTTTTTTGCAGCTTCGTTGGTATTTTCTATGTTTTCACGTCGTTAGTATGGTTTAATGTTTTTAAGGGGTATATGGAGCCCTTTTTAGCGATTTGTTATGCTTTCATGACCACTTTCCATCCTTTTGTAAATGTATGATGTTCTCGTCTAGAGAATTGCTTACAGTCTTTCTAAGACTAACCTAACTTAACCACAAACCTCTTTGCAGACATTTCTTCAACGTTATTTAACATTATACAGGCTTCTTTTTCTGCTTCCTCTGGCTCTTTTCCAAAACTAACATTAGAAGACGTTGTAACCTTGTTATTCAAATAGCTATTGTATCCGTCTTTGTACACTGTTCCAGTATGCTATACATGCCAACTTCATTTAACAATTCTCTTGCATAATTCTGTAGGTTCTAATGGTAACACGTCAAACGTTGCACACATTCCTTCTAAGACTATCCTAACCGAACCTATACCACCACCACCACCACCACCAACACCATCACCACCACCACCACCTCCACCATCACCAGCGCCACCATCGTTACCATCACCACCACCGTTATCGCCACCACCATCGTTACCATAGCCACCATCCTTGCCATCATCACCGCCATAACCATCACCAGTACCATCATCCTCACTGTCACCTTCACGTTACCATCACCATCGTTACATTATCCACCATAACCTTCACCAGTACCTCCATCCTCACCATCACCACCATCGTTACCATCACCACCACCGTTATCGCCACCACCATCGTTACCATAGCCACCATCCTTGCCATCATCATCACCACACCAACCAACACCATCTATTCTGCAACACCTCCAACACCAACAACAACAGCAACACCGTCACCACTACCACTATAACGGCCACCACTACCACTACCACCAACGACCACCACCACTACCACCACCAATACCACTCCGCCATCATCACCAGCACCACCATCATCACCAGCGCCCCCCCCCACAACGGACACCAACACCTCTACCACCACCACCACCACCATAATCACCAGTACCATCATCATCAGCACCACCATAACGGACACCATCACCACCACCAGCACCACCACCACCATCATCACCAGCACCATCATAGCGGACACCAACACCACACCACCACAATGAGACGTTTCTAGACATTCATTCTATCCCCTTATTATCTATCCTATATCCTCCTCCTCTGCTTGTCTATTCCATCCTGCCATAAGGCGTCCTGGTTTCCCTCTTTGCGGATATAACCTCGAGCATTTACATGTTACTTGTAGAGGATTGTCAGCGATTTTAGGATTTAGAATGTACTCAGACACGATGACACGCATATTTAAGAACCTTTCAGGCAATTTTGAGAATTATATAGGTTATTTATTAGATTTTTCCAGAGGTTTCGTGCTATTTTGATGCTGTCTTAGGTCGTTTTAGAGATATTTTAGCTGCTTTTAAGCTGTTCAGAATGCTTTTGCAACATATTTAAGAACTTTCTAGGCAATTTTATTATGGTTCCTCTGATAGAGCTCTTAGACACTTTTAGTATATTCTTGCTGTTTTTCCGGTATATTTAAGAACTTTTCAGGTAATTTTGAGGATTATGTAGATTATTTGATCGATTTTCTAGAGGTTTCATGGTATTTTGAGCTTGTTTTAGACCGTTTAACAGATATTTTACTCGCTTTTAAGTGCTTTCAAGGGCAATGGGTGAATTTTGTTCACTGCTTCAGTACGCTATACATGCTAACTTCATTTTAACGATTCTTTAGCATAGTTCAGTATGTTCTAATGGCAACACGCCAGACGTCGCTTACATTCCTTCTAAGACTATCATGACCTAACTTAACATAACCAACCATCATCGTCACCAACCCAACCTATGCTGCAGCGCCATAACCATTGCCACCACCGCCTCCACCACCAACACCACCAACACAGCCATTACCACAACCACCACCACTACAACTGTCATTACTACCATCATACCCCTTAACTACCAACTCAGCCATGACCACACCCACCATCATCATCACCACACCAACCAACGACACCTATTCTACAACACCACCACCACCGCCACCACCACCAACATCAACACCTGGAGCACCAGCACCACCATAACCTGCACGACTATAACCATCGCAGCACCCCCACCTCCGTCATCACCACCACCACCATTTAAGAACCTTTCAGGTTATTTTGAGAATTATGTAGGTTAGTTATTAGATTTTTCAGTGGTTTCATGCTATTTTGATGCTGTCTAAGGTCGTTTTACAGATATTTTAGCTGCTTTTAAGCTGTACAGAATGCTTTTGCAACATATTTAAGAATTTACTAGCCAATTTTATTATGGTTCCTCTGATAGATCTTTTAGACACTTTTGGTATATTCTTGCTGCTTTTACAGTATATTCAAGAGCTTTTCAGGCAATTTTGAGGATTATATAGATTATTTGATCGATTTTCAGAAGAGGTTTCATGGTATTTCAAGTGTTGTTGGACGTATGTATCTGCTAGTTTAAATATCGTTTCAGACATTTTAGAGACATTTTAAGCACTATGCGAGTATTTTAAACTTTTACACCGACATTTTGATTGGTTTTCAGAATCCTTTGAAACACTTTTATAGGCGTTAGACGCTTTTAATGGTATTTTTCGAGCGCTAATTAAGACATTTCAGCTCCTTCACAGATATTTTGAGGATTTTCAGGGCATCTTAAACTCGTGAGAAGCATTTTTTTCGCCAGTTTGAAGATGTTTTAAGGCACTGAAGCAGGTATTTTTGAAGTTGCTAGGGGTATTTTACTAAGCTTTCTTCAGTAATCGCTTTGTTTTACAGTAGTTGAGGTGCAGTCCAACCTATCCATTCATTTATTGCATTTCTTGTACTTATTATTTCGACTACATTTCACTACTAACCTAACCCAGGAACAATCGTATCATCATCATCATTATCATCATCATCAACAACAACTGCTCTATCTCGTAGTCTGACCAAGCTAACCTAATCTAACTTAACCTAAGCTAAGCTCCATACTTCTTTCGTCTAACCTAATTTCTAAGCCCTTGCTTCTACTCTTTTTACTTTGCTCTTTCATATTTTAACCTAACCTAACCTAACCTAACCTAAGGTAGCTAGCCTAGATCCTCCTCTTATTGTTATTTATTCTATTTCATCACCATGATCCGTTTCTAGATATTCATTCTATCCTCTTATCTATTATATATCCTCCTCCTCTGCTTGTCTATTCCATCCTGCCATAAGGCGTCCTGGTTTCCCTCTTTGTGGGTATAACCTCAGGGTATTTATTCGTTGCTTGTAGAGGATTTCCAACAAATTTAGGATTTAGAAGATATTCAGACTCACCGGCATGCACGTTTTCAGGACTTTTTTAATCTTTTCGGAGCGTTGTATTGCTACTTTAAGTGTTTTAAGACACTTTTCGGGATATTGAGAGGGCTTTTACACCAGTTGTAAGTACATTTTTTGAAACGTTTCACTCCAATTTCAATGCTATTTTGGTCCCTCTGATAGATGTTTTTAGTCACTTTTAGTATATTCCTGGTACTTTTTGCAACATATTTAAGAACTTTTCAGGCAATTTCGGGGGGGGGGGTTATTTAGGCGCATCTAACATAACCAACCATCACCGTTACCAACGCAGCCTTATCCTGCACAACCACCATATTCTGCAACTATGGTATAGTATGTTTGACATTTTCTCCATATCTACCCTGAGCTAACCCTACTTATTCCACTAGCACGTACCTTATAAATGACTACGCGATTCAAGATTAAGTTTGTATTTTTAAAATATATATCATTAAACTACGTGAGTCAAGATTAACTTGTTTCATTTTTATTTGCCAGTTCAACGTTAACATGCATTTCCCCTCATTTTTAAAGTTTAAACAAGGTAAATGTTTATAATTTTAATACTTTCACGCCGCACAGTCACACACATACACACACACATACACACACATACACACGCATGCACACACATACACACACATACGCAAAATTAAGAAGTGAAACGGATGTATAATATCTTTTAAGTAACAAACACATTCCTCTCAACTGAACCCCCCATCAATAGAAGACATAGCAGGTAAAGATTTGTCCTCTAATTAACGGAAAAACCCTAGCCTCACGCAAAGGCGTCGATTTATAACATTAGTGGAGAAATTGTAGCCTCGAAGAGTCCCGGCGACGTGCTGTCTACAAAAAACAAGTTCAGACAGGAAAAATTACAAATACTCATTCTTTCGTGTTTCGGAAAGACCCTAAAGATGTTATCGGATTGTACCATTAGTAAGATGCTTTTAGCTGAAATATAAAATAAAATCTCTTCATCTTGTTCTGGTTCTTCTTCTTCTTCTTCTTCTTCTTCTTCTTCTTCTTCTTCTAGTCTCATTCTCCTTCATGCTAACAGGGAATATACGCGAACTGAAGGTTATTAGCTGAAATATAAAATAAAATCTCTTCTTCTTGTTCTGGTTCTTCTTCTTCTTCTTCTTCTTCTATTCTCATTCTCGTTCATGCTAACAGGGAATATACGCGTAATTTTGACGTTATTACCTTAAATATTAAATAAAATAACAGCATTCTCCGTCAATTATATCTAAACCGACTTTTTCCGTGTTATGCAACATTTAAGCTTCTAGAATCAACACAAACAAGACTCCAGGATACCAAGCATACCACAGAGGAAAGCCCATAACAATACCAATTTAATAAAATTTATTCGAAGATTTTATCACTAATAATTTTGGAGTTTGTCGGTGGTCTAGCGTTCGATCCCCGTGCAAATTATGAATTATTATTGGAATAACTCCTAAACTATTAGTGATAAAATCTTCGAATAAATTTTATTAAATTGGTATTGTTATGGGCTTTCCTCTGTGGTATGCTTGGTATCCTGGAGTCTTGGGTTCCAATCCTGATTTGGTAAATTTAATTATTTCGAGAACCGCTTGTGTTGGAAGACTGAAATAAACTTTATATGATAATACTTGTTAAGGACGATTATTTTATAACATGCTAGAGTTAACGTATCGTAGGTTCGATCCCTATCTTGTGGAGAATTATTGAAATTTGCTCTATATCGCTATTTTTACACTTGGAATAGTAATGCAAAGACAAATTAGGGTAACTTGGCATATAAAATGATATACTTGACAATTTTATCCCTACGACTCATAGTTCGATTACCGGGACGGGGCAATTACTTCAAAGTCGATTTATTCGCGAATCAATAAAGTTAGCGTGATGAAATAAAAAGTTAAACACTTCAGCTAAATATCTGCTATTGAATTATTGATAAAAAATGGTAGCTTTTGTACTGTGGGGTCTAGTTCGAATCTCTAAGGGTCCATTTAAATACTTTGCAAACTAGGGTCTTAGAGATCTGTAATAAAGTTTAAATTGGTGTTATTACTTACAAAATCAATTATAAAATGCTGCTATTGAGAGAAACATTGCTTGTGTTGATTCTAGAAGCTTAAATGTTGCAGAACACGGAAAAAGTCGGTTTAGATATAATTGACGGAGAATGCTGTTATTTTATTTAATATTTAAGGTAATAACGTCAAAATTACGCGTATATTCCCTGTTAGCATGAACGAGAATGAGAATAGAAGAAGAAGAAGAAGAAGAAGAAGAAGAACCAGAACAAGAAGAAGAGATTTTATTTTATATTTCAGCTAATAACCTTCAGTTCGCGTATATTCCCTGTTAGCATGAAGGAGAATGAGACTAGAAGAAGAAGAAGAAGAAGAAGAAGAAGAAGAAGAAGAAGAAGAAGAAGAACCAGAACAAGATGAAGAGATTTTATTTTATATTTCAGCTAAAAGCATCTTACTAATGGTACAATCCGATAACATCTTTAGGGTCTTTCCGAAACACGAAAGAATGAGTATTTGTAATTTTTCCTGTCTGAACTTGTTTTTTGTAGACAGCACGTCGCCGGGACTCTTCGAGGCTACAATTTCTCCACTAATGTTATAAATCGACGCCTTTGCGTGAGGCTAGGGTTTTTCCGTTAATTAGAGGACAAATCTTTACCTGCTATGTCTTCTATTGATGGGGGGTTCAGTTGAGAGGAATGTGTTTGTTACTTAAAAGATATTATACATCCGTTTCACTTCTTAATTTTGCGTATGTGTGTGTATGTGTGTGTATGTGTGTGCATGCGTGTGTATGTGTGTGTATGTGTGTGTGTATGTGTGTGACTGTGCGGCGTGAAAGTATTAAAATTATAAACATTTACCTTGTTTAAACTTTAAAAATGAGGGGAAATGCATGTTAACGTTGAACTGGCAAATAAAAATGAAACAAGTTAATCTTGACTCACGTAGTTTAATGATATATATTTTAAAAATACAAACTTAATCTTGAATCGCGTAGTCATTTATAAGGTACGTGCTAGTGGAATAAGTAGGGTTAGCTCAGGGTAGATATGGAGAAAATGTCAAACATACTATACCATAGTTGCAGAATATGGTGGTTGTGCAGGATAAGGCTGCGTTGGTAACGGTGATGGTTGGTTATGTTAGATGCGTCTAAATAACCCCCCCCCCCCGAAATTGCCTGAAAAGTTCTTAAATATGTTGCAAAAAGTACCAGGAATATACTAAAAGTGACTAAAAACATCTATCAGAGGGACCAAAATAGCATTGAAATTGGAGTGAAACGTTTCAAAAAATGTACTTACAACTGGTGTAAAAGCCCTCTCAATATCCCGAAAAGTGTCTTAAAACACTTAAAGTAGCAATACAACGCTCCGAAAAGATTAAAAAAGTCCTGAAAACGTGCATGCCGGTGAGTCTGAATATCTTCTAAATCCTAAATTTGTTGGAAATCCTCTACAAGCAACGAATAAATACCCTGAGGTTATACCCACAAAGAGGGAAACCAGGACGCCTTATGGCAGGATGGAATAGACAAGCAGAGGAGGAGGATATATAATAGATAAGAGGATAGAATGAATATCTAGAAACGGATCATGGTGATGAAATAGAATAAATAACAATAAGAGGAGGATCTAGGCTAGCTACCTTAGGTTAGGTTAGGTTAGGTTAGGTTAAAATATGAAAGAGCAAAGTAAAAAGAGTAGAAGCAAGGGCTTAGAAATTAGGTTAACCGAAAGAAGTATGGAGCTTAGCTTAGGTTAAGTTAGATTAGGTTAGCTTGGTCAGACTACGAGATAGAGCAGTTGTTGTTGATGATGATGATAATGATGATGATGATACGATTGTTCCTGGGTTAGGTTAGTAGTGAAATGTAGTCGAAATAATAAGTACAAGAAATGCAATAAATGAATGGATAGGTTGGACTGCACCTCAACTACTGTAAAACAAAGCGATTACTGAAGAAAGCTTAGTAAAATACCCCTAGCAACTTCAAAAATACCTGCTTCAGTGCCTTAAAACATCTTCAAACTGGCGAAAAAAATGCTTCTCACGAGTTTAAGATGCCCTGAAAATCCTCAAAATATCTGTGAAGGAGCTGAAATGTCTTAATTAGCGCTCGAAAAATACCATTAAAAGCGTCTAACGCCTATAAAAGTGTTTCAAAGGATTCTGAAAACCAATCAAAATGTCGGTGTAAAAGTTTAAAATACTCGCATAGTGCTTAAAATGTCTCTAAAATGTCTGAAACGATATTTAAACTAGCAGATACATACGTCCAACAACACCTGAAATACCATGAAACCTCTGGAAAATCGATCAAATAATCTATATAATCCTCAAAATTGCCTGAAAAGCTCTTGAATATACTGTAAAAGCAGCAAGAATATACCAAAAGTGTCTAAAAGATCTATCAGAGGAACCATAATAAAATTGGCTAGTAAATTCTTAAATATGTTGCAAAAGCATTCTGAACAGCTTAAAAGCAGCTAAAATATCTGTAAAACGACCTTAGACAGCATCAAAATAGCATGAAACCACTGAAAAATCTAATAACTAACCTACATAATTCTCAAAATAACCTGAAAGGTTCTTAAATGGTGGTGGTGGTGATGACGGAGGTGGGGGTGTTGCGATGGTTATAGTCGTGCAGGTTATGGTGGTGCTGGTGCTCCAGGTGTTGATGTTGGTGGTGGTGGCGGTGGTGGTGGTGGTGTTGCAGAATAGGTGTCGTTGGTTGGTGTGATGATGATGATGGTGGGTGTGGTCATGGCTGAGTTGGTAGTTAAGGGGTATGATGGTAGTAATGACAGTTGTAGTGGTGGTGGTTGTGGTAATGGCTGTGTTGGTGGTGTTGGTGGTGGAGGCGGTGGTGGCAATGGTTATGGCGCTGCAGCATAGGTTGCGTTGGTGACGATGATGGTTGGTTATGTTAAGTTAGGGCATGATAGTCTTAGAAGGAATGTAAGCGACGCCTGGCGTGTTGCCATTAGAACATACTGAACTATGCTAAAGAATCGTTAAAATGAAGTTAGCATGTATAGCGTACTGAAGCAGTGAACAAAATTCACCCATTGCCCTTGAAAACACTTAAAAGCGAGTAAAATATCTGTTAAACGGTCTAAAACAAGCTCAAAATACCATGAAACCTCTAGAAAATCGATCAAATGATCTACATAATCCTCAAAATTACCTGAAAAGTTCTTAAATATACCGGAAAAACAGCAAGAATATACTAAAAGTGTCTAAAAGCTCTATCAGAGGAACCATAATAAAATTGCCTAGAAAGTTCTTAAATATGTTGCAAAAGCATTCTGAACAGCTTAAAAGCAGCTAAAATATCTCTAAAACGACCTAAGACAGCATCAAAATAGCACGAAACCTCTGGAAAAATCTAATAAATAACCTATATAATTCTCAAAATTGCCTGAAAGGTTCTTAAATATGCGTGTCATCGTGTCTGAGTACATTCTAAATCCTAAAATCGCTGACAATCCTCTACAAGTAACATGTAAATGCTCGAGGTTATATCCGCAAAGAGGGAAACCAGGACGCCTTATGGCAGGATGGAATAGACAAGCAGAGGAGGAGGATATAGGATAGATAATAAGGGGATAGAATGAATGTCTAGAAACGTCTCATTGTGGTGGTGTGGTGTTGGTGTCCGCTATGATGGTGCTGGTGATGATGGTGGTGGTGGTGCTGGTGGTGGTGATGGTGTCCGTTATGGTGGTGCTGATGATGATGGTACTGGTGATTATGGTGGTGGTGGTGGTGGTAGAGGTGTTGGTGTCCGTTGTGGGGGGGGCGCTGGTGATGATGGCGGAGTGGTATTGGTGGTGGTAGTGGTGGTGGTCGTTGGTGGTAGTGGTAGTGGTGGCCGTTATAGTGGTAGTGGTGACGGTGTTGCTGTTGTTGTTGGTGTTGGAGGTGTTGCAGAATAGATGGTGTTGGTTGGTGTGGTGATGATGATGGCAAGGATGGTGGCTATGGTAACGATGGTGGTGGCGATAACGGTGGTGGTGATGGTAACGATGGTGGTGATGGTGAGGATGGAGGTACTGGTGAAGGTTATGGTGGATAATGTAACGATGGTGATGGTAACGTGAAGGTGACAGTGAGGATGATGGTACTGGTGATGGTTATGGCGGTGATGATGGCAAGGATGATGGCTATGGTAACGATGGTGGTGGCGATAACGGTGGTGGTGATGGTAACGATGGTGGCGCTGGTGATGGTGGAGGTGGTGGTGGTGGTGATGGTGTTGGTGGTGGTGGTGGTGGGATAGGTTCGGTTAGGATAGTCTTAGAAGGAATGTGTGCAACGTTTGACGTGTTACCATTAGAACCTACAGAATTATGCAAGAGAATTGTTAAATGAAGTTGGCATGTATAGCATACTGGAACAGTGTACAAAGACGGATACAATAGCTATTTGAATAACAAGGTTACAACGTCTTCTAATGTTAGTTTAGGAAAAGAGCCGGAGGAAGCAGAAAAAGAAGCCTGTATAATGTTAAATAACGTTGAAGAAATGTCTGCAAAGAG
Source organism: Tenodera sinensis (assembly GCA_030765045.1). NCBI lineage: Eukaryota > Metazoa > Arthropoda > Insecta > Mantodea > Mantidae > Tenodera > Tenodera sinensis. The sequence goes on from CM060973.1 coordinate 48,104,910, forward strand.
GTTTGTGGTTAAGTTAGGTTAGTCTTAGAAAGACTGTAAGCAATTCTCTAGACGAGAACATCATACATTTACAAAAGGATGGAAAGTGGTCATGAAAGCATAACAAATCGCTAAAAAGGGCTCCATATACCCCTTAAAAACATTAAACCATACTAACGACGTGAAAACATAGAAAATACCAACGAAGCTGCAAAAAAAAAAATCCTGAAAATCTCTAGAATACCTTAAAAATGGCTAAAATACTTACCAACTCCTAAAATAGCACTAACATACCATGAAATGTTCAGAAATCGTTAGGGTTCGCATGTCGGGGGGGGGGGGGTGTAATATCTTCAAGGTAGCTAAAGTTGTTGGAGGAACGTCTCCAAAAGAAAGTGAAATATCTAAGCTTGAAACGGCATGTTGCGACGGTCACAATAGGTTATAGAAGAATATAATGCTCGTGTAAAATGGGATGAGATAGGCTAGGTTAGATTAGGTTAGGTTAGGTTAGGTATGAGGCTTAGGTTATGTGAAATTATGAAAGACCATATAGTAAAAAGAGTAGGGATTAGATGAGCAATAGGGATGAAGAATAAATCATTAGATGAGGTGTTAGGTTAGGTTAGACGAGTAGAAGTATGGGGCTTAGGCTAGGTTAGATTAGGTTAGGATAGGTTAGACGAGTAGAAGTATGGGGCTTAGGTCAGATTAGATTAGGTTAGGTCTAAAATATCCCTATAGTGCTTAAAATATCTCTAAAATGGCTGAAACGATATTTAACTGGTAGAGATACGTCTAACAGCATTGAAATAGACGGTTCAGTATTCCTAATATCGTGAAAATTATCTTCCATTACCCTTCAAAGTGCTTAAAGCAAACAATAATGGACAGGGGCGTCCAGAATAACTCTCGGATTGCCTTAAATAATGTCAAATTCGTCTAAAATACTCTGAAAAATGTTTAAACTGGACGTAAAAGTCTTCAGAATATCTGGAAACAGGCTGAAATATCTATCAACGAGTCTAAACGGGTCTCAATACACGCTGAAAATATATAATATGGCTTCTAAATAATCCTCGAAATTGCTTGAAAAGTTGTTAAACATGTTGTAAAAGCGTCCTGAATATACCAAAAGCGTCTAAAAGATCTAGCAGAGGGTGAAAAATTGCAACAAAATGGGGTGAAACGTCTTAAAAATGTATGAAAATGTCTGAATAACTATGAAAATTGTCTGAAAAGATGTTAAATATGTTGTAAAAGCGCTCTGAATATACTAAAAGCGTCTAAAAGATCTAACAGAGGGTGCAAAATTGCAGCAAAATGGGGTGAAACGTCTTAAAAATGTATGAAAATGACTGAATAACTCTGAAAATTGTCTGAAAAGTTGTTAAATATGTTGTAAAAGCAGCATGAATATACCAAAAGCGTCTAAAAGATCTAGCAGAGGGTGCAAAATTGCAACAAAATGGGGTGAAACGTCTTAAAAATGTATGAAAATGACTGAATAACTCTGAAAAATTGTCTGAAAAGTTGTTAAATATGTTGTAAAAGCGCCCTGAATATACTAAAAGCGTCTAAAAGATCTAACAGAGGGTGCAAAATTGCAGCAAAATGGGGTGAAACGTCTTAAAAATGTATGAAAATGACTGAATAACTCTGAAAATTGTCTGAAAAGTTGTTAAATATGTTGTCAAAGCAGCATGAATATACCAAAAGCGTCTAAAAGATCTAGCAGAGGGTGCAAAATTGCAACAAAATGGGGTGAAACGTCTTAAAAATGTATGAAAATGACTGAATAACTCCGAAAAATTGTCTGAAAAGTTGTTAAATATGTTGTAAAAGCGCCCTGAATATACCAAAAGCGTCTAAAAGATCTAACAGAGGGTGCAAAATTGTAGCAAAATGGGGCGAAAAGTTGTTAAATATGTTGTAAAAGCGCCCTGAATATACTAAAAGCGTCTAAAAGATCTAACAGAGGATGCAAAATTGTAGCAAAATGGGGTGAAACGTCTTAAAAATGTATGAAAATTACTGAATAACTCTGAAAATTGTCTGAAAAGTTGTTAAATATGTTGTAAAAGCGTCCTGAATATACTAAAAGCGTCTAAAAGATCTAACAGAGGGTGCAAAATTGTAGCAAAATGGGGCGAAACGTCTTAAAAATGTATGAAAATGACTGAATAATTCTGAAAATTGTCTGAAAAGATGTTAAATATGTTGCAAAAGCATCAAGAATATGCTAAAAGTGCTTAAAAAGATCTATCAGAGGACTCAAAATAGTATCAAAATGTTTATGAAATTCCTAGAGGGAGATCAGGGTAGCGTATGACAGGATAGAATAGATAAGCAGAGGAGGGAATAGGATAAATGATAAGAGGATAGAATGAATGTCTAGAAACGTATCATGTTAGTAGAATAGAATAAATAATAATAAGAGGATCTATCTTAGGTTAGGCTAGTCCATGTTAGATTAGGATAGGTTAGCTTAGGTGAGCTTAGGTTAGACGAGTACAAGTATGGGGCTTAGGTTAGGTTAAATTATGAAAGACCAGAGTAAAAAGAGTGGGAGCTAGGTTAGGTTAGCTTAGGTAAGCTTAGGTTAGGCGAGTACAAGTATGGGGCTTAGGTTAGGTTAAATTATGAAAGACCAGAGTAAAAAGAGTGGGAGCTGGGTTAGGTCAGCTTAGGTTAGGTTAAATTATGAAAGGTCTAGTAAAAAGAGTAGGAGCTAGGTTAGGTTAAATTATGAAAGACCTGAGTAAAAAGAGTGGGAGCTAGGTTAGGTTAGCTTAGGTTAAACTATGAAAGGTCTAGTAAAAAGAGTAGCCGTTAGGTTAGGTTAAGTTAGGTTAGGTTAGCGTGGCGATGTGGGGCGAGGTGTCATTATGTTGGGGGTATCATATACAATCAAGTTAGAAAGCTCTTGCGTTAGGTGGTTCACATCGATATAGTGAACGCCATACTCAACTGCCATGAACGCTCATAAACATATATACACTGCTATAGACCTTAAGTTATCCCTACAGATTGCTTCAAACACCTACAAGGTCGTGCTTCCCCTACCACCTTACCTAGTAATCCTTAGATCACGCATGGCGGCCATCTTGCCCATAAAAAAGTGTGCCAGCTTGCCCTTATATACCCTACTAGCATGCGATGCGATGTACATACGATGCGATATCAAGCGATGCCATGCGCATGTGACGCGACGTGAATGAATGTAAATGCGATGCACATAAGATGCGACAACAAGCGATGCCATGCGCATGTGACGCTACGTGACTCAATGCGCATGCGATGCGATGCACATTAGATGCGATATCAAGCGATGCCATGCGCATGTGACGCGATGTGAGTCAATGCGCATGCGATGCGATGCACATAAGATGCGAAAACAAGCGATGCCATGCGCATGTGACGCGAAGTGACTCAATGCGCATGCGATGCGATGCACATAATATGCGTTATGAAGCGATGCCATGCGCATGTGACGATATGTGACTCAATCCGCATGCGATGCGATGCACATAAGATGCTATATCAAGCGATGCCATGCGCATGTGGCGTGATGTGGCTAATTGCGCTGCGATGCGATGCACATAAGATGCGATATTAAGCGATGCCGTGCGCATGTGACGCGATGTGACACAATGCGCCTGCGATGCGATGCACATAAGATGCGATGTCGAGCGATGCCATGCGCATGTGATGCGATGTGATTCAATGCGCATGCGATGCACGTAAGATGCGATGTCGAGCGATGCAAGCAAATGTGACGCGATGTGACTCATGGCGCTGCGATGCGATGCACATAAGATGCGATATCAAGCGATGCCATGCGCATGTGATGCGATGTAACTCAATGCGCATGCGATGCGATGCACATGAGATGCGCTACCAAGCGATGCCATGCGCATGTGACGCAACGAGACTCAATGCGCATGGGATTTGCATAAGATACGATATCAAGCGATGCCATGCGCATGTGATGCAACGTGACTCAATAAGCATGCGACGCACACAAGATGCGATATCAAGCGATGCCATGCGCATGTGGCGTGACGTGACTCAATGCGCATGCGATGCACATAAAATGCGATATCAAGCGATTCGATGGGCATGTGACGCGATGTTGCTCAATGCACATGCGATGCGATGCACATGAGATGCGATATCAAGCGATGCCATGCGCATGTGAAGCGATGTGACTCAATGCGCATGCGATGCGATGCACATAACATGCCATTACAAGCAATGCCATGTGCATGTGACGAGTCGGGGCTCAATGCGCATGCGACGCGATGCACATAAGATGCGATATCAAGCGATGCCATGCGCATGTGATGCGACGTGACTCATTGCGCATGCGCTGCGATGCACATGAGATGCGATATCAAGCAAGGGCATGCGCATGTGACGCGACGAGACTCAATGCGCATGGGATTCACATAAGATACGATATCAAGCGATGCCATGCGCAATAGGCGCGACGTGACTCAATGCGCATGCGATGAGATGCACATAAGATACTTTATCAGATGATGCCATGCGCATGTGACGCGACGTGACTCAATGCGCATGCGATGCGATGCACATAAGATGCGATATCAAGCGATGCCATGCGCATGTGACGCGACGTGAGTCAATGTGAATGCGATGCGATGCACATAAGATGCGATATCTAGCGATGCCATGCGCATGTGACGCGACGTGAATCAATGTGAATGCGATGCGATGCACGTAATATGCGATATCAAGCGATGCCATGCGCATGTGACGTGATGTGACTCAATCCGCATGCGATGCAATGCACATAAGATGCGATATAGAGCGTCCCCCATGGGAACCTACCACGGTAGGTCCGGGTTTGGCGCACCCGGGGCCCCGAGCTGCTCACTATCACTTCACCACCTCCACCTTCATTAACTGTGCCACGTGCAGCGTTTTATGTTGCTTTTTATATCACCCTCTTCCTCTTCTAGGCTTATTCTGATTATTAGTTTGTAAGTACCTAGATTTATAACTCCTGTCTCACCAGCAGGGATCTTTCCTATCTCCGTGGTCCTGTCCCACGGTTTTCAGCGCGGCCCCCGACTTGTGTGCTCTTCGGAGGTCTCAGGCGCGAAGGTTGTGCGGACCCTTCACACTGCCCCCATGTGTAGCCTTAGGTGCGGAGCCCGTCCACACGTCATGTACACCCACGTAGCTCCTTGAGGGCACGGCCGGTGTTAATCTCCCGACGGCCGCGTGTAGTCGGGTTAGTATCACCGGCCGGACGTGTTACCGCTGACGGAGCCCCGGTGTAATCAACCCGAAGTCCCCTGAATCCACGCTGACTCGATGAGGCAGCGTGTGCTAAAGCGGGGAGCCACAGGCGGTTATTCCTGTGGTGGGGGCATAAAACCGGGGTGTCATGTGGTGAACGGTTTACCCATGCGGACAAGCAGTGGAGATCGGAGGGTAGCTCCTCTGAAGTACGCCTTGAGGTCAGTCATGGAGGGGTCTCCATGGCGGCACAGACCGTGGAGATTTTGGTGTCTTTTATCTTTTGACCCCCGGATGGCAGGCTGACGCCGACGGTTCCGGATGGGGGTCCAATTCATAATGCATCCGCGCAAACCCTCCTCATTCGACACGTTTTTGGTTTTGACTTTGGCTTGTGACGGGAACACGGTAAAGGATCTTAGCCCCTTCTATATTAAACGGGAAGTTGACCGAATCTGTGGCCCTGTAAAAAATGCGACCAGAATACGCGACGGTACGCTATTGATAGAGGTGATTACTGCAGACCAGTCGCAGAAACTACTGAAAGCGAGTTTATTGGGCTCCTACCCTATCCGGGTAGTCCCACATAAAACACTGAATACTTGCAGAGGAGTTGTCACCACCTCCAGCCTTGATGGTCTGTCTAATGAAGAGATAGTCACCTGCCTTTCAGATCAACGGGTGTGTCAGGCGTACCGTCTCACTCGAAAACAGGATGGAAAAGTGATCGATTTACGCACTGTGTTTTTAACATTTAAGGGTACTCAGTTACCCGAGTACATCTTCTGCGGCTACGAGCGTGCCGCAGTTCGGCAGTATGTACCGAACCCTATGCGCTGTTTTCAGTGTCAGAAGTTCGGTCATACTAGGCTTTCGTGCACCCATCCTGCTACTTGTGAGCGTTGTGGACTACCATACCATGAGGGCACGGCTTGCACCCAAGACCCCTACTGCGTTAACTGTGAAGGGAGTCATCCATCCAGCTCGCGACAGTGTCCGAAGTTTCTCGAGGAAAAGTGTATCCAGGAGCTGCGCGTGAAAGAACGCCTGACGTTTGTTGAAGCGCGCCGTCGCTTTCAACAACTGCAACCTGCTACCACCACAGGTTTTGCATCCGCTGCTCGTCGCCCTCCTGTGAACACTGTTGCTATACAGCATGTACCCGTCGCAGATGCTTCGACACAAACAGATTTACCGGCGAGCACCTCTCCACCGCGTCGTCATAAAACTGCACCAGCAACTACAACTTCCGCTGTGCAGACACACGCTCACCAGCCGTCCACAAGCAGAGGCCACACCGTATTGCCTGTTCCCACAAATCGTTCGCGACCTAAACATCGGGCGAGTAGTCGTACCTCCACGAAGTCCCGCTCCCGCTCCGCGAGCCGCCGGGGATCTTCTGACTCCCGAAGTTCCGAGGAGTCGTCTGAGGACGGTGAAAAGCACATCATTGGTCCCAAGTGCGCCAAGGTTAAGATGAAGAAAAAGATAAAGACTATGCCTTAACCTTTTTATTATGGAAATAGTTCAGTGGAATGTTAATGGGTACAGGGCCCGTGCCCCGGACATACAACACTTAGCTTGGCACCATTCACCTTCAATCGTCTGTCTACAAGAAACCCATCTGAAGCCTAACCACACCTTACATCTTCGTGGTTTTTCGGCATTTAGACATGACTCTGCAGCTGATACACGAGCAAGCGGTGGTGTTGCTACTCTGGTGGCGCATACCATCTCAGCCACAAGCATCCCGCTAAACACGCCGCTGCAAGCTGTAGCAGTGCGTGTCCATATGCAGGGCGTGAGTCTGTCAATTTGTAATGTCTATCTGCCACCGGTCAGTGTCGTACACGCGAACGACCTTCGGGCTCTTTTGGCTCAGATTACGCCACCGCTTATCTTCCTTGGTGATCTGAATGCCAAACACACTTTATGGGGCTCCGACACTGACGATGCTCGTGGGTGCCTTGTAGCAGACGTTTGCGATATGTCCGGCCTTCTTTTGTTGAACACTGGTGCCCCTACCTTCTTATCATCTGCCTATGGTACCTATTCCGCCTTAGACGTTAGCTTCTGTAGCCCGTCATTGGTTCCACTTATTGATTGGTCGGTGCTCTCCGACCTCTTTGGCAGTGATCATTTTCCCATTAACATTCACATTACTGGTTTCCATCCTATTCCAACACGATACCCTCACTGGATTATTTCCAAGGCTGACTGGGGGAAATTCCGTTCCCTCATTCACCTTACCGACGATGGTTTTACCACCATTGACAACATGGTGGAGTATTTTACATGTTCTGTCCTGCTTGCAGCAAATTCCAGCATTCCTCGCGGTTCTACTACACCTCGTCATGTTTCCGTGCCTTGGTGGTCCGAGGAATGTCGTTTGGCTGTTAAAGCCCGCAAACGGGCTCTGCGGGTTTTCAGTGCACATCCTACGGAAGAGAACTTCATTGCCTCTAAGCGCGTGCGTGCCCGGGCGCGTTTTGTACTTCGCAGTGCAAAACGCACATCCTGGGTAACTTACGTCTCTTCCCTCTCTCGACGCACTTCAACACAAAGGGTGTGGACTGCGGTTCGGCGTATGTACGGCAAGTGTCGCCGGACGATTATTCCCGGTCTTGCCGTACAGGGCTCTTATTACACCAACGAGCAGGCGATCGCCGACGCCCTTGCCGAACCTTTCTCTGCTATCAGCCAAGCCCAAAGTTACGATAGGTCGTTTTTAGCTATCAAGGAATCTGCGGAGCGGATAGTTCTTAATTTTAACAGCGACGGTAGTGAACCATACAACACGCCTTTTAGCATAGCAGAGCTGATGCACTCCTTGTCTCTGGCGCACGACTCTTCTCCCGGTCCGGATGACATCCACCGACAAATGTTGCTTCATCTTCCACCTCAGGCTCTTTCCTTCCTGCTGAGCATCTATAACCGAATCTGGCTCCAGCGGGTTTACCCGTCTTCCTGGCGCGAGGGTATCGTCATCCCTATACCCCGGCCCGGGAAAGACCGGGCACTTGCCTCTAGCTACCGCCCTATTTGCCTAACGAGTGTCGTTTGCAAGACCCTCGAACGTATGATCAACACTCGTTTAGTGTGGTGGCTAGAGACGAATAACCTGCTGAGTAATGTCCAGTGCGGTTTTCGTCGCCATCGCTCCAGTGTCGACAATCTGACAAGCATGGAGGCCTACATACAGAATGCATTTCTCTTGAAGCAGCATGTCGTTGGTGTCTTCTTTGATTTGGAGAAGGCCTACGACACTACATGGCGCTATGGCATTCTCTGTACTCTACACGGTTATGGTTTACGCGGAAACTTGTCGTTTTTTATTTTTAGCTTTTTACTAATTCGCCGTTTTCGTGTCCGCATAGGCAACACGCTCTCCCAAGAGAAGGTTCAGGAGAATGGTGTACCCCAAGGGTCGATTCTCAGCGTTACGCTTTTCGCCGTTGCCATTAATGGCATCACCAGCGCTGTTCGTAGCGGAATCCCGATGTCGCTGTATGTTGACGACTTCGCGATATACTATCGCTCTTATAGTTTGGACCACATCGAACGTCAACTGCAGATGACCATAACATCCATCGCCGAGTGGGCGTCTCGCACCGGCTTTCGGTTTTCCCCTACGAAAACACAGTGTCTCCACTTTAACCGACTCCGTGGTGTAAACCCTACTCCTGATCTTCATTTGCGTGGCACATGTCTTCCATTTGTTCCGCACCTGAAGTTCTTGGGCTTACACCTCGACAGCAAACTCACATGGGAGCACCATATACGTCACCTTCGTGCTTCCTGCGGTCGCTCGCTTCGGGTACTCAGGGTCCTGTCTGGGGCATCTTGGGGCGGCGATCGCACGGTAATGTTGAGGTTGTATCGCTCACTGGTCCGGTCCAAATTAGACCACGGCTGTTTTATCTATGGCTCTGCATCAGCCCCTAAACTCCGCCTTTTAGACACAATTCATCACACTGGTATCCGTCTCGCTACTGGGGCTTTCCGCACAAGTAGAGTGGATTGTCTGTATGCTGATTCTGGCGAACCTCCACTGTCTGTTCGACGCTCATTGTTACTTTGTTCTTATGTGGCAAGGTTGGCCGCTCATCCAGGTCATCCTTCGTTTCCACCTGTATTGCGTCCAGACCTCGAGCACCGTTATATGCGGAATAAAACAATCTCCCGTCCAAGTGGCATCAGGTTTCAAGAACTACTTGTCGCAAACGCCCTCCGACTGCCAGTTGTAGAGCGGCATTCACTTGGCCACTGTCCTCCCTGGCAGCTCCAGCGTGCACGCTTTGACCTGGAGCTGTCGGGCTGTCCAAAGACTGCTACCCCTCCTTCGGTGTTCCGTCAACTCTTCACCGCAGTTCTGGGCCGATACCGGACTTATACACCGGTATTCACCGATGGCTCCCAGTTGGGTAGTACGACGGGTTCCGCATTTATATACAACGGTGAGGTTCACACATACCGCCTTCCAGACGCCAGTTCAGTTTTTACCGCCGAGCTGTTTGCCATCTTTTATTTCTTACTTTTTATCTCCCGTTCAGTTCCTGGACATTTTATTGTGTGTTGCGACTCCCTGAGTGCTCTTCAGGCGCTGCAACAATATGTTGGCAACTCGGCATCAATTATTAAAATACAGACACTTTTATCTCAGTTGTTATCTCGCGGATACCAGTTCGTTTTTACGTGGATACCAGGTCATGTGGGTATTCCGGGCAACGAGGCGGTTGATGCGGCTGCGAAGTCTGCATGTCGCCTTCCGGAATATTCCACCCGTACGCTACCCTATATAGATGTTCAGAAGTACTTTCGTCGCCATCTATTTGCTCTCTGGCAACAATCTTGGGAAGCGTTAGCTGGCACTCAGTTACGGACAATCAAGGACACGGTACAACCCTTGCAAACATCTTGCAGGGATTCCAGGCGTGAGGAGGTGATTTTAACCCGCCTGAGGATAGGCCACACTCGAGCTACGCATGCACACCTTTTGCGCGGTGATCCGGAGCCTGTCTGTGCGACGTGCAATGTCCCACTCTCCGTTGCACATGTCCTTACTGATTGTCCGCGGTATGCTCGTGAGCGCCAGTCCTTTGGCCTGGGTCTTACACTGTGCACCGTGTTAGGCAACGATCCAGTATCTGTAAATACAGTACTGCGGTTTGTTGCGCATATCGATTTTGGTAAACAAGTGTAAGGTTTCTTTTATCTTGGCGGAAATATACTTCTAGGATGTTTTACTCGTGTTTTTAGCCCTTTTTAACAGTAGCCAGTTTTATGTCTTTAGTAATTTAAGTGTTTATCGGTTTTAATTTTCGGTTTTTACCTGTCTTAGCTCTCTTTTTAGTAATTATAATGTTCATTTTTAGGTATTTTAACTTTCACTTTTTAGTTTTAAAAGGGTGAGGTTTTATTTCTTTGTTTTTATTTTTGGACTTCGGGCCCTAATGACCTAGTTGTCGACGGGCTCGTAAACCCCACTACTCACTCACTCACTCACTCGCGATATAGAGCGATGCCATGCGCATGTGGCGTGATGTGACTCAATGCGCTACGATGCGGTGCACATAAGATGCGATATCAAACGATGTCATGCGCATTAGGCGCAACGTGACTCAATGCGCATGCGATGAGATGCACATAAGATGCGATAACAAGCGATCCCATACGCATGTGACGCGAGGTGACTCAATGCGCATGCGATGCGATGCACATATGATGCGATATCAAGCAATGCCATGCGCATGTGACGCGACCTGACTCAATGTGAATGCGATGCGATCCAGATAAGATGCGATATCAAGCGATGCCATGCGCATGTGACGCGACGTGAATCAATGTGAATGCGATGCGATGCACATAATATGCGATATCAAGCGATGCCATGCGCATGTGACGTGATGTGACTCAATCCGCATGCGATGCGATGCACATAAGATGCGATATCAAGCGATACCATGCGTATGTGACGCGAAGTGACTCAATGCGAATGCGATGCGATGCACATAATAATCGATATCAAGCGATACCATGCGCATGTGACGTGATATGACTCAATCCGCATGCGTGCGATGCACATAAGATGCATTATCAAGCGATACCATGGACATGTGGCCTGAGGTGACTCAATGCTCTGCGATGCGAGGCACATAAGATGCGATATCAAGCGATGCCATGCGCATGTGCCGCGATGTGGGTCATGCGCATGCGGTGCGATGCACATAATATGCGATAACGAGCGGTGTCATGCGCAATTGGTGCGACGTGACTCAATGTGCATGTGATGAGATGCACATAAGATGCGTTATCAAGCGATGCCATGCGCATGTGAACCGACGTGACTCAATGCGCATGCGATTTACATAAGATGCGATATCAAGCGATGCCATGCGCATGTGCTGCGATGTGGGTCATGCGCATGCGGTGCGATGCACATAATATGCGATAGTGAGCGGTGTCATCCGCAATTGGTGCGACGTGACTCAATGCGCATGTGATGAGATGCACATAAGATGCGTTATCAAGCGATGCCATGCGCATGTGAAGCGACGTGATTCAATGCGCATGCGATTTGCATAATATGCGATATCAAGCGATGCCATGCACATGTGACGCGACGTGACTCATTGCGCGTGCGATGCGATGCACATAATATGCGATAATGAGCGGTGTCATGCGCAAATGGTGCGACGTGACTCAATGCGCATGTGATGAGATGCACATAAGATGCGTTATCAAGCGATGCCATGCACATGTGAAGCGACGTGACTCAATGCGCATGCGATGCGACGCGCATAAGTTGCGATATCAAGAGATGCAATGCGCATGCGACGCCACATGGCTCAATGCGCATGCGACGCGATGCACATAAGATGCGATATGAAGCGATGCCATGCGCATGTGACGCGACGTGGCTCAATGCGCATGGGATTTACATAAGATGCGATATGAAGCGATGCCAAGCGCACGTGACGCGATGTGACTCAATGCGCATGTGATGAGATGCACATAAGATGCGTTATCAAGCGATGCCATGCACATGTGAAGCGACGTGACTCAATGCGCATGCGATTTACATAAGATGCGATATCAAGCGATGCCATGCGCATGTGCCGCGATGTGGGTCATGCGCATGCGGTGCGATGCACATAATATGCGATAATGAGCGGTGTCATCCGCAATTGGTGCAACGTGACTCAATGCGCATGTGATGAGATGCACATAAGATGCGTTATCAAGCGATGCCATGCGCATGTGAAGCGACGTGATTCAATGCGCATGCGATTTGCATAAGATGCGATATCAAGCGATGCCATGCACATGTGACGCGACGTGACTCATTGCGCGTGCGATGCGATGCACATAATATGCGATAATGAGCGGTGTCATGCGCAAATGGTGCGACGTGACTCAATGCGCATGTGATGAGATGCACATAAGATGCGTTATCAAGCGATGCCATGCATATGTGAAGCGACGTGACTCAATGCGCATGCCATGCGATGCGATGCACATAAGATGCAATATCAAGCGAGTCCATGCGCATGTGACGCGACGTGACTCAATGGAATGCGGTGCGATGCACATAGGATGCGATAACAAGCGATGCCAAGCGCATGTGACGCGACGTGACTCAATGCGCATGCGATGCGACGCGCATAAGTTGCGATATCAAGAGATGCAATGCGCATGTGACGCCACATGGCTCAATGCGCATGCGATGCGATGCACATAAGATGCGATATGAAGCGATGCCATGCGCATGTGACGCGACGTGGCTCAATGCGCATGGGATTTACATAAGATGCGATATGAAGCGATGCCAAGCGCACGTGACGCGATGCGACTCAATGCGCATGTGATGAGATGCACATAAGATGCGTTATCAAGCGATGCCATGCACATGTGAAGCGACGTGACTCAATGCGCATGCCATGCGATGCGATGCACATAAGATGCAATATCAAGCGAGTCCATGCGCATGTGACGCGACGTGACTCAATGGAATGCGGTGCGATGCACATAGGATGCGATAACAAGCGATGCCAAGCACATGTGACGCGACGTGACTCAATGCGCATGCGATGCGACGCGCATAAGTTGCGATATCAAGAGATGCAATGCGCATGTGACGCCACATGGCTCAATGCGCATGCGAGGCGATGCACATAAGATGCGATATGAAGCGATGCCATGCGCATGTGACGCGACGTGGCTCAATGCGCATGGGATTTACATAAGATGCGATATCAAGCGATGCCAAGCGCACGTGACGCGATGTGACTCAATGCGCATGCGATGCGATGCACATAACATGCGATAACAAGCGATGCCATGCGCATGTGACGCGAGGTGACTCAATGCGCATGCGATGCGATGCACATATGATGCGATATCAAGCGATGCCATGCGCATGTGACGCGACCTGACTCAATGTGAATGCGATGCGATGCAGATAAGATGCGATATCATGCGATGCCATGCGCATGTGACGCGATGTGAGTCAATACGCATGCGGTGCGTTGCACATAAGATGCGATATCAAGCGATGTCAAGCGCACGTGACGAGATGTGACTCAATGCGCATGCGTTGCGATGCACATAAGATGCGATATCAGGCGATGCCGTGCGCATGTGACGCGACGTGGCTCAATGCGCATGCGATGCGATGCACATGAGATGCGATATCAAGCGATGGCATGCGCATGTGACGCGACGAGACCCAATGCGCATGGGATTTACATAAAATGCGATATCAAGCGATACCAAGCGCATGAGACGCGACGTGACTCAATGCGCATGCGATGCGATGCACATGAGATGCAATATCAAGCGATGCCATGCGCATGTGGCGCGATGTGAGTCAATGCGCATGCGGTGCGTTGCACATAAGATGCGATATCAAGCGATGTCAAGCGCATGTGACGCGATGTGACTCAGTGCGCATGCGATGCGATGCACATAAGATGGGATATCAAGCGATGCAATGCGCATGTGATACGACGTGACTCATTGCCAATGCGATGCGATGCACATTAGATGCGATTTCAAGCGATGCCATGCGCATTAGACGCGACGTGACTCAATGCGCATGCGATTAGATCCACACAAGATACGTTATCAAGACGTGCCATGCGCATGTGACGCGACGTGACTCAATGCGCATGCGATGCGATGCACATAAGATGCGATATCAAGCGATGCCTTGCGCATGTGACGCGACGTAATTCAATGTGAATGCGATGCGATGCAGATAAGATGGGATAACATGCGAATCCATGCGCATGTACGCGACGTGACTCAATGCGCATGCGATGCGATGCACATAAGATTCGATATCAAGCGGTGCCATGCGTATGTGACGCGAAGTGACTCAATGCGTATGCGATGCACATAAGATGCGATAACAAGCGATGCCATGCGCATATGCCGCGATGTGGGTCATACGCATGCGACGCGATGCACATACTATGCGATAACGAGCGGTGTCATGCGCAATTCGTGCGACGTGACTCAATGCGCATGTGATGAGATGCATAAAAGATGCGTTATCAAGTGCTGCCATGCGCATGTCAACCGACGTGACTCAATGCGCATGCGATTTACATAAGATGCGGTATTAAGCGATGCCATGCGCATGTGACGCGACGTGACTCAATGGAATGCGGTGCGATGCACATAAGATGCGATAACAAGCGATGCCAAGCGCATGTGACGCGACGTGACTCAATGCGCATGCGATGCGACGCGCATACGTTCTCATATCAAGAGATGCAAAGCGCATGTGACGCCACATGACTCAATGCGCATGCGATGCGATGCACATAAGATGCGATATGAAGCGATGCCATGCGCATGTGACGCGACGTGGCTCAATGCGCATGGGATTTACATAAGATGCGATATCAAGCGATGTCAAGCGCATGTGACGCGATGTGACTCAATGCGCATGCGATGCGATGCACATAAGATGCGATATCAAGCGATGCCATGCGCATGTGACGCGATGTGAGTCAATGCGCATGCGGTGCGTTGCACATAAGATGCGATATCAAGCGATGTCAAGCGCACGTGACGCGATGTGGCTCATTGCGCATGCGATGCGATGCACATAAGATGCGTAATCAAGCGATGCCAAGCGCATCTGACGCGACGTGAATCAATGTGAATGAGTTGCGATGCACATAAGATGCGATATCAAGCGATGCCATGCGTATTAGACGCGACGTGACTCAATGCGCATGCGATGAGATGCACATAAGTTACGTTATCAAGACATGCCATGCGCATGTGACGCGACGTAAATCAATGTGAATGCGATGCGATGCAGGTAAGATGCGATAACATGCGAATCCATGCGCATGTGCGCAACGTGACTCAATGCGCATGCGATGCGATGCACATAATATGCGATATCAAGCGATGCCATGCGCATGTGACGTGATGTGACTCAATCCGCATGCGATGCGATGCACATAAGATGCGATATCAAGCGATACCATGCGTATGTGACGCGAAGTGACTCAATGCGAATGCGATGCGATGCACATAATAATCGATATCAAGCGATACCATGCGCATGTGACGTGATGTGACTCAATCCGCATGCGTGCGATGCACATAAGATGCATTATCAAGCGATACCATGGGCATGTGGCCTGAGGTGACTCAATGCTCTGCGATGCGAGGCACATAAGATGCGATATCAAGCGATGCCATGCGCATGTGCCGCGATGTGGGTCATGCGCATGCGGTGTGATGCACATAATATGCGATAACGAGAGGTGTCATGTGCAATTGGTGTGACGTGACTCAATGCGCATGTGATGAGATGCACATAAGATGCGTTATCAAGCGATGCCATGCGCATGTGAAGCGACGTGATTCAATGCGCATGCGATTTGCATAAGATGCGATATCAAGCGATGCCATGCGCATGTGCCGCGATGTGGGTCATGCGCATGCGGTGCGATGCACATAATATGCGATAATGAGCGGTGTCATCCGCAATTGGTGCGACGTGACTCAATGCGCATGTGATGAGATGCACATAAGATGCGTTATCAAGCGATGCCATGCGCATGTGAAGCGACGTGATTCAATGCGCATGCGATTTGCATAAGATGCGATATCAAGCGATGCCATGCACATGTGACGCGACGTGACTCGTTGCGCGTGCGATGCGATGCACATAATATGCGATAATGAGCGGTGTCATGCGCAAATGGTGCGACGTGACTCAATGCGCATGTGATGAGATGCACATAAGATGCGTTATCAAGCGATGCCATGCACATGTGAAGCGACGTGACTCAATGCGCATGCCATGCGATGCGATGCACATAAGATGCAATATCAAGCGAGTCCATGCGCATGTGACGCGACGTGACTCAATGGAATGCGGTGCGATGCACATAGGATGCGATAACAAGCGATGCCAAGCGCATGTGACGCGACGTGACTCAATGCGCATGCGATGCGACGCGCATAAGTTGCGATATCAAGAGATGCAATGCGCATGTGACGCCACATGGCTCAATGCGCATGCGATGCGATGCACATAACATGCGATAACAAGCGATGCCATGCGCATGTGACGCGAGGTGACTCAATGCGCATGCGATGCGATGCACATATGATGCGATATCAAGCGATGCCATGCGCATGTGACGCGACCTGACTCAATGTGAATGGGATGCGATGCAGATAAGATGCGATATCAAGCGATGCCATGCGCATGTGACGCGATGTGAGTCAATGCGCATGCGGTGCGTTGCACATAAGATGCGATATCAAGCGATGTCAAGCGCACGTGACGCGATGTGACTCAATGCGCATGCGTTGCGATGCACATAAGATGCGATATCAGGCGATGCCGTGCGCATGTGACGCGACGTGGCTCAATGCGCATGCGATGCGATGCACATGAGATGCGATATCAAGCGATGCCATGCGCATGTGACGCGATGTGAGTCAATGCGCATGCGGTGCGTTGCACATAAGATGCGATATCAAGCGATGTCAAGCGCATGTGACGCGATGTGACTCAGTGCGCATGCGATGCGATGCACATAAGATGGGATATCAAGCGATGCAATGCGCATGTGATACGACGTGACTCATTGCCAATGCGATGCGATGCACACTAGATGCGATTTCAAGCGATGCCATGCGCATTAGACGTGACGTGACTCAATGCGCATGCGATTAGATGCACATAAGATACGTTATCAAGACATGCCATGCGCATGTGACGCGACGAGACCCAATGCGCATGGGATTTACATAAAATGCGATATCAAGCGATACCAAGCGCATGAGACGCGACGTGACTCAATGCGCATGCGATGCGATGCACATGAGATGCGATATCAAGCGATGCCATGCGCATGTGACGCGATGTGAGTCAATGCGCATGCGGTGCGTTGCACATAAGATGCGATATCAAGCGATGTCAAGCGCATGTGACGCGATGTGACTCAGTGCGCATGCGATGCGATGCACATAAGATGGGATATCAAGCGATGCAATGCGCATGTGATACGACGTGACTCATTGCCAATGCGATGCGATGCACACTAGATGCGATTTCAAGCGATGCCATGCGCATTAGACGCGACGTGACTCAATGCGCATGCGATTAGATGCACATAAGATACGTTATCAAGACATGCCATGCGCATGTGACGCGACGTGACTCAATGCGCATGCGATGCGATGCACATAAGATGCGATATCAAGCGATGCCTTGCGCATGTGACGCGACGTAATTCAATGTGAATGCGATGCGATGCAGATAAGATGCGATAACATGCGAATCCATGCGCATGTACGCGACGTGACTCAATGCGCATGCGATGCGATGCACATAAAATTCGATATCAAGCGGTGCCATGCGTATGTGACGCGATGTGGGTCATACGCATGGGACGCGATGCACATAATATGCGATAACGAGCGGTGTCATGCGCAATTCGTGCAACGTGACTCAATGCGCATGTGATGAGATGCATATAAGATGCGTTATCAAGTGATGCCATGCGCATGTCAACCGACGTGACTCAATGCGCATGCGATTTACATAAGATGCGATATTAAGCGATGCCATGCGCATGTGACGCGACGTGACTCAATGCGCATGCGATGCGACGCGCATACGTTCTCATATCAAGAGATGCAAAGCGCATGTGACGCCACATGACTCAATGCGCATGCGATGCGATGCACATAAGATGCGATATGAAGCGATGCCATGCGCATGTGACGCGACGTGGCTCAATGCGCATGGTATTTACATAAGATGCGATATCAAGCGATGTCAAGCGCATGTGACGCGATGTGACTCAATGCGCATGCGATGCGATGCACATAAGATGCGATATCAAGCGATGCCATGCGCATCTGACGCGACGTGAATCAATGTGAATGCGTTGCGATGCACATAAGAGGCGATATCAAGCGATGCCATGCGTATTAGACGCGACGTGACTCAATGCGCATGCGATGAGATGCACATAAGTTACGTTATCAAGACATGCCATGCGCATGTGACGCGACGTGACTCAATGCGCATGGGATTTACATAAGATGCGATATCAAGCGATGTCAAGCGCATGTGACGCGATGTGACTCAATGCGCATGCGATGCGATGCACATAAGATGCGATATCAAGCGATGCCATGCGCATCTGACGCGAAATGAATCAATGTGAATGCGTTGCGATGCACATAAGATGGAATATCAAGCGATGCCTTGCGCATGTGACGCGACGTAAATCAATGTGAATGCGATGCGATGCAGGTAAGATGCGATAACATGCGAATCCATGCGCATGTACGCAACGTGACTCAATGCGCATGCGATGCGATGCACATAAGATGCGATATCAAGAGATGCCATGCGCATGTGACGCGACGTGAATCAATGTGAATGCGATGCGATGCACATAAGATGCGAAATCAAGCGATGCAATGCGTATTAGACGCGACGTGACTCAATGCGCATGCGACGAGGTGCACATAAGTTACGTTATCAAGACATGCCATCCGCATGTGACGCGAGCTCACTCAATGCGCATGCGATGCTATGCACATAAATTGAGATATCAAGCGATGCCATGCGCATGTGACGCGATGTGAGTCAATGCATGTGCGGTGCGTTGCACATAAGATGCGATATCAAGCTATGTCAAGCGCATGTGACGCGATGTGACTCAATGCGCATGCGATGCGATGCACATAAGATGCGTAATCAAGCGATGCCATGCGTATTAGACGCGACGTGACTCAATGCGCATGCGATGAGATGCACATAAGTTACGTTATCAAGACATGCAATGCGCATGTGACGCGACGTGACTCAATACGCATGCGATGCGATGCACATAAGATGCGATATCAAGCGATGCCTTGCGCATGTGACGCGACGTAAATCAATGTGAATGCGATGCGATGCAGATTAGATGCGATAACATGCGAATCCATGCGCATGTACGAAACGTGACTCAATGCGCATGCCATGCGATGCACATAAGATGCGATATCAAGAGATGCCATGCGCATGTGACGCGACGAGAATCAATGTGAATGCGATGCGATGCACATAAGATGCGATATCAAGCGATGCCTTGCGCATGTGACGCGACGTAAATCAATGTGAATGCGATGCGATGCAGATAACATGCGATAACATGCGAATCCATGCGCATGTACGCAACGTGACTCAATACGCATGCGATGCGATGCACATAAGATGCGATATACAGAGATGCCATGCGCATGTAACGGGTCGTGACTCAATGCGCATGCGATGCGATGCACATAAGATTCGATATCAAGCGGTGCCATGCGTATGTGACGCGAAGTGACTCAATGCGCATGCGATGCGATGCACATAATATGCGATATTAAGCGATGCCATGCGCATGTGACGTGATGTGACTCAATCCACATGCGATGCGATGAACATAAGACGCGATATAAAGCGATGCCATGCGCATGTGGCGTGATGTGGCTAATTGCCCTGCCATGCGATGCACATAAGATGCGATATCAAGCGCTCCCATACGCATGTGACGCGATGTGACTCAATGCGCCTGCGATGCGATGCACATAAGATGCGATATCAAGCGATGCCATGCACATGGGGCGCGACGTGACTCAATGCGCATGCGATCTGGTGCACATAAGATGCAATTTCGACAGATGCATGCGCATGTGACGCGATGTGACTCAATGCGCTGCGATGCGATGCACATAATATGCGATGTCGAGCGGTGTCATGCGCAATTGGTGCGACGTGACTCAATGCACATAAGATGCGTTATCAAGCGATGCCATGCGCATGTGAAGCGACATGGCTCAATGCGCATGCGATGCGATGCACATAAGATGCGATATCAAGCGATGCAATGCGCATGTGACGCGAGGTGACTCAATGCGTATGCGATGCGATGCACATAAGATGCGATTACAAGCGATACCATGCGCATGTGACGAGTCGTGACTCAATGCGCATGCGATGCGATGCACATAAGATGCGATATCAAGCGGTGCCATGCGTATGTGACGCGAAGTGGCTCAATGCGCATGCGATGCGATGCACATAATAAGCGATATCAAGCTATGCAATGCACATGTGACGTGATGTGACTCAATCCGCATGCGTTGCGATGCACATAAGATGCGATATCAAGCGATGCAATGCGCATGTGACAAGACGTGACTCAATGCGTATGCGATGCGATGCACATAAGATGCGATTAGAAGCGATACCATGCGCATGTGACGAGTCGTGACTCAATGCGCATGCGATGCGATGCACATAAGATGCGACATCAAGCGGTGCCATGCGTATGTGACGCGAAGTGGCTCAATGCGCATGCGATGCGATGCACATAATAAGCGATATCAAGCTATGCAATGCGCATGTGACGTGATGTGACTCAATGCTCTGCGATGCGAGGCACATAAGATGCGATATCAAGCGATGCCATGCGCTTTTGCCGCGATGTGTGTCAATGCGCATGCAGTGCGATGCCCATAAGATGCGATGACGAGCGATGCCATGCGCATGCGATGCGATGTGCCTCAATGCGCATGCGATGCACATAAGATGCGATATCAAGCGATGCCATGCGTATGTGACGCGACGTGGCACAATGCGCATGCGATGCGATGCACATAAGATGTGATATCAAGCGATGCCATGCGCATGTGATGCGACGTGACTTATTGCGCATGCGCTGCGATGCACATGAGATGCGATATAAAGCGATGGCATGCGCATGTGACGCGACGAGGCTCAATGCGCAGGGGATTTACATAAGATGCGATATCAAGTGATGCCAATCGCATGTGACGCGACGTGACTCAATGTGCATGCGATGCGACGGACATAAGATGCGATATCAAGCGATGCCATGAGCATGTGACGCGACGTGAATCAATGTGAATGCAATGCGATGCAGATAAGATGCGATATCAACCGATGCCATGCGCATGTGACGCGACGTGAATCAATGTGACTGCGATGCGATGCACATAATATGCGATATCAAACGATGACATGCGCATTAGGCGCAACGTGACTCAATGCGGATCCTATGAGATGCACATGAGATGCGATATCAAGCGATGCCATGCGCATGTGACGCGATGTGACTCAATGCGCGTGCGATGCGATGCAGATAAGATGCGATAACAAGCCATGCCATGCGCATGTAACGCGACGTCACTCAAAGCGCATGCGATGCGATGCACATAAGATGCGATATCAAGAGATGCCATGCGTATGTGACGCGACGTGACTCAATGCGCATGCGATGCGATGCACATAAGATGCGATATCAAGAGATGCCATGCGCATGTGACGCGATGTGAGTCAATGCGCATGCGATGCGATGCACATAAGATGCGATAACAAGCGATGCCATGCGCATGTGACGCGAGGTGATTCAATGTGCATGCGATGCGATGCACATATGATGCGATATCAAGCGATGCCATGCGCATGTGACGCGACCTGACTCAATGTGAATGCGATGCGATGCAGATAAGATGCGATATCAAGGGAAGCCATGCGCATGTGACGCGACGTGAATCAATGTGAATGCGATGCGATGCACATAATATGCGATATCAAGCGATGGCATGCGCATGTGACGTGATGTGGCTGAATCCGCATGCGATGCGATGCACTTAAGATGTGATATCAAGCGATGCCATGGACATGTGGCGTGATGTGAGTCAATGCGCTGCGATGCGATGCACATAAGATGCGATATCAAACGATGCCATGCGCATTAGGCGCAACGTGACTCAATGCGCATGCGATGAGAATCACATAAGATGGGATTACAAGCGATACCATGCGCATGTGTAGAGTCGCGACTCAATGCGCATGCGATGCGATGCACATAAAATTTGAAATCTAGCGGTGACATTCGTATGTGACGCGAAGATACTCAATGCGCATGCGATGCGATGCACATAATATGCGTTATTAAGCGATGCCATGCGCATTTGACGTTATGTGGCTCAATCCGCATGCGATGCGATGCACATAAGATGCGATATAGAGCGATGCCATGCGCATGTGAAGTGATGTGGCTAATTGCGCTGCGATGCTATGCACATAAGGTACGATAACAAGCGATGCCATGCGCATGTGACGCGATGTGACTCAATGCGCCTGCGATGCGATGCACATAAGATGCGATGTCAAGCGATGCCATGCCCATTTGATGCGATGTGACTCAATGCGCATGCGATGCGCGTAAGATGCGATGCCGAGCGATGCATGCGCATGTGACGCGATGTTACTCAATGCGCTGCGATGCGATGCACATAAGATGCTGTAACAAGCGATGCCATGCGCATGTGACACGATGTGGCTCAATGCGCATGCGATGCGATGCACATAAGATGCGATATCAAGAGATGCCATGCGCATGTGATGCGATGTAACTCAATGCGCATGCGATGCGATGCACACGAGATGCGATATTAGCGATGCCATGCGCATGTGACGTGATGTGACTCAATCCGCATGCGTGCGATGCGCATAAGATGCATTACCAAGCGATACCATGGGCATGTGGCGTGAGGTGACTCAATGCTCTGCGATGCGAGGCACATAAGATGCGATATCAAGCGATGCCATGCGCATGTGCCGCGATGTGAGTCAATGCGCATGGGGTGCGATGCACATAATATGCGATAACGAGCGCTGTCATGCGCCATTGGTGCGACGTGACTCAATGCGCATGTGATGAGATGCACATAAGATGCGTTATCAAGCGATGCCATGCGCATGTGAAGCGACGTGACTCAATGCGCATGCGATTTTCATAAGATGCGATATCAAGCGATGCCATGCACATGCGACGCGACGTGACTCAAAGCGCATGCGATGCGATGCACATAATATGCGATATCGAGCGGTGTCATGCGCAATTGGTGCGACGTGACTCAATGCGCATGTGATGAGATGCACATAAGATGCGTTATCAAGCGATGCCATGCGCATGTGAAGCGACGTGACTCAATCCGCATGCGTGCGATGCACATAAGATGCATTATCAAGCGATATCATGGGCATGTGGCGTGAGGTGACTCAATGCTCTGCGATGCGAGGCACATAAGATGCGATATCAAGCGATGGCATGCGCATGTGACAGGACGTGACGCAATGGAATGCGATGCGATGCACATAGGATGCGATAACAAACGATGCCAATCGCATGTGGCGCGACGTGACTCAATGCGTATGCGATGCGATGCACATAAGATGCGATTACAAGCGATGCCAAGCGCATGTGACGCGATGTGACTCAATGTGCCTGCGATGCGATGCACATAAAATGCGATGTGGAGCGATGCATGCGCATGTGACGCGATGTGACTGAATGCGCTGCGATGCGATGCACATAATATGCGATATCGAGCGGTGTCATGCGCAATTGGTGCGACGAGACTCAATGCGCATGTGATGAGATGCACATAAGATGCGATATCAAGCGATGCCATGCGCATGTGACGCGACGTGAGTCAATGGAATGCGATGCGATGCACATAAGATGTGGTAACGAACGATGCCAAGCGCATGTGACGCGACGTGACTCAATGCGCAGGCGATGCGACGCACATAAGATGCGATATCAAGAGATGCCATGCGCATGTGACGCGACGTGACTCAATGCGCATGGGATGCGATGCACATTAGATGCGATATCAAGCGCTGCCATGCGAATGTTGACGTGATGTGACTGAATGCGCATGCGATGCACATAACATGCGATATTAAGCGATGCCATGCGCATGTGACGCGACGTGGCTCAATGCGCATGCGATGCGATGCACATAAGATGCGATATTAAGCGATGCCATGCGCATGTGACACGACGTGACTCAATGGAATGCGATGCGATGCACATAAGATGCAATAAAAATCGATGCCAAGCGCATGTGACGCGACGTGACTCAATGCGCATGCGATGCGATGCACATAAGATGTGATATCAAGCGATGCCATGGGCATGTGATGCGACGTGACTCATTGCGCATGCGCTGCGATGCACATGAGATGCGATATCAAGCGATGGCATGCGCATGTGACGCGACGAGGCTCAATGCGCAGGGGATTTACATAAGATGCGATATCAAGCGATGCCAATCGCATGTGACGCGACGTGACTCAATGTGCATGCGATGCGATGCACATAAGGTGCGATATCAAGCGATGCCATGCGCATGTGACGCGACTTGAATCAGTGTGAATGCAATGCGATGCAGATAAGATGCGATATCAACCGATGCCATGCGCATGTGACGCGACGTGAATCAATGTGACTGCGATGCGATGTACATAATATGCGATATCAAGCGATGCCATGCGCATGTGACGTGATGTGACTCAATCCCACATGCGATGCGATGCACATAAGATGCGATATCAAGCAATGCCATGCGCATGTGGCGTGATGTGACTCAATGCGCTGCGATGTGATGCACATAAGATGCGATATCAAACGATGACATGCGCATTAGGCGCAACGTGACTCAATGCGCATGCTATGAGATGCACATAAGATGCGATATCAAGCGATGCCATGCGCATGTGACGCGATGTGACTCAATGCGCGTGCGATGCGATGAAGATAAGATGCGATAACAAGTCATGCCATGCGCATGTGACGCGACGTCACTCAAAGCGCATGCGATGCGATGCACATAAGATGCGATATCAAGAGATGCCATGCGCATGTGACGCGACGTGACTCAATGCGCATGCGATGCGATGCACATAAGATGCGATATCAAGCGATGCCATGCGCATGTGACGCGACCTGACTCAATGTGAATGCGATGCGATGCAGATAAGATGCGATATCAAGGGATGCCATGCGCATGTGACGCGACGTGAATCAATGTGAATGCGATGCGATGCACATAATATGCGATATCAAGCGATGGCATGCGCATGTGCGTGATGTGGCTCAATCCGCATGCGATGCGATGCACATAAGATGCGATATCAAACGATGCCATGCGCATTAGGCGCAACGTGACTCAATTCGCATGCGATGAGAATTACATAAGATGCGATTACAAGCGATACCATGCGCATGTGTCGAGTCGCGACTCAATGCGCATGCGATGCGATGCACATAAAATTCGATATCTAGCGGTGACATGCGTATGTGACGCGAAGTGACTCAATGCGCATGCGATGCGATGCACATAATATGCGATATTAAGCGATGCCATGCGCATGTGACGTTATGTGACTCAATCCGCATGCGATGCGATGCACATAAGATGCGATATAGAGCGATGCCAAGCGCATGTGAAGTGATGTGGCCAATTGCGCTGCGATGCGATGCACATAAGATGCGATAACATGCGATGCCATGCGCATGTGACGCGATGTGACCCAATGCGCCTGCGATGCGATGCACAAAAGATGCGATGTCAAGCGATGCCATGCGTATGTGATACGATGTGACTCAATGCGCATGCGATGCACGTAAGATGCGATGCCGAGCGATGCATGCGCATGTGACGCGATGTTACTCAATGCGCTGCGATTCGATGCACATAAGATGCTGTAACAAGCCGTGCCGTGCGCATGTGACACGATGTGGCTCAATGCGCATGCGATGCGATGCACATAAGATGCGATATCAAGCGATGCCATGCGCATGTGATGCGATGTAACTCAATGCGCATGCGATGCGATGCACATGAGATGCGATATCAAGCGATGCCATGTGCATGTGACGCGAAGTGGCTCAATGTGCATGTGATGCGATGCACATAATACGCGATATCAAGCGATGCCATGCGCATGTGATGCGATGTAACTCAATGCGCATGCGATGCGATGCACATGAGATGCGATATCAAGCGATGCCATGTGCATGTGACGTGATGTGACTCAATCCGCATGCGTGCGATGCACATAAGATGCATTATCAAGCGATACCATGGGCATGTGGCGTGAGGTGACTCAATGCTCTGCGATGCGAGGCACATAAGATGCGATATCAAGCGATGCCATGCGCATGTGCCGCGATGTGAGTCAATGCGCATGCGGTGCGATGCACATAATATGCGATAACGAGCGGTGTCATGCGCAATTGGTGCGACGTGACTCAATGCGCATGTGATGAGTTGCACATAAGATGCGTTATTAGGCGATGCCATGCGCATGTGAAGTGACGTGACTCAATCCGCATGCGTGCGATGCACATAAGATGCATTATCAAGCGATACCATGGGCAATTGGCGTGAGGTGACACAATGCTCTGCGATGCAAGGCACATAAGATGCGATATCAAGCGATGCCATGCGCATGTGGCGAGACGTGACTCAATGGAATGCGATGCGATGCACATAGGATGCGATAACAAGCGATGCCAATCGCATGTGACGCGACATGACTAAATGCGCATGCGATGCGACGCGCATTAGTTGCGATATCAAGAGATGCAATGCGCATGTGACGCCACATGACTCAATGCGCATGCGATTTACATGAGATGCGATATATAGCGATGCCATCCGCATGATACGCGATGTGACTCAATGCGTATGCGATGCGATGCACATAAGATGCTATATCAAGGGATGCCATGCGCATGTGACGCGACGTCACTCAATGCGTATGCGATGCGATGCACATAAGATGCTATATCAAGGGATGCAATGCGCATGAGACGCGACGTGACTCAATGCGTATGGGATGCGATGCACATAATATGCGATATCGAGCGGTGTCATGCGCAAGTGTTGCGACGAGACTCAATGCGCATGTGATGAGATGCACATAAGATGCGATATCAAGCGATGCCATGCGCATGTGACGCGACGTGAGTCAATGGAATGCGATGCGATGCACATAAGATGTGATAACGAACGATGCCAAGCGCATGTGACGCGACATGACTCAATGCGCAGGCGATGCGACGCGCATAAGGTGCAATATCAAGAGATGCCATGCGCATGTGACGCGACGTGGCTCAATGCGCATGCGATGCGATGCACATAAGATGCGATATTAAGCGATGCCATGCGCATGTGACACGACGTGACTCAATGGAATGCGATACGATGCACATAAGATGCGATATCAATCGATGCCAAGCGCATGTGACGCGACGTAACTCAATGCGCATGCGATGCGACGCGCATAAGATGCGATATGAAGCGATGCCATGCGCATGTGACACGACGTGGCTCAATGAATTGCGATGCGATGCACATAAGATGCGATAACAAGCGATGCCAAGCGCATGTGAGGCGACGTGACTCAATGCGCATGCGATGCGATGCACATAAGATGCTATATCAAGGGATGCCATGCGCATGTGATGCGACGTGACTCATTGCGCATGCGCTGCGATGCACATGAAACGCGATATCAAGCGATGGCATGCGCATGTGACGCGACGAAGCTTAATGCGCCTGGGATTTACATAAGATGCGATATCAAGCAATGCCAAGCACATGTGACGTGATGTGACTCAATGCGCATGCGATGCACATAAGATGCGATATCAAGCAACGCCATGCGCATGTGACGCGATGTGAGTCAATGCGCATGCGGTGCGATGCACATAAGATTCGATATCAAGCGATGCCAAGCGCATGTGACGCGATGTGACTAAATGCGCATGCGATACGACGCGCATTAGATGCGATATCAAGTGATGCCATGCGCATGTGACGCGACGTGGCTCAATGCGTATGCGATGCGATGCACATAAGATGCGATATCAAGCGATGCCATGCGCATTTGATGCGACGTGACTCATTCCGCATGCGCTCCGATGCACATAAGATGCGATATCAAGCGATGGCATGCGCATGTGACGCGACGAGACTCATGCACATGGGATTTACATAAGATGCGATATCAAGCGATGCCATGCGCATGTGACGCGACGTGACTCAATGCGCAAGCGATGCGATGCACATAAGATGCGATATCAAGCGATGCCATGCGCATATGACGGGACGTGAATCAATGTGAATGCGATGCGATGCACATAATATGCGATATCAAGCCATGCCATGCGCATGTGACGTGATGTGACTCAATCCGCATGCGATGCGATGAACATAAAATGCGATATCAAGCGATGCCATGCGCATGTGATGCGATGTGACTCAATACGCATGCGATGCGATGCACATAAGATGCGATATCAAGCGATGCAATGCGCATGTGACGTGATGTGACTCAATGCGCTGCGATGCGATGCACATATGATGCGATATCAAGCGATGCCATGCGCATTGGACGCGACGTGACTCAATGCGCATGCGATGATATGCACATAAGATGCGATATCAAACGATGCCATGCGCATGTAACGCGACGTGAATCAATGTGAATGCGATGCGATGCAGATAAGATGCGATAACAAGCCATGCCAAGCGCATGTGACGCGACGTGACTCAATGCGCATGCGATGCGATGCACATAAGATGCCATATCAAGAGATGCCATGCGCATGTGACGCGACGTGCCTCAATGCGCATGCGATGCGATGCACATAAGATGCGAAATCAAGCGATGCCATGCGCATGTGACGCGTTGTGAGTCAATGCGCATGCCATGCGACGCACATAAGATACGAGATGAAGCGATGCCATGCGCATGTGCGCGTCGTGAACAAATTAGCATGCGATTTACATAAGATGCGATATCAAGCGATGCCATGCACATGTGTCGCGACGTGACTCAATGCGCATGCGATGCGATGCACATAAGATGCGATAACGAACGATGCCAAGCGCATGTGACGGGACGTGACTCAATGCGCAGGCGATGCGACGCGCATAAGATGCGATATCAAGGGATGCCATGCGCATGTGACGCGACGTGACTCAATGCGCATGCGATGCGATGCATATTAGATCCGATAACAAGCGATGCCAAGCGCATGTGACGCGACGTGACTCAATGCGCATGTGATGCGACGCGCATAAGATGCGATATGAAGCGATGCCATACGCATGTGACGCGACGTGACTCAATGCGCATGCGATGCGATGCACATAAGATGCGATATCAAGCGATGCCATGCGCATGTGACGCGACGTGAATCAATGTGAATGCGATGCGATGCACATAATATGCGATATCAAGCCATGCCATGCGCATGTGACGTGATGTGACTCAATGTGCCTGCGATGCGATGCAATAAAATGCGAAGTCGAGTGATGCCATGCGCATGTGATGCGATGTGACACAATACGCATGCGATGCGATTCACATAAGATGCGATATCAAGCGATGCCATGCGCATGTGGCGTAATGTGACTCAATGCGCTGCGATGCGATGCACATATGATGCGATGTCAAGCGATGCCATGCGCATTGGACGCGACGTGACTCAATGCGCATGCGATGAGCTGCACATAAGATGCGATATCAAACGATGCCATGCGCATGTGACGCGACGTAAAGCAATGTGAATGCGATGCGATGCAGATAAGATGCAATAACAAGCCATGCCATGCGCATGTGACGCGACGTGACTCAATGCGCATGCGATGCGATTCACATAAGATGCGATATCAAGAGATGCCATGCGCATGTGACGCGACGTGCCTCAATGCGCATGCGATGCGATGCACATAAGATGCGAAATCAAGCGATGCCATGCGCATGTGACGCGATGTGAGTCAATGCGCATGCCATGCGATGCACATAAGATACGAGATGAAGCGATGCCATGCGCATGTTCGCGACGTGACCCAATTAGCATGCGATTTACATAAGATGCGATATCAAGCGATGCCATGCACATCTGTCGCGACGTGACTCAATGCGCATGCGATGCGATGCACATAAGATGCGATGTCGAGCGATGCATGCGCATGTGACCCGATGTGACTGAATGCGCTGCGATGCGATGCATATTAGATCCGATAACAAGCGATGCCAAGCGCATGTGACGCGACGTGACTCAATGCGCATGTGATGCGACGCGCATAAGATGCGATATGAAGCGATGCCATGCGCATGTTCGCGACGTGACCCAATTAGCATGCGATTTACATAAGATGCGATATCAAGCGATGCCATGCACATCTGTCGCGACGTGACTCAATGCGCATGGGATGCGATGCACATTAGATGCGATATCAAGCGATGCCATGCGAATGTTGACGTGATGTGACTGAATGCGCATGCGATGCACATAAGATGCGATATTAAGCGATGCCATGCTCATGTGACGCGACGTGGCTCAATGCGCATGCGATGCGATGCACATAAGATGCGATATCAAGCGATGCTATGCGCATGTGACACGACGTGACTCAATGGAATGCGATGCGATGCACATAAGGTGCGATAACAATCGATGCCAAGCGCATGTGATGCGACGTGACTCAATGCGCATGCGATGCGATGCATTTTAGATCCGATAACAAGCGATGCCAAGCGCATGTGACGCGACGTGACTCAATGCGCATGTGATGCGACGCGCATAAGATGCGATATGAAGCGATGCCATGCGCATGTGACACGACGTGACTCAATGAATTGCGATGCGATGCACATAAGATGCGATAACAAGCGATGCCAAGCGCATGTGACGCGACGTGACTCAATGCGCATGCGATGCGAGGGGCATAAGATGCGATAACAAGCGATGCCAAGCGCATGTGACGTGATGTGACTCAATGCGCATGCGAAGCGATGCACATAAGATGAAATATCAAGCAATCCCATGCGCATGTGACGCGATGTGAGTCAATGCGCATGCGGTGCGATGCACATAAGATTCGATATCAAGCGATGCTAAGCGCATGTGACGCGATGTGACTCAATGCGCATGCGATGCGATGCACATAAGATGCGATATCAAGCTATGCCATGCGCATGTGATGCGAAGTGACTCATTGCGCATGCGCTGCGATGCACATAAGACGCGATATCAAGCGATGGCATGCGCATGTGACGCGACAAGACTCAATGCGCATGCGATTTACATAAGATGCGATATCAAGCGATGCCATGCGCATTAGGCGTGACGTGACTCAATGCGCATGCGATGAGATGCACATAAGATACGTTATCAAGAGATGCCATGCCAATGTGACGCGACGTGACTCAATGCGCATGCGATGCGACGCGCATAAGAGGCGATATAAAGAGTTGCCATGAGCATGTGACGCGACGTGACTCAATGCGCATGCGATTCGATGCACATTAGATGCAATATCAAGCGATGCCATGCGAATGTTGAAGCGACGTGACTGAATGCGCATGCGATGCACATAAGTTGCGATATCTAGCGATACCATGCGCATGTGACGCGACGTGGCTCAATGCGCATGCGATGCGATGCACATAAGATGCGATATCAAGCGATCCCATGCGCATGTGATACGACGTGACTCATAGCATATGCGATGCGATGCACATAAGATGCGATATCAAGCGATGCCATGCGCATGTGACGCGACGTGACTCAATGCGCATTCGATGCGGCGCGCATAAGATGCGATATCAAGCGATGCCATGCGCATGTGACGCGATGTGACTCAATGCGCCTGCGATGAGATGCACATAAGATGCGATGTCGAGCGATGCCATGCGCATGTGATGCGATGTGAATCAATGCGCATTCGATGCACGTAAAATGCGATGTCGAGCAATGCATGTGCATGTGACGCGATGGGACTCAATGCGCATGGGATTCGATGCACATAAGATGCGATATCAAGCGATGCCATGCGCATGTGACGCGATGTGAGTCAATGCGCATGCCAATCGATGCACATAAGATGCGATAACAAGCGATGCCATGCGCATGTGATGCGAGTGACTCATTGCGCATGCGCCGCGATGCACGTGAGATGTGATATGAAGTGATGGCATGCGCATGTGACGCGACGAGACTCAATGCGCAGGTGCTGCGATGCACATGAGATGCGATATGAAGCGATGGCATGCGCATGTGACGCGACGAGACTCAATGCGCATTGGATTTACATAAGATGCGATACAAGCGATGCCATGCGCAATAGACGCGACGTGACTCAATGCGCATGCGATGAGATGCACATAAGATACGTTATCAAGCGACGCCATGCGCATGTGACGCGACGTGACCCAATGCGCATGCGATTTACATAAGATGCGATATCAAGCGATGCCATGCACATGTGACGCGAGGTGGCTCAATGCCCATGCGATGCGATGCACATAAGATGCGAGACGAAGCGATGCCATGCGCATGTGACGCGACGTGACCCAATGCGCATGCGATTTTCATAAGATGCGATATCAAGCGATGCCATGCACATGTGACGCGAGGTGGCTCAATGCGCATGTGATGAGATGCACATAAGATGCGTTATCAAGCGATGCCATGCGCATGTGAAGCGACGTGAATCAATGGAATGCGATGCGATGCACATAAGATGCGATAAATAGCGATGCCAAGCGCATGTGACGCGACGTGACTCAATGCGCATGCGATGCGACGCGCATTAGTTGCGATATCAAGAGATGCCATGCGCATGTGACGCGACACGACTAAATGCGCATGCGATGCGATGCACCTAAGATGCGATATCAAGCGATGCCATGCGCATGTTGATGCGATGTGACTGAATGCTCATTTGATGCGATGCTGATGAGATGCGATAACAAGCGATGCCATGCACATTGGACGCGACGTGACGCAATGCGCATGCGATGCGATGCACATAAGATGCGATATCAAGGGATTCCATGTGCATGTGACGCGACGTGACTCAATGCGTATACGATGCGATGCACATAAGATGCGATTGCAAGCGATGCCATGCGCATGTGCCGCGATGTGAGTCAATGCGCGTGCGTTGCGATGCACATAAGATGCGACGTCGAGCGATGCCATGCTAATGTGATGCCATGTGGCTGAATGCGCATGCGATGCACATAAGATGCGCTATCAAGCGATGCCATGCGCATGTGACGCGATGTGGCTCAATGCGCATGCGATGCGATGGACATAAGATATGATATCAAGAGATGTTATGCGCATGTGATGCGACGTGACTCAATGCGCATGCGTTGCGATGCACATGAGATGCGTTATCAAGCGATGGCATGCGCATGTGACGTGATGTGACTGAATGTGCATGCGATGCGTTGCACATAAGATGCGATATCAAGCGATGCCATGCGTATGTGACACGAGGTGGCTCAATGCGCATGCCACATGCCATACGCCCAGTCAACTTTGGTCCACTTTTGTGTTTGACCTCCCACCTATTACCTCCCTGTACACAGTCTGACGGATAACCTACGCGCGGGTTGGAGGATGGGGTGACGCATGGGGTGACTGGGTAATCGCGTAAGTCCCAGCCCCTGGTTATCATGTAGGATCTGTGTGCGTATCCGCTGATAAAGGTCAGTCCCGGGGAGGGGCCATTGCATGAGCTGATGCACTCCTGAAGGCGATTGGGTCCCTCTGTCTATACATTGGGAGGTGAGACCCTAGGGTGAGCAAGGTCCAGGCCAGGACTCTCACGTAAGCCGGGGTGGCGCCCAGGAAGTGAGCATGCCATCGGAGACATCTGCAATGGTGGAGGATGAGGATGACATCGCCAAGAGTTCACAAAAAAATCACAACAAAAAAATTTTTAAAGTTTGTGTAAAGGAAGTTGCTGAGTCGAGTGGTCCTCGCTACTTAGTTATATCTCGAACTGAGGGAGATAAGAAATTTTTATCGGTGAGCCCATTTACCATTCAAAAGGGTTTGGATAACATTGCTGGTCCAGTAAAGTCATGCACTAGATCTCACAATGGCACGCTCCTGGTTGAAGCACTTTCAGCTACCCAGGCAGCTAAGATACTGAAAGCGAACATGCTAGCAAGTTATCCTGTACGTGTCGAGATGCACAGAACCTTGAACTCCTCGCGCGGTGTGATGAACACCCGTGCATTGGAAGGATTATCCAATGAGGAGATTCAAGAGAATCTGACGGAGCAAGGCGTCATACACGTTTACCGGGTTCAACGTAAAGAAGGTGGTGAGTTAAAGCCAACTAATACCCTGTTCCTGACCTTTCATCGGGTAGATCTCCCGCAAAGGATTAAGGAAGGGTATGAATCCATCGAAGTTAGGCCGTTCATCCCGAACCCACTCAGGTGTTTTAAGTGCCAGCGCTTTGGACATACAAATGAGCTTTGTAAGGGACTAGCTACATGCCCTCAATGTGGAGATGAATCCCACGATGGTGCATGTACTACAGCTCCTTCATGTGTGAACTGCAGAGGTGAACATCCATCCAGTTCCCGAGACTGCCCCCGCTTTGTAGAGGAAAGAGCGATCCAAGAGATACGGGTTAAAGAGAAGGTGCCCTTCTCAGAAGCCCGGAAGCTCTTGCGTCTACGCCAACCCTCTGTTCCCAGATCCGGAACCTATAGCTCAGTTGCAGCTAAAGCGGTAGCGAGCAGAGAGATCGCAACTCAGACCAGCGATTTCAATGGGGCAACAATTTCCGAAAAAACACTTGTTGCCCGTAGCTCTATACCAAAGCCTTCAACATCAGCGCGCACATCTGTATCAACGTGTACAAAATCTGTTGGTGAAAAAAATTCAACTGTTCGATCACCAACGAAAATGCCAAATTCGACACAGAAGACTAGCAAACCTATTATTTACAATGCCTCGCCGATAAAGTTTAAAAAGAACTACACAAAAAACGATTTCCTCAAGGAAGATAAGGCTCATCCCAGTACATCAAAGGGATATAAGAGTCCAAGATCCAAGATCGATATCAAGCGATGCCATGCGCATGTGATGTGACGTGACTCAATGCGCATGCGATGCGATGCACATAATATGCGATATCAAGCCATGCCATGCAAATGTGACGAGACATGACTCAATGCGCTTGCGATGCGATGCACATAAGATGCGTTGTCGAGCGATGCCATGCGCATTTCATGGGATGTGACTCAATGCGCATGCGATGCGATGCACATAAGATGCCAGATCAAGCGATGCCATTCGCATGTGATGCGAAGTGACTCAATGCGCATACGATGCGATGCACATAGGATGCGATATCAACTGATGCGATGCGCATGTGACGCGATGTGACTCAATGCGCATGCGGTGCGATGCACATAAGATGCGATATCAAGCGATGCCATGCGCATGTGACGCGACGTGACTGAATAAGCATGCAATGCGATGCACATAAAATGCGATTTCAAGCGATGCCATGCACATGTGACGTGACGTGACTCAATGCGCATTCGATGCGATGCACATAAGATGCGATATCAAGAGATGCCATACGCATGTGACGCGACGTGACTCAATGCGCATGCGATGCGATGCACATAAGATGCGAAAACAAGCGATGGCATGCGCATGTGACGCGAGGTGACTCAATGCGCATGCGATGCGATAAACATATGATGGGATATCAAGCGATGCCATGTGCATGTGACGCGACGTGACTCAATGCGCATGCAACGCGATGCACATAAGATGCGATATCAAGAGATGCCATGCGCATGTGACGCGACGTGACTCAATAAGCATGTGATGGGATGCACATAAGATGCGATATCAAGCGACGCCATGCGCATGTGTCGCGACGTGTGTCAATGCACAAGCGATGCGGTGCGCATAAGATGCGATATCAAGCGATTCCATGCGTATGTGATGCGATGTGACTCAATGCGCATGCGATGCGATGCACATAAGATGCGATATCAACTGATGCCATGCGCATGTGCCGCGATGTAACTCAATGCGCATGCGATGCGATGCATATAAGATGCGATATCAAGCCATGTCATGCGCATGTGACGCAACGTGACTCAATAAGGATGCGATGCGCTGCACATGAATCATGCAAATGTGACGAGACATGACTCAATGCACATGCGATGCGATCCACATAAGATGCGATATCAACTGATGCCATGCGCATGTGACGCGATGTGACTCAATGCGCATGCGATGCGATGCACATAAGATGCGATATCAAGCGATGCCATGCGCATGTGATGCGACGTACTCAATTCGCATGCGATGCGATGCACATGAGATGCGATATCTAGCGATGCCATGCGCATGTGACATGAGGTGACTCAAAAGCGCATGCGATGCGATGCACATAAGATGCGATATCAAGCGATGCCATGTGCATGTGAAGCGATGTGACTCAATGCGCATGCGATGCGATGCACATAGGATGCGATATCAAGCGATGCCATACGCATGTGATGCGAAGTTACGCAATCTGCATGCGATGCGATGCACATAAGATGCGATATCAACTGATGCCATGCGCATGTGCCGCGAAGTGACTCAATGCGCATGCGGTGCGATGCACATAAGATGCGATATCAAGCTATGCCATGCGCGTGTGACGCGACGTGACTGAATAAGCATGCAATGCGATGCACATAAAATGCGATTTCAAGCGATGCCATGCACATGTGACGTGACGTGACTCAATGCGCATTCTATGCGATGCACATAAGATGCGATATCAAGAGATGCCATACGCATGTGACGCGACGTGACTCAATGCGCATGCGATGCGATGCACATAAGATGCGAAAACAAGCAATGGCATGCGCATGTGACGCGAGGTGACTCCATGCGCATGCGATGCGATAAACATATGATGGGATATCAAGCGATGCCATGTGCATGTGACGCGACGTGACTCAATGCGCATGCAACGCGATGCACATAAGATGTGATATCAAGAGATGCCATGCGCATTTGACGCGACGTGACTCAATAAGCATGTGATGGGATGCACATTAGATGCGATATCAAGCGACGCCATGCGCATGTGTCGCGACGTGTGTCAATGCACAAGCGATGCGATGCATATAAGATGCGATATCAAGCCATGCCATGCGCATGTGACGCGACGTGACTCAATAAGGATGCGATGCGCTGCACATGAATCATGCAAATGTGACAAGACATGACTCAATGCACATGCGATGCGATCCACATAAGATGCGATATCAACTGATGCCATGCGCATGTGACGCGATGTGACTCAATGCGCATGCGATGCGATGCACGTAAGATGCGATATCAAGCGATGCCATGCGCATGTGACATGAGGTGACTCAAAAGCGCATGCGATGCGGTGCACATAAGATGCGATATCAAGCGATGCCATGCGCATGTGACCCGATGTGACTCAATGCGCCTGCGATGAGATGCACATAAGATGCGATGTCGAGCGATGCCATGCGCATGTGATGCGATGTGAATCAATGCGCATTCGATGCACGTAAAATGCGATGTCGAGCAATGCATGCGCATGTGACGCGATGGGACTCAATGCGCATGGGATTCGATGCACATAAGATGCGATATCAAGCGATGCCATGCGCATGTGACGCGATGTGAGTCAATGCGCATGCCAATCGATGCACATAAGATGCGATAACAAGCGATGCCATGCGCATGTGATGCGAGTGACTCATTGCGCATGCGCTGCGATGCACATGAAATGTGATATGAAGCGATGGCATGCGCATGTGACGCGACGAGACTCAATGCGCAGGCGCTGCGATGCACATGAGATGCGATATGAAGCGATGGCATGCGCATGTGACGCGACGAGACTCAATGCGCATGGGATTTACATAAGATGCGATACAAGCGATGCCATGCGCAATAGACGCGACGTGACTCAATGCGCATGCGATGAGATGCACATAAGATACGTCATCAAGCGACGCCATGCGCATGTGACGCGACGTGACCCAATGCGCATGCGATTTACATAAGATGCGATATCAAGCGATGCCATGCACATGTGACTCGAGGTGGCTCAATGCCCATGCGATGCGATGCACATAAGATGCGAGATGAAGCGATGCCATGCGCATGTGACGCGACGTGACCCAATGCGCATGCGATTTACATAAGATGCGATATCAAGCGATGCCATGCACATGTGACGCGACGCGACTCAATGCGCATGCGATACGATGCACATAAGATGCGATGTCGACCGATGCATGGGCATGTGACGCGATGTGACTCAATGCGCTGCGATGGGATGCACATAATATTTGATATCGAACGGTGTCATGCGCAATTGGTGCGACGTGACTCAATGCGCATGTGATGAGATGCACATAAGATGCGATAACAAGCGATGCCAAGCGCATGTGACGCGACGTGACTCAATGCGCATGCGTTGCGACGCGCATTAGTTGCGATATCAAGAGATGCCATGCGCATGTGACGCGACACGACTAAATGCGCATGCGATGCGATGCACATAAGATGCGATATCAAGCGATGCCATGCGCATGTTGACGCGATGTGACTGAATGCTCATTTGATGCGATGCTGATGAGATGCGATAACAAGCGATGCCATGCGCATTGGACGCGACGTGACGCAATGCGCATGCGATGCGATGCACATAAGATGCGATATCAAGGGATGCCATGTGCATGTGACGCGACGTGACTCAATGAGTATACGATGCGATGCACATAAGATGCGATTACAAGCGATGCCATGCGCATGTGCCGCGATGTGAGTCAATGCGCGTGCGTTGCGATGCACATAAGATGCGACGTCGAGCGATGCCATGCTAATGTGATGCCATGTGGCTGAATGCGCATGCGATGCACATAAGATGCGCTATCAAGCGATGCCATGCGCATGTGACGCGATGTGACTCAATGCGCATGCGATGCGATGCACATAAGATGCGATATCAAGCGATGCCATGCGCATGTGATGCGACGTACTCAATTCGCATGCGATGCGATGCACATGAGATGCGATATCTAGCGATGCCATGCGCATGTGACATGAGGTGACTCAAAAGCGCATGCGATGCGATGCACATAAGATGCGATATCAAGCGATGCCATGTGCATGTGAAGCGATGTGACTCAATGCGCATGCGATGCGATGCACATAGGATGCGATATCAAGCGATGCCATACGCATGTGATGCGAAGTTACGCAATCTGCATGCGATGCGATGCACATAAGATGCGATATCAACTGATGCCATGCGCATGTGCCGCGATGTGACTCAATGCGCATGCGATGCGATGCATATAAGATGCGATATCAAGCCATGCCATGCGCATGTGACGCAACGTGACTCAATAAGGATGCGATGCGCTGCACATGAATCATGCAAATGTGACGAGACATGACTCAATGCACATGCGATGCGATCCACATAAGATGCGATATCAACTGATGCCATGCGCATGTGACGCGATGTGACTCAATGCGCATGCGATGCGATGCACATAAGATGCGATATCAAGCGATGCCATGTGCATGTGACGCGACGTGACTCAATGCGCATGCAACGCGATGCACATAAGATGCGATATCTAGCGATGCCATGCGCATGTGACATGAGGTGACTCAAAAGCGCATGCGATGCGATGCACATAAGATGCGATATCAAGCGATGCCATGTGCATGTGAAGCGATGTGAGTCAATGCGCATGCGATGCGATGCACATAGGATGCGATATCAAGCGATGCCATACGCATGTGATGCGAAGTTACGCAATCTGCATGCGATGCGATGCACATAAGATGCGATATCAACTGATGCCATGCACATGTGACGCGATGTGGCTCAATGCGCATGCGATGCGATGCATATAAGATGCGATATCAAGCGATGCCATGCGCATGTGACGCGACGTGATTCATTAAGCATGTGATGCGCTGCACACAAAATGCGATATCAAGCGATTCCATGCGCATGTGACGCGACGTGACTCAATACGCATGCGATACGATGCACATCAGATGCGATATCACGCGATGCCATGCGCATGTCATGCGACGTGACTCAATGCGCATGCGAAGCGATGCACATGAGATGTGATATCAAGCGATGCCATGTGCATGTGACGCGACGTGACTGAATAAGCATGCAATGCGATGCACATAAAATGCGATATCAAGCGATTCCATGCGAATGTGACGCGACGTGACTGAATGCGCATGCGATGCGATGCACATGAGATGCGATATCAACTGATGCCATGCGCATGTGACGCGATGTGACTCAATGCTCTTGCGATGCGATGCACATAAGATGCGATATCAAGCGATGCCATGCGCATGTGACGCGACGTGACTCAATAAGCATGCGATGCGATGCACATAAGATGCGATATCTAGCGATTCCGTTCGCATGTGACGGGACGTGACTCAATGCGCATGCGATGCGATGCACATAAGATGCGATATCACGCGATGCCATGCGTATGTGATGCGACGATACTCAATGCGCATGCAACGCGATGCACATAAGATTCGATATCAAGCGATGCCATGCGCATGTGACGTGATGTGATTCAAAAGCGCATGCGATGCGATGCGCATAAGATGCGATTTCGAGCGATGCCATGCGCATGTGGTGCTACGTGACTCAATGCACATGCGATGCGATGCACACAAGATGCGTTATCAAGCCATGCCATGCGCATGTGACGCGACGTGACTCAATAAGCATGCGATGCGCTGCACATAAAATGCGATATCAAGCGATGCCATGTGCATATGACGCGATGTCACTCAATGCGCATGCGATGCGATGCACAAAAGATGCGATATCGAGCGATGTCATGCGCATGTGGGCCGACGTGACTCAATGCGCATGCGATGCGATGCACATGAGATGCGATATCAAGCGATGCCATGCGCATGTGACGCGACGTAACTGAATGCGCCTACGGTGCGATGCACATAAGATGCGATATCAAGCGATTCCATGCGCATTTGACGCGACGTGACTCAATGCGCATGCGATGTGATGCACATAAGATGCGATACACGCGATGCCATGCGTATGTGATGCGACGTACTCAATTCGCAGGCTATGCGATGCACATAAGATTTTTTTTTAATGATTTATTGATCGATCAGCGCATGTGCGCTCTAGACCATTGTTGAAATACACATAACAATAAATAAAATATAATAAGTAACATTGAAATGAGGTAAACCTCATTGGGCGCCTCACTGACAGTGTTAGTTGAAATTAAATCAGATCTTGCTGTGATAACTGGTCCTGTGGTAGACGACTCTTGATGCGTGTTGGAAAGTTGCATTGTGTGCCAAGAGAGTAGTGAATAGATCCAGGAACGTTCATTAGATTGTTGTAAAACTGTTCGGCTTGTGAAGAAATTGACTGTTGAATGGTACTGATTTCAGTTTCTCTGTGTAGTTGATTGTTTCTGACAAACCATGGCGCATTAGTTGAGATACGTAAGATTTTGTTTTGAAACGTTTGGATGCGTTTAATTTCTGTAGCACTGGCTCCTCCGCAAATTGGACAGGCATATAGTAAAAGCGGCCTTAAAAGAGTTGTGTAGAGTAGTATGCAGTTTTTTAACTTAAGCGAAGATTTTTTGTTGAGAAGTGGATAAGGTTTTGTCAGTCTTATTTGGGCAAGTTTGAGTTTGTTACTTATATGTGGCTTCCACGTGAGTTTTCTATCAAACAGTACACCAAGGTATTTCACCGTTTCTCTGTCACTTTTCCAGGGTATAGAATTTGTTGCTATCGTTACTGATGGTGGATATTCCGGTCTGCATAATGTAAACACCATTGCTTCACATTTGTCATGGTTGAGAGAAATGCGCCAGTTGTCAAGCCAGGGTATGATTAAGTTTAAGGCCTCTTGAAGGCGATTTCTAGCGGTGTGTAAATTACGATGGGTTGCATAGATGGCAGTATCATCGGCATACATTGCTATTTGAGCTGTGGGCGTTGTAGGTATGTCAGAAGTGAACAAGTTGAACAGAATTGGACCCAATATTGAACCTTGTGGAACACCTGCTGTTACAGGTCTGGTAGAAGAATGACTGTTACCTATTCGAACTGAAAAGGTACGGTATGATAGAAAGGAAGATATTATTTTGTAGAGGTAGTCTGGAGTGCCATAGAGAAACAGTTTGTATAGTAGACCCTGATGCCAAACTTTGTCAAATGCCTGAGTGAAGTCAAGGAATGCGACAACAGTATGTTCTTTCTTCTCGAAGCCTTGTGCTATTTGCTCTGTAATTCGGAGAATTTGATGAGTAGTTGAATGTTTGCGACGGAAACCAAATTGAAAAGGAGGTAATAGCGACACTTGTTCTAGAAATTTTCCTAAGCGTTTCAGTATAATCTTTTCATACACCTTGGACAGAGTTGGCAGCAGACTTATTGGACGATAATTTGTTGGATTGGAAGGGCATTTTCCAGGTTTATGAATAACAATAACTATGGCGTGTTTCCAGATTCTTGGGAAATAACCCATTCGCATAAAACTATTGAACAACGAAGCTAGGATAGCAAGTGCTTTGCGACTCAAATGTTTTAATACAAAGTTTGGTATTAGATCATGCCCAGGCGATTTTCTTGCGGGAAGTTGCTGGATGATAAAAAGAATTTCTTTGGGTGAAGTGAAGTCAATGGGTAGTGGTACTGTGGCGTAAGAACCAGTAAACTGTTCAATTTCGTGGTTGAATTCTACGTTGCTTCCTGGATTAGATCTAAACGAATTTTGTAGAGTATCTGCAAATAGTTCGCTTTTCTCACAGTCGGAGATGTAGTGTTTTCCATCTTGCTCTAGGGGCGGAATAATCGTCGGCTCTTTTAGTACTCTTTTAGTCTCTTTCCACAATGATGAGTCTTCCGGTGAGATACTGGAGAGATGCCGTTGGTAAGTTGAATACCGATATTCATCCATTCGTTTCTTCACTTCTCTTGTGAGTTGGTTCAAGCGACGAAGTTGCCAAGTTTCTCTGTGCTTTTGCCAAAGTCGACGAGTTTTGTGCTTTTCTTTCAGAAGGTTTCTGATGCTTGGGGGCAAAGATTCATGGTAAGATTTTCTGTGTTGATGTCTCGCTGGAGCTGTGGCTTTGTCTATAGAGGAAGTTACGGATTTTGTGAAGCTGAGAATTGCTGCATCGGCATCACCGGGGGTTCTCAAATTCTGTGTAATTCTTAACTGGTCATCCATTACGTGCTGAAAAGTCTCCCAGTTTGTGAAACCTTTGTTGAGTTTCTTTGTGTGTTGCGGATGTAGAATCGGAATGTCATCGAACGAGATTAAGACTGGGCAGTGATCTGAGTCCATTTCAGGCAGAACAGCCATAGTGGGAGTGCTTGATATATTTTTGTAGAGTGCGATGTCTAATAAATCTGGTGTTACATTTGGTCTATAGAATGTGGGGTCTGACGGAGCTGCAATGTTAACTGCGTTGTGATCGGCTGCAGTTAATAAACGTCTTCCATTTGGAGTTGTTACACGGCATCCCCATGTTTGATGCTTGCTATTTAGATCTCCTGCTAGGAATGTCGGTGCTGTGTCAGAAAATAACGTGTTAATATCCTGGTCATTTAGATTGGGTCCTGGCGGTTTGTATGCAGAAATTATTGTAGTTTTAGAAGAATTGCGTGTGAATATTTGAATTGCGCAGGCTTCGGTGCTGATTAATTGAGGTAGTGAAACTGAGTGGTGAGGTATGTCTTTTCGAATAATTATAGCCACTCCACCTGAAGCAACTGGAGCATTGCGATCGCATCTATACACTGCGTAGCCAGGTATAGAAAACTTTTCTTTGTGTAATAAATGCGTTTCTGTGATGCAAGCTGCTGCAACATTGTGTCTGGAGATGAATTCCAAGAAGGCTTCTCGCTTTGCTTTCACTCCATTGGCGTTCCAATTTAGTATGGTTAGTTGTGAGAA
Source organism: Tenodera sinensis (assembly GCA_030765045.1). NCBI lineage: Eukaryota > Metazoa > Arthropoda > Insecta > Mantodea > Mantidae > Tenodera > Tenodera sinensis. The sequence continues at coordinate 48,149,418 of CM060973.1, forward strand.
TGTTTCTTGGTTTTTAGTGGCCATTAGCAAACAAACTTGTGAAGAGCTTTAGCAAAAAGGACTCTATTGATGGCAGGAATGGTGTGAGGAAATTAATGGCTAGCTGAACTAGGTTTTCGGTTCCATCGGAGGAGCAAGACGAAGGAGAAGAAGAATTCTGTGTTGATGTCTGCTGAGTTAGCCGCCTAGGACTTTTTTCTTCCGAAACAGCAGAGCGTGGCCATTGTGGAATTTCAGGAGTTGGAGAGGGCGAGTTTGGTGACAATCTCGGAAAATGTTCCATGTTTAGGTTTGAAGACGGTGTTATTGCAGGCTGAACCACCCTTGCATCGGCTTTCTTTTTCAAATCTAGGTAATAACGACAACCTTTGAAATTTGCCGGATGTGCTTATCCACAATTCACGCAGGAGGGCTGAGTGTCTTTGTTTTTGTGCATTCAGAAAAGTGGTGATTTGAGGGGCATTTCACAGATCGAGGTGTGAGTCGACAGAAGTTCTTAGTATGCCCGTAGCGTTGGCATCGTGTGCATTGTGGGATATTCGCGGGCTTCTTGCGGTACTCGCCTTTATTTATGGCATGGTAAATATGTTTGACTTCGAAGATCTTCTTACCCTGCTCATTATTTTCTAATTCTACGGCACACAGTGGCATAGGTTGTCGATCATTATAGAAAAGCCTGGTAACTTTTACTACTGGTAAGTTCAGAGAGGTTAGTTCTGTAACGATATCGTCATCTGTAAGAGAGTAGGGAACATTTCTTAAAATAACTTCAAGTCTTTTGGAGTTTGGGTCACGGAAGGTGTGAAAAGGAAGCTTCGATTCTTCCAGGAATCTTGTTACAGCGCGGAAGTCATTTACTGAAGTTGTATTTATTTTAAGAACTTTGCATTGTTGCTGTGTTGTGTACTTATCTTTTACAATAGAAGCTATATCTTGGATAATCTGCTGGTAATTATTGACTTCATGAATAAAAATTGGTGGGATTCTGAGTTTAGGAGTTGTACAGAGATTTTCTTCAGAAGTTGTATCATTCTCTTCCTCCATGCTTTCCAAAGGGGAAAATTTGTTGTGAACGGAGGTTAAGTCGACTATATATTTGGTATTTACAGCTGATACTGAAGCTGTGTACCTCTTGTTGGGTGTAATGAAGAAACCATTTGAATTGCAACCGTTGCCTTGGTTAGTTTCTACAAGCGGGCGTTTATGGACCAACTTAGGTGGTTGTAAGATTGTTCGCGATGTAGTAGCTTTGTCAGAATAACTCATAGAATGTGAACTTGAGAAGCTTTGCTCTTGTTGACTAGATTGCATTATGTTGGTAACGCAACAAAAGACTGACCGGAAACAACTGACGGTTTGCTTCTCTAACAAAACAAAAAGTCTTGCAGAGGGCTAGCCGTGCAATACTGAAATTACTTTCATTAACGTGTTATATACATGCACATAAGATGCGATATCAAAAGATGCCATGGAAATGTGACGAGACATGACTCAATGCGCATGCGATGCGATGCACATAAGATGCGTTGTCGAACGCTGGCATGCGCATGTGATGCGAGGTGACTCAATGAGCATGCAATGCGATGCACATAAGATGCGATATCAAGCGATGCCATGCGCATGTGATGCGACGTAACTCAATGCGCATGCGATGCGATGCACATAAGATGCGATATCAAGCGATGCCATGCGCATGTGATGCGACGTAACTCAATGCGCATGTGATGCGATGCACATAATATGCGATATCCAGCGATGCCATGCGCATATGACGCGACGTGACTCAATGCGCATGCGATGCGATGCACATAAGATGCGATATCAAGCGATGCCATGCGCATGTGACGCGACGTGACTCAATGCGCATGCGATGTACATAAGATGCGATATCACGCGATGCCATGCGTATGTCATGCGACGTGACTCAATGCGCCTGAAATGCGATGCACATGAGATGAGATCTCAAGCGATGCCATGCGCATGTGGTGCTACGTGACTCAATGCACATGCGATTCGATGGACATAAGATGCGATATCAAGAAATACCATGCGAATGCGACGCGACGTGACTCAATGCGCATGCGGTGCGATGCACACAAGATGCGATATCAAGCGATGCCATGCGTATGTGACGCGACGTGACTCAATGCGTATGCGATGCGATGCACATAAGATGCGATATCAAGCGATGCCATGGAAATCTGACGAGATATGACTCAATGCGCATGCGATGCGATGCACATAAGATGCGTTGTCGAGCGATGCCATGCGTATGTGGTGGGATGTGACTCAATGCGCATGCGATGCGATGCACATAGGTTGCGATATCAAGCGATACCATACGCATGTGATGCGAAGTTACGCAATGCGCATGCGATGCGATGCACATAAGATGCGATATCAACTGATGCCATGCGCGTGTGACGCGATGTGACTCAATGCGCATGCGATGCGATGCACTTAAGATGCGATATCAAGCGGTGCCATGCCCATGTGACGCGACTTGACTCAATAAGCATGTGATGCGCTGCACATAAAATGCGATATCAAGCGATTCCATGCGCATCTGACGCGACGAGACTCAATACGCATGCGATGCGATGCACATAAGATGCGTTGTCGAGCGATGCCATGCGCATATCATGGGAGGTCACTCAATGCGCATGCGATGCAATGCACATAAGATGCCATATCAAGCGATGCAATTCGCATGTGATGCGAAGTGACTCAATGCGCATGCGATGCGATGCACATAAGATGCGATCTCAACTGATGCCATGCGCATGTGACGCGATGTGACTCAATGCGCATGTGATGCGATGCACATTAGATGCGATATCAAGCGATGCCATGCGCATGTGACGCGACGTAACAAAATGCGTATGCGGTGCGATGCAAATCAGATGCGATATCAAGCGATGCCATGCGCATGTGACGAGACGTGACTCAAAGCGCATGCGATGCGATGCACATAAAATGCGATATCAAGCGATGCCATGGAAATGTGACGAGACATGACTCAATGTGCATGCGATGCGATGGACATAATATGCGATATCAAGCGACGCCATGCGCATGTGACGAGACAGGACTCAATGCGCATGCCATGCGATGCACATAAGATGCGTTGTCGAGCGATGGCATGCGCATGTGATGCGAAGTGACTCAATGCGCATGCGATGCGATGCACATAAGATGAATTTATCAACTGATGCCATGCGCATGTGACGCGATGTGACTCAATGCGCATGCAATGCGATGCACATAAGATGCGATATCAAGCCATGCCATGCGCATGTGACGCGACGTGACTTAATAAGCATGCGATGCGCTGCACATAAATCATGCAAATGTGACGAGACATGACTCAATGCGCATGCGATGCGATCCACATAAGGTGCGATATCAACTGATGCCATGCGCATGTGACGAGATGTGACTCAATGCGCATGCGATGCGATGCACATAAGATGCGATATCAAGCCATGCCATGCGCATGTGACGCGACGTGACTTAATAAACATGCGATGCGCTGCACATAAATCATGCAAATGTGACGAGACATGACTCAATGCGCATGCGATGCGATCCACATAAGGTGCGATATCAACTGATGCCATGCGCATGTGACGAGATGTGACTCAATGCGAATGCGATGCAATGCACATAAGATGCCATATCAAGCGATACCATTCGCATGTGATGCGAAGTGACTGTATGCGCATGCAATGCGATGCTCATAAGATGCGATATCAACTGATGCCATGCGCATGTGACGCGATGTGACTCAATGCGCATGCGATGCGATGCACATTAGATGCGATATCAAGCGATGCCATGCGCATGTGACGCGACGTGTCTGAATAAGCATGCGATGCGATGCACATAAAATGCGATATCAAGCGATTCCATGCGAATGTGACGCGACGTGACTCAATGCGCATGCGATGCGATGCACATGAGATGCGATATCAACTGATGCCATGCGCATGTGATGCGAAGTGGCTCAATGCGCATGCGATGCGATGCACATAAGATGCGATATCAACTGATGCCATGCGGCTGTGACGCGATGTGACTCAAAGCGCATGCGATGCGATGCACATAAGATGCGATATCAAGCGATCCCATGCGCATGTGACGTGACGTGACTCAATAAGCATGCGATGCGCTGCACATAAATCCTGCAAATGTGACGAGACATGACTCAATGCGCATGCGATGCGATCCACATAGGATGCGATATCAACTGATGCCATGCGCATGTGACGCGATGTGACTCAATGCGTATGCGATGCGATGCACATCAGATGCGATATCAAGCGATGCCATGCGCATGTGACGCAACGTGACTCAATAAGCATGCGATGCGATGCACATAAGATGCGATATCAAGAGTTTCCATGCTCCTGTGACGCGACGTGACTCAATGCGCATGCGATGCGATGCACATAGGATGCTATATCACACGATGCCATGCGTCTGTGATGCGACGTACTCAATTCGCATGCGATGCGATGCACATGAGATGGGATATCAAGCGATGCCATGTGCATGTGACGTGAGGTGACTCAAAAGCGCATGCGATGCGATGCACATAAGATGCGATATCAAGCGATTCCATATGCATGTGAAGCGATGTGACTCAATGCGCATGCGATTCGATGCACATAAGGTACGATATCAAGCGATGCCATGCGCATGTGACGTGATGGGACTCAATACGCATGCGATGCGATGCACATAGGATGCGATATCAAGCGATGCCATACGCATGTGACGCGACGTGACTCAATAAGCATGTGATGCGCTGCACATAAAATGCGATATCAAGCGATTCCATGCGCATGTGACGCGACGTGACTCAATACGCATGCGATGCGATGCACATAAGATGCGATATCACGCGATGCCATGCGCATATCATGCGACGTGACTCAATGCGCATGCGAAGCGATGCACAAATGATGCGATATCGAGCGATGTCATGCGCGTGTGGTGCTACGTGACTCAGTGCACATGCGATTCGATGGACATAAGATGCGATATCAAGAAATACCACGCGAATGCGACGCGACGTGACTCAATGCGCATGCGGTGCGATTCACACAAGATGCGATATAAGGCGATGCCATGCGCATGTGACGCGACGTGACTCAATGCGTATGCGATGCGATGCACATAAGATGCGATATCAAGCGATGCCATGGAAATGTGACGAGATATGACTCAATGCGCATGCGATGCGATGCACATAAGATGCGTTGTCGAGCGATGCCATGCGTATGTGGTGGGATGTGACTCAATGCGCATGCGATGCGATGCACATAGGTTGCGATATCAAGCGATACCATACGCATGTGATGCGAAGTTACGCAATGCGCATGCGATGCGATGCACATAAGATGCGATATCAACTGATGCCATGCGCGTGTGACGCGATGTGACTCAATGCGCATGCGATGCGATGCACTAAAGATGCGATATCAAGCGGTGCCATGCGCAGGTGACGCGACTTGACACAATAAGCATGTGATGCGCTGCACATAAATCCTGCAAATGTGACGAGACATGACTCAATGCGCATGCGATGCGATCCACATAGGATGCGATATCAACTGATGCCATGCGCATGTGATGCGAAGTGGCTCAATGCGCATGCGATGTTGTGCACATAAGATGCGATATCAACTGATGCCATGCGGCTGTGACGCGATGTGACTCAAAGCGCATGCGATGCGATGCGATGCACATAAGATGCGATATCAAGCGATGCCATGCGCATGTGACGTGACGTGACTCAATAAGCATGCGATGCGCTGCACATAAATCCTGCAAATGTGACGAGACATGACTCAATGCGCATGCGATGCGATCCACATAGGATGCGATATCAACTGATGCCATGCGCATGTGACGCGATGTGACTCAAAGCGCATGCGATGCGATGCACATAAGATGCGATATCAAGCGATGCCATGCGCATGTGACGTGACGTGACTCAATAAGCATGCGATGCGCTGCACATAAATCCTGCAAATGTGACGAGACATGACTCAATGCGCATGCGATGCGATCCACATAGGATGCGATATCAACTGATGCCATGCGCATGTGACGCGATGTGACTCGATGCGTATGCGATGCGATGCACATCAGATGCGATATCAAGCAATGCCATGCGCATGTGACGCAACGTGACTCAATAAGCATGCAATGCGATGCACATAAGATGCGATATCAAGAGTTTCCATGCTCATGTGACGCGACGTGACTCAATGCGCATGCGATGCGATGCACATAGGATGCGATATCACGCGATGCCATGCGTATGTGATGCGACGTACTCAATTCGCATGCGATGCGATGCACATGAGATGGGATATCAAGCGATGCCATGTGCATGTGACGTGAGGTGACTCAAAAGCGCATGCGATGCGATGCACATAAGATGCGATATCAAGCGATTCCATGCGCATGTGAAGCGATGTGACTCAATGCGCATGCGATGCGATGCACGTAAGGTACGATATCAAGCGATGCCATGCGCATGTGACGTGATGTGACTCAATACGCATGCGATGCGATGCACATAGGATGCGATATCAAGCGACGCCATACGCATGTGATGCGAAGTTACGCAATGCGCATGCGATGCGATGCACATAAGATGCGATATCAACTGATGCCATGCGCATGTGACGTGATGTGACTCAATGCGCATGCGATGCGATGCACATAAGATGCGATATCAAGCGATGCCATGCGCATGTGACGCGACGTGACTCAATACGCATGCGATGCGATGCACATAAGATGCGATATCACGCGATGCCATGCGCATATCGTGCGACGTGACTCAATGCGCATGCGAAGCGATGCACAAGTGATGCGATATCGAGCGATGTCATGCGCGTGTGGTGCGACGTGACACAATGCGCATGCGATGCGATGCACATAAGATGCGATATCAAGCGGTTCCTAGCGCATGTGACGCGACGTGTCTCAATGCGCATGCGATGCGATGCACATAAGATGCGATATCAAGCGATGCCATGCAAATGTGACAAGACATGACCCAATGCGCATGCGATGCGATGCACATAAGATGCGTTGTCGAGCGATGCCATGCGCATGTGATGTGATGTGACTCAATGCGCATGCGATGCGATGCACATAAGATGCGATATCAACTGATGCCATGCGCGTGTGACGCTATGTGACTCAATGCGCATGCGATGCGATGCACTTAAGATGCGATATCAAGCGGTGCCATGCACATCTGACGCGACGTGACTCAATACGCATGCGATGCGATGCACATAAGATGCGTTGTCGAGCGATGCCATGCGCATATCATGGGAGGTCACTCAATGCGCATGCGATTCAATGCACATAAGATGCCATATCAAGCGATGCAATTCGCATCTGATGCGAAGTGACTCAATGCGCATGCGATGCGATGCACATAAGTTGCGATCTCAACTGATGCCATGCGCATGTGACGCGATGTGACTCAATGCGCATGCAATGCAATGCACATAAGATGCGATATCAAGCAATGCCATGCGCATGTGACGCGACGTGACTCAATAACCATGTGATGCGCTGCACATAAAATGCGAAATCAAGCGATTCCATGCGCATGTGCCGCGACGTGACTCAATACGCATGAGACGCGATGCACATAAGTTGCGTTGTCGAGCGATGCCATGCGCATGTCATGGGAGGTGACACAATACGCATGCGATGCAATGCACATAGGATGCCATATAAAGCGATGCCATTCGCATGTGATGCGAAGTGACTCAATTCGCATGCGATGCGATGCACATAAGATGCGATCTCAACTGATGCCATGCGAATGTGACGCGATGTGACTCAATGCGCGTGCGATGCGATGCACATTAGATGCGATACCAAGCGATGCCATGCGCATGTGACGCGACGTAACAAAATGCGCATGCGGTGCGATGCAAATAAGATGCGATATCAAGCGATGCCATGCGCATGTGACGAGACGTGACTCAAAGCGCATGCGATGCGATGCACATAAAATGCGATATCAAGCGATGCCATGGAAATGTGACGAGACATGACTCAATGTGCATGCGATGCGATGCACATAATATGCGATATCAAGCGACGCCATGCGCATGTGACGAGACATGACTCAAAGCGCATGCCATGCGATGCACATAAGATGCGTTGTCGAGCGATGGCATGCGCATGTGATGCGAAGTGACTCAATGCGCATGCGCTGCGATGCACATAAGATGAAATAATCAACTGATGCCATGCGCATGTGACGCGATGTGACTCAATGCGCATGCAATGCGATGCACATAAGATGCGATATCAAGCCATGCCATGCGCATGTGACGCGACGTGACTCAATAAGCATGTGATGCGCTGCACATAAAATGCGATATCAAGCGATTCCTTGCGCATGTGACGCGACGTGACTCAATACGCATGTGATGCGATCCACATAAAATGCGATATCAACTGATGCCATGCGCATGTGACGAGATGTGACTCAATGCGCATGCGATGCGATGCACATAAGATGCGATATCAAGCGATGCCATGCGCATGTCATGGGTTGTGACTCAATGCGCATGCGATGCAATGCACATAAGACGCCATATCAAGCGATACCATTCGCATGTGATGCGAAGTGACTGAATGCGCATGCGATGCGATGCTCATAAGATGCGATATCAACAGATGCCATGCGCATGTGACGCGATGTGACTCAATGCGCATTCGATGCGATGCACATGAGATGCGATATCAACTGATGCCATGCGCATGTGATGCGAAGTGGCTCAATGCGCATGCGATGCGATGCACATAAGATGCGATATTAACTGATGCCATGCGGCTGTGACGCGATGTGACTCAAAGCGCATGCGATGCGATGCACATAAGATGCGATATCAAGCGATGCCATGCGCATGTGACGTGACGTGACTCAATAAGCATGCGATGCGCTGCACATAAATCCTGCAAATGTGACGAGACATGACTCAATGCGCATGCGATGCGATGCACATAAGATGCGATATCAAGCGATGCCATGCGGATGTCATGGGTTGTGACTCAATGCGAATGCGATGCAATGCACATAAGATGCCATATCAAGCGATACCATTCGCATGTGATGCGAAGTGACTGAATGCGCATGCGATGCGATGCTCATAAGATGCGATATCAACTGATGCCATGCGCATGTGACGCGATGTGACTCAATGCGCATGCGATGCGATGCACATTAGATGCGATATCAAGCGATGCCATGCGCATGTGACGTAATGTGACTTAATACGCATGCGATGCGATGCACATAGGATGCGATATCAAGCGATTCCATGCGCATGTGAAGCGATGTGACCCAATGCGCATGCGATGCGATGCACATAAGGTACGATATCAAGCGATACCATGCGCATGTGACGTAATGTGACTCAATACGCATGCGATGCGATGCACATAGGATGCGATATCAAGCGATGCCATACGCATGTGATGCGAAGTTACGCAATGCGCATGCGATGCGATGCACATAGGATGCGATATCAACTGATGCCATGCGCATGTGACGTGACGTGACTCAATAAGCATGCGATGCGCTGCAAATAAATCCTGCAAATGTGACGAGACATGACTCAATGCGCATGCGATGCGATCCACATAAGATTCGATTTCAACTGATGCCATGCGTATGTGACGCGATGTGACTCAATGCGTATGCGATGCGATGCACATCAGATGCGATATCAAGCGATGCCATGCGCATGTGACGCAACGTGACTCAATAAGCATGCGATGCGATGCACATAAGATGCGATATCAAGAGTTTCCATGCTCATGTGACGCGACGTGACTCAAAAGCGTATGCGATGCGATGCACATAAGATGCGATATCAAGCGATTCCATGCGCATGTGAAGCGATGTGACTCAATGCGCATGCGATGCGATGCACATAAGGTACGATATCAAACGATGCCATGCGCATGTGACGTGATGTGACTCAATACGCATGCGATGCGATGCACATAGGATGCGATATCAAGCGATGCCATACGCATGTGTTGCGAAGTAACGCAATGCGCATGCGATGCGATGCACATAAGATGCGATATCAACTGATGCCATGCGCATGTGACGCGATGTGACTCAATGCGCATGCGATGCGATGCACATAAGATGCGATATCAAGCGATGCCATGCGCATGTGACGCGACGTGACTCAATAAGCATGTGATGCGCTGCACATAAAATGCGATATCAAGCGATTCCATGCGCATGTGACGCGACGTGACTCAATACGCATGCGATGCGATGCACATAAGATGCGATATCACGCGATGCCATGCGCATATCATGCGACGTGACTCAATGCGCATGAGAAGCGATGCAAAAATGATGCGATATCGAGCGATGTCATGCGCGTGTGGTGCGACGTGACACAATGCGCATGCGATGCGATGCACATGAGATGCGATATCAAGCGATGCCATGCGCATGTGACGTGACGTAACTCAATGCGCATACTGTGCGATGCACATTAGATGCGATATCAAGCGGTTCCTAGCGCATGTGACGCGACGTGTCTCAATGCGTATGCGATGCGATGCACATAAGATGCGATATCAAGCGATGCCATGCATATGTGACGAGACATGACTCAATGCGCATGCGATGCGATGCACATAAAATGCGATATCAAGCGATGCCATGGAAATGTGACGAGACATGACTCAACGTGCATGCGATGCGATGGACATAATATGCGATATCAAGCGACGCCATGCGCATGTGACGAGACAGGACTCAATGCGCATGCTATGCGATGCACATAAGATGCCATATCAAGCGATACCATTCGCATGTGATGCGAAGTGACTGAATGCGCATGCGATGCGATGCTCATAAGATGCGATATCAACTGATGCCATGCGCCTGTGACGCGATGTGACTCAATGCGCATGCGATGCGATGCACATAGGATGCGATATCACGCGATGCCATGCGTATGTGATGCGACGTACTCAATTCGCATGCGATGCGATGCACATGAGATGGGATATCAAGCGATGCCATGTGCATGTTACGTGAGGTGACTCAAAAGCGCATGCGATGCGATGCACATAAGATGCGATATCAAGCGATTCCATGCGCATGTGAAGCGATGTGGCTCAATGCGCATGCAATGCGATGCACATAAGGTACGATATCAAGCGATGCCATGCGCATGTGACGCGACGTGACTCAATGCGTATGCGATGCGATGCACATAAGATGCGATATCAAGCGATGCCATGGAAATGTGACGAGATATGACTCAATGCGCATGCGATGCGGTGCACATAAGATGCGCTGTCGAGCGATGCCATGCGTATGTGGTGGGATGTGACTCAATGCGCATGCGATGCGATGCACATAGGTTGCGATATCAAGCGATACCATACGCATGTGATGCGAAGTTACGCAATGCGCATGCGATGCGATGCACATAAGATGCGATATCAACTGATGCCATGCGCGTGTGACGCGATGTGACTCAATGCGCATGCGATGCGATGCACTTAAGATGCGATATCAAGCGGTGCCATGCGCATGTGACGCGACTTGACTGAATAAGCATGTGATGCGCTGCACATAAAATGCGATATCAAGCGATTCCATGCCCATCTGACGCGACGAGACTCAATACGCATGCGATGCGATGCAAATAAGATGCGTTGTCGAGCGATGCCATGCGCATATCATGGGAGGTCACTCAATGCGCATGCGATGCAATGCACATAAGATGCCATATCAAGCGATGCAATTCGCATGTGATGCGAAGTGACTCAATGCGCATGCGATGCGATGCACATAAGATGCGATCTCAACTGATGCCATGCGCATGTGACGCGATGTGACTCAATGCGCATGCGATGCGATGCACATTAGATGCGATATCAAGCGATGCCATGCGCATGTGACGCGACGTAACAAAATGCGCATGCGGTGCGATGCAAATAAGATGCGATATCAAGCGATGCCATGCGCATGTGACGAGACGTGACTCAAAGCGCATGCGATGCGATGCACATAATATGCGATATCAAGCGACGCCATGCGCATGTGACGAGACAGGACTCAATGCGCATGCCATGCGATGCACATAAGATGCGTTGTCGGCATGCGCATGTGATGCGAAGTGGCTCATTGCGCATGCGATGCGATGCACATAAGATGAAATAATCAACTGATGCCATGCGCATGTGACGCGATGTGACTCAATGCGCATGCAATGCGATGCACATAAGATGCGATATCAAGCCATGCCATGCGCATGTGACGCGACGTGACTCAATAAGCATGCGATGCGCTGCACATAAATCATGCAAATGTGACGAGACATGACTCAATGCGCATGCGATGCGATGCACATTAGATGCGATATCAACTGATGCCATGCGCATGTGACGTAATGTGACTCAATACGCATGCGATGCGATGCACATAGGATGCGATATCAAGCGATTCCATGCGCATGTGAAGCGATGTGACTCAATGCGCATGCGATGCGATGCACATAAGGTACGATATCAAGCGATGCCATGCGCATGTGACGTAATGTGACTCAATACGCATGCGATGCGATGCACATAGGATGCGATATCAAGCGATGCCATACGCATGTGATGCGAAGTTACGCAATGCGCATGCGATGCGATGCACATAGGATGCGATATCAACTGATGCCATGCGCATGTGACGTGACGTGACTCAATAAGCATGCGATGCGCTGCAAATAAATCCTGCAAATGTGACGAGACATGACTCAATGCGCATGCGATGCGATCCACATAAGATTCGATATCAACTGATGCCATGCGCATGTGACGCGATGTGACTCAATGCGTATGCGATGCGATGCACATCAGATGCGATATCAAGCGATGCCATGCGCATGTGACGCAACGTGACTCAATAAGCATGCGATGCGATGCACATAAGATGCGATATCAAGAGTTTCCATGCTCATGTGACGCGACGTGACTCAAAAGCGCATGCGATGCGATGCACATAAGATGCGATATCAAGCGATTCCATGCGCATGTGAAGCGATGTGACTCAATGCGCATGCGATGCGATGCACATAAGGTACGATATCAAACGATGCCATGCGCATGTGACGTGATGTGACTCAATACGCATGCGATGCGATGCACATAGGATGCGATATCAAGCGATGCCATACGCATGTGTTGCGAAGTTACGCAATGCGCATGCGATGCGATGCACATAAGATGCGATATCAACTGATGCCCTGCGCATGTGACGCGATGTGACTCAATGCGCATGCGATGCGATGCACATAAGATGCGATATCAAGCGATGCCATGCGCATGTGACGCGACGTGACTCAATAAGCATGTGATGCGCTGCACATAAAATGCGATATCAAGCGATTCCATGCGCATGTGACGCGACGTGACTCAATACGCATGCGATGCGATGCACATAAGATGCGATATCACGCGATGCCATGCGCATATCATGCGACGTGACTCAATGCGCATGAGAAGCGATGCACAAATGATGCGATATAGAGCGATGTCATGCGCGTGAGGTGCGACGTGACACAATGCGCATGCGATGCGATGCACATGAGATGCGATATCAAGCGATGCCATGCGCATGTGACGCGACGTAACTCAATGCGCATACTGTGCGATGCACATAAGATGCGATATCAAGCGGTTCCTAGCGCATGTGACGCGACGTGTCTCAATGCGCATGCGATGCGATGCACATAAGATGCGATATCAAGCGATGCCATGCATATGTGACGAGACATGACTCAATGCGCATGTGATGCGATGCACAGAAAATGCGATATCAAGCGATGCCATGGAAATGTGACGAGACATGACTCAACGTGCATGCGATGCGATGGACATAATATGCGATATCAAGCGACGCCATGCGCATGTGACGAGACAGGACTCAATGCGCATGCTATGCGATGCACATAAGATACCATATCAAGCGATACCATTCGCATGTGATGCGAAGTGACTGAATGCGCATGCGATGCGATGCTCATAAGATGCGATATCAACTGATTCCATGCGCATGTGACGCGATGTGACTCAATGCGCATGCGATGCGATGCACATAGGATGCGATATCACGCGATGCCATGCGTATGTGATGCGACGTACTCAATTCGCATGCGATGCGATGCACATGAGATGGGATATCAAGCGATGCCATGTGCATGTTACGTGAGGTGACTCAAAAGCGCATGCGATGCGATGCACATAAGATGCGATATCAAGCGAAACCATGCGCATGTGAAGCGATGTGGCTCAATGCGCATGCAATGCGATGCACATAAGGTACGATATCAAGCGATGCCATGCGCATGTGACGCGACGTGACTCAATGCGTATGCGATGCGATGCACATAAGATGCGATATCAAGCGATGCCATGGAAATGTGACGAGATATGACTCAATGCGCATGCGATGCGATGCACATAAGATGCGTTGTCGAGCGATGCCATGCGTATGTGGTGGGATGTGACTAAATGCGCATGCGATTCGATGCACATAGGTTGCGATATCAAGCGATACCATACGCATGTGATGCGAAGTTACGCAATGCGCATGCGATGCGATGCACATAAGATGCGATATCAACTGATGCCATGCGCGTGTGACGCGATGTGACTCAATGCGCATGCGATGCGATGCACTTAAGATGCGATATCAAGCGGTGCCATGCGCATGTGACGCGACTTGACTCAATAAGCATGTGATGCGCTGCACATAAAATGCGATATCAAGCGATTCCATGCCCATCTGACGCGACGAGACTCAATACGCATCCGATGCGATGCAAATAAGATGCGTTGTCGAGCGATGCAATGCGCATATCATGGGAGGTCACTCAATGCGCATGCGATGCAATGCACTTAAGATGCCATATCAAGCGATGCAATTCGCATGTGATGCGAAGTGACTCAATGCGCATGCGATGCGATGCACATAAGATGCGATCTCAAGTGATGCCGTGCGCATGTGACGCGATGTGACTCAATGCGCATGCGATGCGATGCACATGAGAAGCGATATCAACTGATGCCATGCGCATGTGATGCGAAGTGGCTCAATGCGCATGCGATGCGATGCACATAAGATGCGATATCAACTGATGCCATGCGGCTGTGACGCGATGTGACTCAAAGCGCATGGGATGCGATGCACATAAGATGCGATATCAAGCGATGCCATGCGCATGTGACGTGACGTGACTCATTTAGCATGCGATGCGCTGCACATAAATCCTGCAAATGTGACGAGACATGATTCAATGCGCATGCGATGCGATCCACATAAGATGCGATATCAACTGATGCCATGCGCATGTGACGCGATGTGACTCAATGCGCATGCGATGCAATGCACATAGGATGCGTTATCACGCGATGCCATGCGTATGTGATGCGACGTACTCAATTCGCATGCGATGCGATGCACATGAGATGGGATATCAAGCGATGCCATGTGCATGTTACGTGAGGTGACTCAAACGCGCATGCGATGCGATGCACATAAGATGCGATATCAAGCGATTCCATGCGCATGTGAAGCGATGTGGCTCAATGCGCATGCAATGCGATGCACATAAGGTACGATATCAAGCGATGCCATGCGCATGTGACGTGATGTGACTCAATACGCATGCGATGCGATGCTAATAGGATGCGATATCAAGCGATGCCATACGCATGTGATGCGAAGTTACGCAATGCGCATGCGATGCGATGCACATAAGATGCGATATCAACTGATGCCATGCGCATGTGACGCGATGTGACTAAATGCGCATGCGATGCGATGCACATAAGATGCGATATCAAGCGATGCCATGCGCATGTGACGCGACGTGACTCAATAAGCATGTGATGCGCTGCACATAAAATGCGAGATCAAGCGATTCCATGCGCATGTGACGCGACGTGACTCAATACGCATGCGATGCGATGCACATAAGATGCGATATCAGGCGATGCCATGCGCATGTCATGCGACGTGACTCAACGCGCATGCGAAGCGATGCACAAATGATGCGATATCGAGCGATGTCATGCGCGTGTGGTGCGAAGTGACACAATGCGCATGCGATGCGATGCACATGAGATGCGATATCAAGCGATGCCATGCGCATGTGACGCGACGTAACTCAATGCGCATACTGTGCGAGGCACATAAAATTTGATATCAAGCGGTTCCTAGCGCATGTGACGTGAGGTGACTCAAAAGCGCATGCGATGCGATGCACATCAGATGCGATATCAACTGATGCCATGCGGCTGTGACGCGATGTGACTCAAAGCGCATGCGATGCGATGCACATAAGGTACGATATCAAGCGATGCCATGCGCATGTGACGTAATGTGACTCAATACGCATGCGATGCGATGCACATAGGATGCGATATCAAGCGATGCCATACGCATGTGATGCGAAGTTACGCAATGCGCATGCGATGCGATGCACATAGGATGCGATATCAACTGATTCCATGCGCATGTGACGTGACGTGACTCAATAAGCATGCGATGCGCTGCTCATAAATCCTGCAAATGTGACGACACATGACTCAATGCGCATGGGATGCGATCCACATAAAATGCGATATCAACTGATTGCATGCGCATGTGACGCGATGTGACCCAATGCGTATGCGATGCGATGCACATCAGATGCGATATCAAGCGATGCCATGCGCATGTGACGCAACGTGACTCAATAAGCATGCGATGCGATGCACATAAGATGCGATATCAAGAGTTTCCATGCTCATGTGACGCGACGTGACTCAATGCGCATGCGATGCGATGCACATAGGATGCGATATCACGCGATGCCATGCGTATGTGATGCGACGTACTCAATTCGCATGCGATGCGATGCACATGAGATGGGATATCAAGCGATGCCATGTGCATGTGACGTGAGGTGACTCAAAAGCGCATGCGATGCGATGCACATAAGATGCGATATCAAGCGATTCCATGCGCATGTGAAGCGATGTGACTCAATGCGCATGCGATGCGATGCACATAAGGTACGATATCAAACGATGCCATGCGCATGTGACGTGATGTGACTCAATACGCATGCGATGCGATGCACATAGGATGCGATATATAGCGATGCCATACGCATGTGATGCGAAGTTACGCAATGCGCATGCGATGCGATGCACATAAGATGCGATATCAACTGATGCCATGCGCATGTGACGCGATGTGACTCAATGCGCATGCGATGCGATGCACATAAGATGCGATATCAAGCGATGCCATGCGCATGTGACGCGACGTGACTCAATAAGCATGTGATGCGCTGCACATAAAATGCGATATCAAGCGATTCCATGCGCATGTGACGCGACGTGACTCAATACGCATGCGATGCGATGCACATAAGATGCGATATCACGCGATGCCATGCGCATATCATGTGACGTGACTCAATGCGCATGCGAAGCGATGCAAAAATGATGCGATATCGAGCGATGTCATGCGCGTGTGGTGCGACGTGACACAATGCGCATGCGATGCGATGCACATGAGATGCGATATCAAGCGATGCCATGCGCATGTGACGCGACGTAACTCAATGCGCATACTGTGCGATGCACATAAGATGCGATATCAAGCGGTTCCTAGCGCATGTGACGCGTCGTGTCTCAATGCGCATGCGATGCGATGCACATAAAATGCGATATCAAGCGATGCCATGCAAATGTGACGAGACATGACTCAATGCGCATGCGATGCGATGCACATAAGATGCGTTGTCGAGCGATGCCATGCGCATGTGATGTGATGTGACTCAATGCGCATGCGATGCGATGCACATAAGATGCGATATCAAGTGATGCCATGCGCGTGTGACGCGATGTGACTCAATGCGCATGCGATGCGATGCACTTAAGATGCGATATCAAGCGATGCCATGCGCATGTGACGCGACGTGACTCAATAACCATGTGATGCGCTGCACGTAAATGCGAAATCAAGCGATTCCATGCGCATGTGACGCGACGTGACTCAATACGCATGAGATGCGATGCACATAAGATGCGTTGTCGAGCGATGCCATGCGCATGTCATGGGAGGTGACACAATACGCATGCGATGCAATGCACGTAGGATGCCATATAAAGCGATGCCATTCGCATGTGATGCGAAGTGACTCAATGCGTATGCGATGCGATGCACATAAGATGCGATCTCAACTGATGCCATGCGAATGTGACGCGATGTGACTCAATGCGCGTGCGATGCGATGCACATTAGATGCGATATCAAGCGATGCCATGCGCATGTGACGCGACGTAACAAAATGCGCATGCGGTGCGATGCAAATAAGATGCGATATCAAGCGATGCCATGCGCATGTGACGAGACGTGACTCAAAGCGCATGCGATGCGATGCACATAAAATGCGATATCAAGCGATGCCATGGAAATGTGACGAGACATGACTCAATGTGCATGCGATGCGATGCACATAATATCCGATATCAAGCGACGCCATGCGCATGTGACGAGACATGACTCAATGCGCATGCCATGCGATGCACATAAGATGCGTTGTCGAGCGATGGCATGCGCATGTGATGCGAAGTGACTCAATGCGCATGCGATGCGATGCACATAAGATGAAATAATCAACTGATGCCATGCGCATGTGACGTGATGTGACTCAATGCGCATGCAATGCGATGCACATAAGATGCGATATCAAGCCATGCCATGCGCATGTGACGCGACGTGACTCAATAAGCATGCGATGCGCTGCACATAAATCATGCAAATGTGACGAGACATGACTCAATGCGCATGCGATGCGATCCACATAAGGTGCGATATCAACTGATGCCATGCGCATGTGACGAGATGTGACTCAATGCGCATGCGATGCGATGCACATAAGATGCGATATCAAGCGATGCCATGCGCATGTCATGGGTTGTGACTCAATGCGCATGTGATGCAATGCACATAAGATGCCATATCAAGCGATACCATTCGCATGTGATGCGAAGTGACTGAATGCGCATGCGATGCGATGCTCATAAGATGCGATATCAACTGATGCCATGCGCATGTGACGCGATGTGACTCAATGCGCATGCGATGCGATGCACATGAGATGCGATATCAACTGATGCCATGCGCATGTGATGCGAAGTGGCTCAATGCGCATGCGATGCGATCCACATAAGATGCGATATCAACTGATGCCATGCGGCTGTGACGCGATGTGACTCAAAGCGCATGCGATGCGATATCAAGTGATGCCATGCGCATGTGACGTGACGTGACTCAATAAGCATGGGATGCGCTGCACATAAATCCTGCAAATGTGACGAGACATGACTCAATGCACATGCGATGCGATCCACATAAGATGCGATATCAACTGATGCCATGCGCATGTGACGCGATGTGACTCAATGCGCATGCGATGCGATGCACATAGGATGCGATATCACGCGATGCCATGCGTATGTGATGGGACGTACTCAATTCGCATGCGATGGGATGCACATGAGATGGGATATCAAGCGATGCCATGTGCATGTTACGTGAGGTGACTCAAAAGCGCATGCGATGCGATGCACATAAGATGCGATATCAAGCGATTCCATGCGCATGTGAAGCGATGTGGCTCAATGCGCATGCGATGCGATGCACATAAGGTACGATATCAAGCGATGCCATGCGCATGTGACGTGATGTGACTCAATACGCATGCGATGCGATGCTAATAGGATGCGATATCAAGCGATGCCATACGCATGTGATGCGAAGTTACGCAATGCGCATGCGATGCGATGCACATAAGATGCGATATCAACTGATGCCATGCGCATGTGACGCGATGTGACTAAATGCGCATGCGATGCGATGCACATAAGATGCGATATCAAGCGATGCCATGCGCATGTGACGCGACGTGGCTCAATAAGCATGTGATGCGCTGCACATAAAATGCGATATCAAGCGATTCCATGCGCATGTGACGCGACGTGACTCAATACGCATGCGATGCGATGCACATAAGATGCGATATCAGGCGATGCCATGCGCATGTCATGCGACGTGACTCAACGCGCATGCGAAGCGATGCAAAATGATGCGATATCGAGCGATGTCAAGCGCGTGTGGTGCGACGTGACACAATGCCCATGCGATGCGATGCACATGAGATGCGATATCAAGCGATGCCATGCGCATGTGACGCGACGGAACTCAATGCGCATACTGTGCGATGCACATAAGATGCGATATCAAGCGGTTCCTAGCGCATGTGACGGGAGGTGACTCAAAAGCGCATGCGATGCGATGCACATCAATACGATATCAACTGATGCCATGCGGCTGTGACGCGATGTGACTCAAAGCGCATGCGATGCGATGCACATAAGATGCGATATCAAGCAATGCCATGCGCATGTGACGTGACGTGACTCAATAAGCATGCGATGCGCTGCACATAAATCCTGCAAATGTGACGAGACATGACTCAATGCGCATGCGATGCGATGCACATAAGATGCGATATCAACTGATGCCATGCGCATGTGACGCGATGTGACTCAATGCGCATGCGATGCGATGCACATAAGATGCGATATCAAGCGATGCCATGCGCATGAGACGCGACGTGACACAAGAAGCATGCGATGCGATGCACATAAGATGCGATATCAAGAGTTTCCGTGCCCATGTGACGCGACGTGACTCAATGCGCATGCGATGCGATGCACATAAGATGCGATATCACGCGATGCCATGCGCATGTCATGCGTCGTGACTCAATGCGCATGCGATGCGATGCACATAAGATGCAATCTCAACTGATGCCATGCGCATGTGACGCGATGTGACTCAATGCGCATGCAATGCGATGCACATAAAATGCAATATCAAGCGATGCCATGCGCATGTGACGCAATAACCATGTGATGCGCTGCACATAAAATGCGAAATCAAGCGATTCCATGCGGATGTGACGCGACGTGACTCAATGCGCATGCGATGCGATGCACATAAGATGCAATCTCAACTGATGCCATGCGCATGTGACGCGATGTGACTCAATGCGCATGCGATGCGATGCACATAAGATGCGATATCACGCGATGCCATGCGCATGTCATGCGACGTGACTCAATGCGCATGCGATGCGATGCACATAAGAAGCGATCTCAACTGATGCCATGGGAATGTGACGCGATGTGACTCAATGCGCATGCGATGCGATGCACATAAAATCCGATATCAAGCGATGCCATGGAAATGTGACGAGACATGATTCAATGTGCATGCGATGCGATGCACATAATATGCGATATCAAGCGACGCCATGCGCATGTGACGAGACATGACCCAATGCGCATGCCATGCGATGCACATAAGATGCGTTGTCGAGCGATGGCATGCGCATGTGATGCGAAGTGACTCAATGCGCATGCGATGCGATGCACATAAAATGAAATAATCATCTGATGCCATGCGCATGTGACGCGATGTGACTCAATGCGCATGCAATGCGATGCACATAAGATGCGATATCAAGCCATGCCATGCGTATGTGATGCGACGTACTCAATTCGCATGCGATGCGATGCACATAAGATGCGATATCAAGCGATTCCATGCGCATGTGAAGCGATGTGACTCAATGCGCATGCGATGCGATGCACATAAGGTACGATATCAAACGATGCCATGCGCATGTGACGTGATGTGTCTCAATACGCATGCGATGCGATGCACTTAGGATGCGATATCAAGCGATGCCATACGCATGTGATGCGAAGTTACGCAATGCGCATGCGATGCGATGCACATAAGATGCGATATCAACTGGTGCCATGCGCATGTGACGCGATGTGACTCAATGCGCATGCGATGCGATGCACATAAGATGCGATATCAAGCGATGCCATGCGCATGTGACGCGACGTGGCTCAATAAGCATGTGATGCGCTGCACATAAATCATGCAAACGTGACGAGACATGACTCAATGCGCATGCGATGCGATGCACATGAGATGGGATATCAAGCGATGCCATGTGCATGTGACGTGAGGTGACTCAAAAGCGCATGCGATGCGATGCACATAAGATGCGATATCAAGCGATTCCATGCGCATGTGAAGCGATGTGACTCAATGCGCATGCGATGCGATGCACATAATATGCGATATCAAGCGACGCCATGCGCATGTGACGAGACATGACTCAATGCGCATGCCATGCGATGCACATAAGATGCGTTGTCGAGCGATGGCATGCGCATGTGATGCGAAGTGACTCAATGCGCATGCGATGCGATGCACATAAGATGAAATAATCATCTGATGCCATGCGCATGTGACGCGATGTGACTCAATGCGCAAGCAATGCGATGCACATAAGATGCGATATCAAGCCATGCCATGCGCATGTGACGCGACGTGACTCAATAAGCATGCGCTGCGCTGCACATAAATCATGCAAACGTGACGAGACATGACTCAATGCGCATGCGATGCGATCCACATAAGATGCGATATCAACTGTTGCCATGCGCATGTGACGCGATGTGACTCAATGCGTATGCGATGCGATGCACATCAGAAGCGATATCAAGCGATGCCATGCGCATGTGACGCAACGTGACTCAATAAGCATGCGATGCGATGCACATAAGATGCGATATCAAGAGTTTCCATGCTCATGTGACGCGACGTGACTCAATGCGCATGCGACGCGATGCACATAGGATGCGATATCACGCGATGCCATGCGTATGTGATGCGACGTACTCAATTCGCATGCGATGCGATGCACATGAGATTGGATATCAAGCGATGCCATGTGCATGTGACGTGAGGTGACTCAAAAGCGCATGCGATGCGATGCACATAGGATGCGATATCAAGCGATTCCATGCGCATGTGAAGCGATGTGACTCAATAAGCATGCGATACGATGCACATAAGGTACGATATCAAGCGATGCCATGCGCATGTGACGTGATGTGACTCAATACGCATGCGATGCGATGCACATAGGATGCGATATCAAGCGATGCCATACGCATGTGATGCGAAGTTACGCAATGCGCATGCGATGCGATGCACATAAAATGCGATATCAACTGATGCCATGCGCATGTCACGCGATGTGACTGAATGAGCATGCGATGCGATGGACATAAGATGCGATATCAAGCGATGCCATGCGCATGTGACGCGACGTGACTCAATAAGCATGTGATGCGCTGCACATAAAATGCGATATCAAGCGATTCCATGCGCATGTGACGCGACGTGACTCAATACGCATGCGATGCGATGCACATAAGATGCGATATCACGCGATGCCATGCGCATGTCATGCGACGTGACTGAACGCGCATGCGAAGCGATGCACAAATGATGCGATATCGAGCGATGTCATGCGCGTGTGGTGCGACGTGACACAATGCGCATGCGATGCGATGCACATGAGATGCGATATCAAGCGATGCCATGCGCATGTGACGCGACGTAACTCAATGCGCATACTGTGCGATGCACATAAGATGCGATATCAAGCGGTTCCTAGCGCATGTGACGTGAGGTGACTCAAAAGCGCATGCGATGCGATGCACATCAGATGCGATATCAACTGATGCCATGCGGCTGTGACGCGATGTGACTCAAAGCGCATGCGATGCGATGCACATAAGATGCGATATCAAGCAATGCCATGCGCATGTGACGTGACGTGACTCAACAAGCATGCGATGCCCTGCACATAAATCCTGCAAATGTGACGAGACATGACTCAATGCGCATTCGATGCGATCCACATAAGATGCGATATCAACTGATGCCATGCGTATGTGATGCGACGTACTCAATTCGCAAGCGTTGCGATGCACATGAGAAGGGATATCAAGCGATGCCATGTGCATCTGACGTGAGGTGACTCAAAAGCGCATGCGATGCGATGCACATAAGATGCGATATCAAGCGATTCCATGCGCATGTGAAGCGATGTGACTCAATGCGCATGCGATGCGATGCACATAAGGTACGATATCAAGCGATGCCATACGCATGTGATACGAAGTTACGCAATGCGCATGCGATGCGATGCACATAGGATGCGATATCAACTGATGCCATGCGCATGTGACGCGATGTGACTCAATGCGCATGCGATGCGATGCACATAAGATGCGATATCAAGCGATGCCATGCGCATGTGACGCGACGTGACTCAATACGCATGCGATGCGGTGTACATAAGATGCGATATCACGCGATGCCATGCGCATGTCATGCGACGTGACTCAATGCGCATGCGAAGCGATGCACAAATGATGCGATATCGAGCGATGTCATGCGCGTGTGGTGCGACGTGACACAATGCGCATGCGATGCGATCCACATGAGATGGGATATCAAGCGATGCCATGTGCATGTGACGCGACGTGACTCAATGCGCGTGCAACGCGATGCACATAAGATGCGATATCAAGCGATGCCATGCGTATGTGACGTGAGGTGACTCAAAAGCGCATGCGATGCGATGCACATAAGATGCGATATCAAGCGATTCCATGCGCATGTGACGTGATGTGACTCAATACGCAGGCCATGCAATGCACATAAGATGCGATATCACGCGATGCCATGCGCATGTCATGCGAGGTGACTCAATGCGCATGCGAAGCGATACACAAATGATGCGATATCGAGCGATGTCATGCGCGTGTGGTGCGACGTGACACAATGCGCATGCGATGCGATGCACAAATGATGCGATATCGAGCGATGTCATGCGCGTGTGGTGCGACGTGACACAATGCGCATGCGATGCGATGCACATGAGATGGGATATCAAGCGATGCCATGTGCGTGTGACGCGACGTGACTCAATGCGCGTGCAACGCGATGCACATAAGATGCGATATCAAGCGATGCCATGCAAACGTGACGAGACATGACTCAATGCGCATGCGATGCACATAAGATGTGATGTCGAGCGATGCATTCGTATGTGACGCGATGTAACTCAATGCGCTGCGATGCGATGCACATAAGATGCCATATCAAGCGATACCATGCTATATGGCGCGATGTCACTCAATGCGCATGCAATGCGATGCACAAAAGATGCGATGTCAAGCGATGTCATGCGCATGTGGTACGACGTGACTCAATGCGCATGCGATGCGATGCACATAAGATGCGTTATCGAGCGATGCCATGCGCATGTGAGGGGACGTGACTCAATACGCATGCGATGCGATGCACGTAAGATGCGATATCAAGCGATGCCATAGGCATGTGATGCGACGTGACTCAACGCGCATGCGATGCGATGCACATAAGATACGAGATCAAGCGATGCCATGCAAATGTGACATGACTCAATGCGCATGCGATGCGATGCACATAAGATGCGTTGTCCAGCGATGCCATGCGCATGTGATGTGATGTGACTCAATGCGCATGCGATGCGATGCACATATGATGCGATATCAAGCGATGCCATGCGCATGTGACATGACGTGCTCAATGCTCATGCGATGCACATAAGACGCGATGTCGAGCGATGCATGCGTATGTGACGCGACGTGACTCACTGCGCATGCGATGCGATGCACATAAGATGCGATATCAAGCGATGAAATGCGCATGTGACGTGATGTGACTCAAAAGCGCATGCGATGCGATGCACATAAGATGCCATATCAAGCGATGCCATGTGCCTGTGACGCGATGTGACTCAATGCGCATGCGATGCGATGCACATAAGATGCGATGTCCAGCGATGCCATGCGCAAGTGATGCGATGTGGCTCAATGGGCATGCGATGCACATAAAATGGGTTGTCGTGCGATGCATCCTTATGTGACGCGATGTAACTCAACGCGCTGCGATGCGATGCACATAAGATGCGATACCAAGCGATGCCATGCGTTTATGACGCGATGGCACTCAATGCGCATGCGATGAGATGCGCAAAAGATGCGATGTCGAGCGATGTCATGCGCATGTGGTTCGACGTGACTCAATGCACATGCGATGAGATGAACATAAGATGCGATATCAAGCAATGCCATGCCCATGCGATGCGACGTGACTCAATGCGCATGCGATGCGATGCAGATAAGATGCGATATCAAGCGATGCCATGCACATGTGATGCGACGTGACTCAATGCGCGTGCGATGCGATGCGATGCACATAAGATGCGTTATCGAGCGATGCCATGCGCATGTGATGGGACGTGACTCAATACGCATGCGATGCGATGCACGTAAGATGCGATATCAAGCGATGCCATAGGCATGTGATGCGACGTGACTCAACGCGCATGCGATGCGATGCACATAAGATACGATATCAAGCGATGCCATGCAAATGTGACATGACTCAATGCGCATGCGATGCGATGCACATAAGATGCGTTGTCGAGCGATGCCATGCGCATGTGATGTGATGTGACTCAATGCGCATGCGATGCGATGCACATATGATGCGATATCAAGCGATGCCATGCGCATGTGACGCGACGTGCTCAATGCTCATGCGATGCACATAAGACGCGATGTCGAGCGATGCATGCGTATGTGACGCGACGTGACTCACTGCGCATGCGATGCGATGCACATAAGATGCGATATCAAGCGATGAAATGCGCATGTGACGTGATGTGACTCAAAAGCGCATGCGATGCGATGCACATAAGATGCCATATCAAGCGATGCCATGTGCCTGTGACGCGATGTGACTCAATGCGCATGCGATGCGATGCACATAAGATGCGATGTCCAGCGATGCCATGCGCAAGTGATGCGATGTGGCTCAATGGGCATGCGATGCACATAAAATGGGTTGTCGTGCGATGCATCCTTATGTGACGCGATGTAACTCAACGCGCTGCGATGCGATGCACATAAGATGCGATACCAAGCGATGCCATGCGTTTATGACGCGATGCCACTCAATGCGCATGCGATGAGATGCGCAAAAGATGCGATGTCGAGCGATGTCATGCGCATGTGGTTCGACGTGACTCAATGCACATGCGATGAGATGAACATAAGATGCGATATCAAGCAATGCCATGCCCATGCGATGCGACGTGACTCAATGCGCATGCGATGCGATGCAGATAAGATGCGATATCAAGCGATGCCATGCACATGTGATGCGACGTGACTCAATGCGCATGCGATGCGATGCGATGCACATAAGATGCGTTATCGAGCGATGCCATGCGCATGTGATGGGACGTGACTCAATACGCATGCGATGCGATGCACGTAAGATGCGATATCAAGCGATGCCATAGGCATGTGATGCGACTTGACTCAACGCGCATGCGATGCGATGCACATAAGATACGATATCAAGCGATGCCATGCAAATGTGACATGACTCAATGCGCATGCGATGCGATGCACATAAGATGCGTTGTCGAGCGATGCCATGCGCATGTGATGTGATGTGACTCAATGCGCATGCGATGCGATGCACATATGATGCGATATCAAGCGATGCCATGCGCATGTGACGCGACGTGCTCAATGCTCATGCGATGCACATAAGACGCGATGTCGAGCGATGCATGCGTATGTGACGCGACGTGACTCACTGCGCATGCGATGCGATGCACATAAGATGCGATATCAAGCGATGAAATGCGCATGTGACGTGATGTGACTCAAAAGCGCATGCGATGCGATGCACATAAGATGCGATATCAAGCGATGCCATGTGCCTGTGACGCGATGTGACTCAATGCGCATGCGATGCGATGCACATAAGATGCGATGTCCAGCGATGCCATGCGCAAGTGATGCGATGTGGCTCAATGGGCATGCGATGCACATAAAATGGGATGTCGTGCGATGCATCCTTATGTGACGCGATGTAACTCAACGCGCTGCGATGCGATGCACATAAGATGCGATACCAAGCGATGCCATGCGTTTATGACGCGATGCCACTCAATGCGCATGCGATGAGATGCGCAAAAGATGCGATGTCGAGCGATGTCATGCGCATGTGGTTCGACGTGACTCAATGCACATGCGATGAGATGAACATAAGATGCGATATCAAGCAATGCCATGCCCATGCGATGCGACGTGACTCAATGCGCATGCGATGCGATGCAGATAAGATGCGATATCAAGCGATGCCATGCACATGTGATGCGACGTGACTCAATGCGCATGCGATATGATGCACACAAGATGCGATATCAAGCGATGCCATGCGCATGTGACGCGACGTGACTCACTGCGCATTTGATGCGGTGCACATAAGATGCGACATCAAGCGATGCCATGCGCATGTTACGCGACGTGACTCAATGCGCATGCGATGCGATGCACATAAGACAGGCCTGGGCGCATCGTGTGTTCGCGTGAGAAAAAACAGGCTTCTACCGTCCCATACTTGCGTGTAATAAAGGCACATGATCCAGTCAGTGGCGTACACGTGTTGCTTAATTGTAATTTATTACAAACACAAAATTAAACACTATACAATATTTACATATATGTTGTAGTGATATATTTTCAGATTTTACAATGCTATATAGACTTGCAAGACTTTGAAGTATATTAATATGCAATAAACTAAAACACTTCGTAAATCACGTAAACCTGGAGCGCGACTTACTGAGTCACTGTTGCAACGTGCAATCTTTTGTGCTTCATTATTTCGTAATATTCTGGCTGCAAATTTGAACATTGCAATCGCAATATGTGCACTAAATTTTCATCATTTAAACTGCTGCGTGAAATAGTTTTGACATTGTTCAGCTTACTGAAAAACTGCTCACAACAATATGTTGTACCAAACATAGCTACAATGCGACTGCCAAAGAGACATAAATTTGGAAACTTCACTTTGGGTAGTGTACAAAACAACAGTCCTAAACTCCGCAGAGGTGTGTTGTTCTGGAGGTCGGTTAATTCCATCTGCAAAGAGTGTGGTGCATCTTTAACATCGAATGCAAATGGGTTGTTAAACAACCTCCAGTCTGTGTTCATGGTATTCAGATCATTAAATCGAGTTTTAAATTCTTCCAGTAAATCTTCCAGAATTGTCTTGTATTTATTTAGTAGTTCAGAAGATGCTTTAGTAAATACGCATTTCAAATTTGGAAAATGATACAAACCTGTGAGCTGTATTTGATACATCCAGAGTCGCAATTTGTCCATGAAAGCCTTTAGTTCATCAATCATCGTAATGATTAAATTGTCTTTTCCTTGTAGGGTGGTGTTCAATGTATTTAAGTGTAACGTTAGATCACTCAAAAATGCTAAATCACAAATCCAGTCTTTGGTGCTAAGTTCTCCAAAGTCTATTTTCTGATCTTTTAAAAAAATGTCTATTTCGCTTCGTAACGCGAAAACTCTCTTAAGCACGTTGCCTCTACTTAGCCATCTAATTTGAGAACGAAATGGCAGATCTAAAAACTCAGAATTTATATCTTTTAAAAATTCTTGAAACTGTCTATGACGAAGTGAATTCGACCTAATGGTATTCACAATTCGCACAACAACTGCCATCACTGTATCCAACGTCACTGATTTCGCACACAATGCCTCGCGATGAACAAAGCAATGTACATGTAGTACACCGTCTGGGTTTATTCCTTTTGCTGCAAGAACACCTCGAAGTCTTCCTACAAATCCCGACGTATGACCCATCATGGATGGCGCTCCATCGGTTGCAACACAAACTAGTTTTTCCAATGGAAGACTAAAGTGTTCCATTGTCTTTAGCAAAGCACATTCTCACCTGTGGTCCGGTCTTTTAACGATGCAAGATCTAGAAATTCTTCACTGATATTGAAATTTTCATAAACTCCTCTTAAGAAAACAGCTAACTGAGCCGTGTCTTTCCTGTCACTACACCCGTCTAGTGCGAATGAATAGTACACCAACTGTCCGATTTTCGTTTTCAGCTGTTTCTCCAAATTGCAAGCAATTTCTGCAATTCGCTCGGTGACTGTTCGACGAGATAAACTGAGAGATTTAAAGGAATTCACTAAATCAGGGCAAATTTCTTCAGCAGCAGTTATCAAACACTCCTTTATAAAGTCTCCTTCAGAGAGGGGTTTAGAGGATTTGGCAATTTCGTTTGCAATTTTAAAACTGGCACGAACTATGTTTTGCCGGTCAACTAACGTCTTGCTAGTACTGTCACTTTTGGCTTGTAAATTTTCCTTAAGACGATCCAGCATTTTTTCACGAGCAACACCTGTCAGCTTCTCTTCACCATATTCTTGCGCATGCGCATTTGTGAAATGCCTCCTAATGTTATAATGTGAAGGATATGATACTGTTGCACCACAAACCAAACAATGTGATTTTTCACCTTCGAAGACGGCGAAATACTGTCCTTCCCATTCGGGATTAAATGTTGGCGTAACACGTCCTGCACTCATTGTGAAAGGTACGTCACTGAACTGGTGTGTCCTCACCCAACATACACGCTCAAGGTCGTGAGCGCAGTCCCGCTCAATGTGTACCATTCCCCCAGGCCTGACATAAGATGCGATATCAAGCGATGCCATGCGCATGTGACGCGACGTGACTCAATGCTCATGCGATGCACATAAGACGCGATGTCGAACGATGCATGCGTATGTGACGCGATGTGACTAAATGCGCTGCGATGCGATGCAGATAAGATGCGATATCAAGCGATGCCATGCGCATATGACGCGATGTCACTCAATGCGCATGCGATGCGCTGCACAAAAGATGCGATATCGAGCGATGTCATGCGCATGTGGTGCGACGTGATCAATGCACATACGTTGCAATGAACATAAGATGCGATATCAAGCGATGCCATGCTCATGTGATGCGACGTGACTCAATGCGCATGCGATGCGATGCACATGAGATGCGATATCAAGCGATGCCATGCGCATGTGACGCGACGTGAGTCAATGAGCATGCGATGCGATGCACATAAGATGCGATATCGAGCGATGTCATGCGCATGTGGTGTGACGTGGCTCAATGCACATACGTTGCAATGAACATAAGATGCGATATCAAGCGATGCCATGCTCATGTGATGCGACGTGACTCAATGCGCATGCGATGCGATGCACATGAATTGCGATATCAAGCGATGCCATTCGCATGTGACGAGACGTGACTCAATGCGCATGCGATGCTATTAACATAAAATGCTATATCAAGCGATGCCACGCAAATGTGACGCGATGTGACTCAATGCGCATGCGATCCGATGCACATAAGATGAGATGTCGAGCGATGCCATGCGCGTGTGATGCGAGGTGGCTCAATGCGCATGCGCTGCACATAAGATGCGATGTCGAGGGATGTCATGCGCATGTGGTGCGACGTGACTCAATGCACATGCGATGAGATGAACATAAGATGCGATATCAAGCAATGCGATGCGACGAGGCTCAATGCGCATACGATGCGATGCACATAAGATGCGATATCAAGCGATGCCATGCACATGTGATGCGAGGTGACTCAATGCGCATGTGATATGATGCACATAAGATGCGATATCAAGCGGTGCCATGCGCATGTGACGTGACGTGTCTCAATGCGCATGCGATGCACATAAGATGCGATGTCGAGCGATGCATGCTTATGTCACGCGATGTAACTCAACACGCTGCGAAGCGATGCACATAAGATGCGATATAAAGCAATGCCATGTGCATGTGATGCGAAGTGACTCAATGCGCATGCAATGCGATGCACATAAGATGCGATATCAAGTGATGCCATGCGCATGTGATGCGTTGTGACTCAATGCGCATGCGATGCGATGCACATAAGATGCGATATCAAGCGATGCCATGCGCATGTGACGCGACGTGGCTCAATTAGCATGCGACGCGATGCTCATAAGATGCCTTAAAAAGCGATGCCATGCCCACGTGACGCGAAGTGACTCAATGCGCATGCGTTGCGATGCACGAAAGATGCGATATCGAGCGATGCCATGAGCATGTGTTGCGACGTGACTCAATGCACATGCGATGCGATGAACATAAAATGCGATATCAGGCAATGCCATGCGAATGCGACGCGACGTGGGTCAATGCGCATGCGATGCGATGCACATAAGATGCGATTTCAAGCGATGCCATGCGCATGTGATGCGACGTGACTGAATGCGCATGCGATGCGATGCACTTGAGATGCCATATCAAGCGATGCCATGCGCATGTGACGCGACGTGACTCAACGAGCATGCGATGCGATGCACATAAGATGCGATATCAAGCGATGCCATGCGCATGTGACACGATGTGACTCAATGCGCATGTGATGCGATGCACATAAGATGCGATATCAAGCGATGCCATGCAAATGTGACGAGATATGACTCAATGCGCATGCGATAGGACGCACATAAGATGCGATATCAAGTGATGCCATGTGCATGTGATGCGAAGGGACTCAATGCGCATGCGATGCGATGCACAGAAGATGCGATAACAAGCGATGACATGCAAATGTGACGAGAAATGACTCAATGCGCATGCGATGCGATGCGCATAAGATGCGTTGTCTAGCGATGCCATGCGCATGTGATGCGATGTGACTCAATACGCATGCGATGCGATGCACATAAGATGCGATATCAAGCGATGCCATGCACATGTAGCACGAAGTGACTCACTGCGCATGCGATGCGGTGCACATAAGATGCGATATCAAGCGATGTCATGCACATGTAGCACGAAGTGACTCAATGCACATGCGATGAGATGAACATGAGATGCAAAATCAAGCAATATCATGCGCATGCGATGCGACGTGACTCAATGTGCTGCGAAGCGATGCACATAAAAATGCGATATCAAGCGATGCCATGCGCATATGACGCGATGTGACTCAATGAGCATTCGATGCGATGCACATAAGATGCGATATCAAGCGCTGCCATGTGCATGTGATGCGTAGCCACTCAATGCGCATGCGATCCGATGCACATAAGATGCGATATCAAGCGATGCCATGCGCATGTGACGCGACGTGACTCAATGCACATGCGACGCGATGCACTTAAGATGCGATATCAAGCGATGCCATGCGCATATGACGCGATGTAACTCAATGCGCATGCGATGCGATGCGCAAAAGATGCGATATCGAGCGATGTCATGCGCATGTTGTTCGACGTAACTCAATGCACATGCGATCCGATGACGATAAGATGCGATATCAGGCAATGCCATGCGCATGCGACGCGACGTGAATGAATGCGCATGCGATGCGCATAAGATGCGATATCAAGCGATGCCATGTGCATGTGATGCGAAGGGACTCAATGCGCATGCGATGCGATGCACAGAAGATGCGATAACAAGCGATGACATGCAAATGTGACGAGAAATGACTCAATGCGCTGCGAAGCGATGCACATAAAAATGCGATATCAAGCGATGCCATGCGCATATGACGCGATGTGACTCAATGAGCATTCGATGCGATGCACATAAGATGCGATATCAAGCGCTGCCATGTGCATGTGATGCGTAGCCACTCAATGCGCATGCGATCCGATGCACATAAGATGCGATATCAAGCGATGCCATGCGCATGTGACGCGACGTGACTCAATGCACATGCGACGCGATGCACTTAAGATGCGATATCAAGCGATGCCATGCGCATATGACGCGATGTAACTCAATGCGCATGCGATGCGATGCGCAAAAGATGCGATATCGAGCGATGTCATGCGCATGTTGTTCGACGTAACTCAATGCACATGCGATCCGATGACGATAAGATGCGATATCAGGCAATGCCATGCGCATTGAACGCGACGTGAATGAATGCGCATGCGATGCGCATAAGATGCGATATCAAGCGATGCCATGCGCATGGGATGCGACGTGGCTCAATGCGCATGCGATGCGATGCACATAAGATGCAATATCAAGCGATGACATGTGCATGTGACGCGATGTGACTCAATGCGCATGCGATGCGATGCACATAAGATGCGATGTCGAGTGATGCTATGCGCGTGTGATGCGATGTGACTCAA
Source organism: Tenodera sinensis (assembly GCA_030765045.1). NCBI lineage: Eukaryota > Metazoa > Arthropoda > Insecta > Mantodea > Mantidae > Tenodera > Tenodera sinensis. The sequence continues at coordinate 48,183,592 of CM060973.1, forward strand.
TGCGCATGCGATGCACATAAGATGTGTTGTCGAGCGATGCATTCGTATGTGACGCGATGTAACTCAATGCGCTACGATGCGATGCACATAAGATGCCATATCAAGCGATACCATGCTATATGGCGCGATGTCACTCAATGCGCATGCGATGCGATGCACAAAAGATGCGATGTCAAGCGATGTCATGCGCATGTGGTACGACGTGACTCAATGCGCATGCGATGCGATGCACATAAATGCGATATCAAGCGATGCCATGCGCATGTGATGCGACGTGACTCAATGCGCATGCGATGCGATGCGATGCACATAAGATGCGTTGTCGAGCGATGCCATGAGCATGTGATGGGACGTGACTCAATACGCATGCGATGCGATGCACAAAAGATGCGATGTCGATAGATGTCATCCGCATGTGGTGCGACGTGACTCAATGCACATACGATTAGATTAACATAAGATGCGATATCAAGCGATGCCATGCGCATGTGATGCGACGTGACTCAATGCGCATGCGATGCGATGCGATGCTCATAAGATGCGATGTCGAGCGATGCATGCGTATGTGACGCGACGTGACTCACTGCGCATGCGATGCGTTGCACATAAGATGCGATATCAAGCGATGGCATGTGCATGTGACGCGATGTGACTCAATGCGCATGCGATGCGATGCACATAAGATGCGATGTCCAGCGATGCCATGCGCAAGTGATGCGATGTGGCCCAATGGGCCTGCGATGCACATAAGATGGGATGTCGTGCGATGCATCCTTATGTTACGCGATGTAACTCAACGCGCTTCGATGCGATGCACATAAGATGCGATACCAAGCGATGCCATGCGTTAATGACGCGATGCCACTCAATGCGCATGCGATGAGATGCGCAAAAGATGCGATGTCGAGCGATGTCATGCGCATGGGGTTCGACGTGACTCAATGCACATGCGATGAGATGAACATAAGATGCGATATCAAGCAATGCCATGCCCATGCGATATGACGTGACTCAATGCGCATGCGATGCGATGCAGATAAGATGCGATATCAAGCGATGCCATGCACATGTGATGCGACGTGACTCAATGCGCATGCGATATGATGCACACAAGATGCGATATCAAGCGATGCCATGCGCATGTGACGCGACGTGACTCACTGCGCATTTGATGCGGTGCACATAAGATGCGACATCAAGCGATGCCATGCGCATGTAACGCGACGTGACTCAATGCGCATGCGATGCGATGCACATAAGATGCGATATCAAGCGATGCCATGCGCATGTGACGCGACGTGACTCAATGCTCATGCGATGCACATAAGACGCGATGTCGAACGATGCATGCGTATGTGACGCGATGTGACTCAATGCGCTGCGATGCGATGCACATAAGATATGATATCAAGCGATGCCATGCGCATATGACGCGATGTCACTCAATGGGCATGCGATGCGATGCACAAAAGTTGCGATATCGAGCGATGTCATGCGCATGTGGTGCGACGTGACTCAATGCACATACGTTGCAATGAACATAAGATGCGATATCAAGCGATGCCATGCTCGTGTGATGCGACGTGACTCAATGCGCATGCGATGCGATGCACATGAGATGCGATATCAAGCGATGCCATGCGCATGTGACGCGACGTGAGTCCATGAGCATGCGATGCGATGCACATAAGATGCGATATCGAGCGATGTCATGCGCATGTGGTGTGACGTGGCTCAATGCACATACGTTGCAATGAACATAAGATGCGATATCAAGCGATGCCATGCTCATGTGATGCGACGTGACTCAATGGGCATGTAATGCGATGCACATGAGATGCGATATCAAGCGATGCCATTCGCATGTGACGAGACGTGACTCAAGGCGCATGCGATGCTATTAACATAAAATGCTATATCAAGCGATGCCACGCAAATGTGACTCGATGTGACTCAATGCGCATGCGATCCGATGCACATAAGATGAGATGTCGAGCGATGCCATGCGCGTGTGATGCGACGTGACTCAATGCACATGCGTTGAGATGAACATAAGATGCGATATCAAGCAATGCGATGCGACGAGGCTCAATGCGCATACGATGCGATGCACATAAGATGCGATATCGAGCGATGCCATGCACATGTGATGCGAGGTGACTCAATGCGCATGCTAATGATGCACTTAAGATGCGATATCAAGCGGTGCCATGCGCATGTGACGTGACGTGTCTCAATGCGCATGCGATGCACATGAGATGCGATGTCGAGCGATGCATGCTTATGTGACGCGATGTAACTAACACGCTGCGAAGCGATGCACATAAGATGCGATATAAAGCAATGCCATGTGCATGTGATGCGAAGTGACTCAATGCGCATGCAATGCGATGCACATAAGATGTGATATCAAGTGATGCCATGCGCATGTGACGCGTTGTGACTCAACGCGCATGGGATGCGATGCACATAAGATGCCATAAAAAGCGATGCCATGCCCACCTGACGCGAATTGACTCAATGCACATGCGTTGCGATGCACAAAAGATGCGATATCGAGCGATGCCATGAGCATGTGTTGCGACGTGACTCAATGCACATGCGATGCGATGAACATAAGATGCGATATCAGGCAATGCCATGCGAATGCGACGCGACGTGGGTCAATGCGCATGCGATGCAATGCACATAAGATGCGATATCAAGCGATGCCATGCGCATGTGATGCGACGTGACTGAATGCGCATGCGATGCGATGCACTTGAGATGCCATATCAAGCGGTGCCATGCGCATGTGACGCGACGTGACTCAACGAGCATGCGATGCGATGCACATAAGATGCGATATCAAGCGATTCCATGCGAATGTGACGCGACGTGACTCAATGCGCATGCGATGCGACGCACATGAGATGCGATATTAACTGATGCCATGTGCATGTGATGCGAAGTAACTCAATGCGCATGCGATGCGATGCACATAAGATCCGACATCAACTGTTGCCATGCGGATGTGACGCGATGTGACTGAATGGGCATGCGATGCGATGCATATAAGATGCGATATGAAGCGATGCCATGCGCAAGTGACGTGACGTGACTCAATAAGCATGCGATGCGCTGCACATAAGTCATGCAAATGTGACGAGACATGGCTCAATGCGCATGCGATGCGATGCACATAAGATGCGATATCAAGCGATGCCATGCACATGTGACGCGACGTGACTCAATGCGCATGCGATGCGATGCAGATCAGATGCGATATCAAGCGATGCCATGCACATGTGATGCGACGTGACTCAATGCGCATGCGATATGATGCACACAAGATGCGATGTCGAGGGATGCCATGCGCATGTGGTGCGACGTGACTCAATGCACATGCGATGAGATGAACATAAGATGCGATATCAAGCAATGCGATGCGACGAGGCTCAATGCGCATACGATGCGATGCACACAAGATGCGATGTCGAGGGATGCAATGCGCATGTGGTGCGACGTGACTCAATGCTCATGCGATGAGATGAACATAAGATGCGATATCAAGCAATGCGATGCGACGAGGCTCAATGCGCATACGATGCGATGCACATAAGATGCGATGTCGAGCGATGCCATCCGCATGTGACGCGACGTGACTCAATGCTCATGCGATGCACATAAGACGCGATGTCAAACGATGCATGCGTATGTGACGCGATGTAACTCAACACGCTGCGAAGCGATGCACATAAGATGCGATATAAAGCAATGCCATGTGCATGTGATGCGAAGTGACTCAATGCGCATGCAATGCGATGCACATAAGATGTGATATCAAGTGATGCCATGCGCATGTGACGCGTTGTGACTCAATGCGCATGCGATGCGATGCACATAAGATGCGATATCAAGCGATGCCATGCGCATGTGACGCGACGTGGCTCAATTAGCATGCGACGCGATGCTCACAAGATGCCATAAAAAGCGATGCCATGCCCACGTGACGCGAAGTGACTCAATGCACATGCGTTGCGATGCACAAAAGATGCGATATCGAGCGATGCCATGAGCATGTGTTGCGACGTGACTCAATGCACATGCGATGCGATGAACATAAGATGCGATATCAGGCAATGCCAAGCGAATGCGAAGCGACGTGGGTCAATGCGCATGCGATGCGATGCACATAAGATGCGATATCAAGCGATGCCATGCGCATGTGATGCGACGTGACTGAATGCGCATGCGATGCGATGCACTTCAGATGCCATATCAAGCGGTGCCATGCGCATGTGACGCGACGTGACTCAACGAGCATGCGATGCGATGCACATAAGATGCGATATCAAGAAATGCCATGCGCATGTGACACGATGTGACTCAATGCGCATGCGATGCGATGCACATAAGATGCGATATCAAGCAATGCCATGCAAATGTGACGAGATATGACTCAATGCGCATGCGATAGGACGCACATAAGATGCGATATCAAGTGATGCCATGTGCATGTGATGCGACGTGACTCAATGCGCATGCGATGCGATGCACAGAAGATGCGATAACAAGCGATGACATGCAAATGTGACGAGAAATGACTCAATACGCATGCGATGCGATGCGCATAAGATGCGTTGTCTAGCGATGCCATGCGCATGTGATGCGATGTGACTCAATGCGCTTGCGATGCGATGCACATAAGATGCGATATCAATTGATGCCACGCGCATGTGACGCGATGTGACTTAATGCGCATGGGATGCGATGCACATAAGATGCAATATCAAGCGATGCCATGCGCATGTGACGCGACGTGTCTGAATAAGCATGCGATGCGATGCACATAAAATGCGATATCAAACGATTCCATGCGAATGTGACGCGACGTGAGTCAATGCGCATGCGATGCGACGCACATGAGATGCGATATCAACTGATGCCATGTGCATGTGATGCGAAGTAACGCAATGCGCATGCGATGCGATGCATATAAGATGCGACATCAACTGTTGCCATGCGGATGTGACGCGATGTGACTGAATGGGCATGCGATGCGATGCACATAAGATGCGATATCAAGCGATGCCATGCGCAAGTGACGTGACGTGACTCAATAAGCATGCGATGCGCTGCACATAAGTCATGCAAATGTGACGAGACATGACTCAATGCGCATGCGATGTGATCCACATAAAGTGCGATATCAACTGATGCCATGGGCATGTGACGCGATGTGACTCAATGCGCATGCGATGCGATGCACATAAGATGCGATATCAAGCGATGCCATGCGCATGTGACGCGACGTGACTCAATGCGCATGCGATGCGATGCAGATAAGATGCGATATCAAGCGATGCCATGCACATGTGATGCGACGTGACTCAATGCGCATGCGATATGATGCACACAAGATGCGATATCAAGCGATGCCATGCGCATGTGACGCGACGTGACTCACTGCGCATTTGATGCGGTGCACATAAGATGCGATATCAAGCGATGCCATGCGCATGTAACACGACGTGACTCAATGCGCACGCGACGCGATGCACATAAGATGCGATATCAAGCGATGCCATGCGCAAGTGAAGCAATGTGACTCAATGCGGCTGCCATGCGATGCACATAAGATGCGATGTAGAGCGATGCCATGCGCGTGTGATACGATGTGACTCAATGCGCATGCGATTCACATAAGATGCGATGTCTAGCCATGCATGCGTATGTGACTCTTTGCGCTGCGATGCGATGCACATAAGACGCGATATCAAGAGAGGCCATGCTAATATGACGCGATGTCACGCAAAGCGCATGCGATGCGATTCACAAAAGATGCGATATCGAGCTATGCCATGCGCATGTGACACGACATGACTCAATGCGCACGCGATGCGATGCACATAAAGTGCGATATCAAGCGATGCCATGCGCATGTGACGCTACGTGACTCATGCGCATGCGATGCACATAAGATGCAATGTTGAGCGATGCATCCGTATGTGACGTGATGTGACTCAATGCGCTGCAAAGCGATGCACATAAGACGCGATGTCGAGCGATGCATGCGCATGTGACGCGATGTGACTCAATCCGCTGCGATGCGATGCATATAAGGTGCGATATCAAGCGATGCCATACGCATGTGATGCGACGTGACTCAAAGCGCATTCGATGCGATGCACATAAGATGCGATATCAAGCGATGCCATGCGCATGTGACGCGACGTGACTCAATGCTCATGCGATGCACATAAGACGCGATGTCGAACGATGCATGCGTATGTGACGCGATGTGACTCAATGCGCTGCGATGCGATGCACATAAGATATGATATCAAGCGATGCCATGCGCATATGACGCGATGTCACTTAATGGGCATGCGATGCGATGCACAAAAGTTGCGATATCGAGCGATGTCATGCGCATGTGGTGCGACGTGACTCAATGCACATACGTTGCAATGAACATAAGATGCGATATCAAGCGATGCCATGCTCATGTGATGCGACGTGACTCAATGCGCATGCGATGCGATGCACATGAGATGCGATATCAAGCGATGCCATTCGCATGTGACGCGACGTGAGTCAATGAGCATGCGATGCGATGCACATAAGATGCGATATCGAGCGATGTCATGCGCATGTGGTGTGACGTGGCTCAATGCACATACGTTGCAATGAACATAAGATGCGATATCAAGCGATGCCATGCTCATGTGATGCGACGTGACTCAATGCGCATGCGATGCAATGCACATGAGATGCGATATGAAGCGATGCCATTCGCATTTGACGAGACGTGACTCAAGGCGCATGCGATGCTATTAACATAAAATGCTATATCAAGCGATGCCACGCAAATGTGACGCGATGTGACTCAATGCGCATGCGATCCGATGCACATAAGATGAGATGTCGAGCGATGCCATGCGCGTGTGATGCGATGTGGCTCAATGCGCATGCGATGCACATAAGATGCGATGTCGAGGGATGTCATGCGCATGTGGTGCGACGTGACTCAATGCACATGCGATGAGATGAACATAAGATGCGATATCAAGCAATGCGATGCGACGAGGCTCAATGCGCATACGATGCGATGCACATAAGATGCGATATCGAGCGATGCCATGCACATGTGTTGCGAGGTGACTCAATGCGCATGCGATATGATGCACTTAAGATGCGATATCAAGCGGTGCCATGCGCATGTGACGTGACGTGTCTCAATGCGCATGCGATGCACACAAGATGCGATGTCGAGCGATGCATGCTTATGTGACGCGATGTAACTCAACACGCTGCGAAGCGATGCACATAAGATGCGATATAAAGCATTGCCATGTGCATGTGATGCGAAGTGACTCAATGCGCATGCAATGCGATGCACATAAGATGTGATATCAAGTGATGCCATGCGCATGTGACGCGTTGTGACTCAACGCGCATGCGATGCGATGCACATAAGATGGCATAAAAAGCGATGCCATGCCCACCTGTCGCGAATTGACTCAATGCACATGCGTTGCGATGCACAAAAGAAGCGATATCGAGCGATGCCATGAGCATGTGTTGCGACGTGACTCAATGCACATGCGATGCGATGAACATAAGATGCGATATCAGGCAATGCCATGCGAATGCGACGCGACGTGGGTCAATGCGCATGCGATGCAATGCACATAAGATGCGATATCAAGCGATGCCATGCGCATGTGATGCGACGTGACTGAATGCGCATGCGATGCGATGCACTTGAGATGCCATATCAAGCAGTGCCATGCGCATGTGACGCGACGTGACTCAACGAGCATGCGATGCGATGCACATAAGATGCGATATCAAGAAATGCCATGCGCATGTGACACGATGTGACTCAATGCGCATGCGATGCGATGCACATAAGATGCGATATCAAGCAATGCCATGCAAATGTGACGAGATATGACTCAATGCGCATGCGATAGGACGCACATAAGATGCGATATCAAGTGATGCCATGTGCATGTGATGCGACGTGACTCAATGCGCATGTGATGCGATGCACAGAAGATGCGATAACAAGCGATGACATGCAAATGTGACGAGAAATGACTCAATGCGCATGCGATGCGATGCGCATAAGATGCGTTGTCTAGCGATGCCATGCGCATGTGATGCATTGTGACTCAATGCGCTTGCGATGCGATGCACATAAGATGCGATATCAATTGATGCCACGCGCATGTGACGCGATGTGACTTAATGCGCATGGGATGCGATGCACATAAGATGCGATATCAAGCGATGCCATGCGCATGTGACGCGACGTGTCTGAATAAGCATGCGATGCGATGCACATAAAATGCGATATCAAGCGATTCCATGCGAATGTGACGCGACGTGACTCAATGCGCATGCAATGCGACGCACATGAGATGCGATATTAACTGATGCCATGTGCATGTGATGCGAAGTAACTCAATGCGCATGCGATGCGATGCACATAAGATGCGACATCAACTGTTGCCATGCGAATGTGACGCGATGTGACTGAATGGGCATGCGATGCGATGCATATAAGATGCGATATCAAGCGATGCCATGCGCAAGTGACGTGACGTGACTCAATAAGCATGCGATGCGCTGCACATAAGTCATGCAAATGTGATGAGACATGGCTCAATGCGCATGCGATGCGATCCACATAAAGTGCGATATCAACTGATGCCATGCGCATGTGACGCGATGTGACTCAATGCGCATGCGATGCGACGCACATAAGATGCGATATCAAGCGATGCCATGCACATGTGACGCGACGTGACTCAATGCGCATGCGATGCGATGCAGATCAGATGCGATATCAAGCGAAGCCGTGCACATGTGATGCGACGTGACTCAATGCGCATGCGATATGATGCACACAAGATGCGATGTCGAGGGATGCCATGCGCATGTGGTGCGACGTGACTCAATGCACATGCGATGAGATGAACATAAGATGCGATATCAAGCAATGCGATGCGACGAGGCTCAATGCGCATACGATGCGATGCACATAAGATGCGATATCGAGCGATGCCATGCACATGTGATGCGAGGTGACTCAATGCGCATGCGATATGATGCACTTAAGATGCGATATCAAGTGGTGCCATGGGCATGTGACGTGACGTGTCTCAATGCGCATGCGATGCACATAAGATACGATGTCGAGCGATGCATGCTTATGTGACGCGATGTAACTCAACACGCTGCGAAGCGATGCATATAAGATGCGATATAAAGCCATGCCATGTGCATGTGATGCGAAGTGACTCAATGCGCATGCAATGCGATGCACATAGGATGTGATATCAAGTGATGCCATGCGCATGTGACGCGTTGTGACTCAATGCGCATGCGATGCGATGCACATAAGATGCGATATCAAGCGATGCCATGCGCATGTGACGCGACGTGGCTCAAATAGCATGCGACGCGAAGCTCATAAGATGCCATAAAAAGCGATGCCATGCCCACGTGACGCAAAGTGACTCAATGCACATGCGTTGCGATGCACAAAAGATGCGATATCGAACGATGCCATGAGCATGTGTTGCGACGTGACTCAATGCACATGCGATGCGATGAACATATGATGCGATATCAGGCAATGCCAAGCGAATGCGAAGCGACGTGGGTCAATGCGCATGCGATGCGATGCACATAAGATGCGATATCAAGCGATGCCATGCGCATGTGATGCGACGTGACATAATGCGCATGCGATGCGATGCACTTGAGATGCCATATCAAGCGGTGCCATGCGCATGTGACGCGACGTGACTCAACGAGCATGCGATGCGATGCACATAAGATGCGATATCAAGAAATGCCATGCGCATGTGACACGATGTGACTCAATGCGCATGCGATGCGATGCACATAAGATGCGATATCAAGCAATGCCATGCGCATGTGTAGCGACGTGACTCAATGCGCATTCGATGCGATGCACATAAGATGCGATATCAAGCGATGCCATGCAAATGTGACGAGACATGACTCAATGCGCATGCGATGCGATGCACATAAGATGCGTTGTCGAGCGATGCCATGCCCATGTGATGGAATGTGACTCAATGCGCATGCGATGCGATGCACATAAGATGGGATATCAAGGGATGCCATACGCATGTGATGCGACGTGACTCAATGCGCATTCGACGCGATGCACATAAGATGCGATATCGAGCGAAGCCATGTTTATGTGATGCGAAGTGACTCAATGCGCATGCGATGCGATGCACAAAAGATGCGATGTCGAGCGATGTCATCCGCATGTGGTGCGACGTGACTCAATGCACATACGATTAGATGAACATAAGATCCGATCTCAAGCAATGCCATGCGCAAACGATGCGACGTGACTCAATGCGCATACGAAGCGATGCAGATTAGATGCGATATCAAGCGATGCCATGCGCATGTGATGCGACGTGACTCAATGCGCATGCGATATGATGCTCATAAGATGGGATATCAAGCTATGCCATGCGCATGTGACGCCACTGAACTCAATGCGCACGGGATGCGGTGCACATAAGATGCGATATCAAGCGATGCCATGCGCATGTAACACGACGTGACTCAATGCGCACGCGACGCGATGCACATAAGATGCGATATCAAGCGATGCCATGCCCATGTGAAGTGATGAGACTCAAAAGCGCATGCAATGCGATGCACATAAGATGCGATATCAAGCGATGCCATGCGCAAGTGAAGCAATGTGACTCAATGCGGCTGCCATGCGATGCACATAAGATGCGATGTAGAGCGATGCCATGCGCGTGTGATACGATGTGACTCAATGCGCATGCAATTCACAAAAGATGCGATATCGAGCTATGCCATGCGCATGTGACGCGACAGGACTCAATGCGCACGCGATGCGATGCACATAACGTGCGATATCAAGCGATGCCATGCGCATGTGACGCTACGTGACTCATGCGCATGCGATGAGATGAACATAAGATGCGATATCAAGCAATGCCATGCCCATGCGATATGACGTGACTCAATGCGCATGCGATGCGATGCAGATAAGGTGCGATATCAAGCGATGCCATGCACATGTGATGCGACGTGACTCAATGCGCATGCGATATGATGCACACAAGATGCGATATCAAGCGATGCCATGCGCATGTGACGCGACGTGACTCACTGCGCATTTGATGCGGTGCACATAAGATGCGACATCAAGCGATGCCATGCGCATTTAACGCAACGTGACTCAATGCGCATGCGATATGATGCACACAAGATGCGATATCAAGCGATGCCATGCGCATGTGACGCGACGTGACTCACTGCGCATTTGATGCGGTGCACATATGATGCGATATCAAGCGATGCCATGCGCATGTAACACAACGTGACTCAATGCGCATGCGACGCGATGAACATAAGATGCGATATCAAGCGATGCCATGCCCATGTGACGTGATGAGACTCAAAAGCGCATGCGATGCGATGCACATAAGATGCGATATCAAGCGATGCCATGCGCAAGTGAAGCAATGTGACTCAATGCGGCTGCGATGCGATGCACATAAGATGCGATGTAGAGCGATGCCATGCGCGTGTGATGCGATGTGACTCAATGCGCATGCGATTCACATAAGATGCGATGTCTAGCCATGCATGCGTATGTGACTCTTTGCGCTGCGATGCGGTGCAATTAAGATGCGATATCAAGAGATGCCATGCTAATATGACGCGATGTCACTCAATGCGCATGCGATGCGATTCACAAAAGATGCGATATCGAGCTATGCCATGCGCATGTGACGCGACGTGACTCAATGCGCACGCGATGCACATAAGATGCAATGTCGAGCGATGCATCCGTATGTGACGTGATATGACTCAATGCGCTGCAAAGCGATGCACATAAGACACGATGTCGAGCGATGCATGCGCATGTGACGCGATGTGACTCAATGCGCTGCGGTGCGATGCATATAAGGTGCGATATCAAGCGATGCCATACGCATGTGATGCGACGTGACTCAAAGCGCATGCGATGCGATGCACATAAGATGCGTTGTCGAGCGATGCCATGCGCGTGTGATGCGATGTGACTCAATGCGCATGCGATGCACATAAGATGCGATGTCGAGCGATGCATGCGAATGTGACGCGATGTAACTCAATGCGCTGCGATGCGATGCACATAAGATGCGATATCAAGGGATGCCATGCGCATGTGATGCGAAGTGACTCAATGCGCATGCGATGGGATGCACATAATATGCGATATCAAGCGATGCCATGCGCATGTCATGCGACGTAACTCAATGCCCATGCGCTGCGATGCACATAAGATGCGATATCAAGCGATGCCATGCGCATGTGTAGCGACGTGACTCAATGCGCATTCGATGCGATGCACATAAGATGCGATATCAAGCGATGCCATGCAAATGTGACGAGACATGACTCAATGCGCATGCGATGCGATGCACATAAGATGCGTTGTCGAGCGATGCCATGCCCATGTGATGGAATGTGACTCAATGCGCATGCGATGCGATGCACATAAGATGGGATATCAAGGGATGCCATGCGCATGTGATGCGACGTGACTCAATGCGCATTCGACGCAATGCACATAAGATGCGATATCGAGCGAAGCCATGTTTATGTGATGCGAGGTGACTCAATGCGCATGCGATGCGATGCACAAAAGATGCGATGTCGAGCGATGTCATCCGCATGTGGTGCGACGTGACTCATTGCACATACGATTAGATGAACATAAGAACCGATCTCAAGCAATGCAATGCGCATGCGATGCGACGTGACTCAATGCGCCTTCGAAGCGATGCACATTAGATGCGATAACAAGCGATGCCATGCGCATGTGATGCGACGTGACTCAATGCGCATGCGATGCGATGCACATGAGATGCCATATCAAGCGATGCCATGCGCGTGTGAAGCGACGTGACTCAATGCACATGCGATGGGATGCACATAACATGCGATATCTAGCGATGCCATGCGCACGTGACGCGACTTGTCTCAATCCAGATGCGATGCACATAAGATGCGATGTCGAGCGATGCATGCGTATATGACGCGATGTGACTCAATGCGCTGCGATGCGATGCACATTAGATGCGATATCAAGCGATGTCATGCGCATGTGGTGCGACGTGACTCAATGCACATGCGATGCGATGCACATAAGATGCGATATCAAGCGATGCCATGGAAATGTGACGAGAAATGACTCAATGCGCATGCGATTCGATGCACATAAGATGCGTTGTCGAGTGATGCCATGCGCATGTGCTGCCATGTGGCAAAATGCGCATGCGATGCACATAAGATACAATATCAAGCGATGCCATGCGCATGTGATGCGACGTGACTCAATGCGCATGTGATGCGATGCACACAAGATGCGTTGTCGAGCGATGCCATGCGCATGTGATGCGATGTGACTCAAACCGCATACGATGCGATGCACATAAGATGCGATATCAAGCGATGCCATGCGCATGTGACGCGCTGTGACTCAATGCGCATGCGATGCGATGCACATAATATGCGATATCAAGCGATGCCATGCGCATGTGACGCGACGTGAATCAATAAGCATGAGATGCGACGCACATAAGATGCCATATCAAGCGATGCCATGCGCATGTGACGCGAAGTGACTCACTGCGCATGCGATGCGATGCACATAAGATGCGATATCAAGCGACGCAATGCGAATGTGATGCGACTCAATGCGCATGCAATGCGATGTACATGAGATGTGATATCAAGCGATGCCATGTGCATATGTCGCGACGTGACTTAATGCGCATGCGATGCGAAGCACATAAGATGCGATATTAAGCGATGCCATGCGCATGTGACTCGACGTGACTAATGCGCATGCGATGCGATGCACATAAGATGCGATATCAAGCGATGCCATGCGCACGTGATGCGAAGTGATTCAATGCGCATGCGATGCGATGCACATAAGATGCGTAATCAAGTGATTACATGCGCATGTGACGCGCTGTGACTCAATGCGCATGCGATGCGATGCACATAAGATGCGATATCAAGCGATGCCATGCGCATGTGATGCGACGTGAATCTATAAGCGTGAGATGCGACGCACATAAGATGCCGTATATAGTGATGCCATTGCGCATTTGACGCGACGTGACTCGCTGCGCATGCGATGCGATGCACATAAGATGCGATATCAAGCAATGCCATGCAAATGTGACGCGACGTAACAAATGCGCATGCGATGCGACGCACATAAGATGCGATATCAAGCGATGCCATGATAAAGTGATGCGACCTGACTCATTGCGCATGCGATATGATGGACATAAGATGCGATATCAAGCGATGCCATGCGAATGTGACGCGACGTGGCTCAATGCGCATGCGACGCGATGCACATGAGATGTGATATCAAGCGATGCCATGTGCATGTGTCGCGACGTGACTCAATGCGCGTGCGATGCGAAGCACATAAGATGCGATATCAAGCGACGCCATGCGCATGTGACGTGATTTGACTCAAAAGCGCATGCGATGCGATGCACATAAGATGCGATATCAAGCGATGCCACGTGCATTTGACGCGATGCAACCCAATGCGCATGCGATGCGATGCACATAAGATGCGATGTCGAGCGATGCCATGCGCGTGTGATGCGATGTGACTCAATGCGCATGCGTTGCACATAAGATGCAATGTCGAGCATTGCATGCGTATGTGACGCGATGTAACTCAATGCGCTGGGATGCGATGCACATAAGATGCGATATCAAGCGATGCCATGCGGATGTGATGCGAAGTGACTCAATGCGCATGCGATGGGATGCACATAATATGCGATATCAAGCGATGCCATGCGCATGTACGCGACGTAACTCAATGCGCATGCGCTGCGATGCATATAAGATGCGATATCAAGCGATGCCATGCGCATGTGACGCGACGTGACTCAATGCGCATGCGATGCGATACACATAAGATGCGATATCAAGTGATGCCATGCGCATGTGACGCGACGTGACTCAATGCACATGCGATGCGATGCACATAGGATGCAGTATCACGCGATGCCATGCGCATGTGATGCGACGTGACTCAATGCGCATGCGATGCGATGCACATGAGATGCGATATCAAGCGATGCCATTCGCGTGTGATGCGACGTGACTCAATGCACATAAGATGGGATGCACATAACATGCGATATCTAGCGATGACATGCGCACGTGACGCGACTTGTCTCAATCCGCATGCGATGCACATAAGATGCGATGTCGAGCGATGCATGCGTATGTGACGCGATGTGACTCAATGCGCTGCGATGCGATGCACATTAGATGCGATATCAAGCGATGCCATGCGCATGTGACGTGATGTGGCTCAAAAGCGCATGCGATGCGATGCACATAAGACGCGATATCAAGCGATGCCATGCGCATGTGACGTGATGTGACTCAAAAGCGCATGCGATGCGATGCACATAAGATGCGATGTCATGCGATGCCATGTGCATGTGACGCGATGTGACTCAATGCGCATGCGATGCGATGCCCATAAGATGCGATGTCGAGCGATGCCATGCGCTTGTGATGCGACGTGACTCAATGCACATTTGACCAGATGAACATAATAAGCGATATCAAGCGATGCCATGCGCATGCGATGCGACGTGACTCAATGCGCATGCGATGCGGTGCACATAAGATACGGTATCAAGCGATGCCATGCGCATGTAACGCGACGTGACATAAAGCACATGCGATGCGATGCACGTAAGATGCGATATCAAGCGATGCCATGCGCATGTGACGCGACGTGACTCAATGCGCTTGCGATGCTCATAAGACGATATGTCGAGCGATGCATGCGTATGTGACGCGATGTGACTCAATGCGCTGCGATGCGATGCACATATGTTGCGATATCAAGCGTTGCCATGAGCATATGACGCGATGTCACTCAATGCGCATGGAATGCGATGCACAAAAGATGCGATATCGAGCGATGTCATGCGCATGTGGTGCGACGTGACTCAATGCACATGCGATGCGATGAACATGAGATGCGATATCAGGCAATGCCATGCGAATGCGACGCGACGTGACTCAATGCGCATGCGATGCGATGCACATAAGATGCAACTCAAGCGATGCCAAGCGCATGTTATGCCACGTGGCTGAATGCGCATCGATGCGATGCACATGAGATGCGATATCAAGCGTTGCCTAGCGCATGTGACGCGACGTGGCTCAATGAGCATGCGATGCGATGCACATAAGATGCGATATCAAGCGATGCCATGTGCATGTGACGCGATGTGACTCAATGCGCATGCGATGCGATGCTCATAGGATGCGATGTCGAGCGATGCCATGCTCGTGTGATGCGACGTGACTCAATGCACATGCGATGAGGTGAACATAATATGCGATATCATGCAATGCCATGCGCATGCGATGCGACGTGACTAAATGCGCATGCGATGCGGTGCACATAAGCTACGATATCAAGCGATGCCATGCGCATGGAACGCGACGTGACTCATTGCGCATGCGATGCGATGCACATAAGATGCAACTCAAGCGATGCCAAGCGCATGTGATGCCACGTGACTGAATGCGCATCGATGCGATGCACATGAGA
Organism: Tenodera sinensis; assembly: GCA_030765045.1. NCBI lineage: Eukaryota > Metazoa > Arthropoda > Insecta > Mantodea > Mantidae > Tenodera > Tenodera sinensis. The sequence continues at coordinate 48,200,285 of CM060973.1, forward strand.
TGCGATATCAAGCGTTGCCTCGCGCATGTGACGCGATGTGACTCAATGAGCATGCGATGCGATGCACATGAGATGCGATATCAAGCGATGCCTTGTGCATGTGACGCGATGTGACTCAATGCGCATGCGACGCGATGCTCATAAGATGCGATGTCGAGCGATTCCATGCTCGTGTGATGCGACGTAACTCAATGCAAATGCGATGAGGTGAACATAATATGCGATATCATGCAATGCCATGCGTATGTGACGCGATGTGACTCAATGCGCTGCGATGCGATGCACATATGATGCGATATCAAGCGATGCCATGTGCGCATATGATGCGATGTCACCCAATGCGCATGGAATGCGATGCACAAAAGATGCGATATCCAGCGATGTCATGCGCATGTGGTGCGACGTGACTCAATGCCCATGCGATGCGATGCACATAAGATGCGATATCAAGCGATGCCATGGAAATGTGACGAGACATGACTCAATGCGCATGCGATGCGATGCACATAAGATGCGTTTTCGAGTGATGCCATGCGCATGTGATGCGATGTGACTCAAACCGCATACGATGCGATGCACATAAGATGCGATATCAAGCGATGCCATGCGCATGTGTCGCGCTGTGACTCAATGCGCATGCGATGCGATGCACATAATATGCGATATCAAGCGATGCCATGCGCCTGTGACTTGACGTGAATCAATAAGCATGAGATGCGACGCACATAAGATGCCATATCAAGCGATGCCATGCGCATGTGACGCGCCGTGACTCACTGCGCATGCGATGCGATGCACATAAGATGCGATATCAAGCGACGCAATGCGAATGTGATGCGACTCAATGCGCATGCGATGCGATATCAAGCGATGCCACGTGCATATGTCGCGACGTGACTTAATGCGCATGCGATTCGAAGCACATAAGATGCGATATCAAGCGATGCCATGCGAATGTGACGCGACTCAATAAGCATGCAATGCGATGCACATGAGGTGCGATATCAAGCTATGCCATGTGCATGTGTCGCGAAGTGACTCAATGCGCATGCGATGCGAAACACATAAGATGCGATATCAAGCGATGTCATGCGCATGTGAAGTGATGTGACTCAAAAGCCCATGCGATGCGATGCACATAAGATGCGATATCAAGCGATGCCATGCGCATGTGATGCGAAGTGACTCAATGCGCATGCGATGCAATGCACATAAGATGCGTAATCAAGTGATTATATGCGCATGTGACGCGCTGTGACTCAATGCGCATGCGATGCGATGCACATTAGATGCGATATCAAGCGATGCCATGTGTATGTGGCGCGACGTGAATCTATAAGCATGAGATGCGACGCACATAAGATGCCGTATCAAGCGATGCCATTGCGCATGTGACGCGTCGTGACTCGCTGCGCATGCGATGCGAAACACATAAGATGCGATATCAAGCGATGCCATGCAAATGTGACGCGACGTAACAAATGCGCATGCGATGCGACGCACATAAGATGCCATATCAAGCGATGCCATGATAAAGTGATGCGACGTGACTCAATGCGCATGCGATGCACATAAGATGGGATGTCGAGCGATGCATGCGTATGTGACGCAATGTGACTCAATGCGCTGCTAAGGGATGCACATAAGATGCGATATCAAGCGATGTAATGCGCATATGACGCGAGGTGACTCAATGCGCATGCGATGCGATGCACATAAGATGCGATATCAAGCGATGACATGTGCATGTGATGCGAGGTGAGTCAATGCGCATTCGATGCGATGCACATAAGGTGCGATATCAAGTGATGCCATGCCCATGTGACGCGTTGTGACTCAATGCGCATGCGATGTGATGCTCATAAGATGCCATATCAAGCGATGCCATGCGCATGTGACGCGACGTGACTCACTGCGCATGCGATGCGATGCATATAAAATGCGATATCAAGCGATGCCATGGGCATGTGATGCGACGTGACTCAATGCGCATGCGATGCGATCCACATAAGAAGCGATATCAAGCCATGCCATGCGCATGTGACGTGACGTGACTTATTGCGCATGCGATGCGATGCACATAAGACGCGATATCAAGCGATGCCATGCGCATATGACGCGATGTCACTCAATGCGTATGCGATGCGATGCACAAAGATGCGATATCAGTTAAAGCCATGCGAATGCGACGCGACCTAACTCAATGCGCATACGATGCGATGCATATAAGATGCGATATCAAGCGATGCCATGCGCATATGATGAGACGTGACTCAATGCGTATGCGATGCGATGCACATGAGATGCGATATCAGGCGATGCCATGCGCATGTGACGCGACGTAACTGAATGTGCATGCGGTGCGATGCACATAAGATGCGATATCAAGCGATGCCATGCACATGTGACATAACGTGACTCAATGCGCATGCGATGCGATGCACATAAGATGCGATATCAAGCGATGCCATGGAAATGTGACGAGACATGACTCAATGCGCATGCGATGCGATGCATATAAGATGCGTTGTCGAGTGATGCCATGCGCATGTGATGCGATGTGACTCAATGCGCATGCGATGCGATGCACATAAGATGCGATATCAAGCAATGCCATGCGCATGTGATGCGACGTGACTCAATGCGCATTTGATGCGATGCACATAAGATGCGTTGTCGAGCGATTCCATGCGCATGTGATGTGATGAAACTCAATGCGCATACGATGCGATGCACATAAGATGCGATATCAAGCGATGCCATGCGCATGTGATGTGAAGTGACCCAATGCGATGCGATGCACATAAGATGCGATATCAAGCGATGCCATGGAAATGTAACGAGACATGACTCAATGGGCATGCGATGCGATGCACATAAGATGCCTTGTCGAGTATTGCCATGCGCATGTGATGCAATGTGACTCAATGCTCATGCGATGCGATGCACATAAGATGCAACATCAAGCGATGCCATGCGCATGTGATGCGACGTGACTCAATGCGCATGTGATGCGATGCACACAAGATGCTTTGCCGAGCGATGCCATGTGCATGTGATGCGACTTAATGCGCATGCGTGCGATGCACATGAGACGAGATATCAAGCGATGCCATGTGGATGTGTCGCGACGTGACTAATGCGCATGCGATGCGATGCACATAAGATACGATATCAAGCGATGCCATGCGAATGGATGCGACTCAATGCGCATGCGATGCGATGCACATGAGATGCGATATCAAGCGATGCAATGTGCAGGTGTCGCGACGTGACTCAATGCGCATGCGATGCGAAGCACATAAGATGCGATATCAAGCGATGTCATGCGCATGTGAAGTGATGTGACTCAAAAGCGCATGCGATGCGATGCACATAAGATGCGATATCAAGCGATGCCATGCGCATGTGATGCGAAGTGGCTCAATGCGCATGCGATGCGATGCACATAAGATGCGTAATCAAGTGATTACATGCGCATGTGACGCGCTGTAACTCAATGCTCAGGCGATGAGATGCCCATAAGATGCGATATCAAGCGATGCCATGCGCATGTGACGCGAAGTGAATCTATAAGCATGAGATGCGATGCACATAAGATGCCATATCAAGCGATGGCATGCGCATGTGACGCGACGTGACTCACTGCGCAAGCGATGCGATGCACAGAAGATGCGATATCAAGCGATGCCATGCGCATGTGACGCGACGTGACTAATGCGCATGCGATGCGATGCACATTAGATGCGATATCAAGCAATACAATGCGCATGTAACGCGACGTGACTCAATGCGCATGCGATGCGATGCACATAAGATGCGTAATCAAGCGATGCCATGCGCATGTGACGAGACGTGAATCTATAAGCATGAGATGCGATGCACATAAGATGCCGTATCAAGCGATGCCATGCGCATGTGACGCGACGTGACTCACTTCCCATGCGATGCGATGCACATAAGATGCGATATCAAGCGATGCCATGCGCATGTGAAGCGACGTGACAAATGCGCATTAGATGCGATGCACATAAGATGCGATATCAAGCGATGCCATACGAACGTGATGCGACCTGACTCATTGCGCATGCGAATTGATGCACATAATATGCGACATCAAGCGATGCCATGCGCATGTGGCGCGACCTGACTCATTGCGCATGCGAATTGATGCACATAATATGCGACATCAAGCGATGCCATGCGCATGTGGCGCGACGTAACTCAATGCGTATGCGATGCGATGCACATAAGATGCGATATCAAGCGATGCCATGCTCATATGACGCGATGTGACTCAATGCGCATGCGATGCGATGCACATAAGATGCGATATAAAGTGATGTCATGCGCAGGTGACGCGTTGTGACTCAATGCACATGCGATGCGATGCACATAAGATGCGATATCAAGTGATGCCATGCGCATGTGACGCGACGTGGCTCAATAAGCATGCGACGCGATGCTCATAAGATGCCATATCAAGCGATGCCATGCGCAGGTGACACGAAGTGACTCACTGCGCATGCGATGCGGTGCACATAAGATGCAATATCAAGCGATGCCATGCGCATGTAACGCGACGTGACTCAATGCACATGCGATGCGATGCACATAAGATGCGATATCAAGAGATGCCATGCGCATGTGACGCGACGTGACTCAATGCGCATGCGATGCACATAAGACGCGATGTCGAGCGATGCATGCGCATGTAACGCGACGTGACTCAATGCGCATCCGATGAGATGACTTTAAGATGCGATATCAAGCGATGCAGTGCGTATATGACGTTCTGCCACTCAATTCGCATGCGATGCACATAAGACGCGATGTCGAGCGATGCATGCGTATGTGACGCGACGTGACTCTTTGCGCATGCGATGCGATGCACATAAGATGCGATATCAAGCGATGAAATGCGCATGTGGGGTGATGTGACTCAAAAGCGCATGCGATGCGATATCAAGCAATGCCGTGCGCATGTGACGCGCCGTGACTCACTGCGCATGCGATGCGGTGCACATAGGATGCGATATCTAGCGATACAATGCGCATGTAACGCGACGTGACTCAATGCGCATGCGATGCGATGCACATAAGACGCGATATCAAGCGATGCCATGCGCATGTGACGCGACGTGACTGAATGCTCATGCGATGCACATAAGACGCGATGTCGCGCGATGCATGCGTATGTGACGCGATGTGACTCAAATCGCTGCGATGCGATGCACATAAGATGCGATATCAAGCGATCCCATGCAAATGTGACGTGATGTGACTCAATGCGCATGCGATGCGATGCACATAAGATGCGATGTCGAGCCATGTCATGCGCGTGTGATGCGATGTGGCTCAATGCGCATGCGATGCACATAAGATGCTTTTCGTGCGATGCATGCTTATGTGACGCGATGTAACTAGACGCGCTGCGATGCGATGCACATAAGATGCGATATCAAGCGATGCCATGCGTATATGACGCGATGTCACTCAATGCGCATGCGATGCGATGCACAAAAGATGCGATGTCGAGGGATGTCATGCGCATGTGGTGCGACGTGGCTCAATGCGCATGCAATGCGATGCACATAAGATGCGATATCAAGCGATGCCATGCACATTTGATGCGACGTGGCTCAATGCGCATGCGATGCGATGCACATAAGATGCGATATCAAGCGATGCCATGTGATGCGACGTGATTCAATGCGCATGCGATATGATGCACATAAGATGCCATATCAAGCGATGCCATGGGCATGTGACGCGACGTGACTCACTGCGCTTGCGATGCGGTGCACATAAGATGCAATATCAAGCAATATAATGCGCATGTAACGCGATGTGACTCAATGCGCATGCGATGCGATGCACATAAGATGCGATATCAAGCGATGCCATGCGCATGTGACGCGACGTGACTCAATGCTCATGCGATGCAAATAAGACGCGATGTCGAGCGATGCATGCGTATGTGACGCGATGTGACTCAATGCGCTGCGATGCGATGCACATAAGATGTGATATCAAGCGATGCCATGTGCATGTGATGGGACGTGGCTCAATGCGCATGCGATGCGATGCACATGAGATGCCATATGAAGCGATGCCATGCGCATGTGACGCTACGTGGCTCAATGAGCATGCGATGCGATGCACATAAGATGCGATATCAACCGATGCCATTTGCATGTGCCGCGACGTGACTCAATGCGCATGCGATGCGATTAACATAAGCAGCTATATCAAGCGATGCCGTGGAAATGTGACGCGATGTGACTCAATGCGCATGCGATGTGATGCACAAAAGATGCGACATCGAGCGATGTCATGCGCATGTTGTGCGACGTGACTCAATGCACATACGTTGCAATGAACATAAGACGCGATATCAGGCAATGCCATGCGCATGCGAGGCAACGTGACTCAATGCGCATGCGATGCGATGCACATAAGATGTGATATCAAGCGATGCCATGTGCATGTGATGGGACGTGGCTCAATGCACATGCGATGCGATGCACATGAGATGCCATATGAAGCGATGCCATGCGCATGTGACGCTACGTGGCTCAATGAGCATGCGATGCGATGCACATAAGATGCGATATCAACCGATGCCATTCGCATGTGCCGCGACGTGACTCAATGCGCATGCGATGCGATTAACATAAGCAGCTATATCAAGCGATGCCGTGGAAATGTGACGCGATGTGACTCAATGCGCATGCGATGTGATGCACATAAGATGCGATGTCGAGCGATGCCATGCGCGTGTGATGAGATGTGGCTCAAATCTGCATGCGATGCACATAAGATGCGTTGTCGTGCGATGCATGCTTATGTGACGCAATGTAACTAGACGCGCTGCGATGCGATGCACATAAGATGCGATATCAAGCGATGCCATGCGTATATGTAGCGATGTCACTCAATGCGCATGCGATGCGATGCACAAAAGATGCAATGTCGAGGGATGTCATGCGCATGTGGTGCGACGTGACTCAATGCACATGCGATGAGATGAACATAAGATGCGATATCAAGCAATGCCATACGCATGCGATGCGACGTGGCTCAATGCGCATGCGATGAGATGAACATAAGATGCGATATCAAGCGATGCCATGCACATGTGATGCGACGTGACTCAATGCGCATGCGATATGATGCACATAAGATGCGATATCAAGCGGTGCCATGCGCATGTGACGCGACGTGTCTCAATGCGCATGCGATGCACATAAGATGCGATGTCGACCGATGCATGCGTATGTGACGCGATGTGACATAATGCGCTGCGAAGCGATGCACATAAGATGCGATATCAAGCAATGCCATGTGAATGTGATGCGAAGTGACTCAATGCGCATGCGATGCGATGCACATAACATGCGATATCAAGTGATGCCATGCGCATGTGACGTGTTGTGACTCAATGCACATGCGATGCGATGCACATAAGATGCGATATCAAGCGATGCCATGGGCATGTGACGTGACGTGGCTCAATAAGCATGCGACGCGATGCTCATAAGATGCCATATCAAGCGATGCCATGCGCACGTGACGCGAAGTGCCTCAATGCGCATGCGATGTGATGCACAAAAGATGCGATATCAGGCAATGCCATGCGCATGTGACGCGACGTGTCTCAATGCGCACGCGATGCACATAAGATGCGATGTCGACCGATGCATGCGTATGTGACGCGATGTGACATAATGCCATGTGCATGTGTTGCGAAGTGGGTCCATGCGCATGCGATGCGATGCACATAAGATGCGATATCAAGCGATGCCATGCGCATGTCATGCGACGTGACTCAATGTGCATGCGATGCGATGCACATGAGATGCGATATAAAGCGATGCCATGCGCATGTGACGCGACGTGACTCAATGAGCATGCGATGTGATGCACATAAGATGCGATATCAAGAGATGCCATGCAAATGTGACGCGATGTGACTCAATGCGCATGCGATGCGATGCTCATCACATGCGATACCAAGCGATGCCATGCAAATGTGACGAGACATGACTCAATGCGCATGCGATACGATGCACATAAGATGCGGTAACAAGCGATGACATGCAAATGTGACCAGAAATGACTCAATGCGCATGCGATGCGATGCGCATAAGATTCGTTGTCTAGCGATGCCATGCGCATGTGATGCGATGTGACTCAATGCGCTTGCGATGCGATGCACATAAGATGCGATATCAAGCCATGCCATGTGCATGAGATGTGAGTGACTCAATGCGCATGCGATGCAATGCACATAAGATGCGATATCAAGTGATGCCATGCGCATGTGACGCCTTGTGACTGAATGCGCATGCGATTCGATGCACATAAGATGCGATATAAAGTGATGCCATGCGAATGCGACGCGACGTAACTGAATGCGCATGCGGTGCGATGCATATAAGATGCGATATCAAGCAATGCCATGCGCATGTGACGCGACGGTACTCAATGCGCATGCGATGCGACGCACATGAGATGCGATATCAAGCGACGCCATGGAAATGTAAGGAGACGTGACCCAATGCGCATGCGATGCGATGCACATAAGCTGCGTTGTCGAGCGATGCCATGCGCACGTGATGCGACGTGACTCCATGCGCATGCGATGCGATGCACATAAAATGCGATATCAAGCGATGCCATGCGCATGGGACGCGACGTGTCTCAATGCGCATGCGATGCGATGCATATATGATGCGATATCAAGCGATCCCATGCGCATGTCATGCGACGTGACTCAATGCGCATGCGATGCGATGCACATGAGATGCCATATCAAGCGATGCCATGCGCACGTGACGCGAAGTGCCTCAATGCGCATGCGATGTGATGCACAAAAGATGCGATATCAGGCAATGCCATGCGCATGTGACGCGATGTGGCTCAATGCGCATGCGATGCACATAAGATGCAATATCAAGCGATGCCATGCAAATGTGACGAGACATGACTCAAAAGCGCATGCGATGCGATGCACATAAGATGCGATGTCGAGCGATGCCATGCGCGTGTGATGCGATGTGGCTCAAATCTGCATGCGATGCACATAAGATGCGTTGTCGTGCGATGCATGCTTATGTGACGCGATGTAACTAGACGCGCTGCGATGCGATGCACATAAGATGCGATATCAAGCGATGCCATGCGTATATGACGCGATGTCACTCAATGCGCATGCGATGCGACGCACAAAAGATGCGATGTCGAGGGATGTCATGCGCATGTGGTGCGACGTGACTCAATGCACATGCGATGAGATGAACATAAGATGCGATATCAAGCAATGCCATGCGCATGCGATGTGACGTGGCTCAATGCGCATGCGATGCGATGCACATAAGATGCGATATCAAGCGATGCCATGCACATGTGATGCGACGTGGCTCAATGCGCATTGGATGGGATGCACATAAGATGCGATATCAAGCGATGCCATGCACATGTGATGCGACGTGACTCAATGCGGATGCGATATGATGCACATAAGATGCGATATCAAGCGGTGCCATGCGCATGTGACGCGACGTGTCTCAATGCCAATGCGATGCACATAAGATGCGATGTCGAGCGATGCATGCGTATGTGACGCGATGTGACATAATGCGCTGCGAAGCGATGCACATAAGATGCGATATAAAGCGATACCAAGCGCATATGACGCGATGTGACTCAATGCGCATGCGATGCGATGCACATAAGATGCGATATTAAGTGATGCCATGCGCATGTGACGTGTTGTGGCTCAATAAGCATGCGACGCGATGCTCATAAGATGCCATATCAAGCGATGCCATAGGCACGTGACGCGTAGTGACTCAATGCGCATGCGATGTGATGCACAAAAGATGCGATATCAGGCAATGCCATGCGAATGCGACGCGACGTGACTCAATGCGCATGCGATGCGATGCACATAACATGCGATGTCAAGCGATGCCATGCGCATGTCATGCGACGTGACTCAATGCGCATGCGATGCGATGCACATGAGATGCGATATCAAGCGATGCCATGCGCATGTGACGCGACGTGACTCAATGACCATGCGATGCGATGCACATAAGATCCGACATCAAGAGATGCCATGCGGATGTGACGCGATGTGACTCAATGCGCATGCGATGCGATGCACATAAGATGCGATATCAAGTGATGCCATGCGCATGTGACGTGTTGTGGCTCAATAAGCATGCGACGCGATGCTCATAAGATGCCATATCAAGCGATGCCATGCGCACGTGACGCGTAGTGACTCAATGCGCATGCGATGTGATGCACAAAAGATGCGATATCAGGCAATGCCATGCGAATGCGACGCGACGTGACTCAATGCGCATGCGATGCGATGCACATAAGATGCGATATCAAGCGATGCCATGCGCATGTCATGCGACGTGACTCAATGCGCATGCGATGCGATGCACATGAGATGCGATATCAAGCGATGCCATGCGCATGTGACGCGACGTGACTCAATGCGCATGCGATGCGATGCACATAAGATGCAATATCAAGCGATGCCATTCAAATGTGACGAGACATGTCTCAATGCGCATGCGATACGATGCACATAAGATGCGATATCAAGTGATGCCATACGAATGTGATGCGACGTAACTCAATGCGCATGCGCTGCGATGCACAGAAGATGCGGTAACAAGCGATGACATGCAAATGTGACCAGAAATGACTCAATGCGCATGCGATGCGATGCGCATAAGATTCGTTGTCTAGCGATGCCATGCGCATGTGATGCGAAGTGACTCAATGCGCTTGTGATGCGATGCACATAAGAAGCGATATCAAGCCATGCCATGTGCATGAGATGTGAAGTGACTCAATGCGCATGCGATGCAATGAACATAAGATGCAATATCAAGTGATGCCATGCGCATGTGACGCCTTGTGACTGAATGCGCATGCGATGCGATGCACATAAGATGCGATATCAAGTGATGCCATGCGCATGTGACGCGACGTGACTCAATAAGCATGCGATGCGATGCTCATAAGATGCGATATCAAGCGATGCCATGCGCATGTGACGCGACGGAACTCAATGCGCATGCGATGCGATGCACATAAGATGCGATATCAAGCGATGCCATGGAAATGTGAGGAGACGTGACTCAATGCGCATGCGATGCGACGCACGTATGATGCGTTGTCGTGCGATGCCATGCGAATGCGACGCGACGTAACTGAATGCGCATGCGGTGCGATGCATATAAGATGCGATATCAAGCGATGCCATGCACATGTGACGCGACGTGGCTCAATGCGCATGCGATGCGATGCACATAAAATGCGATATCAAGCGATGCCATGCGCATGGGACGCGACGTGACTCAATGCGCATGCGATGCGATGCATATATGATGCGATATCAAGCGATGCCATGCGCATGTAATGCGACGTGACTCAATGCGCATGCGATGCGATGCACATGTGATGCGATAGCAAGCGATGCCATGCGCATGTGACGCGACGTGTCTGAATGCGCATGCGGTGCGATGCACATAACATGCGATATCAAGCGGTGCCATGTGCATGTGACGCGATGTGACTCAATGCGCATGCGATGCGATGCACATAAGATGCGATGTCGAGCGATGTCATGCGCTGTGATGCGATGTGGCTCAATGCGCATGCGATACACATAAGATGCAATATCAAGCGATGCCATGCGAATGTGACGCGACGTGACTCAATCCGCATGCATTGCAATGCACATGAGATACGATATCAGGCGATGCCATGTGCATGTGTGGCGACGTGACTCAATGCGCATGCGATGCGAAGCACATAAGATGCGATTTCAAGCGATGCCATGCCCATGTGTCGTGATGTGACTCAAAAGCGCATGCGATGCGATGCACATAAGATGCGATATCAAGCAATGCCATGCGAATGTGACGCGACGTGACTCAATCCGCATGCATTGCAATGCACATGAGATGCGATATCAGGCGATGCCATGTGCATGTGTGGCGACGTGACTCAATGCGCATGCGAAGCGAAGCACATAAGATGCGATTTCAAGCGATGCCATGCCCATGTGACGCGATGTGAGTCAATGCGCATGCGATGCGATGCACATATGATGCGATGTCGAGCGATGCCATGCGCGTGTGATGCGACGTGGCTCAATGCGCATTGTATGCACATAAGATGCGATGTCGAGCGATGCATGCGTATGTGACGCGATGTAACTCAATGCGCTGCGATTCGATGCACATAAGATGCGATATCAAGCGATGCCATGCGTATATGACGCAATGTCAGTCAATGCGCATGCGATGCGATGCACAAAAATGCGATGTCGAGCGATGTCATGCGCATGTGATGCGACGTAACTCAATGCGCATGCAATGCGATGCACATAAGGTGCGAGATGAAGCGATGCCATGCGCATGTGCCGCGTTGTGAGTCAATGCGCGTGCGATGCGTTGCACATAAAATGCCATGTCGAGGGATGCCATGCGCATGCGATGCGATGTGACTCAATGCGCATGCGATGCACATAAGATGCGATATCAAGCTATGCCATGCGCATGAGACGCGACGTGGCTCAATGCGCATGCGACGCGATGCACATAAGATGCGATATCAAGCGATGCCATGCGCATGTGATGCGACGTGACTAATTGCGCATGCGATGCGATGCACATAAGATGCCATATCAAGAGATGCCATGCGCATCTGACGCGACGTGCCTCAATGCGCATGCGATGCGATGCACATAAGATGCGAAATCAAGCGATGGCATGCGCATGTGACGCGATGTGAGTCAATGCGCATGCGGTGCGATGCACATAAGGTTCGATATCAAGCGATGCCAAGCGCATGTGACGCGATGTGACTCAATGCGCATGCGGTGCACATAAGATGCGATATCAAGCATCGCCATGCGCATGTGACGCGATGTGAGTCAATGCGCATGCGGTGCGATGCACATAAGGTTCGATATCAAGCGATGCCAAGCGCATGTGACGCGATGTGACTCAATGCGCATGCGATACGACGCGCATTAGATGCGATATCAAGCGATGCCATGCGCATGTGACGCGACGTGGCTCAATGCGCATGCGATGCGATGCACATAAGATGCCATATCAAGAGATGCCATGCGCATCTGACGCGACGTGCCTCAATGCGCATGCGATGCGATGCACATAAGATGCGAAATCAAGCGATGGCATGCGCATGTGACGCGACGAGACTCATGCGCATGGGATTTACATAAGATGCGATATCAAGCGATGCCATGCGCATGTGACGCGACGTGACTCAATGCGCATGCGATGCGATGCACATAAGATGCGATATCAAGCGATGCCATGCGCATGTGACGGGACGTGAATCAATGTGAATGCGATGCGATGCACATAATATGCGATATCAAGCCATGCCATGCGCATGTGACGTGATGTGACTCAATCCGCATGCGATGCGATGCACATAAGATGCCATATCAAGAGATGCCATGCGCATCTGACGCGACGTGCCTCAATGCGCATGCGATGCGATGCACATAAGATGCGAAATCAAGCGATGCCATGCGCATGTGACGCGTTGTGAGTCAATGCGCATGCCATGCGATGCACATAAGATACGAGATGAAGCGATGCCATGCACATGTGTCGCGACGTGACTCAATGCGCATGCGATGCGATGCACATAAGATGCGATAACGAACGATGCCAAGCGCATGTGACGCGACGTGACTCAATGCGCAGGCGATGCGACGCGCATAAGATGCGATATCAAGGGATGCCATGCGCATGTGACGCGACGTGACTCAATGCGCATGCGATGCGATGCATATTAGATCCGATAACAAGCGATGCCAAGCGCATGTGATGCGACGCGCATCAGATGCGATATGAAGCGATGCCATGCGCATGCGACGCGACGTGACTCAATGCGCATGCGATGCGATGCACATAAGATGCGATATCAAGCGATGCCATGCGCATGTGACGCGACGTGAATCAATGTGAATGCAATGCGATGCACATAATATGCGATATCAAGCCATGCCATGTGCATGTGACGTGATGTGACTCAATCCGCATGCGATGCGATGAACATAAGATGCGATATCAAGCGATGCCATGCGCATGTGACGCGATGTGACTCAATGTGCCTGCGATGCGATGCACATAAAATGCGAAGTCGAGTGATGCCATGCGCATGTGATGCGATGTGGCTCAATACGCATGCGATGCGATGCACATAAGATGCGATATCAAGCGATGCCATGCGCATGTGGCGTGATGTGGCTCAATGCGCTGCGATGCGATGCACACATGATGCGATATCAAGCGATGCCATGCGCATGTGACGCGATGTGAGTCAATGCGCATGCCATGCGATGCACATAAGATACGAGATGAAGCGATGCCATGCGCATGTTCGCGACGTGACCCAATTAGCATGCGATTTACATAAGATGCGATATCAAGCGATGCCATGCACATCTGTCGCGACGTGACTCAATGCGCATGCGATGCAATGCACATAAGATGCGATGTCGAGCGATGCATGCGCATGTGACGCGATGTGACTAAATGCGCTGCGAAGCGATGCACATAATATGCGATATCGAGCGGTGTCATGCGCAATTGGTGCGACGAGACTCAATGCGCATGGGATGCGATGCACATTAGATGCGATATCAAGCGATACCATGCGAATGTTGACGTGATGTGACTGAATGCGCATGCGATGCACATAAGATGCGATATTAAGCGATGCCATGCGCATGTGACGCCACGTGAGTCAATGAAGTGCGATGCGATGCACATAAGATGCGATAACGAACGATGCCAAGCGCATGTGACGCGACGTGACTCAATGCGCAGGCGATGCGACGCGCATAAGATGCAATATCAAGAGATGCCATGCGCATGTGACGCGACGTGACTGAATGCGCATGGGATGCGATGCACATTAGATGCGATATCAAGCGATGCCATGCGAATGTTGACGTGATGTGACTGAATGCGCATGCGATGCACATAAGATGCGATATTAAGCGATGCCATGCGCATGTGACGCCACGTGACTCAATGGAATGCGATGCGATGCACATAAGATGCGATAACAATCGATGCCAAGCGCATGTGACGCGACGTGACTCAATGCGCTTGCGATGCGACGCGCATAAGATGCGATATCAAGGGATGCCATGCGCATGTGACGCGACGTGACTCAATGCGCATGCGATGCGATGTATATTAGATCCGATAACAAGCGATGCCAAGCGCATGTGACGCGACGTGACTCAATGCGCATGTGATGCGACGCGCATAAGATGCGATATGAAGCGATGCCATGCGCATCTGACACGACGTGACTCAATGAATTGCGATGCGATGCACATAAGATGCGATAACAAGCGATGCCAAGCGCATGTGACGCGACGTGACTCAATGCGCATGCGATGCGACGGGCATAAGATGCGATATCAAGCGATGGCATGCGCATGTGACGCGACGAGACTCAATGCGCCTGGGATTTATATAAGATGCGATATCAAGCGATGCCAAGCGCATGTGACGTGATGTGACAATGCGCATGCGAAGCGATGCACATAAGATGCGATATCAAGCAATGCCATGCGCATGTGACGCAATGTGAGTCATGGCGCATGCGGTGCGATGCACATAATATTCGATATCAAGCGATGCTAAGCGCATGTGACGTGATGTGACTCAATGCGCATGCGATGCGATGCACATAAGATGCGATATCAAGCTATGCCATGCGCATGTGATGCGACGTGACTCATTGCGCATGCGCTGCGATGCACATAAGACGCGATATCAAGCGATGGCATGCGCATGTGACGCGACAAGACTCAATGCGCATGCGATTTACATAAGATGCGATATCAAGCGATGCCATGCGCATTAGACGCGACGTGACTCAATGCGCATGCGATGAGATGCACATAAGATACGTTATCAAGAGATGCCATGCCAATGTGACGCGACGTGACTCAATGCGCATGCGATGCGACGCGCATAAGATGCGATATCAAGCGATGCCATGCGAATGTTGACGCGATGTGACTGAATGCGCATGCCGTGCAGATAAGTTGCGATATCTTGCGATGCCATGCGCATGTGACGCGACGTGGCTCAATGCGCATGCGATGCGATGCACATAAGATGCGATATCAAGCGATCCCATGCGCATGTGATGCGACGTGACTCATAGCATATGCGATGCGATGCACATAAGATGCGATATCAAGCGATGCCATGCGCATGTGACGCGACGTGACTCAGTGCGCATGCGATGCGACGCGCATAAGATGCGATATCAAGCGATGCCATGCGCATCTGTCGCGACGTGACTCAATGCGCATGCGATGCGATGCACATAAGATGCGATGTCGAGCGATGCATGCGCATGTGACGCGATGTGACTAAATGCGCTGCGATGCGATGCACATAATATGCGATATCGAGCGGTGCCATGCGCAATTGGTGCGACGAGACTCAATGCGCATGGGATGCGATGCACATTAGATGCGATATCAAGCGATGCCATGCGAATGTTGACGTGATGTGAATGAATGCGCATGCGATGCACATAAGATGCGATATTAAGCGATGCCATGCGCATGTGACGCCACGTGAGTCAATGAAATGCGATGCGATGCACATAAGATGCGATAACGAACGATGCCAAGCGCATGTGACGCGACGTGACTCAATGCGCAGGCGATGCGACGCGCATAACATGCGATATCAAGAGATGCCATGCGCATGTGACGCGACGTGACTGAATGCGCATGGGATGCGATGCACATTAGATGCGATATCAAGCGATGCCATGCGAATGTTGACGTGATGTGACTGAATGCGCATGCGATGCACATAAAATGCGATATTAAGCGATGCCATGCGCATGTGACGCGACGTGGCTCAATGCGCATGCGATGCGATGCACATAAGATGCGATATCAAGCGATGCCATGCGCATGTGACACGACGTGACTCAATGGAATGCGATGCGATGCACATAAGATGCGATAACAATCGATGCCAAGCGCATGTGACGCGACGTGACTCAATGCGCTTGCGATGCGACGCGCATAAGATGCGATATCAAGGGATGCCATGCGCATGTGACGCGACGTGACTCAATGCGCATGCGATGCGATGTATATTAGATCCGATAACAAGCGATGCCAAGCGCATGTGACGCGACGTGACTCAATGCGCATGTGATGCGACGCGCATAAGATGCGATATGAAGCGATGCCATGCGCATCTGACACGACGTGACTCAATGAATTGCGATGCGATGCACATAAGATGCGATAACAAGCGATGCCAAGCGCATGTGACGCGACGTGACTCAATGCGCATGCGATGCGACGGGCATAAGATGCGATATCAAGCGATGGCATGCGCATGTGACGCGACGAGACTCAATGCGCCTGGGATTTATATAAGATGCGATATCAAGCGATGCCAAGCGCATGTGACGTGATGTGACTCAATGCGCATGCGAAGCGATGCACATAAGATGCGATATCAAGCAATGCCATGCGCATGTGACGCGATGTGAGTCAATGCGCATGCGGTGCGATGCACATAAGATTCGATATCAAGCGATGCTAAGCGCATGTGACGTGATGTGACTCAATGCGCATGCGATGCGATGCACATAAGATGCGATATCAAGCTATGCCATGCGCATGTGATGCGACGTGACTCATTGCGCATGCGCTGCGATGCACATAAGATGCGATATCAAGCGATGGCATGCGCATGTGACGCGACAAGACTCAATGCGCATGCGATTTACATAAGATGCGATATCAAGCGATGCCATGCGCATTAGACGCGACGTGACTCAATGGGCATGCGATGAGATGCACATAAGATACGTTATCAAGAGATGCCATGCCAATGTGACGCGACGTGACTCAATGCGCCTGGGATTTATATAAGATGCGATATCATGCGATGCCAAGCGCATGTGACGTGATGTGACTCAATGCGCATGCGAAGCGATGCACATAAGATGCGATATCAAGCAATGCCATGCGCATGTGACGCGATGTGAGTCAATGCGCATGCGGTGCGATGCACATAAGATGCGATATCAAGCGATGGCATGCGCATGTGACGCGACAAGACTCAATGCGCATGCGATTTACATAAGATGCGATATCAAGCGATGCCATGCGCATTAGACGCGACGTGACTCAATGCGCATGCGATGAGATGCACATAAGATACGTTATCAAGAGATGCCATGCCAATGTGACGCGACGTGACTCAATGCGCATGCGATGCGACGCGCATAAGATGCGATATCAAGCGATGCCATGCGAATGTTGACGCGATGTGTCTGAATGCGCATGCGATGCAGGTAAGTTGCGATATCTTGCGATGCCATGAGCATGTGACGCGACGTGGCTCAATGCGCATGCGATGCGATGCACATAAGATGCGATATCAAGCGATCCCATGCGCATGTGATGCGAGGTGACTCATAGCATATGCGATGCGATGCACATAAGTTGCGATATCAAGCGATGCCATGCGCATGTGACGCGACGTGACTCAATGCGCATGCGATGCGACGCGCATAAGATGCGATATCAAGCGATGCCATGCGCATGTGACGCGATGTGACTCAATGCGCCTGCGATGAGATGCACATAAGATGCGATGTCGAGCGATGCCATGCGCATGTGATGCGATGTGAATAAATGCGCATTCGATGCACGTAAAATGCGATGTCGAGCAATGCATGCGCATGTGACGCGATGGGACTCAATGCGCATGGGATGCGATGCACATAAGATGCGATATCAAGCGATGCCATGCGCATGTGACGCGATGTGAGTCAATGCGCATGCCAATCGATGCACATAAGATGCGATAACAAGCGATGCCATGCGCATGTGATGCGAGTGACTCATTGCGCATGCGCTGCGATGCACATGAGATGTGATATGAAGCGATGGCATGCGCATGTGACGCGACGAGACTCAATGCGCAGGCGCTGCGATGCACATGAGATGCGATATGAAGCGCTGGCATGCGCATGTGACGCGACGAGACTCAATGCGCATGGGATTTACATAAGATGCGATACAGGCGATGCCATGCGCAATAGACGCGACGCGACTCAATGCGCATGTGGTGAGATGCACATAAGATACGTTATCAAGCGACGCCATGCGCATGTGACGCGACGTGACCCAATGCGCATGCGATTTACATAAGATGCGATATCAAGCGATGCCACGCACATGTGACACGAGGTGGCTCAATGCCCATGCGATGCGATGCACATAAGATGCGAGATGAAGCGATGCCATGCGCATGTGACGCGACGTGACCCAATGCGCATGCGATTTACATAAGATGCGATATCAAGCGATGCCATGCACATGTGACGCGACGCGACTCAATGCGCATGCCATACGTCGCACATAAGATGCGATGTCGACCGATGCATGGGCATGTGACGCGATGTGACTCAATGCGCTGCGATGGGATGCACATAATATTTGATATCGAACGGTGTCATGCGCAATTGGTGCGACGTGACTCAATGCGCATGTGATGAGATGCACATTAGATGCGTTATCAAGCGATGCCATGCGCATGTGAAGCGACGTGAATCAATGGAATGCGATGCGATGCACATAAGATGCGATAACAAGCGATGCCAAGCGCATGTGACGCGACGTGACTCAATGCGCATGCGATGCGACGCGCATTAGTTGCGATATCAAGAGATGCCATGCGCATGTGACGCGACACGACTAAATGCGCATGCGATGTGATGCACATAAGATGCGATATCAAGCGATGCCATGCGCATGTTGACGCGATGTGACTGAATGTTCATTTGATGCGATGCTGATGAGATGCGATAACAAGCGATGCCATGCGCATTGGACGCGACGTGACGCAATGCGCATGCGATGCGATTCACATAAGATGCGATATCAAGGGATGCCATGTGCATGTGACGCGACGTGACTCAATGCGTATACGATGCGATGCACATAAGATGCGATTACAAGCGATACCATGCGCATGTGCCGCGATGTGAGTCAATGCGCGTGCGTTGCGATGCACATAAGATGCGACGTCGAGCGATGCCATGCTAATGTGATGCCATGTGGCTGAATGCGCATGCGATGCACATAAGATGCGCTATCAAGCGATGCCATGCGCATGTGACGCGATGTGGCTCAATGCGCATGCGATGCGATGGACATAAGATATGATATCAAGCGATGTTATGCGCATGTGATGCGACGTGACTCAATGCGCATGCGTTGCGATGCACATGAGATGCGTTATCAAGCGATGGCATGCGCATGTGACGCGACGTGAGTCAATGCGCATGCGATTTATATGAGATGCGATATCTAGCGATGCCATGCGCATGTGCCGCGATGTGACTGAATGTGCATGCGATGCGTTGCACATAAGATGCGATATCAAGCGATGCCATGCGTATGTGACACGAGGTGACTCAATGCGCATGCCACATGCCATACGCCCAATCAACTTTGGTCCACTTTTGTGTTTGACCTCCCACCTATTACCTCCCTGTACACAGTCTGACGGATAACCTACGCGCGGGTTGGAGGATGGGGTGACGCATGGGGTGACTGGGTAATCGCGTAAGTCCCAGCCCCTGGTTATCATGTAGGATCTGTGTGCGTATCCGCTGATAAAGGTCAGTCCCGGGGAGGGGCCATTGCATGAGCTGATGCACTCCTGAAGGCGATTGGGTCCCTCTGTCTATACATTGGGAGGTGAGACCCTAGGGTGAGCAAGGTCCAGGCCAGGACTCTCACCTAAGCCGGGGTGGCGCCCAGGAAGTGAGCATGCCATCGGAGACATCTGCAATGGTGGAGGATGACATCGCCAAGAGTTCACAAAAAACTCACAACAAAAAAATTTTTAAAGTTTGTGTAAAGGAAGTAGCTGAGTCGAGTGGTCCTCGCTACTTAGTTATATCTCGAACTGAGGGAGAAAAGAAATTTTTATCGGTGAGCCCATTTACCATTCAAAAGGGTTTGGATAACATTGCTGGTCCAGTAAAGTCATGCACTAGATCTCACAATGGCACGCTCCTGGTTAAAGCACATTCAGCTACCCAGGCAGCTAAGATACTGAAAGCGAACATGCTAGCAAGTTATCCTGTACGTGTCGAGATGCGCAGAACCTTGAACTCCTCGCGCGGTGTGATAAACACCCGTGCATTGGAAGGATTATCCAATGAGGAGATTCAAGAGAATCTGACGGAGCAAGGCGTCATACACGTTTACCGGGTTCAACGTAAAGAAGGTGGTGAGTTAAAGCCAACTAATACCCTGTTCCTGACCTTTCATCGGGTAGATCTCCCGCAAAGGATTAAGGAAGGGTATGAATCCATCAAAGTTAGGCCGTTCATCCCGAACCCACTCAGGTGTTTCAAGTGCCAGCGCTTTGGACATACAAATGAGCTTTGTAAGGGACTAGCTACATGCCCTCAATGTGGAGATGAATCCCACGATGGTGCATGTACTACAGCTCCTTCATGTGTGAACTGCAGAGGTGAACATCCATCTAGTTCCCGAGACTGCCCCCGCTTTGTAGAGGAAAGAGCGATCCAAGAGATACGGGTTAAAGAGAAGGTGCCCTTCTCAGAAGCCCGGAAGCTCTTGCGTCTACGCCAACCCTCTGTTCCCAGATCCGGAA
This sequence comes from Tenodera sinensis, assembly GCA_030765045.1. Lineage (NCBI taxonomy): Eukaryota > Metazoa > Arthropoda > Insecta > Mantodea > Mantidae > Tenodera > Tenodera sinensis. Next base: position 48,222,070 of record CM060973.1, read on the forward strand.
CCTATAGCTCAGTTGCAGCTAAAGCGGTAGCGAGCAGAGAGATCGCAACTCAGACCAGCGATTTCAATGGGGCAACAATTTCCGAAAAAACACTTGTTGCCCGTAGCTCTATACCAAAGCCTTCAACATCAGCGCGCACATCTGTATCAACGTGTACAAAATCTGTTGGTGAAAAAAATTCAACTGTTCGATCACCAACGAAAATGCCAAACTCGACACAGAAGACTAGCAAACCTATTATTTACAATGCCTCGCCGATAAAGTTTAAAAAGAACTACACAAAAAACGATTTCCTCAAGGAAGATAAGGCTCATCCCAGTACATCAAAGGGATATAAGAGTCCAAGATCCAAGATCGATATCAAGCGATCCCATGCGCATGTGATGTGACGTGACTCAATGCGCATGCGATGCGATGCACATAATATGCGATATCAAGCGATGCCATGCAAATGTGACGAGACATGACTCAATGCGCTTGCGATGCGATGCACATAAGATGCGTTGTCGAGCGATGCCATGCGCATGTCATGGGATGTGACTCAATGCGCATGCGATGCGATGCACATAAGATGCCAGATCAAGCGATGCCATTCGCATGTGATGCGAAGTGACTCAATGCGCATACGATGCGATGCACATAGGATGCGATATCAACTGATGCGATGCGCGTGTGACGCGATGTGACTCAATGCGCCTGCGGTGCGATGCACATAAGATGCGATATCAAGCGATGCCATGCGCATGTGACGCGACGTGACTGAATAAGCATGCAATGCGATGCACATAAAATGCGATTTCAAGCGATGCCATGCACATGTGACGCGACGTGACTCAATGCGCATTCGATGCGATGCACATAAGATGCGATATCAAGAGATGCCATACGCATGTGACGCGACGTGACTCAATGCGCATGCGATGCGATGCACATAAAATTCGATATCAAGAGATGCCATGCGCATGTGACGCGATGTGAGTCAATGCGCATGCGATGCGATGCACATAAGATGCGAAAACAAGCGATGGCATGCGCATGTGACGCGAGGTGACTCAATGCGCATGCGATGCGATAAACATATGATGGGATATCAAGCGATGCCATGTGCATGTGACGCGACGTGACTCAATGCGCATGCAACGCGATGCACATAAGATGCGATATCAAGAGATGCCATGCGCATGTGACGCGACGTGACTCAATAAGCATGTGATGGGATGCACATAAGATGCGATATCAAGCGACGCCATGCGCATGTGTCGCGACGTGTGTCAATGCACAAGCGATGCGATGCGCATAAGATGCGATATCAAGCGATTCCATGCGTATGTGATGCGACGTGACTCAATGCGCATGCGATGCGATGCACATAAGATGCGATATCAACTGATGCCATGCGCATGTGCCGCGATGTGACTCAATGCGCATGCGATGCGATGCATATAAGATGCGATATCAAGCGATGCCATGCGCATGTGACGCGACGTGACTCATTAAGCAAGTGATGCGCTGCACATAAAATGCGATATCAAGCGATTCCATGCGCATGTGACGCGACGTGACTCAATACGCATGCGATACGATGCACATCAGATGCGATATCACGCGGTGCCATGCGCATGTCATGCGACGTGACTCAATGCGCATGCGAAGCGATGCACATGAGATGCGATATCAAGCGATGCCATGTGCATGTGACGCGACTTGACTCAATGCGCATGCGATGCGATGCACATAAGATGCGATATCAAGCGATGCCATGCGCATGTGAAGCGATGTGACTCAATGCGCATGCGATGCACATAAGATGAGATGCCGAGTGAGGCATGCGTATGTTACTCAATGCGCTGCGATGCGATGCACATAAAATGCGATATCAGGCGATGCCATGTGCATATGACGCGATGTCACTCAATGCGCATGCGATGCGATGCACAAAAGATGCGATATCGAGCGATGTCATGCGCATGTGGTGTGACGTAACTCAATGCGCATACGGTGCAATGCACATTAGATGCGATATCAAGCGATGCCCTGCGCATGTGACGTGACGTGTCTCAATGCGCATGCGATGCGATGCACACAAGATGCGATATCAAGCGATGCCATGCAAATGTGTCGTGACTCAATGCGCATGCGATGCGATGCACATAAGATGCGTTGTCGAGCGATGCCATGCGCATGTGATGTGATGTGACTCAATGCGCATGCGATGCGATGGACATAAGATGCGATATCAAGCGATGCCATGCGCATGTGATGTGACGTGACTCAATGCGCATGCGATGCGATGCACATAATATGCGATATCAAGCGATGCCATGCAAATGTGACGAGACATGACTCAATGCGCTTGCGATGCGATGCACATAAGATGCGTTGTCGAGTGATGCCATGCGCATGTCATGGGATGTGACTCAATGCGCATGCGATGCGATGCACATAAGATGCGTTGTCGAGCGATGCCATGTGCATGTGATGTGATGTGACTCAATGCGCATGCGATGCGATGGACATAAGATGCGATATCAAGCGATGCCATGCGCATGTGATGTGACGTGACTCAATGCGCATGCGATGTGATGCACATAATATGCGATATCAAGCGATGCCATGCAAATGTGACGAGACATGACTCAATGCGCTTGCGATGCGATGCACATAAGATGCGTTGTCGAGCGATGCCATGCGCATGTCATGGGATGTGACTCAATGCGCATGCGATGCGATGCACATAAAATGCGATATCAAGCGATTCCATGCGAATGTGACGCGACGTGACTGAATGCGCATGCGATGCGATGCACATGAGATGCGATATCAACTGATGCCATGCGCATGTGACGCGATGTGACTCAATGCTCTTGCGATGCGATGCACATAAGATGCGATATCAAGCGATGCCATGCGCATGTGACGCGACGTGACTCAATAAGCATGCGATGCGATGCACATAAAATGCGATATCTAGCGATTCCATTCGCATGTGACGGGACGTGACTCAATGCGCATGCGATGCGATGCACATAAGATGCGATATCACGCGATGCCATGCGTATGTGATGCGACGTGACTCAATGCGCATGCGATGCGATGCACATGAGATGCGATATCAAGCGATGCCATGTGCATGTGACGCGACGATACTCAATGCGCATGCAACGCGATGCACATAAGATTCGATATCAAGCGATGCCATGCGCATGTGACGTGATGTGATTCAAAAGCGCATGCGATGCGATGCGCATAAGATGCGATTTCGAGCGATGCCATGCGCATGTGGTGCTACGTGACTCAATGCACATGCGATGCGATGCACACAAGATGCGATATCAAGCCATGCCATGCGCATGTGACGCGACGTGACTCAATAAGCATGCGATGCGCTGCACATAAAATGCGATATCAAGCGATGCCATGTGCATATGACCCGATGTCACTCAATGCGCATGCGATGCGATGCACAAAAGATGCGATATCGAGCGATGTCATGCGCATGTGGGCCGACGTGACTCAATGCGCATGCGATGCGATGCACATGAGAGGCGATAGCAAGCGATGCCATGCGCATGTGACGCGACGTAACTGAATGCGCATACGGTGCGATGCACATAAGATGCGATATCAAGCGATTCCATGCGCATGTGACGCGACGTGACTCAATGCGCATGCGATGTGATGCACATAAGATGCGATACACGCGATGCCATGCGTATGTGATGCGACGTACTCAATTCGCAGGCTATGCGATGCACATAAGATTTTTTTTTTAATGATTTATTGATCGATCAGCGCATGTGCGCTCTAGACCATTGTTGAAATACACATAACAATAAATAAAATATAATAAGTAACATTGAAATGAGGTAAACCTCATTGGGCGCCTCACTGACAGTATGAGTTGAAATTAAATCAGATCTTGCTGTGATAACTGGTCCAGTGGTAGACGACTCTTGATGTGTGTTGGAAAGTTGCATTGTGTGCCAAGAGAGTAGTGAATAGATCCAGGAACGTTCATTAGATTGTTGTAAAACTGTTCGGCTTGTGAAGAAATTGACTGTTGAATGGTACTGATTTCAGTTTCTCTGTGTAGTTGATTGTTTCTGACAAACCATGGCGCATTAGTTGAGATACGTAAGATTTTGTTTTGAAACGTTTGGATGCGTTTAATTTCTGTAGCACTGGCTCCTCCGCAAATTGGACAGGCATATAGTAAAAGCGGCCTTAAAAGAGTTGTGTAGAGTAGTATGCAGTTTTTTAACTTAAGCGAAGATTTTTTGTTGAGAAGTGGATAAGGTTTTGTCAGTCTTATTTGGGCAAGTTTGAGTTTGTTACTTATATGTGGCTTCCACGTGAGTTTTCTATCAAACAGTACACCAAGGTATTTCACCGTTTCTCTGTCACTTTTCCAGGGTATAGAATTTGTTGCTATCGTTACTGATGGTGGATATTCCGGTCTGCATAATGTAAACACCATTGCTTCACATTTGTCATGGTTGAGAGAAATGCGCCAGTTGTCAAGCCAGGGTATGATTAAGTTTAAGGCCTCTTGAAGGCGATTTCTAGCGGTGTGTAAATTACGATGGGTTGCATAGATGGCAGTATCATCGGAATACATTGCTATTTGAGCTGTGGGCGTTGTAGGTATGTCAGAAGTGAACAAGTTGAACAGAATTGGACCCAATATTGAACCTTGTGGAACACCTGCTGTTACAGGTCTGGTAGAAGAATGACTGTTACCTATTCGAACTGAAAAGGTACGGTATGATAGAAAGGAAGATATTATTTTGTAGAGGTAGTCTGGAGTGCCATAGAGAAACAGTTTGTATAGTAGACCCTGATGCCAAACTTTGTCAAATGCCTGAGTGAAGTCAAGGAATGCGACAACAGTATGTTCTTTCTTCTCGAAGCCTTGTGCTATTTGCTCTGTAATTCGGAGAATTTGATGAGTAGTTGAATGTTTGCGACGGAAACCAAATTGAAAAGCAGGTAATAGTGACACTTGTTCTAGAAATTTTCCTAAGCGTTTCAGTATAATCTTTTCATACACCTTGGACAGAGTTGGCAGCAGACTTATTGGACGATAATTTGTTGGATTGGAAGGGCATTTTCCAGGTTTATGAATAACAATAACTATGGCGTGTTTCCAGATTCTTGGGAAATAACCCATTCGCATAAAACTATTGAACAACGAAGCTAGGATAGCAAGTGCTTTGCGACTCAAATGTTTTAATACAAAGTTTGGTATTAGATCATGCCCAGGCGATTTTCTTGCGGGAAGTTGCTGGATGATAAAAAGAATTTCTTTGGGTGAAGTGAAGTTAATGGGTAGTGGTACTGTGGCGTAAGAACCAGTAAACTGTTCAATTTCGTGGTTGAATTCTACGTTGCTTCCTGGATTAGATCTAAACGAATTTTGTAGAGTATCTGCAAATAGTTCGCTTTTCTCACAGTCGGAGATGTAGTGTTTTCCATCTTGTTCTAGGGGCGGAATAATCGTCGGCTCTTTTAGTACTCTTTTAGTCTCTTTCCACAATGATGAGTCTTCCGGTGAGATACTGGAGAGATGCCGTTGGTAAGTTGAATACCGATATTCATCCATTCGTTTCTTCACTTCTCTTGTGAGTTGGTTCAAGCGACGAAGTTGCCAAGTTTCTCTGTGCTTTTGCCAAAGTCGACGAGTTTTGTGCTTTTCTTTCAGAAGGTTTCTGATGCTTGGGGGCAAAGATTCCTGGTAAGATTTTCTGTGTTGATGTCTCGCTGGAGCTGTGGCTTTGTCTATAGAGGAAGTTACGGATTTTGTGAAGCTGAGAATTGCTGCATCGGCATCACCGGGGGTTCTCAAATTCTGTGTAATTCTTAACTGGTCATCCATTACGTGCTGAAAAGTCTCCCAGTTTGTGAAACCTTTGTTGAGTTTCTTTGTGTGTTGCGGTTGTAGAATCGGAATGTCATCGAACGAGATTAAGACTGGGCAGTGATCTGAGACCATTTCAGGCAGAACAGCCATAGTGGGAGTGCTTGATATATTTTTGTAGAGTGCGATGTCTAATATATCTGGTGTTACATTTGGTCTATAGAATGTGGAGTCTGACGGAGCTGCAATGTTAACTGCGTTGTGATCGGCTGCAGTTAATAAACGTCTTCCATTTGGAGTTGTTACACGGCATCCCCATGTTTGATGCTTGCTATTTAGATCTCCTGCTAGGAATGTCGGTGCTGTGTCAGAAAATAACGTGTTAATATCCTGGTCATTTAGATTGGGTCCTGGCGGTTTGTATGCAGAAATTATTGTAGTTTTAGAAGAATTGCGTGTGAATATTTGAATTGCGCAGGCTTCGCTGCTGGTTAATTGAGGTAGTGAAACTGAGTGGTGAGGTATGTCTTTTCGAATAATTATAGCCACTCCACCTGAAGCGACTGGAGCATTGCGATCGCATCTATACACTGCGTAGCCAGGTATAGAAAACTTTTCTTTGTGTAATAAATGCGTTTCTGTGATGCAAGCTGCTGCAACATTGTGTCTGGAGATGAATTCCAAGAAGGCTTCTCGCTTTGCTTTCACTCCATTGGCGTTCCAATTTAGTATGGTTAGTTGTGAGAATGTTTCTTGGTTTTTAGTGGCCATTAGCAAACAAACTTGTGAAGAGCTTTAGCAAAAAGGACTCTATTGATGGCAGGAATGGTGTGAGGAAATTAATGGCTAGCTGAACCACCCTTGCATCGGCTTTCTTTTTCAAATCTAGGTAATAACGGCAACCTTTGAAATTTGCCGGATGTGCTTCTCCACAATTCACGCAGGAGGGCTGAGTGTCTTTGTTTTTGTGCATTCAGAAAGGTGGTGATTTGAGGGGCATTTCACAGATCGAGGTGTGAGTCGACAGAAGTTCTTAGTATGCCCGTAGCGTTGGCATCGTGTGCATTGTGGGATATTCGCGGGCTTCTTGCGGTACTCGCCTTTAATTATGGCATGGTAAATATGTTTGACTTCGAAGATCTTCTTACCCTGCTCATTATTTTCTAATTCTACGGCACACAGTGGCATAGGTTGTCCATCTTTATAGAAAAGCCTGGTAACTTTTACTACTGGTAAGTTCAGAGAGGTTAGTTCTGTAACGATATCGTCATCTGTAAGAGAGTAGGGAACATTTCTTAAAATAACTTCAAGTCTTTTGGAGTTTGGGTCACGGAAGGTGTGAAAAGGAAGCTTCGATTCTTCCAGGAATCTTGTTACAGCGCGGAAGTAATTTACTGAAGTTGTATTTATTTTAAGAACTTTGCATTGTTGCTGTGTTGTGTACTTATCTTTTACAATAGAAGCTATATCTTGGATAATCTGCTGGTAATTATTGACTTCATGAATAAAAATTGGTGGGATTCTGAGTTTAGGAGTTGTAGAGAGATTTTCTTCAGAAGTTGTATCATTCTCTTCCTGCATGCTTTCCAAAGGGGAAAATTTGTTGGGAACGGAGGTTAAGTCGACTATATATTTGGTATTTACAGCTGATACTGAAGCTGTGTACTTCTTGTTGGGTGTAATGAAGAAACCATTTGAATTGCAACCGTTGCCTTGGTTAGTTTCTACAAGCGGGCGTTTATGGACCAACTTAGGTGGTTGTAAGATTGTTCGCGATGTAGTAGCTTTGTCAGGAAAACTCATAGAATGTGAACTTGAGAAGCGTTGCTCTTGTTGACTAGATTGCATTATGTTGGTAACGCAACAAAACACTGACTGGAAACAACTGACGGTTTGCTTCTCTAACAAAACAAAAAGTCTTGCAGAGGGCTAGCCGTGCAATACTGAAATTACTTTCATTAACGTGTTATATACATGCACATAAGATGCGATATCAAGAGATGCCATGGAAATGTGACGAGACATGACTCAATGCGCATGCGATGCGATGCACATAAGATGCGTTGTCGAACGTTGGCATGCGCATGTGATGCGAGGTGACTCAATGCGCATGTGATGCGATGCACATAAGATGCGATATCAAGCGATGCCATGCGCATGTGATGCGACGTAACTCAATGCGCATGTGATGCGATGCACATAATATGCGATATCCAGCGATGCCATGCGCATATGACGCAACGTGACTCAATGCGCATGCGATGCGATGCACATAAGATGCGATATCAAGCGATGCCATGCGCATGTGACGCGACGTGACTCAATGCGCATGCGATGTACATAAGATGCGATATCACGCGATGCCATGCGTATGTCATGCGACGTGACTCAATGCGCCTGAAATGCGATGCACATGAGATGCGATCTCAAGCGATGCCATGCGCATGTGGTGCTACGTGACTCAATGCACATGCGATTCGATGGACATAAGATGCGATATCAAGAAATACTATGCGAATGCGACGCGACGTGACTCAATGCGCATGCGGTGCGATGCACACAAGATGCGATATCAAGCGATGCCATGCGCATGTGACGCGACGTGACTCAATGCGTATGCGATGCGATGCACATAAGATGCGATATCAAGCGATGCCATGGAAATGTGACGAGATATGACTCAATGCGCATGCGATGCGATGCACATAAGATGCGTTGTCGAGCGATGCCATGCGTATGTGGTGGGATGTGACTCAATGCGCATGCGATGCGATGCACATAGGTTGCGATATCAAGCGATACCATACGCATGTGATGCGACGTAACAAAATGCGCATGCGATGCGATGGACATAATATGCGATATCAAGCGATGCCATGCGCATGTGACGAGACGTGACTCAAAGCGCATGCGATGCGATGCACATAAGATGAAATAATCAACTGATGCCATGCGCAGGTGACACGATGTGACTCAATGCGCATGCAATGCGATGCACATAAGATGCGATATCAAGCCATGCCATGCGCATGTGACGCGACGTGACTCAATAAGCATGCGATGCGCTGCACATAAATCATGCAAATGTGACGAGACATGACTCAATGCGCATGCGATGCGATCCACATAAGATGCGATATCAACTGATGCCATGCGCATGTGACGAGATGTGGCTCAATGCGCATGCGATGCGATGCACATAAGATGCGATATCAAGTGATGCCATGCGCATGTCATGGGTTGTGACTCAATGCGAATGCGATGCAATGCACATAAGATGCCATATCAAGCGATACCATTCGCATGTGATGCGAAGTGACTGAATGCGCATGCGATGCGATGCTCATAAGATGCGATATCAACTGATGCCATGCGCATGTGACGCGATGTGACTCAATGCGCATGCGATGCGATGCACATTAGATGCGATATCAAGCGATGCCATGCGCATGTGACGCGACGTGTCTGAATAAGCATGCGATGCGATGCACATAAAATGCGATATCAAGCGATTCCATGCGAATGTGACGCGACGTGACTCAATGCGCATGCGATGCGATGCACATGAGATGCGATATCAACTGATGCCATGCGCATGTGATGCGAAGTGGCTCAATGCGCATGCGATGCGATGCACATAAGATGCGATATCAACTGATGCCATGCGGCTGTGACGCGATGTGACTCAATGCGCATGCGATGCGATGCACATAAGATGCGATATCAAGCGATGCCATGCGCATGTGACGTGACGTGACTCAATAAGCATGCGATGCGCTGCACATAAATCCTGCAAATGTGACGAGACATGACTCAATGCGCATGCGATGCGATCCACATAAGATGCGATATCAACTGATGCCATGCGCATGTGACGCGATGTGACTCAATGCGTATGCGATGCGATGCACATCAGATGCGATATCAAGCGATGCCATGCGCATGTGACGCAACGTGACTCAATAAGCATGCGATGCGATGCACATAAGTAGAGTAAATATAGGGGTTTAAAATCACTCAAAGGGATGCCGCTAATTGTTTAATTGGCTAACAATGGGGGTTAATTGGATTACACGTGTTTTCACACCTCTAAGCCACGCCCATCTGGCATGCGACAGCCAGTGACGTCACAGTCGAGCCCCTTAAACATGACGTCACAACCAGGACAATATTTTAAAACCACTCAAGCCACGCCCACCTGGCACGCGACCATGAATGACGTCAGAACCACGCCCATCTGGCACGCGACAGCCATTGACGTCACAGTCGAGCCCCTTAAACATGACGTCACAACCAGGACAATATTTTAAAGACACTCAAAGGGATGCCGCTATGCTCCTTTAAACCCACTCAAAGGGATGCCGCCAATCAATTAACAAATGCGCTAATTAGATATTAATTAGCGGCATTGTTATCCACTGTGTATGTGTTTGTGTCTGTGTGTATGTGTATGTGTATGTGTGTGGCGTGAAAGTGTGTGTGTCTGTGTGTGTATGTGTCTCTGTGTGTATGTGTGTAAGTGTGTGTGTGCGGCGTGAAAGTATTAAAATGATAAACATTTACCTTGTTTAAACTTTAAAAAAATGTGGGGAAATGCATGTTAACGTTGAACTAGCAAATAAAAAAACGAAGCAAGTTAATCTTGACTCACGTAGTTTCCTGATTATATACATTTAAATACAAACTTAATCTTGAATGCGTAGTCGTTTATAAGGTGGGTTCAGTTGAGAGGAATGTGTTTGTTACTTAAAAGATACATAACAACGGTTTCGCTTCTTAATTCGATGTTGGATTTGTCTCAGAGTACGTAAAAATGGAGAAAAATCATAAAAAAGAATGAAAATTTGGCTGCTAATATATAATTTACCGTCATAAAAGTATAAAAAATCTGTAGAATGTACGTTTTAGTACTGATTGAAGCCGCTATTAGGCGCTGCAAGCATGATCTTGAATTATGTAGTTCCCTGAGAGATGCATAGAATGTATGTTTTAGTACTGATTGAAGCCGCTATAAGGCGCTGCAAGCGTGATCGATTTGACAATCGAAACATTCGCAGGAAAAACCGACTGCTTGGATTTACCCTGTCCTCTACACCTCTATGTGAAATCATTAACAAGTCTTGACTTGTAATCTCTCCCTCTCCACCACTATGTGACGGTATTAACAAGTCTTGACTTGAAATGTCTGAACTACTATTTCTTGGACATTTAATAAAAAGGTCCTACGCCGAGGGTGATAGGCAACTTCTCCGACATGACTGTTTTGAGGGGGTGTATAATATATACGGGGTTATTGTAATGTAGACCGCAGAAAATTCGCTAATTATGATTTGAACTCGTTTCAACGTGTATAGGCATTTTGACAAATGAAACATTGGCTATCTTTAGGCAAGTTTTCCCAAAATCAATATAATGGTCCTCTGTCTTCGCCCTCAGGAAAAAACAACCTTTCTTTTGACAGTGACAAGGTAATAAACTTTGTCAGGGAAGGAAGAAAGCATCTTACTAATGGTGCAATCCGATAACATCTTTAGGGTCTTTCCGAAACACGAAAGAATAAGAATTGTAATTTTTCCTGTTTAAACATGGAGATTGGGAGAAACCCTTTTTAAATGATCAATGTGTCCAGGTGCCTAGCTGAATACATTGTTAATAAGGGTCACTCGAAGGGGACAATGTGTTTACATCTCAGAGGATCTTTATCTATCTATATAACAAAACCCCTTTGTCTAAGTCTTTGCTGCAGACCTTTTAAATGTTAAGTATATTTTTGATGCAGCTTTTTCCCTATAGACTCATGTTTTGACAAGGAAAAAATCCCACAAATGATTTTGCATGAACGAACAAGTTTCGTTTATAGCTTAAAGGCATATCCTCCCCTCCGTTCCGATATAAGGAAACAATATATCCTTTTTCAGCTAAAAGCATCTTACTAATGGTGCAACCCGATAACATCTTTAGGGTTTTTCAGAAACACGAAAGAATGAGTATTTGTAATTTTTCCTGTTTAAACATGTAGATATTGAAAAACCCTTTTTAGATGATCAATGTGTCCAGGTGCCTAGCTGAATACATTGTTAATAAGGGTCACTCGAAGGGGACAATGTGTTTACATCTCAGAGGATCTTTATCTATCTATATAACAAAACCCCTTTGTCTAAGTCTTTGCTGCAGACCTTTTAAATGTTAAATATATTTTTGATGCAGCTTTTTCCCTATAGACTCATGTTTTGACGAGGAAAAAATCCCACAAATAATTTTGCATGAACGAACAAGTTTCGTTCATAGCTTAAAGGCATATCCTCCCCTCCGTTCCGATATAAGGGAACAATATATCCTTTTTCAGCTAAAAGCATCTTACTAATGGTGCAACCCGATAACATCTTTAGGGTTTTTCAGAAACACGAAAGAATGAGTACTTGTAATTTTTTCCTGTTTAAACGAGCCAGTTGCCAGAAATAGGGTTTTCCATGTCCTATGGACATCACACCCCCCCCCTCAACATCTTAAGGTGGAGAGATATTTCCTCTAAACCAATGAAAAAAGACTATTTCACTATCCAATCACAAGGATTTTGAACAAATTAAATAGCCAATCATATCAATAGAAACCTGCAATTATGCGCATGCGCGAAGTCCTGGATAATTATTGCGCGTATATACGCCTCCTCCAGAAGTCGTATAAAAGGACCTGAAAAAATCAAGAACTCCACTGTTTCGAAAGAAATTGAATTGTGTCTACAGCAACTGAAGCCAGTCGTAAAGTGGAAGATTTTCACAATTAGTCTTCGCTGCAAGTAAAATCATCTCATCGAAAATGTCTGGTAAGTTTTAGAAGAAAATATATACATTTTTATTTATTTGCTTATTTTTATTCTATTAAGATTGTGCTTTATATAATTTTTTTTTTTTTCAAATAACCCGAGCTTTTATTGCCTTTCACACGTTGAATACAGTGTATGCTTTTTATTATGTTTTAACTTATGTGAGTGATTACTTGTAATTGTTTGATAGCTGAAATATAAGAATACTTAAATTGCAAGCTCGCACGCTATCTGCTTGAAAAAATATATTTGCTTTGAATAATGCGTTCTTATAGCAATTGCTGGTGAGCTTCGAAAACCAGTGGTACTAATCAAAGTTTGAATCAGTTGAATGCTTTACCTTAACGTTAATAATTATTTGATCTTAAAAGAAAACACTTATATACAGAAATACTCGGTGATAATTAAACTTTTCAATAGAAATGCTATATTTTTTGTTTACCGTTCATTGTTAACTAAGTCATTAAGAATATTTACATCTACTTAAAAATATATTCCTTCTCTATGTATCTCCGTCGTTTTATATAAATACTTTTAAAAGAGTGGAATGCTTAAATCCGTTAACGGTTACATGTCAGATATTTCCGAGCTCCTTAATCCTTTTGTGGCTTACTAATTTTAATTATTCGGTGTACGTTACATGCATGTACAGAAGGTTATTATGGTGTAACATATAAGTATTTCACAGAAACTTCTCGATATTAACACAAAAGGTGTGTATAATTTACCTTAAAATTTATGGAAGTTTAATATTTTAGAAATGTTATAGTTAAAGATATTTAAATTCATTTACCAAGTTCTTTAAAACATATTTCTTCCTCTCGTCTTTAGAATGGTTGCATATCTTTCATTTTTTGTGATATCTAAGTCAAAAATATATTATTATTACTATTAATATTATTACTATTAATATTATTACTATTATTACTATTATTACTATTATTATTATTATTATTATTATTATTATTATTATTATTATTATTATTATTATTATTATTATTATTATTATTATTATTATTATTATTATTATTATTATTATTATTATTATTATTATTATTATTATTATTATTATTATTATTATTATTATTATTATTATTATTATTATTATTATTATTATTATTATTATTATTATTATTATTATTATTATTATTATTATTATTATTATTATTATTATTATTATTATTATTATTATTATTATTATTATTATTATTATTATTATTATTATTATTATTATTATTATTATTATTATTATTATTATTATTATTATTATTATTATTATTATTATTATTATTATTATTAATATTAATATTAATATTATTACTATTATTATTACTATTATTATTATTATTACTATTATTATTATTATTATTATTATTATTATTATTATTATTATTATTATTATTATTATTATTATTATTATTATTATTATTATTATTATTATTACTAAACAAATGAACTCTGTTGTAGCATACTGGAACTCTGAAATAAGAGAAGCCTATAAGCGCATGCAGATGGTAAGCTATATGGCTTCGCTCAGAGCGATGCTTGAAAATGCTGATCAAACGATAAGCCAAATGTTAGAGAATGTGCCGTCCCCGTTACAACCTCTAACGGACGTCTGGACTCCTGCAATGGCGGATTACGTCCGAAACCTTGCCGTGGGCACGAGACAGGAACCTCAGTTGGATACGTGCACACTTGATGCTCAACGAGGTATAGCTGAATTATTCCTAATTCTTTAGACGCTTAAAAATTAAAGTAACTTTTAATTTCATTTTTCTGAGAATGGCCATTAACATTATTTTTAGGTGAAGTTTCGCATCTAGGCAGATACATCGGTGAAGCAATAAGTCCTGCTTTGCGGAATGCAGGCGATTGTGAGGACTTGACCAATCCCATTCCACCTCTGCGCCAAGCGGAGAACGATGAAGTTCTGAATGGAGGTAAGAATGCTTGCAATGTATTTGCACAATTAAATATACTTATTGTTCCTAACCTTCCATGTGTTTTAGGTACAAGGGAAATATGGGAAAAGAACAAACTTTAAGTATTAGTCAAATGTTTACTTATTATATGTTTTAGGTACAAGGGAAATATGGGAAAAGAACAAACTTTAAGTATTAGTCAAATGTTTACTTATTATATGTTTTAGGTACAAGGGAAATATGGGAAAAGAACAAACTTTAAGTATTAGTCAAATGTTTACTTATTATATGTTTTAGGTACAAGGGAAATATGGGAAAACGAACAAGTTTTAAGTATTAGTCAAATGTTTACTTATTATTATGTATATTATTATTATTATGTTTATTATTATTATTATTATTATTATTATTATTATTATTATTATTATTATTATTATTATTATTATTATTATTATTATTATTATTATTATTATTATTATTATTATTATTATTATTATTATTATTATTATTATTATTATTATTATTATTATTATTATTATTATTATTATTATTATTATTATTATTATTATTATTATTATTATTATTATTATTATTATTATTATTATTATTATTATTATTATTATTATTATTATTATTATTATTATTATTATTATTATTATTATTATTATTATTATTATTATTATTATTATTATTATTATTATTATTATTATTATTATTATTATTATTATTATTATTATTATTATTATTATTATTATTATTATTATTATTATTATTATTATTATTTTTGTTGTTGTTATTACTGTTATCATTATTCCAGATATGCTTAATGACGAATGGGAAGAAGCAATCTTAAGGTGTGGATCTATCGCAGCGGGTGAAGGTAGACAAGCCTTCTTCATTCCTCCGGTAATCCATTCGAGGCAAAATTCCACAACTGATACAGGTAAGGAATTTTTAGAGCATTTTGATTTGCATTATCAATCATACAAAAAAAGTTTATCTTATCATAACATTGTTATTAACATTACATGAAATTCTTTGTCATTAGGGAGCGGTCTCTCACGGATCCATTTTGGTGGAGAATTGACCAGTGTATCAAGACGCAAAAATCCGGGAAATCCTTCCACTTCTTCACGTCAGGTGGGCAAGAATCACCCCGCTCTACATCAAGGTAAGAATCGTTTTAGATGGTTTTTTACCTTCTGTACTACGTATAATATAGAGAAATTATTGTTATTTGATAAAGAAAAAATTATGTATTTCACCGCGAATGTATGTTTTGAGCTCCCCTAAATATAAAAAAGAAACATGAGCCTAACGATTTTGATTAAAATGGCATACTTAAGATATTTTTATGACAAAGGAAATGAGTATTTTGAAATTACTGGCCATAGCTTATGTAGTCGTCTTTACTCTCGACAACTTTTGAATAACTCGTTAACCGTAAGAGATAGACAAAATCTTACTAAACAAAAATGTAGATCTCGCTAAAACACAACATTTATGTTCAAATAATTATTTTTTATAGATGGAATAATTTGTACAAATGTTTATCTCAACTAACATGATGAAGATATATAAGTAAGACTTTGTAAGAATGGCTAGTACAAGAGTAGAGAAAGTCAAGTGAGGGCAACATATTATATTTTTTCTTTTTTGGTATATGACCCGTCATTCACTGAAAAACTATTTCCTCTTTGAATCCTAGTTATCATTCTTCTTTCACTACTACTACTACTACTACTACTACTACTACTACTACTACTACTACTACTACTACTACTACTGCTACTACTACTACTACTACTACTACTACTGATACTACTACTGATAGTACTACTACTACTGATAGTACTACTACTACTACTACTACTACTACTACTTACACAGTTACTGGCATTTTCAGAATCTATCGCACCGGTGCAGGAGAGACCGAGCGTGATCCATTACGCCCCCAAGAGACGGCTCGCCTAACACATCAGCATACGTGAGGTCTCAATCAATAGGAACAGACAATGCTGCACGCGCTTCAACGTCCGAAATAGGGGCTCATTCGCTCTCCGGTAAGAGGCGAGTGGAAGATGTGGATGGTGAAATTCCACAGAAGAAAACCAAGGTTAGTACTAATAATTGCCAGGGGCTAGAATGTAAGACTATTGAGTCTGCATTTAAGGGGCGTATTTTTAATGGTAAAATCATAAATACTTTAGAAATACTTGACCCTAGAGCGTTCATGGAAACCTGTACGGATCTCGTTATTAAAGAGGTGAAATCAGCCTTAAATAAGCACAGGAGTGGTTTAAAGATGAATTGCTCTTTAGAGATATCATATTTGATCCACAAACCTGATGAGGAGGTAACCATTTCATCTTTCTTTAATTCGAAGACCAAGGTGATTCTTTCCAGTCAAAGTTTCCATGCAATAGCAGGGGATATTTTGGAAAATATATCCAAATTCGAGGGGGGAGCCTCATCGAAAACTTTGTTTGCTGTACACAATCTGGTGATTAGCATCTCTAATTATGACCCTCTGCACGCCTCCTCATATATACCACTACCTACATGGCTAAGGTATAAGAGAGCAGTAGTGAATATACAGAACAAAAATGATGAGTACTGCTTTGCCTGGTCCATGCTAGCAAGTAAATTTCCTGCAAAGCAGAACGTACACAGAGTATCTTCATATGCCAAAGAGCTGCTTTTCAAGGCATATAATTATGAAAATATTGAGTTTCCGGTGCCCCTGCACCAGATAGAATGCTTTGAAAATCAAAATGATGAATTGTCAATTGCAGTGTTTGGTATAGAGGAAGATTCAAGAAAAATCGTTCCTCTGTACCAGCCTGCAGAGAAGAAGGATACACATGTCAATCTTCTGTATATAGAAGAAGAAGATAATGCTCACTACTCTCTCATAAAAAATCTGTCAAGGCTTGTAAGGTCTCAGATTACAAAATATAATTGTAGAATGTGGGCATGTGAGGCATGCTTGAAACGTTGTGCAAATGAAGAAGCACTTAAGTCACACAAGCTGAGATGCAAAAACTGCCAAAATCTTAAGATGCCTCAGGAAGAAGAGGTCCTGCAGTTTAAATCATTTTCCAAGGTCGCTCCTGTACCATTTGTTGTCTATGCAGACATTGAATGTGTTTTAGCTCCTGTGCACTCTTGCGAGCCCTCAAGCAGCGCTAGTTGGACAAGGACTATCCAGCAACACGAGGCAATGTCTATCGCTCTAAAGGTAGTGTGTCGTCATGATCAGGCATTATCGAAATTCTTCCTATTCAGGGGTCCTAGCGCCATTGATGACTTCATCAAGCAATTGAAATCGATTGCTGATGAAGTCATTGATGTTTATTCGAGGATTGTTCCGATGCATCTTACTCAGGAAGAGGAACAGAGTTTTCATAATGCCTCTGAGTGTCACATTTGCCTTAGGGGTTTTGCTATGCATGAAATTAGGGTGAGGGATCACGATCACGTGACAGGTCAATATCTGGGTGCTGCTCATAACAAGTGCAATTTAAATCGAAAGGTCCCTGATTTCATACCTATCTTTTTTCATTGTTTATCGAATTATGACAGCCACTTTCTGATAAGACACCTGGCATATGATAATAAATCGATATCATGCATTGCGCAAACATCCGAGCGATATATATCATTTAGCAAAAGGTACAGGAACATTCAGTTTAGATTTTTGGATAGCTATAAGTTCTTGGACGATAAGCTATCCAACCTTGCTGATATGCTCGAGGAAGATGAGTTTAAGCTGACCAGGGCCGAATACCCTGATAATGAGCAATTTAAATTGGTCACATCAAAGGGGATATTTCCCTATGACTATGTAACATCAGAAAAAAACCTTTAAGAGACGCAACTACCTCCTAAGGAGGAGTTCTCCAGCCGTCTCACTGGAAAAGGGATCACCGATGAGGAGTACAGGCACGCTGCGAAGGTCTGGGATTCCTTTAAGATCCAAAACCTTGGAGAATACAGCGATTTATATCTGAAAACAGATGTTCTGCTCCTATCAGATATTTTTGAGAAGTTCAGAAGTCTCCTACTGGATATGTATAAGCTCAACCCAGCGTGGTTTTATACGTTACCAGGAGTTGCTTTCGACGCCATGTTGAAATCGACAAAGGCGAGGCTCTCATTAATTAATGATAAGAGTATGCTGGAATTCTTCGAGACTGGGATCCGAGGGGGCTTGTGCACAGTGGTGAAGCGCTATTCCAAAGCTAACCACATGTACATGGAAACCTTCGATCAGAGCGCACCAGTCAACTTCCTGTCCTATTGGGACATAAACAACTTGTACGGGCAGAGTATGATTTCAGCAATTCCCTACGGTGATCTCAGATGGATGACCAGAGATGAAATTGGCAGTATCGATTTCATGACAACCCCATCAGATTCCGATGTTGGATATGTCTTGGAAGTCGACCTTCAATACCCCGCTCATATTCATGACGCCCATAACGAACTTCCTTTCTGCGCTCAGAGTGCGATGCCACCCAATGGCCAATACAAGAAACTGCTAGCAACGCTAGAGGATAAAAGCAAATATGTCTTGCACTACAGAACCCTGCAGCAGTGCATTGAAAATGGCCTAACTGTGAGACATATTCACAGAGTGGTAACGTACAGGCAATCCCAATGGCTAAAGACGTACATAGATTTAAATACTGCGAAGAGGGCTCAGGAAAAGACTAAGTTTGGCCAGAACTTATGGAAAAAAATGAATAACGCTGTCTATGGCAAATTCATTGAAAATGTCCGAAATCATACAGACTTTAAGATTGTCAGCCAGTGGAAACAAGCCAAGAAACTCATTGCCAGACCGACGTTTTTGAGAAGAGTCATCTTCGAAGAAGATCTAGTGGGAATTGAACTGGCCAGGGAGGAAGTAATTATGAATAAACCGATTTACATAGGTCATGCTATTTTGGACATTTCTAAATTCATAATGTATGATTTTTTTTATAATTTTATGAAGCCTAATTTAAAGCACCTTGCATTGAATTATATGGATACGGATTCGTTTATCTTTGAAACGAGTTCCGATATCTATAAGTTCATTAGAGATAACCCACAATATTTCGACACCTCAAATTTTGAAAAAGACAATGCATATGGCATTAAGCAGGCCAATAGGAAGGTAATCGGGTTGTTCAAGGACGAATTGGGCGGCAAGGCTATGAGCGAGTATATTGGACTACGCTCAAAGTTGTATGCCTACAGGTATGAAGGCCAGCTTGTGAAGAAATGCAAGGGTGTCACCAAATGTGGAATGCAAACAATAGATTTCGATGACTATTTTAAATGTCTTGAAGACATACATACAAAATTATAT
The DNA here is from genome assembly GCA_030765045.1 of Tenodera sinensis. NCBI lineage: Eukaryota > Metazoa > Arthropoda > Insecta > Mantodea > Mantidae > Tenodera > Tenodera sinensis. The sequence continues at coordinate 48,242,034 of CM060973.1, forward strand.
ACACTGCAGAAGACTTTTCGGACTGATAAACACAAAATTACAACTATTGAAAGTAATAAAGTAGCACTGCATGGGAATGATGACAAGAGGAAGCTCGTGGAAGGAAGCCATTGTACACTTGCATGGGGTCATTACTCCATTTAAACCACCTGGTAATTGCTAGTGCTTTCCATATACGAGTTTTTTTTAAATGCAATTTATATATATAAGTTTTTCCCTCAATGATGAATATATGAGGGTTTTTAAATTGTATTATATGTTATTCTCTTATGTTGTAAACCAAAGTTTTTCCCTCGATTGTGTATATATGAGGGTTTTTTAAATTGTATTATATGTTATTCTCTTATGTTGTAAATCTAAGTTTTTCCCTCAATTGTGTATATATGAGGGTTTTTTAATTGTGTTATATTTTTATTCTCTTATGTTGTAAACCTAAGTTTTTCCCTCGATTGTGTATATATGAGGGTTTTTAAATTGTATTATATGTTATTCTCTTATGTTGTAAACCAAAGTTTTTCCCTCGATTGTGTATATATGAGGGTTTTTTAAATTGTATTATATGTTATTCTCTTATGTTGTAAATCTAAGTTTTTCCCTCAATTGTGTATATATGAGGGTTTTTTAATTGTGTTATATTTTTATTCTCTTATGTTGTAAACCTAAGTTTTTCCCTCGATTGTGTATATATGAGGGTTTTTTAAATTGTATTATATGTTATTCTCTTATGTTGTAAATCTAAGTTTTTCCCTCAATTGTGTATATATGAGGGTTTTTTAATTGTGTTATATTTTGATTCTCTTATGTTGTAAACCTAAGTTTTTCCCTCGATTGTGTATATATGAGGGTTTTTTAAATTGTATTATATGTTATTCTCTTATGTTGTAAATCTAAGTTTTTCCCTCAATTGTGTATATATGAGGGTTTTTTTTAAATAAAACTCAAATAGTTTGCAACAAAAAAGTATATTTATTATCTATTTTTTCTTTCATTACAATAATTCATTTTTATTTATCCACTCAGAACCTGGAAATCCATACCATTTAACAAGGATCCTATTTCCTCGACTCCGTAAAACTTTTTCTATTAAGTATTAGGATAGCTAGTCCTTTTTAGTTCATGTCCATAAAACGCTCCCTTTATCGCTTCTCCACCATTGTCCTTAAGTATGTATGTAACTGGATTGGTGCGCTTCACACGATGAACTTGAAAGATTTCAACACTCCAGTTAGATTCAAAACCTTTTTCAAAATGTCCTTTATGTTTAGATACCCTAACATAATCACCAACACTAAACATCTTAGCACCTCTCTTCTCTCCTCGGTCTTGATTGTAGTTGTACACAGTCAAAAGAAGATCGTTGTTCTTTACTTCATTGGGTTTCATGCGAATAGTAGAATGAAATGTATTATTGTATTTTTGAATAACACAGGGTAAGAGATCTAACCACTTGTACGAACCTCGGATTAAAAACTCCCGATACATTATATTCTTCAAGGTTCGAATTAAACGTTCTACAGCTGCAGCCTTCACATTACTATAGGTACTGTAGTGGTCAATATTATTCCTTGCCATTAAGCTTTTAAAGAATTTATTATAAAATTCTTTCCCATTATCACTTTGAATGTTCCTGGGTGGCGCCTCCAATTGTTGTAGTATATCTTCCATAGCTTTTGCAACGCTAGCTCCGGTCTTGTCCTTTAATGGCCTTGCATAGGCCATTTTCGAGTAGAAGTTGATGGCAACCAGTATGTATTTGAAATTTTTGTTGATTCTTGCATATGGTATCATTTCAACCAAGTCAATTTGTAACAAGTCATTCAATCCCTTGCTAACGATTTTCCGGCGTAAGAAATTCCTTCTTGCTGGAGCATGAAGCTCTTTAGCAATATTCTGCTTGGCTGTCATGCTATAACTTTAGATGTTTTTAGCTCTCGAATTATTTCTTCAATTTCTTGCTCGTGGCTATTATTACCTGCGTCTCTCGATGCAATGAGGAGTCTTAGCCTGTTCACTAGGGTGTTGGGGTTTCTCCAGAAAACGTAGTCGACCTTCTTTTCGGGATGATGCTCTTTCCACTCAAGCCCGAGACCTGAATGTTTAGTGAGTAGGGGTCTTATTATATTCTTATATTTATACGATTTACCGGATTTCAAACGTCCCGATCGTTTGTATCCACTTCTATGAAGAAAAGTGTCTTTCATGATCTTGGCGTAAGTATCTAGGTCTTCACTGGTGTATGCAGACATCTGTGGAATTCGTTTAAATATGAGCTCATTCAATCCTGGAGTAGACTCATAAGTATCATCTCCAATCATTATTTGATTATTTATAAAATGAATATCTTTATTCCCTAGCTTAAAACTACCATCCTGATATGTCACACCGTATACTGTGTCAATGTGATCCTTGTCCTTTGAGCGTACTAGTTGCAGATAAGTAGAAATACTCCTATCTTCATCTTCATTCTGTCTTTCCTTATCTTCCACTGCTGCTTTTCCCTGTTTATTCAGTATTTCCTGTAAAGGCTTCGTTACAGGTTTCAGAGCTTCCGACATTACATGTTGAGTTTCAAATGTGAGTCCTTTTAAAGCTCTTAGTTTTTCTTTTACAGCCCTGGTATGTCTAGCTACAGACTCTTTAAGTCTTATACTTTCACTATCCATCCTGGTAATGATGGTAAATGAGAGAAAACATCTAATTTATAGCTTGCGCTGAAGTTGAATTCTTAGAGTATCAACAGTCTTGGCTATCATCTCAATTGAGCTTTTCAGCTTTGCAGTTTCTTTCTTGTATTCCTGAGTCTGCGACTTGAACGCTTCAGCGAAGATTCCCGTATTGGCATATTGGCTTCTGTTTGATTCTTCTAGTGCTGAAATTTGACTACTCTGTTTCTTGTAATTTTCCAACAATATGTTTGTAATCATATCTGATGAATTTCCTTTCACATTTTCTAAATTTGATTGGAAGGAATTAACAGCACTTGACTTTAACTGGTTAATTGCTGACGATAAAGTTGACAGACGATTCATTATCAACGCTTCCAAGGTATTAACTTTCTGATTACATGCATTTTGGAGGTCTGTTCTCTCCCTGTCGAGAGCCTCGGTCAGGTACTTATTGAAATATTCTGTGACGTACTTTCTGTTCGGTACATCATGTTCGTGTATAGGTGCTAGTAATACTTTCAATCTAGCTTTGTCGAGAATAATGTTGTGTGCGTTATCTCTCTTGAAAATGTATTTTGTAATCAGATCACTAATCATCTTCTTAACCATAACCTCAATTTGTTTAGCACTTTCCCTCGTGAAATCACGTATCCTATTCTCAATTCCATCCACGTAACTCTTGTTGGAAGCATCATTATCTTCTTCGGGGTCGTGAACATTACACAATCTTCTGTTCCTAAATTGATAGTTTCCTTTCGCATCTTTATTTATTATATAGCGATCGAACACTCCTCTAACAGGAGTAGCTCTCTGGGAACCGAACCTGTCGATACTCATGATTCACTGTGAATGACCGTCTTCTCTTTTACCTACTTTAATATATACATCAAATCCTTTTCTATAACGAGCTTCATCCATGTAAAACTCTGGAACTATCACAACAAAAGGTCTTCCTTCCGAAGGGCTCTCCCACACCGATTTACACAGATCTTTAAATTCTTTGTAGGTCATGTCAGTGTTGACATAATCCTCATAAATGTGTTTCAGGTTTAAGTTGTCTTGTCTGAAGAGTATAATCATATTTGTATTATCGCGAATTAAATGTTTTGGCACTTTGGCATAGGACTGTGCCAGATATAGAGAGTCCACATTGCGATGTCTGCCCATTCTGTAAAATGCTGCAATTTTCCCCTGTTTTTCAGTAATGACATCATCAAATACAAAGACAGAATTTTCTTTCACCTCAGATGGGTCCATAACAGCTTCTCCATCGCTGAAGGTATTCACTTCTATTCCATCGATGTTTTCGAGTACTTTCAATAGGTATTGATACTTTGGCTGGTAGAGCGACTTTGAATAAATATACAGGTTTTCAAAGCGTACTCCATTCTCGTGTAGTAACATATTGAGTAATACATTTGTTTTCCCTGCATTTGAGCTGCCTAAAATAAGAGCCCTGACATTAGGGGGAAAGAGCTTTCCGTGTCGATTACACCTAAAGTCACTTTCAACGTCCAATACCTGGATAGGAAGAGAGCACTCTTGCTTCTCAAGCTCCATCTTAACAACTATCTCTTAAAAGACGTGCATAGTGATTATATACATTCTGAAAAAAATTAAGTAGAAACTAGACTAGCTTAGACACCAAAGGGAAGATATAAAAGGAAGAATGTACATAGGCACGCATTAGTATACCATGAGAACCCAGAGAGGGAAGACAACGCCTTATAAGATAGGCTCGGGAATTATTAATTCAATAATTAATTCACTACCCTTTGAAGTTCACTTGCCTGGATATAGTTATTGCGGTCCTGGAACAAAACTAGAAAAGCGACTGCAAAGAGGAGACCCAGGAGTCAACGAGTTAGACCAGGCCTGTAAGCTACACGACATAGCCTACGCTAAGCATAAAGACCTAGCGTCGAGACACTTAGCTGATAAGATTCTTATAGAGAAGGCCTGGAGACGTGTTCATTCATCGGACTCATCTTTCGGCGAGAGGCTAGCAGCCAGGATAGTAGCTGCAATCATGAAAGGCAAGGTTGCATTGGGTGCCGGAAAGAGAAAGAAGAGAGGAGGGTTTCTACCATTAATACCTATCATTGCTGCTTTAGGCGCTGCGGCCGGAGGTGCGGCACAAATTGCCACAGCAGTCAATAAGAAGAAGGCCGCTGATAGACATCTTGCAGAAATGGCAAGACACAACAAGATGATGGAGACTAAAGGAAAAGGTCTTCAAAAGGGAAAGAAGAGGTCCAAGAAGAAGAAAGGAGGGGTTTTACCAGTGAAATCTCTAATGCCATCTTTGGCCGCGGTTTCTAAAATTGTCAAGAATTTAAAAAAGAAAAAAGGTTCTAAAGGGAAGGGAATCAAGAAAAGGTCAAAAAACTGTGGAAAAGGGCTGTACATTTACCGGAAGAAGCCTTGAGTAACATAGACATAGAAGTATGTGCTAAACGTTTACAAATTCCTTATTTTAGAGGAGTATATATGATTGATAAACTACCTGCAAAGCCTCATTTCAAAGAGAGGATTATTGTTAACCTCGACACTTCTGATAATGAAGGAACGCATTGGGTTGCTGTAAGGAAGGAAGGTGATGTGGCATACTATTTCGACAGTTTTGGTAACTTGAAACCTCCTCCGGAGATTGAGAGCTATCTACAAGGTGTTAAGGTTCTGTATAATATGGAGAGATACCAACTTTTTGATTCAGTCATCTGCGGACACTTGTGCCTGCAATTTCTAGTAAGTTAAGAGGTGCTTCGTTGTCAATATGAGTTATACAGTTACATTGAGCGGGTCAGATGCTGTTATTTCAACATATCTAAACCCTCCTCTAAATTTAGATCCTTCAGGTCATTATGAAGTTGCTCTCCTGAATTTTGAAACATTCTACTCAATACCAAACGTCGACGAAAGTAATAATAGGTTTCATTATATTCGTAATGGTAAACCCGAAACTATTGTCATCCCCCATGGAACCTATGAGATTGCCGATATCAACACATTTCTAAAGGATAAACTAGGATTGAATGATGAAGTGTTTTTCTTAAGACCTAATAATAATACAATGAAAGCTGAAGTTAAATGTCCTTATGCAATAAATTTTTCTAAGGATGGCTCCATAGGTTCTCTTCTAGGATTTGACTCTAAAATGATTCCTGCTGGAGAAGTGCATGAATCTGATGATCTTGTGAATATATTTAAAGTGAGCATCATCCGTGTGGAGTGCAGTATTGCGACAGGTTCCTTCATTGACGGTAAAAGCGGACACTCACTCTACGAGTTTTTCCCTTCTGTACCACCAGGATATCACATCTCGCAAGAACCGTCAAACCCTATATATCTACCAGTCATAGATACAGACTATATAGATCAAATCACCATTCGAGTGGTGGACCAGCACGGCAAGGCAATCGACTTCAGGAACGAGGTTATAACTACAAGACTTCACATAAGACGCAATGGTAATACATTTTAAAAGACAACGCAAATACTATAATAGACGACGTAGAACACATTTGAGACGTACTGTCTCTCCGGTCGTCGAGGAGTTAACATATACTAATCGCAAGTTCCTCGAGAGGTTAGGCTACAAAGTGCTATGATGGATATCCTGAACGTAACCGAGGTTCCTGTCTTTGACGACAAAATCACCAAAGAAGAGGAACATGTATTTCTACCATACAACACATCAGCTCTAGGTGAAAATGACGAAATTAGAATACCCTGCCAAGCTGAAGATTTGTATACGCTTCCTAACAGAAGTTATCTTTACATCGAGGGAGCTCTAACCAAACCCGATGGATCTCCTACCACAGCCAAGCTTTCTAATAATGCTATAGCATTCATGTTTGACGAGATTCGTCTAGATATGAATGGTTCAACACTAGACCGAACAAGAAATCCTGGAATAACTACAACTATACGCAATTATGTGTCTCTCAACCCTATGGAATCTAATCGTTTGCTGAATGCTGGATGGAGTTATCCCGGTGAGGAGGTTGATATAGTGCATGCTACGAATGGCGCATTCAATGCTATAGTCCCTCTATCGATGCTTCTTGGATTCGCTGATGATCACAAAGAACTCATTATCAATAGCAAGTTTGAATTGGTTCTCATAAGATCCAAGGATTCTAAAAACTGCGTACAGTCTTCAGATGGACAGGCAGCTAATTTGAGGTTAAATAGAATCGAGTGGAGGATTCCCGTAATTCGCCTTTGTGATGCTGAAAAGGTTCAGATTCTAAAAATTGTAAAGGCTGATAAACCTGTGCATATCGCATTCCGTTCCATGGACCTTCACACACAGCCTGCTGTGCCTCAGACTAGATCCTTCACCTGGAATGTGGCTACAACGTCGAAACTTGAGAAGCCGCGCTTCGTCATAGTAGGAGCACAGACTGCAAGATTGGGTGATTATAAAAAAAATAGTTCTGAATTTGATCACTGCAACATTATGAACCTCAGATTATTCCTGAATAGTGAATGCTACCCTTACCATGACTTGAACTTGGACTTTAGGAATTCGAAGTTTGCTTCATTATATGAAATGTACTGTAAATTTCAGAGTTCATATTATGATAGAGATAATTACCCTCTCTTGAAGAGAAAAGATTTTTTTCAACGAGCGCCATTATTTGTGATAGACTGTTCTCATCAACCCGACGTGTCTATAAACGGATCTGTTAACATCAGACTTGAGATTCAAGCGGCAGAAAATATTCCAGCACATACGTCTCTGTATTGCCTGATTCTTCATGACAAGGTGTTTACTTATACTCCGCTCACCCATGTGATTCAAACAATTATATAATTATATGTGCAAGAATTGTAGACTATGATCATTATATGTTTTTGGAAATGTATATTGGGAAGGATTGTATTAGGATAATTTGTTAAAATAATAAATTGAATATATATCCTATAACACTGTTTTATTGATTTGATTATACATTTCAATCATTTTCCTTCTACTATTCCTACTACCTGAAAAGCTGGATGATCCTGACATGAAAAATTCATTTAAATGACTAAGGTGTCTTTGAATATATGGCAGTATATAGCCTAGATTTTTTATAGCCTCAGCGTTTAAAGATACTCCGAGGTCACTTAAACACGTATTTTTGAAATATATTGCTTTATCAAGATATACAATAACGTTGTATGCATATATTATGTTGCCACAATAACTGAAATATTTGGATTCCTTTTCTTGATATAGATATTCCTCAATACTTTGAAAGTTTTTAAATATTATGTCATAGTCTTGTTTTGTAATATACGCAAATGACTTTTCACTTTCACTCTTAATGCACAACACTGGAATGTCATAGAATAGTCCAACATTCACATGCTGTGTTGCAGATATGCTGATGTCTTCAAGCATGAAATTGTTCATTCTGGGAGGCTTGGATGCTGCGATTCTTCTTCAATAAATACGTATATCACCTGTTCATCGCTTGGCATCTTCTTCTTCCTACATATGCGTTTCTGCTTTTTATGCGGTGTCTCATTATGTCTCTTCTTTCGTTCTCTCCTTGTAGCTCTGTAACATAGTTCAATGAAATCTTAGATATGCGTGTTATGCCATTTTGCCTGAAAGAGAATATATTTTGTTAGAGAATTCCCTGTATAATATTTAGATTACTTTAAAAAGATATAACTTACTCACTTCATTGACATCGACGGCTCAGGATGTATCTCAGGGGAACAATCAGGCGTCTTTGGAATTAGAATCTGATCAATTTCCATATCATCATGTGCATCATAAGCTCCAGAAGTTGAAGCACAGCCTCCATCAACTGGTAGAGCATCATGCTCTGAGCTAGAAACAGCACAATCAGGCACTGAAGCGGTCTTCTCATCATCAATCGGTAGAGTATCCTGCTGTGAGATAGAAGCAATCCAATCAGCTACTGAAGTGACATTCTCGCGATCAAGTGGTAGAGTATCTTGCCTCGCGAATGGGACATCCAATTCATCAAAATCGATTCTATCGGGGTCCAAGTACTCTGGTGGCACTGGAACAGCTGGAGTTCTCATACGTTTTCTGAAATATAAATTTTTTCTTATTAGCTAGCAATATAAATGTTTCTTATTAGCTAGCAATATAATCAGAAAATAGATTAGGGTAATTTCTTCGATATTTTTTTTAGGGTTATTACTTACTCAAGCATTCTCTTCCTGCGCTGATAGGTTTCACATCGTTCATTGCAGAAGAAGAATGAGGCCATGCAATCATGCATTTCAGGTTTAGTACATGACACTGTATGCATGTATCCGTCACACGTTTCCGTATCACACGCTGATACTGGCTTTGCCACAAAAACATCAGATTCGCCGACAACGCTAGGAACTTCATTCGCATTCGCATAATTTACTCTGCAACAACAAAATATATCAAATTAGTTATTATTTAAAGTAAAACTACTTATAATTATATATATATATATATATATTCAAGAAATAAAATATTACTTACAGTCTCTCTTTTTGATAAACATCACAGTTCTCCGTGCATATATCAAAAGTCGACATCTGCTCGTGGTGCGATGGCTGGCTACATAATATTGAATGCATTAAACCATTGCATGTTTCGGTATGAAAATAATTGTATTGCTGCAAATCCTCGCCACATTCACTCCAGTAATCATTCACATCTGATGCACGAGTATCGCTACCACAGGCCATCTCGAATATCACCGAATATCACCTCAAGAATAACTGGCTACGTCGCGAGGAGCGCTGCTTATATACACAAGAACCTGTAGCAGGATGGAGCAAGTTAATGACGTCACGTAGTGGCGTAGAGGAGCAGATTTCAAGTCAACACTTGTTAATGACGTCACATAGCGGCGTAGAGGGAGAGATTACAAGTCAAGACTTGTTAAGGATGTCACATGGTTGTGTAGAGGACAGGGTAAATCCAAGCATTCGGTTTTGCCTGCTAATGTTTCGATTGTCAAATCGCCTGAGGCTTTCTAATATTTATTGATTTGTTTATTTAATTAATTCATGGGTGATAATTTGATAACAATGCCGCTAATTAATATCTAATTAGCGCCTTTGTTAATTGATTGGCGGCATCCCTTTGAGTGGGTTTAAAGGAACATAGCGGCATCCCTTTGAGTGTCTTTAAAATATTGTCCTGGTTGTGACGTCATGCTTAAGGGGCTCGACTGTGACGTCAATGGCTGTCGCGTGCCAGATGGGCGTGGTTCTGACGTCATTCATGGTCGCGTGCCAGGTGGGCGTGGCTTGAGTGGTTTTAAAATATTGTCCTGGTTGTGACGTCATGTTTAAGGGGCTCGACTGTGACGTCACTGGCTGTCGCGTGCCAGATGGGCGTGGCTTAGAGGTGTGAAAACACGTGTAATCCAATTAGCCCTAATTGTTAGCCAATTAAACAATTAGCGGCATCCCTTTGAGTGATTTTAAACCCCTATATTTACTCTACTCACATAAGATGCGATATCAAGAGTTTCCATGCTCATGTGACGCGACGTGACTCAATGCGCATGCGATGCGATGCACATAGGATGCGATATCACGCGATGCCATGCGTATGTGATGCGACGTACCTAATTCGCATGCGATGCGATGCACATGAGATGGGATATCAAGCGATGCCATGTGGATGTGACGTGAGGTGACTCAAAAGCGCATGCGATGCGATGCACATAAGATGCGATATCAAGCGATTCCATGCGCATCTGAAGCGATGTGACTCAATGCGCATGCGATTCGATGCACATAAGGTACGATATCAAGCGATGCCATGCGCATGTGACGTGATGTGACTCAATACGCATGCGATGCGATGCACATAGGATGCGATATCAAGCGATGCCATACGCATGTGACGCGATGTGACTCAATAAGCATGTGATGCGCTGCACATAAAATGCGATATCAAGCGATTCCATGCGCATGTGACGCGACGTGACTCAATACGCATGCGATGCGAAACACATAAGATGCGATATCACGCGATGCCATGCGCATATCATGCCACGTGACTCAATGCGCATGCGAAGCGATGCACAAATGATGCGATATCGAGCGATGTCATGCGCGTGTGGTGCTACGTGACTCAATGCACATGCGATTCGATGGACATAAGATGCGATATCAAGAAATACCATGCGAATGCGACGCGACGTGACTCAATGCGCATGCGGTGCGATGCACACAAGATGCGATATCAAGCGATGCCATGCGCATGTGACGCGACGTTACTCAATGCGTATGCGATGCGATGCACATAAGATGTGATATCAAGCGATGCCATGGAAATGTGACGAGATATGACTCAAAGCGCATGCGATGCGATGCACATAAGATGCGTTGTCGAGCGATGCCATGCGTATGTGGTGGGATGTGACTCAATGCGCATGCGATGCGATGCACATAGGTTGCGATATCAAGCGATACCATACGCATGTGATGCGAAGTTACGCAATGCGCATGCGATGCGATGCACATAAGATGCCATATCAACTGATGCCATGCGCGTGTGACGCGATGTGACTCAACGCGCATGCGATGCGATGCACTTAAGATGCGATATCAAGCGGTGCCATGCGCATGTGACGCGACTTGACTCAATAAGCATGTGATGCGCTGCCAATAAAATGCGATATCAAGCGATTCCATGCGCATCTGACGCGACGAGACTCAATACGCATGCGATGCGATGCACATAAGATGTGTTGTCGAGCGATGCCATGCACATATCATGGGAGGTCACTCAATGCGCATGCGATGCAATGCACATAAGATGCCATATCAAGCGATGCAATTCGCATGTGATGCGAAGGGACTAATTGCGCATGCGATGTGATGCACATAAGATGCGATCTCAACTGATGCCATGCGCATGTGACGCGATGTGACTCAATGCGCATGCGATGCGATGCACATTAGATGCGATATCAAGCGATGCCATGCGCATGTGACGCGACGTAACAAAATGCGCATGCGGTGCGATGCAAATAAGATGCGATATCAAGCGATGCCATGCGCATATGACGAGACGTGACTCAAAGCGCATGCGATGCGATGCACATAAAATGCGATATCAAGCGATGCCATGGAAATGTGACGAGACATGGCTCAATGTGCATGCGTTGCGATGCACATAATATGCGATATCAAGCGACGCCATGCGCATGTGACGAGACAGGACTCAATGCGCATGCCATGCGATGCACATAAGATGCGTTGTCGAGCGATGGCATGCGCATGTGATGCGAAGTGACTCAATGCGCATGCGATGCGATGCATATAAGATGAAATAATCAACTCATGCCATGCGCATGTGACGCGATGTGACTCAATGCGCATGCAATGCGATGCACATAAGATGTGATATCAAGCCATGCCATGCGCATGTGACGCGACGTGACTCAATAAGCATGCGATGCGCTGCACATAAATCATGCAAATGTGACGAGACATGACTGAATGCGCATTCGATGGGATCCACATAAGATGCGATATCAACTGATGCCATGCGCATGTGACGAGATGTGACTCATTGCGCATGCGATGCGATGCACATAAGATGCGATATCAAGCGATGCCATGCGCATGTCATGGGTTGTGACTCAATGCGAATGCGATGCAATGCACATAAGATGCCATATCAAGCGATACCATTCGCATGTGATGCGAAGTGACTGTATGCGCATGCGATGCGATGCTAATAAGATGCGATATCAAGCGATGCCATGCGCATGTGACGCGACGTGTCTGAATAAGCATGCGATGCGATGCACATAAAATGCGATATCAAGCGATTCCATGCGAATGTGACGCGACGTGACCCAATGCGCATGCGATGCGATGCACATGAGATGCGATATCAACTGATGCCATGCGCATGTGATGCCAAGTGGCTCAATGCGCATGCGATGCGATGCACATAAGATGCGATATCAACTGATGCCATGCGGCTGTGACGCGATGTGACTCAAAGCGCATGCGATGCGGTGCACATAAGATGCGATATCAAGCGATGCCATGCGCATGTGACGTGACGTGACTCAATAAGCATGCGATGCGCTGCACATAAATCCTGCAAATGTGACGAGAAATGACTCAATGCGCATGCGATGCGATCCACATAAGATGCGATATCAACTGATGCCATGCGCATGTGACGCGATGTGACTCAATGCGTATGCGATGCGATGCACATCAGATGCGATATCAAGCGATGCCATGCGCATGTGACGCAACGTGACTCAATAAGCATGCGATGCGATGCGATGCACATAAGATGCGATATCAAGAGTTTCCATGCTCATGTGACGCGACGTGACCCAATGCGCATGCGATGCGATGCACACAGGATGCGATATCACGCGATGCCATGCGTATGTGATGCGACGTACTCAATTCGCATGCGATGCGATGCACATGAGATGGGATATCAAGCGATGCCATGTGCATGTGACGTGAGGTGACTCAAAAGCGCATGCGATGCGATGCACATAAGATGCGATATCAAGCGATGCCATACGCATGTGATGCGAAGTTACGCAATGCACATGCGATGCGATGCACATAAGATTCGATATCAACTGATGCCATGCGCATGTGACGTGATGTGACTCAATGCGCATGCGATGCGATGCACATAAAATGCGATATCAAGTGATTCCATGCGCATGTGACGCGACGTGACTCAATACGCATGCGATGCGATGCACATAAGATGCGATATCACGCGATGCCATGCGCATATCATGCGACGTGACTCATTGCGCATGCGAAACGATGCACAAGTGATGCGATATCGAGCGATGTCATGCGCGTGTGGTGCGACGTGACTCAATGCGCATGCGATGCGATGCACATGAGATGCGATATCAAGCGATGCCATGCGCATGTGACGCGACGTGACTCAATAAGCATGTGATGCGCTGCACATAAAATGCGATATCAAGCGATTCCATGCGCATGTGACGCGACGTGACTCAATACGCATGCGATGCGATGCACATAAGATGCGATATCGCGCGATGCCATGCGCATATCATGCGACGTGACTCAATGCGCATGCGAAGCGATGCACAAATGATGCGATATCGAGCGATGTCTTGCACGTGTGGTGCTACGTGACTCAATGCACATGCGATTCGATGGACATAAGATGCGATATCAAGAAATACAATGCGAATGCGACGCGACGTGACTCAATGCGCATGCGGTGCGATGCACACAAGATGCGATATCAAGCGATGCCATGCGCATGTGACGCGACGTGACTCAATGCGTATGCGATGCGATGCACATAAGATGCGATATCAAGCGATGCCATGGAAATGTGACGAGATATGACTCAATGCGCATGCGATGCGATGCACATAAGATGCGTTGTCGAGCGATGCCATGCGTATGTGGTGGGATATGACTCAATGCGCATGCGATGCGATGCACATAGGTTGCGATATCAAGCGATACAATACGCATGTGATGCGAAGTTACGCAATGCGCATGCAATGCGATGCACATAAGATGCGATATCAACTGATGCCATGCGCGTGTGACGCGATGTGACTCAATGCGCATGCGATGCGATGCACTTAAGATGCGATATCAAGCGGTGCCATGCGCATGTGACGCGACTTGACTCAATAAGCATGTGATGCGCTGCACATAAAATGCGATATCACGCGATTCCATGCGCATCTGACGCGACGAGACTCAATACGCATGCGATGCGATGCACATAAGATGCGTTGTCGAGCGATGCCATGCGCATATCATGGGAGGTCACTCAATGCGCATGCGATGCAATGCACATAAGATGCCATATCAAGCGATGCAATTCGCATGTGATGCGAAGTGACTCAATGCGCATGCGATGCGATGCACGTAAGATGCGATCTCAACTGATGCCATGCGCATGTGACGCGATGTGACTCAATGCGCATTTGATGCGATGCACATTAGATGCGATATCAAGCGATGCCATGCGCATGAGACGCGACGTAACAAAATGCGCATGCGGTGCGATGCAAATAAGATGCGATATCAAGCGATGCCATGCGCATGTGACGAGACGTGACTCAAAGCGCATGCGATGCGATGCACATAAAATGCGATATCAAGCGATGCCATGGAAATGTGACGAGACATGACTCAATGTGCATGCGATGCGATGCACATAATATGCGATATCAAGCGACGCCATGCGCATGTGACGAGACAGGACTCAATGCGCATGCCATGCGATGCACATAAGATACGTTGTCGAGCGATGGCATGCGCATGTGATGCGAAGTGACTCAATGCGCATGCGATGCGATGCATATAAGATGAAATAATCAACTCATGCCATGCGCATGTGACGCGATGTGACTCAATGCGCATGCAATGCGATGCACATAAGATGTGATATCAAGCCATGCCATGCGCATGTGACGCGACGTGACTCAATAAGCATGCGATGCGCTGCACATAAATCATGCAAATGTCACGAGACATGACTGAATGCGCATTCGATGGGATCCACATAAGATGCGATATCAACTGATGCCATGCGCATGTGACGAGATGTGACTCAATGCGCATGCGATGCGATGCACATAAGATGCGATATCAAGCGATGCCATGCGCATGTCATGGGTTGTGACTCAATGCGAATGCGATGCAATGCACATAAGATGCCATATCAAGCGATACCATTCGCATGTGATGCGAAGTGACTGTATGCGCATGCGATGCGATGCTCATAAGATGCGATATCAAGCGATGCGATGCGCATGTGACGCGACGTGTCTGAATAAGCATGCGATGCGATGCACATAAAATGCGATATCAAGCGATTCCATGCGAATGTGACGCGACGTGACCCAATGCGCATGCGATGCGATGCACATGAGATGCGATATCAACTGATGCCATGCGCATGTGATGCCAAGTGGCTCAATGCGCATGCGATGCGATGCACATAAGATGCGATATCAACTGATGCCATGCGGCTGTGACGCGATGTGACTCAAAGCGCATGCGATGCGGTGCACATAAGATGCGATATCAAGCGATGCCATGCGCATGTGACGTGACGTGACTCAATAAGCATGCGATGCGCTGCACATAAATCCTGCATATGTGACGAGAAATGACTCAATGCGCATGCGAGGCGATCCACATAAGATGCGATATCAACTGATGCCATGCGCATGTGACGCGATGTGACTCAATGCGTATGCGATGCGATGCACATCAGATGCGATATCAAGCGATGCCATGCGCATGTGACGCAACGTGACTCAATAAGCATGCGATGCGATGCGATGCACATAAGATGCGATATCAAGAGTTTCCATGCTCATGTGACGCGACGTGACCCAATGCGCATGCGATGCGATGCACACAGGATGCGATATCACGCGATGCCATGCGTATGTGATGCGACGTACTCAATTCGCATGCGATGCGATGCACATGAGATGCGATATCAAGCGATGCCATGTGCATGTGACGTGAGGTGACTCAAAAGCGCATGCGATGCGATGCACATAAGATGCGATATCAAGCGATGCCATACGCATGTGATGCGAAGTTACGCAATGCGCATGCGATGCGATGCACATAAGATTCGATATCAACTGATGCCATGCGCATGTGACGTGATGTGACTCAATGCGCATGCGATGCGATGCACATAAAATGCGATATCAAGTGATTCCATGCGCATGTGACGCGACGTGACTCAATACGCATGCGATGCGATGCACATAAGGTGCGATATCACGCGATGCCATGCGCATATCATGCGACGTGACTCAATGCGCATGCGAAGCGATGCACAAGTGATGCGATATCGAGCGATGTCATGCGCGTGTGGTGCGACGTGACACAATGCGCATGCGATGCGATGCACATGAGATGCGATATCAAGCGATGCCATGCGCATGTGACGCGACGTGACTCAATAAGCATGTGATGCGCTGCACATAAAATGCGATATCAAGCGATTCCATGCGCATGTGACGCGACGTGACTCAACACGCATGCGATGCGATGCACATAAGATGCGATATCGCGCGATGCCATGCGCATATCATGCGACGTGACTCAATGCGCATGCGAAGCGATGCACAAATGATGCGATATCGAGCGATGTCTTGCACGTGTGGTGCTACGTGACTCAATGCACATGCGATTCGATGGACATAAGATGCGATATCAAGAAATACCATGCGAATGCGACGCGACGTGACTCAATGCGCATGCGGTGCGATGCACACAAGATGCGATATCAAGCGATGCCATGCGCATGTGACGCGACGTGACTCAATGCGTATGCGATGCGATGCACATAAGATGCGATATCAAGCGATGCCATGGAAATGTGACGAGATATGACTCAATGCGCATGCGATGCGATGCACATAAGATGCGTTGTCGAGCGATGCCATGCGTATGTGGTGGGATGTGACTCAATGCGCATGCGATGCGATGCACATAGGTTGCGATATCAAGCGATACCATACGCATGTGATGCGAAGTTACGCAATGCGCATGCAATGCGATGCACATAAGATGCGATATCAACTGATGCCATGCGCGTGTGACGCGATGTGACTCAATGCGCATGCGATGCGATGCACTTAAGATGCGATATCAAGCGGTGCCATGCGCATGTGACGCGACTTGACTCAATAAGCATGTGATCCGCTGCACATAAAATGCGATATCACGCGATTCCATGCGCATCTGACGCGACGAGACTCAATACGCATGCGATGCGATGCACATAAGATGCGTTGTCGAGCGATGCCATGCGCATATCATGGGAGGTCACTCAATGCGCATGCGATGCAATGCACATAAGATGCCATATCAAGCGGTGCAATTCGCATGTGATGCGAAGTGACTCAATGCGCATGCGATGCGATGCACGTAAGATGCGATCTCAACTGATGCCATGCGCATGTGACGCGATGTGACTCAATGCGCATGCGATGCGATGCACATTAGATGCGATATCAAGCGATGCCATGCGCATGAGACGCGACGTAACAAAATGCGCATGCGGTGCGATGCAAATAAGATGCGATATCAAGCGATGCCATGCGCATGTGACGAGACGTGACTCAAAGCGCATGCGATGCGATGCACATAAAATGCGATATCAAGCGATGCCATGGAAATGTGACGAGACGTGACTCAATGTGCATGCGATGCGATGCACATAATATGCGATATCAAGCGACGCCATGCGCATGTGACGAGACAGGACTCAATGCGCATGCCATGCGATGCACATAAGATACGTTGTCGAGCGATGGCATGCGCATGTGATGCGAAGTGACTCAATGCGCATGCGATGCGATGCACATAAGATGAAATAATCAACTGATGCCATGCGCATGTGACGCGATGTGACTCAATGCGCATGCGATGCGATGCACATTAGATGCGATATCAAGCGATGCCATGCGCATGTGACGCGACGTGTCTGAATAAGCATGCGATGCGATGCACATAAAATGCGATATCAAGCGATTCCATGCGAATGTGACGCGACGTGACTCAATGCGCATGCGATGCGATGCACATGAGATGCGATATCAAGCGATGCCATGCGCATGTGACGTGACGTGACTCAATAAGCATGCGATGCGCTGCACATAAATCCTGCAAATGTGACGAGACATGACTCAATGCGCATGCGATGCGATCCACATAAGATGCGATATCAACAGATGCCATGCGCATGTGACGCGATGTGACTCAATGCGTATGCGATGCGATGCACATCAGATGCGATATCAAGCCATGCGCATGTGACGCAACGTGACTCAATAAGCATGCGATGCGATGCACATAAGATGCGATATCAAGAGTTTCCATGCTCATGTGACGCGACGTGACTCAATGCGCATGCGATGCGATTCACATAGGATGCGATATCACGCGATGCCATGTGTATGTGATGCGACGTACTCAATTCGCATGCGATGCGATGCACATGAGATGGGATATCAAGCGATGCCATGTGCATGTTACTTGAGGTGACTCAAAAGCGCATGCGATGCGATGCACATAAGATGCGATATCAAGCGATTCCATGCGCATGTGAAGCGATGTGACTCAATGCGCATGCGATTCCATGCACATAAGGTACGATATCAAGCGATGCCATGCGCATGTGACGTGATGTGACTCAATACGCATGCGATGCGATGCACATAGGATGCGATATCAAGCGATGCCATACGCATGTGATGCGAAGTTACGCAATGCGCATGCGATGCGATGCACATAAGATGCGATATCAACTGATGCCATGCGCATATAATGCGACGTGACTCAATGCGCATGCGAAGCGATGCACAAGTGATGCGATATCGAGCGATGTCATGCGCGTGTGTTGCAACGTGACACAATGCGCATGCGATAAGATGCACATGAGATGCGATATCAAGCGATGCCATGCGCATGTGACGCGACGTAACTCAATGCGCATACTGTGCGATGCACATAAGATGCGATATCAAGCGATGCCATGCAAATGTGACGAGACATGACCCAATGCGCATGCGATGCGATGCACATAAGATGCGTTGTCGAGCGATGCCATGCGCATGTGATGTGATGTGACTCAATGCGCATGCGATGCGATGCACATAAGATGCGATATCAACTGATGCCATGCGCGTGTGACGCGATGTGACTCAATGCGCATGCGATGCGATGCACTTAAGATGCGATATCAAGCGGTGCCATGCGCATGTGACGCGACTTGACTCAATAAGCATGTGATGCGCTGCGCATAAAATGCGATATCAAGCGATTCCATGCGCATCTGACGCGACGTGACTCAATAGGCATGCGATGCGATGCACATAAGATGCGTTGTCGAGCGATGCCATGCGCATATCATGGGAGGTCACTCAATGCGCATGCGATTCAATGCACATAAGATGCCATATCAAGCGATGCAATTCGCATCTGATGCGAAGTGTCTCAATGCGCATGCGATGCGATGCACATAAGATGCGATCTCAACTGATGCCATGCGCATGTGACGCGATGTGACTCAATGCGCATGCAATGCGATGCACATAAGATGCGATATCAAGCGATGCCATGCGCATGTCACGCGACGTGACTCAATAACCATGTGATGCGCTGCACATAAAATGCGAAATCAAGCGATTCCATGCGCATGTGACGCGACGTGACTCAATACGCATGAGATGCGATTCACATAAGATGCGTTGTCGAGCGATGCCATGCGCATGTCATGGGAGGTGACACAATACGCATGCGATGCAATGCACATAGGATGCCATATAAAGCGATGCCATTCGCATGTGATGCGAAGTGACTCAATGCGCATGCGATGCGATGCACATAAGATGCGATCTCAACAGATGCCATGCGAATGAGACGCGATGTGACTCAATGCGCGTGCGATACGATGCACATTAGATGCGGTATCAAGCGATGCCATGCGCATGTGACGCGACGTAACAAAATGCGCATGTGGTGCGATGCAAATAAGATGCGATATCAAGCGATGCCATGCGCTTGTGACGAGACGTGGCTCAAAGCGCATGCGATGCGATGCACATAAAATGCGATATCAAGCGATGCCATGGAAATGTGACGAGACATGACTCAATGTGCAAGCGATGCGATGCACATAATATGCGATATCAAGCGACGCCATGCGCATGCGACGAGACATGACTCAATGAGCATGCCATGCGATGCACATAAGATTCGTTGTCGAGCGATGGCATGCGCATGTGATGCGAA
Source organism: Tenodera sinensis (assembly GCA_030765045.1). Lineage (NCBI taxonomy): Eukaryota > Metazoa > Arthropoda > Insecta > Mantodea > Mantidae > Tenodera > Tenodera sinensis. Next base: position 48,262,496 of record CM060973.1, read on the forward strand.
GTGACTCAATGCGCATGCGATGCGATGCACATAAGATGAAATAATCAACTGATGCCATGCGCATGTGACGCGGTGTGACTCAATGCGCATGCAATGCGATGCACATAAGATGCGATATCAAGCCATGCCATGCGCATGTGACGCGACGTGACTCAATAAGCATGCGATGCGCTGCACATAAATCATGCAAATGTGACGAGACATTACTCAATGCGCATGCGATGCGATCCACATAAGATGCGATATCAACTGATGCCATGCGCATGAGACGAGATGTGACTCAATGCGCATGCGATGGGATGCACATAAGATGCGATATCAAGCGATGCCATGCGCATGTCATGGGTTGTGACTCAATGCGCATGCTATGCAATGCACATAAGATGCCATATCAAGCGATACCATTCGCATGTGATGCGAAGTGACTGAATGCGCATGCGATGCGATGCTCATAAGATGCGATATCAACTGATGCCATGCGCATGTGACGCGATGTGACTCAATGCGCATGCGATGCGATGCACATGAGATGCGATATCAACTGATGCCATGCGCATGTGATGCGAAGTGGCTCAATGCGCATGCGATGCGATGCACATAAGATGCGATATCAACTGATGCCATGCGGCTGTGACGCGATGTGACTCAAAGCGCATGCGATGCGATGCACATAAGATGCGATATCAAGCGATGCCATGCGCATGTGACGTGACGTGACTCAATAAGCATGCGATGCGCTGCACATAAATCCTGCAAATGTGACGAGACATGACTCAATGCGCATGCGATGCGATCCACATAAGATGCGATATCAACTGATGCCATGCGCATGTGACGCGATGTGACTCAATGCGCATGCAATGCCATGCACATAGGATGCGATATCACGCGATGCCATGCGCATGTGGTTGCGATGTACTCAATTCGCATGCGATGCGATGCACATGAGATGGGATATCAAGCGATGCCATGTGCATGTTACGTGAGGTGACTCAAAAGCGCATGCGATGCGATGCACATAAGATGCGATATCAAGCGATTCCATGCGCATGTGAAGCGATGTGGCTCAATGCGCATGCGTTGCGATGCACATAAGGTACGATATCAAGCGATGCCATGCGCATGTGACGTGATGTGGCTCAATACGCATGCGATGCGATGCTAATAGGATGCGATATCAAGCGATGCCATACGCATGTGATGCGAAGTTACGCAATGCGCATGCGATGCGATGCACATAAGATGCGATATCAACTGATGCCATGCGCATGTGACGCGATGTGACTAAATGCGCATGCGATGCGATGCACATAAGATGCGATATCAAGCGATGCCATGCGCATGTGACGCGACGTGACTCAATAAGCATGTGATGCGCTGCACATAAAATGCGATATCAAGCGATTCCATGCGCATGTGACGCGACGTGACTAAATACGCATGCGATGCGATGCACATAAGATGCGATATCAGGCGATGCCATGCGCATGTCATGCGACGTGACTCAACGCGCATGCGAAGCGATGCACAAATGATGCGATATCGAGCGATGTCATGCGCGTGTGATGCGACGTGACACAATGCGCATGCGATGCGATGCACATGAGATGCGATATCAAGCGATGCCATGCGCATGTGACGCGACGTAACTCAATGCGCATACTGTGCGATGCACATAAGATGCGATATCAAGCGGTTCCTAGCGCATGTGACGTGAGGTGACTCAAAAGCGCATGCGATGCGATGCACATCAGATGCGATATCAACTGATGCCATGCGGCTGTGACGTGATGTGACTCAAAGCGCATGCGATGCCATGCACATAAGATGCGATATCAAGCAATGCCATGCGCATGTGACGTGACGTGACTCAATAAGCATGCGATGCGCTGCACATGAATCCTGCAAATGTGACGAGACATGACTCAATGCGCATGCGATGCGATCCACATAAGATGCGATATCAACTGATGCCATGCGCATGTGACGCGATGCGACTCAATGCGTATGCGATGCGATGCACATCAGATGCGATATCAAGCGATGCCATGCGCATGTGACGCAACGTGACTCAATAAGCATGCGATGCGATGCACATAAGATGCGATATCAAGAGTTTCCATGCTCATGTGACGCGACGTGACTCAATGCGCATGCGTTGCGATGCACATAGAATGCGATATCACGCGATGCCATGCGTATGTGATGCGACGTACTCAATTCGCATGCGATGCGATGCACATGAGATGGGATATCAAGCGATGCCATGTGCATGTGACGTGAGGTGACTCAAAAGCGTATGCGATGCGATGCACATAAGATGCGATATCAAGCGATTCCATGCGCATGTGAAGCGATGTGACTCAATGCGCATGCGATGCGATGCACATAAGGTACGATATCAAGCGATGCCATTCGCATGTGACGTAATGTGACTCAATACGCATGCGATCCGATGCACATAGAATGCGATATCAAGCGATGCCATACGCATGTGATGCGAAGTTACGCAATGCGCATGCGATGCGATGCACATAGGATGCGATATCAACTGATGCCATGCGCATGTGACGCGATGTGACTCGATGCGCATGCGATGCGATGCACATAAGATGCGATATCAAGCGATGCCATGCGCATGTGACGCGGCGTGACTCAATAAGCATGTGATGCGCTGCACATAAAATGCGATATCAAGCGATTCCATGCGCATGTGACGCGACGTGACTCAATACGCATCCGATGCGATGCACATAAGATGCGATATCACCCGATGCCATGCGCATGTCATGCGACGTGACTCAATGCGCATGCGAAGCGATGCACTAATGATGCGATATCGAGCGATGCCATGCGCGTGTGGTGCGACGTGACACAATGCGCATGCGATGCGATGCACATGAGATGCGATATCAAGCGATGCCATGTGCATGTGACGCGACGTGACTCAATGCGCCTGCAACGCGATGCACATAAGATGCGATATCAAGCGATACCATGCGCATGTGACGTGAGGTGACTCAAAAGCGCATGCGATGCAATGCACATAAGCTACGATATCAAGCGATGCCATGCGCATGTGACGTGATTTGACTCAATACGCAGGCGATGCGATGCACATAGGATGCGATATCAAGCGATGCCATACGCATGTGATGCGACGTGGCTCAATACGCATGCGATGCGATGCACATAAGACGCGATATCAAGCGGTGCCTTGCGCATGTGACGCGACGTGTCTCAATGCGCATGCGATGCGATGCACATAAGATGCGATATCAAGCGATGCCATGCAAACGTGACGAGACATGACTCAATGCGCATGCGGTGCGATGCACACAAGATGCGTTGTCGAGCGATGCCATGCGCATGTGATGTGATGTGACTCAATGCGCATGCGATGCGATGCACATAAGATGCCATATCAACTGATGCCATGCGCATGTGACGCGATGTGACTCAATGCGCATGCGATGCGATGCACATAAGATGCGATATCAAGCGATGCCATGCGCATGAGACGCGACGTGACTCAAGAAGCATGCGATGCGATGCACATAAGATGCGACATCAAGGGATGCCATGCGCATGTGAAGCGATGTGACTCAATGCGCATATCATGCGATGCACATATGATGGGATGTCGAGAGATGCCATGCGCGTGTGATGCGATGTGACTCATGCGCATGCGATGCACATAAGATGCGATGTCGAGCGATGCATCCGTAGTGACTCAACGCGATGCGATGGGATGCACATAAGATGGGATATCAACCTATGCCATGCGCATATGACACGATGTCACACAATGGGCATTCGATACGATGGACAAAAGATGCGATATCGAGCGATATTATGCCCATGTGGTGCGAGTGACTCAATGCACATACGACGCGATGAACAAAAGATGCGATATCGAGCGATATCATGCCCATGTGACGCGACGTGACTCAATAAGCATGCGATGCGTTGCACATAAGATGCGATATCAAGCGATGCCATGCAAATGTGACGCGACGTGGCTCAATGAGCATGCGATGCGATACACATCAGATATGATATCAAGCGATGCTATGCGCCTGTGTCGCGACGTGGCTTAATGCGCATGCGGTTCGATGCACATATGATGCCATATCAAGCCATGCCATGCGCATGTGGCGTGATGTGGCTCAATGCACTGCGTAGCGATGCACATAAGATGCGACGTCGGGCGATGCATGGGCATGCAACTCGACGCGACTCAATGCGCATGCGCTGCGATGCACATAAGATGCGATATCAAGCGATGCCATGCGCATGTGACGCGACGTGGCTCAATGCGCATGCGATGCGATGCACATAAGATGCGATATCAAGCGATGCCATGCACATGTGATGCGACGGCACTCAATCCGCATGCGATGCGATGCACATGGGATGCGATATCAAGCGATGCCATGTGCATGTGACGCCACGTGACTCAATGCGCATGCAACGCAATGCACATAAGATGCGACATCAAGCGATGCCATGCGCATGTGAAGCGATGTGACTCAATGCGCATATCATGCGATGCACATAAGATGGGATGTCGAGAGATGCCATGCGCGTGTGATGCGATGTGACTCATGCGCATGCGATGCACATAAGATGCGATGTCGAGCGATGCATCCGTAGTGACTCAACGCGCTGCGATGCGATGCACATAAGATGGGATATCAAGCTATGCCATGTGCATATGACACGATGTCACTCAATGGGCATTCGATACGATGGACAAAAGATGCGATATCGAGCGATATTATGCCCATGTGGTGCGAAGTGACTCAATGCACATGCGATGCGTTGCACATAAGATGCGATATCAAGCGATGCCATGCAAATGTGACGCGACGTGGCTCAATGAGCATGCGATGCGATGCGTCTAAGATGCGATGTAGAGCGATGCCATGAGCGTGTGATGCGATGTGACTTAATGCGCATGCGATGCACATAAGATGCGATATCAAGCGATGCCATGCGCATGTGACGCGACGTGACTCAATATGCATGCGATGCGATGCACTTAAGATGCGATATCAAGCGATGCCATGCGCATGTGATGCGACGTGACTCAATGAGCATGCGATGCGATGCACATAAGATGCGATATAAAGCGATACCATGTGCATGTGACGCGACGTGACTAAATGCGCATGCGATGCGATGCACATAAGATGCAATATCAAGCGCTGCCACGCGCATGTGACGTGAAGTGACTCAAAAGCACGTGCAGTGCGATGCACATAAGATGCGATATCAAGCGATGCGATGCGCATGTGACGCGATGTGTCTCAATGCGCAAGCGATGCCCATAAGATCCGATGTCGAGCAATGCCATGCGCGTGTGATGCGATGTGACTCAGTGCGGATGCGATGCACATAAGATGCGATATCAAGCGATGCCATGCGCATATGAGGCGATGTCACTCAATGCGCATGCGATGCGATGCACAAAAGATGCAATGTCGAGCGATGCCATGCGCTTGTGACGCGACGTGACTCAATGCGCATGCGATGCGATGCACATAAGATACGATATAAAGAGAGGCCGTGCGCATGTGACGCGACGTGACTCAATGCGAATGCGATGCGTTGCACATAATTAGCCATATCAAGCGATGCCATGCCCATGTTACTTGACGTGACTCACTGCGCATGCGATGCGAAGCACATATGATGCGATATAAAGCGATGGCTTGCGCATGTGACGCGAGGTGACTCAATGCGCATGTGATGTGATGCACATAAGATGCGATATCAAGCGATGCCATGCGCATGTGACGCGAGGTGACCCAATGCGCATGTGATCCGAAGCACATAAGATGCGATATCAAGCGATGCCATGCGCATGATACGCGACGTGAGTCAATGCGCATGCGATGAGATGCACATAAGATGCGATATAAAGCGATGCCATGCGCATGTGAGGTGACGTGACTAAATCCGCATACGATGCGATGCACATAAGATACGATATCAAGAGGTGCCATGCGCATGTGACGCGACGTGACTCAAAGCGCATGCGATGCGATGCACATAAGATGCGATAGCAAGCGATGCCATGCGCATGTGACGCAACGTGACTCAATGTGAATGCGATGCGATGCACATAAGATGCGATATCAAGCGATGCCGTGCGTATGTGACTTGATGTGCCTTAATCCGCATGCGATGCGATGCACATAAGATGCGATAACAAGGGATGCCATGCGCATGTGACGCGACGTGATTCAAAGCGCATGCGATGCGATTCACACAAGATGCGATATCAAGCGATGTCATGCGCATGTGACGCGACGTGACCCAATGCGCATGCAATGTGATGCACATAAGATTCGATATCAAGCGGTGCCATGCGCATGTGATGCAATGTGACTCAATGCGCATGCGATGCACGTAAGATGCGATGTCGAGCTATGCATGCGCATGTGACGCGATGTGACTCAATGCGCTGCGATGCGATGCACATAAGATGCAATATCAAGCGATGCCATGCGCATCTGACACGATGTGGCTCAATGCGCATGCGATGCGATGCACATAGGACGCGATATCAAGCGATGCCATGCGTATGTGTTGCGACGTGACTCAATGCGCATGCGATGCGATGCACATCAGATGCCATATCAAGCGATGCCATGCAAATGTGACGTGACTCGACTCAATGCGCATGCGATGCGAGGCACATACGATGCGATATCAAGAGATGCCATGCGCATGTGACGCGACGTGACTCAATGCGGATACGATGCGATGCACATAAGATGCGATATAAGCGATGCCATGAGCATGTGACGCGACGTGACTCAATGCGAATACGATGCGATGCACATAAGATGCGATAACAAGGGATGCCATGCGCATGTGACGCGACGTGACTCAATGCGCATGCGATGCGATGCACATAAGGTGCGTTGTCGAGCGATGTCATGAGCATGTGGTGCTACGTGACTCAATGCGCGTGCGCTGCGATGCACATAAGATGCGATATCAAGCGATGACATGCGCATGTGACGCGATGTGACTCAATGTGCATGCGATGCGATACAAATCAGATATGATATCAAGCGATGCTATGCGCATGTGTCGCGACGTGGCTTAATGCGCATGTGGTTCGATGCACATATGATGCCATATCAAGCGATGCCATTTGAATGTGGGGTGATGTGGCTCAATGCGCTGCGTAGCGATGCACATAAGATGCCATGTCGAGCGATGCATGGGCATGCGACGCGACGTGACTCAATGCGCATGCGCTGCGATGCACATAAGATGCGATATCAAGCGACGCCATGCGCATGTGACGCGATGTGAGTCAATGCGCATGCGATGCGATGCACATAGGATGCGATAACAAGGGATGCCATGCGCATGTGACGCGACGTGATTCAAAGCGCATGCGATGCGATTCACACAAGATGCGATATCAAGCGATGTCATGCGCATGTGAGGCGACGTGACTCAATGCCCATGCAATGTGATGCAAATAAGATTCGATTTCAAGCGGTGCCAAGCGTATGTGACGCGAAGTGACTCAATGCGCATGCAATGCGATGCACATAATAAGCGATATCAAGCGATGCCATGCGCATGTGACGTGATGTGACTCAATCCGCATGCGATGCAATGCACATAAGATGCGATATCAAGCGATGCCATGCGCATGTGACGCGATGTGACCCAATGCGCCTGGGATGCGATGAACATAAGATGCGATGTCGAGCTATGCCATGCGCATGTGATGCGATGTGACTCAATGCGCATGCGATGCACGTAAGATGCCATTTCGAGCGATGCATGCGCATGTGACGCGATGTGACTCAATGCGCTGCGATGCGATGCACATAAGATGCAATATTAAGCGATGCCATGCGCATGTGACACGATGTGACTCAATGCGCATGCGATGCGATGCACATAAGATGCGATATCAAGCGATGCAATGCGTATGTGATGCGACGTGACTCAATGCGCATGCGATGCGTAACACATGAGATGCGATGTCGAGCGATGTCATGCCTATGTGGTGCGACGGGACTCAATGCGCATGCGATGCGATGCACATCAGATGCGATATCAAGCGATGCCATGCAAATGTGACGTGACGTGACTCAATGCGCATGCGATGGGATGCACATAAGATACGATATCAAGCGATGCCATGCGCATGTGACGCTACGTGACTCAATGCGCATGCGATGCGATGCACATACGATGCGATATCAAGAGATGCCATGCGCATGTGACGCGACGTGACTCAATGCGAATACGATGCGATGCACATAACAAGGGATGTCATTCGCATGTGACGCGAACTGACTCAATGCGCATGCGATGCGATGCACATAAGATGCGTTGTCGAGCGATGTCATGAGCATGTGGTGCAACGTGACTCAATGCGCATGCGATGCGATGCACATAAGATGCGATATCAAGCGATGACATGCGCATGTGACGCGATGTGACTCAATGCTCATGTGATGCGATGCACATGAGATACGATTTCGAGCGATGCCATGCGCGTGTGATGCGATGTGACTTCATGCGCATGCGATGCACATAAGATGCGATATCAAGCGATGCCATGCGCATGTGACGCGACGTGACTCAATATACATGCGATGCGATGCACTTAAGATGTGATATCAAGCGATGCCATGCGCATGTGATGCGACGTGACTCAATGAGCATGCGATGCGGTGCACATAAGATGCGATATAAAGCGATACCATGTGCATGTGACGCGACGTGACTAAATGCGCATGCGATGCGATGCACATAAGATGCAATATCAAGCGCTGCCATGCGCATGTGACGTGAAGTGACTCAAAAGCACATGCAGTGCGATGCACATAAGATGCGATATCAAGCGATGCGATGCGCATGTGACGTGATGTGTCTCAATGCGCAAGCGATGCCCTAAGATCTGATGTCGAGCAATGCCATGCGCGTGTGATGCGATGTGACTCAGTGCGCATGCGATGCACATAAGATGCGATATCAAGCGATGCCATGCGCATATGAAGCGATGTCACTCAATGCGCATGCGATGCGATGCACAAAAGATGCAATGTCGAGCGATGCCATGCGCTTGTGACGCGACGTGACTCAATGCGCATGCGATGCGATGCACATAAGATGCGATATAAAGAGAGGCCGTGCGCATGTGACGCGACGTGACTCAATGCGAGTGCGATGCGTTGCACATAATTAGGCATATCAAGCGATGCCATGCCCATGTGACTTGACGTGAGTCACTGCGCATGCGATGCGAAGCACATATGATGCGATATAAAGCGATGGCATGCGCATGTGACGCGAGGTGACTCAATGCGCATGTGATGCGATGCACATAAGATGCGATATCAAGCGATGCCATGCGCATGTGACGCGAGGTGACACAATGCGCATGTGATGCGAAGCACATAAGATGCGATATCAAACCATGCCATGCGCATCATACGCGACGCGAGTTAATGCGCATGCGATGAGATGCACATAAGATGTGATATCAAGCGATGCCATGTGCATGTGACGCGATGTGACTCAATGCGCATGCGCTGCGATGCACATACGATGCGATATCAAGGGATGCCATGCGCATGTGACGCGACGTGACTCAATGCGAATACGATGCGATGCACATAAGATGCGATATAAGCGATGCCATGAAGATGTGACGCGACGTGTCTCAAAGCGAATACGATGCGATGCACATAAGATGCGATAACACGGTATGCCATGCGCATGTGACGCGAACTGACTCAATGCGCATGCGATGCGATGGACATAAGATGCGTTGTCGAGCGATGTCATGAGCATGGGGTGCAACGTGACTCAATGCGCATGCGATGCGATGCACATAAGATGCGATAGTAAGCGATGACATGCGCATGTCACGCGATGTGACTCAATACGCATGCGATGCGATGCACAGGAGATGTGATATCAAGCGATGCCATGCGCATGTGACGTGACGTGACTCAATGCTCATGCGATGCGAGGCACATAAGATACGATTTCGAGCGATGCCATGCGCGTGTGATGCGATGTGACTTCATGCGCATGCGATGCACATAAGAAGCGATATCAAGCGATGCCATGCGCATGTGACGCGACGTGACTCAATATACATGCGATGCGATGCACTTAAGATGCGATATCAAGCGATGCCATGCGCATGTGATGCGACGTGACTCAATGAGCATGCGATGCGATGCACATAAGATGCGATATAAAGCGATACCATGTGCATGTGACGCGACGTGACTAAATGCGCATGCGATGCGATGCACATAAGATGCGATATCAAGCGATGCGTTGCGCATGTGACGTGATGTGTCTCAATGCGCAAGCGATGCCCATAAGATCCGATGTCGAGCAATGCCATGCGCGTGTGATGAGATGTGACTCAGTGCGCATGCGATGCACATAAGATGCGATATCAAGCGATGCCATGCGCATATGAGGCGATGTCACTCAATGCGCATGCGATGCGATGCACAAAAGATGCAATGTCGAGCGATGCCATGCGCTTGTGACGCGACGTGACTCAATGCGCATGCGATGCGCTGCACATAAGATGCGATATAAAGAGAGGCCGTGCGCATGTGACGCGACGTGACTCAATGCAAATGCGATGCGTTGCACATAATTAGCCATATCAAGCGATGCCATGCCCATGTGACTTGACGTGAGTCACTGCGCATGCGATGCGAAGCACATATGATGCGATATAAAGCGATGGCATGCGCATGTGACGCGAGGTGACTCAATGCGCATGTGATGCGATGCACATAAGATGCGATATCAAGCGATGCCATGCGCATGTGACGCGAGGTGACCCAATGCGCATGTGATGCGAAGCACATAAGATGCGATATCAAGCGATGCCATGCGCATGATACGCGACGCGAGTTAATGCGCATGCGATGAGATGCACATAAGATGTGATATCAAGATATGCCATGTGCATGTGACGCGATGTGGCTCAATGCGCATGCGCTGCGATGCACATAAGATGCGATGTCGAGCGATGCATGCGTATGTGACGCGATGTGACTCAATGCGCTGCGATGCGTAACACATGAGATGCGATGTCGAGCGATGTCATGCGCATGTGGTGCGAGGGGACTCAATGCGCATGCGATGCGATGCACATCAGATGCGATATCAAGCGATGCCATGCAAATGTGACGTGACGTGACTCAATGCGCATGCGATGGGATACACATAAGATACGATATCAAGCGATGCCATGCGCATGTGACGCTACGTGACTCAATGCGCATGCGATGCGATGCACATACGATGCGATATCAAGAGATGCCATGCGCATGTGACGCGACGTGACTCAATGCGAATACGATGCGATGCACATAACAAGGGATGTCATGCGCATGTGACGCGAACTGACTCAATGCGCATGCGATGCGATGCACATAAGATGCGTTGTCGAGCGATGTCATGAGCATGTGGTGCAACGTGACTCAACGCGCATGCGATGCGATGCACATAAGATGCGATATCAAGCGATGACATGCGCATGTGACGCGATGTGACTCAATGCTCATGTGATGCGATGCACATAAGATACGATTTCGAGCGATGCCATGCGCGTGTGATGCGATATGAATTCATGCGCATGCGATGCACATAAGATGCGATATCAAGCGATGCCATGCGCATGTGACGCGACGTGACTCAATATACATGCGATGCGATGCACTTAAGATGCGATATCAAGCGATGCCATGCGCATGTGATGCGACGTGACTCAATGAGCATGCGATGCGGAGCACATAAGATGCGATATAAAGCGATACCATGTGCATGTGACGCGACGTGACTAAATGCGCATGCGATGCGATGCACATAAGATGCAATATCAAGCGCTGCCATGCGCATGTGACGTGAAGTGATCAAAAGCACATGCAGTGCGATGCACATAAGATGCGATATCAAGCGATGCGCATGTGACGTGATGTGTCTCAATGCGCAAGCGATGCCCTAAGATCCGATGTCGAGCAATGCCATGCGCGTGTGATGCGATGTGACTCAGTGCGCATGCGATGCACATAAGATGCGATATCAAGCGATGCCATGCGCATATGAGGCGATGTCACTCAATGCGCATGCGATGCGATGCACAAAAGATGCAATGTCGAGCGATGCCATGCGCTTGTGACGCGACGTGACTCAATGCGCATGCGATGCGATGCACATAAGATGCGATATAAAGAGAGGCCGTGCGCATGTGACGCGACGTGACTCAATGCGAGTGCGATGCGTTGCACATAATTAGCCATATCAAGCGATGCCATGCCCATGTGACTTGACGTGAGTCACTGCGCATGCGATGCGAAGCACATATGATGCGATATAAAGCGATGGCATGCGCATGTGACGCGAGGTGACTCAATGCGCATGTGATGCGATGTACATAAGATGCGATATCAAGCGATGCCATGCGCATGTGACGCGAGGTGACCCAATGCGCATGTGATGCGAAGCACATAAGATGCGATATCAAACCATGCCATGCGCATCATACGCGACGCGAGTTAATGCGCATGCGATGAGATGCACATAAGATGTGATATCAAGCGATGCCATGTGCATGTGACGCGATGTGACTCAATGCGCATGCGCTGCGATGCACATACGATGCGATATCAAGAGATGCCATGCGCATGTGACGCGACGTGACTCAATGCGAATACGATGCGATGCACATAAGATGCGATATAAGCGATGCCATGAGCATGTGACGCGACGTGTCTCAAAGCGAATACGATGCGATGCACATAAGATGCGATAACACGGTATGCCATGCGCATGTGACGCGAACTGACTCAATGCGCATGCGATGCGATGGACATAAGATGCGTTGTCGAGCGATGTCATGAGCATGTGGTGCAACGTGACTCAATGCGCATGCGATGCGATGCACATAAGATGCGATAGCAAGCGATGACATGCGCATGTCACGCGATGTGACTCAATACGCATGCGATGCGATGCACAGAAGATGTGATATCAAGCGATGCCATGCGCATGTGACGCGACGTGACTCAATGCTCATGCGATGCGAGGCACATAAGATACGATTTCGAGCGATGCCATGCGCGTGTGATGCGATGTGACTTCATGCGCATGCGATGCACATAAGAAGCGATACCAAGCGATGCCATGCGCATGTGACGCGACGTGACTCAATATACATGCGATGCGATGCACTTAAGATGCGATATCAAGCGATGCCATGCGCATGTGATGCGACGTGACTCAATGAGCATGCGATGCGATGCACATAAGATGCGATATAAAGCGATACCATGTGCATGTGACGCGACGTGACTAAATGCGCATGCGATGCGATGCACATAAGATGCAATATCAAGCGCTGCCATGCGCATGTGACGTGAAGTGACTCAAAAGCACATGCAGTGCGATGCACATAAGATGCGATATCAAGCGATGCGTTGCGCATGTGACGTGATGTGTCTCAATGCGCAAGCGATGCCCATAAGATCCGATGTCGAGCAATGCCATGCGCGTGTGATGGGATGTGACTCAGTGCGCATGCGATGCACATAAGATGCGATATCAAGCGATGCCATGCGCATATGAGGCGATGTCACTCAATGCGCATGCGATGCGATGCACAAAAGATGCAATGTCGAGCGATGCCATGCGCTTGTGACGCGACGTGACTCAATGCGCATGCGATGCGCTGCACATAAGATGCGATATAAAGAGAGGCCGTGCGCATGTGACGCGACGTGACTCAATGCAAATGCGATGCGTTGCACATAATTAGCCATATCGAGCGATGCCATGCCCATGTGACTTGACGTGAGTCACTGCGCATGCGATGCGAAGCACATATGATGCGATATAAAGCGATGGCATGCGCATGTGACGCGAGGTGACTCAATGCGCATGTGATGCGATGCACATAAGATGCGATATCAAGCGATGCCATGCGCATGATACGCGACGCGAGTTAATGCGCATGCGATGAGATGCACATAAGATGTGATATCAAGCGATGCCATGTGCATGTGACGCGATGTGGCTCAATGCGCATGCGCTGCGATGCACATAAGATGCGATGTCGAGCGATGCATGCGTATGTGACGCGATGTGACTCAATGCGCTGCGATGCGATGCACAAGAGATGCAATGTCGAGCGATGTCATGGGCATCTGGTGCGACGTGACTCAATGCACATGCGTTGCGATGAACATAAGATGCGATATCAAGCGATGCCATCCGCATGTAACGCGACGTGACTCAATGCGCATGCTATGCGATGCACATAAGATGCGATAAAAAGCGATGCCATGCGCATGTGACGTGACGTGACTCAATGCGCATACGATGCGATGCACATAAGATACGATATCAAGAGATGCCATGCGCATGTGACGCGACGTGACTCAAAGCGCATGCGATGCGATGCACATAAGATGCGATAGCAAGCGATGCCATGCGCATGTGACGCAACGTGACTCAATGTGCATGCGATGCGATGCACATAAGATGCGATATCAAGCGATGCCGTGCGTATGTGACTTGATGTGACTCAATCCGCATGCGATGCGATGCACATAAGATGCGCTATCAAGTGATTCCATGCGCATGTTGCGTGATGTGACTCAATGCGCTGCGATGCGATGCACATAAAATGCAATATCAAGCGATACCATGCGCATGTGACGCGACGTGACTCAATGCGCATGCGATGCGATACACATCAGATATGATATCAAGCGATGCTATGCGCATGTGTCGCGACGTGGCTTAATGCGCATGCGGTTCGGTGCACATATGATGCCATATCAAGCGATGCCGTGCGTATGTGACTTGATGTGCCTCAATCCGCATGCGATGCGATGCACATAAGATGCGCTATCAAGCGATTCCATGCGCATGTTGCGTGATGTGACTCAATGCGCTGCAATGCGATGCACATAAAATGCAATATCAAGCGATGCCATGCGCATGTGACGCGACGTGACTAAATGCGCATGCGATGCGATACCCATAAGATGCGATACCAAGCGATGCCATGAGCATGTGAGGCGACGTGACTCAATGCGAATACGATGCGATGCACATAAGATGCGATAACAAGCGATGCCATGCGCATGTGACGCGACGTGACTCAATGCGCATACGATGCGATGCACATAAGATACGATATCAAGAGATGCCATGCGAATGTGACGCAACGTGACTCAAAGCGCATGCGATGCGATAACAAGCGATGCCATGCGCATGTGACGCAACGTGACTCAATGTGCATGCGATGCGATGCACATAAGATGCGATATCAAGCGATGCCGTGCGTATGTGACTTGATGTGACTCAATCCGCATGCGGTGCGATGCACATAACATGCGATATCAAGCGATTCCATGCGCATGTTGCGTGATGTGACTCAATGCCCTGCGATGCGATGCACATAAGATGCGATATCAAGCGATGCCATGCGCATGTGACGCGACGTGACTTAATGCGCATGCGATGCGATGCACATAAGATGCGATATCAAGCGATGCCATACGCATGTGACACGATGTGGCTCAATGCGCATGGGATGCGATGCACATAAGATGCGATATCAAGCGATGCCATGCGTATGTGATGCGACATGGCTCAATGCGCATGCGATGCGATGCACATGAGATGCGATGTCGAGGGATGTCATGCGCATGTGGTGCGACGGGACTCAATGCGCATTCGATGCGATGCAGATCAGATGCGATATCAAGCGATGCCATGCAAATGTGACGCGACGTGACTCAATGCGTATACGATGGGATGCACATAAGATACGATATCAAGCGATGCCATGCGAATGTGACGCGACGTGACTCAATGCGCATGCGATGCGATGCACATACGATGCGATATCAAGAGATGCCATGCGCATGTGACGCGACGTGACTCAATGCGAAGACGATGCGATGCACATAAGATGCGATAAAGGCGATGCCATGAGCATGGGACGCGACGTGACGCAATGAGAATACGATGCGATGCACATAAGATGCGATAGCAAGGGATGCCATGCGCATGTGACGATACGTGACCCAATGCGCATGCGATGCGATGCACATAAGATGCGGTGTCGAGCGATGTCATGATCATGTGGTGCGACGTGACTCAATGCGCATGCGATGCGATGCACATAAGATGCGATATCAAGCGATGACATGCTCATGTGACGCGATGTGACTCAATGCGCATGCGATGCGATGCACATAAGATGCGATAACAAGCGATGCCATGCGCATGTGACGCTACGTGACTCAATCCGCATGCGATGCGATGCACATAAGATGCGATATCAAGCGATTCCTTGCGCATGTGGCGTGATGATACTCAATGCCCTGCGATGCGATGCACATAAGATGCGATATCAAGCGATGCCATGCACATGTGATGCGACGTGACTCAATGCGCATGCGATACGATGCACATAAGATGCGATATCAAGCGATGCCTTACGCATGTGACGCGATATGACTCAATGCGGTTGCGATGCGATTCACATAGTATGCGATGTCGAGCGAAGCCATGCGCATGTGATGCGACGTGACTCAATGCGCATGCGATGCGATGCACATGGAATGCGATATCAAGCGATGGCATGCGCATGTGACGCGACGTGACTCAATGCGCATGCGATTTACATAAGTTGCGATATCAAGGGATGCCATGCACATGTGACGCGACGTGATTCAATAAGCATGCGATGCACATAAGATGCGATTTCATGCGATGCCATGCACATGTGACGCGACGTGACTCAATGCGCATGCGATGCACATAAGATGCGATGTCGAGCGATGCATGCGCATGTGACGCGACGTGACCCAATGCGCATGCGATTTACATAAGATGCGATATCAAGCGATGCCATGCACATGTGACGCGACGTGAATCAATTTGCATGCGATGCGATGCACATAAGATGCGATGTCGAGCGATGCATGCGCATGTGACGCGACAAGACTCAATTTGCATGCGATGCGATGCACATAAGATGCGATGTCGAGCGGTGTCATGTGCAATTGGTGCGACGTGACTCAATGCGCATGTGATGAGATGCACATAAGATGCGTTATGAAGCGATGCCATGCGCATGTGAAGCGACGTGACTCAATGCGCATGTGATGAGATATACATAAAATGCGTTATCAAGCGATGCCATGCGCATGTGAAGCGACGTGACTCAATGCGCATACGATGCGATGCACATAAGATACGATATCAAGAGATGCCATGCGCATGTGACGCGACGTGACTCAAAGCGCATGCGATGCGATGCACATAAGATGCGATAGCAAGCGATGCCATGCGCATGTGACGCAACGTGACTCAATGTGCATGCGATGCGATGCACATAAGATGCGATATCAAGCGATGCCGTGCGTATGTGACTTGATGTGACTCAATCCGCATGCGATGCGATGCACATAAGATGCGCTATCAAGTGATTCCATGCGCATGTTGCGTGATGTGACTCAATGCGCTGCGATGCGATGCACATAAAATGCAATATCAAGCGATACCATGCGCATGTGACGCGACGTGACTCAATGCGCATGCGATGCGATACACATCAGATATGATATCAAGCGATGCTATGCGCATGTGTCGCGACGTGGCTTAATGCGCATGCGGTTCGGTGCACATATGATGCCATATCAAGCGATGCCGTGCGTATGTGACTTGATGTGCCTCAATCCGCATGCGATGCGATGCACATAAGATGCGCTATCAAGCGATTCCATGCGCATGTTGCGTGATGTGACTCAATGCGCTGCAATGCGATGCACATAAAATGCAATATCAAGCGATGCCATGCGCATGTGACGCGACGTGACTAAATGCGCATGCGATGCGATACCCATAAGATGCGATACCAAGCGATGCCATGAGCATGTGAGGCGACGTGACTCAATGCGAATACGATGCGATGCACATAAGATGCGATAACAAGCGATGCCATGCGCATGTGACGCGACGTGACTCAATGCGCATACGATGCGATGCACATAAGATACGATATCAAGAGATGCCATGCGAATGTGACGCAACGTGACTCAAAGCGCATGCGATGCGATAACAAGCGATGCCATGCGCATGTGACGCAACGTGACTCAATGTGCATGCGATGCGATGCACATAAGATGCGATATCAAGCGATGCCGTGCGTATGTGACTTGATGTGACTCAATCCGCATGCGGTGCGATGCACATAACATGCGATATCAAGCGATTCCATGCGCATGTTGCGTGATGTGACTCAATGCCCTGCGATGCGATGCACATAAGATGCGATATCAAGCGATGCCATGCGCATGTGACGCGACGTGACTTAATGCGCATGCGATGCGATGCACATAAGATGCGATATCAAGCGATGCCATACGCATGTGACACGATGTGGCTCAATGCGCATGGGATGCGATGCACATAAGATGCGATATCAAGCGATGCCATGCGTATGTGATGCGACATGGCTCAATGCGCATGCGATGCGATGCACATGAGATGCGATGTCGAGGGATGTCATGCGCATGTGGTGCGACGGGACTCAATGCGCATTCGATGCGATGCAGATCAGATGCGATATCAAGCGATGCCATGCAAATGTGACGCGACGTGACTCAATGCGTATACGATGGGATGCACATAAGATACGATATCAAGCGATGCCATGCGAATGTGACGCGACGTGACTCAATGCGCATGCGATGCGATGCACATACGATGCGATATCAAGAGATGCCATGCGCATGTGACGCGACGTGACTCAATGCGAAGACGATGCGATGCACATAAGATGCGATAAAGGCGATGCCATGAGCATGGGACGCGACGTGACGCAATGAGAATACGATGCGATGCACATAAGATGCGATAGCAAGGGATGCCATGCGCATGTGACGATACGTGACCCAATGCGCATGCGATGCGATGCACATAAGATGCGGTGTCGAGCGATGTCATGATCATGTGGTGCGACGTGACTCAATGCGCATGCGATGCGATGCACATAAGATGCGATATCAAGCGATGACATGCTCATGTGACGCGATGTGACTCAATGCGCATGCGATGCGATGCACATAAGATGCGATAACAAGCGATGCCATGCGCATGTGACGCTACGTGACTCAATCCGCATGCGATGCGATGCACATAAGATGCGATATCAAGCGATTCCTTGCGCATGTGGCGTGATGATACTCAATGCCCTGCGATGCGATGCACATAAGATGCGATATCAAGCGATGCCATGCACATGTGATGCGACGTGACTCAATGCGCATGCGATGCGATGCACATAAGATGCGATATCAAGCGATGCCTTACGCATGTGACGCGATATGACTCAATGCGGTTGCGATGCGATTCACATAGTATGCGATGTCGAGCGAAGCCATGCGCATGTGATGCGACGTGACTCAATGCGCATGCGATGCGATGCACATGGAATGCGATATCAAGCGATGGCATGCGCATGTGACGCGACGTGACTCAATGCGCATGCGATTTACATAAGTTGCGATATCAAGGGATGCCTTGCACATGTGACGCGACGTGATTCAATAAGCATGCGATGCACATAAGATGCGATTTCATGCGATGCCATGCACATGTGACGCGACGTGACTCAATGCGCATGCGATGCACATAAGATGCGATGTCGAGCGATGCATGCGCATGTGACGCGACGTGACCCAATGCGCATGCGATTTACATAAGATGCGATATCAAGCGATGCCATGCACATGTGACGCGACGTGAATCAATTTGCATGCGATGCGATGCACATAAGATGCGATGTCGAGCGATGCATGCGCATGTGACGCGACAAGACTCAATTTGCATGCGATGCGATGCACATAAGATGCGATGTCGAGCGGTGTCATGTGCAATTGGTGCGACGTGACTCAATGCGCATGTGATGAGATGCACATAAGATGCGTTATGAAGCGATGCCATGCGCATGTGAAGCGACGTGACTCAATGCGCATGTGATGAGATATACATAAAATGCGTTATCAAGCGATGCCATGCGCATGTGAAGCGACGTGACTCAATGCGCATGCGATGAGATGCACATAAGATGCGTTATCAAGCGATGCCATGCGCATGTGACGCGACGTGACTCAATGGAATGCGTTTCGATGCACATAAGATGCGATAACAAGCGATGCCAAGCGCATGTGACGCGACGTGACTCAATGCGCATGCGATGCGATGCACATAAGATGCGATATCAAGCGATGCATGCGCATGTGACGCGATGTGACTCAATGCACTGCGAGGCGATGCACATAAGATGCGATATCAAGCGATGCATGCGCATGTGACGCGATGTGACTCAATGCGCATGCGATGCGATGCACATAAGATGGGATATCAAGCGATGCCTAGCGCATGTGACGCGATGTGACTCAATGCGCATGCGATGCGATGCACATAAGATGCGATATCAAGCGATGCATGCGCCTGTGACGCGATGTGACTCAATGCACTGCGATGCGATGCACATAAGATGCGATATCAAGCGATGCATGCGCATGTGACGCGATGTGACTCAATGCGCATGCGATGCGATGCACATAAGATGGGATATCAAGCGATGCCTAGCGCATGTGACGCGATGTGACTCAATGCGCATGCGATGCGATGCACATAAGATGCGATGTCGAGCGATGTGATGCGCATCCGTCAGCGAGGCTCCAGCGAAGCAGCAACAGGTCGTCTCTCTCCGTCTCTCTTCGGGCAGCAGCAGCCGGCAGAATCCGTTTTCCACGTGCAGCGCATATACCGACCCCGTATACACTTGCCCTGGTCTTCAAACATCAACAGGCAGCCACTACGTTCAAACAGGGAATCCCTCCACATCACCTTGGCAAACAGGCAAAATACGCAACAAACCTGGAAACCCCCCAAGACACCGAAAAACCGCAAGAAATACCCAGGAAAACCTTAACAGCAGTGCTAAAGGGCATTCCACAAGACATCCACGATGAGGTCATTCTCGCCGGCATCCAGGAAGATTATCCAAGCATCAACAGGGTATCACGGATAATAAGTCACGACAAACCTACACCCCTAGTACGCGTGTTCAGCACCGACGTCGCCACGATCACCACCATCCTAAACCAAGGGGCGATTATGGAAAAACCGGTTTTTGGAGCCGAGCCCTCCCGCCACACTGAGCGCCACATCCCGTGTCGCCAGTGCCAGCAATACGGGCACCAGAAGGAAAACTGTCCCGTACAGAACCCAACCTGTTTTCACTGCGGCCAGAAGTCCCAAACCCAGAAATGCAAGCATATCAAGCACGCAGGGCCATACTGTGCTATCTGTGAGCGGCTCGGACATTTCACAGGGCAAGTTAAATGCCCCAAATACCCAAGGACACCCCCAACAAAAACAACACAGATAGCAGAGACACACATTTTCCCCCATAACCTGCCAACCCCCCCTCAGCCCAGACGAGACACCAACTGGACAACCATAAAATTCCCCAGTATACCCGCAGCCAAGAAAGAAATGACCGCAAAAGAAACAACCGGCACATTAAAGCAAGTTATAGAACACTCGAGCGAACAGATACAGCACTTACGAACCAAATAACCAACATACAGAAGAACATAACAGCTTACATAAACGACGTCACCCAAACCATCATCGCACAAATAATGTCAACGATTATACCACCACTGTACGACTCCACACCACCACACCAACGAACAAGGCTGCTGCACAATATAAAGACAACGGCCCAAAAAACACTCAAAAATCAATAGACACCGCAAAATTAGGGAACCAGCTCGCCATCTTCATCCAAGACATAAAACAATAGGTTAAACAAACACCGCGCAAGGAAGCTAAGCACAACCAGAAATGGCGGGAAACAGAGCACACACCCAAGTAAGACACAATATTAAACTACTACATATAAACATTAATGGAATTACCGGCAAGAGACAGCAACTACAAGACCTCTTAACACACCACAGCGCGGATATAATAACTATTAACGAGACAAAACTAAACAAGAAAAGAAACTTCACGTTCCAACCGCTCACAGTGTTTAGAAAGGATAGGCCACACGGGACTGGAGGCGGGGTAATGGTGCTTGTTAAGAGCGAATTAAGCCCGACAAAAGTAACCACCCCCCAAGCCTTTCAAGAACTGGAATTCCTATTAATACAAATCACGGTTAATAGAAGCAAACTACACATCGCCAGGATTTATGCTTCCCCTGACAAAGATTTCCCTACCTCATTAATCACCTACCTACACGACAACTACAAACATCTAATGATAGCAGCTGACCTAAACGCAAACCACAAGGAACTTCTAGACGAACGCACCAACAGACATGGCAGAGACCTAATGAAGGTACTCAAAAACACCGAACTCAAACTCATCCTCACACCAGGCCCTACACGGATAGGTCAAGGCACCCAGAACAATAGCTCACCAGACAAAATACTCACCTCCAAGCAAACCTATTCGCTCGTACAAGACATCACCACAGACGCACCCCCCGACACGGACCATATGCCAGTCATTGTCTCCCTGAAAACCGGTCCATGGAACACAAAAGCATTCAGAAGCATAACCGTCAAGGACTACGAAAACGCAGACTGGGAACTGTTCAAGGAGACAGCATCCCGACTGACAAGAAACACTACTCTCACCACACCAACGACGACACATGGCATTGACCAGCAAGCGCAAACACTGACAGATATAATTATGCAAGCACACATCACAGCAATACCCACCAAGACAGTCCACATAAACCCGTATAGCAGACCACTCCCCAAAGAAATAATATGTCTTATTAAAAAGAAGAGGAAAGCACATAGAAACTACCTAAAGACGCACAACGCAGCTGACAAGACAATATTAAACAAAGCACAAGAGGAAGTAAAGCAGGCCATACAAAAACACAACAGACAACACTGGGACAGGAAATTACACGACCTTACGCAATCACACAAACGGGATCCAGCAAAATTCTGGAAATTGATAAAAAGCACCAAAAGAAAGACTGCACCCAACTACCCTATCAAAAAAGATGGAAACACTGTAACCGACACACGTGAGAAACTCGAAATCTTCCGAGCCCACTACGAAGAAGTGTTCCAAACACCGCAAAGCCCAGACTTTAACAAACAATACTACAAAAGAATCAACTATCACATCAAACTGCAACACCAGTTATACACCCCCCAACTAGCCATCGAAAACTTAAACCCCGACGAAGAAGCCGAAGCACCCCTAACCACAGACGACATAATAGCAACATTCAAAAACACCAGAAACACAGCTCCCGGCCCAGACAGCATAACCTACCAGATGTTAAGGAACCTACCGATAGATACAATAAAACTACTCAGAGACATATACAACAACATGCTACGGTACGGATATCACCCCACCAAATGGAAAACTGCCCACATACTACTGTTCCAGAAACCCGGAAAAGACCATACAGACCATAGAAACTACAGGCCAATATCACTCACATCAACCCTCTCTAAAATATTTGAGAGGGTGATGGTAAAGAGACTAAACAAAATCTGCAACCAAAAACACCTCCTCCCAACGACACAAGCAGGTTACCGCAGCGACATCACCATCCAGGACCAGCTGGTTCGGGTGATGTCGCAATTCAAGAATGGCCACAATTTAGGCTATACAACGGTCGCAGCATTTCTCGACGTAAAAGCGGCCTTCGATAAATGCTGGATTAATGGTCTGCTGTATAAGCTCACCGACTTCAAAATACACCCCCGAATAGTCAGATGGATCGTCAGTTTTCTAACCGGCAGAACAGCCAACATAAAACTAGACAACACATTATCCAAACCCATCACACTACATGCAGGCACACCCCAGGGGAGCGCAATATCAGGCCTCCTCTACATTATATACACGGCAACCACACCCCAGCATCCAGCTCGCCCAGTACGCCGACGATACGGCGTACTGCTGCACAAGCCCCCGGACGGACCAGGCAAAACATCAATTGGAACTTCAACTCAAGACATATATAGACTGGACCAAAAACTGGCGTATATCAATCAACACAGAAAAAACCCAAGCCATCGTCATCCGAAAGAAGAGGAAATACCGCCATAACAACCTGACCCTCAAACTAAACAAAACAACCATAAAATGTGCCAAATCAGTGAAATACCTCGGAATACAAATCAATACCCAACTGACAGTAAAACCCCACTACAAGGCCCTACTGAACAATACCAGAGCCATATACTCCACCCTCACTTTCCTCGCCAAATTAAACAAGACGGGACTGAAGTAGGGTATATAAGGGGAAGCTGGCACACTTTTTTATGGGCAAGATGGCCGCCATGCGTAATCTAAGGATTACTAGGTAAGGTGGTAGGGGAAGCAGGACGTTGTAGGTGTTTGAAGGAATCTCTAGGGATGACTCTTAAGGCCTATAGCAGTGTATGTATGCTTATGAGCGTTCATGGTGCCTGAGTATGTCGTTCACTGTATCGATGTATGCCGCCTAACACAAGAGCTTTCTATCTTGATTGAATATATTACCCCAACATGACGCCTCGCCCCACATAGCAACGCTAACCTAACCTAACCTAACCTAACCTAACCCAACCTAACCTAACCTAACCTAAGCTAACCTAACCTAACCTTGCCTAAGCCCCATACTTCTACTCGTCTAACCTATCCTAACCTAACCTAGCTCCCGCTCTTTTTTACTTTGAACTTTCATAATTTAACACAGCCTAAGTCTCATACTACTACTCGTGTAACCTACCCTAATGCTACTTAATCTAAGTGAGCATAAATCTTCCTATTTGTTAAGATTGACTCAACCCAATCTATTTCATTCCTAGTCAACTTAAGCGTTCTATTCTTCTATAACCTATTCTAACCTATTATGACCTTCACACCATACCATTTCTGTCTTAGACATCCCGCTTTCTTTTGCAAATTTTTTCCTCAGTAACTTTAGATAGCTACTCCGAAGGTATTAGACCCTCGGACATGCGAACCCTAACTATTTGCCATACTTTTTACGAAACATTGATGCTTTTTGGGAGTTTAGTTGCTATTTTAGCCGCTTTTGCGGTATTCTGGAGGTTTTTTACGAATTTTTGAAGGTTTGTCCCGATTGTCAGGTATTCTCATGTATTTAGTATGTTTTAATGCTTTTAAGGGGTACATGGAGCCGTTTTAGGGATTTGTTATGCTTTCATGATCAAATTCCATCCTTTCGTAAGTGTATGATGTTCTCGTCTAGAGAATTGTTTACAGTCTTTCTAAGACTAACCTAACTTATCCACAAACCTCTTTAGAGGCATTTCTTCAACGTTATTTAACATTATACATGTTTCTTTTTCTCCTCACTACAACTCTTTTTGTAAACTAACATTAAAAGTCGTAACCTTGTTATTGAAATATCTATTGTATCCGTCTTTGTGGACTGCTCCAGTATGCTACACATGTTAACCTCATTTAACGATTCTTTTGCATAGTTCTGTATGTTCTAATGGTAACATGTCAAACGTTGCACACATTCCTTCTAAGACTATCCTAACCTGACCTAACTCAACCAACAACCATCATCACCAGCGCCATCTTAACCTGCACGACAACAACCATCGCAGCACCCCACACATAGGTCATCACCACCGCCGCCATAACCTACACGAACACCACCACCACCACCACCACCACCGCCACCACCACCATCCTCACCATCACCACCATCGCTACCATCTCTAACATAACCATCACCATTACCACCATCCTCACCATCGCCAGCATCGTTACCATCACACTCGTTACCATCATATCCATCACAGCCATAATCATCACCAACACAACCATCACCAAACCCGCCTATTATAATCCAACCGGTTGTTTTAAAGTATTCTTTTACAGTTTCATTGATCATTATTGTTTTTCCTAACCCTTTATAGATTTTTAAACTTATCACTAAAAGATGATCTATCCGCAGATGTTGAGGTACTTATAGCTCAATATTTTTAAGAGATATTCAGCAATACCTTTGATAGTATTTTAACACAATCTTCTGTTTATATAAAGTTAATGAGGGTATACTTACTTTAAGGTAGTAGGGTATACGCCTCTCCTCTTTTATCTGGGCTGGAGACCAGCACTAGAGTTAAAGTCTAGTGGCAGAGTTAACGCCTCCCTTTGTAATTTCTATTTTTCTTCTTTCTTCGACAAGTATCATGATAAGCACGGAGAAGCCAGGTGAGTAATTTTTTTTATTTTTTCTTCTTTCTTCGTCAGACTTCATTTGAGGCGTGGAGGAGTCAGTTGATTAAACTTTCATTTTCTACAGGAAACGTAACGGAGAAAATAATTATCTTGAGATCTAAGTTGCATTCTCTTATGCACGGCTTGCAACGTTGTAATGCCCATACGCATACGTAGATATTCCATCCTCTGCAATTACTCTCTTGTCATCATGAGGCGACAGAGCTATTTTATTAGATTCAACTGTAGAAACATTATGACGTTGGGATAGGATTAAATTCATAGGGGTTCTTAAGATTTTTAAAGTTTTAAGGCACTCCATATAGCTGTTGAAGCTGATGTATTGCTTAATGGCGTTATGTTTTATGCCTTTGATCTTTTTTATCACAGAGCCATCAATATCGAGAGCATACATTTTAGGTCTGAGACCAACGAAACGGCGAATGGTTTTACCACTTGCTTCATCTTTAAACTTTCCCAACACTTTCTTGTTTTGTGTGGAATAGCATATATGGTTAGCAGGGTAATCCGCTGTATCCAGATGTTCAAGCATGTGTAATTTATCCTGGTATATATCAGCTGTAGTCACTCGATGGATGAAGGAATCTGTATCCGTATATAACAGTTTAAGATTCTCAGCTCCATAATATGGAAGTAACACATCGTATTGATACGAATACATTAGCGTCTTGGAGATGTCTAGTACGCTCATACCAATGTATATAGGCTTGTTAAACACTATTTTACGAGAAGCCATATGAACAGCTGCGCGATTAGGACCGTATATAGTTCGATCGATAAATGTAGGCTTGGCTATTAGTTTTTCTAATGTTTTGCTGTTTGCTACAAGACGTATATCCATACGATTACGAATATTTTCCATTGTTTTTCCAAACATCGCATTATTGAAAAGTTTGTACAAATCCTTCTCGAAATCGTTTCTTGCTTGCTGTCGTAGGCGATTATTAAATTCGACGTAAGGCTTTAACCAACAAGATTGACGGAATTTTAGCGCTCGATGAATCTTTGACAGTCGTAGACCGTGACTAAGAGCCTGTTTCAAGGCCATGTAATGTACCACATACTTCTTTCGAGATCCAAGATGGGCAATTAGTTTCTTTGAAGAGGATTCCCCCGGCTTCATACTCTCAGGCAGAAAGGGTAAATCATTATGAAGTTCATGCAGCTCTGCAGGATATTCCACGTCAACCTCCAAGATATACCCAAAGGAATCATCCCCATTCAACGAACCGAGATGTATATCCTCAGGAGAAACCCACGTAAATCCACCATAAGGAAGGGCGTGACACATAGCCCA
The DNA here is from genome assembly GCA_030765045.1 of Tenodera sinensis. Classification (NCBI taxonomy): domain Eukaryota; kingdom Metazoa; phylum Arthropoda; class Insecta; order Mantodea; family Mantidae; genus Tenodera; species Tenodera sinensis. Next base: position 48,290,172 of record CM060973.1, read on the forward strand.
ACCGTACTGGTTATTGGCGTCTTCGTACGTAATAAAATGAGAGGGTTTACGAGGATCATACTGCTCCATATAGATGTTGTTAGCCTCCGCATACCGATGAGAAACCTGGCATAATCCTCCTCTTATACCAGATTCAACCATGAGTAGCTGATCGTAATCAAGAAGCAATTCCAACTCGATTCCAGTATACAGCAGCATAGCATCCCATGTAAGTCCTGGAGAAGTAAAATAATGTGCAGGATCCACTTTATGAGTTTTCAGGGTTTGGTTTCTAAATGTCTCAAAGACATCCGATAGGAGAAGAACATCCGAAATTAAGTACAAATCACTGTACTCGCCAAGGTTTCGGACGTTAAAGTGCTTCCACACGTTCAGAGCATGATCATAGTCCTCACTGCTGATTTCTTCACTGTTTAATCTGTTGTAGAAGGCATTCCTAGAAGGCAAACATGTATCGTTCAGGACATCCCACGATGTTACGTAATCATAGGGAAATACCCCCTTACGAGTCATCAAGCCAATATTCTCTACTCCAAAGTATTTCGCTGTTTCAGTATGCGTTTCAAGGTTCTTTGCAAGCTTCTCCAAACTCGTACTGAGGAAGCGGAAAGTATCCACAAACCGGAGTTTAATATCCCCAACATACTTGGAGAATGATATATAACTTTCCTCTGAATTTGGTATAACCTCTACTCTTTCGCTAGTACACCCCAGTTCCTTAACAATGAAATGAGAGTCATACCCACTCAGGTTATGCATGAAGACAGGTATATAATTAGGTGTTTTACAAGCCAGGTTACATTTATTGTGTAAAGGTCCTCTATACATCCCGGAAACATGATCGTGATCGCGAACCTTCCAATTATCTTCTGTAAATTCATGTTCACACAGGTAGCATATTGTAGAAGCATCGAATGATTCTTGTTCTTCAGCTGTAAGATTAAGAGGTTTAGCAGATTTGTATAAGTCACTAATTTTATTCGCCAGATCCATCAAGCATTCCATAAACTTCTGGGCAGCGTCAGGCCCTCGGTAAACATATGGTTCAGTAGGAAGAGTTGTTTCTAGTTGTTCAACACTAGACGACGGTTTCACATAAACACAAAAGCTCATAGGAGAATGACTTTGATAGGGAGTTGTGTAGGAGGTTTCAGGATTAGGGGCACAGGTATAGTAAGGAGCGAGAATGCTCTCAAAATCGGCGTAGATGACATATGGCAGTTTCAACATCCTCTCAACATTCTTGAATTTAACGATAGAGTTATCCTTTGTAGGCATAACGCATCTAGCAATACCATGTTGTCTACATATTTCTCGGTGCTCTTGCAATTTTTCCATTCCACTTCGTCCATCTTGGTCATCAAAATGACTGAAACATCTTTTACATACATAAATTCGTTCTTTATGCTTAGTTTTCTGCACACGAATAAGCTTCTCAAAATCCTTTATATACACATAGTGATGCCTGTCAGTAGCATCACTCAACAGAAGGAGATCGCGATGATCGTCTAATTCTTCATCAATCACCTTTATTGGAAACACTTCATGTTTATCATCCACTCCAAACACATTTATGGATATATTATTGAGTTTTTCAAATTTAGTGATTTCACCCAAGCTCGTAGGAAATGAGACGCATGAGAAATCGTATTTTTCTTGATGATCCTTGTACTTCCTTACACGCTGAGGATTCTTTTGAATGAACTTAGCAAGCACAGCGTACATAAAGCATTTCTCATCGTTGTAGTTCTGAGGGTTTATACAGGCTTTCTTCGCATCCAAAGATGGCGGTAGAGGAATATAGCTGCTCCCTCGAAGAAGATTATACTTGTTAATACGTAGTCGAACGCCATCAACACTCAGAAGAGCCCAATTACTGCCTTTCAACTTACTTTCCTCCATTTCAACACGAAGTTTCTCGAATTTTTTTTCCAAGATGGCATCCAAGTCGCTATCTAAAAACACAGCCTGATTACGCGTTTTAAAGGCTTTGTTAGTAGTGTCTCCAACGGCATTCACAAACTTACATTCAGCCATAATGTTAATTTTCAAACTTTTATGAGCCCGCAGCTCCTTCTGAACAGCATGAATTATGCGTTGCTTAGCCTGCTGCAGGTATGAATTTAAATCCTGACTTGCTGGGCATTGGATGAAATACGATTTCAGCCGATCCTGAAAAGCCGTTTCATATTCTACAATATCATCTTCATCAGGAGACATTAACAATAATTTATGCTTAGTAGGTTCGAATTTGACTTTCTTAGCATCTTTAGCCCTCTCACAGCGCCCTTCATGTACATCTCTTCGATTTTCAGTACCGTAAACATCACCACAATGTTTGCACTCGAAAAACTCGCCACATATCAGCTCATGCCTCTTCTTATGGTAGTCGCGTAGAAAACTCTTTTCGCATTTACTGCACCTATAATCTGGTATAGCATTCAGAACCGATTTCATCATTTCACCACTCCACATTTTTATAATACGTAGTGGAACACTTGTAAATTATATAAATGAATAAATGCTTATAGCACTTTCCACTGACTCGCCTCGATAACTTATAAAAGCTATTGAACGGTAATCTCGCTAAGAGAAGCTGATGTGCTCGACTCGAAGGTTAATTACTGAATAACTATGTAAGCTCAAGCAAACCCTACTTATTCCACTAGCACGTACCTTATAAATTACTACGCGATTCAAGATTAAGTTTGTATTTTTAAAACATATATCATTAAACTACGTGAGTCAAGGATCAACTTGTTTCATTTTTATTTGCCAGTTCAACGTTAACATGCATTTCCCCTCATTTTTAAAGTTTAAACAAGGTAAATTATATTTCAACCACTGTATTTATAGAAATAAATGTTTATAATTTTAATACTTTCATGCCGAACACACACACAAACACAAACACACATACACACACACACACACACACACACACACACACGCGCGCGCGCGCTCGCAAAATTAAGACGTGAAACGGCGGTTATGTATCTTTAAGTAACATTTCTTTAATCGATATCGGATGACAGTAATGGAACCATCTAAGCAATATTTAAACGCAACGCTTAAAAAAACCAAATTTCTGCTATATTTCATCAAACCTTCCTATTTTTATGACTTTTTCTCGTCTTTTACGTACTTTGCGACGAATCCGACAGAAAAATTAATACGCGAAACGGAGGTTATGTATCTTTACGTAACATTACTTTTATCAATATCAGATGACTCACGATAATTCAAGATCACGATTGCAGCGCCTTATAGCGGCTTCAATCAGTACTAAAACGCACATTCTACAGATTTTATACTTTTATGTCGGTAAATTATATATTAGCAGCCAAATTTTCATTCTTTTTATGATTTTTTCTCCGTTTTTACGTACTCTGAGACAAATCCAACAGAAACATTAAGATGCGAAACGGCGGTTATGTATCTTTAAGTAACATTTCTTTTATCGATATCGGGTGACAGTAATGAAACCATCTAAACATTATTTAAACGCTTAAAGAAACAAATACCTCGTATTTTTATAATTCTTTCTCCATTTTTATTCACTTTAAGACGAATCAAGCGTCAAATTAAAACATGAAAAGATGATTATGTTTCTAAGTACCATCATTTCAACAACAAAGACATTAATTTTAACTATCACCACGAAATAAACCTATTTGCACGCGTCTTAACACGCTAACATACTATATGTTACAATCTATCAACTGAACCTCTTTTAAACGTGTCCCAACAGGTAAAATCGTCACCATGTCATTAGTTGAGAAACTCTACCCTCAAACACAGGTGTAAACCTCTCTAAAAACATATCCCATCAGGTAAAAGTATCACATTGTCCTCACATTAACGGAAAAAACCTTAGCCTCACGCAAAGGCGTCAATTTATAACATTAGTGGAGAAATTGTAGCCTCGAAGAGTCCCGGCGACGTGCTGTCTATACTACTTGAAAACAAGTTTAGACAGGAAAGTCTCCCCACCCTCAGATCCACGTAGCAACATTATGAGAAGACCAACGGTAACGTCCAAGCCATCAGAGCGAGTATATGGGGCGTGAACACTCGACAACGCTTTTCACCGTTTAAAGCTTATTTGCATCATTTCTTTCCAGGTACTCATCAATCATTGTACTACACACATCATTTAGATCACAATACTTAGCGTTGTATGCTATAATTTGTAATTTTCACGATTATATACTCATTTAATGATTTAAATTCAACATTTCTAGCGTTCACCCTCTTCTTCTTCTTCTTCTTCTTCTTCTTCTTCTTCTTCTTCTTCTTCTTCTTCTTCTTCTTCTTCTTCTTCTTCCAGTCTCATTCTCCTTCATGCTAACAGGGAATATACGCGAACTGAAGGTTATTAGCTGAAATATAAAATAAAATCTCTTCTTCTTGTTCTGGTTGTTGTTCTTCTTCTTCTCCTTCTTCTTTTTCTTCGTCCATATTTTCACCTTAGTTCTTCTATTCTCGTTCTCCCTCGTAATAGCAGAGAATATGTACGTAAATGATCGTTATTACCTTAAATATTAAAATAAAATAACAGCATTCTCCGTCAATTATATCTAAACCGACTTTTTCCGTGTTATGCAAGATTTAAGCTTCTAGAATCAACACGAGGCAATGTTTCACTCAATAACAGCATTTTATAATTGATTTTGCAAGTAATAACACCAATTTAAACTTTATTACAGATCTCTAAGACCCTTGTTTGCAAACTATTTAAATGGACACTTAGAGATTCGAACTAGACCCCACAGTACAAAAGCTACCATTTTTATCAATAATTCAAGAGCAGATATTTAGCTGAAGTGTTTAACTTTTTATTTCATCACGCTAACTTTATTGATTCGCGAATAAATCGACTTTGAAGTAATTGCCCCGTCCCGGTAATCGAACTATGAGTCGTAGAGATACAATTGTCTAGTATATCATTTTATATGCCAAGTTACCCTAATTTGTCTTTGCATCACTATTTCAAGTGTAAAAACTCGCGATGTAGGTGAAAATTCAATAACTCTCCGCAACGTAGGAATCGAACCTACGATACGTTAACTCTAGCATGTTATAAAATAATCGTCCTTAACAAGTATTATCATATAACGTTTATTTCAGTCTTGTAGCTTAAGCGGTTCTCGAAATAATTAAATTTACCAAATCAGGATTGGAACCCAAGACTCCAGGATCCCGAGCATACCACAGAGGAAAGCTTATAACAATACCAATTTAATAAAATTTATTCGAAGATTTTATCACTAATAGTTTAGGAGTTATTCCAATAATAATTCATAATTTGCACGGGGATCGAACGCTAGGCCACCGACAATCTTCAAAATTAGACCAAGGATGCGTCGTTTTATTATAAGATAATTACCGTTTACCACATTTCGATTTCTCATTTAGTTTAGGAGAAATCAGGCATCAATGAGTAGAGTAAATATACCGCTTTAAAACCACTCAAAGGGATGCCGCTAATTGGTTAATTGGTTAACAATGGGCGCTAATTGGATTAAACGTGTTTTCACACTCCATTGTCTTTGTCGGTGAAAAGCCGACAATGGGTCGACCCTCATCATCTGTCAGATTACCATCGATAAGAGTTGACAAGGGTTGACAGGTTAATTACCAATTACCGTCATTGTCATCCAATTAGTGGCGGCTACTTTGACTGGTTTTAAAATGTTGTGTTGCACCCAGGACAAGATTTTAAAACCACTCAAAGGGATGCCGCTAATTGTTTTTAAAACGCTCCATATATACTCTACTCATTGATGCCTGATTTCTCCTAAACTAAATGAGAAATCGAAATGTGGTAAACGGTAATTATCTTATAATAAAACGACGCATCCTTGGTCTAATTTTGAAGATTGTCGGTGGCCTAGCGTTCGATCCCCGTGCAAATTATGAATTATTATTGGAATAACTCCTAAACTATTAGTGATAAAATCTTCGAATAAATTTTATTAAATTGGTATTGTTATAAGCTTTCCTCTGTGGTATGCTCGGGATCCTGGAGTCTTGGGTTCCAATCCTGATTTGGTAAATTTAATTATTTCGAGAACCGCTTAAGCTACAAGACTGAAATAAACGTTATATGATAATACTTGTTAAGGACGATTATTTTATAACATGCTAGAGTTAACGTATCGTAGGTTCGATTCCTACGTTGCGGAGAGTTATTGAATTTTCACCTACATCGCGAGTTTTTACACTTGAAATAGTGATGCAAAGACAAATTAGGGTAACTTGGCATATAAAATGATATACTAGACAATTGTATCTCTACGACTCATAGTTCGATTACCGGGACGGGGCAATTACTTCAAAGTCGATTTATTCACGAATCAATAAAGTTAGCGTGATGAAATAAAAAGTTAAACACTTCAGCTAAATATCTGCTCTTGAATTATTGATAAAAATGGTAGCTTTTGTACTGTGGGGTCTAGTTCGAATCTCTAAGTGTCCATTTAAATAGTTTGCAAACAAGGGTCTTAGAGATCTGTAATAAAGTTTAAATTGGTGTTATTACTTGCAAAATCAATTATAAAATGCTGTTATTGAGTGAAACATTGCCTCGTGTTGATTCTAGAAGCTTAAATCTTGCATAACACGGAAAAAGTCGGTTTAGATATAATTGACGGAGAATGCTGTTATTTTATTTTAATATTTAAGGTAATAACGATCATTTACGTACATATTCTCTGCTATTACGAGGGAGAACGAGAATAGAAGAACTAAGGTGAAAATATGGACGAAGAAAAAGAAGAAGGAGAAGAAGAAGAACAACAACCAGAACAAGAAGAAGAGATTTTATTTTATATTTCAGCTAATAACCTTCAGTTCGCGTATATTCCCTGTTAGCATGAAGGAGAATGAGACTGGAAGAAGAAGAAGAAGAAGAAGAAGAAGAAGAAGAAGAAGAAGAAGAAGAAGAAGAAGAAGAAGAAGAAGAAGAAGAGGGTGAACGCTAGAAATGTTGAATTTAAATCATTAAATGAGTATATAATCGTGAAAATTACAAATTATAGCATACAACGCTAAGTATTGTGATCTAAATGATGTGTGTAGTACAATGATTGATGAGTACCTGGAAAGAAATGATGCAAATAAGCTTTAAACGGTGAAAAGCGTTGTCGAGTGTTCACGCCCCATATACTCGCTCTGATGGCTTGGACGTTACCGTTGGTCTTCTCATAATGTTGCTACGTGGATCTGAGGGTGGGGAGACTTTCCTGTCTAAACTTGTTTTCAAGTAGTATAGACAGCACGTCGCCGGGACTCTTCGAGGCTACAATTTCTCCACTAATGTTATAAATTGACGCCTTTGCGTGAGGCTAAGGTTTTTTCCGTTAATGTGAGGACAATGTGATACTTTTACCTGATGGGATATGTTTTTAGAGAGGTTTACACCTGTGTTTGAGGGTAGAGTTTCTCAACTAATGACATGGTGACGATTTTACCTGTTGGGACACGTTTAAAAGAGGTTCAGTTGATAGATTGTAACATATAGTATGTTAGCGTGTTAAGACGCGTGCAAATAGGTTTATTTCGTGGTGATAGTTAAAATTAATGTCTTTGTTGTTGAAATGATGGTACTTAGAAACATAATCATCTTTTCATGTTTTAATTTGACGCTTGATTCGTCTTAAAGTGAATAAAAATGGAGAAAGAATTATAAAAATACGAGGTATTTGTTTCTTTAAGCGTTTAAATAATGTTTAGATGGTTTCATTACTGTCACCCGATATCGATAAAAGAAATGTTACTTAAAGATACATAACCGCCGTTTCGCATCTTAATGTTTCTGTTGGATTTGTCTCAGAGTACGTAAAAACGGAGAAAAAATCATAAAAAGAATGAAAATTTGGCTGCTAATATATAATTTACCGACATAAAAGTATAAAATCTGTAGAATGTGCGTTTTAGTACTGATTGAAGCCGCTATAAGGCGCTGCAATCGTGATCTTGAATTATCGTGAGTCATCTGATATTGATAAAAGTAATGTTACGTAAAGATACATAACCTCCGTTTCGCGTATTAATTTTTCTGTCGGATTCGTCGCAAAGTACGTAAAAGACGAGAAAAAGTCATAAAAATAGGAAGGTTTGATGAAATATAGCAGAAATTTGGTTTTTTTAAGCGTTGCGTTTAAATATTGCTTAGATGGTTCCATTACTGTCATCCGATATCGATTAAAGAAATGTTACTTAAAGATACATAACCGCCGTTTCACGTCTTAATTTTGCGAGCGCGCGCGCGCGTGTGTGTGTGTGTGTGTGTGTGTGTGTGTGTGTGTGTGTATGTGTGTTTGTGTTTGTGTGTGTGTTCGGCATGAAAGTATTAAAATTATAAACATTTATTTCTATAAATACAGTGGTTGAAATATAATTTACCTTGTTTAAACTTTAAAAATGAGGGGAAATGCATGTTAACGTTGAACTGGCAAATAAAAATGAAACAAGTTGATCCTTGACTCACGTAGTTTAATGATATATGTTTTAAAAATACAAACTTAATCTTGAATCGCGTAGTAATTTATAAGGTACGTGCTAGTGGAATAAGTAGGGTTTGCTTGAGCTTACATAGTTATTCAGTAATTAACCTTCGAGTCGAGCACATCAGCTTCTCTTAGCGAGATTACCGTTCAATAGCTTTTATAAGTTATCGAGGCGAGTCAGTGGAAAGTGCTATAAGCATTTATTCATTTATATAATTTACAAGTGTTCCACTACGTATTATAAAAATGTGGAGTGGTGAAATGATGAAATCGGTTCTGAATGCTATACCAGATTATAGGTGCAGTAAATGCGAAAAGAGTTTTCTACGCGACTACCATAAGAAGAGGCATGAGCTGATATGTGGCGAGTTTTTCGAGTGCAAACATTGTGGTGATGTTTACGGTACTGAAAATCGAAGAGATGTACATGAAGGGCGCTGTGAGAGGGCTAAAGATGCTAAGAAAGTCAAATTCGAACCTACTAAGCATAAATTATTGTTAATGTCTCCTGATGAAGATGATATTGTAGAATATGAAACGGCTTTTCAGGATCGGCTGAAATCGTATTTCATCCAATGCCCAGCAAGTCAGGATTTAAATTCATACCTGCAGCAGGCTAAGCAACGCATAATTCATGCTGTTCAGAAGGAGCTGCGGGCTCATAAAAGTTTGAAAATTAACATTATGGCTGAATGTAAGTTTGTGAATGCCGTTGGAGACACTACTAACAAAGCCTTTAAAACGCGTAATCAGGCTGTGTTTTTAGATAGCGACTTGGATGCCATCTTGGAAAAAAAATTCGAGAAACTTCGTGTTGAAATGGAGGAAAGTAAGTTGAAAGGCAGTAATTGGGCTCTTCTGAGTGTTGATGGCGTTCGACTACGTATTAACAAGTATAATCTTCTTCGAGGGAGCAGCTATATTCCTCTACCGCCATCTTTGGATGCGAAGAAAGCCTGTATAAACCCTCAGAACTACAACGATGAGAAATGCTTTATGTACGCTGTGCTTGCTAAGTTCATTCAAAAGAATCCTCAGCGTGTAAGGAAGTACAAGGATCATCAAGAAAAATACGATTTCTCATGCGTCTCATTTCCTACGAGCTTGGGTGAAATCACTAAATTTGAAAAACTCAATAATATATCCATAAATGTGTTTGGAGTGGATGATAAACATGAAGTGTTTCCAATAAAGGTGATTGATGAAGAATTAGACGATCATCGCGATCTCCTTCTGTTGAGTGATGCTACTGACAGGCATCACTATGTGTATATAAAGGATTTTGAGAAGCTTATTCGTGTGCAGAAAACTAAGCATAAAGAACGAATTTATGTATGTAAAAGATGTTTCAGTCATTTTGATGACCAAGATGGACGAAGTGGAATGGAAAAATTGCAAGAGCACCGAGAAATATGTAGACAACATGGTATTGCTAGATGCGTTATGCCTACAAAGGATAACTCTATCGTTAAATTCAAGAATGTTGAGAGGATGTTGAAACTGCCATATGTCATCTACGCCGATTTTGAGAGCATTCTCGCTCCTTACTATACCTGTGCCCCTAATCCTGAAACCTCCTACACAACTCCCTATCAAAGTCATTCTCCTATGAGCTTTTGTGTTTATGTGAAACCGTCGTCTAGTGTTGAACAACTAGAAACAACTCTTCCTACTGAACCATATGTTTACCGAGGGCCTGACGCTGCCCAGAAGTTTATGGAATGCTTGATGGATCTGGCGAATAAAATTAGTGACTTATACAAATCTGCTAAACCTCTTAATCTTACAGCTGAAGAACAAGAATCATTCGATGCTTCTACAATATGCTACCTGTGTGAACATGAATTTACAGAAGATAATTGGAAGGTTCGCGATCACGATCATGTTTCCGGGATGTATAGAGGACCTTTACACAATAAATGTAACCTGGCTTGTAAAACACCTAATTATATACCTGTCTTCATGCATAACCTGAGTGGGTATGACTCTCATTTCATTGTTAAGGAACTGGGGTGTACTAGCGAAAGAGTAGAGGTTATACCAAATTCAGAGGAAAGTTATATATCATTCTCCAAGTATGTTGGGGATATTAAACTCCGGTTTGTGGATACTTTCCGCTTCCTCAGTACGAGTTTGGAGAAGCTTGCAAAGAACCTTGAAACGCATACTGAAACAGCGAAATACTTTGGAGTAGAGAATATTGGCTTGATGACTCGTAAGGGGGTATTTCCCTATGATTACGTAACATCGTGGGATGTCCTGAACGATACATGTTTGCCTTCTAGGAATGCCTTCTACAACAGATTAAACAGTGAAGAAATCAGCAGTGAGGACTATGATCATGCTCTGAACGTGTGGAAGCACTTTAACGTCCGAAACCTTGGCGAGTACAGTGATTTGTACTTAATTTCGGATGTTCTTCTCCTATCGGATGTCTTTGAGACATTTAGAAACCAAACCCTGAAAACTCATAAAGTGGATCCTGCACATTATTTTACTTCTCCAGGACTTACATGGGATGCTATGCTGCTGTATACTGGAATCGAGTTGGAATTGCTTCTTGATTACGATCAGCTACTCATGGTTGAATCTGGTATAAGAGGAGGATTATGCCAGGTTTCTCATCGGTATGCGGAGGCTAACAACATCTATATGGAGCAGTATGATCCTCGTAAACCCTCTCATTTTATTACGTACGAAGACGCCAATAACCAGTACGGTTGGGCTATGTGTCACGCCCTTCCTTATGGTGGATTTACGTGGGTTTCTCCTGAGGATATACATCTCGGTTCGTTGAATGGGGATGATTCCTTTGGGTATATCTTGGAGGTTGACGTGGAATATCCTGCAGAGCTGCATGAACTTCATAATGATTTACCCTTTCTGCCTGAGAGTATGAAGCCGGGGGAATCCTCTTCAAAGAAACTAATTGCCCATCTTGGATCTCGAAAGAAGTATGTGGTACATTACATGGCCTTGAAACAGGCTCTTAGTCACGGTCTACGACTGTCAAAGATTCATCGAGCGCTAAAATTCCGTCAATCTTGTTGGTTAAAGCCTTACGTCGAATTTAATAATCGCCTACGACAGCAAGCAAGAAACGATTTCGAGAAGGATTTGTACAAACTTTTCAATAATGCGATGTTTGGAAAAACAATGGAAAATATTCGTAATCGTATGGATATACGTCTTGTAGCAAACAGCAAAACATTAGAAAAACTAATAGCCAAGCCTACATTTATCGATCGAACTATATACGGTCCTAATCGCGCAGCTGTTCATATGGCTTCTCGTAAAATAGTGTTTAACAAGCCTATATACATTGGTATGAGCGTACTAGACATCTCCAAGACGCTAATGTATTCGTATCAATACGATGTGTTACTTCCATATTATGGAGCTGAGAATCTTAAACTGTTATATACGGATACAGATTCCTTCATCCATCGAGTGACTACAGCTGATATATACCAGGATAAATTACACATGCTTGAACATCTGGATACAGCGGATTACCCTGCTAACCATATATGCTATTCCACACAAAACAAGAAAGTGTTGGGAAAGTTTAAAGATGAAGCAAGTGGTAAAACCATTCGCCGTTTCGTTGGTCTCAGACCTAAAATGTATGCTCTCGATATTGATGGCTCTGTGATAAAAAAGATCAAAGGCATAAAACATAACGCCATTAAGCAATACATCAGCTTCAACAGCTATATGGAGTGCCTTAAAACTTTAAAAATCTTAAGAACCCCTATGAATTTAATCCTATCCCAACGTCATAATGTTTCTACAGTTGAATCTAATAAAATAGCTCTGTCGCCTCATGATGACAAGAGAGTAATTGCAGAGGATGGAATATCTACGTATGCGTATGGGCATTACAACGTTGCAAGCCGTGCATAAGAGAATGCAACTTAGATCTCAAGATAATTATTTTCTCCGTTACGTTTCCTGTAGAAAATGAAAGTTTAATCAACTGACTCCTCCACGCCTCAAATGAAGTCTGACGAAGAAAGAAGAAAAAATAAAAAAATTACTCACCTGGCTTCTCCGTGCTTATCATGATACTTGTCGAAGAAAGAAGAAAAATAGAAATTATAAAGGGAGGCGTTAACTCTGCCACTAGACTTTAACTCTAGTGCTGGTCTCCAGCCCAGATAAAAGAGGAGAGGCGTATACCCTACTACCTTAAAGTAAGTATACCCTCATTAACTTTATATAAACAGAAGATTGTGTTAAAATACTATCAAAGGTATTGCTGAATATCTCTTAAAAATATTGAGCTATAAGTACCTCAACATCTGCGGATAGATCATCTTTTAGTGATAAGTTTAAAAATCTATAAAGGGTTAGGAAAAACAATAATGATCAATGAAACTGTAAAAGAATACTTTAAAACAACCGGTTGGATTATAATAGGCGGGTTTGGTGATGGTTGTGTTGGTGATGATTATGGCTGTGATGGATATGATGGTAACGAGTGTGATGGTAACGATGCTGGCGATGGTGAGGATGGTGGTAATGGTGATGGTTATGTTAGAGATGGTAGCGATGGTGGTGATGGTGAGGATGGTGGTGGTGGCGGTGGTGGTGGTGGTGGTGGTGGTGTTCGTGTAGGTTATGGCGGCGGTGGTGATGACCTATGTGTGGGGTGCTGCGATGGTTGTTGTCGTGCAGGTTAAGATGGCGCTGGTGATGATGGTTGTTGGTTGAGTTAGGTCAGGTTAGGATAGTCTTAGAAGGAATGTGTGCAACGTTTGACATGTTACCATTAGAACATACAGAACTATGCAAAAGAATCGTTAAATGAGGTTAACATGTGTAGCATACTGGAGCAGTCCACAAAGACGGATACAATAGATATTTCAATAACAAGGTTACGACTTTTAATGTTAGTTTACAAAAAGAGTTGTAGTGAGGAGAAAAAGAAACATGTATAATGTTAAATAACGTTGAAGAAATGCCTCTAAAGAGGTTTGTGGATAAGTTAGGTTAGTCTTAGAAAGACTGTAAACAATTCTCTAGACGAGAACATCATACACTTACGAAAGGATGGAATTTGATCATGAAAGCATAACAAATCCCTAAAACGGCTCCATGTACCCCTTAAAAGCATTAAAACATACTAAATACATGAGAATACCTGACAATCGGGACAAACCTTCAAAAATTCGTAAAAAAACCTCCAGAATACCGCAAAAGCGGCTAAAATAGCAACTAAACTCCCAAAAAGCATCAATGTTTCGTAAAAAGTATGGCAAATAGTTAGGGTTCGCATGTCCGAGGGTCTAATACCTTCGGAGTAGCTATCTAAAGTTACTGAGGAAAAAATTTGCAAAAGAAAGCGGGATGTCTAAGACAGAAATGGTATGGTGTGAAGGTCATAATAGGTTAGAATAGGTTATAGAAGAATAGAACGCTTAAGTTGACTAGGAATGAAATAGATTGGGTTGAGTCAATCTTAACAAATAGGAAGATTTATGCTCACTTAGATTAAGTAGCATTAGGGTAGGTTACACGAGTAGTAGTATGAGACTTAGGCTGTGTTAAATTATGAAAGTTCAAAGTAAAAAAGAGCGGGAGCTAGGTTAGGTTAGGATAGGTTAGACGAGTAGAAGTATGGGGCTTAGGCAAGGTTAGCTTAGGTTAGGTTAGGTTAGGTTAGGTTAGGTTAGGTTGGGTTAGGTTAGGTTAGGTTAGGTTAGGTTAGCGTTGCTATGTGGGGCGAGGCGTCATGTTGGGGTAATATATTCAATCAAGATAGAAAGCTCTTGTGTTAGGCGGCATACATCGATACAGTGAACGACATACTCAGGCACCATGAACGCTCATAAGCATACATACACTGCTATAGGCCTTAAGAGTCATCCCTAGAGATTCCTTCAAACACCTACAACGTCCTGCTTCCCCTACCACCTTACCTAGTAATCCTTAGATTACGCATGGCGGCCATCTTGCCCATAAAAAAGTGTGCCAGCTTCCCCTTATATACCCTACTGACTGACCACGCAAATACTAACCAAACTATATAAATGCCTCATTCGACCATGCCCGACGTATGGTGCAGTGGCCCTAATGCCCCTAATAACCAAAACAACAATGACAAGCATCCAAGCATTCGAGCGAAAATGCCTACGCACCGCAAATAAACTTTTCCCCAACTTTAAAAACACGATGATCCACGAATATGCCAGAATAATCCCCATGGATAAGCACATTGCCAACCTAATGCTCACCTATATCCACAAGGCACATACAAGACCCCACATGAGAACACTTATACGAACAGCTCACACTATGCAAACACTCCCACCAGAAAAACAGCACGAAAATCCCCCCCCTACTAACGCTAATATACATTTATGACCAACACCTGGAGCAACAAAAAGAACAAGTCGAACAATATCTACAGGCACTATTGAACATCTAATCACCCTCCCACCACAAGCAAACAAAAAACACATGAAACAAACACTACAGAGCTGAGTTGCAGCGGCGAACAAAAAAAGCACATCGCACCGGAGAAACAGTCTTCAGGCAGAAGAAGAGACGGCGG
Organism: Tenodera sinensis; assembly: GCA_030765045.1. NCBI lineage: Eukaryota > Metazoa > Arthropoda > Insecta > Mantodea > Mantidae > Tenodera > Tenodera sinensis. The sequence continues at coordinate 48,305,244 of CM060973.1, forward strand.
CAGGTTGTGGGACACGGACCTTTTCCGACATAAATTCAAAATTGTAAATGTGCAAATATGTCAATCTATTTAAAAAAAATAGAAAACAACAAAAACAAAACAAAACACAAAAAAACAACAAAAACAAAACAAAAAAATATATATATACACATACACAATAACAAACACACACTAACATGTTTGCACATATTTTATCTAATTAACACACCATTGTATAACAAAACACGACAATCTGCTCTAAGATTACGCACACGACGAAAATATCTGCGCACACAACAAGATAAAAATTCTTTTCACTAGGCTTAAGAGGGGTAAACCCTAAGAAGCCCAGGAATGGAAATTTACCATGACCCGAATTCCAATTTTTATGTATTTATTTATTCATTATGCAATGCGCGTGTGATGCGATGTAACTCAATGCGCATGCGATGCACATAAGATGCGATGTCGAGCGATGCATGCGTATATGACGCGATGTGACTTAATGCGCATGCGATGCGATGCACGAAAGATGCGATATTGAGCGATCTCATGCGCATGTGGTGCGACGTGACTCAATGCACATGCGATGCGATGAACGTAAGATGCGATATCAAGCGATGCCATGCGCATGCGACGCGACGTGACTCAATGCGCATGCAATGCGATGCACGTAAGACGCGATATCAAGCGATGCCATGCGCATGTGATGCGAGGTGACTCAATGCGCATGCGATGCGATGCACATGAGATGCGATATCAAGCGACGCCATGCGCATGTGACGCGGCGTGACTCAATGTGCATGCGTTGCGATGCACATGAGATGCGATATCAAGCGATGCCATGCGCATGTGACGCGACGTGGCTCAATGCGCATGCGATGTGATGTACATAACACGCGATATCAAGCGATGCCATGCGCATGTGACGCGATGTGACTCAAGGCGCATGCGATGCGATGCACATAAGATGCGTTGTCGAGCGATGCCATGCGCATGTGATGCGATGTGACTCAATGCGCATGCGATGCAATGCACATAAGATGCGATATCAAGCGATGCCATTCGCATCTGCTGCGAAGTGACTCAATGCGCATGCGAAGCGATGCACATAAGATGCGATATCAAGTGATGCCATACGCATCTGACGCGCTGTGGCTCAATGCGCAAGTGATGCGATGAAGATGAGAGGCGATATCAAGCGAAGCCTTGCGCATGTGACGCGACGTGACTCAATAAGCATGCGATGCGATGCACATAAGATGCCATATCAAGCGATGCCATGCGCTTCTGACGCCACGCGCCTCACTGGGCATGCGATGCGATGCACATAAGATGCGATATCAAGCGATGCCATGCCCATGTGATGCGGCGTGACTCGATGCGCATGCTATGCGATGCACATAAGATGCGAAATCAAGCGATACCATGCGCATGTGACGCGACGTGAATCAATGCGCATGCGATGCGATGCACATAAGATGCGATATAAAGCGATGCCATGCGCATGTAGCGTGATGTGACTCAATGCGCTGCGATATGAGCCACATAAGATGCGATTACAAGCGATGCCATGCGCATAAGACGCGATGTGACTCAATACGCATGCGATGCGAGGCACATAAGACGCGACAGCAAGCGATGCCATGCGCATGTGACGCGATGTGACTCAATTGGCATGCGATGCACATAAGATGCGATTTCGAGCGATGCATGCACATGTGACGCGATGTGACTCAATACCGATGCGATGCGATGCACAAAAGATGCGATATCCAGCGATGTCATGCGCATATGGTGCGACGTGATCAATGCACATGCGATGGGATGAACATAAGATGCGATATCCAGCGATGTCATGCGCATGTGGTGCGACGTGATCAATGCACATGCGATGGGATGAACATAAGATGCGATATCACTCAATGCCATGCGCATGCGACGCGACGTGACTCAATGCGCATGCGATGCGATGCACGTAAGATGCGATATCAAGCGATGCCATGCGCATCTGACACGTCGTGACTCAATGTGCATGCGATGCGATGCACATAAGATGCGATAACAAGCGATGCCATGCGCATGTAACGCCACGTCACCCAAAGCGCATGCGATGCCATGCGCATGTGACGCCACGTCACTCAAAGCGCATGCGATGCGATGCAGATAAGATGCGATCTCAAGCGATGCCTTGCAAAGGTGACGAGACATGGCTCAATGCGCATACGATGCACATAAGATGCGTTGTCGAGCGATGTCATGTGCATGTGATGCGATGTGACTCAATGCGCATGTGATGCGATGCACTTAAGATGCGATGTCAAGCGATTCCATGCGCATGTGATGCGAAGTGACTCAATGCGCATGCGATGCACATAAGATGCGATGTCGAGCGATGTCATGCGCATGTGGCGTGATGTGACTCAATGCGCTGCGATGCGATGCACATAAGATGCGATATCAAGCGTTGCCATGCGCATGTGACGCGATGTGACTCAATACATATGCGATGCGATGCACATAAGATGCGATATCAAGCGATGCCATGCGCATGTGACGTGATGTGACTCAATGCCGATGAGATGCGATTCACAAATGTGTGATGTCGAGCGATGAAATTCGCGTGTGATACGATGTGAATCAATGCGCATGCGATGCACATAAGATGCGATTTCGAGCGATGCATGCGAATGTGACGCGATGTGACTCAGTGCGCATGCTAAGCGATGCACTTAAGATGCGATATCAAGCGATTCCATGCGCATGTGATGCGAAGTGACTCAATGCGCATGCGATGCACATAAGATGCGATGTCGAGCGATGTCATGCGCATGTGACGCGCTGTGACTCAATGCGCATGCGATGCACATAAGATGCGATATCAAGCGATGCCATGCCCATGTGACGCGACGTGAATCAATCAGCATGCGATGCGATGCACATAAGATGCCATGTCAAGCGATGCCATGCGCATGTGACGCAACGTGACTCACTGCGCATGCGCTGCGATTCACATAAGATGCGATATCAAGTGATGCCATGCGCATGTGGTGCGATGTGGCTCAATGCGCAAGCGATGCGTTATCAAGCGATGCCATGCGCATGTAACGCGACGTGACTCAATAAGCATGCGATGCGATGCACATAAGTTGCGATATCAAGCGATGCCATGCGCATTTGACGCGACGTGACTCAATGCGCATGCAATGCGATGCACATAAGATGCGATATCAAGCGATGCCATGCAAAAATGACGTGATGTGACTCAAAAGCGCATGCGATGCGATGCATATAAAATGCAATAGCAAGCGATGCCATGCGCATGTGACGCGATGTTACTCAATGCGCATGCGATGCGATGCACATAAGATGCGATATCAAGCGAAGCCATGCGCATGTGTTGTGATGTGACTCAATGCGCATGCGATGCGATGCACATAAGATGCGATATCAAGCGATGCAATGCGCATGTGATGCGAAGTGACTCAATGGGCATGCGATGCGATGCACATAAGATGCAATATCAAGTGATGCAATGCGCATGTGACGCGATGTGACTCAATAAGCATGCGATGCCGGTCACATAAGATGCGATATCAAGCGATGCCATGCGCATATGACGCGACGTGGCTCAATGCGCATGCGATGCGGTGCACATGAGATGTGATATCAAGCGATGCCATGTGCATGTGACGCGACGTGACTAATGCGCATGCGACTCGATGCACATAAGATGCGATATCAAGCGATGCCATTCGCATGTGACATGATGTGACTCAATGCGCATGCGGTGCGATGCACATAAGATGCGATGTCGAGCGACGCCATGCGCGTGTGATGCCATGTGACTCAATGCGCATGCGATGCAAATAAGATGCGATGTCGAGCGATGCATGCGTATGTGACGCGATGTAACTCAATGCGCATGCTAAGCGATGCACAAAAGATGCGATGTCGAGGGATGTCATGCGCATTTGGTGCGACGTGACTCTATGCACATGCGATGAAATGAACATAAGATGCGATATCAAGCGATGCCTTGTGCATGTGATGCGACGTGACTCAATGCGCATGCGATGCGATGCACATGAGATTCGATATCAAGCGATGCCATGCGCATGTGACGCGATGTGACTCAAAAGCGTATGCGATGCGATGTAAATAAGATGCGATGTCGAGCGATGCCATAGCATATGACGCGATGTCACTCAATGCGCATGCGATGCGATGCACAAAAGATGCGATGTCGAGCGATGTCATGCGCATGTGGTGCGACGTGACTCAATGCGCTTTGAAGCAAACACATAAGAGGCGATATCAAGCGATGCCATGCGCATGTGACGCGATGTGACTCAAAAGCGCATGCGATGCGATGCACATGAGATGCGATATCAAGCGATGCCATGCGCATGTGACGCGACGTGACTCAATGCGCTGTTAAGCGAAACACATAAGAGGCGATATCAAGCGATGCCATGCGCATGTGACGCGATGTGACTCAAAAGCGCCTGCGATGAAATGAACATAAGATGCGATATCAAGCGATGCCTTGTGCATGTGATGCGACGTGACTCAATGCGCATGCGATGCGATGCACATGAGATGCGATATCAAGCGATGCCATGCGCATGTGACGCGACGTGACTCAATCCGCTGTGAAGCGAAACACATAAGAGGCGATATCAAGCGATGCCATGCGCATGTGACGCGATGTGACTCAAAAGCGCATGCGATGCGATGCACATGAGATGCGATATCAAGCGATGCCATGCGCATGTGGTGCGATGTGGCTCAATGCGCAAGCGATGCGTTATCAAGCGATGCCATGCGCATGTAACGCGACGTGACTCAATAAGCATGCGATGCGATGCACCTAAGTTGCGATATCAAGCGATGCCATGCGCATTTGACGCGACGTGACTCAATGCGCATGCAATGCGATGCACATAAGATGCGATATCAAGCGATGCCATGCAAAAATGACGTGATGTGACTCAAAAGCGCATGCGATGCGATGCATATAAAATGCAATAGCAAGCGATGCCATGCGCATGTGACGCGATGTTACTCAATGCGCATGCGATGCGATGCACATAAGATGCGATATCAAGCGAAGCCATGCGCATGTGTTGTGATGTGACTCAATGCGCATGCGATGCGATGCACATAAGATGCGATATCAAGCGATGGAATGCGCATGTGATGCGAAGTGACTCAATGGGCATGCGATGCGATGCACATAAGATGCAATATCAAGTGATGCCATGCGCATGTGACGCGATGTGACTCAATAAGCATGCGATGCCGGTCACATAAGATGCGATATCAAGCGATGGCATGCGCATATGACGCGACGTGGCTCAATGCGCATGCGATGCGATGCACATGAGATGTGATATCAAGCGATGCCATGTGCATGTGACGCGACGTGACTAATGCGCATGCGACTCGATGCACATAAGATGCGATATCAAGCGATGCCATTCGCATGTGACATGATGTGACTCAATGCGCATGCGGTGCGATGCACATAAGATGCGATGTCGAGCGACGCCATGCGCGTGTGATGCCATGTGACTCAATGCGCATGCGATGCAAATAAGATGCGATGTCGAGCGATGCATGCGTATGTGACGCGATGTAACTCAATGCGCATGCTAAGCGATGCACAAAAGATGCGATGTCGAGGGATGTCATGCGCATTTGGTGCGACGTAACTCTATGCACATGCGATGAAATGAACATAAGATGCGATATCAAGCGATGCCTTGTGCATGTGATGCGACGTGACTCAATGCGCATGCGATGCGATGCACATGAGATTCGATATCAAGCGATGCCATGCGCATGTGACGCGATGTGACTCAAAAGCGTATGCGATGCGATGTAAATAAGATGCGATGTCGAGCGATGCCATAGCATATGACGCGATGTCACTCAATGCGCATGCGATGCGATGCACAAAAGATGCGATGTCGAGCGATGTCATGCGCATGTGGTGCGACGTGACTCAATGCGCTTTGAAGCAAACACATAAGAGGCGATATCAAGAGATGCCATGCGCATGTGACGCGATGTGACTCAAAAGCGCATGCGATGCGATGCACATGAGATGCGATATCAAGCGATGCCATGCGCATGTGACGCGACGTGACTCAATGCGCTGTTAAGCGAAACACATAAGAGGCGATATCAAGCGATGCCATGCGCATGTGACGCGATGTGACTCAAAAGCGCCTGCGATGAAATGAACATAAGATGCGATATCAAGCGATGCCTTGTGCATGTGATGCGACGTGACTCAATGCGCATGCGATGCGATGCACATGAGATGCGATATCAAGCGATGCCATGCGCATGTGACGCGACGTGACTCAATGCGCTGTGAAGCGAAACACATAAGAGGCGATATCAAGCGATGCCATGCGCATGTGACGCGATGTGACTCAAAAGCGCATGCGATGCGATGCACATGAGATGCGATATCAAGCGATGCCATGCGCATGTGACGGGACGTGATTCAATGCGCATGCGATGCGATGCACATAAGATGCGATATCATGCGATGCCATGCAAATGTGACGAGACATGACTCAATGCGCATGCGATGCGATGCACATAAGATGCGTTGTCGAGACGATGCCATGCGCATGTGATGGGATGTGACTCAATGCGCATGCGATGCGATGCACATAAGAATCGATATCAAGCGATGCCATGCGCATGTGACGCGACGTGACTCAAAAAGCATGCGATGCGATGCACATAACAATCGATATCAAGCGATGCCATGCGCATGTGACGTGACGTGACTCAATGCGCTTGCGATGCGATGCACATGAGATGCGATATCAAGCGATGCCATGTGCATATGACCCGAGGTCACTCAATGCGCATGCGATTCGTTGCACAAAAGATGCGATATTGAGCGATGTCATGCGCATGTGGTGCGACGTGATCAATGCACATGCGATGGGATGAACATAAGATGCGATATCAAGCAATGCCATGCGGATGCGACACGACGTGACCCAATGCGCATGCGATGCGATGCACGTAAGATGCGATGTCGAGCGATGCATGCGTATATGACGCGATGTGACTCAATGCGCGGCGATGCGATAGCAAGCGATGCCATTCGCATATGACGCGAAGACACCCAATGCGCATGCGATGCGATGCAAAAAAGATGCGTAGTCGAGCGATGTCATGCGCATGTGGTGCAACGAGACTCAAAGCGTATGCGATGCGATGAACATAGGATGCGATATCAAGCAATGCCATGCGCATGCGACGCGACTAGGCTCAATGCGCATGCGATATGATGCACATAAGATGCGCCAGAGCCGGCGCACTTTTCGCAAGGACGCCGAGAGACTGACGGACCTGATCTTCAGCTCCAACAGAACGTCAACATGGGGAAAAAGAAAGCAGCGAAGACCAGCACAAAACCCGCGCAAAAGACTTCGGTCTTGGCGCGAGCAGACACGCCGCCGAGAACTTTGCCGGATTCACCGCCAGAGCGCGCCAAGTCAGAGCGACAGCCGCTCTCAGCCAGCCGCCCAGTCTCACCAGTCGTGGCTGAGTCTCCGCCGCGAGCAGTCGCGGCAGAGCCAGCGCACACGCCGCGGCCAACCCAGTACCGCCAGCCGACGCCGACGCCGCCGCCAACCCATCACCGCCAGACGACACCACCGCCACCCACAGCTTCCTCCTGGCGGCGTAGTGCAGTAGTGTGCGGAGTTCCACGGGACTTTCCGTGCCGCTACCTGCTGTCAGCCGCCAGGCATCTGTGGCAGTCCAGTGTCAGGGCCACGAGAATTCATACTGATCGTGGCCCTACCATGATGGTACGGATAGAGTTCGCGGACCAGGCCGACCGGGAAGCTCCCTTGACGGCGGGACTGCCCTTGTTAGGGCAACGCCTGCGCATTGAGGCCAGCAGAACGGATCGCCTGGGCCCATGTCGCCGCTGCTGCCAGTTCGGCCACCAGGCCGAGACCTGCTCTGCCAGCCCGCGGTGCCACTATTGCGGTGCCCGGGCATTGACAGCGCAGTGCAAGGGTCACGACCTGCGACACCGCCGCCGGTACTGTGCCACCTGTAATGGCTTCGGCCATTATACAGGCCAGGCACAGTGCCCTCTCCATCCACGGCGAACTTCACAACAGACCAGCACTTCCACAGAACAACACGAGCAGCAACGACCAGCACCACGAAGCACCAACACAACTCAACCAGCTCCAGAGACTACAACACCGCCGGCAGCACCACCAGTCCCCGCAGTCAGCCAGGAGTTACGGGATGCGATTCAGGACCTCCACGCGGAGCTACTGAATGTCAGCACCCGCCTGGCTGCTATTGAAGAAACACTCGCCACAATCTCCGCCGCAGCAAGTGACACAATCTCCAGGAACGTCGCCGAGGCTCTCGAGCCAATTAAGCAGACGCTTGGCCGGCTCGAGATCCCAACTGCCAACCCGACCACCACCAGGGAGGTCGCCACTCAGACTCGCCGTACGAAGGAACCACCACCAGCTCGACAACAACCACCCCCGTTCCTACCGTCCAGAGCCAAGTCAGCGGGCTTCCATATCCATGATGGCCGCCCCTGCTCCGAGCTATGTCGTTCCATGAAGTGTACGACATATCCAGAATAATCCACTTCACTCCACGATTCAGTCATCTTCATTCATTCACCAATCATGACCATCTCATTTCACCACAAGAATCGAGCACACCACTCACCATTATTACCAATGACTGCTACCAGGGGGCTCTCAGGGCTTACGTCATGAGTGTCTCCTGGCCTTCAGCATCACTGCCTCTGGCAAGCAGCTTCCATCATTACCACTGAATGCGCAGGTGCATTATTGCGGTACTGCAACACCGAGGGCTTGACCTCTGGACTCTTCCGGTGGGGTTTTTTAGTGAGTAGGCTGCCCGGGTTCGAAGCCCGGGTAGGAGTCTTACACTCGCATGCGTGCATGCGGTTAGGGCGTAAGTAGCCTTTTTCCCCACCACAAAAAAAAAGATGCGATATCAAGCGATGCCATGCGCATGTGATGCGACGTGACTCAATGCGCATGCGATGCGATGCACATGAGATGCGATATCAAGCGCTGCCATGCGCATGTGACGCGACGTGACTCAATGTGCATGCGATGCGATGCACATAAGACGCGATATCAAGCGATGCCATGCAAATGTGACGAGATGACTCAATGCGCATGCGATGCACATAAGATGCGTTGTCTAGCGACGCCAGGCGCATGTGATGCGATGTGACTCAATGCGCATGCGATGCGATGCACATAAGAATTGATAACAAGCGATTCCTTGCGCATTTGATGCCAAGTGACTCAATGCACAAGCGATGCACATAAGATGCGATATCAAGTAATGCCATGCGCATGTGACGCGCTGTGACTCAATGCGCATGCGATGCACAAAAGATGCGATATCGAGCGATGCCATGCGCATTGGATGCGATGTGGCTCAATGCGCATGCGATGCGTTATCAAGCGATGCCATGCGCATGTGACGCGACGTGACTCAATAAGCATGCGATGCGATGCACATAAGATGCGATATCAAGAGATGCCATGCGCATGTGACGCGATGTGACTCAATACGCATGCGACGCGATGCACATGAGATGCGATATCAAACGATGCCATGAACATGTGACGCGACGTGACTCTATATGCATGCAATGCGATGCACATAAGATTCGATATCAAGCGATGCCATGCAAAAATGACGTGATGTGACTCAAAAGCGCATGCGATGCGATGCACATAAGATGCAATATCAAGCGGTGCCATGCGCGTGTGATGCGATGTGACTCAATGCGCATGCGATTCTCATAAGATGCAATGTCGAGCGATGTATGCGTATATGACGCGATGTGACTCAATGCGCTGCGATGCGATATCAAGCGATGCCATGCAGATATGACGCCAAGTCACCCAATGCGCATGCGATGCGATGCACAAAAGTTGCGATGTCGAGCAATGTCATGCGCATGTGGTGCGACGAGACTCAAAGCACATGCGATGCGATGAACATAAGATGCGATATCAAGCAATGCCATGCGCATGCGACGCGACGTGACTCAATGCGCATGCGATATGATGCACATAAGATGCGATATAAGGCGATGCCATGCGCATGTGTCGCGACGTGACTCATGCGCATGCGATGCGATGCACATAAGATGCGGTATCAAGCGATGACATGCGCATGTGACGCGAAATGTCTCAATGCGCATGCGATGCGATGCACATAAGATGCGATATCAAGCGATGCAATGCGCATGTGATGCGACGTGACCCAATTTGCCTGCGATGAGATGCGATATCAAGCGATGCCAGGCCCATGTGACGGGACGTGACTCAATGCGCATGCGATGCAGTGCACATAAGATGCGATATCATGCGATGCCATGCGCATGTGACGTGACGTGACTACATGCGCATGCGATGCGATGCACATGAGATGTGATATCAAGCGATGCCATGTGCATCTGACGCGACGAGACTCAATGCGCATGCGACGCGATGCACATAAGGTGCGATATCAAGCGATGCCATGCGCATGTGACGCGATGTGACTCAATGCGTATGCGATGCGATGCTCATAAGATGCGATGTCGAGCGATGCCATGCGCGTGTGATGCGATGTGACTCAATGCGCATGCGATGCACATAAGATGCGATGTCGAGCGATGCGTGCGTATGTGACGCGATGTAACTCAATCCGGATGCTAAGCGATGCACAAAAGATGCGATGTCGAGCGGTGTCATGCGCATTTGGTGCGACGTGACTCAATGCACATGCGATGAAATGAACATAAGATGCGATATCAAGCGATGCCTAGTGCATGTGATGCGACGTGACTCAATGCGCATGCGATGCGATGCACATGAGATGCGATATCAAGCGATGCCATGCGCATGTGACGCGACGTGACTCAATGCGCTGTGAAGCGAAACACATAAGAGGCGACATCAAGCGATGCCATGCGCATGTGACGCGATGTGAGTCAAAAGCGCATGCTATGCGATGCACATCAGATGCGATGTCGAGCGATGCATGAGTATGAGACGCTATGTCACTCAATGCGCTGCGATGCGTAGCACATAAGATGCGATATCAAGCGATGCCATGCAAATGTGACGAGACATGACTTAACGCGCATGCGATGCGATGCACATCAGATGCGATGTCGTGCGATGCCATGCGCGTGTGATGCCATGTGACTAAATGCGCATGCGATGCAAATAAGATGCGATGTCGACCGATGCATGCGCATGTGACGCGATGAGACACAATGCGCTGCGATGCGATGCACATAAGATGCGATATCAAGTGATGCCATGCAAATGTGACGCGATGTGACTCAATGCGGATGCGATATCAAGCGATGCCATGTGCATGTGATGCGACGTGACTCAACGCGCATGCGATGCGATGAACGTGAGAGGCGATATCAAGCGATGCCATGCGTATGTGACGCGACGTGACTCAATGCGGATGCGATGCGATGCACATAAGATACGATTGCAAGCCATGCCATGCGCATGTGACGTGATGTGGCTCAGTCCGCATGCGATGCGATGCACATAAGATGCGATATCAAGCGATGCCAGGTGCATGTGGCGTGATGTCACTCAATGCGCTGCGATTCGATGCACATAAGATGCGATTTCAACCGATGCCATGCGCATGTGATGCGAAGTGACTCAATGCGCATGCGATGCGACGCACATACTATGCGATATCAAGTGATGCCATACGCATGTGATGAGACGTGACTCAATGAACATGCGATGCACATGAGATGCGAAATCAAGCGATGCCATGTGCATGTGATTTGATGTGATTCAATGCGCATGCGATGCGATGAACATTAGATGCGATATCAAACAATGCCAAGCGCATGCGACGCGACGTGCCTCAATGCGCATGCGACGCGATGCACATAAGATGCGATATAAAGCGATGCCATTCGCACGTGACGCGACCTGACTCAATGCGCATGCGATGCGATGCACATAAGATGCGATATCAAGCGATGCCATGCGCATGTGACGCGAAGTTGCTCAATGCGCATGCGATGCGATGCGATGCACAATATTGCGATATCAAGCGATGCCATGCGCATTTGACGCGACGTGACTCAATGCACATGTGATGCGGTGCACATGAGACTCGATTTCAAGCGATGCCATGCGCATGTGATGCGATGTGACACAATGCGCTGCGATGCGATGCACATAAGATGCGATATCAAGCGATTCCATGCGCATGTGACGCGACGTGACTCAATGCGCATTCGATGCGAGGCAATTGAGATGAGATATCTAGCAATGCCATGCGCTTTTAGTGCGACGTGACTTAATGCGCATGCGATGCGATGAAGTTGAGAGGCGATATCAAGTAATGCCAAGCGCATCTGAGGCGAAGTGACTCAATGCGCATGCGATGCGATGGACATAAGATGTGATTTCCAGCGATGCCATGAGCATGCGACGCGACGTGACTCAATGCGCATGCGATGCGATGCACATAAGATGCGAGATCAAGCGATGCCATGCAAATGTGGCGAGACATGTTTCAATGCAAATGCGATGCGATGCACATAAACTGCGATGTCGGGCGATGCCATGGCCGTGTGATGCGATGTGACTCAATGCGCATGCGATGCACATTCAGTGCGATGTCGAGCGATCCATGCGCATGTGACGCGATGTGACACAATGCGCTGCGATGCGATGCACAAAAGTTACGATATCAAGCGATGCCATGCGCATGTGACGCGATGTGACTCAATGCGCATGCGATGCGATGCACAAAGGATACGATGTCGTACGATGTCATGAGCATGTGGTGCGACGTGACTCAATGCGCATGCGATGCGATGCAGATAAGATGCGATATCAAGCGATGCCATGCGCATGTGACGCGACGTGACTTAATGCGCATGCGATGCGATGCAAATAAGATGCGATATCAAGCGATGCCATGCGCATGTGACGCGAAGTTGCTCAATGCGCATGCGATGCGATGCACATAAGATGCGATATCAAGAGATGCCATGCGCATGTGACGTCATGTGACTCAATCCCCATGCGATGCGATGCACATAAGATGCGATATCAAGCGACGCCATAATCATGTGGCGTGATGTCACTCAATGCGCTGCGATTCGATGCACATAACATACGATATCAAGCGAAGCCGTGCGAATGTGCGCGATATGAATCAATACGCATACGATGCGATTCACATAAGATGCGATATCAAGCGATGCCATGCGCATGTCATGCGACGTGACTCAATGCACATGCGATGCCCATGACATGCGAAATCAAGCGATGCCATGTGCATGTGATGCGATGTGACTCAATGCGCATGCGATGCGATGCACATAAGACGCGATATCAAGCGATGCCATGCGCATGTGATGCGAAGTGACTCAATGCGCATGCGATGCGATGCACATACGATGCGATATCAAGCGATGCCATGCGCATGTTACGCGACGTGACTCAATGCGCATGCGATGCGATGCACATAAAATGCCATATCAAGCGATGCCATGCACACGTGACGCGACGTGACTCACTGCGCACGCGATGCGATGCACGCAAGATGCGATATAAAGGGATGCCATGCGCATCTGATGCGACGTGACTCAATGCGCATGCGATGCGATGCACATAACATGCGATATCAAGCGATGCCGTGCGAATGTGACGCGATATGAATCAATACGCATACGATGCGATTCACATAAGATGTGATATCAAGCGATGCCATGCGCATGTCATGCGACGTGACTCAATGCACATGCGATGCACATGAGATGAGAAATCAAGCGATGCCATGTGCATGTGATGCGATGTGACTCAATGCGCATGCGATGCGATGCACATAAGACGCGATATCAAGCGATGCCATGCGCATGTGATGCGAAGTGACTCAATGCGCATGCGATGCGATGCACCTACGATGCGATATCAAGCGATGCCATGCGCATGTGACGCGACGTGACTCAATGCGCATGCGATGCGATGCACATAAAATGCCATATCAAGCGATGCCATGCACACGTGGCGCGACGTGACTCACTGCTAACGCGATGTGATGCACGCAAGATGCGATATAAAGGGAGGCCATGCGCATCTGATGCGACGTGACTCAATGCGCATGCGATGCGATGCACATAAGATGCGATATAAAGCGATGCCATGCGCAAGTCACGCGACGTGGCTCAATGCACATGCGATGCGATGCACGTAAGATGCGATATAAAGTGATGCCATGCGCATGTGATGCGACGTCACTCAATGCGCATGCGATGCGATGCACATAAAATGCGATGTCGAGAGATGCCATGCACGTGTGAAGCGATGTGACTCAATGCGCATGCGATGCAATGCACATAAGATGCGATGTCGAGCGATGTCGAGCGATGCCATGCGCGTGGGAAGCGATGTGACTCAATGCGCATGCGATGCGATGCACATAAGATGCGATGTCGAGCGATGCCATGCGCATGTGAAGCGATGCTTCTCAATGCGCATGCGAGGCGATGCACCTAAGTTGCGATGTCGAGCGATGCCATAACCGTGTGATGCGATGTGACTCAATGCGCATGCGATGCACATAAGATGCGATGTCGAGAGATGCCATGCACGTGTGAAGCGATGTGACTCAATGCGCATGCGATGCAATGCACATAAGATGCGATGTCGAGCGATGTCGAGCGATGCCATGCGCGTGTGAAGCGATGTGACTCAATGCGCATGCGATGCGATGCACATAAGATGCGATGTCGAGCGATGCCATGCGCATGTGAAGCGATGTCTCTCAATGCGCATGCGAGGCGATGCACCTAAGTTGCGATGTCGAGCGATGCCATAACCGTGTGATGCGATGTTACTCAATGCGCATGCGATGCACATAAGATGCGATGTCGAGCGATGCGTGCGTATGTGACGCGATGTAACTCAATCCGCATGCTAAGCGATGCACAAAAGATGCGATGTCGAGCGGTGTCATGCGCATTTGGTGCGACGTGACTTAATGCACATGCGATGAAATGAACATAAGATGCGATATCAAGCGATGCCTAGTGCATGTGATGCGACGTGACTCAATGCGCATGCGATGCGATGCACATGAGATGCGATATCAAGCGATGCCATGCGCATGTGACGCGCCGTGACTCAATGCGCTGTGAAGCGAAACACATAAGAGGCGACATCAAGCGATGCCATGCGCATGTGACGCGATGTGAGTCAAAAGCGCATGCTATGCGATGCACATCAGATGCGATGTCGAGCGATGCATGAGTATGAGACGCTATGTCACTCAATGCGCTGCGATGCGTAGCACATAAGATGCGATATCAAGCGATGCCATGCAAATGTGACGAGACATGACTTAACGCGCATGCGATGCGATGCACATCAGATGCGATGTCGTGCGATGCCATGCGCGTGTGATGCCATGTGACTAAATGCGCATGCGATGCAAATAAGATGCGATGTCGACCGATGCATGCGCATGTGACGCGATGTGACACAATGCGCTGCGATGCGATGCACATAAGATGCGATATCAAGCGATGCCATGCAAATGTGACGCGATGTGACTCAATGCGGATGCGATATCAAGCGATGCCATGTGCATGTGATGCGACGTGACTCAACGCGCATGCGATGCGATGAACGTGAGAGGCGATATCAAGCGATGCCATGCGTATGTGACGCGACGTGACTCAATGCGGATGCGATGCGATGCACATAAGATGCGATTGCAAGCCATGCCATGCGCATGTGACGTGATGTGGCTCAGTCCGCATGCGATGCGATGCACATAAGATGCGATATCAAGTGATGCCAGGCGCATGTGGCGTGATGTCACTCAATGCGCTGCGATTCGATGCACATAAGATGCGATTTCAAGCGATGCCATGCGCATGTGATGCGAAGTGACTCAATGCGCATGCGATGCGACGCACATACTATGCGATATCAAGTGATGCCATACGCATGTGATGAGACGTGACTCAATGAACATGCGATGCACATGAGATGCGAAATCAAGCGATGCCATGTGCATGTGATGCGATGTGACTCAATGCGCATGCGATGCGATGAACATTAGATGCGATATCAAACAATGCCAAGCGCATGCGACGCGACGTGTCTCAATGCGCATGCGACGCGATGCACATAAGATGCGATATAAAGCGATGCCATGCGCATGTGACGCGAAGTTGCTCAATGCGCATGCGATGCGATGCGATGCACAATATTGCGATATCAAGCGATGCCATGCGCATTTGACGCGACGTGACTCAATGCACATGTGATGCGGTGCACATGAGACTCGATTTCAAGCGATGCCATGCGCATGTGATGCGATGCGACACAATGCGCTGCGATGCGATGCACATAAAATGCGATATCAAGCGATTCCATGCGCATGTGACGCGACGTGACTCAATGTGCATGCGATGCGAGGCAATTGAGATGAGATATCTAGCAATGCCATGCGCTTATAGTGCGACGTGACTTAATGCGCATGCGATGCGATGAAGTTGAGAGGCGATGTCAAGTAATGCCAAGCGCATCTGACGCGAAGTGACTCAATGCGCATGCGATGCGATGGACATAAGATGCGATATCCAGCGATGCCATGAGCATGTGACGCGACGTGACTCAATGCGCATGCGATGCCATGCACATAAGATGCGAGATCAAGCGATGCCATGCAAATGTGGCGAGACATGTTTCAATGCAAATGCGATACGATGCACATAAACTGCGATGTCGGGTGATGCCATGGCCGTGTGATGCGATGTGACTCAATGCGCATGCGATGCACATTCAGTGCGATGTCGAGCGATCCATGCGCATGTGACGCGATGTGACACAATGCGCTGCGATGCGATGCACAAAAGATACGATATCAAGCGATGCCATGCGCATGTGACGCGATGTGACTCAATGCGCATGCGATGCGATGCACAAAGGATACGATGTCGTACGATGTCATGCGCATGTGGTGCGACGTGACTCAATGCGCATGCGATGCGATGCAGATAAGATGCGATATCAAGAGATGCCATGCGCATGTGACGTCATGTGACTCAATCCCCATGCGATGCGATGCACATAAGATGCGATATCAAGCGACGCCATAATCATGTGGCGTGATGTCACTCAATGCGCTGCGATTCGATGCACATAACATACGATATCAAGCGATGCCGTGCGAATGTGACGCGATATGAATCAATACGCATACGATGCGATTCACATAAGATGCGATATCAAGCGATGCCATGCGCATGTCATGCGACGTGACTCAATGCACATGCGATGCCCATGACATGCGAAATCAAGCGATGCCATGTGTATGTGATGCGATGTGACTCAATGCGCATGCGATGCGATGCACATAAGACGCGATATCAAGCGATGCCATGCGCATGTGATGCGAAGTGACTCAATGCGCATGCGATGCGATGCACATACGATGCGATATCAAGCGATGCCATGCGCATGTGACGCGACGTGACTCAATGCGCATGCGATGCGATGCACATAAAATGCCATATCAAGCGATACCATGCACACGTGACGTGACGTGACTCACTGCGCACGCGATGCGATGCACGCAAGATGCGATATAAAGGGATGCCATGCGCATCTGATGCGACGTGACTCAATGCGCATGCGATGCGATGCACATAACATGCGATATCAAGCGATGCCGTGCGAATGTGACGCGATATGAATCAATACGCATACGATGCGATTCACATAAGATGCGATATCAAGCGACGAAATGCGCATGTCATGCGACGTGACTCAATGCACATGCGATGCACATGAGATGCGAAATCAAGCGATGCCATGTGCATGTGATGCGATGTGACTCAATGCGCATGCGATGCGATGCACATAAGACGCGATATCAAGCGATGCCATGCGCATGTGATGCGAAGTGACTCAATGCGCATGCGATGCGATGCACCTACGATGCGATATCAAGCGATGCCATGCACACGTGGCGCGACGTGACTCACTGCTAACGCGATGTGATCCACGCAAGATGCGATATAAAGGGAGGCCATGCGCATCTGATGCGACGTGACTCAATGCGCATGCGATGCGATGCACATAAGATGCGATATAAAGCGATGCCATGCGCATGTCACGCGACGTGACTCAATGCACATGCGATGCGATGCACGTAAGATGCGATATAAAGCGATGCCATGCGCATGTGATGCGACGTCACTCAATGCGCATGCGATGCGATGCACATAAAATGCGATGTCGAGAGATTCCATGCACGTGTGAAGCGATGTGACTCAATGCGCATGCGATGCAATGCACATAAGATGCGATGTCGAGCGATGTCGAGCGATGCCATGCGCGTGTGAAGCGATGTGACTCAATGCGCATGCGATGCGATGCACATAAGATGCGATGTCGAGCGATGCCATGCGCATGTGAAGCGAGTTTTCTCAATGCGCATGCGAGGCGATGCACCTAAGTTGCGATGTCGAGTGATGCCATAACCCTGTGATGCGATGTGACTCAATGCGCATGCAGTGCAATGCACACAAGTTGCGATATCAAGCGATGCCATGCGCATGAAACGCGACGTATCTGAATGCGAATGCGATGCGATGCACATAAAATGCCATAACAAGCGATGCCATGCGCATGTGACGCGACGTGACTCACTGCGCATGCTATGCGATGCACATAAAATGGCATATCAAACGATGCCTACGCATGTGACGCGACGTGACTTACTGCCCATGCGATGCAGTGCACATAAGATGCGATATCAAGCGATGCCATGCGCATGTAACGCGAAGTGACTCAATGCCCATGCGATGCGATGCACATAAGGTGCGATATGAAGCGATGCGATTCGCATATGACGCGATTTCATTCATTGCGCATGCGATGCGATGCACAAAAGATGCGATGTCGAGCGATGTCATGCGCATGTGGTGCGACGTGTCTCAATGCACATGCGATGCGATGCACATAAGATGCGATATCAAGCGATGCCTTGCGCATGTGACTCGACGTGACTCAATGCAAAAGCGATGCGATGCATATGAGATGCGATATCAAGCAATGCCATGCGCATCTGACGCCACGTGACTCAATGCGCATGCGATGCGATGCACACAAGATGCGATATCAAGCGATGCCATGCGCATGTGACGCGACGTGACTCAATGCGCATGCGATGCGATGCACATAAGGTGCGATATGAAGCGATGCCATGCGCATGTGACTCAACCCCTTGCGATGCCATGCACATAAGATGCGATATCAAGCTATGCCATGCGCATATGACGCGATGTCACTCAATGCGCATGCGATGCACAAAAGATGCGATGTCGAGCGATGTCATGCGCATGTGGTGCAACGTGACTCAATGCACATGCGATGCGATGAACATAAGATGCGATATCAAGAAATGCCAACCGCATTCGTCGCGACGTGACTCAATGCGCATGCGACGCGATGCAGATAAGATGCGATATAAAGCGATGCCATGCGCATATGACGCGATTTCATTCATTGCGCATGCGATGCGATGCACAAAAGATGCGATGTCGAGCGATGTCATGCGCATGTGGTGCGACGTGACTCAATGCACATGCGATGCGATGAACATAAGATGCGATATAAAGCGACGCCATGCGCATGTGACGCGTGGTGACTCAATGCGCATGCGATGCGATGCACATAAGATGCGATATCAAGCGATGCCATGCGCATGTGATGCGACGTGACTTAATGTGCATGCGATACGATGAAGATGAGAGGCGATTTTATGCGATGCCATGCGCAACTGACGCCACGTGACTCAATGCGCATGCGATGCGATGCACTTAAGATGCGATATCAAGCGATGCCATGCGCATGTGACGCGACGTGACTCAATGCGCATGCGATGCGATGCACATAAGATGCGATATCAAGCGATGCCTTGCAAATGTGACGAGACATTACTGAATGCGCATGCGATGCGATGCACATAAAAGGCGAATTCGAGCGATGACATGGGCGTGTAATGCGATGTGACTTAATGCGCATGCGATACACATAAGCTGCGATGTCGAGCGATGCATATGCATGTGACGCGATGTGACTCAATGCGCATGCGATGCGATGAACATAAGATGCGATGTCAACCGATGTCATGCGCATGTGGTGCGACGTGACTCAATGCGCATGCGATGCGATGCAGATAAGATGCTATATCAAGCGATGCCATGCGCATGTGGCGCGACGTGACTCAATGCGCATTCGATCCGATGCACATAAGGTGCGATATGAAGCGATGCCATGCGCATGTGACGTCATGTGACTCAACCCCATGCGATCCGATGCACATAAGATTCGATACCAAGCGATGCTATGCGCATGTGACGCGACGTTACTCAATACGCACGCGATGCGATGCACATAAAATGCGATGTCGTAGGATGCCATGCGCATGTGATGCGATGTGACTCAATGTGCATCCGATGCGATGCACATGCGGTGCGATATCAAGCGATGCCATACGCACGTGATGCGATGTGACTCAATGCGCATGCGATGCGATGTACATAAGATGCAATATCAAGTGATGGCATGCGCATTTGATGCGATTGGACTCAATGCGCATGCGATGCGATGCACATAAAATGCCATATCGAGCGATGCCATGCGCATGTGACGCGACGTGACTCACTGCGCATGCGATGCAATGCACAAAAAATGCGATATCAAGGGATGCCATGCGCATGTACCGCGACGTGAGTCAACGCGGATGCGATACGATGCACATGAGATACGATATCAAGCGATGCCATGCGCATGTGACGCGACGTGACTCAATGCGTATGCAATGCGATGCACAGAAAATGCGATATCAAGCGATGCCATGCGCATGTGACGCGACGTGACACAATGCGCTTGGATGCGATGCAGATAAGATGCGATATCAAGCGATTCCATGCGCATGTGACGCGACGTGACTCAATGCGCATGCGATGCGATGCACATAAGGTGCGATATGAAGCGATGCCATGCGCATGTGATGCGATGTGACTCAATGCGCATGCGATGCACCTAAGATGCGATGTCGAGCGATGCATGGGCATATGACGCGATGTGACTCAATCCGCATGCGATACGATGCACATGAGATGCGATATCAAGCGATGCCATGCGCATGTGACGCGACGTGACTCAATGCGTATGCAATGCGATGCACAGAAAATGCGATATCAAGCGATGCCATGCGTATGTGACGCTATGTGACTCAATGCGCTTGCGATGCGATGCGCATAAGATGCGATATAAAGTGAAGACATGCGCATGTGACGCGACCTGACTCAATGCGCATGCGACGGGATGCACATAAGATGAGATATCAAGCGATGCCATGCGCATGTGACGCGACGTGGCTCACTACGCATGCGATGCTATGCACATTAAATGCGATATCAAGCGATGCCATGCACATGTAAGGCGACGTGACTCAATGCACCAGCGATGCGATGTACATAAGATGCGATATCAAGCGATGCCATACGCATGTGACGCGAAGTGACTCAATGCGCATGCGATGCACATAAGTTGCGATGTCGAGCGACTCATGCGCATGTGACGCCATGTGACACAATGCGCTGCGATGCGATGCACATAAGATGCGATATCAAGCGATGCCATGCAAATGTGACGAGACATGATTCAATGCGCGTGCGATGCACATAGAATGCGATGTCGAGTGATGCCATCGGCGTGTGATGCAATGTGACTCAATGCGCATGCGATGCACATATGGTGCGATGTCGAGCGATGCATGCGCATATGACGCGATTTGACACAATGCGCTGCGATGCGATGCACATAAGATGCGATATCAAGCGATGCCATGCGCATGTGACGCGATGTGACTCAATGCGCATGCGATGCGATGCACATAAAGTGCGATGTCGACCAATGGCATGCGCATATGGTGCGACGTGGCTCAATGCGCATGCGATGCGATGCAGATAAGATGCGATATCAAGCGATGCCATGGGCATGTGACGTCATGCGACTCAATCCTCATGCGATGCGATGCACATAAGATGCGATATCAACCGATGCTTTGCGCATGTGGCGTGATGTCACTCAATGCGCTGCGATGCGATGCACATAAGATGTGATATCAAGCGATGCTATGCGCATGTGACGCGACGTGACTCAATACGCATGCGATGCGATGCACATAAGATGCGATATCAGGCGATGCCATGCGCATGTGACGCGACGTGTCTCAATGCGCATGCGATGCGATGCACATAAGATGCAATATCAAGCGATGCCATGCGCATATGACGCGATGTCACTCAATGCGCATGCGATGCACAAAAGATGCGATGTCGAGCGATGTCATGGGCATGTGGTGCAACGTGACTCAATGCACATGCGATGCGATGAACATAAGATGCGATATCAAGAAATGCCAAGCGCATTCGTCGCGACGTGACTCAATGCGCATGCGACGCGATGCAGATAAGATGCGATATAAAGCGATGCCATGCGCATATGACGCGACCTGACTCAATGCGCATGCGATGCGAGGCACATAAGATGCGATATCAAGCGATGCCATGCGCAAATGACGCGATTTCATTTATTGTGCATGCGATGCGATGCACAAAAGATGCGATGTCGAGCGATGTCATGAGCATGTGGTGCGACGTGACTCAATGCACATGCGATGCGATGAACATAAGATGCGATATAAAGCGACGCCAATGCCCATGTGACGCGTGGTGACTCAATGCGCATGCGATGCGATGCTTATGAGATGCGATATCAAGCGATGCCATGCGCATGTGATGCGACGTGACTTAATGTGCATGCGATACGATGAAGATGAGAGGCGATATTAAGCGATGCCATGCGCAACTGACGCCACGTGACTCAATGCGCATGCGATGCGATGCACTTAAGATGCGATATCAAGCCATGCCATGCGCATGTGACGCGACGTGACTCAATGCGCATGCGATGCGATGCACATAAAAGGCGAATTCGAGCGATGACATGGGTGTGTAATGCGATGTGACTTAATGCGCATGCGATGCACATAAGGTGCGATGTCGAGCGATGCATGCGCATTTGACGCGACGAGACTCAATGCGCATGCGATGCGATGCACATAAGGTGCGATATGAAGCGATGCCATGCGCATGTGATGCGATGTGACTCAATGCGCATGCGATACGATGCACATGAGATGCGATATCAAGCGATGCCATGCGCATGTGACGCGACGTGACCCAATGCGCATGCAATGCGATGCACAGAAAATGCGATATCAAGCGATGCCATGCGTAAGTGACGCTATGTGACTCAATGCGCTTGCGATGCGATGCGCATAAGGTGCGATATGAAGCGATGCCATGCGCATGTGATGCGATGTGACTCAATGCGCATGCGATACGATGCACATGAGATGCGATATCAAGCGATGCCATGCGCATGTGACGCGACGTGACCCAATGCACATGCAATGCGATGCACAGAAAATGCGATATCAAGCGATGCCATGCGTATGTGACGCTATGTGACTCAATGCGCTTGCGATGCGATGCGCATAAGATGCGATATAAAGTGAAGACATGCGCATGTGACGCGACGTGACTCAATACGCATGCGAGGCGATGCACATAAGATGCGATATCAGGCGATGCCATGCGCATGTGACGTGACGTGTCTCAATGCGCATGCGATGCGATGCACATAAGATGCGATATCAAGCGATGCCATGCGCATATGACGCGATGTCACTCAATGCGCATGCGATGCACAAAAGACGCGATGTCGAGCGACGTCATGCGCATGTGGTGCAACGTGACTCAATGCACATGCGATGCGATGAACATAAGATGCGTTATCAAGAAATGCCAAGCGCATTCGTCGCGACGTGACTCAATGCGCATGTGACGCGATGAAGATAAGATGCGATATAAAGCGATGCCATGCGCATATGACGCGACGTGACTCAATGCGCATGCGATGCGAGGCACATAAGATGCGATATCAAGCGATGCCATGCGCAAATGACGCGATTTCATTCATTGCGCATGCGATGCGATGCACAAAAGATGCGATGTAGAGCGATGTCATGCGCATGTGGTGCGACGTGACGCAATGCACATGCGATGCGATGAACATAAGATGCGATATAAAGCGACGCCATGCGCATGTGATGCGTGGTGACTCAATGCGCATGCGATGCGTTGCTTATGACATGCGATATCAAGCGATGCCATGCGCATGTGATGCGACGTGACTTAATGTGCATGCGATACGATGAAGATGAGAGGCGATATTAAGCGATGCCATGCGCAACTGACGCCACGTGACTCAATGCGCATGCGATGCGATGCACTTAAGATGCGATATCAAGCGAAGCCGTGCGCATGTGACCTGACGTGACTCAATGCGCATGCGATGCGATGCACATAAGATGCGATATCAAGCGATGCCTTGCAAATGTGACGAGACATGACTCAATGCGCATGCGATGCGATGCACATAAAAGGCGAATTCGAGCGATGACATGGGCGTGTAATGCGATGTGACTTAATGCGCATGCGATACACATAAGGTGCGATGTCGAGCGATGCATATGCATGTGACGCGATGTGACTCAATGCGCATGCGATGCGATGAACATAAGATGCGATGTCGACCGATGTCATGCGCATGTGGTGCGACGTGACTCAATGCGCATGCGATGCGATGCAGATAAGATGCGATATCAAGCGATGCCATGCGCATGTGACGCGACGTGACTCAATGCGCATTCGATCCCATGCACATAAGGTGCGATATGAAGCGATGCCATACGCATGTGACGCGATGTGACTCAATGTGCATACGATGCGATGCACATCCGATGCGATATCAAGCGATGCCATACGCATGTGATGCGATGAGACTCAATGCGCATGCGATGCGATGTACATAAGATGCGATATCAAGTGATGGCATGCGCATTTGATGCGACTGGACTCAATGCTAAGCGATGCGATGCACATAAAATGCCATATCGAGCGATTCCATGCGCATGTGACGCGACGTGACTCACTGCGCATGCGATGCAATGCACGAAAAATGCGATATCAAGGGATGCCATGCGCATGTACCGCGACGTAAGTCAATGCGCATGCGATGCGATGCACATAAAATGGCATATAAAGCGATGCCATGCGCATGTGACACGACGTGACTCACTGCGCATGCGATGCAATGCACATAAGATGCGATATGAAGCGATATCATGCGCATGTAACGCGACGTGACTCAATGCTCATGCAATGCGATGCACATAAAATGCAATATCAAGAGATGCCATGCGCATGTGACGCGACGTGACTCAATGCGCATGCGATGCGATGCACCTAAGATGCGATATCAAGCGATGCCTGGCATATGTGACGAGACATGGCTCAATGCGCATGCGATGCGATGCACATAAGATGCGATATCAAGCGATGTCATGCGCATGTGACGCGAAGTGACTCAATGCTCATGCCATGCGATGCACATAAGGTGCATATCGATCGATGCATGCGCATGTGACGCGAGGTGACACAATGCGCTGCGATGCGATGCAGATAAGATGCGATATCAAGCGATTCCATGCGCATGTGACGCGACGTCACTCAATGCGCATGCGATGCGATGTACATAAGGTGCGATATGAAGCGATGCCATGCGCATGTGATGCGATGTGACTCAATGCGCATGCAATGCACCTAAGATACGATGTCGAGCGATGCATGGGCATATGACGCGATGTGACTCAATGCGCATGCGATGCGATGCACATAAGATGCGATATCAAGCGATGCCAGGCGCATTTGATGCGACGTGGCTCAATGCGCATGCGATACGATGCACATGAGATGCGATATTAAGCGATGCCATGCGTATCTGACGCTATGTGACTCAATGCGCTTGCGATGCGATGCGCATAAGATGCTTTGAGACAAGTGTTACAAATATCAGAGAATGTAAAAAATTAGAGTGGAAATGCTTCAAACAAGCGAATTATCGCGTACATCACCTGCTCGAATCCAACAAAAACTGTGGGCAGCCATGTCTACTAAGCCTAAGAGACGCTTTGAAACAAGTGTTACACGATTCAGAGAATGTTAAAAATTAGACTGGAGTTGCTTCAAACAAGCGAATTATCGCGAAACAACACCTGCTAGAATCCAACAAAAACTGTTGCCAGCCATGTCTACTAAGCCTAAGAGACGGTTTGAGACAAGTGTTACAAAAATCAGAGAATGTTAAAAATTAGAGTGAAATTACTCTCAACAAGCGAATTATCGCGAAACAGCACCTGCTCGAATCCAAGGAAAGCTCTGCTTTGCCGTCTCTACTGAGCCTCAAAGACGCTTTGAGACAAGTGTTACACAATTCAGAGAATGTCAAAAATTAGAGTGAAATTGCTTTAAACAAGCGAATTATCGCGAAACAACACCTGCTCGAATCCAACAAAAACTGTGCCCTGCCGTCTCTAATGAGCCTCAGAGACGTTTTGAGACAAGTGTTACAAAAATCAGAGAACGTTAAAAATTAGAGTGAAATTGCTCTAAACAAGCGAATTATCGCGAAACAACACCTGCTCGAATCCAACAAAAACTGTGCCCTGCCGTCTTTAATGAGCCTCAGAGACGCTTTGAGACAAGTGTTACAAAAATCAGAGAACGTTAAAAATTAGAGTGAAATTGCTCTAAACAAGCGAATTATCGCGAAACAACACCTGCTCGAATCCAAGGAAAACTCTGCTTTGCCGTCTCTACTGACCCTCAGAGACGCTTTGAGACAAGTGTTACAAATATCAGAGAATGTCAAAAATTAGAGTGGAATTGCTTCTAAAAAGGGAATTATCGCGAAACAACACCTGCTCGAATTCAACAAATACTGTGGCCAGCCATGTCTACTAAGCCTAAGAGACGCTTTGAGACAAGTGTAACACAATTCAGAGAATGTTAAAAATTAGAGTGGAATTGCTTCAAACAAGCGAATTATCGCGAAACAACACCTGCTCGAATCCAAAAAAAACTGTGCCCAGCCGTCTCTACTAAGCCTCAGAGACGCTTTGAGAGAAGTGTTACAAATATCAGAGAATGTCAAAAATTAGAGTGGAATTGCTTCAAACAAGCGAATTATCGCGAAACAACACCTGCTCGAATCCAACCAAAACTGTGGCCAGCCGTCTCTACTAAGCCTCAGAGACGCTTTGAGACAAGTGTTACAAATATCAGAGAATGTCAAAAATTAGAGTGGAATTGCTTCAAACAAGCGAAATATCGCGTAACAACACCCGCTCGAATCCAACAAAAACTGTCGCCAGCCATGTCTACTAAGCCTAAGAGACGCTTTGAGACAAGTGTTACACAATTCAGAGAATGTTAAAAATTAGAGTGGAATTGCTTCAAACAAGCGAATTATCGCGAAACAACACCTGCTCGAATCCAACAAAAACTGTGGCCAGCCATGTCTACTAAGCCTAAGAGATGGTTTGAGACAAGTGTTACAAAAATCAGAAAATGTTAAAAATTAGAGTGAAATTACTCTCAACAAGCGAATTATCGCGAAACAGCACCTGCTCGAATCCAAGGAAAGCTCTGCTTTGCCGTCTCTACTGAGCCTCAAAGACGCTTTCAGACAAGTGTTACACAATTCAGAGAATGTCAAAAATTAGAGTGAAATTGCTTTAAACAAGCGAATTATCGCGAAACAACACCTGCTCGAATCCAACAAAAACTGTGCCCTGCCGTCTCTAATGAGCCTCAGAGACGCTTTGAGACAAGTGTTACAAAAATCAGAGAACGTTAAAAATTAGAGTGAAATTGCTCTAAACAAGCGAATTATCGCGAAACAACACCTGCTCGAATCCAAGGAAAACTCTGCTTTGCCGTCTCTACTGAGCCTCAGAGACGCTTTGAGACAGCTGTTACAAAAATCAGAAAATATAAAAAATTAGAGTGAAATTGCTTTAAACAAGCGAATTATCACGAAACAACACCTGCTCGAATCCAACAAATACTGTGGCCAGCCATGTCTACTAAGCCTAAGAGACGCTTTGAGACAAGTGTCACACTATTCAGAGAATGTTAAAAATTAGAGTGGAATTGCTTCAAACAAGCGAATTATCGCGAAACAACACCTGCTCGAATCCAAGGAAAACTCTGCTTTGCCGTCTCTACTGAGCCTCAGAGACGCTTTGAGACAGCTGTTACAAAAATCAGAAAATGTAAAAAATTAGAGTGAAATTGCTTTAAACAAGCGAATTATCGCGAAACAACACCTGCTCTAATCCAACAAAAACTGTGCCCTGCCGTCTCTAATGAGCCTCAGAGGCGCTTTGAGACAACTGTTACAAAAATCAGAGAACGTTAAAAATTAGAGTGAAATTGCTATAAACAAGCGAATTATCGCGAAACAACACCTGCTCGAATCCAAGGAAAACTCTGCTTTGCCGTGTCTACTCAGCCTCATAGACGCTTTGAGACAGCTGTTACAAAAATGAGAAAATGTTAAAAATTAGAGTGAAATTGCTTTAAAAAAGCGAATTATCACGAAACAACACCTGCTCGAATCCAACAAAAACTGTGCCCAGCCGTCTCTACTAAGCCTCTGAGACGCTTTGAGACAAGTGTTACAAATATCAGAGAATGACAAAAATTAGAGTGGAATTGCTTCTAACAAACGAATTATCGCGAAACAACACCTGCTCGAATCCAACAAAAACTGTGCCCAGCCGTCTCTACTAAGCCTCAGAGACGCTTTGCGACAAGTGTTACACAATTCAGAGAATGTTAAAAATTAGAGTGAAATTGCTTTAAACAAGCGAATTATCGCGAAACAACACCTGCTCGAATCAAACAAAAACTGTGCCCTGCCGTCTCTACTGAGCGTCAGAGATGCTTTGAGACAAGTGTTACACAATTCAGAGAATGTTAAGAATTAGTGTGGAATTGCTTCAAACAAGCGAATTATCGCGAAACAACACCAGCTCGAATCCAACAAAAACTGTGGCCAGCCGTCTCTACCAAGCCTCAGAGACGCTTTGAGACAAGTTTTACACAATTCAGAGAATGTTAAGAATTAGAGTGGAATTGCTTCAAACAAGCGAATTATCGTGAAACAACACCTGCTCGAATCCAACAAAAACTGTGCCCAGCCGTCTCAACTAAGCCTCAGAGACGCTTTGAGACAAGTGTAACAAATATCAGAGAATGTCAAAAATTAGAGTGGAATTGCTTCAAACAAGCGAATTATCGCGTAACAACACCTGCTCGAATCCAGCAAAAACTTGTGGCCAGCCATGTCTACTAAGCCTGAGAGACGCTTTGAGACAAGTGTTACACAATTCAGAGAATGTTAAAAATTAGAGTGGAATTGTTTCAAACAAGCGAATTATCACGAAACAGCACCTGCTCGAATCCAACAAAAACTGTGCCCAGCCGTCTCTACTAAGCCTCTGAGACGCTTTGAGACAAGTGTTACAAATATCAGAGAATGTCAAAAATTAGAGTGGAATTGCTTCTTACAACGGAATTATCGCGAAACAACACCTGCTCGAATTCAACAAATACTGTTGCCAGCCATGTCTACTAAGCCTAAGAGACGCTTTGAGACAAGTGTTACACAATTCAGAGAATGTTAAAAATTAGAGTGGAATTGCTTCAAACAAGCGAATTATCGCGAAACAGCACCTGCTCGAATCCAAAAAAAACTGTGCCCAGCCGTCTCTACTAAGCCTCAGAGACGCTCTGAGAAAAGTGTTACAAATATCACAGAATGTCAAAAATTAGAGTAGAATTGCTTTAAACAAGCGAGTTATCGCGAAACAACACCTGCTCGAATCCCACAAAAACTGTGCCCAGCCGTCTCTACTAAGCCTCTGAGACGCTTTGAGACAAGTGTAACAAATATCAGAGAATGTCAAAAATTAGAGTGGAATTGCTTCTAACAAACGAATTATCGCGAAACAACACCTGCTCGAATCCAACAAAAACTGTGCCCAGCCGTCTCTACTAAGCCTCAGAGACGCTTTGCGACAAGTGTTACACAATTCAGAGAATGTTAAAAATTAGAGTGAAATTGCTTTAAACAAGCGAATTATCGCGAAACAACACCTGCTCGAATCCAACAAAAACTGTGCCCTGCCGTCTCTACTAAGCGTCAGAGACGCTTTGAGACAAGTGTTACACAATTCAGAGAATGTTAAAAATTAGAATGAAATTGCTTTAAACAAGCCAATTATCGCGAAACAACACCTGCTCGAATCCAACAAAAACTGTGCCCAGCCGTCTCTACTAAGCCTCAGAGACGCTTTGCGACAAGTGTTACACAATTCAGAGAATGTTAAAAATTAGAGTGAAATTGCTTTAAACAAGCGAATTATCGCGAAACAACACCTGCTCGAATCCAACAAAAACTGTGCCCTGCCGTCTCTACTAAGCGTCAGGGACGCTTTGAGACAAGTGTTACACAATTCAGAGAATGTTAAGAATTAGAGTGAAATTGCTTCAAACAAGCGAATTATCGCGAAACAACACCAGCTCGAATCCAACAAAAATGTGGCCAGCCGTCTCTACCAAGCCTCAGAGACGCTTTGAGACAAGTGTTACACAATTCAGAGAATGTTAAAAATTAGAGTGGAATTGCTTCAAACAAGCGAATTATCGCGAAACAACACCTGCTCGAATCCAACAAAATCTTTGCCCAGCCGTCTCTACTAAGCCTCAGAGACGCTTTGAGACAAGTGTTACAAATATCAGAGAATGTCAAAAATTAGAGTGGAATTGCTTCAAACAAGCGAATTATCGCGTAACAACACCTGCTCGAATCCAACAAAAACTGTGGCCAGCCATGTCTACTAAGCCTAAGAGACGCTTTGAGACAAGTGTTACACAATTCAGAGAATGTTAAAAATTAGAGTGGAATTGCTTCAAACAAGCGAATTATCACGACACAACACCTGCTCGAATCCAACAAAAACTGTGCCCAGCCGTCTCTACTAAGCCTCTGAGACGCTTTGAGACAAGTGTTACAAATATCAGAGAATGTCAAAAATTAGAGTGGAATTGCTTCTAACAAGGGAACTATCGCGAAACAACACCTGCTCGAATTCAACAAATACTGTGGCCAGCCATGTGTACTAAGCCTAAGAGACGCTTTGAGAGAAGTGTTACCAATATCAGAGAATGTCAAAAATTAGAGTGGAATTGCTTCAAACAAGCGAATTATCGCGAAACAACACCTGCTCTAATCCAACAAAAACTGTGGCCAGCCATGTCTACTAAGCCTAAGAGACGCTTTGAGACAAGTGTTACACAATTCAGAGAATGTTAAAAATTAGAGTGGAATTGCTTCAAACAAGCGAATTATCGCGAAACAACACCTGCTGGAATCCAACAAAAACTGTGCCCAGCCGTCTCTACTAAGCCTCAGAGACGCTTTGAGACAAGTGTTACAAATATCAGAGAATGTTAAAAATTAGAGTGAAATTGCTCTAAACAAGCGAATTATCGCGAAACAACACCTGCTCGAATCCAAGAAAAACTCTGCTTTGCCGTCTCTACTGAGCCTCAAAGACGCTTTGAGACAAGTGTTACACAATTCAGAGAATGTTAAAAATTAGAGTGGAATTGCTTGAAACAAGCGAATTATCGCGAAACAACACCTGCTCGAATCCAAAAAAAACTGTGCCCAGCCGTCTCTACTAAGCCCCAGAGACGCTTTGAGAGAAGTGTTACAAATATCAGAGAATGTCAAAAATTAGGGTGGAACTGCTTCAAAGAAGCGAATTATCGCGAAACAACACCTGCTCGAATCCAACAAAAACTGTGGCCAGCCATGTCTACTAAGCCTAAGAGACGCTTTGAGACAAGTGTTACACAATTCAGAGAATGTTAAAAATTAGAGTGGAATTGCTTCAAACAAGCGAATTATCGCGAAACAACACCTGCTCGAATCCAAGAAAAACTGCTTTGCCGTCTCTACTGAGCCTCAAAGACGCTTTGAGACAAGTGTTACACAATTCAGAGAATGTCAAAAATTAGAGTGAAATTGCTTTAAACAAGCGAATTATCGCGAAACAACACCTGCTCTAATCCAACAAAAACTGTGCCCTGCCGTCTCTAATGAGCCTCAGAGACGCTTTGAGACAAGTGTTACAAAAATCAGAGAACGTTAAAAATTAGAGTGAAATTGCTATAAACAAGCGAATTATCGCGAAACAACACCTGCTCGAATCCAAGGAAAACTCTGCTTTGCCGTGTCTACTCAGCCTCAGAGACGCTTTGAGACAGCTGTTACAAAAATTAGAAAATGTTAAAAATTAGAGTGAAATTGCTTTAAACAAGCGAATTATCACGAAACAACACCTGCTCGAATCCAACAAAAACTGTGCCCAGCCGTCTCTACTAAGCCTCTGAGACGCTTTGAGACAAGTGTTACAAATATCAGAGAATGACAAAAATTAGAGTGGAATTGCTTCTAACAAACGAATTATCGCGAAACAACACCTGCTCGAATCCAACAAAAACTGTGCCCAGCCGTCTCTACTAAGCCTCAGAGACGCTTTGCGACAAGTGTTACACAATTCAGAGAATGTTAAAAATTAGAGTGAAATTGCTTTAAACAAGCGAATTATCGCGAAACAACACCTGCTCGAATCCAACAAAAACTGTGCCCTGCCGTCTCTACTGAGCGTCAGAGATGCTTTGAGACAAGTGTTACACAATTCAGAGAATGTTAAGAATTAGTGTGGAATTGCTTCAAACAAGCGAATTATCGCGAAACAACACCAGCTCGAATCCAACAAAAACTGTGGCCAGCCGTCTCTACCAAGCCTCAGAGACGCTTTGAGACAAGTTTTACACAATTCAGAGAATGTTAAAAATTAGAGTGGAATTGCTTCAAACAAGCGAATTATCGTGAAACAACACCTGCTCGAATCCAACAAAAACTGTGCCCAGCCGTCTCAACTAAGCCTCAGAGACGCTTTGAGACAAGTGTAACAAATATCAGAGAATGTCAAAAATTAGAGTGGAATTGCTTCAAACAAGCGAATTATCGCGTAACAACACCTGCTCGAATCCAGCAAAAACTTGTGGCCAGCCATGTCTACTAAGCCTAAGAGACGCTTTGAGACAAGTGTTACACAATTCAGAGAATGTTAAAAATTAGAGTGGAATTGTTTCAAACAAGCGAATTATCACGAAACAGCACCTGCTCGAATCCAACAAAAACTGTGCCCAGCCGTCTCTACTAAGCCTCTGAGACGCTTTGAGACAAGTGTAACAAATATCAGAGAATGTCAAAAATTAGAGTGGAATTGCTTCTAACAAACGAATTATCGCGAAACAACACCTGCTCGAATCCAACAAAAACTGTGCCCAGCCGTCTCTACTAAGCCTCAGAGACGCTTTGCGACAAGTGTTACACAATTCAGAGAATGTTAAAAATTAGAGTGAAATTGCTTTAAACAAGCGAATTATCGCGAAACAACACCTGCTCGAATCCAACAAAAACTGTGCCCTGCCGTCTCTACTAAGCGTCAGGGACGCTTTGAGACAAGTGTTACACAATTCAGAGAATGTTAAGAATTAGAGTGAAATTGCTTCAAACAAGCGAATTATCGCGAAACAACACCAGCTCGAATCCAACAAAAATGTGGCCAGCCGTCTCTACAAGCCTCAGAGACGCTTTGAGACAAGTGTTACACAATTCAGAGAATGTTAAAAATTAGAGTGGAATTGCTTCAAACAAGCGAATTATCGCGAAACAACACCTGCTCGAATCCAACAAAATCTTTGCCCAGCCGTCTCTACTAAGCCTCAGAGACGCTTTGAGACAAGTGTTACAAATATCAGAGAATGTCAAAAATTAGAGTGGAATTGCTTCAAACAAGCGAATTATCGCGTAACAACACCTGCTCGAATCCAACAAAAACTGTGGCCAGCCATGTCTACTAAGCCTAAGAGACGCTTTGAGACAAGTGTTACACAATTCAGAGAATGTTAAAAATTAGAGTGGAATTGCTTCAAACAAGCGAATTATCACGACACAACACCTGCTCGAATCCAACAAAAACTGTGCCCAGCCGTCTCTACTAAGCCTCTGAGACGCTTTGAGACAAGTGTTACAAATATCAGAGAATGTCAAAAATTAGAGTGGAATTGCTTCTAACAAGGGAATTATCGCGAAACAACACCTGCTCGAATTCAACAAATACTGTGGCCAGCCATGTGTACTAAGCCTAAGAGACGCTTTGAGAGAAGTGTTACCAATATCAGAGAATGTCAAAAATTAGAGTGGAATTGCTTCAAACAAGCGAATTATCGCGAAACAACACCTGCTCTAATCCAACAAAAACTGTGGCCAGCCATGTCTACTAAGCCTAAGAGACGCTTTGAGACAAGTGTTACACAATTCAGAGAATGTTAAAAATTAGAGTGGAATTGCTTCAAACAAGCGAATTATCGCGAAACAACACCTGCTGGAATCCAACAAAAACTGTGCCCAGCCGTCTCTACTAAGCCTCAGAGACGCTTTGAGACAAGTGTTACAAATATCAGAGAATGTTAAAAATTAGAGTGAAATTGCTCTAAACAAGCGAATTATCGCGAAACAACACCTGCTCGAATCCAAGAAAAACTCTGCTTTGCCGTCTCTACTGAGCCTCAAAGACGCTTTGAGACAAGTGTTACACAATTCAGAGAATGTTAAAAATTAGAGTGAAATTGCTTTAAAAAAGCGAATTATGGCGAAACAACACCTGCTCGAATCCAACAAAAACTGTGGCCAGCCATCTCTACTAAGCCTAAGAGACGCTTTGAGACAAGTGTTACACATATCAGAGAATGTCAAAAATTAGAGTGGAATTGCTTCAAACAAGCGAATTATCGCGTAACAACACCTGCTCGAATCCAACAAAAACTGTGGCCAGCCATGTCTACTAAGCCTAAGAGACGCTTTGAGACAAGTGTTACACAATTCAGAGAATGTTAAAAATTAGAGTGGAATTGCTTCAAACAAGCGAATTATCGCGAAACAACACCTGCTCGAATCCAATAAAAACTGTGCCATCACGTCTCTACTGAGCGTCAGAGACGCTTTGAGACAAGTGTTACAATTATCAGAGAATGTCAAAAATTAGAGTGGAATTGCTTCAAACAAGCGAATTATCGCGAAACAACACCTGCTCGAATCCAACAAAAACTGTGGCCGGCCATGTCTACTAAGCCTAAGAGACGCTTTGAGACAAGTGTTACACAATTCAGAGAATGTTAAAAATTAGAGTGGAATTGCTTCAAACAAGCGAATTATCGCGAAACAACACCTGCTCGAATCCAACAAAAACTGTACCCCGCCGTCTCTACTGAGCTTCAGAGACGCTTTGAGACAAGTGTTACACAATTCAGAGAATGTTAAAACTTAGAGTGGAATTGCTTTAAACCAGCGAATTATCGCGAAACAACTCCAGCTCGAATCCAACAAAAACTGTGGCCAGCCGTCTCTACCAAGCCTCAGAGACGCTTTCAGACAAGTGTTACACAATTCAGAGAATGTCAAAAATTAGAGTGGAATTGCTTCAAACAAGCGAATTATCGCGAAACAACACCTGCACGAATCCAATAAAAACTGTGCTCTCACTTCTCTGCTGAGCGTCAGAGACGCTTTGAGACAAGTGTTACAATTATCAGAGAATGTCAAAAATTAGAGTGGAATTGCTTTAAACAAGCCAATTATCGCGAAACAACACCTGCTCGAATCCAACAAAAACTGTGCCCAGCCGTCTCTACTAAGCCTCAGAGACGCTTTGAGACAAGTGTTACACAATTCAGAGAATGTTAAAAATTAGAGTGAAATTGCTTTAAACAAGCGAATTATCGCGAAACAACACCTGCTCGAATCCAACAAAAACTGTGCCCTGCCGTCTCTACTAAGCGTCAGAGACGCTTTGAGACAAATGTTACACAATTCAGAGAATGTTAAGAATTAGAGTGAAATTGCTTCAAACAAGCGAATTATCGCGAAACAACACCAGCTCGAATCCAGCAAAAATGTGGCCAGCCGTCTCTACCAAGCCCCAGAGACGCTTTGAGACAAGTGTTACACAATTCAGAGAATGTTAAAAATTAGAGAGGAATTGCTTCAAACAAGCGAATTATCGCGAAACAACACCTGCTCGAATCCAACAAAAACTTTGCCCAGCCGTCTCTACTAAGCCTCAGAGACGCTTTGAGACAAGTGTTACAAATATCAGAGAATGTCAAAAATTAGAGTGGAATTGCTTCAAACAAGCGAATTATCGCGTAACAACACCTGCTCGAATCCAACAAAAACTGTGGCCAGCCATGTCTACTAAGCCTAAGAGACGCTTTGAGACAAGTGTTACACAATTCAGAGAATGTTAAAAATTAGAGTGGAATTGCTTCAAACAAGCGAATTATCACGACACAACACCTGCTCGAATCCAACAAAAACTGTGCCCAGCCGTCTCTACTAAGCCTCTGAGACGCTTTGAGACAAGTGTTACAAATATCAGAGAATGTCAAAAATTAGAGTGGAATTGCTTCTAACAATTGAATTATCGCGAAACAACACCTGCTCGAATCCAACAAAAACTGTGGCCAGCCATGTCTACTAAGCCTAAGAGACGCTTTGAGACAAGTGTTACACAATTCAGAGAATGTTAAAAATTAGAGTGGAATTGCTTCAAACAAGCGAATTATCGCGAAACAACACCTGCTGGAATCCAACAAAAACTGTGCCCAGCCGTCTCTGCTAAGCCTCAGAGACGCTTTGAGACAAGTGTTACAAATATCAGAGAATGTTAAAAATTAGAGTGAAATTGCTCTAAACAAGCGAATTATCGCGAAACAACACCTGCTCGAATCCAAGAAAAACTCTGCTTTGCCGTCTCTACTGAGCCTCAAAGACGCTTTGAGACAAGTGTTACACAATTCAGAGAATGTTAAAAATTAGAGTGAAATTGCTTTAAACAAGCGAATTATCGCGAAACAACACCTGCTCGAATCCAACAAAAACTGTGGCCAGCCATCCCTACTAAGCCTAAGAGACGCTTTGAGACAAGTGTTACACATATCAGAGAATGTCAAAAATTAGAGTGGAATTGCTTCAAACAAGCGAATTATCGCGTAACAACACCTGCTCGAATCCAACAAAAACTGTGGCCAGCCATGTCTACTAAGCCTAAGAGACGCTTTGAGACAAGTGTTACACAATTCAGAGAATGTTAAAAATTAGAGTGGAATTGCTTCAAACAAGCGAATTATCGCGAAACAACACCTGCTCGAATCCAATAAAAACTGTGCCATCACGTCTCTACTGAGCGTCAGAGACGCTTTGAGACAAGTGTTACAATTATCAGAGAATGTCAAAAATTAGAGTGGAATTGCTTCAAACAAGCGAATTATCGCGAAACAACACCTGCTCGAATCCAACAAAAACTGTGGCCGGCCATGTCTACTAAGCCAGAGACGCTTTGAGACAAGTGTTACACAATTCAGAGAATGATAAAAATTAGAGTGGAATTGCTTCAAACAAGCGAATTATCGCGAAACAACACCTGCTCGAATCAAACAAAAACTGTGCCCAGCCGTCTCTACTAAGCCTCAGAGACGCTTTGAGACAAGTGTTACAAATATCAGAGAATGTCAAAAAATAGAGTGGAATTGCTTCAAACAAGCGAATTATCGCGTAACAACACCTGCTGGAATCCAACAAACACTGTGGCCAGCCATGTCTACCAAGCCTAAGAGACGCTTTGAGACAAGTGTTACACAATTCAGAGAATGTTAAAAATTAGAGTGGAATTGCTTCAAACAAGCGAATTATCGCGAAACAACACCTGCTCCAATCCAACAAAAACTGTACCCCGCCGTCTCTACTGAGCTTCAGAGACGCTTTGAGACAAGTGTTACACAATTCAGAGAATGTTAAAAATTAGAGTGGAATTGCTTTAAACAAGCGAATTATCGCGAAACAACACCAGCTCGAATCCAACAAAAACTGTGGCCAGCCGTCTTTACCAAGCCTCAGAGACGCTTTCAGACAAGTGTTTCACAATTCAGAGAATGTCAAAAATTAGAGTGGAATTGCTTCAAACAAGCGAATTATCGCGAAACAACACCTGCACGAATCCAATAAGAACTGTGCTCTCACTTCTCTACTGAGCGTCAGAGACGCTTTGAGACAAGTGTTACAATTATCAGAGAATGTCAAAAATTAGAGTGGAATTGCTTCAAACAAGCGAATTATCGCGAAACAACACCTGCTCGAATCCAACAAAAACTGTGGCCGGCCATGTCTACTAAGCCTAAGAGACGCTTTGAGACAAGTGTTACACAATTCAGAGAATGTTAAAAATTAGAGTGGAATTGCTTCAAACAAGCGAATTATCGCGAAACAACACCTGTTCGAATCAAACAAAAACTGTGCCCAGCCGTCTCTACTAAGCCTCAGAGACGCTTTGAGACAAGTGTTACAAATATCAGAGAATGTCAAAAAATAGAGTGGAATTGCTTCAAAAAAGCGAATTATCGCGTAACAACACCTGCTGGGATCCAACAAACACTGTGGCCAGCCATGTCTACCAAGCCTAAGAGACGCTTTGAGACAAGTGTTACACAATTCAGAGAATGTTAAAAATTAGAGTGGAATTGCTTCAAACAAGCGAATTATCGCGAAACAACACCTGCTCGAATCCAACAAAAACTGTACCCCGCCGTCTCTACTGAGCTTCAGAGACGCTTTGAGACAAGTGTTACACAATTCAGAGAATGTTAAAAATTAGAGTGGAATTGCTTTAAACAAGCGAATTATCGCGAAACAACACCAGCTCGAATCCAACAAAAACTGTGGCCAGCCGTCTCTACCGAGCCTCAGAGACGCTTTCAGACAAGTGTTACACAATTCAGAGAATGTCCAAAATTAGAGTGGAATTGCTTCAAACAAGCGAATTATCGCGAAACAACACCTGCACGAATCCAATAAAAACTGTGCTCTCACTTCTATGCTGAGCGTCAGAGACGCTTTGAGACAAGTGTTACAATTATCAGAGAATGTCAAAAATTAGAGTGGAATTGCTTTAAACAAGCCAATTATCGCGAAACAACACCTGCTCGAATCCAACAAAAACTGTGCCCAGCCGTCTCTACTAAGCCTCAGAGACGCTTTGAGACAAGTGTTACACAATTCAGAGAATGTTAAAAATTAGAATGAAATTGCTTTAAAAAAGCCAATTATCGCGAAACAACACCTGCTCGAATCCAACAAAAACTGTGCCCAGCCGTCTCTACTAAGCCTCAGAGACGCTTTGCGACAAGTGTTACACAATTCAGAGAATGTTAAAAATTAGAGTGAAATTGCTTTAAACAAGCGATTTATCGCGAAACAACACCTGCTCGAATCCAACAAAAACTGTGCCCTGCCGTCTCTACTAAGCGTCAGAGACGCTTTGAGACAAGTGTTACACAATTCAGAGAATGTTAAGAATTAGAGTGAAATTGCTTCAAACAAGCGAATTATCGCGAAACAACACCAGCTCGAATCCAAAAAAAATGTGGCCAGCCGTCTCTACCAAGCCTCAGAGACGCTTTGAGACAAGTGTTACACAATTCAGAGAATGTTAAAAATTAGAGAGGAATTGCTTCAAACAAGCGAATTATCGCGAAACAACACCTGCTCGAATCCAACAAAAACTTTGCCCAGCCGTCTCTACTAAGCCTCAGAGACGCTTTGAGACAAGTGTTACAAATATCAGAGAATGTCAAAAATTAGAGTGGAATTGCTTCTAACAATTGAATTATCGCGAAACAACACCTGCTCGAATTCAACAAATACTGTGGCCAGCCATGTATACTAAGCCTAAGAGACGCTTTGAGACAAGTGTTACACAATTCAGAGAATGTTAAAAATTAGAGTGGAATTGCTTCAAACAAGCGAATTATCGCGAAACAACACCTGCTCGAATCCAAAAAAAACTGTGCCCAGCCGTCTCTACTAAGCCTCAGAGACGCTTTGAGAGAAGTGTTACCAATATCAGAGAATGTCAAAAATTAGAGTGGAATTGCTTCAAACAAGCGAATTATCGCGAAACAACACCTGCTCGAATCCAACAAAAACTGTGGCCACCCATGTCTACTAAGCCTAAGAGACGCTTTGAGACAAGTGTTACACAATTCAGAGAATGTTAAAAATTAGAGTGGAATTGCTTCAAACAAGCGAATTATCGCGAAACAACACCTGCTGGAATCCAACAAAAACTGTGCCCAGCCGTCTCTACTAAGCCTCAGAGACGCTTTGAGACAAGTGTTACAAATATCAGAGAATGTTAAAAATTAGAGTGAAATTGCTCTAAACAAGCGAATTATCGCGAAACAACACTTGCTCGAATCCAAGAAAAACTCTGCTTTGCCGTCTCTACTGAGCCTCAAAGACGCTTTGAGACAAGTGTTACACAATTCAGAGAATGTTAAAAATTAGAGTGAAATTGCTTTAAACAAGCGAATTATCGCGAAACAACACCTGCTCGAATCCAACAAAAACTGTGGCCAGCCATCTCTACTAAGCTTAAGAGACGCTTTGAGACAAGTGTTACACATATCAGAGAATGTCAAAAATTAGAGTGGAATTGCTTCAAACAAGCGAATTATCGCGTAACAACACCTGCTCGAATCCAACAAAAACTGTGGCCAGCCATGTCTACTAAGCCTAAGAGACGCTTTGAGACAAGTGTTACACAATTCAGAGAATGTTAAAAATTAGAGTGGAATTGCTTCAAACAAGCGAATTATCGCGAAACAACACCTGCTCGAATCCAATAAAAACTGTGCCATCACGTCTCTACTGAGCGTCAGAGACGCTTTGAGACAAGTGTTACAATTATCAGAGAATGTCAAAAATTAGAGTGGAATTGCTTCAAACAAGCGAATTATCGCGAAACAACACCTGCTCGAATCCAAGAAAAACTGTGGCCGGCCATTTCTACTAAGCCTAAGAGACGCTTTGAGACAAGTGTTACACAATTCAGAGAATGTTAAAAATTAGAGTGGAATTGCTTCAAACAAGCGAATTATCGCGAAACAACACCTGCTCGAATCCAATAAAAACTGTGCCATCACGTCTCTACTGAGCGTCAGAGACGCTTTGAGACAAGTGTTACAATTATCAGAGAATGTCAAAAATTAGAGTGGAATTGCTTCAAACAAGCGAATTATCGCGAAACAACACCTGCTCCAATCCAACAAAAACTGTACCCCGCCGTCTTTACTGAGCTTCAGAGACGCTTTGAGACAAGTGTTACACAATTCAGAGAATGTTAAAAATTAGAGTGGAATTGCTTTAAACAAGCGAATTATCGCGAAACAACACCAGCTCGAATCCAACAAAAACTGTGGCCAGCCGTCTTTACCAAGCCTCAGAGACGCTTTCAGACAAGTGTTTCACAATTCAGAGAATGTCAAAAATTAGAGTGGAATTGCTTCAAACAAGCGAATTATCGCGAAACAACACCTGCACGAATCCAATAAGAACTGTGCTCTCACTTCTCTACTGAGCGTCAGAGACGCTTTGAGACAAGTGTTACAATTATCAGAGAATGTCAAAAATTAGAGTGGAATTGCTTCAAACAAGCGAATTATCGCGAAACAACACATGCTCGAATACAACCAAAACTGTGGCCAGCCATGTCTACTAAGCCTAAGAGACGCTTTGAGACGTGTTTCACAATTCAGAGAATGTTAAAAATTAGAGTGGAATTGCTTCAAACAAGCGAATTATCGCGTGACAACACCTGCTCGAATCCAACAAAAAC
Source organism: Tenodera sinensis (assembly GCA_030765045.1). Lineage (NCBI taxonomy): Eukaryota > Metazoa > Arthropoda > Insecta > Mantodea > Mantidae > Tenodera > Tenodera sinensis. Next base: position 48,347,211 of record CM060973.1, read on the forward strand.
TGTGGCCAGCCATGTCTACTAAGGCTAAGAGACGCTGTGAGACAAGTGTTACACAATTCAGAGAATGTTAAAAATTAGAGTGGAATTGCTTCAAACAAGCGAATTATCGCGAAACAACACCTGCAAGAATCCAGCAAAAACTGTGGCCACCCATGTCTATTAAGCCTAAGAGACGCTTTGAGACAAGTGTTACAAAAATCAGAGAATGTTAAAAATTAGAGTGAAATTGCTCTAAACAAGCGAATTATCGCGAAACAACACCTGCTCGAATCCAAGAAAAACTCTGCTTTGCCGTCTCTTCTGAGCCTCAAAGACGCTTTGAGACAAGTGTTACACAATTCAGAGAATGTTATAAATTAGAGTGAAATTGCTTTAAACAAGCGAATTATCGCGAAACACCTGCTCGAATCCAACAAAAACTGTGGCCGGCCATGTCTACTAAGCCAGAGACGCTTTGAGACAAGTGTTACACAATTCAGAGAATGATAAAAATTAGAGTGGAATTGCTTCAAACAAGCGAATTATCGCGAAACAACACCTGCCCGAATCAAACAAAAACTGTGCCCAGCCGTCTCTACTAAGCCTCAGAGACGCTTTGAGACAAGTGTTACAAATATCAGAGAATGTCAAAAATCAGAGTGGAATTGCTTCTAACAAGCGATTTATCGCGAAACACCTGCTCGAATCCAACAAATACTGTGGCCAGCCATGTCTACTAAGCCTAAGAGACGCTTTGAGACAAGTGTTACACAATTCAGAGAATGTTAAAAATTAGAGTGGAATTGCTTCAAACAAGCGAATTATCGCGAAACAACACCAGCTCGAATCAAACAAAAATGTGGCCAGCCGTCTCTACCAAGCCTCAGAGACGCTTTGAGACAAGTGTTACACAATTCAGAGAATGTTAAAAATTAGAGTGGAATTGCTTCAAACAAGCGAATTATCGCGAAACAACACCTGCTCGAATCCAACAAAGACTGTGCCCAACCGTCTCTACTAAGCCTCAGAGACGCTTTGAGACAAGTGTTACAAATATCAGAGAATGTCAGAAATTAGAGTGGAATTGCTTCAAACAAGCGAATTAATGCGTACCAACACCTGCTCGAATCCAACAAAAACTGTGGCCAGCCATGTCTACTAAGCCTAAGAGACGCTTTGAGACAAGTGTTACACAATTCAGAGAATGTTAAAAATTAGAGTGGAATTGCTTCAAACAAGCGAATTATCACGAAACAACACCTGCTCGGATCCAAAAAAAACTGTGCCAGCCGTCTCTACTAAGCCTCAGAGACGCTTTGAGAGAAGTGTTACAAATATCAGAGAATGTCAAAAATTAGAGTGGAATTGCTTCAAACAAGCGAATTATCGCGAAACAACACCTGCTCGAATCCAACAAAAACTGTGGCCAGCCATGTCTACTAAGCCTAAGAGACGCTTTGAGACAAGTGTTACACAATTCAGAGAATGTTAAAAATTAGAGTGGAATTGCTTCAAACAAGCGAATTATCGCGAAACAACACCTGCTCGAATCCAAGAAAAACTCTGCTTTGCCGTCTCTTCTGAGCCTCAAAGACGCTTTGAGACAAGTGTTACACAATTCAGGGAATGTTAAAAATTAGAGTGAAATTGCTTTAAACAAGCGAATTATCGCGAAACACCTGCTCGAATCCAACAAAAACTGCGCCCAGCCGTCTCTACTAAGCCTCAGAGACGCTTTGAGACAAGTGTTACACAATTCAGAGAATGTTAAAAATTAGAGTGGAATTGCTTCAAACAAGCGAATTATCGCGAAACAACACCTGCTCGAATCCAAAAAAAACTGTGCCCAGCCGTCTCTACTAAGCCTCAGAGACGCTTTGAGAGAAGTGTTACAAATATATCAGAGAATGTCAAAAATTAGAGTGGAATTGCTTCAAACAAGCGAATTATCGCCAAACAACACCTGCCCGAATCCAACAAAAACTGTAGCCAGCCATGTCTACTAAGCCTAAGAGACGGTTTGAGACAAGTGTTAAAAAAATCAGCGAATGTTAAAAATTAGAGTGAAATTGCTTTAAACAAGCGAATTATCGCGAAACAACACCTGCTCGAATCCAACAAAAACTGTGGCCAGCCATCTCTACTAAGCCTAAGAGACGCTTTGAGACAAGTGTTACACAATTCAGAGAATGTTAAAAATTAGAGTGGAATTGCTTCAAACAAGCGAATTATCGCAACACAACACCTGCTCGAATCCAACAAAAACTGTGCCCAGCCGTCTCTATTAAGCCTTAGAGACGCTTTGAGACAAGTGTTACAAATATCAGAGAATGACAAAAATTAGAGTGGAATTGCTTCAAACAAGCGAATTATCGCGAAACAACACCTGCTCGAATCCAACAAAAACTGTGGCCAGCCATGTCTACTAAGTCTAAGAGACGGTTTGAGACAAGTGTTAAAAAAATCAGCGAATGTTAAAAATTAGAGTGAAATTACTCTCAACAAGCGAATTATCGCGAAACAACACCTGCTCGAATCCAAGAAAAACTCTGCTTTGCCGTCTCTACTGAGCCTCAAAGACGCTTTGAGACAAGTGTTACACAATTCAGAGAATGTCAAAAATTAGAGTGAAATTGCTTTAAACAAGCGAATTATCGCGAAACAATACCTGCAAGAATCCAACAAAAACTGTGCCCTGCCGTCTCTAATGAGCCTCAGAGACGCTTTGAGACAAGTGTTACAAAAATCAGAGGACCTTAAAAATTAGAGTGAAATTGCTATAAACAAGCGAATTATCGCGAAACAACACCTGCTCGAATCCAAGGAAAACTCTGCTTTGCCGTCTCTACTCAGCCTCAGAGACAGTTTGAGACAGCTGTTACAAAAATGAGAAAATGTTAAAAATTAGAGTGAAATTGCTTTAAACAAGCGAATTATCACGAAACAACACCTGCTCGAATCCAACAAAAACTGCGCCCAGCCGTCTCTACTAAGCCTCAGAGACGCTTTGCGACAAGTGTTACACAAATCAGAGAATGTTAAAAATTAGAGTGAAGTTGCTTTAAACAAGCGAATTATCGCGAAACAACACCTGCTTGAATCCAACAAAAACTGTGCCCTGCCGTCTCTACTGAGCGTCAGAGATGCTTTGAGACAAGTGTTACACAATTCAGAGAATGTTAAGAATTAGAGTGGAATTGCTTTAAACAAGCGAATTATCGCGAAACAACACCAGCTCGAATCCAACAAAAACTGTCGCCAGCCGTCTCTACCAAGCCTCAGAGACGCTTTGAGACAAGTGTTACACAATTCAGAGAATGTTAAAAATTAGAGTGGTATTGCTTCAAACAAGCTAATTATCGCGAAACAACACCTGCTCGAATCCAACAAAAACTGTGCCCAGCCGTCTGTACTAAGCCTCAGAGACGCTTTGAGACAAGTGTTACAAATATCAGAGAATGTCAAAAATTAGAGTGGAATTGCTTCAAACAAGCGAATTATCGCGTAACAACGCCTGCTCGAATCCAACAGAAAACTGTGGTCAGCCATGTCTACTAAGCCTAAGAGACACTTTGAGACAAGTGTTACACAATTCAGAGAATGTTAAAAATTAGAGTGGAATTGTTTCAAACAAGCGAATTATCACGAAACAACACCTCCTCGAATCCAACAAAAACTGTGCCCAGCCGTCTCTACTAACCCTCTGAGACGCTTTGAGACAGGTGTTACAAATATCAGAGAATGTCAAAAATTAGGGTGGAATTGCTTCTAACAAGGGAATTATCGCGAAAAGACACCTGCTCGAATTCAACAAATACTGTGGCCAGCCATGTCTACTAAGACTAAGAGACGCTTTGAGACAAGTGTTACACAATTCAGATAATGTTAAGAATTAGACTGGAATTGCTTCAAACAAGCGAATTATCGCGAAACAACACCTGCTCGAATCCAAAAAAAACTGTGCCCAGCCGTCACTACTAAGCCTCAGAGACGCTTTGAGAGAAGTGTTACACATATCAGAGAATGTCAAAAATTAGAGTAGAATTGCTTCAAACAAGCGAATTATCACGAAACAACACCTGCTCGAATCCAACAAAAACTGTGCCCAGCCGTCTCTACTAAGCCTCAGAGACGCTTTGAGACAAGTGTTACACAATGCAGAGAATGTTAAAAATTAGAATGAAATTGCTTTAAACAAGCCAATTATCGCGAAACAACACCTGCTCGAATCCAACAAAAACTGTGCCCAGCCGTCTCTACTGAGCCTCAGAGACGCTTTGCGACAAGTGTTACACAATTCAGAGAATGTTAAAAATTAGAGTGAAATTGCTTTAAACAAGCGAATTATCGCGAAACAACACCTGCTCGAATCCAACAAAAACTGTGCCCTGCCGTCTCTACTAAGCGTCAGAGACGCTTTGAGACAAGTGTTACACAATTCAGAGAATGTTAAGAATTAGAGTGGAATTGCTTCAAACAAGCGAATTATCGCGAAACAACACCTGCTCGAATCCAACAAAAACTGTGCCCAGCCGTCTCTACTAAGCCTCTGAGACGCTTTGAGACAAGTGTTACAAATATCAGAGAATGTCAAAAATTAGAGTGGAATTGCTTCTAACAAGGGAATTATCGCGAAACAACACCTGCTCGAATTCAACAAAAACTGTGCCCAGCCGTCTCTACTAAGCCTCAGAGACGCTTTGAGACAAGTGTTACAAATATCAGAGAATGTCAAAAATTAGAGTGGAATTGCTTCAAATAAGCGAATTATCGCGAAACAACACCTGCTCGAATCCAACAAAAACTGTGGCCAGCCATGTCTACTAAGCCTAAGAGACGCTTTGAGACAAGTGTTACACAATTCAGAGAATGTTAAAAATTAGAGTGGAATTGCTTAAAACAAGCAAATTATCGCGAAACAACACCTGCTGGAACCAACAAAAACTGTGCCCAGCCGTCTCTACTAAGCCTCAGAGACGCTTTGAGACAAGTGTTAAAAATATCAGAGAATGTTAAAAATTAGAGTGAAATTGCTCTAAACAAGCGAATTATCGCGAAACAACACCTGCTCGAATCCAAGAAAAACTCTGCTTTGCCGTCTCTACTGAGCCTCAAAGACGCTTTGAGACAAGTGTTACACAATTCAGAGAATGTTAAAAATTAGAGTGAAATTGCTTTAAACAAGCGAATTATCGCGAAACAACACCTGCTCGAATCCAACAAAAACTGTGGCCAGCCATCCCTACTAAGCCTAAGAGACGCTTTGAGACCAGTGTTACACAATTCAGAGAATGTTAAAAATTAGAGTGGAATTGCTTCAAACAAGCGAATTATCGCGACACAACACCTGCTCGAATCCAACAATAACTGTGCCCAGCCGTCTCTACTAAGCCTTAGAGACGCTTTGAGACAAGTGTTACAAATATCAGAGAATGACAAAAATTAGAGTGGAATTGCTTCAAACAAGCGAATTATCGCGAAACAACACCTGCTCGAATCCAACCAAAACTGTGCCCAGCCGTCTCTACTAAGCCTCAGAGACGCTTTGAGACAAGTGTTACAAATATCAGAGAATGTCAAAAATTAGAGTGGAATTGCTTCAAACAAGCGAATTATCGCGTAACAACACCTGCTGGAATCCAACAAACACTGTGGCCAGCCATGTCTACCAAGCCTAAGAGACGCTTTGAGACAAGTGTTACACAATTCAGAGAATGTTAAAAATTAGAGTGGAATTGCTTCAAACAAGCGAATTATCTTGTAACAACACCTGCTGGAATCCAACAAACACTGTGGCCAGCCATGTCTACCAAGCCTAAGAGACGCTTTGAGACAAGTGTTACAGAATTCAGAGAATGTTACAAATTAGAGTGGAATTGCTTTAAACAAGCGAATTATCGCGAAACAACACCAGCTCGAATCCAACAAAAACTGTGGCCAGCCGTCTCTACCAAGCCTCAGAGACGCTTTGAGATAAGTGTTACACAATTCAGAGAATGTTAAAAATTAGAGTGGAATTGCTTCAAACAAGCAAATTATCGCGAAACAACACCTGCACGAATCCAATAAAAACTGTGCTCTCACTTCTCTACTGAGCGTCAGAGACGCTTTGAGACAAGTGTTACAAATATCAGAGAATGTCAAAAATTAGAGTGGAATTGCTTCAAAGAAGCGAATTATCGCGAAACAACACCTGCTCGAATCCAACAAAAACTGTGGCCAGCCATGTCTACTAAGCCTAAGAGACGCTTTGAGACAAGTGTTACACAATTCAGAGAATGTTAAAAATTAGAGTGGAATTGCTTCAAACAAGCGAATTATCGCGAAACAACACCTGCTCGAATCCAAGAAAAACTCTGCTTTGCCGTCTCTACTGAGCCTCAAAGACGCTTTGAGACAAGTGTTACACAATTCAGAGAATGTCAAAAATTAGAGTGAAATTGCGTTAAACAAGCGAATTATCGCGAAACAACACCTGCTCTAATCCAACAAAAACTGTGCCCTGCCGTCTCTAATGAGCCTCAGAGACGCTTTGAGAGAAGTGTTACAAAAATCAGAGAATGTCAAAAATTAGAGTGGAATTGCTTCAAACAAGCGAATTATCGCGAAACATCACCTGCTCGAATCCAACAAAAACTGTGGCCAGCCATGTCTACTAAGCCTAAGAGACGCTTTGACACAAGTGAGACAAGTATTACACAATTCAGAGAATGTTAATAATTAGAGTGGAGTTGCTTCAAACAAGCGAATTATGGCGAAACAATACCTGCTCGAATCCAACAAAAACTGTGCCCAGCCGTCTCTACTAAGCCTCAGAGACGCTTTGAGACAAGTGTTACAAAAATCAGAGAATGTTAAAAATTAGAGTGAAATTGCTCTAAACAAGCGAATTATCGCGAAACAACACGTGCTGGAATCCAAGAAAAACTCTGCTTTGCCGTCTCTATTGAGCCTCAAAGACGCTTTGAGACAAGTGTTACACAATTCAGAGAATGTTAAAATTTAGAGTGAAATTGCTTTAAACAAGCGAATTATCGCGAGACAACACCTGCTCGAATCCAACAAAAACTGTGCCCAGCCGTCTCTACTAAGCCTCAGAGACGCTTTGAGACAAGTGTTACACAATTCAGAGAATGTTAAAAATTAGAGTGGAATTGCTTCAAACAAGCGAATTATCGCGAAACAACACCAGCTCGAATCCAACAAAAGCTGTGGCCAGCCGTCTCTACCAGGCCTCAGAGACGCTTTGAGACAAGTCTTACACAATTCAGAGAATGTTAAAAATTAGAGTGGAATTGCTTAAAACAAGCAAATTATCGCGAAACAACACCTGCTCGAATCCAATAAAAACTGTGCCGTCACGTCTCTACTGAGCGTCAGAGACGCTTTGAGACAAGTGTTACAATTATCAGAGAATGTCAAAAATTAGAGTGGAATTGCTTCAAACAACCGAATTATCGCGAAACAACACCTGCTCGAATCCAACAAAAACTGTGGCCAGCCATGTCTACTAAGCCTAAGAGACGCTTTGAGTCAAGTGTTACACAATTCAGAGAATGTTAAAAATTAGAGTGGAATTGCTTCAAACAAGCGAATTATCGCGAAACAACACCTGCTCGAATCAAACAAAAACTGTGCCCAGCCGTCTCTACTAAGCCTCAGAGACGCTTTGAGACAAGTGTTACAAATATCAGAGAATGTCAAAAATTAGAGTGGAATTGCTTCAAACAAGCGAATTATCGCGTAACAACACCTGCTGGAATCCAACACTGTGGCCAGCCATGTCTACCAAGCTTAAGAGACGCTTTGAGACAAGTGTTACACAATTCAGAGAATGTTAAAAATTAGAGTGGAATTGCTTCAAACAAGCGAATTATCGCGAAACAACACCTGCTCGAATCCAACCAAAACTGTGCCCTGCCGTCTCTACTGAGCGTCAGAGACGCTTTGAGACAAGTGTTACACAATTCAGAGAATGTTACAAATTAGAGTGGAATTGCTTTAAACAAGCGAATTGTCGCGAAACAACACCAGCTCGAACCCAACAAAAACTGTGGCCAGCCGTCTCTACCAAGCCTCAGAGACGCTTTGAGATAAGTGTTACACAATTCAGAGAATGTTAAAAATTAGAGTGGAATTGCTTCAAACAAGCAAATTATCGCGAAACAACACCTGCACGAATCCAATAAAAACTGTGCTCTCACTTCTCTACTGAGCGTCAGAGACGCTTTGAGACAAGTGTTACAAATATCAGAGAATGTCAAAAATTAGAGTGGAATTGCTTCTAACAAGCGAATTATCGCGAAACTCCTGCTCGAATCCAACAAATACTGTGGCCAGCCATGTCTACTAAGCCTAAGAGACGCTCTGAGACAAGTGTTACACAATTCAGAGAATGTTAAAAATTAGAGTGGAATTGCTTGAAACAAGCGAATTATCGCGAAACTACACCTGCTCGAATCCAAAAAAAACTGTGCCCAGCCGTCTCTACTAAGCCTCAGAGACGCTTTGAGAGAAGTGTTACAAATATCAGAGAATGTCAAAAATTAGGGTGGAACTGCTTCAAAGAAGTGAATTATCGCGAAACAACACCTGCTCGAATCCAACAAAAACTGTGGCCAGCCATGTCTACTAAGCCTAAGAGACGCTTTGAGACAAGTGTTACACAATTCAGAGAATGTTAAAAATTAGAGTGGAATTGCTTCAAACAAGCGAATTATCGCGAAACAACACCTGCTCGAATTCAAGAAAAACTCTGCTTTGCCGTCTCTACTGAGCCTCAAAGACGCTTTGAGACAAGTGTTACACAATTCAGAGAATGTCAAAAATTAGAGTGAAATTGCTTTAAACAAGCGAATTATCGCGAAACAACACCTGCTCTAATCCAACAAAAACTGTTCGCTGCGGTCTCTAATGAGCCTCAGAGACGCTTTGAGACAAGTGTTACAAAAATCAGAGAACGTTAAAAATTAGAGTGAAATTGCTATAAACAAGCGAATTATCGCGAAACAACACCTGCTCGAATCCAAGGAAAACTCTGCTTTGCCGTGTCTACTCAGCCTCAGAGACGCTTTGAGACAGCTGTTACAAAAATGAGAAAATGTTAAAAATTAGAGTGAAATTGCTTTAAACAAGCGAATTATCACGAAACAACACCTGCTCGAATCCAACAAAAACTGTGCCCAGCCGTCTCTACTAAGCCTCTGAGACGCTTTGAGACAAGTGTTACAAATATCAGAGAATGACAAAAATTAGAGTGGAATTGCTTCTAACAAACGATTTATCGCGAAACAACACCTGCTCGAATCCAACAAAAACTGTGCCCAGCCGTCTCTACTAAGCCTCAGAGACGCTTTGCGACAAGTGTTACACAATTCAGAGAATGTTAAAAATTAGAGTGAAATTGCTTTAAACAAGCGAATTATCGCGAAACAACACCAGCTCGAATCCAACAAAAACTGTGGTCAGCCGTCTCTACCAAGCCTCAGAGACGCTTTGAGACAAGTTTTACACAATTCAGAGAATGTTAAAAATTAGAGTGGAATTGCTTCAAACAAGCGAATTATCGTGAAACAACACCTGCTCGAATCCAACAAACACTGTGCCCAGCCGTCTCTACTAAGCCTCTGAGATGCTTTGAGACAAGTGTTACAAATATCAGAGAATGTCAAAAATTAGAGTGGAATTGCTTCTTACAAGGGAATTATCGCGAAACAACACCTGCTCGAATTCAACAAATACTGTTGCCAGCCATGTCTACTAAGCCTAAGAGACGCTTTGAGACAAGTGTTACACAATTCAGAGAATGTTAAAAATTAGAGTGGAATTGTTTCAAACAAGCGAATTATCACGAAACAGCACCTGCTCGAATCCCACAAAAACTGTGCCCAGCCGTCTCTACTAAGCCTCTGAGATGCTTTGAGACAAGTGTTACAAATATCAGAGAATGTCAAAAATTAGAGTGGAATTGCTTCTTACAAGGGAATTATCGCGAAACAACACCTGCTCGAATTCAACAAATACTGTTGCCAGCCATGTCTACTAAGCCTAAGAGACGCTTTGAGACAAGTGTTACACAATTCAGAGAATGTTAAAAATTAGAGTGGAATTGCTTCAAACAAGCGAATTATCGCGAAACAACACCTGCTCGAATCCAAAAAAAAACTGTGCCCAGCCGTCTCTACTAAGCCTCAGAGACGCTCTGAGAAAAGTGTTACAAATATCACAGAATGTCAAAAATTAGAGTAGAATTGCTTTAAACAAGCGAGTTATCGCGAAACAACACCTGCTCGAATCCAACAAAAACTGTGCCCAGCCGTCTCTACTAAGCCTCAGAGACGCTTTGCGACAAGTGTTACACAATTCAGAGAATGTTAAAAATTAGAGTGAAATTGCTTTAAACAAGCCAATTATCGCGAAACAACACCTGCTCGAATCCAACAAAAACTGTGCCCTGCCGTCTCTACTAAGCGTCAGAGACGCTTTGAGACAAGTGTTACACAATTCAGAGAATGTTAAAAATTAGAATGAAATTGCTTTAAACAAGCCAATTATCGCGAAACAAAACCTGCTCGAATCCAACAAAAACTGTGCCCAGCCGTCTCTACTAAGCCTCAGAGACGCTTTGCGACAAGTGTTACACAATTCAGAGAATGTTAAAAATTAGAGTGAAATTGCTTTAACCAAGCGAATTATCGCGAAACAACACCTGCTAGAATCCAACAAAAACTGTGCCCTGCCGTCTCTACTAAGCGTCAGGGACGCTTTGAGACAAGTGTTACACAATTCAGAGAATGTTAAGAATTAGAGTGAAATTGCTTCAAACAAGCGAATTATCGCGAAACAACACCAGCTCGAATCCAACAAAAATGTGGCCGGCCGTCTCTACCAAGCCTCAGAGACGCTTTGAGACAAGTGTTACACAATTCAGAGAATGTTAAAAATGAGAGCGGAATTGCTTCAAACAAGCGAATTATCGCGAAACAACACCTGCTCGAATCCAACAAAAACTTTGCCCAGCCGTCTCTACTAAGCCTCAGAGACGCTTTGAGACAAGTGTTACAAATATCAGAGAATGTCAAAAATTAGAGTGGAGTTGCTTCAAACAAGCGAATTATCGCGTAACAACACCTGCTCGAATCCAACAAAAACTGTGGCCAGCCATGTCTACTAAGCCTAAGAGACGCTTTGAGACAAGTGTTACACAATTCAGAGAATGTTAAAAATTAGAGTGGAATTGCTTCAAACAAGCGAATTATCACGACACAACACCTGCTCGAATCCAACAAAAACTGTGCCCAGCCGTCTCTACTAAGCCTCTGAGACGCTTTGAGACAAGTGTTACAAATATCAGAGAATGTCAAAAATTAGAGTGGAATTGCTTCTAACAAGGGAATTATCGCGAAACAACACCTGCTCGAATTCAACAAATACTGTGGCCAGCCATGTGTACTAAGCCTAAGAGACGCTTTGAGACAAGTGTTACACAATTCAGAGAATGTTAAAAATTAGAGTGGAATTGCTTCAAACAAGCGAATTATCGCGAAACAACACCTGCTCGAATCCAAAAAAAACTGTGCCCAGCCGTCTCTACTAAGCCTCAGAGACGCTTTGAGAGAAGTGTTACCAATATCAGAGAATGTCAAAAATTAGAGTGGAATTGCTTCAAACAAGCGAATTATCGCGAAACAACACCTGCTCTAATCCAACAAAAACTGTGGCCAGCCATGTCTACTAAGCCTAAGAGACGCTTTGAGACAAGTGTTACACAATTCAGAGAATGTTAAAAATTACAGTGGAATTGCTTCAAACAAGCGAATTATCGCGAAACAACACCTGCTGGAATCCAACGAAAACTGTGCCCAGCCGTCTCTACTAAGCCTCAAAGACGCTTTGAGACAAGTGTTACAAATATCAGAGAATGTTAAAAATTAGAGTGAAATTGCTCTAAACAAGCGAATTATCGCGAAACAACACCTGCTCGAATCCAAGAAAAACTCTGCTTTGCCGTCTCTACTGAGCCTCAAAGACGCTTTGAGACAAGTGTTACACAATTCAGAGAATGTTAAAAATTGGAGTGAAATTGCTTTAAACAAGCGAATTATCGCGAAACAACACCTGCTCGAATCCAACAAAAACTGTGGCCAGCCATCTCTACTAAGCCTAAGAGACGCTTTGAGACAAGTGTTACACATATCAGAGAATGTCAAAAATTAGAGTGGAATTGCTTCAAACAAGCGAATTATCGCGTAACAACACCTGCTCGAATCCAACAAAAACTGTGGCCAGCCATGTCTACTAAGCCTAAGAGACGCTTTGAGACAAGTGTTACACAATCCAGAGAATGTTAAAAATTAGAGTGGAATTGCTTCAAACAAGCGAATTATCGCGAAACAACACCTGCTCGAATCCAATAAAAACTGTGCCATCACGTCTCTACTGAGCGTCAGAGACGCTTTGAGACAAGTGTTACAATTATCAGAGAATGTCAAAAATTAGAGTGGAATTGCTTCAAACAAGCGAATTATCGCGAAACAACACCTGCTCGAATCCAACAAAAACTGTGGCCGGCCATGTCTACTAAGCCTCAAAGACGCTTTGAGACAAGTGTTACACAATTCAGAGAATGTTAAAAATTAGAGTGGAATTGCTTCAAACAAGCGAATTATCGCGAAACAAAACCTGCTCGAATCAAACAAAAACTGTGCCCAGCCGTCTCTACTAAGCCTCAGAGACGCTTTGAGACAAGTGTTACAAATATCAGAGAATGTCAAAAAATAGAGTGGAATTGCTTCAAACAAGCGAATTATCGCGTAACAACACCTGCTGGAATCCAACAAACACTGTGGCCAGCCATGTCTACCAAGCCTAAGAGACGCTTTGAGACAAGTGTTACACAATTCAGAGAATGTTAAAAATTAGAGTGGAATTGCTTCAAACAAGCGAATTATCGCGAAACAACACCAGCTCGAATCCAACAAAAACTGTGGCCAGCCGTCTCTACCAAGCCTCAGAGACGCTTTCAGACAAGTGTTACACAATTCAGAGAATGTCAAAAATTAGAGTGTAAATTGCTTCAAACAAGCGAATTATTGCGAAACAACACCTGCACGAATCCAATAAAAACTGTGCTCTCACTTCTCTACTGAGCGTCAGAGACGCTTTGAGACAAGTGTTACAATTATCAGAGAATGTCAAAAATTAGAGTGGAATTGCTTTACACAAGCCAGTTATCGCGAAACAACACCTGCTCGAATCCAACAAAAACTGTGCCCAGCCGTCTCTACTAAGCCTCAGAGACGCTTTGAGACAAGTGTTACACAATTCAGAGAATGTTAAAAATTAGAATGAAATTGCTTTAAACAAGCCAATTATCGCGAAACAACACCTGCTCGAATCCAACAAAAACTGTGCCCAGCCGTCTCTACTAAGCGTCAGAGACGCTTTGAGACAAGTGTTACACAATTCAGAGAATGTTAAGAATTAGAGTGAAATTGCTTCAAACAAGCGAATTATCGCGAAACAACACCAGCTCGAATCCAACAAAAATGTGGCCAGCCGTCTCTACCAAGCCTCAGAGACGCTTTGAGACAAGTGTTACACAATTCAGCGAATGTTAAAAATTAGAGTGGAATTGCTTCAAACAAGCGAATTATCGCGAAACAACACCTGCTCGAATCCAACAAAAACTGTGGCCGGCCATGTCTACTAAGCCTCAAAGACGCTTTGAGACAAGTGTTACACAATTCAGAGAATGTTAAAAATTAGAGTGGAATTGCTTCAAACAAGCGAATTATCGCGAAACAACACCTGCTCGAATCAAACAAAAACTGTGCCCAGCCGTCTCTACTAAGCCTCAGAGACGCTTTGAGACAAGTGTTACAAATATCAGAGAATGTCAAAAAATAGAGTGGAATTGCTTCAAACAAGCGAATTATCGCGTAACAACACCTGCTGGAATCCAACAAACACTGTGGCCAGCCATGTCTACCAAGCCTAAGAGACGCTTTGAGACAAGTGTTACACAATTCAGAGAATGTTAAAAATTAGAGTGGAATTGCTTCAAACAAGCGAATTATCGCGAAACAACACCTGCTCGAATCCAACAAAAACTGTACCCCGCCGTCTCTACTGAGCTTCAGAGACGCTTTGAGACAAGTGTTACACAATTCAGAGAATGTTAAAAATTAGAGTGGAATTGCTTTAAACAAGCGAATTATCGCGAAACAACACCAGCTCGAATCCAACAAAAACTGTGGCCAGCCGTCTCTACCAAGCCTCAGAGACGCTTTCAGACAAGTGTTACACAATTCAGAGAATGTCAAAAATTAGAGTGTAAATTGCTTCAAACAAGCGAATTATTGCGAAACAACACCTGCACGAATCCAATAAAAACTGTGCTCTCACTTCTCTACTGAGCGTCAGAGACGCTTTGAGACAAGTGTTACAATTATCAGAGAATGTCAAAAATTAGAGTGGAATTGCTTTACACAAGCCTTATATCTCGAAACAACACCTGCTCGAATCCAACAAAAACTGTGCCCAGCCGTCTCTACTAAGCCTCAGAGACGCTTTGAGACAAGTGTTACACAATTCAGAGAATGTTAAAAATTAGAATGAAATTGCTTTAAACAAGCCAATTATCGCGAAACAACACCTGCTCGAATCCAACAAAAACTGTGCCCAGCCGTCTCTACTAAGCCTCAGAGACGCTTTGCGACAAGTGTTACACAATTCAGAGAATGTTAAAAATTAGAGTGAAATTGCTTTAAACAAGCGAATTATCGCGAAACAACACCTGCTCGAATCCAACAAAAACTGTGCCCTGCCGTCTCTACTAAGCGTCAGAGACGCTTTGAGACAAGTGTTACACAATTCAGAGAATGTTAAGAATTAGAGTGAAATTGCTTCAAACAAGCGAATTATCGCGAAACAACACCAGCTCGAATCCAACAAAAATGTGGCCAGCCGTCTCTACCAAGCCTCAGAGACGCTTTGAGACAAGTGTTACACAATTCAGAGAATGTTAAAAATTAGAGTGGAATTGCTTCAAACAAGCGAATTATCGCGAAACAACACCTGCTCGAATCCAACAAAAACTTTGCCCAGCCGTCTCTACTAAGCCTCAGAGACGCTTTGAGACAAGTGTTACAAATATCAGAGAATGTTAAAAATTAGAGTGGAATTGCTTCAAACAAGCGAATTATCGCGAAACAACACCTGCTCGAATCAAACAAAAACTGTGCCCAGCCGTCTCTACTAAGCCTCAGAGACGCTTTGAGACAAGTGTTACAAATATCAGAGAATGTCAAAAAATAGAGTGGAATTGCTTCAAACAAGCGAATTATCGCGTAACAACACCTCCTGGAATCCAACAAACACTGTGGCCAGCCATGTCTACCAAGCCTAAGAGACGCTTTGAGACAAGTGTTACACAATTCAGAGAATGTTAAAAATTAGAGTGGAATTGCTTCAAACAAGCGAATTATCGCGAAACAACACCTGCTCGAATCCAACAAAAACTGTACCCCGCCGTCTCTACTGAGCTTCAGAGACACTTTGAGACAAGTGTTACACAATTCAGAGAATGTTAAAAATTAGAGTGGAATTGCTTTAAACAAGCGAATTATCGCGAAACAACACCAGCTCGAATCCAACAAAAACTGTGGCCAGCCGTCTCTACCAAGCCTCAGAGACGCTTTCAGACAAGTGTTACACAATTCAGAGAATGTCAAAAATTAGAGTGTAAATTGCTTCAAACAAGCGAATTATTGCGAAACAACACCTGCACGAATCCAATAAAAACTGTGCTCTCACTTCTCTACTGAGCGTCAGAGACGCTTTGAGACAAGTGTTACAATTATCAGAGAATGTCAAAAATTAGAGTGGAATTGCTTTACACAAGCCAGTTATCGCGAAACAACACCTGCTCGAATCCAACAAAAACTGTGCCCAGCCGTCTCTACTAA
Source organism: Tenodera sinensis (assembly GCA_030765045.1). Lineage (NCBI taxonomy): Eukaryota > Metazoa > Arthropoda > Insecta > Mantodea > Mantidae > Tenodera > Tenodera sinensis. The sequence goes on from CM060973.1 coordinate 48,363,158, forward strand.
GCCTCAGAGACGCTTTGAGACAAGTGTTACACAATTCAGAGAATGTTAAAAATTAGAATGAAATTGCTTTAAACAAGCCAATTATCGCGAAACAACACCTGCTCGAATCCAACAAAAACTGTGCCCAGCCGTCTCTACTAAGCCTCAGAGACGCTTTGCGACAAGTGTTACACAATTCAGAGAATGTTAAAAATTAGAGTGAAATTGCTTTAAACAAGCGAATTATCGCGAAACAACACCTGCTCGAATCCAACAAAAACTGTGCCCTGCCGTCTCTACTAAGCGTCAGAGACGCTTTGAGACAAGTGTTACACAATTCAGAGAATGTTAAGAATTAGAGTGAAATTGCTTCAAACAAGCGAATTATCGCGAAACAACACCAGCTCGAATCCAACAAAAATGTGGCCAGCCGTCTCTACTAAGCCTAAGAGACGCTTTGAGACAAGTGTTACACATATCAGAGAATGTCAAAAATTAGAGTGGAATTGCTTCAAACAAGCGAATTATCGCGTAACAACACCTGCTCGAATCCAACAAAAACTGTGGCCAGCCATGTCTACTAAGCCTAAGAGACGCTTTGAGACAAGTGTTACACAATCCAGAGAATGTTAAAAATTAGAGTGGAATTGCTTCAAACAAGCGAATTATCGCGAAACAACACCTGCTCGAATCCAATAAAAACTGTGCCATCACGTCTCTACTGAGCGTCAGAGACGCTTTGAGACAAGTGTTACAATTATCAGAGAATGTCAAAAATTAGAGTGGAATTGCTTCAAACAAGCGAATTATCGCGAAACAACACCTGCTCGAATCCAACAAAAACTGTGGCCGGCCATGTCTACTAAGCCTCAAAGACGCTTTGAGACAAGTGTTACACAATTCAGAGAATGTTAAAAATTAGAGTGGAATTGCTTCAAACAAGCGAATTATCGCGAAACAACACCTGCTCGAATCAAACAAAAACTGTGCCCAGCCGTCTCTACTAAGCCTCAGAGACGCTTTGAGACAAGTGTTACAAATATCAGAGAATGTCAAAAAATAGAGTGGAATTGCTTCAAACAAGCGAATTATCGCGTAACAACACCTGCTGGAATCCAACAAACACTGTGGCCAGCCATGTCTACCAAGCCTAAGAGACGCTTTGAGACAAGTGTTACACAATTCAGAGAATGTTAAAAATTAGAGTGGAATTGCTTCAAACAAGCGAATTATCGCGAAACAACACCTGCTCGAATCCAACAAAAACTGTACCCCGCCGTCTCTACTGAGCTTCAGAGACGCTTTGAGACAAGTGTTACACAATTCAGAGAATGTTAAAAATTAGAGTGGAATTGCTTTAAACAAGCGAATTATCGCGAAACAACACCAGCTCGAATCCAACAAAAACTGTGGCCAGCCGTCTCTACCAAGCCTCAGAGACGCTTTCAGACAAGTGTTACACAATTCAGAGAATGTCAAAAATTAGAGTGTAAATTGCTTCAAACAAGCGAATTATTGCGAAACAACATCTGCACGAATCCAATAAAAACTGTGCTCTCACTTCTCTACTGAGCGTCAGAGACGCTTTGAGACAAGTGTTACAATTATCAGAGAATGTCAAAAATTAGAGTGGAATTGCTTTACACAAGCCAGTTATCGCGAAACAACACCTGCTCGAATCCAACAAAAACTGTGCCCAGCCGTCTCTACTAAGCCTCAGAGACGCTTTGAGACAAGTGTTACACAATTCAGAGAATGTTAAAAATTAGAATGAAATTGCTTTAAACAAGCCAATTATCGCGAAACAACACCTGCTCGAATCCAACAAAAACTGTGCCCAGCCGTCTCTACTAAGCCTCAGAGACGCTTTGCGACAAGTGTTACACAATTCAGAGAATGTTAAAAATTAGAGTGAAATTGCTTTAAACAAGCGAATTATCGCGAAACAACACCTGCTCGAATCCAACAAAAACTGTGCCCTGCCGTCTCTACTAAGCGTCAGAGACGCTTTGAGACAAGTGTTACACAATTCAGAGAATGTTAAGAATTAGAGTGAAATTGCTTCAAACAAGCGAATTATCGCGAAACAACACCAGCTCGAATCCAACAAAAATGTGGCCAGCCGTCTCTACCAAGCCTAAGAGACGCTTTGAGACAAGTGTTACACAATTCAGCGAATGTTAAAAATTAGAGTGGAATTGCTTCAAACAAGCGAATTATCGCGAAACAACACCTGCTCGAATCCAACAAAAACTTTGCCCAGCCGTCTCTACTAAGCCTCAGAGACGCTTTGAGACAAGTGTTACAAATATCAGAGAATGTTAAAAATTAGAGTGGAATTGCTTCAAACAAGCGAATTATCGCGAAACAACACCTGCTCGAATCTAACAAAAACTGTGCCCAGCCGTCTCTACTAAGCCTCAGAGACGCTTTGAGACAAGTGTTACAAATATCAGAGAATGTCAAAAAATAGAGTGGAATTGCTTCAAACAAGCGAATTATCGCGTAACAACACCTGCTGGAATCCAACAAACACTGTGGCCAGCCATGTCTACCAAGCCTAAGAGACGCTTTGAGACAAGTGTTACACAATTCAGAGAATGTTAAAAATTAGAGTGGAATTGCTTCAAACAAGCGAATTATCGCGAAACAACACCAGCTCGAATCCAACAAAAACTGTACCCCGCCGTCTCTACTGAGCTTCAGAGACGCTTTGAGACAAGTGTTACACAATTCAGAGAATGTTAAAAATTAGAGTGGAATTGCTTTAAACAAGCGAATTATCGCGAAACAACACCAGCTCGAATCCAACAAAAACTGTGGCCAGCCGTCTCTACCAAGCCTCAGAGACGCTTTCAGACAAGTGTTACACAATTCAGAGAATGTCAAAAATTAGAGTGTAAATTGCTTCAAACAAGCGAATTATTGCGAAACAACACCTGCACGAATCCAATAAAAACTGTGCTCTCACTTCTCTACTGAGCGTCAGAGACGCTTTGAGACAAGTGTTACAATTATCAGAGAATGTCAAAAATTAGAGTGGAATTGCTTTACACAAGCCAGTTATCGCGAAACAACACCTGCTCGAATCCAACAAAAACTGTGCCCAGCCGTCTCTACTAAGCCTCAGAGACGCTTTGAGACAAGTGTTACACAATTCAGAGAATGTTAAAAATTAGAATGAAATTGCTTTAAACAAGCCAATTATCGCGAAACAACACCTGCTCGAATCCAACAAAAACTGTGCCCAGCCGTCTCTACTAAGCCTCAGAGACGCTTTGCGACAAGTGTTACACAATTCAGAGAATGTTAAAAATTAGAGTGAAATTGCTTTAAACAAGCGAATTATCGCGAAACAACACCTGCTCGAATCCAACAAAAACTGTGCCCTGCCGTCTCTACTAAGCGTCAGAGACGCTTTGAGACAAGTGTTACACAATTCAGAGAATGTTAAGAATTAGAGTGAAATTGCTTCAAACAAGCGAATTATCGCGAAACAACACCAGCTCGAATCCAACAAAAATGTGGCCAGCCGTCTCTACCAAGCCTCAGAGACGCTTTGAGACAAGTGTTACACAATTCAGCGAATGTTAAAAATTAGAGTGGAATTGCTTCAAACAAGCGAATTATCGCGAAACAACACCTGCTCGAATCCAACAAAAACTTTGCCCAGCCGTCTCTACTAAGCCTCAGAGACGCTTTGAGACAAGTGTTACAAATATCAGAGAATGTTAAAAATTAGAGTGGAATTGCTTCAAACAAGCGAATTATCGCGAAACAACACCTGCTCGAATCAAACAAAAACTGTGCCCAGCCGTCTCTACTAAGCCTCAGAGACGCTTTGAGACAAGTGTTACAAATATCAGAGAATGTCAAAAAATAGAGTGGAATTGCTTCAAACAAGCGAATTATCGCGTAACAACACCTGCTGGAATCCAACAAACACTGTGGCCAGCCATGTCTACCAAGCCTAAGAGACGCTTTGAGACAAGTGTTACACAATTCAGAGAATGTTAAAAATTAGAGTGGAATTGCTTCAAACAAGCGAATTATCGCGAAACAACACCAGCTCGAATCCAACAAAAACTGTACCCCGCCGTCTCTACTGAGCTTCAGAGACGCTTTGAGACAAGTGTTACACAATTCAGAGAATGTTAAAAATTAGAGTGGAATTGCTTTAAACAAGCGAATTATCGCGAAACAACACCAGCTCGAATCCAACAAAAACTGTGGCCAGCCGTCTCTACCAAGCCTCAGAGACGCTTTCAGACAAGTGTTACACAATTCAGAGAATGTCAAAAATTAGAGTGTAAATTGCTTCAAACAAGCGAATTATTGCGAAACAACACCTGCACGAATCCAATAAAAACTGTGCTCTCACTTCTCTACTGAGCGTCAGAGACGCTTTGAGACAAGTGTTACAATTATCAGAGAATGTCAAAAATTAGAGTGGAATTGCTTTACACAAGCCTTATATCTCGAAACAACACCTGCTCGAATCCAACAAAAACTGTGCCCAGCCGTCTCTACTAAGCCTCAGAGACGCTTTGAGACAAGTGTTACACAATTCAGAGAATGTTAAAAATTAGAATGAAATTGCTTTAAACAAGCCAATTATCGCGAAACAACACCTGCTCGAATCCAACAAAAACTGTGCCCAGCCGTCTCTACTAAGCCTCAGAGACGCTTTGCGACAAGTGTTACACAATTCAGAGAATGTTAAAAATTAGAGTGAAATTGCTTTAAACAAGCGAATTATCGCGAAACAACACCTGCTCGAATCCAACAAAAACTGTGCCCTGCCGTCTCTACTAAGCGTCAGAGACGCTTTGAGACAAGTGTTACACAATTCAGAGAATGTTAAGAATTAGAGTGAAATTGCTTCAAACAAGCGAATTATCGCGAAACAACACCAGCTCGAATCCAACAAAAATGTGGCCAGCCGTCTCTACCAAGCCTCAGAGACGCTTTGAGACAAGTGTTACACAATTCAGAGAATGTTAAAAATTAGAGTGGAATTGCTTCAAACAAGCGAATTATCGCGAAACAACACCTGCTCGAATCCAACAAAAACTTTGCCCAGCCGTCTCTACTAAGCCTCAGAGACGCTTTGAGACAAGTGTTACAAATATCAGAGAATGTTAAAAATTAGAGTGGAATTGCTTCAAACAAGCGAATTATCGCGAAACAACACCTGCTCGAATCAAACAAAAACTGTGCCCAGCCGTCTCTACTAAGCCTCAGAGACGCTTTGAGACAAGTGTTACAAATATCAGAGAATGTCAAAAAATAGAGTGGAATTGCTTCAAACAAGCGAATTATCGCGTAACAACACCTCCTGGAATCCAACAAACACTGTGGCCAGCCATGTCTACCAAGCCTAAGAGACGCTTTGAGACAAGTGTTACACAATTCAGAGAATGTTAAAAATTAGAGTGGAATTGCTTCAAACAAGCGAATTATCGCGAAACAACACCTGCTCGAATCCAACAAAAACTGTACCCCGCCGTCTCTACTGAGCTTCAGAGACGCTTTGAGACAAGTGTTACACAATTCAGAGAATGTTAAAAATTAGAGTGGAATTGCTTTAAACAAGCGAATTATCGCGAAACAACACCAGCTCGAATCCAACAAAAACTGTGGCCAGCCGTCTCTACCAAGCCTCAGAGACGCTTTCAGACAAGTGTTACACAATTCAGAGAATGTCAAAAATTAGAGTGGAATTGCTTCAAACAAGCGAATTATCGCGAAACAACACCTGCACGAATCCAATAAAAACTGTGCTCTCACTTCTCTACTGAGCGTCAGAGACGCTTTGAGACAAGTGTTACAATTATCAGAGAATGTCAAAAATTAGAGTGGAATTGCTTCAAACAAGCGAATTATCGCGAAACAACACATGCCCGAATACAACCAAAGCTGTGGCCAGCCATGTCTACTAAGCCTAAGAGACGCTTTGAGACGTGTTTCACAATTCAGAGAATGTTAAAAATTAGAGTGGAATTGCTTCAAACAAGCGAATTATCGCGTAACAACACCTGCTCGAATCCAACAAAAACTGTGGCCAGCCATGTCTACTAAGGCTAAGAGACGCTTTGAGACAAGTGTTACAAATATCAGAGAATGTCAAAAAATAGAGTGGAATTGCTTCAAAAAAGCGAATTATCGCGTAACAACACCTGCTGGGATCCAACAAACACTGTGGCCAGCCATGTCTACCAAGCCTAAGAGACGCTTTGAGACAAGTGTTACACAATTCAGAGAATGTTAAAAATTAGAGTGGAATTGCTTCAAACAAGCGAATTATCGCGAAACAACACCTGCTCGAATCCAACAAAAACTGTACCCCGCCGTCTCTACTGAGCTTCAGAGACGCTTTGAGACAAGTGTTACACAATTCAGAGAATGTTAAAAATTAGAGTGGAATTGCTTTAAACAAGCGAATTATCGCGAAACAACACCAGCTCGAATCCAACAAAAACTGTGGCCAGCCGTCTCTACCAAGCCTCAGAGACGCTTTCAGACAAGTGTTACACAATTCAGAGAATGTCAAAAATTAGAGTGGAATTGCTTCAAACAAGCGAATTATCGCGAAACAACACCTGCACGAATCCAATAAAAACTGTGCTCTCACTTCTCTACTGAGCGTCAGAGACGCTTTGAGACAAGTGTTACAATTATCAGAGAATGTCAAAAATTAGAGTGGAATTGCTTTAAACAAGCCAATTATCGCGAAACAACACCTGCTCGAATCCAACAAAAACTGTGCCCAGCCGTCCCTACTAAGCCTCAGAGACGCTTTGAGACAAGTGTTACACAATTCAGAGAATGTTAAAAATTAGAATGAAATTGCTTTAAACAAGCCAATTATCGCGAAACAACACCTGCTCGAATCCAACAAAAACTGTGCCCAGCCGTCTCTACTAAGCCTCAGAGACGCTTTGCGACAAGTGTTACACAATTCAGAGAATGTTAAAAATTAGAGTGAAATTGCTTTAAACAAGCGAATTATCGCGAAACAACACCTGCTCGAATCCAACAAAAACTGTGCCCTGCCGTCTCTACTAAGCGTCAGAGACGCTTTGAGACAAGTGTTACACAATTCAGAGAATGTTAAGAATTAGAGTGAAATTGCTTCAAACAAGCGAATTATCGCGAAACAACACCAGCTCGAATCCAACAAAAATGTGGCCAGCCGTCTCTACCAAGCCTCAGAGACGCTTTGAGACAAGTGTTACACAATTCAGAGAATGTTAAAAATTAGAGAGGAATTGCTTCAAACAAGCGAATTATCGCGAAACAACACCAGCTCGAATCCAACAAAAACTTTGCCCAGCCGTCTCTACTAAGCCTCAGAGACGCTTTGAGACAAGTGTTACAAATATCAGAGAATGTCAAAAATTAGAGTGGAATTGCTTCAAACAAGCGAATTATCGCGTAACAACACCTGCTCGAATCCAACAAAAACTGTGGCCAGCCATGTCTACTAAGCCTAAGAGACGCTTTGAGACAAGTGTTACACAATTCAGAGAATGTTAAAAATTAGAGTGGAATTGCTTCAAACAAGCGAATTATCACGACACAACACGTGCTCGAATCCAACAAAAACTGTGCCCAGCCGTCTCTACTAAGCCTCTGAGACGCTTTGAGACAAGTGTTACAAATATCAGAGAATGTCAAAAATTAGAGTGGAATTGCTTCTAACAATTGAATTATCGCGAAACAACACCTGCTCGAATTCAACAAATACTGTGGCCAGCCATGTGTACTAAGCCTAAGAGACGCTTTGAGACAAGTGTTACACAATTCAGAGAATGTTAAAAATTAGAGTGGAATTGCTTCAAACAAGCGAATTATCGCGAAACAACACCTGCTCGAATCCAAAAAAAACTGTGCCCAGCCGTCTCTACTAAGCCTCAGAGACGCTTTAAGAGAAGTGTTACCAATATCAGGGAATGTCAAAAATTAGAGTGGAATTGCTTCAAACAAGCGAATTATCGCGAAACAACACCTGCTCGAATCCAACAAAAACTGTGGCCAGCCATGTCTACTAAGCCTAAGAGACGCTTTGAGACAAGTGTTACACAATTCAGAGAATGTTAAAAATTAGAGTGGAATTGCTTCAAACAAGCGAATTATCGCGAAACAACACCTGCTGGAATCCAACAAAAACTGTGCCCCGCCGTCTCTACTAAGCCTCAGAGACGCTTTGAGACAAGTGTTACAAATATCAGAGAATGTTAAAAATTAGAGTGAAATTGCTCTAAACAAGCGAATTATCGCGAAACAACACCTGCTCGAATCCAAGAAAAACTCTGCTTTGCCGTCTCTACTGAGCCTCAAAGACGCTTTGAGACAAGTGTTACACAATTGAGAGAATGTTAAAAATTAGAGTGAAATTGCTTTAAACAAGCGAATTATCGCGAAACAACACCTGCTCGAATCCAAAAAAAACTGTGGCCAGCCATCTCTACTAAGCCTAAGAGACGCTTTGAGACAAGTGTTACACATATCAGAGAATGTCAAAAATTAGAGTGGAATTGCTTCAAACAAGCGAATTATCGCGTAACAACACCTGCTCGAATCCAACAAAAACTGTGGCCAGCCATGTCTACTAAGCCTAAGAGACGCTTTGAGACAAGTGTTACACAATTCAGAGAATGTTAAAAATTGGAGTGGAATTGCTTGAAACAAGCGAATTATCGCGAAACAACACCTGCTCGAATCCAATAAAAACTGTGCCATCACGTCTCTACTGAGCGTCAGAGACGCTTTGAGACAAGTGTTACAATTATCAGAGAATGTCAAAAATTAGAGTGGAATTGCTTCAAACAAGCGAATTATCGCGAAACAACACCTGCTCGAATCCAACAAAAACTGTGGCCGCCCATGTCTACTAAGCCTAAGAGACGCTTTGAGACAAGTGTTACACAATTCAGAGAATGTTAAAAATTAGAGTGGAATTGCTTCAAACAAGCGAATTATCGCGAAACAACACCTGCTCGAATCAAACAAAAACTGTGCCCAGCCGTCTCTACTAAGCCTCAGAGACGCTTTGAGACAAGTGTTACAAATATCAGAGAATGTCAAAAAATAGAGTGGAACTGCTTCAAACAAGCGAATTATCGCGTAACAACACCTGCTGGAATCCAACAAACACTGTGGCCAGCCATGTCTACCAAGCCTAAGAGACGCTTTGAGACAAGTGTTACACAATTCAGAGAATGTTAAAAATTAGAGTGGAATTGCTTCAAACAAGCGAATTATCGCGAAACAACACCTGCTCGAATCCAACAAAAACTGTACCCCGCCGTCTCTACTGAGCTTCAGAGACGCTTTGAGACAAGTGTTACACAATTCAGAGAATGTTAAAAATTAGAGTGGAATTGCTTTAAACAAGCGAATTATCGCGAAACAACACCAGCTCGAATCCAACAAAAACTGTGGCCAGCCGTCTCTACCAAGCCTCAGAGACGCTTTCAGACAAGTGTTTCACAATTCAGAGAATGTCAAAAATTAGAGTGGAATTGCTTCAAACAAGCGAATTATCGCGAAACAACACCTGCACGAATCCAATAAGAACTGTGCTCTCACTTCTCTACTGAGCGTCAGAGACGCTTTGAGACAAGTGTTACAATTATCAGAGAATGTCAAAAATTAGAGTGGAATTGCTTCAAACGAGCGAATTATCGCGAAACAACACATGCTCGAATACAACCAAAACTGTGGCCAGCCATGTCTACTAACCCTAAGAGACGCTTTGAGACGTGTTTCACAATTCAGAGAATGTTAAAAATTAGAGTGGAATTGCTTCAAACAAGCGAATTATCGCGTGACAACACCTGCTCGAATCCAACAAAAACTGTGGCCAGCCATGTCTACTAAGGCTAAGAGACGCTTTGAGACAAGTGTTACACAATTCAGAGAATGTTAAAAATTAGAGTGGAATTGCTTCAAACAAGCGAATTATCGCGAAACAACACCTGCAAGAATCCAGCAAAAACTGTGGCCAGCCATGTCTATTAAGCCTAAGAGACGCTTTGAGACAAGTGTTACAAAAATCAGAGAATGTTAAAAATTAGAGTGAAATTGCTCTAAACAAGCGAATTATCGCGAAACAACACCTGCTCGAATCCAAGAGAAACTCTGCTTTGCCGTCTCTTCTGAGCCTCAAAGACGCTTTGAGACAAGTGTTACACAATTCAGAGAATGTTAAAAATTAGAGTGAAATTGCTTTAAACAAGCGAATTATCGCGAAACACCTGCTCGAATCCAACAAAAACTGTGCCCAGCCGTCTCTACTAAGCCTCAGAGACGCTTTGAGACAAGTGTTACACAATTCAGAGAATGTTAAAATTAGAGTGAAATTGCTTTAAACAAGCCAGTTATCACGAAACAACACCTGCTCGAATCCAACAAAAACTGTGCCCAGCCGTCTCTACTAAGCCTCTGAGACAAGTGTTACAAATATCAGAGAATGTCAAAAATTAGAGTGGAATTGCTTCTAACAAGCGAATTATCGCGAAACACCTGCTCGAATCCAACAAATACTGTGGCCAGCCATGTCTACTAAGCCTAAGAGACGCTTTGAGACAAGTGTTACACAATTCAGAGAATGTTAAAAATTAGAGTGGAATTGCTTCAAACAAGCGAATTATCGCGAAACAACACCTGCTCGAATCCAACAAAAACTGTGCCCAGCCGTCTCTACTAAGCCTTAGAGACGCTTTGAGACAAGTGTTACAAATATCAGAGAATGTCAAAAATTAGAGTAGAATTGCTTCAAACAAGCGAATTATCACGAAACAACACCTGCTCGAATCCAACAAAAACTGTGCCCAGCCGTCTCTACTAAGCCTCAGAGACGCTTTGAGACAAGTGTTACACAATTCAGAGAATGTTAAAAATTAGAATGAAATTGCTTTAAACAAGCCAATTATCGCGAAACAACACCTGCTCGAATCCAAAAAAAACTGTGGCCAGCCATCTCTACTAAGCCTAAGAGACGCTTTGAGACAAGTGTTACACAATTCAGAGAATGTTAAAAATTAGAGTTGAATTGCTTCAAACAAGCGAATTATCGCGACACAACACCTGCTCGAATCCAACAAAAACTGTGCCCAGCCGTCTCTACTAAGCCTTAGAGACGCTTTGAGACAAGTGTTACAAATATCAGAGAATGTCAAAAATTAGAGTAGAATTGCTTCAAACAAGCGAATTATCGCGACACAACACCTGCTCGAATCCAACAAAAACTGTGCCCAGCCGTCTCTACTAAGCCTCAGAGACGCTTTGAGACAAGTGTTACCCAATTCAGAGAATGTTAAAAATTAGAATGAAATTGCTTTAAACAAGCCAATTATCGCGAAACAACACCTGCTCGAATCCAACAAAAACTGTGCCCAGCCGTCTCTACTAAGCCTCAGAGACGCTTTGCGACAAGTGTTACACAATTCAGAGAATGTTAAAAATTAGAGTGGAATTGCTTTAAACAAGCGAATTATCGCGAAACAACACCAGCTCGAATCCAACAAAAACTGTGGCCAGCCGTCTCTACCAAGCCTCAGAGACGCTTTCAGACAAGTGTTTCACAATTCAGAGAATGTCAAAAATTAGAGTGGAATTGCTTCAAACAAGCGAATTTTCGCGAAACAACACCTGCACGAATCCAATAAGAACTGTGCTCTCACTTCTCTACTGAGCGTCAGAGACGCTTTGAGACAAGTGTTACAATTATCAGAGAATGTCAAAAATTAGAGTGGAATTGCTTCAAACAAGCGAATTGTCGCGAAACAACACATGCTCGAATACAACCAAAACTGTGGCCAGCCATGTCTACTAAGCCTAAGAGACACTTTGAGACGTGTTTCACAATTCAGAGAATGTTATAAATTAGAGTGGAATTGCTTCAAACAAGCGAATTATCGCGTGACAACACCTGCTCGAATCCAACAAAAACTGTGGCCAGCCATGTCTACTAAGGCTAAGAGACGCTTTGAGACAAGTGTTACACAATTCAGAGAATGTTAAAAATTAGAGTGGAATTGCTTCAAACAAGCGAATTATCGCGAAACAACACCTGCAAGAATCCAGCAAAAACTGTGGCCAGCCATGTCTATTAAGCCTAAGAGACGCTTTGAGACAAGTGTTACAAAAATCAGAGAATGTTAAAAATTAGAGTGAAATTGCTCTAAACAAGCGAATTATCGCGAAACAACACCTGCTCGAATCCAAGAGAAACTCTGCTTTGCCGTCTCTTCTGAGCCTCAAAGACGCTTTGAGACAAGTGTTACACAATTCAGAGAATGTTAAGAATTAGAGTGAAATTGCATTAAACAAGCGAATTATCGCGAAACACCTGCTCGAATCCAACAAAAACTGTGCCCAGCCGTCTCTACTAAGCCTCAGAGACGCTTTGAGACAAGTGTTACACAATTCAGAGCATGTTAAAAATTAGAGTGAAATTGCGTTAAACAAGCCAGTTATCACGAAACAACACCTGCTCGAATCCAACAAAAACTGTGCCCAGCCGTCTCTACTAAGCCTCTGAGACAAGTGTTACAAATATCAGAGAATGTCAAAAATTAGAGTGGAATTGCTTCTAACAAGCGAATTATCGCGAAACACCTGCTCGAATCCAACAAATACTGTGGCCAGCCATGTCTACTAAGCCTAAGAGACGCTTTGAGACAAGTGTTACACAATTCAGAGAATGTTAAAAATTAGAGTGGAATTGCTTCAAACAAGCGAATTATCGCGAAACAACACCTGCTCGAATCCAACAAAAACTGTGCCCAGCCGTCTCTACTAAGCCTTAGAGACGCTTTGAGACAAGTGTTACAAATATCAGAGAATGTCAAGAATTAGAGTAGAATTGCTTCAAACAAGCGAATTATCACGAAACAACACCTGCTCGAATCCAACAAAAACTGTGCCCAGCCGTCTCTACTAAGCCTCAGAGACGCTTTGAGACAAGTGTTACACAATTCAGAGAATGTTAAAAATTAGAATGAAATTGCTTTAAACAAGCCAATTATCGCGAAACAACACCTGCTGGAATATAACAAAAACTGTGGCCAGCCATCTCTACTAAGCCTAAGAGACGCTTTGAGACAAGTGTTACCCAATTCAGAGAATGTTAAAAATTAGAATGAAATTGCTTTAAACAAGGCAATTATCGCGAAACAACACCTGCTCGAATCCAACAAAAACTGTGCCCAGCCGTCTCTACTAAGCCTCAGAGACGCTTTGCGACAAGTGTTACACAATTCAGAGAATGTCAAAAATTAGAGTGGAATTGCTTCTAACAAGCGAATTATCGCGAAACACCTGCTCGAATCCAACAAATACTGTGGCCAGCCATGTCTACTAAGCCTAAGAGACGCTTTGAGACAAGTGTTACACAATTCAGAGAATGTTAAAAATTAGAGTGGAATTGCTTCAAACAAGCGAATTATCGCGAAACAACACCTGCTCGAATCCAACAAAAACTGTGCCCAGCCGTCTCTACTAAGCCTTAGAGACGCTTTGAGACAAGTGTTACAAATATCAGAGAATGTCAAAAATTAGAGTAGAATTGCTTCAAACAAGCGAATTATCACGAAACAACACCTGCTCGAATCCAACAAAAACTGTGCCCAGCCGTCTCTACTAAGCCTCAGAGACGCTTTGAGACAAGTGTTACACAATTCAGAGAATGTTAAAAATTAGAATGAAATTGCTTTAAACAAGCCAATTATCGCGAAACAACACCTGCTCGAATCCAACAAAAACTGTGGCCAGATATCTCTACTAAGCCTAAGAGACGCTTTGAGACAAGTGTTACCCAATTCAGAGAATGTTAAAAATTAGAATGAAATTGCTTTAAACAAGCCAATTATCGCGAAACAACACCTGCGCCAATCCAACAAAAACTGTGCCCTGCCGTATCTACTAAGCGTCAGAGACGCTTTGAGACAAGTGTTACACAATTCAGAGAATGTTAAGAATTAGAGTGGAATTGCTTCAAACAAGCGAATTATCGCGAAACAACACCAGCTCGAATCAAACAAAAATGTGGCCAGCCGTCTCTACCAAGCCTCAGAGACGCTTTGAGACAAGTGTTACACAATTCAGAGAATGTTAAAAATTAGAGTGGAATTGCTTCAAACAAGCGAATTATCGCGAAACAACACCTGCTCGAATCCAACAAAAACTGTGCCCAGCCGTCTCTACTAAGCCTCAGAGACGCTTTGAGACAAGTGTTACAAATATCAGAGAATGTCAGAAATTAGAGTGGAATTGCTTCAAACAAGCGAATTATTGCGTACCAACACCTGCTCGAATCCAACAAAAACTGTGGCCAGCCATGTCTACTAAGCCTAAGAGACGCTTTGAGACAAGTGTTACACAATTCAGAGAATGTTAAAAATTAGAGTGGAATTGCTTCAAACAAGCGATTTATCGCGAAACAACACCTGCTCGAATCCAACAAAAACTGTGGCCAGCCATGTCTACTAAGCCTAAGAGACGCTTTGAGACAAGTGTTACACAATTCAGAGAATGTTAAAAATTAGAGTGGAATTGCTTCAAACAAGCGAATTATCGCGAAACAACACCTGCTCGAATCCAAGAAAAACTCTGCTTTGCCGTCTCTTCTGAGCCTCAAAGACGCTTTGAGACAAGTGTTACACAATTCAGGGAATGTTAAAAATTAGAGTGAAATTGCTTTAAACAAGCGAATTATCGCGAAACACCTGCTCGAATCCAACAAAAACTGCGCCCAGCCGTCTCTACTAAGCCTCAGAGACGCTTTGAGACAAGTGTTACACAATTCAGAGAATGTTAAAAATTAGAGTGGAATTGCTTCAAACAAGCGAATTATCGCGAAACAACACCTGCTCGAATCCAAAAAAAACTGTGCCCAGCCGTCTCTACTAAGCCTCAGAGACGCTTTGAGAGAAGTGTTACATATATCAGAGAATGTCAAAAATGAGAGTGGAATTGCTTCAAACAAGCGAATTATCGCCAAACAACACCTGCCCGAATCCAACAAAAACTGTAGCCAGCCATGTCTACTAAGCCTAAGAGACGCTTTGAGACAAGTGTTACACAATTCAGAGAATGTTAAAAATTAGAGTGGCATTGCTTCAAACAAGCGAATTATCGCGAAACAACACCTGCTCGAAACCAAGAAAAACTCTGCTTTGCCGTCTCTACTGAGCCTCAAAGACGCTTTGAGACAAGTGTTACACAATTCAGAGAATGTTAAAAATTAGAGATGAATTGCTTCAAACAAGCGAATTATCGCGACACAACACCTGCTCGAATCCAACAAAAACTGTGCCCAGCCGTCTCTACTAAGCCTTAGAGACGCTTTGAGACAAGTGTTACAAATATCAGAGAATGACAAAAATTAGAGTGGAATTGCTTCAAACAAGCGAATTATCGCGAAACAACACCAGCTCGAATCCAACAAAAACTGTCGCCAGCCGTCTCTACCAAGCCTCAGAGACGCTTTGAGACAAGTGTTACACAATTCAGAGAATGTTAAAAATTAGAGTGAAATTACTCTCAACAAGCGAATTATCGCGAAACAACACCTGCTCGAATCCAAGAAAAACTCTGCTTTGCCGTCTCTACTGAGCCTCAAAGACGCTTTGAGACAAGTGTTACACAATTCAGAGAATGTCAAAAATTAGAGTGAAATTGCTTTAAACAAGCGAATTATCGCGAAACAACACCTGCACGAATCCAACAAAAACTGTGCCCTGCCGTCTCTAATGAGCCTCAGAGACGCTTTGAGACAAGTGTTACAAAAATCAGAGGACCTTAAAAATTAGAGTGAAATTGCTATAAACAAGCGAATTATCGCGAAACAACACCTGCTCGAATCCAAGCAAAACTCTGCTTTGCCGTCTCTACTCAGCCTCAGAGACACTTTGAGACAGCTGTTACAAAAATGAGAAAATGTTAAAAATTAGAGTGAAATTGCTTTAAACAAGCGAATTATCACGAAAAAACACCTGCTCGAATCCAAAAAAAACTGTGCCAGCCGTCTCTACTAAGCCTCAGAGACGGTTTGAGAGAAGTGTTACAAATATCAGAGAATGTCAAAAATTAGAGTGGAATTGCTTCAAACAAGCGAATTATCGCGAAACAACACCTGCTCGAATCCAACAAAACTGTGGCCAGCCATGTCTACTAAGCCTAAGAGACGCTTTGAGACAAGTGTTACACAATTCAGAGAATGTTAAAAATTAGAGTGGAATTGCTTCAAACAAGCGAATTATCGCGAAACAACACCTGCTCGAATCCAAGAAAAACTCTGCTTTGCCGTCTCTTCTGAGCCTCAAAGACGCTTTGAGACAAGTGTTACACAATTCAGGGAATGTTAAAAATTAGAGTGAAATTGCTTTAAACAAGCGAATTATCGCGAAACACCTGCTCGAATCCAACAAAAACTGCGCCCAGCCGTCTCTACTAAGCCTCAGAGACGCTTTGAGACAAGTGTTACACAATTCAGAGAATGTTAAAAATTAGAGTGGAATTGCTTCAAACAAGCGAATTATCGCGAAACAACACCTGCTCGAATCCAAGAAAAACTCTGCTTTGCCGTCTCTTCTGAGCCTCAAAGACGCTTTGAGACAAGTGTTACACAATTCAGGGAATGTTAAAAATTAGAGTGAAATTGCTTTAAACAAGCGAATTATCGCGAAACACCTGCTCGAATCCAACAAAAACTGCGCCCAGCCGTCTCTACTAAGCCTCAGAGACGCTTTGAGACAAGTGTTACACAATTCAGAGAATGTTAAAAATTAGAGTGGAATTGCTTCAAACAAGCGAATTATCGCCAAACAACACCTGCCCGAATCCAACAAAAACTGCAGCCAGCCATGTCTACTAAGCCTAAGAGACGCTTTGAGACAAGTGTTACACAATTCAGAGAATGTTAAAAATTAGAGTGGCATTGCTTCAAACAAGCGAATTATCGCGAAACAACACCTGCTCGAAACCAAGAAAAACTCTGCTTTGCCGTCTCTACTGAGCCTCAAAGACGCTTTGAGACAAGTGTTACACAATTCAGAGAATGTTAAAAATTAGAGTGAAATTGCTTTAAACAAGCGAATTATCGCGAAACAACACCTGCTCGAATCCAACAAAAACTGTGGCCAGCCATCTCTACTAAGCCTAAGAGACGCTTTGAGACAAGTGTTACACAATTCAGAGAATGTTAAAAATTAGAGATGAATTGCTTCAAACAAGCGAATTATCGCGACACAACACCTGCTCGAATCCAACAAAAACTGTGCCCAGCCGTCTCTACTAAGCCTTAGAGACGCTTTGAGACAAGTGTTACAAATATCAGAGAATGACAAAAATTAGAGTGGAATTGCTTCAAACAAGCGAATTATCGCGAAACAACACCTGCTCGAATCCAACAAAAACTGTGGCCAGCCATGTCTACTAAGCCTAAGGGACGGTTTGAGACAAGTGTTAAAAAAATCAGAGAATGTTAAAAATTAGAGTGAAATTACTCTCAACAAGCGAATTATCGCGAAACAACACCTGCTCGAATCCAAGAAAAACTCTGCTTTGCCGTCTCTACTGAGCCTCAAAGACGCTTTGAGACAAGTGTTACACAATTCAGAGAATGTCAAAAATTAGAGTGAAATTGCTTTAAACAAGCGAATTATCGCGAAACAACACCTGCACGAATCCAACAAAAACTGTGCCCTGCGGTCTCTAATGAGCCTCAGAGACGCTTTGAGACAAGTGTTACAAAAATCAGAGGACCTTAAAAATTAGAGTGAAATTGCTATAAACAAGCGAATTATCGCGAAACAACACCTGCTCGAATCCAAGGAAAACTCTGCTTTGCCGTCTCTACTCAGCCTCAGAGACACTTTGAGACAGCTGTTACAAAAATGAGAAAATGTTAAAAATTAGAGTGAAATTGCTTTAAACAAGCGAATTATCACGAAACAACACCTGCTCGAATCCAACAAAAACTGCGCCCAGCCGTCTCTACTAAGCCTCAGAGACGCTTTGCAACAAGTGTTACACAATTCAGAGAATGTTAAAAATTAGAGTGAAGTTGCTTTAAACGAGCGAATTATCGCGGAACAACACCTGCTTGAATCCAACAAAAACTGTGCGATGCCGTCTCTACTGAGCGTCAGAGATGCTTTGAGACAAGTGTTACACAATTCAGAGAATGTTAAGAATTAGAGTGGAATTGCTTCAAACAAGCGAATTATCGCGAAACAACACCAGCTCGAATCCAACAAAAACTGTCACCAGCCGTCTCTACCAAGCCTCAGAGACGCTTTGAGACAAGTGTTACACAATTCAGAGAATGTTAAAAATTAGAGTGGAATTGCTTCAAACAAGCTAATTATCGCGAAACAACACCTGCTCGAATCCAACAAAAACTGTGCCCAGCCCTCTCTACTAAGCCTCAGAGACGCTTTGAGACAAGTGTTACAAATATCAGAGAATGTCAAGAATTAGAGTGGAATTGCTTCAAACAAGCG
Source organism: Tenodera sinensis (assembly GCA_030765045.1). Lineage (NCBI taxonomy): Eukaryota > Metazoa > Arthropoda > Insecta > Mantodea > Mantidae > Tenodera > Tenodera sinensis. Next base: position 48,381,652 of record CM060973.1, read on the forward strand.
AATTATCGCGTAACAACGCCTGCTCGAATCCAACAGAAAACTGTGGCCAGCCATGTCTACTAAGCCTAAGAGACACTTTGAGACAAGTGTTACACAATTCAGAGAATGTTAAAAATTAGAGTGGAATTGTTTCAAACAAGCGAATTATCACGAAACAACACCTCCTCGAATCCAACAAAAACTGTGCCCAGCCGTCTCTACTAACCCTCTGAGACGCTTTGAGACAGGTGTTACAAATATCAGAGAATGTCAAAAATTAGAGTAGAATTGCTTCATACAAGCGAATTATCACGAAACAACACCTGCTCGAATCCAACAAAAACTGTGCCCAGACGTCTCTACTAAGCCTCAGAGACGCTTTGAGAAAAGTGTTACACAATTCAGAGAATGTTAAAAATTAGAATGAAATTGCTTTAAGCAAGCCAATTATAGCGAAACAACACCTGCTCGAATCCAACAAAAACTGTGCCCAGCCGTCTCTACTAAGCCTCAGAGACGCTTTGCGACAAGTGTTACACAATTCAGAGAATGTTAAAAATTAGAGTGAAATTGCTTTAAACAAGCGAATTATCGCGAAACAACACCTGCTCGAATCCAACAAAAACTGTGCCCTGCTGTCTCTACTAAGCGTCAGAGACGCTTTGAGACAAGTGCTACACAATTCAGAGAATGTTAAGAATTAGAGTGGAATTGCTTCAAACAAGCGAATTATCGCGAAACAACACCTGCTCGAATCCAACAAAAACTGTGCCCAGCCGTCTCTACTAAGCCTCTGAGACGCTTTGAGACAAGTGTTACAAATATCAGAGAATGTCAAAAATTAGAGTGGAATTGCTTCTAACAAGGGAATTATCGCGAAACAACACCTGCTCGAATTCTACAAAAACTGTGCCCAGCCGTCTCTACTAAGCCTCAGAGACGCTTTGAGAGAAGTGTTACAAATATCAGAGAATGTCAAAAATTAGAGTGGAATTGCTTCAAATAAGCGAATTATCGCGAAACAACACCTGCTCGAATCCAAGAAAAACTGTGGCCAGCCATGTCTACTAAGCCTAAGAGACGCTTTGAGACCAGTGTTACACAATTCAGAGAATGTTAAAAATTAGAGTGGAATTGCTTCAAACAAGCGAATTATCGCGACACAACACCTGCTCGAATCCAACAATAACTGTGCCCAGCCGTCTCTACTAAGCCTTAGAGACGCTTTGAGACAAGTGTTACAAATATCAGAGAATGACAAAAATTAGAGTGGGATTGCTTCAAACAAGCGAATTATCGCGAAACAACACCTGCTCGAATCCAACAAAAACTGTGCCCAGCCGTCTCTACTAAGCCTCAGAGACGCTTTGAGACAAGTGTTACACAATTCAGAGAATGTTAAAAATTAGAGTGGAATTGCTTCAAACAAGCGAATTATCGCGAAACAACACCTGCTCGAATCCAAAAAAAAACTGTGCCCAGCCGTCTCTACTAAGCCTCAGAGACGCTTTGAGAGAAGTGTTACAAATATCAGAGAAAGTCAAAAATTAGAGTAGAATTGCTTCAAACAAGCGAATTATCACGAAACAACACCTGCTCGAATCCAACAAAAACTGTGCCCAACCGTCTCTACTAAGCCTCAGAGACGCTTTGCGACAAGTGTTACACAATTCGGAGAATGTTAAAAATTAGAGTGAAATTGCTTTAAACAAGCGAATTATCGCGAAACAACACCTGCTCGAATCCAACAAGAACTGTGCCCTGCCGTCTCTACTAAGCGTCAGAGACGCTTTGAGACAAGGGTTACACAATCTCGAGAATGTTAAGAATTAGAGTGGAATTGCTTCAAACAAGCGAATTATCGCGAAACAACACCAGCTCGAATCCAACAAAAATGTGGCCAGCCGTCTCTACCAAGCCTAAGAGACGCTTTGAGACAAGTGTTACACAATTCAGAGAATGTTAAAAATTAGAGTGGAATTGCTTCAAACAAGCGAATTATCGCGAAAAAACACCTGCTCGAATCCAAAAGAAACTGTGCCCCGCCATCTCTACTAAGCCTTAGAGACGCTTTGAAACAAGTGTTACAAATATCAGAGAATGTCAAAAATTAGAGTGGAATTGCTTCAAACAAGCGAATTATCGCGTACCAACACCTGCTCGAATCCAACAAAAACTGTGGCCAGCCATGTCTACTAAGCCTAAGAGACGCTTTGAGACAAGTGTTACACAATTCAGAGAATGTTAAAAATTAGAGTGGAATTGCTTCAAACAAGCGAATTATCACGAAACAGCACCTACTCGAATCCAACAAAAACTCTGCCCAGCCGTCTCTACTAAGCCTCTGAGACGCTTTGAGACAAGTGTTACAAATATCAGAGAATGTCAAAAATTAGAGTGGAATTGCTTCTGACAAGGGAATTATCGCGAAACAACACCTGCTCGAATTCAACAAATACTGTGGCCAGCCATGTCTACTAAACCTAAGGGACGCTTTGAGACAAGTGTTACACAATTCAGAGAATGTTAAAAATTAGAGTGGAATTGCTTCAAACAAGCGAATTATCGCGAAACAACACCTGCTCGAATCCAAAAAAAACTGTGCCCAGCCGTCTCTACTAAGCCTCAGAGACGCTTTGAGAGAAGTGTTACAAATATCAGAGAATGTCAAACATTAGAGTGGAATTGCTTCAAACAAGCGAATTATCGCGAAACAACACCTGCTCGAATCCAACAAAAACTGTGGCCAGCCATGTCTACTAAGCCTAAGAGACGCTTTGAGACAAGTGTTACACAATTCAGAGAATGTTAAAAATTAGAGTGGAATTGCTTCAAACAAGCGAATTATCGCGAAACAACACCTGCTGGAATCCAACAAAAACTGTGCCCAGCCGTCTCTACTAAGCCTCAGAGACGCTTTGCGACAAGTGTTACACAATTCAGAGAATGTTAAAAATTAGAGTGGAATTGCTTCAAACAAGCGAATTATCGCGAAACAACACCTGCTCGAATACAACAAAAACTGTGGCCAGCCATCTCTACTAAGCCTAAGAGACGCTTTGAGACAAGTGTTACACAATTCAGAGAATGTTAAAAATTAGAGTGGAATTGCTTCAAACAAGCGAATTATCGCGACACAACACCTGCTCGAATCCAAAAATAACTGTGCCCAGCTGTCTCTACTAAGCCTTAGAGACGCTTTGAGACAAGTGTTACAAATATCAGAGAATGACAAAAATTAGAGTGGAATTGCTTCAAACAAGCGAATTATCGCGAAACAACCCCTGCTCGAATCCAACAAAAACTGTGGCCAGCCATGTCTACTAAGCCTAAGAGACGCTTTGAGACAAGTGTCACAAAAATCAGAGAATGTTACAAATTAGAGTGCAATTACTCTCAACAAGCGAATTATCGCGAAACAACACCTGCTCGAATCCAAGAAAAACTCTGCTTTGCCGTCTCTACTGAGCCTCAAAGACGCTTTGAGACAAGTGTTACACAATTCAGAGAATGTCAAAAATTAGAGTAAAATTGCTTTATACAAGCGAATTATCGCGAAACAACACCTGCTCGAATCCAACAAAAACTGTGCCCTGCCGTCTCTAATGAGCCTCAGAGACGCTTTGAGACAAGTGTTACAAAAATCAGAGAACGTTAAAAATTAGAGTGAAATTGCTTTAAACAAGCGAATTATCACGAAACAACACCTGCTCGAATCCAACAAAAACTGTGCCCAGCCGTCTCTACTAAGCCTCAGAGACGCTTTGCGACAAGTGTTACACAATTCAGAGAATGTTAAAAATTAGAGTGAAGTTGCTTTAAACAAGCGAATTATCGCGAAACAACACCAGCTCGAATCCAACAAAAACTGTGGCCAGCCGTCTCTACCAAGCCTCAGAGACGCTTTGGGACAAGTGTTACACAATTCAGAGAATGTTAAAAATTAGAGTGGAATTGCCTCAAACAAGCGAATTATCGTGAAATAACACCTGCTCGAATCCACCAAAAACTGTGCCCAGCCGTGCTAAGCCTCAGAGACGCTTTGAGACAAGTGTTACAAATATCAGAGAATGTCAAAAATTAGAGTGGAATTGCTTCAAACAAGCGAATTATCGCGTAACAACACCTGCTCGAATCCAACAAAGACTGTGGCCAGCCATGTCTACTAAGCCTAAGAGACGCTTTCAGACAAGTGTTGCAAATATCAGAGAATGTCAAAAATTAGAGTGGAATTGCTTCTAACAAGGGAATTATCGCGAAACAACACCTGCTCGAATTCAACAAATACTGTGGCCAGCCATGTCTACTAAGCCTAAGAGACGCTTTGAGACAAGTGTTACACAATTCAGAGAATGTTAAAAATTAGAGTGGAATTGCTTCAAACAAGCGAATTATCGCGAAACAACACCTGCTCGAATCCAAAAAAAACTGTGCCCAGCCGTCTCTACTAAGCCTCAGAGACGCTTTGAGAGAAGTGTTACAAATATCAGAGAATGTCAAAAATTAGAGTAGAATTGCTTCAAACAAGCGAATTATCACGAAACAACACCTGCTCGAATCCAACAAAAACTGTGCCCAGCCGTCTCTACTAAGCCTCAGAGACGCTTTGAGACAAGTGTTACACAATTCAGAGAATGTTAAAAATTAGAATGAAATTGCTTTATACAAGCCAATTATCGCGAAACAACACCTGCTCGAATCCAACAAAAACTGTGCCCAGCCGTCTCTACTAAGCCTCAGAGACGCTTTGCGACAAGTGTTACACAATTCAGAGAATGTTAAAAATTAGAGTTAAATTGCTTTAAACAAGCGAATTATCGCGAAACAGCACCTGCTCGAATCCAACAAAAACTGTGCCCTGCCGTCTCTACTAAGCGTCAGAGACGCTTTGAGACAAGTGTTACACAATTCAGAGAATGTTAAGAATTAGAGTGGAATTGCTTCAAACAAGCGAATTATCGCGAAACAACACCAGCTCGAATCCAACAAAAATGTGGCCAGCCGTCTCTACCAAGCCTCAGAGACGCTTTGAGAAGAGTGTTACAAACATCAGAGAATGTCAAAAATTAGAGTGGAATTGCTTCAAACAAGCGAATTATCGCGTACCAACACCTGCTCGAATCCAACAAAAACTGTGCCCAGCCGTCTCTACTAAGCCTCTGAGACGGTTTGAGACAAGTGTTACAAATATCAGAGAATGTCAAAAGTTAGAGTGGAATTGCTTCTAACAAGGGAATTATCACGAAACAGCACCTGCTCGAATTCAAAAAATACTGCGGCCAGCCATGTCTACTAAGCCTAAGAGACGCTTTGAGACAAGTGTTACACAATTCAGAGAATGTTAAAAATTAGAGTGGAATTGCTTCAAACAAGCGAATTATCGCGAAACAACACCTGCTCGAATCCAAAAGAAACTGTGCCCCGCCGTCTCTACTAAGCCTCAGAGACGCTTTGAGACAGGTGTTACACAATCTCGAGAATGTTAAGAATTAGAGTGGAATTGCTTCAAACAGGCGAATTATCGCGAAACAACACCAGCTCGAATCCAACAAAAATGTGGCCAGCCGTCTCTACCAAGCCTAAGAGACGCTTTGAGACAAGTGTTACACAATTCAGAGAATGTTAAAAATTAGAGTGGAATTGCTTCAAACAAGTGAATTATCGCGAAACAACACCTGCTCGAATCCAAAAGAAACTGTGCCCCGCCGTCTCTACTAAGCCTCATAGACGCTTTGAGACAAGTGTTACAAATATCAGAGAATGTCAAAAATTAGAGTGGAATTGCTTCAAACAAGCGAATTATCGCGTACCAACACCTGCTCGAATCCAACAAAAACTGTGGCCAGCCATGTCTACTAAGCCTAAGAGACGCTTTGAGACAAGTGTTACACAATTCAGAGAATGTTAAAAATTAGAGTGGAATTGCTTCAAACAAGCGAATTATCACGAAACAGCACCTACTCGAATCCAACAAAAACTGTGCCCAGCCGTCTCTACTAAGCCTCTGAGACGCTTTGAGACAAGTGTTACAAATATCAGAGAATGTCAAAAATTAGAGTGGAATTGCTTCTAACAAGGGAATTATCGCTAAACAACACCTGCTCGAATTCAACAAATACTGTCGCCAGCCATGTCTACTAAACCTAAGGGACGCTTTGAGACAAGTGTTACACAATTCAGAGAATGTTAAAAATTAGAGTGGAATTGCTTCAAACATGCGAATTATCGCGAAACAACACCTGCTCGAATCCAAAAAAAACTGTGCCCAGCCGTCTCTACTAAGCCTCAGAGACGCTTTGAGAGAAGTGTTACAAATATCAGAGAATGTCAAACATTAGAGTGGAATTGCTTCAAACAAGCGAATTATCGCGAAACAACACCTGCTCGAATCCAACAAAAACTGTGGCCAGCCATGTCTACTAAGCCTAAGAGACGCTTTGAGACAAGTGTTACACAATTCAGAGAATGTTAAAAATTAAAGTGGAATTGCTTCAAACAAGCGAATTATCGCGAAACAACACCTGCTGCAATCCAACAAAAACTGTGCCCAGCCGTCTCTACTAAGCCTCAGAGACGCTTTGCGACAAGTGTTACACAATTCAGAGAATGTTAAAAATTAGAGTTAAATTGCTTTAAACAAGCGAATTATCGCGAAACAACACCTACTCGAATCCAACAAAAACTGTGCCCTGCCGTCTCTACTAAGCGTCAGAGACGCTTTGAGACAAGTGTTACACAATTCAGAGAATGTTAAGAATTAGAGTGGAATTGCTTCAAACAAGCGAATTATCGCGAAACAACACCAGCTCGAATCCAACAAAAATGTGGCCAGCCGTCTCTACCAAGCCTCAGAGACGCTTTGAGAAGAGTGTTACAAACATCAGACAATGTCAAAAATTAGAGTGGAATTGCTTCAAACAAGCGAATTATCGCGTACCAACACCTGCTCGAATCCAACAAAAACTGTGGCCAGCCATGTCTACTAAGCCTAAGAGACGCTTTGAGACAAGTGTTACACAATTCAGAGAATGTTAAAAATTAGAGTGGAATTGCTTCAAACAAGCGAATTATCACGAAACAACACCTGCTCGAATCCAACAAAAACTGTGCCCAGCCGTCTCTACTAAGCCTCTGAGACGGTTTGAGACAAGTGTTACAAATATCAGAGAATGTCAAAAGTTAGAGTAGAATTGCTTCTAACAAGGGAATTATCACGAAACAGCACCTGCTCGAATTCAAAAAATACTGCGGCCAGCCATGTCTACTAAGCCTAAGAGACGCTTTGAGACAAGTGTTACACAATTCAGAGAATGTTAAAAATTAGAGTGGAATTGCTTCAAACAAGCGAATTATCGCGAAACAACACCTGCTCGAATCCAAAAGAAACTGTGCCCCGCCGTCTCTACTAAGCCTCAGAGACGCTTTGAGACAGGTGTTACACAATCTCGAGAATGTTAAGAATTAGAGTGGAATTGCTTCAAACAGGCGAATTATCGCGAAACAACACCAGCTCGAATCCAACAAAAATGTGGCCAGCCGTCTCTACCAAGCCTAAGAGACGCTTTGAGACAAGTGTTACACAATTCAGAGAATGTTAAAAATTAGAGTGGAATTGCTTCAAACAAGTGAATTATCGCGAAACAACACCTGCTCGAATCCAAAAGAAACTGTGCCCCGCAGTCTCTACTAAGCCTCATAGACGCTTTGAGACAAGTGTTACAAATATCAGAGAATGTCAAAAATTAGAGTGGAATTGCTTCAAACAAGCGAATTATCGCGTACCAACACCTGCTCGAATCCAACAAAAACTGTGGCCAGCCATGTCTACTAAGCCTAAGAGACGCTTTGAGACAAGTGTTACACAATTCAGAGAATGTTAAAAATTAGAGTGGAATTGCTTCAAACAAGCGAATTATCACGAAACAGCACCTACTCGAATCCAACAAAAACTGTGCCCAGCCGTCTCTACTAAGCCTCTGAGACGCTTTGAGACAAGTGTTACAAATATCAGAGAATGTCAAAAATTAGAGTGGAATTGCTTCTAACAAGGGAATTATCGCTAAACAACACCTGCTCGAATTCAACAAATACTGTGGCCAGCCATGTCTACTAAACCTAAGGGACGCTTTGAGACAAGTGTTACACAATTCAGAGAATGTTAAAAATTAGAGTGGAATTGCTTCAAACATGCGAATTATCGCGAAACAACACCTGCTCGAATCCAAAAAAAACTGTGCCCAGCCGTCTCTACTAAGCCTCAGAGACGCTTTGAGAGAAGTGTTACAAATATCAGAGAATGTCAAACATTAGAGTGGAATTGCTTCAAACAAGCGAATTATCGCGAAACAACACCTGCTCGAATCCAACAAAAACTGTGGCCAGCCATGTCTACTAAGCCTAAGAGACGCTTTGAGACAAGTGTTACACAATTCAGAGAATGTTAAAAATTAGAGTGGAATTGCTTCAAACAAGCGAATTATCGCGAAACAACACCTGCTGGAATCCAACAAAAACTGTGCCCAGCCGTCTCTACTAAGCCTCAGAGACGCTTTGCGACAAGTGTTACACAATTCAGAGAATGTTAAAAATTAGAGTGGAATTGCTTCAAACAAGCGAATTATCGCGAAACAACACCTGCTCGAATACAACAAAAACTGTGGCCAGCCATCTCTACTAAGCCTAAGAGACGCTTTGAGACAAGTGTTACACAATTCAGAGAATGTTAAAAATTAGAGTGGAATTGCTTCAAACAAGCGAATTATCGCGACACAACACCTGCTCGAATCCAAAAATAACTGTGCCCAGCTGTCTCTACTAAGCCTTAGAGACGCTTTGAGACAAGTGTTACAAATATCAGAGAATGACAAAAATTAGAGTGGAATTGCTTCAAACAAGCGAATTATCGCGAAACAACCCCTGCTCGAATCCAACAAAAACTGTGGCCAGCCATGTCTACTAAGCCTAAGAGACGCTTTGAGACAAGTGTCACAAAAATCAGAGAATGTTACAAATTAGAGTGCAATTACTCTCAACAAGCGAATTATCGCGAAACAACACCTGCTCGAATCCAAGAAAAACTCTGCTTTGCCGTCTCTACTGAGCCTCAAAGACGCTTTGAGACAAGTGTTACACAATTCAGAGAATGTCAAAAATTAGAGTAAAATTGCTTTATACAAGCGAATTATCGCGAAACAACACCTGCTCGAATCCAACAAAAACTGTGCCCTGCCGTCTCTAATGAGCCTCAGAGACGCTTTGAGACAAGTGTTACAAAAATCAGAGAACGTTAAAAATTAGAGTGAAATTGCTTTAAACAAGCGAATTATCACGAAACAACACCTGCTCGAATCCAACAAAAACTGTGCCCAGCCGTCTCTACTAAGCCTCAGAGACGCTTTGCGACAAGTGTTACACAATTCAGAGAATGTTAAAAATTAGAGTGAAGTTGCTTTAAACAAGCGAATTATCGCGAAACAACACCAGCTCGAATCCAACAAAAACTGTGGCCAGCCGTCTCTACCAAGCCTCAGAGACGCTTTGGGACAAGTGTTACACAATTCAGAGAATGTTAAAAATTAGAGTGGAATTGCCTCAAACAAGCGAATTATCGTGAAATAACACCTGCTCGAATCCACCAAAAACTGTGCCCAGCCGTGCTAAGCCTCAGAGACGCTTTGAGACAAGTGTTACAAATATCAGAGAATGTCAAAAATTAGAGTGGAATTGCTTCAAACAAGCGAATTATCGCGTAACAACACCTGCTCGAATCCAACAAAGACTGTGGCCAGCCATGTCTACTAAGCCTAAGAGACGCTTTCAGACAAGTGTTGCAAATATCAGAGAATGTCAAAAATTAGAGTGGAATTGCTTCTAACAAGGGAATTATCGCGAAACAACACCTGCTCGAATTCAACAAATACTGTGGCCAGCCATGTCTACTAAGCCTAAGAGACGCTTTGAGACAAGTGTTACACAATTCAGAGAATGTTAAAAATTAGAGTGGAATTGCTTCAAACAAGCGAATTATCGCGAAACAACACCTGCTCGAATCCAAAAAAAACTGTGCCCAGCCGTCTCTACTAAGCCTCAGAGACGCTTTGAGAGAAGTGTTACAAATATCAGAGAATGTCAAAAATTAGAGTAGAATTGCTTCAAACAAGCGAATTATCACGAAACAACACCTGCTCGAATCCAACAAAAACTGTGCCCAGCCGTCTCTACTAAGCCTCAGAGACGCTTTGAGACAAGTGTTACACAATTCAGAGAATGTTAAAAATTAGAATGAAATTGCTTTATACAAGCCAATTATCGCGAAACAACACCTGCTCGAATCCAACAAAAACTGTGCCCAGCCGTCTCTACTAAGCCTCAGAGACGCTTTGCGACAAGTGTTACACAATTCAGAGAATGTTAAAAATTAGAGTTAAATTGCTTTAAACAAGCGAATTATCGCGAAACAGCACCTGCTCGAATCCAACAAAAACTGTGCCCTGCCGTCTCTACTAAGCGTCAGAGACGCTTTGAGACAAGTGTTACACAATTCAGAGAATGTTAAGAATTAGAGTGGAATTGCTTCAAACAAGCGAATTATCGCGAAACAACACCAGCTCGAATCCAACAAAAATGTGGCCAGCCGTCTCTAGCAAGCCTCAGAGACGCTTTGAGAAGAGTGTTACAAACATCAGAGAATGTCAAAAATTAGAGTGGAATTGCTTCAAACAAGCGAATTATCGCGTACCAACACCTGCTCGAATCCAACAAAAACTGTGCCCAGCCGTCTCTACTAAGCCTCTGAGACGGTTTGAGACAAGTGTTACAAATATCAGAGAATGTCAAAAGTTAGAGTGGAATTGCTTCTAACAAGGGAATTATCACGAAACAGCACCTGCTCGAATTCAAAAAATACTGCGGCCAGCCATGTCTACTAAGCCTAAGAGACGCTTTGAGACAAGTGTTACACAATTCAGAGAATGTTAAAAATTAGAGTGGAATTGCTTCAAACAAGCGAATTATCGCGAAACAACACCTGCTCGAATCCAAAAGAAACTGTGCCCCGCCGTCTCTACTAAGCCTCAGAGACGCTTTGAGACAGGTGTTACACAATCTCGAGAATGTTAAGAATTAGAGTGGAATTGCTTCAAACAGGCGAATTATCGCGAAACAACACCAGCTCGAATCCAACAAAAATGTGGCCAGCCGTCTCTACCAAGCCTAAGAGACGCTTTGAGACAAGTGTTACACAATTCAGAGAATGTTAAAAATTAGAGTGGAATTGCTTCAAACAAGTGAATTATCGCGAAACAACACCTGCTCGAATCCAAAAGAAACTGTGCCCCGCCGTCTCTACTAAGCCTCATAGACGCTTTGAGACAAGTGTTACAAATATCAGAGAATGTCAAAAATTAGAGTGGAATTGCTTCAAACAAGCGAATTATCGCGTACCAACACCTGCTCGAATCCAACAAAAACTGTGGCCAGCCATGTCTACTAAGCCTAAGAGACGCTTTGAGACAAGTGTTACACAATTCAGAGAATGTTAAAAATTAGAGTGGAATTGCTTCAAACAAGCGAATTATCACGAAACAGCACCTACTCGAATCCAACAAAAACTGTGCCCAGCCGTCTCTACTAAGCCTCTGAGACGCTTTGAGACAAGTGTTACAAATATCAGAGAATGTCAAAAATTAGAGTGGAATTGCTTCTAACAAGGGAATTATCGCTAAACAACACCTGCTCGAATTCAACAAATACTGTGGCCAGCCATGTCTACTAAACCTAAGGGACGCTTTGAGACAAGTGTTACACAATTCAGAGAATGTTAAAAATTAGAGTGGAATTGCTTCAAACATGCGAATTATCGCGAAACAACACCTGCTCGAATCCAAAAAAAACTGTGCCCAGCCGTCTCTACTAAGCCTCAGAGACGCTTTGAGAGAAGTGTTACAAATATCAGAGAATGTCAAACATTAGAGTGGAATTGCTTCAAACAAGCGAATTATCGCGAAACAACACCTGCTCGAATCCAACAAAAACTGTGGCCAGCCATGTCTACTAAGCCTAAGAGACGCTTTGAGACAAGTGTTACACAATTCAGAGAATGTTAAAAATTAAAGTGGAATTGCTTCAAACAAGCGAATTATCGCGAAACAACACCTGCTGGAATCCAACAAAAACTGTGCCCAGCCGTCTCTACTAAGCCTCAGAGACGCTTTGCGACAAGTGTTACACAATTCAGAGAATGTTAAAAATTAGAGTTAAATTGCTTTAAACAAGCGAATTATCGCGAAACAACACCTACTCGAATCCAACAAAAACTGTGCCCTGCCGTCTCTACTAAGCGTCAGAGACGCTTTGAGACAAGTGTTACACAATTCAGAGAATGTTAAGAATTAGAGTGGAATTGCTTCAAACAAGCGAATTATCGCGAAACAACACCAGCTCGAATCCAACAAAAATGTGGCCAGCCGTCTCTACCAAGCCTCAGAGACGCTTTGAGAAGAGTGTTACAAACATCAGACAATGTCAAAAATTAGAGTGGAATTGCTTCAAACAAGCGAATTATCGCGTACCAACACCTGCTCGAATCCAACAAAAACTGTGGCCAGCCATGTCTACTAAGCCTAAGAGACGCTTTGAGACAAGTGTTACACAATTCAGAGAATGTTAAAAATTAGAGTGGAATTGCTTCAAACAAGCGAATTATCACGAAACAACACCTGCTCGAATCCAACAAAAACTGTGCCCAGCCGTCTCTACTAAGCCTCTGAGACGGTTTGAGACAAGTGTTACAAATATCAGAGAATGTCAAAAGTTAGAGTGGAATTGCTTCTAACAAGGGAATTATCACGAAACAGCACCTGCTCGAATTCAAAAAATACTGCGGCCAGCCATGTCTACTAAGCCTAAGAGACGCTTTGAGACAAGTGTTACACAATTCAGAGAATGTTAAAAATTAGAGTGGAATTGCTTCAAACAAGCGAATTATCGCGAAACAAAACCTGCTCGAATCCAAAAGAAACTGTGCCCCGCCGTCTCTACTAAGCCTCAGAGACGCTTTGAGACAGGTGTTACACAATCTCGAGAATGTTAAGAATTAGAGTGGAATTGCTTCAAACAGGCGAATTATCGCGAAACAACACCAGCTCGAATCCAACAAAAATGTGGCCAGCCGTCTCTACCAAGCCTAAGAGACGCTTTGAGACAAGTGTTACACAATTCAGAGAATGTTAAAAATTAGAGTGGAATTGCTTCAAACAAGTGAATTATCGCGAAACAACACCTGCTCGAATCCAAAAGAAACTGTGCCCCGCAGTCTCTACTAAGCCTCATAGACGCTTTGAGACAAGTGTTACAAATATCAGAGAATGTCAAAAATTAGAGTGGAATTGCTTCAAACAAGCGAATTATCGCGTACCAACACCTGCTCGAATCCAACAAAAACTGTGGCCAGCCATGTCTACTAAGCCTAAGAGACGCTTTGAGACAAGTGTTACACAATTCAGAGAATGTTAAAAATTAGAGTGGAATTGCTTCAAACAAGCGAATTATCACGAAACAGCACCTACTCGAATCCAACAAAAACTGTGCCCAGCCGTCTCTACTAAGCCTCTGAGACGCTTTGAGACAAGTGTTACAAATATCAGAGAATGTCAAAAATTAGAGTGGAATTGCTTCTAACAAGGGAATTATCGCTAAACAACACCTGCTCGAATTCAACAAATACTGTGGCCAGCCATGTCTACTAAACCTAAGGGACGCTTTGAGACAAGTGTTACACAATTCAGAGAATGTTAAAAATTAGAGTGGAATTGCTTCAAACATGCGAATTATCGCGAAACAACACCTGCTCGAATCCAAAAAAAAACTGTGCCCAGCCGTCTCTACTAAGCCTCAGAGACGCTTTGAGAGAAGTGTTACAAATATCAGAGAATGTCAAACATTAGAGTGGAATTGCTTCAAACAAGCGAATTATCGCGAAACAACACCTGCTCGAATCCAACAAAAACTGTGGCCAGCCATGTCTACTAAGCCTAAGAGACGCTTTGAGACAAGTGTTACACAATTCAGAGAATGTTAAAAATTAAAGTGGAATTGCTTCAAACAAGCGAATTATCGCGAAACAACACCTGCTGGAATCCAACAAAAACTGTGCCCAGCCGTCTCTACTAAGCCTCAGAGACGCTTTGCGACAAGTGTTACACAATTCAGAGAATGTTAAAAATTAGAGTTAAATTGCTTTAAACAAGCGAATTATCGCGAAACAACACCTACTCGAATCCAACAAAAACTGTGCCCTGCCGTCTCTACTAAGCGTCAGAGACGCTTTGAGACAAGTGTTACACAATTCAGAGAATGTTAAGAATTAGAGTGGAATTGCTTCAAACAAGCGAATTATCGCGAAACAACACCAGCTCGAATCCAACAAAAATGTGGCCAGCCGTCTCTACCAAGCCTCAGAGACGCTTTGAGAAGAGTGTTACAAACATCAGACAATGTCAAAAATTAGAGTGGAATTGCTTCAAACAAGCGAATTATCGCGTACCAACACCTGCTCGAATCCAACAAAAACTGTGGCCAGCCATGTCTACTAAGCCTAAGAGACGCTTTGAGACAAGTGTTACACAATTCAGAGAATGTTAAAAATTAGAGTGGAATTGCTTCAAACAAGCGAATTATCGCGAAACAACACCTGCTCGAATCCAAAAGAAACTGTGCCCCGCCGTCTCTACTAAGCCTCAGAGACGCTTTGAGACAAGTGTTACACAATCTCGAGAATGTTAAGAATTAGAGTGGAATTGCTTCAAACAGGCGAATTATCGCGAAGCAACACCAGCTCGAATCCAACAAAAATGTGGCCAGCCGTCTCTACCAAGCCTAAGAGACGCTTTGAGACAAGTGTTACACAATTCAGAGAATGTTAAAAATTAGAGTGGAATTGCTTCAAACAAGCGAATTATCGCGAAACAACACCTGCTCGAATCCAAAAGAAACTGTCCCCGCCGTCTTTACTAAGCCTCAGAGACGCTTTGAGACAAGTGTTACAAATATCAGAGAATGTCAAAAATTAGAGTGGAATTGCTTCAAACAAGCGAATTATCGCGTACCAACACCTGCTTGAATCCAACAAAAACTGTGGCCAGCCATGTCTACTAAGCCTAAGAGACGCTTTGAGACAAGTGTTAGACAATTCAGAGAATGTTAAAAATTAGAGTGGAATTGCTTCAAACAAGCGAATTATCACGAAACAGCACCTACTCGAATCCAACAAAAACTGTGCCCAGCCGTCTCTACTAAGCCTCTGAGACGCTTTGAGACAAGTGTTACAAATATCAGAGAATGTCAAAAATTAGAGTGGAATTGCTTCTGACAGGGGAATTATCGCGAAACAACACCTGCTCGAATTCAACAAACACTGTGGCCAGCCATGTCTACTAAACCTAAGGGACGCTTTGAGACAAGTGTTACACAATTCAGAGAATGTTAAAAATTAGAGTGGAATTGCTTCAAACAAGCGAATTATCGCGAAACAACACCTGCTCGAATCCAAAAAAAACTGTGCCCAGCCGTCTCTACTAAGCCTCAGAGACGCTTTGAGAGAAGTGTTACAAATATCAGAGAATGTCAAACATTAGAGTGGAATTGCTTCAAACAAGCGAATTATCGCGAAACAACACCTGCTCGAATCCAACAAAAACTGTGGCCAGCCATGTCTACTAAGCCTAAGAGACGCTTTGAGACAAGTGTTACACAATTCAGAGAATGTTAAAAATTAGAGTGGAATTGCTTAAAACAAGCGAATTATCGCGAAACAACACCTGCTGGAATCCAACAAAAACTGTGCCCAGCCGTTTCTACTAAGCCTCAGAGACGCTTTGCGACAAGTGTTACACAATTCAGAGAATGTTAAAAATTAGAGTGGAATTGCTTCAAACAAGCGAATTATCGCGAAACAACCCCTGCTCGAATCCAACAAAAACTGTGGCCAGCCATGTCCACTAAGCCTAAGAGACGCTTTGAGACAAGTGTCACAAAAATCAGAGAATGTTACAAATTAGAGTGCAATTACTCTCAACAAGCGAATTATCGCGAAACAACACCTGCTCGAATCCAAGAAAAACTCTGCTTTGCCGTCTCTACTGAGCCTCAAAGACGCTTTGAGACAAGTGTTATACAATTCAGAGAATGTCAAAAATTAGAGTAAAATTGCTTTAAACAAGCGAATTATCGCGACACAACACCTGCTCGAATCCAACAATAACTGTGCCCAGCCGTCTCTACTAAGCCTTAGAGACGCTTTGAGACAAGTGTTACAAATATCAGAGAATGACAAAAATTAGAGTGGAATTGCTTCAAACAAGCGAATTATCGCGAAACAACCCCTGCTCGAATCCAACAAAAACTGTGGCCAGCCATGTCTACTAAGCCTAAGAGACGCTTTGAGACAAGTGTCACAAAAATCAGAGAATGTTACAAATTAGAGTGCAATTACTCTCAACAAGCGAATTATCGCGAAACAACACCTGCTCGAATCCAAGAAAAACTCTGCTTTGCCGTCTCTACTGAGCCTCAAAGACGCTTTGAGACAAGTGTTATACAATTCAGAGAATGTCAAAAATTAGAGTAAAATTGCTTTAAACAAGCGAATTATCGCGAAACAACACCTGCTCGAATCCAACAAAAACTGTGCCCTGCCGTCTCTAATGAGCCTCAGAGACGCTTTGAGACAAGTGTTACAAAAATCAGAGAACGTTAAAAATTAGAGTGAAATTGCTTTAAACAAGCGAATTATCAGGAAACAACACCTGCTCGAATCCAACAAAAACTGTGCCCAGCCGTCTCTACCAGGCCTCAGAGACGCTTTGCGACAAGTGTTACACAATTCAGAGAATGTTAAAAATTAGAGTGGAATTGCCTCAAACAAGCGAATTATCGCGAAATAACACCTGCTCGAATCCACCAAAAACTGTGCCCAGCCGTCTCTACTAAGCCTTAGAGACGCTTTGAGACAAGTGTTACAAATATCAGAGAATGTCAAAAATTAGAGTGGAATTGCTTCAAACAAGCGAATTATCGCGTAACAACACCTGCTCGAATCCAACAAAGACTGTGGCCAGCCATGTCTACTAAGCCTAAGAGACGCTTTCAGACAAGTGTTACACAATTCAGAGAATGTTAAAAATTAGAGTGGAATTGTTTCAAACAAGCGAATTATCACGAAACAACACCTGCTCGAATCCAACAAAAACTGTGCCCAGCCGTCTCTACTAAGCCTCTGAGACGCTTTGAGACAAGTGTTACAAATATCAGAGAATGTCAAAAATTAGAGTGGAATTGCTTCTAACAAGGGAATTATCGCGAAACAACACCTGCTCGAATTCAACAAATACTGTGGCCAGCCATGTCTACTAAGCCTAAGAGACGCTTTGAGACAAGTGTTACACAATTCAGAGAACGTTAAAAATTAGGGTGGAATTGCTTCAAACAAGCGAATTATCGCGAAACAACACCTGCTCGAATCCAAAAAAAACTGTGCCCAGCCGTCTCTACTAAGCCTCAGAGACGCTTTGAGACAAGTGTTACACAATTCAGAGAATGTTAAAAATTAGAATGAAATTGCTTTAAACAAGCCAATTATCGCGAAACAACACCTGCTCGAATCCAACAAAAACTGTGCCCAGCCGTCTCTACTAAGCCTCAGAGACGCTTTGCGACAAGTGTTACACAATTCAGAGAATGTTAAATATTAGAGTTAAATTGCTTTAAACAAGCGAATTATCGCGAAACAACACCTGCTCAAATCCAACAAAAACTGTGTCCTGCCGTCTCTACTAAGCGTCAGAGACGCTTTGAGACAAGTGTTACACAATTCAGAGAATGTTAAGAATTAGAGTGGAATTGCTTCAAACAAGCGAATTATCGCGAAACAACACCAGCTCGAATCCAACAAAAATGTGGCCAGCCGTCTCTACCAAGCCTCAGAGACGCTTTGAGAAGAGTGTTACAAACATCAGAGAATGTCAAAAATTAGAGTGGAATTGCTTCAAACAAGCGAATTATCGCGTACCAACACCTGCTCGAATCCAACAAAAACTGTGGCCAGCCATGTCTACTAAGCCTAAGAGACGCTTTGAGACAAGTGTTACACAATTCGGAGAATGTTAAAAATTAGAGTGGAATTGCTTCAAACAAGCGAATTATCACGAACCAACACCTGCTCGAATCCAACAAAAACTGTGCCCAGCCGTCTCTACTAAGCCTCTGAGACGGTTTGAGACAAGTGTTACAAATATCAGAGAATGTCACAAATTAGAGTAGAATTGCTTCAAACAAGCGAATTATCACGAAACAACACCTGCTCGAATCCAACAAAAACTGTGCCCAGCCGTCTCTACTAAGCCTCAGAGACGCTTTGAGACAAGTGTTACACAATTCAGAGAATGTTAAAAATTAGAATGAAATTGCTTTAAACAAGCCAATTATCGCGAAACAACACCTGCTCGAATCCAACAAAAACTGTGCCCAGCCGTCTCTACTAAGCCTCAGAGACGCTTTGCGACAAGTGTTACACAATTCAGAGAATGTTAAATATTAGAGTTAAATTGCTTTAAACAAGCGAATTATCGCGAAACAACACCTGCTCAAATCCAACAAAAACTGTGCCCTGCCGTCTCTACTAAGCGTCAGAGACGCTTTGAGACAAGTGTTACACAATTCAGAGAATGTTAAGAATTAGAGTGGAATTGCTTCAAACAAGCGAAATATCGCGAAACAACACCAGCTCGAATCCAACAAAAATGTGGCCAGCCGTCTCTACCAAGCCTCAGAGACGCTTTGAGAAGAGTGTTACAAACATCAGAGAATGTCAAAAATTAGAGTGGAATTGCTTCAAACAAGCGAATTATCGCGTACCAACACCTGCTCGAATCCAACAAAAACTGTGGCCAGCCATGTCTACTAAGCCTAAGAGACGCTTTGAGACAAGTGTTACACAATTCGGAGAATGTTAAAAATTAGAGTGGAATTGCTTCAAACAAGCGAATTATCACGAACCAACACCTGCTCGAATCCAACAAAAACTGTGCCCAGCCGTCTCTACTAAGCCTCTGAGACGGTTTGAGACAAGTGTTACAAATATCAGAGAATGTCAAAAGTTAGAGTGGAATTGCTTCTAACAAGGGAATTATCGCGAAACAGCACCTGCTCGAATTCAAAAAATACTGTGGCCAGCCATGTCTACTAAGCCTAAGAGACGCTTTGAGACAAGTGTTACACAATTCAGAGAATGTTAAAAATTAGAGTGGAATTGCTTCAAACAAGCGAATTATCGCGAAACAACACCTGCTCGAATCCAAAAAAAACTGTGGCCAGCCATGTCTACTAAGCCTAAGAGACGCTTTGAGACAAGTGTTACACAATTCAGAGAATGTTAAAAATTAGAGTGGAATTGCTTAAAACAAGCGAATTATCGCGAAACAACACCTGCTGGAATCCAACAAAAACTGTGCCCAGCCGTCTCTACTAAGCCTCAGAGACGCTTTGCGACAAGTGTTACACAATTCAGAGAATGTTAAAAATTAGAGTGGAATTGCTTCAAACAAGCGAATTATCGCGAAACAACCCCTGCTCGAATCCAACAAAAACTGTGGCCAGCCATGTCCACTAAGCCTAAGAGACGCTTTGAGACAAGTGTCACAAAAATCAGAGAATGTTACAAATTAGAGTGCAATTACTCTCAACAAGCGAATTATCGCGAAACAACACCTGCTCGAATCCAAGAAAAACTCTGCTTTGCCGTCTCTACTGAGCCTCAAAGACGCTTTGAGACAAGTGTTATACAATTCAGAGAATGTCAAAAATTAGAGTAAAATTGCTTTAAACAAGCGAATTATCGCGACACAACACCTGCTCGAATCCAACAATAACTGTGCCCAGCCGTCTCTACTAAGCCTTAGAGACGCTTTGAGACAAGTGTTACAAATATCAGAGAATGACAAAAATTAGAGTGGAATTGCTTCAAACAAGCGAATTATCGCGAAACAACCCCTGCTCGAATCCAACAAAAACTGTGGCCAGCCATGTCTACTAAGCCTAAGAGACGCTTTGAGACAAGTGTCACAAAAATCAGAGAATGTTACAAATTAGAGTGCAATTACTCTCAACAAGCGAATTATCGCGAAACAACACCTGCTCGAATCCAAGAAAAACTCTGCTTTGCCGTCTCTACTGAGCCTCAAAGACGCTTTGAGACAAGTGTTATACAATTCAGAGAATGTCAAAAATTAGAGTAAAATTGCTTTAAACAAGCGAATTATCGCGAAACAACACCTGCTCGAATCCAACAAAAACTGTGCCCTGCCGTCTCTAATGAGCCTCAGAGACGCTTTGAGACAAGTGTTACAAAAATCAGAGAACGTTAAAAATTAGAGTGAAATTGCTTTAAACAAGCGAATTATCAGGAAACAACACCTGCTCGAATCCAACAAAAACTGTGCCCAGCCGTCTCTACTAGGCCTCAGAGACGCTTTGCGACAAGTGTTACACAATTCAGAGAATGTTAAAAATTAGAGTGGAATTGCCTCAAACAAGCGAATTATCGCGAAATAACACCTGCTCGAATCCACCAAAAACTGTGCCCAGCCGTCTCTACTAAGCCTTAGAGACGCTTTGAGACAAGTGTTACAAATATCAGAGAATGTCAAAAATTAGAGTGGAATTGCTTCAAACAAGCGAATTATCGCGTAACAACACCTGCTCGAATCCAACAAAGACTGTGGCCAGCCATGTCTACTAAGCCTAAGAGACGCTTTCAGACAAGTGTTACACAATTCAGAGAATGTTAAAAATTAGAGTGGAATTGTTTCAAACAAGCGAATTATCACGAAACAACACCTGCTCGAATCCAACAAAAACTGTGCCCAGCCGTCTCTACTAAGCCTCTGAGACGCTTTGAGACAAGTGTTACAAATATCAGAGAATGTCAAAAATTAGAGTGGAATTGCTTCTAACAAGGGAATTATCGCGAAACAACACCTGCTCGAATTCAACAAATACTGTGGCCAGCCATGTCTACTAAGCCTAAGAGACGCTTTGAGACAAGTGTTACACAATTCAGAGAACGTTAAAAATTAGGGTGGAATTGCTTCAAACAAGCGAATTATCGCGAAACAACACCTGCTCGAATCCAAAAAAAACTGTGCCCAGCCGTCTCTACTAAGCCTCAGAGACGCTTTGAGACAAGTGTTACACAATTCAGAGAATGTTAAAAATTAGAATGAAATTGCTTTAAACAAGCCAATTATCGCGAAACAACACCTGCTCGAATCCAACAAAAACTGTGCCCAGCCGTCTCTACTAAGCCTCAGAGACGCTTTGCGACAAGTGTTACACAATTCAGAGAATGTTAAATATTAGAGTTAAATTGCTTTAAACAAGCGAATTATCGCGAAACAACACCTGCTCAAATCCAACAAAAACTGTGTCCTGCCGTCTCTACTAAGCGTCAGAGACGCTTTGAGACAAGTGTTACACAATTCAGAGAATGTTAAGAATTAGAGTGGAATTGCTTCAAACAAGCGAATTATCGCGAAACAACACCAGCTCGAATCCAACAAAAATGTGGCCAGCCGTCTCTACCAAGCCTCAGAGACGCTTTGAGAAGAGTGTTACAAACATCAGAGAATGTCAAAAATTAGAGTGGAATTGCTTCAAACAAGCGAATTATCGCGTACCAACACCTGCTCGAATCCAACAAAAACTGTGGCCAGCCATGTCTACTAAGCCTAAGAGACGCTTTGAGACAAGTGTTACACAATTCGGAGAATGTTAAAAATTAGAGTGGAATTGCTTCAAACAAGCGAATTATCACGAACCAACACCTGCTCGAATCCAACAAAAACTGTGCCCAGCCGTCTCTACTAAGCCTCTGAGACGGTTTGAGACAAGTGTTACAAATATCAGAGAATGTCACAAATTAGAGTAGAATTGCTTCAAACAAGCGAATTATCACGAAACAACACCTGCTCGAATCCAACAAAAACTGTGCCCAGCCGTCTCTACTAAGCCTCAGAGACGCTTTGAGACAAGTGTTACACAATTCAGAGAATGTTAAAAATTAGAATGAAATTGCTTTAAACAAGCCAATTATCGCGAAACAACACCTGCTCGAATCCAACAAAAACTGTGCCCAGCCGTCTCTACTAAGCCTCAGAGACGCTTTGCGACAAGTGTTACACAATTCAGAGAATGTTAAATATTAGAGTTAAATTGCTTTAAACAAGCGAATTATCGCGAAACAACACCTGCTCAAATCCAACAAAAACTGTGCCCTGCCGTCTCTACTAAGCGTCAGAGACGCTTTGAGACAAGTGTTACACAATTCAGAGAATGTTAAGAATTAGAGTGGAATTGCTTCAAACAAGCGAAATATCGCGAAACAACACCAGCTCGAATCCAACAAAAATGTGGCCAGCCGTCTCTACCAAGCCTCAGAGACGCTTTGAGAAGAGTGTTACAAACATCAGAGAATGTCAAAAATTAGAGTGGAATTGCTTCAAACAAGCGAATTATCGCGTACCAACACCTGCTCGAATCCAACAAAAACTGTGGCCAGCCATGTCTACTAAGCCTAAGAGACGCTTTGAGACAAGTGTTACACAATTCGGAGAATGTTAAAAATTAGAGTGGAATTGCTTCAAACAAGCGAATTATCACGAACCAACACCTGCTCGAATCCAACAAAAACTGTGCCCAGCCGTCTCTACTAAGCCTCTGAGACGGTTTGAGACAAGTGTTACAAATATCAGAGAATGTCAAAAGTTAGAGTGGAATTGCTTCTAACAAGGGAATTATCGCGAAACAGCACCTGCTCGAATTCAAAAAATACTGTGGCCAGCCATGTCTACTAAGCCTAAGAGACGCTTTGAGACAAGTGTTACACAATTCAGAGAATGTTAAAAATTAGAGTGGAATTGCTTCAAACAAGCGAATTATCGCGAAACAACACCTGCTCGAATCCAAAAAAAACTGTGCCCAGCCGTCTCTACTAAGCCTCAGAGACGCTTTGAGAGAAGTGTTACAAATATCAGAGAATGTCAAAAATTAGAGTGGAATTGCTTCAAACAAGCGAATTATCGCGAAACAACACCTGCTCGAATCCAACAAAAACTGTGGCCAGCCATGTCTACTAAGCCTAAGAGACGCTTTGAGACAAGTGTTACACTATTCAGAGATATTAAAAATTAGAGTGGAATTGCTTCAAACAAGCGAATTATCGCGAAACAACACCTGCTGGAATCCAACAAAAACTGTGCCCAGCCGTCTCTACTGAGCCTCAGAGACGCTTTGAGACAAGTGTTAAAAATATCAGAGAATGTTAAAAATTAGAGTGAAATTGCTCTAAACAAGCGAATTATCGCGAAACAACACCTGCTCGAATCCAAGAAAAACTCTGCTTTGCCGTCTCTACTGAGCCTCAAAGACGCTTTGAGACAAGTGTTACACAATTCAGAGAATGTCAAAAATTAGAGTGAAATTGCTTTAAACAAGCGAATTATCGCGAAACAACACCTGCTCGAATCCAAGAAAAACAGTGCCCTGCCGTCTCCAATGAGCCTCAGAGACGCTTTGAGACAAGTGTTACAAAAATCAGAGAACGTTAAAAATTAGAGTGAAATGGCTATAAACAAGCGAATTATCGCGAAACAACACCTGCTCGAATCCAAGGAAAACTCTGCTTTGCCGTCTCTACTGAGCCTCAAAGACGCTTTGAGAGATGTGTTACACAATTCAGAGAATGTCAAAAATTAGAGTGAAATTGCTTTAAACAAGCGAATTATCGCGAAACAACACCTGCTCGAATACAAGAAAAACTTTGCCCTGCCGTCTCTAATGAGCCTCAGAGACGCTTTGAGACAAGTGTTACAAAAATCAGAGAACGTTAAAAATTAGAGTGAAATTGTTATAAACAAGCGAATTATTGCGAAACAACACCTGCTCGAATCCAAGGAAAACTCTGCTTTGCCGTCTCTACTCAGCCTCAGTGACGCTTTGAGACAGCTGTTACAAAAATCAGATAATGTTAAAAATTAGAGTGAAATTGCTTTAAACAAGCGAATTATCACGAAACAACACCTGCTCGAATCCAACAAAAACTGTGCCCAGCCGTCTCTACTAAGCCTCTGAGACGCTTTGAGACCAGTGTTACACAATTCAGAGAATGTTAAAAATTAGAGTGGAATTGCTTCAAACAAGCGAATTATCGCGACACAACACCTGCTCGAATCCAACAATAACTGTGCCCAGCCGTCTCTACTAAGCCTTAGAGACGCTTTGAGACAAGTGTTACAAATATCAGAGAATGACAAAAATTAGAGTGGAATTGCTTCAAACAAGCGAATTATCGCGAAACAACACCTGCTCGAATCCAACCAAAACTGTGCCCAGCCGTCTCTACTAAGCCTCAGAGACGCTTTGAGACAAGTGTTACAAATATCAGAGAATGTCAAAAATTAGAGTGGAATTGCTTCAAACAAGCGAATTATCGCGTAACAACACCTGCTGGAATCCAACAAACACTGTGGCCAGCCATGTCTACCAAGCCTAAGAGACGCTTTGAGACAAGTGTTACACAATTCAGAGAATGTTAAAAATTAGAGTGGAATTGCTTCAAACAAGCGAATTATCGCGAAACAACACCTGCTCGAATCCAACAAAAACTGTGCCCAGCCGTCTCTACTAAGCCTCAGAGACGCTTTGCGACAAGTGTTACACAATTCAGAGAATGTCAAAAATTAGAGTGAAATTGCTTCAAACAAGCGAATTATCGCGAAACAACACCTGCTCGAATCCAACAATAACTGTGCTCTACCGTCTCTACTGAGCCTCAGAGACGCTTTGAGACAAGTGTTACAAAAATCAGAGGATGTCAAAAATTAGAGCGAAATTGCTTCAAACAAGTGAATTATTGCGAAACAACACCTGCTCGAATCCAACAATAACTGTGCTCTACCGTCTCTACTGAGCCTCAGAGACGCTTTGAGACAAGTGTTACAAAAATCAGAGGATGTCAAAAATTAGAGTGAAATTGCTTCAAACAAGTGAATTATTGCGAAACAACACCTGCTCGAATCCAACAATAACTGTGCTCTACCGTCTCAACTGAGGCTCAGAGGCGCTTTGAGACAAGTGTTACAAATATCAGAGAATGTCAAAAATTAGAGTGGAAATGCTTCAAACAAGCGAATTATCGCGAAACAACACCTGCTCGAATCCAACAAAAACTGTGGCCAGCCATGTCTACTAAGCCTAAGAGACGCTTTGAGACAAGTGTTACACAATTCAGAGAATGTTAAAAATTAGAGTGGAATTGCTTCAAACAAGCGAATTATCGCGAAACAACACCTGCTCGAATCCAACAAAAACTGTGCCCAGCCGTCTCTACTAAGCCTCAGAGACGCTTTGCGACAAGTGTTACACAATTCAGAGAATGTTAAGAATTAGAGTGGAATTGCTTCAAACAAGCGAATTATCGCGAAACAACACCAGCTCGAATCCAATAAAAATGTGGCCAGCCGTCTCTAACAAGCCTCAGAGACGCTTTGAGAAGAGTGTTACAAACATCAGAGAATGTCAAAAATTAGAGTGCAATTGCTTCAAACAAGCGAATTATCGCGTACCAACACCTGCTCGAATCCAACAAAAACTGTGGCCAGCCATGTCTACTAAGCCTGAGAGACGCTTTGGGACAAGTGTTACACCATTCAGAGAATGTTAAAAATTAGAGTGGAATTGCTTCAAACAAGCGAATTATCACGAAACAACACCTGCTCGAATCCAACAAAAACTGTGCCCAGCCGTCTCTACTAAGCCTCTGAGACGCTTTGAGACAAGTGTTACAAATATCAGAGAATGTCAAAAGTTAGAGTGGAATTGCTTCTAACAAGGGAATTATCGCGAAACAGCACCTGCCATAATTCAAAAAATACTGTGGCCAGCCATGTCTACTAAGCCTAAGAGACGCTTTGAGACAAGTGTTACACAATTCAGAGAATGTTAAAAATTAGAGTGGAATTGCGTCAAACAAGCGAATTATCGCGAAACAACACCTGCTCGAATCCAAAAAAACTGTGCCCAGCCGTCTCTACTAAGCCTCAGAGACGCTTTGAGAGAAGTGTTACAAATATCAGAGAATGTCAAAAATTAGAGTGGAATTGCTTCAAACAAGCGAATTATCGCGAAACAACACCTGCTCGAATCCAACAAAAACTGTGGCCAGCCATGTCTACTAAGCCTAGGAGACGCTTTGAGACAAGTGTTACACTATTCAGAGAATGTTAAAAATTAGAGTGGAATTGCTCTAAACAAGCGAATTATCGCGAAACAACACCTGCTCGAATCCAAGAAAAACTCTACTTTGCCGTCTCTACTGAGCCTCAAAGACGCTTTGAGACAAGTGTTACACAATTCAGAGAATGTTAAAAATTAGAGTGGAATTGCTTCAAACAAGCGAATTATCGCGAAACAACACCTGCTCGAATCCAAAAAAAACTGTGCCCAGCCGTCTCTACTAAGCCTCAGAGACGCTTTGAGACAAGTGTTAAAAATATCAGAGAATGTTAAAAATTAGAGTGAAATTGCTCTAAACAAGCGAATTATCGCGAAACAACACCTGCTCGAATCCAAGAAAAACTCTGCTTTGCCGTCTCTACTGAGCCTCAAAGACGCTTTGAGACAAGTGTTACACAATTCAGAGAATGTTAAAAATTAGAGTGAAATTGCTTCAAACAAGCGAATTATCGCGACACAACACCTGCTCGAATCCAACAATAACTGTGCCCAGCCGTCTCTACTAAGCCTTAGAGACGCTTTGAGACAAGTGTTACAAATAACAGAGAATGACAAAACTTAGAGTGTAATTGCTTCAAACAAGCGAATTATCGTGAAACAAAAAACACCTGCTCGAATCCAACAAAAACTGTGGCCAGCCATGTATACTAAGCCTAAGAGACGCTTTGAGACAAGTGTCACAAAAATCAGAGAATGTTAAAAATTAGAGTGAAATTACTCTCAACAAGCGAATTATCGCGAAACAACACCTGCTCGAATCCAAGAAAAACTCTGCTTTGCCGTCTCTACTGATCCTCAAAGACGCCTTGAGACAAGTGTTACACAATTCAGAGAATGTCAAAAATTAGAGTGAAATTGCTTTAAACAAGCGAATTATCGCGAAACAACACCTGCTCGAATCCAAGAAAAACTGTGCCCTGCCGTCTCTAATGAGCCTCAGAGACGCTTTGAGACAAGTGTTACAAAAATTAGAGAACGTTAAAAATTAGAGTGAAATTGCTATAAACAAGCGAATTATCGCGAAACAACACCTGCTCGAATCCAAGGAAAACTCTGCTTTGCCGTCTCTACTCAGCCTCAGAGACGCTTTGAGACAGCTGTTACAAAAATCAGAAAATGTTAAAAATTAGAGTGAAATTGCTTTAAACAAGCGAATTATCACGAAACAACACCTGCTCGAATCCAACAAAAACTGTGGCCAGCCATCTCTAATAAGCCTAAGAGACGCCTTGAGACAAGTGTTACACAATTCAGAGAATGTTAAAAATTAGAGTGGAATTGCTTCAAACAAGCGAATTATCGCGACACAACACCTGCTCGAATCCAACAATAACTGTGCCCAGCCGTCTCTACTAAGCCTTAGAGACGCTTTGAGACAAGTGTTACAAATAACAGAGAATGACAAAACTTAGAGTGTAATTGCTTCAAACAAGCGAATTATCGTGAAACAAAAAACACCTGCTCGAATCCAACAAAAACTGTGGCCAGCCATGTATACTAAGCCTAAGAGACGCTTTGAGACAAGTGTCACAAAAATCAGAGAATGTTAAAAATTAGAGTGAAATTACTCTCAACAAGCGAATTATCGCGAAACAACACCTGCTCGAATCCAAGAAAAACTCTGCTTTGCCGTCTCTACTGATCCTCAAAGACGCCTTGAGACAAGTGTTACACAATTCAGAGAATGTCAAAAATTAGAGTGAAATTGCTTTAAACAAGCGAATTATCGCGAAACAACACCTGCTCGAATCCAAGAAAAACTGTGCCCTGCCGTCTCTAATGAGCCTCAGAGACGCTTTGAGACAAGTGTTACAAAAATTAGAGAACGTTAAAAATTAGAGTGAAATTGCTATAAACAAGCGAATTATCGCGAAACAACACCTGCTCGAATCCAAGGAAAACTCTGCTTTGCCGTCTCTACCCAGCCTCAGAGACGCTTTGAGACAGCTGTTACAAAAATCAGAAAATGTTAAAAATTAGAGTGAAATTGCTTTAAACAAGCGAATTATCACGAAACAACACCTGCTCGAATCCAACAAAAACTGTGCCCAGCCGTCTCTACTAAGCCTCAGAGACGCTTTGAGACAAGTGTTACACAATTCAGAGAATGTTAAAAATTAGAATGAAATTGCTTTAAACAAGCCAATTATCGCGAAACAACACCTGCTCGAATCCAACAAAAACTGTGCCCAGCCGTCTCTACTAAGCCTCAGAGACGCTTTGCGACAAGTGTTACACAATTCAGAGAATGTTAAATATTAGAGTTAAATTGCTTTAAACAAGCGAATTATCGCGAAACAACACCTGCTCGAATCCAACAAAAACTGTGCCCTGCCGTCTCTACTAAGCGTCAGAGACGCTTTGAGACAAGTGTTACACAATTCAGAGAATGTTAAGAATTAGAGTGGAATTGCTTCAAACAAGCGAATTATCGCGAAACAACACCAGCTCGAATCCAACAAAAATGTGGCCAGCCGTCTCTACCAAGCCTCAGAGACGCTTTGAGAAGAGTGTTACAAACATCAGAGAATGTCAAAAGTTAGAGTGGAATTGCTTCAAACAAGCGAATTATCACGAAACAACACCTGCTCGAATCCAACAAAAACTGTGCCCAGCCGTCTCTACTAAGCCTCTGAGACGGTTTGAGACAAGTGTTACAAATATCAGAGAATGTCAAAAGTTAGAGTGGAATTGCTTCTAACAAGGGAATTATCGCGAAACAGCACCTGCTCGAATTCAAAAAATACTGTGGCCAGCCATGTCTACTAAGCCTAAGAGACGCTTTGAGACAAGTGTTACACAATTCAGAGAATGTTAAAAATTAGAGTGGAATTGCTTCAAACAAGCGAATTATCGCGAAATAACACCTGCTCGAATCCAAAAAAAACTGTGCCCAGCCGTCTCTACTAAGCCTCAGAGACGCTTTGAGAGAAGTGTTACAAATATCAGAGAATGTCAAAAATTGGAGTGGAATTGCTTCAAACAAGCGAATTATCGCGAAACAACACCTGCTCGAATCCAACAAAAACTGTGGCCAGCCATGTCTACTAAGCCTAAGAGACGCTTTGAGACAAGTGTTACACTATTCAGAGAATGTTAAAAATTAGAGTGGAATTGCTTCAAACAAGCGAATTATCGCGAAACAACACCTGCTGGAATCCAACAAAAACTGTGACCAGCCGTCTCTACTAAGCCTCAGAGACGCTTTGAGACAAGTGTTAAAAATATCAGAGAATGTTAAAAATTAGAGTGAAATTGCTCTAAACAAGCGAATTATCGCGAAACAACACCTGCTCGAATCCAAGAAAAACTCTGCTTTGCCGTCTCTACTGAGCCTCAAAGACGCTTTGAGACAAGTGTTACACAATTCAGAGAATGTCAAAAATTAGAGTGAAATTGCTTTAAACAAGCGAATTATCGCGAAACAACACCTGCTCGAATCCAAGAAAAACTGTGCCCTGCCGTCTCTAATGAGCCTCAGAGACGCTTTGAGACAAGTGTTACAGAAATCAGAGAACGTTAAAAATTAGAGTGAAATTGCTATAAACAAGCGAATTATCGCGAAGCAACACCTGCTCGAATCCAAGGAAAACTCTGCTTTGCCTTCTCTACTGAGCCTCAAAGACGCTTTGAGACAAGTGTTACACAATTCAGAGAATGTCAAAAATTAGAGTGAAATTGCTTTAAACAAGCGAATTATCGCGAAACAACACCTGCTCGAATACAAGAAAAACTGTGCCCTGCCGTCTCTAATGAGCCTCAGAGACGCTTTGAGACAAGTGTTACAAAAATCAGAGAACGTTAAAAATTAGAGTGAAATTGCTATAAACAAGCGAATTATCGCGAAACAACACCTGCTCGAATCCAAGGAAAACTCTGCTTTTCCGTCTCTACTCAGCCTCAGAGACGCTTTGAGACAGCTGTTACAAAAATCAGAAAATGTTAAAAATTAGAGTGAAATTGCTTTAAACAAGCGAATTATCACGAAACAACACCTGCTCGAATCCAACAAAAACTGTGCCCAGCCGTCTCTACTAAGCCTCTGAGACGCTTTGAGACAAGTGTTACAAATATCAGAGAATGTCAAAAATTAGAGTGGAATTGCTTCTAACAAGCGAATTATCACGAAACAACACCTGCTCGAATGCAAAAAAACTGTGCCCAGCCGTCTCTACTAAGCCTCAGAGACGCTTTGAGAGAAGTGTTACAAATATCAGAGAATGTCAAAAATTAGAGTGGAAATGCTTCAAACAAGCGAATTATCGCGAAACAACACCTGCTCGAATCCAACAAAAACTGTGGCCAGCCATGTCTACTAAGCCTAAGAGACGCTTTGAGACAAGTGTTACACAATTCAGAGAATGTTAAAAATTAGAGTGGAATTGCTTCAAACAAGCGAATTATCGCGAAACAACACCTGCTCGAATCCAACAAAAACTGTGCCCAGCGGTCTCTACTAAGCCTCAGAGACGCTTTGCGACAAGTGTTACACAATTCAGAGAATGTAAAAATAAGAGTGAAATTGCTTTAAACAAGCGAATTATCGCGAAACAACACCTGCTCGAATCCAACAAAAACTGTGCCCTGCCGTCTCTACTAAGCGTCAGAGACGCTTTGAGACAAGTGTTACACAATTCAGAGAATGTTAAGAATTAGAGTGGAATTGCTTCAAACAAGCGAATTATCGCGAAACAACACCAGCTCGAATCCAATAAAAATGTGGCCAGCCGTCTCTAACAAGCCTCAGAGACGCTTTGAGAAGAGTGTTACAAACATCAGAGAATGTCAAAAATTAGAGTGCAATTGCTTCAAACAAGCGAATTATCGCGTACCAACACCTGCTCGAATCCAACAAAAACTGTGGCCAGCCATGTCTACTAAGCCTGAGAGACGCTTTGGGACAAGTGTTACACCATTCAGAGAATGTTAAAAATTAGAGTGGAATTGCTTCAAACAAGCGAATTATCACGAAACAACACCTGCTCGAATCCAACAAAAACTGTGCCCAGCCGTCTCTACTAAGCCTCTGAGACGCTTTGAGACAAGTGTTACAAATATCAGAGAATGTCAAAAGTCAGAGTGGAATTGCTTCTAACAAGGGAATTATCGCGAAACAGCACCTGCTCGAATTCAAAAAATACTGTGGCCAGCCATGTCTACTAAGCCTAAGAGACGCTTTGAGACAAGTGTTACACAATTCAGAGAATGTTAAAAATTAGAGTGGAATTGCTTCAAACAAGCGAATTATCGCGAAACAACACCTGCTCGAATCCAAAAAAAACTGTGGCCAGCCGTCTCTACTAAGCCTCAGAGACGCTTTGAGAGAAAAGTTACAAATATCAGAGAATGTCAAAAATTAGAGTGGAATTGCTTCAAACAAGCGAATTATCGCGAAACAACACCTGCTCGAATCCAACAAAAACTGTGGCCAGCCATGTCTACTAAGCCTAAGAGACGCTTTGAGACAAGTGTTACACTATTCAGAGAATGTTAAAAATTAGAGTGGAATTGCTCTAAACAAGCGAATTATCGCGAAACAACACCTGCTCGAATCCAACAAAAACTGTGGCCAGCCATCTCTAATAAGCCTAAGAGACGCTTTGAGACAAGTGTTACACAATTCAGAGAATGTTAAAAATTAAAGTGGAATTGCTTCAAACAAGCGAATTATCGCGAAACAACACCTGCTCGAATCCAAAAAAAACTGTGCCCAGCCGTCTCTACTAAGCCTCAGAGACGCTTTGAGACAAGTGTTAAAAATGTCAGAGAATGTTAAAAATTAGAGTGAAATTGCTCTAAACAAGCGAATTATCGCGAAACAACACCTGCTCGAATCCAAGAAAAACTCTGCTTTGCCGTCTCTACTGAGCCTCAAAGACGCTTTGAGACAAGTGTTACACAATTCAGAGAATGTTAAAAATTAGAGTGAAAATGCTTTAAACAAGCGAATTATCGCGAAACAACACCTGCTCGAATCCAACAAAAACTGTGGCCAGCCATGTCTACTAAGCCTAAGAGACGCTTTGAGACAAGTGTTACACTATTCAGAGAATGTTAAAAATTAGAGTGGAATTGCTCTAAACAAGCGAATTATCGCGAAACAACACCTGCTCGAATCCAACAAAAACTGTGGCCAGCCATCTCTAATAAGCCTAAGAGACGCTTTGAGACAAGTGTTACACAATTCAGAGAATGTTAAAAATTAGAGTGGAATTGCTTCAAACAAGCGAATTATCGCGACACAACACCTGCTCGAATCCAACAATAACTGTGCCCAGCCGTCTCTACTAAGCCTTAGAGACGCTTTGAGACAAGTGTTACAAATAACAGAGAATGACAAAACTTAGAGTGTAATTGCTTCAAACAAGCGAATTATCGCGAAACAAAAAACACCTGCTCGAATCCAACAAAAACTGTGGCCAGCCATGTCTACTAAGCCTAAGAGACGCTTTGAGACAAGTGTCACAAAAATCAGAGAATGTTAAAAATTAGAGTGAAATTACTCTCAACAAGCGAATTATCGCGAAACAACACCTGCTCGAATCCAAGAAAAACTCTGCTTTGCCGTCTCTACTGATCCTCAAAGACGCCTTGAGACAAGTGTTACACAATTCAGAGAATGTCAAAAATTAGAGTGAAATTGCTTTAAACAAGCGAATTATCGCGAAACAACACCTGCTCGAATCCAAGAAAAACTGTGCCCTGCCGTCTCTAATGAGCCTCAGAGACCCTTTGAGACAAGTGTTACAAAAATCAGAGAACGTTAAAAATTAGAGTGAAATTGCTATAAACAAGCGAATTATCGCGAAACAACACCTGCTCGAATCCAAGGAAAACTCTGCTTTTCCATCTCTACTCAGCCTCAGAGACGCTTTGAGACAGCTGTTACAAAAATCAGAAAATGTTAAAAATTAGAGTGAAATTGCTTTAAACAAGCGAATTATCACGAAACAACACCTGCTCCAATCCAACAAAAACTGTGCCCAGCCGTCTCTACTAAGCCTCTGAGACGCTTTGAGACAAGTGTTACAAATATCAGAGAATGTCAAAAATTAGAGTGGAATTGCTTCTAACAAGCGAATTATCGCGAAACAACACCTGCTCGAATCCAAAAAAACTGTGCCCAGCCGTCTCTACTAAGCCTCAGAGACGCTTTGAGAGTAGTGTTACAAATATCAGAGAATGTCAAAAATTAGAGTGGAAATGCTTCAAACAAGCGAATTATCGCGAAACAACACCTGCTCGTATCCAACAAAAACTGTGGCCAGCCATGTCTACTAAGCCTAAGAGACGCTTTGAGACAAGTGTTACACAATTCAGAGAATGTTAAAAATTAGAGTGGAATTGCTTCAAACAAGCGAATTATCGCGAAACAACACCTGCTCGAATCCAACAAAAACTGTGCCCAGCCGTCTCTACTAAGCCTCAGAGACGCTTTGAGACAAGTGGTACAAATATCAGAGAATGTCAAAAATTAGAGTGGAATTGCTTCAAACAAGCGAATTATCGCGTAACCACACCTGCTCGAATCCAACAAAAACTGTGGCCAGCCATGTCTACTAAGCCTAAGAGACGCTTTGAGACAAGTGTTACACAATACAGAGAATGTTAAAAATTAGAGTGGAATTGCTTCAAACAAGCGAATTATCGCGAAACAACACCTGCTCGAATCCAACATAAACTGTGCCCAGCCGTCCCTACTAAGCCTCAGAGACGCTTTGAGACAAGTGTTACACAATTCAGAGAATGTTAAAAATTAGAGTGAAATTGCTTTAAACAAGCCAATTATCGCGAAACAACACCTGCTCGAATCCAACAAAAACTGTGCCCAGCCGTCTCTACTAAGCCTCAGAGACGCTTTGAGAAGAGTGTTACACACATCAGAGAATGTCAAAAATTAGAGTGAAATTGCTTCAAACAAGCGAATTATCGCGAAACAACACCTGCTCGAATGCAACAAAAACTGTGCCCTGCCGTCTCTACTGAGCCTCAGAGACGCTTTGAGACAAGTGTTACAAAAATCAGAGAATGTCAAAAATTAGAGTGAAATTGCTTCAAACAAGCGAATTATTGCCAAACAACACCTGCTCGAATCCGACAAAAACTGTGCCCTGCCGACTCTATTTAGCGTTAGAGATGGTTTGAAACAAGTGTTACAAAAATCAG
This sequence comes from Tenodera sinensis, assembly GCA_030765045.1. Taxonomy (NCBI): domain Eukaryota; kingdom Metazoa; phylum Arthropoda; class Insecta; order Mantodea; family Mantidae; genus Tenodera; species Tenodera sinensis. The sequence goes on from CM060973.1 coordinate 48,416,140, forward strand.
AGAATGTCAGAAATTAGAGTGAAATTGCTTCAAACAAGCGAATTATCGCGAAACAACACCTGCTCGAATCCAACAATAACTGTGCGCTGCCGACTCTATTTAGCGTTAGAGATGGTTTGAAACAATTGTTACCAAAATCAGAGAATGTCAAAAATTAGAGTGAGATTGCTTCAAATAAGCCAATTATCGCGAAACAACACCTGCTCAAATCCGACAAAAACTGTGCCTATCCGTGTGTACTGAGCCTCAGAGACGCTTTGAGACAAGTGTAACAAAATTCAGAGAATGTCAGGTATTAGAGTGAAATTGCTTCAGACAAGCGAATTATCGCGAAACAACACCTGCTCAAATCCGACAAAAACTGTGCCTATCCGTGTGTACTGAGCCTCAGAGACGCTTTGAGACAAGTGTAACAAAATTCAGAGAATGTCAGGTATTAGAGTGAAATTGCTTCAGACAAGCGAATTATCGCGAAACAACACCTGCTCGAATCCAACAAAAACTGTGCCCTGCCGTCTCTACTGAGCCTCAGAGACGCTTTGAGACAAGTGTTACAAAAATCAGAGAATGTCAAAAATTAGAATAAAATTGCTTCAAACAAGCGAATTATCGCGAAACAACACCTGCTCGAATACAAATTTAACTGTGCCCTACCGTCTCTACTGAGGCTCAGAGACGCTTTGAGACAAGTGTTACAAAAATCAGAGAATGTCATAAGTTAGAGTGAAATGGCTTCAAACAAGCGAATTATCGCGAAACAACACCTGCTCGAATCCGACAAAAACTGTGCCCTGCCGAGTCTATTTAGCGTTAGAGATGGTTTGAAACAAGTGTTACAAAAATCAGAGAATGTCAAAAATTAGAGTGAAATTGCTTCAAACAAGCGAATTATCGCGAAACAACACCTGCTCGAATCCAACAATAACTGTGCTCTACCGTCTCTAATGAGGCTCAGAGACGCTTTGAGACAAGTGTTACAAAAATCAGAGAATGTCATAAATTAGAGTGAAATTGCTTCAAACAAGCGAATTATCGCGAAACAACACCTGCTCGAATCCAACAATAACTGTGCTCTACCGTCTCTACTGAGGCTCAGAGACGCTTTAAGAAGAGTGTTACAAAAATCAGAGAATGTCATAAATTAGAGTGAAATTGCTTCAAAAAAGCGAATTATCGCGAAACAACACCTGCTCGAATCCAACAAAAACTGTGCCATGCCGTCTCTACTGAGCCTCAGAGACGCTTTGAGACAAGTGTTACAAAAATCAGAGAATGTGAAAAATTAGAGTGAAATTGCTTCACACAAGCGAATTATTGCGAAAAACCCCGGCTCGAATCCGACAAAAACTGTGCCCTGCCGACTCTATTTAGCGTTAGAGATGGTTTGAAACAAGTGTTACAAAATTCAGAGAATGTCAAAAATTAGAGTAAAATTGCTTCAAACAAGCGAATTATCGCGAAACAACACCTGCTCGAATCCAACAATAACTGTGCCCTACCGTCTCTACTGAGGCTCAGAGACGCTTTGAGACAAGTGTTACAAAAATCAGAGAATGTAATAAATTAGAGTGAAATGGCTTCAAACAAGCGAATTATCGCGAAACAACACCTGCTCGAATCCAACAATAACTGTGCTCTACCGTCTCTACTGAGGCTCAGAGACGCTTTGAGACAAGTGTTACAAAAATCAGAGAATGTCAGATATTAGAGTGAAATTGCTTCAAACAAGCGAATTATCGCGAAACAACACCTGCTCGAATCCGACAAAAACTGTGCCCTGCCGTCTCTACTTAGCCTCAGAGACGCTATGAGACAAGTGTTACAAAAATCAGAGAATGTGAGAAAGTAGAGTGAAATTGCTTCAAACAAGCGAATTATCGCGAAACAACACCTGCTCGAATCCGACAAAAACTGTGCCCTGCCGACTCTATTTAGCGTTAGAGATGGTTTGAAACAAGTGTTACAAAAATCAGAGAATGTCAAAAATTAAAGTGAAATTGCTACAAACAAGCGAATTATCAGGAAACAACACCTGCTCGATTCCAACAAAAACTGTGCCCTGCCGTGTCTACTGAGCCTCAGAGACGCTCTGAGACAAGTGTTACAAAATTCAGAGAATGTCAAAAATTAGAGTGAAATGGCTTCAAACAAGCGAATTATCGCGAAACAACACCTGCTCGAATCCGACAAAAACTGTGCCCTGCCGACTCTATTTAGCGTTAGAGATGGTTTGAAACAATATTACCAAAATCAGAGAATGTCAAAAATTAGAGTGAAATGGCTTCAAACAAGCGAATTATCGCGAAACAACGCCTGCTCGAATCCGTCAAAAACTGTGCCCATCCGTGTCTACTGAGCCTCAGAGACGCTTTGAGACAAGTGTAACAAAATTCAGAGAATGTCAGGTATTAGAGTGAAATTGCTTCAAACAAGCGAATTATCGCGAAACAACACCTGCTCGAATCCAACAAAAACTGTGCCCTGCCGTCTCTACTGAGCCTCAGAGACGCTTTGAGACAAGTGTTACAAAAATCAGAGAATGTGAGAAATTAGAGTCAAATTGCTTCAAACAAGCGAATTATTGCGAAACAACACCTGCTCGAATCCGACAAAAACTGTGCCCTGCCGACTCTATTTAGCGTTAGAGATGGTTTGAAACAATTGTTACAAAAATCAGAGAGTGTCAAAAATTAGAGTGAGATTGCTTCAAATAAGCGAATTATTGCGAAACAACACCTGCTCGAATCCAACAATAACTGCCCTGCCGTCTCTACTGAGCCTCAGAGACGCTTTGAGACAAGTGTTACAAAAATCAGAGAATGTCAAAAATTAGAGTCCAATTGCTTCAAACAAGCGAATTATTGCGAAACAACCCCCGCTCGAATCCAACAATAACTGTGCCCTGCCGTCTCTACTGAGCCTCAGAGACGCTTTGAGACAAGTGTTACAAAAATCAGAGAATGTCATAAATTAGAGTGAAATGCCTTCAAACAAGCGAATTATCGCGAAACAACACCTGCTCGAATCCGACAAAAACTGTGCCCTGCCGACTCTATTTAGCGTTAGAGATGGTTTGAAACAATTGTTACCAAAATCAGAGAATGTCAAAAATTAGAGTGAGATTGCTTCAAATAAGCGAGTTATCGCGAAACAACACCTGCTCGAATCCAACAAAAACTGTGCCCTGCCGTCTCTACTGAGCCTCAGAGACGCTTTGAGACAAGTGTTATAAAAATCAGAGAATGTGAGAAATTAGAGTGAAATTGCCTCAAACAAGCGAATTATCACGAAACAACACCTGCTCGAAACCAACAAAAACTGTGCCCTGCCGTCTCTACTGAGCCTCAGAGACGCTTTGAGACAAGTGTTACAAAAATCAGAGAATGTCAAAAATTAGAGTGAAATTGCTTCAAACAAGCGAATTATTGCCAAACAGCACCTGCTCGAATCCGACAAAAACTGTGCCCTGCCGACTCTATTTAGCGTTAGAGATGCTTTGAAACAAGTGTTACAAAAATCAGAGAATGTCAAAAATTAGAGTGAAATTGCTTCAAACAAGCGAATTATCGCGAAACAACACCTGCTCGAATCCAGCAATAACTGTGCGCTGCCTACACTATTTAGCGTTAGAGATGGTTTGAAACAATTGTTACCAAAATCAGAGAATGTCAAAAATTAGAGTGAGATTGCTACAAATAAGCGAATTATCGCGAAACAACACCTGCTGGAATCCAACAAAAACTGTGCCCTGCCGTCTCTACTGAGCCTCAGAGACGCTTTGAGACAAGTGTTACAAAAATCAGAGAATGTCATAAATTAGAGTGAAATGGTTTCAAACAAGCGAATTATCGCGAAACAACACCTGCTCGAATCCGACAAAAACTGTGCCCATCCGTGTCTACTGAGCCTCAGAGACGCTTTGAGACAAGTGTAACAAAATTCAGAGAATGTCAGGTATTAGAGTGAAATTGCTTCAAACAAGCGAATTATCGCGAAACAACACCTGCTCGAATCCAACAAAAACTGTGCCCTGCCGTCTCTACTGAGCCTCAGAGACGCTTTGAGACAAGTGTTACAAAAATCAGAGAATGTCAAAAATTAGAGTAAAATTGCTTCAAACAAGCGAATTATCGCGAAACAACACCTGCTCGAATCCAAATATAACTGTGCCCTACCGTCTCTACTGAGGCTCAGAGACGCTTTGAGACAAGTGTTACAAAAATCAGAGAATGTCATAAATTAGAGTGAAATGGCTTCAAACAAGCGAATTATCGCGAAACAACACCTGCTCGAATCCGAAAAAAACTGTGCCCTGCCGAGTCTATTTAGCGTTAGAGTTGGTTTGAAACAAGTGTTACAAAAATCAGAGAATGTCAAAAATTAGAGTGAAATTGCTTCAAACAAGCGAATTATCGCGAAACAACACCTGCTCGAATCCAACAATAACTGTGCTCTACCGTCTCTACTGAGGCTCAGAGACGCTTTGAGACAAGTGTTACAAAAATCAGAGAATGTCATAAATTAGAGTGAAATTGCTTCAAACAAGCGAATTATCGCGAAACAACACCTGCTCGAATCCAACAATAACTGTGCTCTACCGTCTCTGCTGAGGCTCAGAGAAGCTTTGAGACAAGTGTTACAAGAATCAGAGAATGTCAAAAATTAGAGTGAAATTGCTTCAAACAAGCGAATTATCGCGAAACAACACCTGCTCGAATCCAAAAATAACTGTGCTCTACCGTCTCTACTGAGGCTCAGAGAAGCTTTGAGACAAGTGTTACAAAAATCAGAGAATGTCAATAATTAGAGTGAAATTGCTTCACACAAGCGAATTATTGCGAAAAACACCTGCTCGTATCCGACAAAAACTGTGCCCTGCCGACTCTATTTAGCGTTAGAGATGGTTTGAAACAAGTGTTACAAAAATCAGAGAATGTCAAAAATTAGAGTAAAATTGCTTCAAACAAGCGAATTATCGCGAAACAACACCTGCTCGAATCCAACAATAACTGTGCCCTACCGTCTCTACTGAGGCTCAGAGACGCTTTGAGACAAGTGTTACAAAAATCAGAGAATCTAATAAATTAGAGTGAAATGGCTTCAAACAAGCGAATTATCGCGAAACAACACCTGCTCGAATCCAACAATAACTGCTCTACCGTCTCTACTGAGGCTCAGAGACGCTTTGTGACAAGTGTTACAAAAATCAGAGAATGTCAGATATTAGAGTGAAATTGCTTCAAACAAGCGAATTATCGCGAAACAACACCTGCTCGAATCCAACAATAACTGTGCTCTACCGTCTCTACTGAGGCTCAGAGAAGCTTTGAGACAAGTGTTACAAAAATCAGAGAATGTCAGATATTAGAGTGAAATTGCTTCAAACAAGCGAATTATTGCGAAACAACACCTGCTCGAATCCGACAAAAACTGTGCCCTGCCGACTCTATTTAGCGTTAGAGATGGTTTGAAACAAGTGTTACAAAAATCAGAGAATGTCAAAAATTAGAGTGAAATTGCTTCAAACAAGCGAATTATCGCGAAACAGCACCTGCTCGAATCCAACAAAAACTGTGCCCTGCCGTCTCTACTGAGCCTCAGAGACGCTTTGAGACAAGTGTTACAAAAATCAGAGAATGTCAAAAATTAGAGTGAAATTGCTTCAAACAAGCGAATTATTGCGAAACAACACCTGCTCGAATCCGACAAAAACTGTGCCCTGCCTACTCTATTTAGCGTTAGAGATGGTTTGAAACAAGTGTTACAAAAATCAGAGAATGTCAAAAATTAGAGTGAAATTGCTTCAAACAAGCGAATTATCGCGAAACAACACCTGCTCGAATCCAACAATAACTGTGCCCTACCGTCTCTACTGAGGCTCAGAGACGCTTTGAGACAAGTGTTAAAAAAATCAGAGAATGTCATAAATTAGAGTGAAATGCCTTCAAACAAGCGAATTATCGCGGAACAACACCTGCTCGAATCCGACAAAAACTGTGCCCTGCCGACTCTATTTAGCGTTAGAGATGGTTTGAAACAATTGTTACAAAAATCAGAGAATGTCAAAAATTAGAGTGAGATTGCTTCAAATAAGCGAATTATCGCGAAACAACACCTGCTCGAATCCAACAAAAACTGTGCCCTGCCGTCTCTACTGAGCCTCAGAGACGCTTTGAGACAAGTGTTACAAAAATCAGAGAATGTGAGAAATTAGAGTGAAATTGCTTCAAACAAGCGAATTATCGCGAAACAACACCTGCTCGAATCCAACAAAAACTGTGCCCTGCCGTCTCTACTGAGCCTCAGAGACGCTTTGAGACAAGTGTTACAAAAATCAGAGAATGTCAAAAATTAGAGTGAAATGGCTTCAGACAAGCGAATTATCGCGAAACCACACCTGCTCGAATCCGACAAAAACTGTGCCCATCCGTGTCTACTGAGCCTCAGAGACGTTTTGAGACAAGTGTAACAAAATTCAGAGAATGTCAGGTATTAGAGTGAAATTGCTTCAAACAAGCGAATTATCGCGAAACAACACCTGCTCGAATCCAACAAAAACTGTGCCGTGCCGTGTCTACTGAGCCTCAGAGACGCTTTGAGACAAGTGTTACAAAAATAAGAGAATGTCAGATAGAGTGAAATTGCTTCAAACAAGCGAATTATCGCGAAACAACACCTGCTCGAATCCAACAATAACCGTGTCTCTACTGTGGCTCAGAGACGCTTTGAGACAAGTGTTACAAAAATCAGAGAATGTCATAAATTAGGGTGAAATTGCTTCAAACAAGCGAATTATCGCGAGACAACACCTGCTCGATTCCAACAAAAACTGTGCCCTGCCGTCTCTACTGAGCCTCAGAGACGCTTTGAGACAAGTGTTACAAAAATCAGAGAATGTCAAAAATTAGAGTGAAATTGCTTCAAACAAGCGAATTATCGCGAAACAACACCTGCTCGAATCCAACAATAACTGTGCCCTACCGTCACCTCTGAGGCTCAGAGACGCTTTGAGACAAGTGTTACAAAAATCAGAGAATGTCATAAATTAGAGTGAAATGGCTTCAAACAAGCGAATTATCGCGAAAATACACCTGCTCGAATCCAACAATAACTGTGCCCTGCCGACTCTATTTAGCGTTAGAGATGGTTTCAAACAATTGTTACCAAAATCAGAGAATGTCAAAAATTAGAGTGAGATTGCTTCAAATAAGCGAATTATCGCGAAACAACACCTGCTTGATTCCAACAAAAACTGTGCCCTGCCGTCTCTACTGAGCCTCAGAGACGCTTTGAGACAAGTGTTACAAAAATCAGAGAATGTCAAAAATTAGAGTGAAATGGCTTCAGACAAGCGAATTATCGCGAAACAACACCTGCTCGAATCCAACATTAACTGTGCTGTACTGTCTCTACTGAGGCTCAGAGACGCTTTGAGACAAGTGTTACAAAAATCAGAGAATGTAATAAATTAGAGTGAAATTGCTTCAAACAAGCGAATTATCGCGAAACAACACCTGCTCGAATCCAACAATAACTGTGCTCTACCGTCTCTACTGAGGCTCAGAGAAGCTTTGAGACAAGTGTTACAAAAATCAGAGCATGTCAGTTATTAGAGTCAAATTGCTTCAAACAAGCGAATTATCGTTAAACAACACCTGCTCGAATCCAACAAAAACTGTGCCCTGACGTCTCTACTGAGCTTCAGAGACGCTTTGAGACAAGTGTTACAAAAATCAGAGAATGTCATAAATTAGAGTGAAATGGCTTCAAACAAGCGAATTATCGCGAAACAACACCTGCTCGAATCCGACAAAAACTGTGCCCTGCCGACTCTATTTAGCGTCAGAGATGGTTTGAAACAATTGTTACAAAAATCAGAGAATGTCAAAAATTAGAGTGAGATTGCTTCAAATAAGCGAATTATTACGAAACAACACCCGCTCGAATCCAACAACAACTGTGCTCTGACGTCTCTACTGAGCCTCAGAGACGCTTTGAGACAAGTGTTACAAAAATCAGAGAATGTCATAAATTAGAGTCAAATGGCTTCAAACAAGCGAATTATCGCGAAACAACACCTGCTCGAATCCGACAAAAACTGTGCCCTGCCGACTCTATTTAGCGTTAGAGATGGTTTGAAACAAGTTTTACAAAAATCAGAGAATGTCAAAAATTAGAGTGAAATTGCTTCAAACAAGCGAATTATCGCGAAACAACACCTGCTCGAATCCAACAATAACTGTGCTCTACCGTCTCTACTGAGGCTCAGAGACGCTTTGAGTCAAGTGTTACAAAAATCAGAGAATTTCAGATATTAGAGTGAAATCGCTTCAAACAAGCGAATTATGGCGAAACAACACCTGCTCGAATCCAACAATAACTGTGCTCTACCGTCTCTACTGACGCTCAGAGACGCTTTGAGACAAGTGTTGCAAAAATAAGACAATGTCATAAATTAGAGTGAAATTGCTTCATACAAGCGAATAATCGCGAAACAACACCTGCTCGATTCCAACAAAAACTGTGCCATGCCGTCTCTACTGAGCCTCAGAGACGCTTTGAGACAAGTGTTACAAAAATCAGAGAATGTGAGAAATTAGAGTGAAATTGCTTCAAACAAGCGAATTATCGCGAAACAACACCTGCTCGAATCCGACAAAAACTGTGCCTGCCGACTCTATTTAGCGTTAGAGATGGTTTGAAACAAGTGTTACAAAAATCAGAGAATGTCAACAATTAGAGTAAAATTGCTTCAAACAAGCGAATTATCGCGAAACAACACCTGCTCGAATCCAACAATAACTGTGCCCTACCGTCTCTACTGAGGCTCAGAGACGCTTTGAGACAAGTGTTACAAAAATCAGAGAATGTAATAAATTAGAGTGAAATGGCTTCAAACAAGCCAATTATCGCGAAACAACACCTGCTCGAATCCAACAATAACTGTGCCCTACCGTAACTACTGAGGCTCAGAGACGCTTTGAGACAAGTGTTACAAAAATCAGAGAATGTCAGATATTAGAGTGAAATTGCTTCAAACAAGCGAATTATCGCGAAACAACACCTGCTCGAATCCAACAATAACTGTGCCCTACCGTCTCTACTGAGGCTCAGAGACGCTTTGAGACAAGTGTTACAAAAATCAGAGAATGTCATAAATTAGAGTGAAATGCCTTCAAACAAGCGAATTATCGCGAAACAACACCTGCTCGAATACGACAAAAACTGTGCCCTGCCGAGTCTATTTAGCGTTAGAGATGGTTTGAAACAATTGTCACCAAAATCAGAGAATGTCAAAAATTAGAGTGAGATTGCTTCAAATAAGCGAATTATTGCGAAACAACACCTGCTCGAATCCCACAAAAACTGTGCCCTGCCGTCTCTACTGAGCCTCAGAGACGCTTTGAGACAAGTGTTACAAAAATCAGAGAATGTGAGAAATTAGAGTGAAATTGCTTCAAACAAGCGAATTATCGCGAAACAACACCTGCTCGAATCCAACAAAAACTGTGCCCTGCCGTCTCTACTGAGCCTCAGAGACGCTTTGAGACAAGTGTTACAAAAATCAGAGAATGTCAAAAATTAGAGTGAAATTGCTTCAAACAAGCGATTTATTGCGAAACAACACCTGCTAGAATCCGACAAAAACTGTGCCCTGCCGACTCTATTTAGCGTTAGAGATGGTTTGAAACAAGTGTTACAAAAATCAGAGAATGTCAAAAATTAGAGTGAAATTGCTTCAAACAAGCGAATTATCGCGAAACAACACCTGCTCGAATCCTACAATAACTGTGCCCTACCGTCTCTACTGAGGCTCAGAGACGCTTTGAGACAAGTGTTACAAAAATCAGAGAATGTCATAAATTAGAGTGAAATGCCTTCAAACAAGCGAATTATCGCGAGACAACACCTGCTCGAATCCGACAAAAACTGTGACCTGCCGACGCTATTTAGCGTTAGAGATGGTTTGAAACAATTGTTACCAAAATCAGAGAATGTCAAAAATTAGAGTGAGATTGCTTCAAATAAGCGAATTATTGCGAAACAACACCTGCTCGAATCCGACAAAAACTGTGCCCATCCGTGTCTACTGAGCCTCAGAGACGTTTTGAGACAAGTGTAACAAAATTCAGAGAATGTCAGGTATTAGAGTGAAATTGCTTCAAACAAGCGAATTATCGCGAAACAAAACCTGCTCGAATCCAACAAAAACTGTGCCGTGCCTTGTCTACTGAGCCTCAGAGACGCTTTGAGACAAGTGTTACAAAAATCAGAGAATGTCAGATATTAGAGTGAAGAGTGAAATTGCTACAAACAAGCGAATTATTGCGAACAACACCTGCCCGAATCCGACAAAAACTGTGCCCTGCCGACTCTATTTAGCGTTAGAGATGGTTTGAAACAAGTGTTACAAAAATCAGAGAATGTCAAAAATTAGAGTGAAATTGCTTCAAACAAGCGAATTATCGCGAAACAACACCTGCTCGATTCCAACAAAAACTGTGCCCTGCCGTCTCTACTGAGCCTCAGAGACGCTTTGAGACAAGTGTTACAAAAATCAGAGAATGTCAGATATTAGAGTGAAATTGCTTCAAACAAGCGAATTATCGCGAAACAACACCTGCTCGAATCCAACAAAAACTGTGCCCTGACGTCTCTACTGAGCCTCAGAGACGCTTTGAGACAAGTGTTACAAAAATCAGAGAATGTCATAAATTAGAGTGAAATGGCTTCAAACAAGGGAATTATCGCGAAACAACACCTGCTCGAATCCGACAAAAACTGTGCCCTGCCGACTCTATTTAGCGTTAGAGATGGTTTGAAACAATTGTTACCAAAATCAGAGAATGTCAAAAATTAGAGTGAGATTGCTTCAAATAAGCGAATTATCGCGAAACAACACCTGCTCGAATCCAACAAAAACTGTGCCCTGCCGTCTCTACTGAGCCTCAGAGACGCTTTGAGACAAGTGTTACAAAAATCAGAGAATGTCAGAAATTAGAGTGAAATGGCTTCAAACAAGCGAATTATCGCGAAACAACACCTGCTCGAATCCGACAAAAACTGTGCCCATCCGTGTCTACTGAGCCTCAGAGACGTTTTGAGACAAGTGTAACAAAATTCAGAGAATGTCAGGTATTAGAGTGAAATTGCTTCAAACAAGCGAATTATCGCGAAACAACACCTGCTCGAATCCAACAATAACTGTGCCCTACCGTCTCTACTGAGGCTCAGAGACGCTTTGAGACAAGTGTTACAAAAATCAGAGAATGTCATAAATTAGAGTGAAATGCCTTCAAACAAGCGAATTATCGCGAAACAACACCTGCTCGAATCCGACAAAAACTGTGCCCATCCGTGTCTACTGAGCCTCAGAGACGTTTTGAGACAAGTGTAACAAAATTCAGAGAATGTCAGGTATTAGAGTGAAATTGCTTCAAACAAGCGAATTATCGCGAAACAACACCTGCTCGAATCCAACAAAAACTGTGCCCTGCCGTCTATACTGAGCCTCAGAGACGCTTTGAGACAAGTGTTACAAAAATCAGAGAATGTGAGAAATTAGAGTGAAATTGCTTCAAACAAGCGAATTATCGCGAAACAACACCTGCTCGAATCCAACAAAAACTGTGCCCTGCCGTCTCTACTGAGCCTCAGAGACGCTTTGAGACAAGTGTTACAAAAATCAGAGAATGTCAAAAATTAGAGTGAAATTGCTTCAAACAAGCGAATTATTGCGAAACAACACCTGCTAGAATCCGACAAAAACTGTGCCCTGCCAACTCTATTTAGCGTTAGAGATGGTTTGAAACAATTGTTACCAAAATCAGAGAATGTCAAAAATTAGAGTGAGATTGCTTCAAATAAGCGAATTATCGCGAAACAACACCTGCTTGATTCCAACAAAAACTGTGCCCTGCCGTCTCTACTGAGCCTCAGAGACGCTTTGAGACAAGTGTTACAAAAATCAGAGAATGTCAAAAATTAGAGTGAAATTGCTTCAAACAAGCGAATTATTGCGAAACAACACCTGCTCGAATCCGACAAAAACTGTGCCCAGCCGACTCTATTTAGCGTTAGAGATGGTTTGAAATAAGTGTTACAAAAAGCAGAGAATGTCAAAAATTAGAGTGAAATTGCTTCAAACAAGCGAATTATCGCGAAACAACACCTGCTCGAATCCAACAAAAACTGTGCCCTGCCGTCTCTACTGAGCCTCAGAGACGCTTTGAGACAAGTGTTACAAAAATCAGAGGATGTCAAAAATTAGAGTGATATTGCTTCAAACAAGCGAATTATTGCGAAACAACACCTGCTCGAATCCAACAATAACTGTGCTCTACCGTCTCTACTGAGGCTCAGAGACGCTTTGAGACAAGTGTTACAAAAATCAGAGAATGTCAGATATTAGAGTGAAATTGTTTCAAACAAGCGAATTATCGCGAAACAACACCTGCTCGAATCCAACAATAACTGTGCTCTACCGTCTCTACTGAGCCTCAGAGACGCTTTGAGACAAGTGTTACAAAAATCAGAGAATGTCAGATATTAGAGTGAAATTGCTTCAAACAACCGAATTTTCGCGAAACAACACCTGCTCGAATCCAACAAAAACTGTGCCCTGACATCTCTACTGAGCCTCAGAGACGCTTTGAGACAAGTGTTACAAAAATCAGAGAATGTCATAAATTAGAGTGAAATGGCTTCAAACAAGCGAATTATCGCGAAACAACACCTGCTCGAATCCGACAAAAACTGTGCCCTGCCGACTCTATTTAGCGTTAGAGATGGTTTGAAACAAGTGTTACAAAAATCAGAGAATGTCAAAAATTAGAGTGAAATTGCTTCAAACAAGCGAATTATCGCGAAACAACACCTGCTCGAATCCAACAATAACTGTGCTCTACCGTCTCTACTGAGGTTCAGAGACGCTTTGAGACAATTGTTACAAAAATCAGAGAATTTCAGATATTAGAGTGAAATGGCTTCAGACAAGCGAATTATCAAGAAACAACACCTGCTCGAATCCGACAAAAACTGTGCCCATCCGTGTCTACTGAGCCTCAGAGACGTTTTGAGACAAGTGTAACAAAATTCAGAGAATGTCAGGTATTAGAGTGAAATTGCTTCAAACAAGCGAATTATCGCGAAACAACACCTGCTCGAATCCAACAAAAACTGTGCCGTGCCGTGTCTACTGAGCCTCAGAGACGCTTTGAGACAAGTGTTACAAAATTCAGAGTATGCCAGATATTAGAGTGAAATTGCTTCAAACATAGCGAATTATCGCGAAACAACACCTGATCGAATCCAACAAAAACTGTGCCCTGCCGTCTCTACTGAGCCTCAGAGACGCTTTGAGACAAGTGTTACAAAAATCAGAGAATGTCAAAAATTAGAGTGAAATTGCTTCAAACAAGCGAATTATTGCGAAACAACACCTGCTCGAATCCGACAAAAACTGTGCCCTGCCAACTCTATTTAGCGTTAGAGATGGTTTGAAACAAGTGTTACAAAAATCAGAGAATGTCAAAAATTAGAGTGAAATTGTTTCAAACAAGCGAATTATCGCGAAACAACACCTGCTCGAATCCAACATTAACTGTGCCCTACCGTCTCTACTGAGGCTCAGAGACGCTTTGAGACAAGTGTTACAAAAATCAGAGAATGTCATAAATTAGAGTGAAATGCCTTCAAACAAGCGAATTATCGTGAAACAACACCTGCTCGAATCCGACAAAAACTGTGCCCTGCCGACTCTATTTAGCGTTAGAGATGGTTGGAAACAATTGTTACCAAAATCAGAGAATGTCAAAAATAAGAGTGAGATTGCTTCAAAAAAGCGAATTATCGCGAAACAACACTTGCTCGAATCCAACAAAACCTGTGCCCTGCCGTCTCTACTGAGCCTCAGAGACGCTTTGAGACAAGTGTTACAAAAATCAGAGGATGTGAGAAATTAGAGTGAAATTGCTTCAAACAAGCGAATTATCGCGAAACAACACCTGCTCGAATCCAACAAAAACTGTGCCCTGCCGTCTCTACTGAGCCTCAGAGACGCTTTGAGACAAGTGTTACAAAAATCAGAGAATGTCAAAAATTGGAGTGAAATTGCTTCAAACAAGCGAATTATCGCGAAACAACACCTGCTCGAATCCGACAAAAACTGTGCCCTGCCGACTCTATTTAGCGTTAGAGATGGTTTGAAACAAGTGTTACAAAAATCAGAGAATGTCAAAAATTAGAGTGAAATTGCTTCAAACAAGCGAATTATCGCGAAACAACACCTGCTCGAATCCAACAATAACTGTGCTCTACCGTCTCTACTGAGGCTCAGAGACGCTTTTGACAAGTGTTACAAAAATCAGAGAATGTCAGATAGAGTGAAATTGCTTCAAACAAGGGAATTATCGCGAAACAACACCTGCTCGAATCCAACAATAACCGTGTCTCTACTGTGGCTCAGAGACGCTTTGAGACAAGTGTTACAAAAATCAGAGAATGCCATAAATTAGGGTGAAATTGCTTCAAACAAGCGAATTATCGCGAAACAACACCTGCTCGATTCCAACAAAAACTGTGCCCTGCCGTCTCTACTGAGCCTCAGAGACGCTTTGAGACAAGTGTTACAAAAATCAGAGAATGTCAAAAATTAGAGTGAAATTGCTTCAAACAAGCGAATTATCGCGAAACAACACCTGCTCGAATCCAACAAAAACTGTGCCCTGCCGTCTATACTGAGCCTCAGAGACGCTTTGAGACAAGTGTTACAAAAAGCAGAGAATGTGAGAAATTAGAGTGAAATTGCTTCAAACAAGCGAATTATCGCGAAACAACACCTGCTCGAATCCAACATAAACTGTGCCCTGCCGTCTCTACTGAACCTCAGAGACGCTTTGAGACAAGTGTTACAAAAATCAGAGAATGTCAAAAATTAGAGTGAAATTGCTTCAAACAAGCGAATTATTGCGAAACAACACCTGCTAGAATCCGACAAAAACTGTGCCCTGCCGACTCTATTTAGCGTTAGAGATGGTTTGAAACAATTGTTACCAAAATCAGAGAATGTCAAAAATTAGAGTGAGATTGCTTCAAATAAGCGAATTATCGCGAAACAACACCTGCTTGATTCCAACAAAAACTGTGCCCTGCCGTCTCTACTGAGCCTCAGAGACGCTTAGAGACAAGTGTTACAAAAATCAGAGAATGTCAAAAATTAGAGTGAAATTGCTTCAAACAAGCGAATTATTGCGAAACAACACCTGCTCGAATCCGACAAAAACTGTGCCCAGCCGACTCTATTTAGCGTTAGAGATGGTTTGAAATAAGTGTTACAAAAAGCAGAGAAAGTCAAAAATTAGAGTGAAATTGCTTCAAACAAGCGAATTATCGCGAAACAACACCTGCTCGAATCCAACAAAAACTGTGCCCTGACATCTCTACTGAGCCTCAGAGACGCTTTGAGACAAGTGTTACAAAAATCAGAGAATGTCATAAATTAGAGTGAAATGGCTTCAAACAAGCGAATTATCGCGAAACAACACCTGCTCGAATCCGACAAAAACTGTGCCCTGCCGACTCTATTTAGCGTTAGAGATGGTTTGAAACAAGTGTTACAAAAATCAGAGAATGTCAAAAATTAGAGTGAAATTGCTTCAAACAAGCGAATTATCGCGAAACAACACCTGCTCGAATCCAACAATAACTGTGCTCTACCGTCTCTACTGAGGTTCAGAGACGCTTTGAGACAATTGTTACAAAAATCAGAGAATTTCAGATATTAGAGTGAAATGGCTTCAGACAAGCGAATTATCAAGAAACAACACCTGCTCGAATCCGACAAAAACTGTGCCCATCCGTGTCTACTGAGCCTCAGAGACGTTTTGAGACAAGTGTAACAAAATTCAGAGAATGTCAGGTATTAGAGTGAAATTGCTTCAAACAAGCGAATTATCGCGAAACAACACCTGCTCGAATCCAACAAAAACTGTGCCGTGCCGTGTCTACTGAGCCTCAGAGACGCTTTGAGACAAGTGTTACAAAATTCAGAGTATGCCAGATATTAGAGTGAAATTGCTTCAAACATAGCGAATTATCGCGAAACAACACCTGATCGAATCCAACAAAAACTGTGCCCTGCCGTCTCTACTGAGCCTCAGAGACGCTTTGAGACAAGTGTTACAAAAATCAGAGAATGTCAAAAATTAGAGTGAAATTGCTTCAAACAAGCGAATTATTGCGAAACAACACCTGCTCGAATCCGACAAAAACTGTGCCCTGCCAACCCTATTTAGCGTTAGAGATGGTTTGAAACAAGTGTTACAAAAATCAGAGAATGTCAAAAATTAGAGTGAAATTGTTTCAAACAAGCGAATTATCGCGAAACAACACCTGCTCGAATCCAACATTAACTGTGCCCTACCGTCTCTACTGAGGCTCAGAGACGCTTTGAGACAAGTGTTACAAAAATCAGAGAATGTCATAAATTAGAGTGAAATGCCTTCAAACAAGCGAATTATCGTGAAACAACACCTGCTCGAATCCGACAAAAACTGTGCCCTGCCGACTCTATTTAGCGTTAGAGATGGTTGGAAACAATTGTTACCAAAATCAGAGAATGTCAAAAATAAGAGTGAGATTGCTTCAAAAAAGCGAATTATCGCGAAACAACACTTGCTCGAATCCAACAAAACCTGTGCCCTGCCGTCTCTACTGAGCCTCAGAGACGCTTTGAGACAAGTGTTACAAAAATCAGAGGATGTGAGAAATTAGAGTGAAATTGCTTCAAACAAGCGAATTATCGCGAAACAACACCTGCTCGAATCCAACAAAAACTGTGCCCTGCCGTCTCTACTGAGCCTCAGAGACGCTTTGAGACAAGTGTTACAAAAATCAGAGAATGTCAAAAATTGGAGTGAAATTGCTTCAAACAAGCGAATTATCGCGAAACAACACCTGCTCGAATCCGACAAAAACTGTGCCCTGCCGACTCTATTTAGCGTTAGAGATGGTTTGAAACAAGTGTTACAAAAATCAGAGAATGTCAAAAATTAGAGTGAAATTGCTTCAAACAAGCGAATTATCGCGAAACAACACCTGCTCGAATCCAACAATAACTGTGCTCTACCGTCTCTACTGAGGCTCAGAGACGCTTTTGACAAGTGTTACAAAAATCAGAGAATGTGAGATAGAGTGAAATTGCTTCAAACAAGGGAATTATCGCGAAACAACACCTGCTCGAGTCCAACAATAACCGTGTCTCTACTGTGGCTCAGAGACGCTTTGAGACAAGTGTTACAAAAATCAGAGAATGCCATAAATTAGGGTGAAATTGCTTCAAACAAGCGAATTATCGCGAAACAACACCTGCTCGATTCCAACAAAAACTGTGCCCTGCCGTCTCTACTGAGCCTCAGAGACGCTTTGAGACAAGTGTTACAAAAATCAGAGAATGTCAAAAATTAGAGTGAAATTGCTTCAAACAAGCGAATTATCGCGAAACAACACCTGCTCGAATCCAACAAAAACTGTGCCCTGCCGTCTATACTGAGCCTCAGAGACGCTTTGAGACAAGTGTTACAAAAAGCAGAGAATGTGAGAAATTAGAGTGAAATTGCTTCAAACAAGCGAATTATCGCGAAACAACACCTGCTCGAATCCAACATAAACTGTGCCCTGCCGTCTCTACTGAACCTCAGAGACGCTTTGAGACAAGTGTTACAAAAATCAGAGAATGTCAAAAATTAGAGTGAAATTGCTTCAAACAAGCGAATTATTGCGAAACAACACCTGCTAGAATCCGACAAAAACTGTGCCCTGCCGACTCTATTTAGCGTTAGAGATGGTTTGAAACAATTGTTACCAAAATCAGAGAATGTCAAAAATTAGAGTGAGATTGCTTCAAATAAGCGAATTATCGCGAAACAACACCTGCTTGATTCCAACAAAAACTGTGCCCTGCCGTCTCTACTGAGCCTCAGAGACGCTTAGAGACAAGTGTTACAAAAATCAGAGAATGTCAAAAATTAGAGTGAAATTGCTTCAAACAAGCGAATTATTGCGAAACAACACCTGCTCGAATCCGACAAAAACTGTGCCCAGCCGACTCTATTTAGCGTTAGAGATGGTTTGAAATAAGTGTTACAAAAAGCAGAGAAAGTCAAAAATTAGAGTGAAATTGCTTCAAACAAGCGAATTATCGCGAAACAACACCTGCTCGAATCCAACAAAAACTGTGCCCTGCCGTCTCTACTGAGCCTCAGAGACGCTTTCAGACAAGTGTTACAAAAATCAGAGGATGTCAAAAATTAGAGTGATATTGCTTCAAACAAGCGAATTATTGCGAAACAACACCTGCTCGAATCCAACAATAACTGTGCTCTACCGTCTCTACTGAGGCTCAGAGACGCTTTGAGACAAGTGTTACAAAAATCAGAGAATGTCAGATATTAGAGTGAAATTGTTTCAAACAAGCGAATTATCGCGAAACAACACCTGCTCGAATCCAACAATAACTGTGCTCCACCGTCTCTACTGAGCCTCAGAGACGCTTTGAGACAAGTGTTACAAAAATCAGAGAATGTCAGATATTAGAGTGAAATTGCTTCAAACAAGCGAATTATCGCGAAACAACACCTGCTCGAATCCGACAAAAACTGTGCCCTGCCGACTCTATTTAGCGTTAGAGATGGTTTGAAACAAGTGTTACAAAAATCAGAGAATGTCACAAATTAGAGTGAAATTGCTTCAAACAAGCGAATTAGCGCGAAACAACACCTGCTCGAATCCAACAATAACTGTGCTCTACCGTCTCTACTGAGGCTCAGAGACGCTTTGAGTCAAGTGTTACAAAAATCAGAGAATTTCAGATATTAGAGTGAAATCGCTTCAAACAAGCGAATTATGGCGAAACAACACCTGCTCGAATCCAACAATAACTGTGCTCTACCGTCTCTACTGACGCTCAGAGACGCTTTGAGACAAGTGTTACAAAAATCAGACAATGTCATAAATTAGAGTGAAATTGCTTCAAACAAGCGAATAATCGCGAAACAACACCTGCTCGATTCCAACAAAAACTGTGCCATGCCGTCTCTACTGAGCCTCAGAGACGCTTTGAGACAAGTGTTACAAAAATCAGAGAATGTGAGAAATTAGAGTGAAATTGCTTCAAACAAGCGAATTATCGCGAAACAACACTTGCTCGAATCCGACAAAAACTGTGCCCTGCCGACTCTATTTAGCGTTAGAGATGGTTTGAAACAAGTGTTACAAAAATCAGAGAATGTCAACAATTAGAGTAAAATTGCTTCAAACAAGCGAATTATCGCGAAACAACACCTGCTCGAATCCAACAATAACTGTGCCCTACCGTCTCTACTGAGGCTCAGAGACGCTTTGAGACAAGTGTTACAAAAATCAGAGAATGTCATAAATTAGAGTGAAATGGCTTCAAACAAGCGAATTATCGCGAAACAACACCTGCTCGAATCCAACAATAACTGTGCTCTACCGTCTCTACTGAGGCTCCGAGACGCTTTGTGACAAGTGTTACAAAAATCAGAGAATGTCAGATATTAGAGTGAAATTGCTTCAAACAAGCGAATTATCGCGAAACAACACCAGCTCGAATCCAACAATAACTGTGCTCTACCGTCTCTACTGAGGCTCAGAGAAGCTTTGAGACAAGTGTTACAAAAATCAGAGAATGTCAGATATTAGAGTGAAATTGCTTCAAACAAGCGAATTATCGCGAAACAACACCTGCTCGAATCCGACAAAAACTGTTCCCTGCCGTCTCTACTTAGCCTCAGAGACGCTTTGAGACAAGTGTTACAAAAATCAGAGAATGTGAGAAATTAGAGTGAAATTGCTTCAAACAAGCCAGTTATCGCGAAACAACTCCTGCTCGAATCCGACAAAAACTGTGCCCTGCCGACTCTATTTAGCGTTAGAGATGGTTTGAAACAAGTGTTACAAAAATCAGAGAATGTCAAAAATTAGAGTGAAATTGCTTCAAACAAGCGAATTATCGCGAAACAACACCTGCTCGAATCCAACAATAACTGTGCCCTACCGTCTCTACTGAGGCTCAGAGACGCTTTGAGACAAGTGTTACAAAAATCAGAGAATGTCATAAATTAGAGTGAAATGCCTTCAAACAAGCGAATTATCGTGAAACAACACCTGCTCGAATCCGACAAAAACTGTGCCCTGCCGAGTCTATTTAGCGTTAGAGATGGTTTGAAACAATTGTCACCAAAATCAGAGAATGTCAAAAATTAGAGTGAGATTGCTTCAAATAAGCGAATTATTGCGAAACAACACCAGCTCGAATCCAACAATAACTGTGCTCTACCGTCTCTACTGAGCCTCAGAGACGCTTTGAGACAAGTGTTACAAAAATCAGAGAATGTGAGAAATTAGAGTGAAATTACTTCAAACAAGCGAATTATCGCGAAACAACACCTGCTCGAATCCAACAAAAACTGTGCCCTGCCGTCTCTACTGAGCCTCAGAGACGCTTTGAGACAAGTGTTACAAAAATCAGAGAATGTCAAAAATTAGAGTGAAATTGCTTCAAACAAGCGATTTATTGCGAAACAACACCTGCTAGAATCCGACAAAAACTGTGCCCTGCCGACTCTATTTAGCGTTAGAGATGGTTTGAAACAAGTGTTACAAAAATCAGAGAATGTCAAAAATTAGAGTGAAATTGCTTCAAACAAGCGAATTATCGCGAAACAACACCTGCTCGAATCCAACAATAACTGTGCTCTACCGTCTCTACTGACGCTCAGAGACGCTTTGAGACAAGTGTTACAAAAATCAGACAATGTCATAAATTAGAGTGAAATTGCTTCAAACAAGCGAATAATCGCGAAACAACACCTGCTCGATTCCAACAAAAACTGTGCCATGCCGTCTCTACTGAGCCTCAGAGACGCTTTGAGACAAGTGTTACAAAAATCAGAGAATGTGAGAAATTAGAGTGAAATTGCTTCAAACAAGCGAATTATCGCGAAACAACACCTGCTCGAATCCAACAATAACTGTGCTCTACCGTCTCTACTGAGGCTCCGAGACGCTTTGCGACAAGTGTTACAAAAATCAGAGAATGTCAGATATTAGAGTGAAATTGCTTCAAACAAGCGAATTATCGCGAAACAACACCTGCTCGAATCCGACAAAAACTGTTCCCTGCCGTCTCTACTTAGCCTCAGAGACGCTTTGAGACAAGTGTTACAAAAATCAGAGAATGTGAGAAATTAGAGTGAAATTGCTTCAAACAAGCCAGTTATCGCGAAACAACTCCTGCTCGAATCCGACAAAAACTGTGCCCTGCCGACTCTATTTAGCGTTAGAGATGGTTTGAAACAAGTGTTACAAAAATCAGAGAATGTCAAAAATTAGAGTGAAATTGCTTCAAACAAGCGAATTATCGCGAAACAACACCTGCTCGAATCCAACAATAACTGTGCCCTACCGTCTCTACTGAGGCTCAGAGACGCTTTGAGACAAGTGTTACAAAAATCAGAGAATGTCATAAATTAGAGTGAAATGCCTTCAAACAAGCGAATTATCGCGAAACAACACCTGCTCGAATCCGACAAAAACTGTGCCCTGCCGAGTCTATTTAGCGTTAGAGATGGTTTGAAACAATTGTCAACAAAATCAGAGAATGTCAAAAATTAGAGTGAGATTGCTTCAAATAAGCGAATTATTGCGAAACAACACCAGCTCGAATCCAACAATAACTGTGCTCTACCGTCTCTACTGAGCCTCAGAGACGCTTTGAGACAAGTGTTACAAAAATCAGAGAATGTGAGAAATTAGAGTGAAATTGCTTCAAACAAGCGAATTATCGCGAAACAACACCTGCTCGAATCCAACAAAAACTGTGCCCTGCCGTCTCTACTGAGCCTCAGAGACGCTTTGAGACAAGTGTTACAAAAATCAGAGAATGTCAAAAATTAGAGTGAAATTGCTTCAAACAAGCGATTTATTGCGAAACAACACCTGCTAGAATCCGACAAAAACTGTGCCCTGCCGACTCTATTTAGCGTTAGAGATGGTTTGAAACAAGTGTTACAAAAATCAGAGAATGTCAAAAATTAGAGTGAAATTGCTTCAAACAAGCGAATTATCGCGAAACAACACCTGCTCGAATCCAACAATAACTGTGCCCTGCCGTCTCTACTGAGCCTCAGAGACGCTTTGAGACAAGTGTTACAAAAATCAGAGAATGTCAAAAATTAGAGTGAAATTGCTTCAAACAAGCGAATTATTGCGAAACAACACCTGCTCGAATCCAACAATAACTGTGCCCTGCCGTCTCTACTGAGCCTCAGAGACGCTTTGAGAAAAGTGTTACAAATATCAGAGAATGTGAGAAATTAGAGTGAAATTGCTTCAAACAAGCGAATTATCGCGAAACAACACCTGATCGAATCCAACAAAAACCGTGCCCTGCCGACTCTATTTAGCGTTAGAGATGGTTTGAAACAAGTGTTACAAAAATCAGAGAATGTCAAAAATTAGAGTGAAATTGCTTCAAACAAGCGAATTATCGCGAAACAACACCTGCTCGAATCCGACAAAAACTGTGCCCTGCCGACTCTATTTAGCGTTAGAGATGGTTTGAAACAAGTGTTACAAAAATCAGAGAATGTCAAAAATTAGAGTGAAATTGCTTCAAACAAGCGAATTATCGCGAAACTACACCTGCTCGAATCCAACAATAACTGTGCTCTAAAGTCTCTACTGAGGCTCAGAGAAGCTTTGAGACAAGTGTTACAAAAATCAGAGAATGTCAGATATTAGAGTGAAATTGCTTCAAACAAGCGAATTATCGCGAAACAACACCTGCTCGAATCCAACAAAAACTGTGCCCTGACGTCTCTACTGAGCCTCAGAGACGCTTTGAGACAAGTGTTACAAAAATCAGAGAATGTCATAAATTAGAGTGAAATGGGTTCAAACAAGCGAATTATCGCGAAACAACACCTGCTCGAATCCGACAAAAACTGTGCCCATCCGTGTCTACTGAGCCTCAGAGACGTTTTGAGACAAGTGTAACAAAATTCAGAGAATGTCAGGTATTAGAGTGAAATTGCTTCAAACAAGCGAATTATCGCGAAACAACACCTGCTCGAATCCAACAAAAACTGTGCCGTGCCTTGTCTACTGAGCCTCAGAGACGCTTTGAGACAAGTGTTACAAAAATCAGAGAATGTCAGATATTAGAGTGAAGAGTGAAATTGCTTCAAACAAGCGAATTATTGCGAAACAACACCTGATCGAATCCGAGAAAAACTGTGCCCTGCCGACTCTATTTAGCGTTAAAGATGGTTTGAAACAAGTGTTACAAAAATCAGAGAATGTCAAAAATTAGAGTGAAATTGCTTCAAACAAGCGAATTATCGCGAAACAACACCTGCTCGAATCCAACAATAACTGAGCCCTACCGTCTCTACTGAGGCTCAGAGACGCTTTGAGACAAGTGTTACAAAAATCAGAGAATGTCATAAATTAGAGTGAAATGCCTTCAAACAAGCGAATTATCGCGAAACAACACCTGCTCGAATCCGACAAAAACTGTGCCCTGCCGACTCTATTTAGCGTTAGAGATGGTTTGAAACAATTGTTACCAAAATCAGAGAATGTCAAAAATTAGAGTGAGATTGCTTCAAATAAGCGAATTATCGCGAAACAACACCTGCTTGATTCCAACAAAAACTGTGCCCTGCCGTCTCTACTGAGCCTCAGAGACGCTTTGAGACAAGTGTTACAAAAATCAGAGAATGTCAAGAATTAGAGTGAAATTGCTTCAAACAAGCGAATTATTGTGAAACAACACCTGCTCGAATCCGACAAAAACTGTGCCCAGCCGACTCTGTTTAGCGTTAGAGATGATTTGAAATAAGTGTTACAAAAAGCTGAGAATGTCAAAAATTAGAGTGAAATTGCTTCAAACAAGCGAATTATCGCGAAACAACACCTGCTCGAATCCAACAAAAACTGTGCCCTGACGTCTCTACTGAGCCTCAGAGACGCTTTGAGACAAGTGTTACAAAAATCAGAGGATGTCAAAAATTAGAGTGAAATTGCTTCAAACAAGCGAATTATTGCGAAACAACACCTGCTCGAATCCAACAATAACTGTGCTCTACCGTCTCTACTGAGGCTCAGAGACGCTTTGAGACAAGTGTTACAAAAATCAGAGAATGTCAGATATTAGAGTGAAATTGCTTCAAACAAGCGAATTATCGCGAAACAACACCTGCTCGAATCCAACAATAACTGTGCTCTACCGTCTCTACTGAGCCTCAGAGACGCTTTGAGACAAGTGTTACAAAAATCAGAGAATGTCAGATATTAGAGTGAAATTGCTTCAAACAAGCGAATTTTCGCGAAACAACACCTGCTCGAATCCAACAAAAACTGTGCCCTGACATCTCTACTGAGCCTCAGAGACGCTTTGAGACAAGTGTTACAAAAATCAGAGAATGTCATAAATTAGAGTGAAATGGCTTCAAACAAGCGAATTATCGCGAAACAACACCTGCTCGAATCCGACAAAAACTGTGCCCTGCCGACTCTTTTTAGCGTTAGAGATGGTTTGAAACAAGTGTTACAAAAATCAGAGAATGTCAAAAATTAGAGTGAAATTGCTTCAAACAAGCGAATTATCGCGAAACAACACCTGCTCGAATCCAACAATAACTGTGCTCTACCGTCTCTACTGACGCTCAGAGACGCTTTGAGACAAGTGTTACAAAAATCAGAGAATGTCATAAATTAGAGTGAAATTGCATCAAACAAGCGAATTATCGCGAAACAACACCTGCTCGATTCCAACAAAAACTGTGCCCTGCCGTCTCTACTGAGCCTAAGAGACGCTTTGAGACAAGTGTTACAAAAATCAGAGAATGTGAGAAATTAGAGTGAAATTGCTTCAAACAAGCGAATTATCGCGAAACAACACCTGCTCGAATCCAACAAAAACTGTGCCCTGCCGACTCTATTTAGCGTTAGAGATGGTTTGAAACAAGTGTTACAAAAATCACAGAATGTCAAAAATTACAGTGAAATTGCTTCAAGCAGGCGAATTATCGCGAAACAACACCTGCTCGAATCCAACAATAACTGTGCCCTACCGTCACTACTGAGGCTCAGAGACGCTTTGAGACAAGTGTTACAAAAATCAGAGAATTTCAGATATTAGAGTGAAATCGCTTCAAACAAGCGAATTATCGCGAAACAACACCTGCTCGAATCCAACAATAACTGTGCTCTACCGTCTCTACTGACGCTCAGAGACGCTTTGAGACAAGTGTTACAAAAATCAGAGAATGTCCTAAATTAGAGTGAAATTGCTTCAAACAAGCGAATTATCGCGAAACAACACCGGCTCGATTCCAACAAAAACTGTGCCCTGCCGTCTCTACTGAGCCTCAGAGACGCTTTGAGACAAGCGTTACAAAAATCAGAGAATGTGAGAAATTAGAGTGAAATTGCTTCAAACAAGCGAATTATCGCGAAACAACACCTGCTCAAATCCAACAATAACTGTGCTCTACCGTCTCTACTGAGGCTCAGAGACGCTTTGAGTCAGGTGTTACAAAAATCAGAGAATTTCAGATATTAGAGTGAAATCGCTTCAAACAAGCGAATTATGGCGAAGCAACACCTGCTCGAATCCAACAATAACTGTGCTCTACCGTCTCTACTGACGCTCAGAGACGCTTTGAGACAAGTGTTACAAAAATCAGAGAATGTCATAAATTAGAGTGAAATTGCTTCAAACAAGCGAATTATCGCGAAACAACACCTGCTCGATTCCAACAAAAACTGTGCCCTGCCGTCTCTACTGAGCCTCAGAGACGCTTTGAGACAAGTGTTACAAAAATCAGAGAATGTGAGAAATTAGAGTGAAATTGCTTCAAACAAGCGAATTATCGCGAAACAACACCTGCTCGAATCCGACAAAAACTGTGCCCTGCCGACTCTATTTAGCGTTAGAGATGGTTTGAGACAAGTGTTACAAAAATCAGAGAATGTCAAAAATTAGAGTAAAATTGCTTCAAACAAGCTAATTATCGCGAAACAACACCTGCTCGAATCCAACAATAACTGTGCCCTACCGTCTCTACTGAGGCTCAGAGACGCTTTGAGACAAGTGTTACAAAAATCAGAGAATGTAATAAATTAGAGTGAAATGGCTTCAAACAAGCGAATTATCGCGAAACAACACCTGCTCGAATCCGACAAAAACTGTGCCCATCCGTGTCTACTGAGCCTCAGAGACGTTTTGAGACAAGTGTAACAAAATTCAGAGAATGTCAGATATTAGAGTGAAGAGTGAAATTGCTTCAAAAAAGCGAATTATTGCGAAAATACACCTGATCGAATCCGAGAAAAACTGTGCCCTGCCGTCTCTACTGAGCCTCAGAGACGCTTTGAGACAAGTGTTACAAAAATCAGAGAATGTGAGAAATTAGAGTGAAATTGCTTCAAACAAGCGAATTATCGCGAAACAACGCCTGCTCGAATCCAACAAAAACTGTGCCCTGCCGTCTCTACTGAGCCTCAGAGACGCTTTGAGACAAGTGTTACAAAAATCAGAGAATGTCAAAAATTAGAGTGAAATTGCTTCAAACAAGCGAATTATTGCGAAACAACACCTGCTAGAATCCGACAAAAACTGTGCCCTGCCGACTCTATTTAGCGCTAGAGATGGTTTGAAACAATTGTTACCAAAGTCAGAGAATGTCAAAAATTAGAGTGAGATTGCTTCAAATAAGCGAATTATCGCGAAACAACACCTGCTTGATTCCAACAAAAACTGTGCCCTGCCGTCTCTACTGAGCCTCAGAGACGCTTTGAGACAAGTGTTACAAAAATCAGAGAATGTCAAAAATTAGAGTGAAATTGCTTCAAACAAGCGAATTATTGCTAAACAACACCTGCTCGAATCCGACAAAAACTGTGCCCAGCCGACTCTATTTAGCGTTAGAGATGGTTTGAAATAAGTGTTACAAAAAGCAGACAATGTCAAAAATTAGAGTGAAATTGCTTCAAACAAGCGAATTATTGCGAAACAACACCTGCTCGAATCCAACAATAACTGTGCTCTACCGTCTCTACTGAGGCTCAGAGACGCTTTGAGACAAGTGTTACAAAAACCAGAGAATGTCAGATATTAGAGTGAAATTGCTTCAAACAAGCGAATTATCGCGAAACAACACCTGCTCGAATCCAACAATAACTGTGCTCTACCGTCTCTACTGAGCCTCAGAGACGCTTTGAGACAAGTGTTACAAAAATCAGAGAATGTCAGATATTAGTGTGAAATCGCTTCAAACAAGCGAATTATCGCGAAACAACACCTGCTCGAATCCAACAATAACTGTGCTCTACCGTCTCTACTGACGCTCAGAGACGCTTTGAGACAAGTTTTACAAAAATCAGATAATGTCATAAATTAGAGTGAAATTGCTTCAAACAAGCGAATTATCGCGAAACAACACCTGCTCGATTCCAACAAAAACTGTGCCCTGCCGTCTCTACTGAGCCTCAGAGACGCTTTGAGACAAGTGTTACAAAAATCAGAGAATGTGAGAAATTAGAGTGAAATTGCTTCAAACAAGCGAATTATCGCGAAACAACACCTGCTCGAATCCAACAAAACTGTGCCCTGCCGACTCTATTTAGCGTTAGAGATGGTTTGAAACAAGTGTTACAAAAATCAGAGAGTGTCAAAAATTAGAGTGAAATTGCTTCAAGCAGGCGAATTATCGCGAAACAACACCTGCTCGAATCCAACAATAACTGTGCCCTACCGTCACTACTGAGGCTCAGAGACGCTTTGAGACAAGTGTTACAAAAATCAGAGAATTTCAGATATTAGAGTGAAATCGCTTCAAACAAGCGAATTATCGCGAAACAACACCTGCTCGAATCCAACAATAACTGTGCTCTACCGCCTCTACTGACGCTCAGAGACGCTTTGAGACAAGTGTTACAAAAATCAGAGAATGTCAGATATTAGAGTGAAATTGCTTCAAACAAGCGAATTATCGCGAAACAACACCTGCTCGAATCCAACAATAACTGTGCTCTACCGTCTCTACTGAGCCTCAGAGACGCTTTGAGACAAGTGTTACAAAAATCAGAGAATGTCATAAATTAGAGTGAAATGGCTTCAAACAAGCGAATTATCGCGAAACAACACCTGCTCGAATCCGACAAAAACTGTGCCCTGCCGACTCTTTTTAGCGTTAGAGATGGTTTGAAACAAGTGTTACAAAAATCAGAGAATGTCAAAAATTAGAGTGAAATTGCTTCAAACAAGCGAATTATCGCGAAACAACACCTGCTCGAATCCAACAATAACTGTGCTCTACCGTCTCTACTGACGCTCAGAGACGCTTTGAGACAAGTGTTACAAAAATCAGAGAATGTCATAAATTAGAGTGAAATTGCTTCAAACAAGCGAATTATCGCGAAACAACACCTGCTCGATTCCAACAAAAACTGTGCCCTGCCGTCTCTACTGAGCCTAAGAGACGCTTTGAGACAAGTGTTACAAAAATCAGAGAATGTGAGAAATTAGAGTGAAATTGCTTCAAACAAGCGAATTATCGCGAAACAACACCTGCTCGAATCCAACAAAAACTGTGCCCTGCCGACTCTATTTAGCGTTAGAGATGGTTTGAAACAAGTGTTACAAAAATCACAGAATGTCAAAAATTAGAGTGAAATTGCTTCAAGCAGGCGAATTATCGCGAAACAACACCTGCTCGAATCCAACAATAACTGTGCCCTACCGTCACTACTGAGGCTCAGAGACGCTTTGAGACAAGTGTTACAAAAATCAGAGAATGTCATAAATTAGAGTGAAATGGCTTCAAACAAGCGAATTATCGCGAAACAACACCTGCTCGAATCCGACAAAAACTGTGCCCTGCCGACTCTTTTTAGCGTTAGAGATGGTTTGAAACAAGTGTTACAAAAATCAGAGAATGTCAAAAATTAGAGTGAAATTGCTTAAAACAAGCGAATTATCGCGAAACAACACCTGCTCGAATCCAACAATAACTGTGCTCTACCGTCTCTACTGAGGCTCAGAGACGCTTTGAGACAATTGTTACAAAAATCAGAGAATGTCAAAAATTAGAGTGAAATTGCTTCAAACAAGCGAATTATCGCGAAACAACACCTGCTCGAATCCAACAATAACTGTGCTCTACCGTCTCTACTGACGCTCAGAGACGCTTTGAGACAAGTGTTACAAAAATCAGAGAATGTCATAAATTAGAGTGAAATTGCTTCAAACAAGCGAATTATCGCGAAACAACACCTGCTCGATTCCAACAAAAACTGTGCCCTGCCGTCTCTACTGAGCCTAAGAGACGCTTTGAGACAAGTGTTACAAAAATCAGAGAATGTGAGAAATTAGAGTGAAATTGCCTCAAACAAGCGAATTATCGCGAAACAACACCTGCTCGAATCCAACAAAAACTGTGCCCTGCCGACTCTATTTAGCGTTAGAGATGGTTTGAAACAAGTGTTACAAAAATCACAGAATGTCAAAAATTAGAGTGAAATTGCTTCAAGCAGGCGAATTATCGCGAAACAACACCTGCTCGAATCCAACAATAACTGTGCCCTACCGTCACTACTGAGGCTCAGAGACGCTTTGAGACAAGTGTTACAAAAGTCGGAGAATTTCAGATATTAGAGTGAAATCGCTTCAAACAAGCGAATTATCGCGAAACAACACCTGCTCGAATCCAACAATAACTGTGCTCTACCGTCTCTACTGACGCTCAGAGACGCTTTGAGACAAGTGTTACAAAAATCAAAGAATGTCCTAAATTAGAGTGAAATTGCTTCAAACAAGCGAATTATCGCGAAACAACACCTGCTCGATTCCAACAAAAACTGTGCCCTGCCGTCTCTACTGAGCCTCAGAGACGCTTTGAGACAAGCGTTACAAAAATCAGAGAATGTGAGAAATTAGAGTGAAATTGCTTCAAACAAGCGAATTATCGCGAAACAACACCTGCTCAAATCCAACAATAACTGTGCTCTACCGTCTCTACTGAGGCTCAGAGACGCTTTGAGTCAGGTGTTACAAAAATCAGAGAATTTCAGATATTAGAGTGAAATCGCTTCAAACAAGCGAATTATGGCGAAGCAACACCTGCTCGAATCCAACAATAACTGTGCTCTACCGTCTCTACTGACGCTCAGAGACGCTTTGAGACAAGTGTTACAAAAATCAGAGAATGTCATAAATTAGAGTGAAATTGCTTCAAACAAGCGAATTATCGCGAAACAACACCTGCTCGATTCCAACAAAAACTGTGCCCTGCCGTCTCTACTGAGCCTCAGAGACGCTTTGAGACAAGTGTTACAAAAATCAGAGAATGTGAGAAATTAGAGTGAAATTGCTTCAAACAAGCGAATTATCGCGAAACAACACCTGCTCGAATCCGACAAAAACTGTGCCCTGCCGACTCTATTTAGCGTTAGAGATGGTTTGAGACAAGTGTTACAAAAATCAGAGAATCTCAAAAATTAGAGTAAAATTGCTTCAAACAAGCGAATTATCGCGAAACAACACCTGCTCGAATCCAACAATAACTGTGCCCTACCGTCTCTACTGAGGCTCAGAGACGCTTTGAGACAAGTGTTACAAAAATCAGAGAATGTAATAAATTAGAGTGAAATGGCTTCAAACAAGCGAATTATCGCGAAACAACACCTGCTCGAATCCGACAAAAACTGTGCCCATCCGTGTCTACTGAGCCTCAGAGACGTTTTGAGACAAGTGTAACAAAATTCAGAGAATGTCAGATATTAGAGTGAAGAGTGAAATTGCTTCAAACAAGCGAATTATTGCGAAACAACACCTGATCGAATCCGAGAAAAACTGTGCCCTGCCGTCTCTACTGAGCCTCAGAGACGCTTTGAGACAAGTGTTACAAAAATCAGAGAATGTGAGAAATTAGAGTGAAATTGCTTCAAACAAGCGAATTATCGCGAAACAACGCCTGCTCGAATCCAACAAAAACTGTGCCCTGCCGTCTCTACTGAGCCTCAGAGACGCTTTGAGACAAGTGTTACAAAAATCAGAGAATGTCAAAAATTAGAGTGAAATTGCTTCAAACAAGCGAATTATTGCGAAACAACACCTGCTAGAATCCGACAAAAACTGTGCCCTGCCGA
Source organism: Tenodera sinensis (assembly GCA_030765045.1). Classification (NCBI taxonomy): domain Eukaryota; kingdom Metazoa; phylum Arthropoda; class Insecta; order Mantodea; family Mantidae; genus Tenodera; species Tenodera sinensis. The sequence goes on from CM060973.1 coordinate 48,447,379, forward strand.
CTCTATTTAGCGCTAGAGATGGTTTGAAACAATTGTTACCAAAGTCAGAGAATGTCAAAAATTAGAGTGAGATTGCTTCAAATAAGCGAATTATCGCGAAACAACACCTGCTTGATTCCAACAAAAACTGTGCCCTGCCGTCTCTACTGAGCCTCAGAGACGCTTTGAGGCAAGTGTTACAAAAATCAGAGAATGTCAAAAATTAGAGTGAAATTGCTTCAAACAAGCGAATTATTGCGAAACAACACCTGCTCGAATCCGACAAAAACTGTGCCCAGCCGACTCTATTTAGCGTTAGAGATGGTTTGAAATAAGTGTTACAAAAAGCAGACAATGTCAAAAATTAGAGTGAAATTGCTTCAAACAAGCGAATTATTGCGAAACAACACCTGCTCGAATCCAACAATAACTGTGCTCTACCGTCTCTACTGAGGCTCAGAGACGCTTTGAGACAAGTGTTACAAAAATCAGAGAATGTCAGATATTAGAGTGAAATTGCTTCAAACAAGCGAATTATCGCGAAACAACACCTGCTCGAATCCAACAATAACTGTGCTCTACCGTCTCTACTGAGCCTCAGAGACGCTTTGAGACAAGTGTTACAAAAATCAGAGAATGTCAGATATTAGTGTGAAATCGCTTCAAACAAGCGAATTATCGCGAAACAACACCTGCTCGAATCCAACAATAACTGTGCTCTACCGTCTCTACTGACGCTCAGAGACGCTTTGAGACAAGTTTTACAAAAATCAGATAATGTCATAAATTAGAGTGAAATTGCTTCAAACAAGCGAATTATCGCGAAACAACACCTGCTCGATTCCAACAAAAACTGTGCCCTGCCGTCTCTACTGAGCCTCAGAGACGCTTTGAGACAAGTGTTACAAAAATCAGAGAATGTGAGAAATTAGAGTGAAATTGCTTCAAACAAGCGAATTATCGCGAAACAACGCCTGCTCGAATCCAACAAAAACTGTGCCCTGCCGTCTCTACTGAGCCTCAGAGACGCTTTGAGACAAGTGTTACAAAAATCAGAGAATGTCAAAAATTAGAGTGAAATTGCTTCAAACAAGCGAATTATTGCGAAACAACACCTGCTAGAATCCGACAAAAACTGTGCCCTGCCGACTCTATTTAGCGCTAGAGATGGTTTGAAACAATTGTTACCAAAGTCAGAGAATGTCAAAAATTAGAGTGAGATTGCTTCAAATAAGCGAATTATCGCGAAACAACACCTGCTTGATTCCAACAAAAACTGTGCCCTGCCGTCTCTACTGAGCCTCAGAGACGCTTTGAGACAAGTGTTACAAAAATCAGAGAATGTCAAAAATTAGAGTGAAATTGCTTCAAACAAGCGAATTATTGCTAAACAACACCTGCTCGAATCCGACAAAAACTGTGCCCAGCCGACTCTATTTAGCGTTAGAGATGGTTTGAAATAAGTGTTACAAAAAGCAGACAATGTCAAAAATTAGAGTGAAATTGCTTCAAACAAGCGAATTATTGCGAAACAACACCTGCTCGAATCCAACAATAACTGTGCTCTACCGTCTCTACTGAGGCTCAGAGACGCTTTGAGACAAGTGTTACAAAAACCAGAGAATGTCAGATATTAGAGTGAAATTGCTTCAAACAAGCGAATTATCGCGAAACAACACCTGCTCGAATCCAACAATAACTGTGCTCTACCGTCTCTACTGAGCCTCAGAGACGCTTTGAGACAAGTGTTACAAAAATCAGAGAATGTCAGATATTAGTGTGAAATCGCTTCAAACAAGCGAATTATCGCGAAACAACACCTGCTCGAATCCAACAATAACTGTGCTCTACCGTCTCTACTGACGCTCAGAGACGCTTTGAGACAAGTTTTACAAAAATCAGATAATGTCATAAATTAGAGTGAAATTGCTTCAAACAAGCGAATTATCGCGAAACAACACCTGCTCGATTCCAACAAAAACTGTGCCCTGCCGTCTCTACTGAGCCTCAGAGACGCTTTGAGACAAGTGTTACAAAAATCAGAGAATGTGAGAAATTAGAGTGAAATTGCTTCAAACAAGCGAATTATCGCGAAACAACACCTGCTCGAATCCAACAAAACTGTGCCCTGCCGACTCTATTTAGCGTTAGAGATGGTTTGAAACAAGTGTTACAAAAATCAGAGAGTGTCAAAAATTAGAGTGAAATTGCTTCAAGCAGGCGAATTATCGCGAAACAACACCTGCTCGAATCCAACAATAACTGTGCCCTACCGTCACTACTGAGGCTCAGAGACGCTTTGAGACAAGTGTTACAAAAATCAGAGAATTTCAGATATTAGAGTGAAATCGCTTCAAACAAGCGAATTATCGCGAAACAACACCTGCTCGAATCCAACAATAACTGTGCTCTACCGCCTCTACTGACGCTCAGAGACGCTTTGAGACAAGTGTTACAAAAATCAGAGAATGTCAGATATTAGAGTGAAATTGCTTCAAACAAGCGAATTATCGCGAAACAACACCTGCTCGAATCCAACAATAACTGTGCTCTACCGTCTCTACTGAGCCTCAGAGACGCTTTGAGACAAGTGTTACAAAAATCAGAGAATGTCATAAATTAGAGTGAAATGGCTTCAAACAAGCGAATTATCGCGAAACAACACCTGCTCGAATCCGACAAAAACTGTGCCCTGCCGACTCTTTTTAGCGTTAGAGATGGTTTGAAACAAGTGTTACAAAAATCAGAGAATGTCAAAAATTAGAGTGAAATTGCTTCAAACAAGCGAATTATCGCGAAACAACACCTGCTCGAATCCAACAATAACTGTGCTCTACCGTCTCTACTGACGCTCAGAGACGCTTTGAGACAAGTGTTACAAAAATCAGAGAATGTCATAAATTAGAGTGAAATTGCTTCAAACAAGCGAATTATCGCGAAACAACACCTGCTCGATTCCAACAAAAACTGTGCCCTGCCGTCTCTACTGAGCCTAAGAGACGCTTTGAGACAAGTGTTACAAAAATCAGAGAATGTGAGAAATTAGAGTGAAATTGCTTCAAACAAGCGAATTATCGCGAAACAACACCTGCTCGAATCCAACAAAAACTGTGCCCTGCCGACTCTATTTAGCGTTAGAGATGGTTTGAAACAAGTGTTACAAAAATCACAGAATGTCAAAAATTAGAGTGAAATTGCTTCAAGCAGGCGAATTATCGCGAAACAACACCTGCTCGAATCCAACAATAACTGTGCCCTACCGTCACTACTGAGGCTCAGAGACGCTTTGAGACAAGTGTTACAAAAATCAGAGAATGTCATAAATTAGAGTGAAATGGCTTCAAACAAGCGAATTATCGCGAAACAACACCTGCTCGAATCCGACAAAAACTGTGCCCTGCCGACTCTTTTTAGCGTTAGAGATGGTTTGAAACAAGTGTTACAAAAATCAGAGAATGTCAAAAATTAGAGTGAAATTGCTTCAAACAAGCGAATTATCGCGAAACAACACCTGCTCGAATCCAACAATAACTGTGCTCTACCGTCTCTACTGAGGCTCAGAGACGCTTTGAGACAATTGTTACAAAAATCAGAGAATGTCAAAAATTAGAGTGAAATTGCTTCAAACAAGCGAATTATCGCGAAACAACACCTGCTCGAATCCAACAATAACTGTGCTCTACCGTCTCTACTGACGCTCAGAGACGCTTTGAGACAAGTGTTACAAAAATCAGAGAATGTCATAAATTAGAGTGAAATTGCTTCAAACAAGCGAATTATCGCGAAACAACACCTGCTCGATTCCAACAAAAACTGTGCCCTGCCGTCTCTACTGAGCCTAAGAGACGCTTTGAGACAAGTGTTACAAAAATCAGAGAATGTGAGAAATTAGAGTGAAATTGCCTCAAACAAGCGAATTATCGCGAAACAACACCTGCTCGAATCCAACAAAAACTGTGCCCTGCCGACTCTATTTAGCGTTAGAGATGGTTTGAAACAAGTGTTACAAAAATCACAGAATGTCAAAAATTAGAGTGAAATTGCTTCAAGCAGGCGAATTATCGCGAAACAACACCTGCTCGAATCCAACAATAACTGTGCCCTACCGTCACTACTGAGGCTCAGAGACGCTTTGAGACAAGTGTTACAAAAGTCAGAGAATTTCAGATATTAGAGTGAAATCGCTTCAAACAAGCGAATTATCGCGAAACAACACCTGCTCGAATCCAACAATAACTGTGCTCTACCGTCTCTACTGACGCTCAGAGACGCTTTGAGACAAGTGTTACAAAAATCAAAGAATGTCCTAAATTAGAGTGAAATTGCTTCAAACAAGCGAATTATCGCGAAACAACACCTGCTCGATTCCAACAAAAACTGTGCCCTGCCGTCTCTACTGAGCCTCAGAGACGCTTTGAGACAAGTGTTACAAAAGTCGGAGAATTTCAGATATTAGAGTGAAATCGCTTCAAACAAGCGAATTATCGCGAAACAACACCTGCTCAAATCCAACAATAACTGTGCTCTACCGTCTCTACTGAGGCTCAGAGACGCTTTGAGTCAGGTGTTACAAAAATCAGAGAATTTCAGATATTAGAGTGAAATCGCTTCAAACAAGCGAATTATGGCGAAGCAACACCTGCTCGAATCCAACAATAACTGTGCTCTACCGTCTCTACTGACGCTCAGAGACGCTTTGAGACAAGTGTTACAAAAATCAGAGAATGTCATAAATTAGAGTGAAATTGCTTCAAACAAGCGAATTATCGCGAAACAACACCTGCTCGATTCCAACAAAAACTGTGCCCTGCCGTCTCTACTGAGCCTCAGAGACGCTTTGAGACAAGTGTTACAAAAATCAGAGAATGTGAGAAATTAGAGTGAAATTGCTTCAAACAAGCGAATTATCGCGAAACAACACCTGCTCGAATCCGACAAAAACTGTGCCCTGCCGACTCTATTTAGCGTTAGAGATGGTTTGAGACAAGTGTTACAAAAATCAGAGAATCTCAAAAATTAGAGTAAAATTGCTTCAAACAAGCGAATTATCGCGAAACAACACCTGCTCGAATCCAACAATAACTGTGCCCTACCGTCTCTACTGAGGCTCAGAGACGCTTTGAGACAAGTGTTACAAAAATCAGAGAATGTAATAAATTAGAGTGAAATGGCTTCAAACAAGCGAATTATCGCGAAACAACACCTGCTCGAATCCGACAAAAACTGTGCCCATCCGTGTCTACTGAGCCTCAGAGACGTTTTGAGACAAGTGTAACAAAATTCAGAGAATGTCAGATATTAGAGTGAAGAGTGAAATTGCTTCAAACAAGCGAATTATTGCGAAACAACACCTGATCGAATCCGAGAAAAACTGTGCCCTGCCGTCTCTACTGAGCCTCAGAGACGCTTTGAGACAAGTGTTACAAAAATCAGAGAATGTGAGAAATTAGAGTGAAATTGCTTCAAACAAGCGAATTATCGCGAAACAACGCCTGCTCGAATCCAACAAAAACTGTGCCCTGCCGTCTCTACTGAGCCTCAGAGACGCTTTGAGACAAGTGTTACAAAAATCAGAGAATGTCAAAAATTAGAGTGAAATTGCTTCAAACAAGCGAATTATTGCGAAACAACACCTGCTAGAATCCGACAAAAACTGTGCCCTGCCGACTCTATTTAGCGCTAGAGATGGTTTGAAACAATTGTTACCAAAGTCAGAGAATGTCAAAAATTAGAGTGAGATTGCTTCAAATAAGCGAATTATCGCGAAACAACACCTGCTTGATTCCAACAAAAACTGTGCCCTGCCGTCTCTACTGAGCCTCAGAGACGCTTTGAGGCAAGTGTTACAAAAATCAGAGAATGTCAAAAATTAGAGTGAAATTGCTTCAAACAAGCGAATTATTGCGAAACAACACCTGCTCGAATCCGACAAAAACTGTGCCCAGCCGACTCTATTTAGCGTTAGAGATGGTTTGAAATAAGTGTTACAAAAAGCAGACAATGTCAAAAATTAGAGTGAAATTGCTTCAAACAAGCGAATTATTGCGAAACAACACCTGCTCGAATCCAACAATAACTGTGCTCTACCGTCTCTACTGAGGCTCAGAGACGCTTTGAGACAAGTGTTACAAAAATCAGAGAATGTCAGATATTAGAGTGAAATTGCTTCAAACAAGCGAATTATCGCGAAACAACACCTGCTCGAATCCAACAATAACTGTGCTCTACCGTCTCTACTGAGCCTCAGAGACGCTTTGAGACAAGTGTTACAAAAATCAGAGAATGTCAGATATTAGTGTGAAATCGCTTCAAACAAGCGAATTATCGCGAAACAACACCTGCTCGAATCCAACAATAACTGTGCTCTACCGTCTCTACTGACGCTCAGAGACGCTTTGAGACAAGTTTTACAAAAATCAGATAATGTCATAAATTAGAGTGAAATTGCTTCAAACAAGCGAATTATCGCGAAACAACACCTGCTCGATTCCAACAAAAACTGTGCCCTGCCGTCTCTACTGAGCCTCAGAGACGCTTTGAGACAAGTGTTACAAAAATCAGAGAATGTGAGAAATTAGAGTGAAATTGCTTCAAACAAGCGAATTATCGCGAAACAACACCTGCTCGAATCGAACAAAACTGTGCCCTGCCGACTCTATTTAGCGTTAGAGATGGTTTGAAACAAGTGTTACAAAAATCAGAGAGTGTCAAAAATTAGAGTGAAATTGCTTCAAGCAGGCGAATTATCGCGAAACAACACCTGCTCGAATCCAACAATAACTGTGCCCTACCGTCACTACTGAGGCTCAGAGACGCTTTGAGACAAGTGTTACAAAAATCAGAGAATTTCAGATATTAGAGTGAAATCGCTTCAAACAAGCGAATTATCGCGAAACAACACCTGCTCGAATCCAACAATAACTGTGCTCTACCGCCTCTACTGACGCTCAGAGACGCTTTGAGACAAGTGTTACAAAAATGAGAGAATGTCATAAATTAGAGTGAAATTGCTTCAAACAAGCGAATTATCGCGAAACAACACCTGCTCGATTCCAACAAAAACTGTGCCCTTCCGTCTCTACTGAGCCTCAGAGACGCTTAGAGACAAGCGATACAAAAATCAGAGAATGTGAGAAATTAGAGTGAAATTGCTTCAAACAAGCGAATTATCGCGAATCAACACCTGCTCGAAACCAAGAATAACTGTGCTCTACCGTCACTACTGAGGCTCAGAGACGCTTTGAGTCAGGTGTTACAAAAATCAGAGAATTTCAGATATTAGAGTGAAATCGCTTCAAACAAGCGAATTATGGCGAAACAACACCTGCTCGAATCCAACAATAACTGTGCTCTACCGTCTCTACTGACGCTCAGAGACGCTTTGAGACAAGTGTTACAACAATCAGAGAATGTCATAAATTAGAGTGAAATTGCTTCAAACAAGCGAATTATCGCGAAACAACACCTGCTCGATTCCAACGAAAACTGTGCCCTGCCGTTTCTACAGAGCCTCAGAGACGCTTTGAGACAAGTGTTACAAAAATCAGAATATGTGAGAAATTAGAGTGAAATTGCTTCAAACAAGCGAATTATCGCGAAACAACACCTGCTAGAATCCGACAAAAACTGTGCCCAGCCGACTATTTAGCGTTAGAGATGGTTTGAAATAAGTGTTACAAAAAGCAGAGAATGTCAAAAATTAGAGTGAAATTGCTTCAAACAAGCGAATTATCGCGAAACAACACCTGCTCGAATAAGACAAAAACTGTGCCCTGCCGACTCTATTTAGCGTTAGAGATGGTTTGAAACAAGTGTTACAAAAATCAGAGAATGTCAAAAATTATAGTAAAATTGCTTCAAACAAGCGAATTATCGCGAAACAACACCTGCTCGAATCCAACAATAACTGTGCCCTACCGTCTCTACTGAGGCTCAGAGACGCTTTGAGACAAGTGTTACAAAAATCAGAGAATGTAATAAATTAGAGTGAAATGGCTTCAAACAAGCGAATTATCGCGAAACAACACCTGCTCGAATCCAACAATAACTGTGCTCTACCGTCTCTACTGAGGCTCAGAGACGCTTTGAGACAAGTGTTACAAAAATCAGAGAATGTCAGATATTAGAGTGAAATTGCTTCAAACAAGCGAATTATTGCGAAACAACACCTTTTAGAATCCGACAAAAACTGTGCCCTGCCGACTCTATTTAGCGTTAGAGATGGTTTGAAACAATTGTTACCAAAATCAGAGAATGTCAAAAATTAGAGTGAGATTGCTTCAAATAAGCGAATTATCGCGAAACAACACCTGCTTGATTCCAACAAAAACTGTGCCCTGCCGTCTCTACTGAGCCTCAGAGACGCTTTGAGACAAGTGTTACAAAAATCAGAGAATGTCAAAAATTAGAGTGAAATTGCTTCAAACAAGCGAATTATTGCGAAACAACACCTGCTAGAATCCGACAAAAACTGTGCCCAGCCGACTATTTAGCGTTAGAGATGGTTTGAAATAAGTGTTACAAAAAGCAGAGAATGTCAAAAATTAGAGTGAAATTGCTTCAAACAAGCGAATTATCGCGAAACAACACCTGCTCGAATAAGACAAAAACTGTGCCCTGCCGACTCTATTTAGCGTTAGAGATGGTTTGAAACAAGTGTTACAAAAATCAGAGAATGTCAAAAATTAGAGTGAAATTGCTTCAAACAAGCGAATTATTGCGAAACAACACCTGCTCGAATCCAACAAAAACTGTGCACAGCCGACTATTTAGCGTTAGAGATGGTTTGAAGTAAGTGTTACAAAAAGCAGAGAATGTCAAAAATTAGAGTGAAATTGCTTCAAACAAGCGAATTATCGCGAAACAACACCTGCTCGAATAAGACAAAAACTGCGCCCTGCCGTCTCTACTGAGCCTCAGAGATGCTTTGAGACAAGTGTTACAAAAATCAGAGGATGTCAAAAATTAGAGTGAAATTGCTTCAAACAAGCGAATTATTGCGAAACAACACCTGCTCGAATCCAACAATAACTGAGCTCTACCGTCTCTACTGAGGCTCAGAGACGCTTTGAGACAAGTGTTACAAAAATCAGACAATGTCAGATATTAGAGTGAAATTGCTTCAAACAAGCGAATTATCGCGAAACAACACCTGCTCGAATCCAACAATAACTGTGCTCTACCGTCTCTACTGAGCCTCAGAGACGCTTTGAGACAAGTGTTACAAAAATCAGAGAATGTGAGAAATTAGAGTGAACTTGCTTCAAACAAGCGAATTATCGCGAAACAACACCTGCTCGAATCCAACAAAAACTGTGCCCTGCCGTCTCTACTGAGCCACAGAGACGCTTTGAGACAAGTGTTACAAAAATCAGAGAATGTCAAAAATTAGAGTGAAATTGCTTCAAACAAGCGAATTATTGCGAAACAACACCTGCTAGAATCCGACAAAAACTGTGCCCAGCCGACTCTATTTAGCGTTAGAGATGGTTTGAAATAAGTGTTACAAAAAGCAGACAATGTCAAAAATTAGAGTGAAATTGCTTCAAACAAGCGAATTATTGCGAAACAACACCTGCTCGAATCCAACAATAACTGTGCTCTACCGTCTCTACTGAGGCTCAGAGACGCTTTGAGACAAGTGTTACAAAAATCAAGGAATGTCAGATATTACAGTGAAATTGCTTCAAACAAGCGAATTATCGCGAAACAACACCTGCTCGAATCCAACAATAACTGTGCTCTACCGTCTCTACTGAGCCTCAGAGACGCTTTGAGACAAGTGTTACAAAAATCAGAGAATGTCAGATATTAGAGTGAAATTGCTTCAGACAAGCGAATATTCGCGAAACAACACCTGCTCGAATCCAACAAAAACTGTGCCCTGACATCTCTACTGAGCCTCAGAAACGCTTTGAGACAAGTGTTACAAAAATCAGAGAATGTCATAAATTAGAGTGAAATGGCTTCAAACAAGCGAATTATCGCGAAACAACACCTGATCGAATCCGACAAAAACTGTGCCCTGCCGACTCTATTTAGCGTTAGAGATGGTTTGAAACAAGTGTTACAAAAATCAGAGAATGTCAAAAATTAGAGTGAAATTGCTTCAAACAAGCGAATTATCGCGAAACAACACCTGCTCGAATCCAACAATAACTGTGCTCTACCGTCTCTACTGAGGCTCAGAGACGCTTTGAGACAATTGTTACAAAAATCAGAGAATTTCAGATATTAGTGTGAAATCGCTTCAAACAAGCGAATTATCGCTAAACAACACCTGCTCGAATCCAACAATAACTGTGCTCTACCGTCTCTACTGACGATCAGAGACGCTTTGAGACAAGTGTTACAAAAATCAGAGAATGTGAGAAATTAGAGTGAAATTGCTTCAAACAAGCGAATTATCGCGAAACAGCACCTGCTCGAATCCAACAAAACTGTGCCCTGCCGACTCTATTTAGCGTTAGAGATGGTTTGAAACAAGTGTTACAAAAATCAGAGAGTGTCAAAAATTAGAGTGAAATTGCTTCAAGCAGGCGAATTATCGCGAAACAACACCTGCTCGAATCCAACAATAACTGTGCCCTACCGTCACTACTGAGGCTCAGAGACGCTTTGAGACAAGTGTTACAAAAATCAGAGAATTTCAGATATTAGAGTGAAATCGCTTCAAACAAGCGAATTATCGCGAAACAACACCTGCTCGAATCCAACAATAACTGTGCTCTACCGTCTCTACTGACGCTCAGAGACGCTTTGAGACAAGTGTTACAAAAATCAGAGAATGTCATAAATTAGAGTGAAATTGCTTCAAACAAGCGAATTATCGCGAAACAACACCTGCTCGATTCCAACAAAAACTGTGCCCTGCCGTCTCTACTGAGCCTCAGAGACGCTTTGAGAAAAGCGATACAAAAATCAGAGAATGTGAGAAATTAGAGTGAAATTGCTTCAAACAAGCGAATTATCGCGAAACAACACCTGCTCGAATCCAAGAATAACTGTGCTCTACCGTCTCTACTGAGGCTCAGAGACGCACTGAGTCAGGTGTTACAAAAATCAGAGAATTTCAGATATTAGAGTGAAATCGCTTCAAACAAGCGAATTATGGCGAAACAACACCTGCTCGAATCCAACAATAACTGTGCTCTACCGTCTCTACTGACGCTCAGAGACGCTTTGAGACAAGTGTTACAAAAATCAGAGAATGTCATAAATTAGAGTGAAATTGCTTCAAACAAGCGAATTATCGCGAAACAACACCTGCTCGATTCCAACAAAAACTGTGCCCTGCCGTTTCCAATGAGCCTCAGAGACGCTTTGAGACAAGTGTTACAAAAATCAGAATATGTGAGAAATTAGAGTGAAATTGCTTCAAACAAGCGAATTATCGCGAAACAACACCTGCTCGAATCCGACAAAAACTGTGCCCTGCCGAATCTGTTTAGCGTTAGAGATGTTTTGAAACAAGTGTTACAAAAATCAGAGAATGTCAAAAATTATAGTAAAATTGCTTCAAACAAGCGAATTATCGCGAAACAACACCTGCTCGAATCCAACAATAACTGTGCCCTACCGTCTCTACTGAGGCTCAGAGACGCTTTGAGACAAGTGTTACAAAAATCAGAGAATGTAATAAATTAGAGTGAAATGGCTTCAAACAAGCGAATTATCGCGAAACAACACCTGCTCGAATCCAACAATAACTGTGCTCTACCGTCTCTACTGAGGCTCAGAGACGCTTTGAGACAAGTGTTACAAAAATCAGAGAATGTCAGATATTAGAGTGAAATTGCTTCAAACAAGCGAATTATTGCGAAACAACACCTGCTAGAATCCGACAAAAACTGTGCCCTGCCGACTCTATTTAGCGTTAGAGATGGTTTGAAACAATTGTTACCAAAATCAGAGAATGTCAAAAATTAGAGTGAGATTGCTTCAAATAAGCGAATTATCGCGAAACAACACCTGCTTGATTCCAACAAAAACTGTGCCCTGCCGTCTCTACTGAGCCTCAGAGACGCTTTGAGACAAGTGTTACAAAAATCAGAGAATGTCAAAAATTAGAGTGAAATTGCTTCAAACAAGCGAATTATTGCGAAACAACACCTGCTCGAATCCGACAAAAACTGTGCCCAGCCGACTATTTAGCGTTAGAGATGGTTTGAAATAAGTGTTACAAAAAGCAGAGAATGTCAAAAATTAGAGTGAAATTGCTTCAAACAAGCGAATTATCGCGAAACAACACCTGCTCGAATAAGACAAAAACTGTGCCCTGCCGACTCTATTTAGCGTTAGAGATGGTTTGAAACAAGTGTTACAAAAATCAGAGAATGTCAAAAATTAGAGTGAAATTGCTTCAAACAAGCGAATTATTGCAAAACAACACCTGCTCGAATCCAACAAAAACTGTGCCCAGCCGACTATTTAGCGTTAGAGATGGTTTGAAATAAGTGTTACAAAAAGCAGAGAATGTCAAAAATTAGAGTGAAATTGCTTCAAACAAGCGAATTATCGCGAAACAACACCTGCTCGAATAAGACAAAAACTGCGCCCTGCCGTCTCTACTGAGCCTCAGAGATGCTTTGAGACAAGTGTTACAAAAATCAGAGGATGTCAAAAATTAGAGTGAAATTGCTTCAAACAAGCGAATTATTGCGAAACAACACCTGCTCGAATCCAACAATAACTGTGCTCTACCGTCTCTACTGAGGCTCAGAGACGTTTTGAGACAAGTGTTACAAAAATCAGAGAATGTCAGATATTAGAGTGAAATTGCTTCAAACAATCGAATTATCGCGAAACAACACCTGCTCGAATCCAACAATAACTGTGCTCTACCGTCTCTACTGAGCCTCAGAGACGCTTTGAGACAAGTGTTACAAAAATCAGAGAATGTCAGATATTAGAGTGAAATTGCTTCAAACAAGCGAATTTTCGCGAAACAACACCTGCTCGAATCCAACAAAAACTGTGCCCTGACATCTCTACTGAGCCTCAGAGACGCTTTGAGACAAGTGTTACAAAAATCAGAGAATGTCATAAATTAGAGTGAAATGGCTTCAAACAAGCGAATTATCGCGAAACAACACCTGCTCGAATTCGACAAAAACTGTGCCCTGCCGACTCTATTTAGCGTTAGAGATGGTTTGAAACAAGTGTTACAAAAATCAGAGAATTTCAAAAATTAGAGTGAAATTGCTTCAAACAAGCGAATTATCGCGAAACAACACCTGCTCGAATCCAACAATAACTGTGCTCTACCGTCTCTACTGACGCTCAGAGACGCTTTGAGACAAGTGTTACAAAAATCAGAGAATGTCATAAATTAGAGTGAAATTGCTTCAAACAAGCGAATTATCGCGAAACAACACCTGCTCGATTCCAACAAAAACTGTGCCCTGCCGTCTCTACTGAGCCTCAGAGACGCTTTGAGACAAGTGTTACAAAAATCAGAGAATGTGAGAAATTAGAGTGAAATTGCTTCAAACAAGCGAATTATCGCGAAACAACACCTGCTCGAATCCAACAAAAACTGTGCCCTGCCGACTCTATTTAGCGTTAGAGATGGTTTGAAACAAGAGTTACAAAAATCAGAGAATGTCAAAAATTAGAGTGAAATTGCTTCAAGCAGGCGAATTATCGCGAAACAACACCTGCTCGAATCCAACAATAACTGTGCTCTACCGTCTCTACTGAGGCTCAGAGACGCTTTGAGACAATTGTTACAAAAATCAGAGAATTTCAGATATTAGAGTGAAATCGCCTCAAACAAGCGAATTATCGCGAAACAACACCTGCTCGAATCCAACAATAACTGTGCTCTACCGTCTCTAGTGACGCTCAGAGACGCTTTGAGACAAGTGTTACAAAAATCAGAGAATGTCATAAATTAGAGTGAAATTGCTTCAAACAAGCGAGTTATCGCGAAACAACACCTGCTCGATTCCAACAAAAACTGTGCCCTGCCGTCTCTACTGAGCCTCAGAGACGCTTTGAGACAAGCGTTACAAAAATCAGAGAATGTGAGAAATTAGAGTGAAATTGCTTCAAACAAGCGAATTATCGCGAAACAACACCTGCTCGAATCCAACAATAACTGTGCTCTACCGTCTCTACTGAGGCTCAGAGACGCTTTGAGTCAGGTGTTACAAAAATCAGAGAATTTCAGATATTAGAGTGAAATCGCTTCAAACAAGCGAATTATGGTGAAACAACACCTGCTCGAATCCAACAATAACTGTGCTCTACCGTCTCTACTGACGCTCAGAGACGCTTTGAGCCAAGTGTTACAAAAATCAGAGAATGTCATAAATTAGAGTGAAATTCCTTCAAACAAGCGAATTATCGCGAAACAACACCTGCTCGATTCCAACAAAAACTGTGCCCTGCCGTCTCTACTGAGCCTCAGAGACGCTTTGAGACAAGTGTTACAAAAATCAGAGAATGTGAGAAATTAGAGTGAAATTGCTTCAAACAAGCGAATTATCGCGAAACAACACCTGCTCGAATCCGACAAAAACTGTGCCCTGCCGACTCTATTTAGCGTTAGAGATGGTTTGAAACAAGTGTTACAAAAATCAGAGAATGTCAAAAATTAGAGTAAAATTGCTTCAAACAAGCGAATTATCGCGAAACAACACCTGCTCGAATCCAACAATAACTGTGCCCTACCGTCTCTACTGAGGCTCAGAGACGCTTTGAGACAAGTGTTAAAAAAATCAGAGAATGTAATAAATTAGAGTGAAATGGCTTCAAACAAGCGAATTATCGCGAAACAACACCTGCTCGAATCCAACAATAACTGTGCTCTACCGTCTCTACTGAGGCTCAGAGACGCTTTGAGACAACTGTTACAAAAATCAGAGAATGTCAGATATTAGAGTGAAATTGCTTCAAACAAGCGAATTATCGCGAAACAACACCTGCTCGAATCCAACAATAACTGTGCTCTACCGTCTCTACTGAGGCTCAGAGAAGCTTTGAGACAAGTGTTACAAAAATCAGTTAATGTCAGATATTAGAGTGAAATTGCTTCAAACAAGCGAATTATCGCGAAACAACACCTGCTCGAATCCAACAAAAACTGTGCCCTGCCGTCTCTACTGAGCCTCAGAGACGCTTTGAGACAAGTGTTATAAAAATCAGAGAATGTCAAAAATTAGAGTGAAATTGCTTCAAACAAGCGAATTATTGCGAAAAACACCTGCTCGAATCCGACAAAAACTGTGCCCTGCCGTCTCTACTTAGCCTCAGAGACGCTTTGAGACAAGTGTTACAAAAATCAGAGAATGTGAGAAATTAGAGTGAAATTGCTTCAAACAAGCGAATTATCGCGAAACAACACCTGCTCGAATAAGACAAAAACTGTGCCCTGCCGACTCTATTTAGCGTTAGAGATGGTTTGAAACAAGTGTTACAAAAATCAGAGAATGTCAAAAATTAGAGTGAAATTGCTTCAAACAAGCGAATTATCGCGAAACAACACCTGCTCGAATCCAACAAAAACTGTGCCCTGCCGTGTCTACTGGGTCTCAGAGACGCTTTGAGACAAGTGTTACAAAATTCAGAGAATGTCAAAAATTAGAGTGAAATTGCTTCAAACAAGCGAATTATTGCGAAACAACACCTGATCGAATCCGAGAAAAACTGTGCCCTGCCGACTCTATTTAGCGTTAAAGATGGTTTGAAACAAGTGTTACAAAAATCAGAGAATGTCAAAAATTAGAGTGAAAATGCTTCAAACAAGCGAATTATCGCGAAACAACACCTGCTCGAATCCAACAATAACTGTGCCCTACCGTCTCTACTGAGGCTCAGAGACGCTTTGAGACAAGTGTTACAAAAATCAGAGAATGTCATAAATTAGAGTGAAATTGCTTCAAACAAGCGAATTATCGCGAAACAACACCTGCTCGATTCCAACAAAAACTGTGCCCTGCCGTCTCTACTGAGCCTCAGAGACGCTTTGAGACAAGTGTTACAAAAATCAGAGAATGTGAGAAATTAGAGTGAAATTGCTTCAAACAAGCGAATTATCGCGAAACAACACCTGCTCGAATCCGACAAAAACTGTGCCCTGCCGACTCTGTTTAGCGTTAGAGATGGTTTGAAACAAGTGTTACAAAAATCAGAGAATGTCAAAAATTAGAGTGAAATTGCTTCAAACAAGCGAATTATCGCGAAACAACACCTGCTCGAATCCAACAATAACTGTGCCCTACCGTCTCTACTGAGGCTCAGAGACGCTTTGAGACAAGTGTTAAAAAATCAGAGAATGTAATAAATTAGAGTGAAATGGCTTCAAACAAGCGAATTATCGCGAAACAACACCTGCTCGAATCCAACAATAACTGTGCTCTACCGTCTCTACTGAGGCTCAGAGACGCTTTGAGACAAGTGTTACAAAAATCAGAGAATGTCAGATATTAGAGTGAAATTGCTTCAAACAAGCGAATTATTGCGAAACAACACCTGCTAGAATCCGACAAAAACTGTGCCCTGCCGACTCTATTTAGCGTTAGAGATGGTTTGAAACAATTGTTACCAAAATCAGAGAATGTCAAAAATTAGAGTGCGATTGCTTCAAATAAGCGAATTATCGCGAAACAACACCTGCTTGATTCCAACAAAAACTGTGCCCTGCCGTCTCTACTGAGCCTCAGAGACGCTTTGAGACAAGTGTTACAAAAATCAGAGAATGTCAAAAATTAGAGTGAAATTGCTTCAAACAAGCGAATTATTGCGAAACAACACCTGCTCGAATCCGACAAAAACTGTGCCCAGCCGACTGTTTAGCGTTAGAGATGGTTTGAAATAAGTGTTACAAAAAGCAGAGAATGTCAAAAATTAGAGTGAAATTGCTTCAAACAAGCGAATTATCGCGAAACAACACCTGCTCGAATCCAACAAAAACTGCGCCCTGCCGTCTCTACTGAGCCTCAGAGACGCTTTGAGACAAGTGTTACAAAAATCAGACAATGTGAGAAATTAGAGTGAAATTGCTTCAAACAAGCGAATTATCGCGAAAAAACACCTGCTCGAATCCGACAAAAACTGTGCCCTGCCGACTCTATTTAGCGTTAGAGATGGTTTGAAACAAGTGTTACAAAAATCAGAGAATGTCAAAAATTAGAGTGAAATTGCTTCAAACAAGCGAATTATCGCGAAACAACACCTGCTCGAATCCAACAATAACTGTGCTCTACCGTCTCTACTGACGCTCAGAGACGCTTTGAGACAAGTGTTACAAAAATCAGACAATGTCATAAATTAGAGTGAAATTGCTTCAAACAAGCGAATTATCGCGAAACAACACCTGCTCGATTCCAACAAAAACTGTGCCCTGCCGTCTCTACTGAGCCTCAGAGACGCTTTGAGACAAGTGTTACAAAAATCAGAGAATGTGAGAAATTAGAGTGAAATTGCTTCAAACAAGCGAACTATCGCGAAACAACACCTGCTCGAATCCAACAAAAACTGTGCCCTGCCGACTCTATTTAGCGTTAGAGATGGTTTGAAACAAGAGTTACAAAAATCAGAGAATGTCAAAAATTAGAGTGAAATTGCTTCAAACAAGCGAATTATCGCGAAACAACACCTGCTCGAATCCAACAATAACTGTGCTCTACCGTCTCTACTGAGGCTCAGAGACGCTTTGAGTCAGGTGTTACAAAAATCAGAGAATTTCAGATATTAGAGTGAAATCGCTTCAAACAAGCGAATTATGGTGAAACAACACCTGCTCGAATCCAACAATAACTGTGCTCTACCGTCTCTACTGACGCTCAGAGACGCTTTGAGACAAGTGTTACAAAAATCAGAGAATGTCATAAATTAGAGTGAAATTGCTTCAAACAAGCGAATTATCGCGAAACAACACCTGCTCGTTTCCAACAAAAACTGTGCCCTGCCGTCTCTACTGAGCCTCAGAGACGCTTTGAGACAAGTGTTACAAAAATCAGAGAATGTGAGAAATTAGAGTGAAATTGCTTCAAACAAGCGAATTATCGCGAAACAACACCTGCTCGAATCCGACAAAAACTGTGCCCTGCCGACTCTATTTAGCGTTAGAGATGGTTTGATACAAGTGTTACAAAAATCAGAGAATGTCAAAAATTAGAGTAAAATTGCTTCAAACAAGCGAATTATCGCGAAACAACACCTGCTCGAATCCAACAATAACTGTGCCCTACCGTCTCTACTGAGGCTCAGAGACGCTTTGAGACAAGTGTTAAAAAAATCAGAGAATGTAATAAATTAGAGTGAAATGGCTTCAAACAAGCGAATTATCGCGAAACAACACCTGCTCGAATCCAACAATAACTGTGCTCTACCGTCTCTACTGAGGCTCAGAGACGCTTTGAGACAAGTGTTACAAAAATCAGAGAATGTCAGATATTAGAGTGAAATTGCTTCAAACAAGCGAATTATCGCGAAACAACACCTGCTCGAATCCAACAATAACTGTGCTCTACCGTCTCTACTGAGGCTCAGAGAAGCTTTGAGACAAGTGTTACAAAAATCAGTTAATGTCAGATATTAGAGTGAAATTGCTTCAAACAAGCGAATTATCGCGAAACAACACCTGCTCGAATCCAACAAAAACTGTGCCCTGCCGTCTCTACTGAGCCTCAGAGACGCTTTGAGACAAGTGTTATAAAAATCAGAGAATGTCAAAAATTAGAGTGAAATTGCTTCAAACAAGCGAATTATTGCGAAATACACCTGCTCGAATCCGACAAAAACTGTGCCCTGCCGTCTCTACTTAGCCTCAGAGACGCTTTGAGACAAGTGTTACAAAAATCAGAGAATGTGAGAAATTAGAGTGAAATTGCTTCAAACAAGCGAATTATTGCGAAACAACACCTGATCGAATCCGAGAAAAACTGTGCCCTGCCGACTCTATTTAGCGTTAAAGATGGTTTGAAACAAGTGTTACAAAAATCAGAGAATGTCAAAAATTAGTGTGAAATTGCTTCAAACAAGCGAATTATCGCGAAACAACACCTGCTCGAATCCAACAATAACTGTGCCCAACCGTCTCTACTGAGGCTCAGAGACGCTTTGAGACAAGTGTTACAAAAATCAGAGAATGTCATAAATAAGAGTGAAATTGCTTCAAACAAGCGAATTATCGCGAAACAACACCTGCTCGATTCCAACAAAAACTGTGCCCTGCCGTCTCTACTGAGCCTCAGAGACGCTTTGAGACAAGTGTTACAAAAATCAGAGAATGTGAGAAATTAGAGTGAAATTGCTTCAAACAAGCGAATTATCGCGAAACAACACCTGCTCGAATCCGACAAAAACTGTGCCCTGCCGACTCTGTTTAGCGTTAGAGATGGTTTGAAACAAGTGTTACAAAAATCAGAGAATGTCAAAAATTAGAGTAAAATTGCTTCAAACAAGCGAATTATCGCGAAACAACACCTGCTCGAATCCAACAATAACTGTGCCCTACCGTCTCTACTGAGGCTCAGAGACGCTTTGAGACAAGTGTTACAAAAATCAGAGAATGTAATAAATAAGAGTGAAATGGCTTCAAACAAGCGAATTATCGCGAAACAACACCTGCTCGAATCCAACAATAACTGTGCTCTACCGTCTCTACTGAGGCTCAGAGACGCTTTGAGACAAGTGTTACAAAAATCAGAGAATGTCAGATATTAGAGTGAAATTGCTTCAAACAAGCGAATTATTGCGAAACAATACCTGCTAGAATCCGACAAAAACTGTGCCCTGCCGACTCTATTTAGCGTTAGAGATGGTTTGAAACAATTGTTACCAAAATCAGAGAATGTCAAAAATTAGAGTGAGATTGCTTCAAATAAGCGAATTATCGCGAAACAGCACCTGCTTGATTCCAACAAAAACTGTGCCCTGCCGTCTCTACTGAGCCTCAGAGACGCTTTGAGACAAGTGTTACAAAAATCAGAGAATGTCAAAAATTAGAGTGAAATTGCATCAAACAAGCGAATTATTGCGAAACAACACCTGCTCGAATCCGACAAAAACTGTGCCCAGCCGACTGTTTAGCGTTAGAGATGGTTTGAAATAAGTGTTACAAAAAGCATAGAATGTCAAAAATTAGAGTGAAATTGCTTCAAACAAGCGAATTATCGCGAAACAACACCTGCTCGAATCCAACAAAAACTGCGCCCTGCCGTCTCTAGTGAGCCTTAGAGACGCTTTGAGACAAGTGTTACAAAAATCAGAGGATGTCAAAAATTAGAGTGAAATTGCTTCAAACAAGCGAATTATTGCGAAACAACACCTGCTCGAATCCAACAATAACTGTGCTCTACCGTCTCTACTGAGGCTCAGAGACGCTTTGAGACAATTGTTACAAAAATCAGAGAATTTCAGATATTAGAGTGAAATCGCCTCAAACAAGCGAATTATCGCGAAACAACACCTGCTCGAATCCAACAATAACTGTGCTCTACCGTCTCTAGTGACGCTCAGAGACGCTTTGAGACAAGTGTTACAAAAATCTGAGAATGTCATAAATTGGAGTCAAATTGCTTCAAACAAGCGAATTATCGCGAAACAACACCTGCTCGATTCCAACAAAAACTGTGCCCTGCCGTCTCTACTGAGCCTCAGAGACGCTTTGAGACAAGCGTTACAAAAATCAGAGAATGTGAGAAATTAGAGTGAAATTGCTTCAAACAAGCGAATTATCGCGAAACAACACCTGCTCGAATCCAACAATAACTGTGCTCTACCGTCTCTACTGAGGCTCAGAGACGCTTTGAGTCAGGTGTTACAAAAATCAGAGAATTTCAGATATTAGAGTGAAATCGCTTCAAACAAGCGAATTATGGTGAAACAACACCTGCTCGAATCCAACAATAACTGTGCTCTACCGTCTCCACTGACGTTCAGAGACGCTTTGAGACAAGTGTTACAAAAATCAGAGAATGTCATAAATTAGAGTGAAATTGCTTCAAACAAGCGAATTATCGCGAAACCACACCTGCTCGATTCCAACAAAAACTGTGCCCTGCCGTCTCTACTGAGCCTCAGAGACGCTTTGAGACAAGTGTTACAAAAATCAGAGAATGTGAGAAATTAGAGTGAAATTGCTTCAAACAAGCGAATTATCGCGAAACAACACCTGCTCGAATCCGACAAAAACTGTGCCCTGCCGACTCTATTTAGCGTTAGAGATGGTTTGAAACAAGTGTTACAAAAATCAGAGAATGTCAAAAATTAGAGTAAAATTGCTTCAAACAAGCGAATTATCGCGAAACAACACCTGCTCGAATCCAACAATAGCTGTGCCCTACCGTCTCTACTGAGGCTCAGAGACTGTTTGAGACAAGTGTTAAAAAAATCAGAGAATGTAATAAATTAGAGTGAAATGGCTTCAAACAAGCGAATTATCGCGAAACAACACCTGCTCGAATCCAACAATAACTGTGCTCTACCGTCTCTACTGAGGCTCAGAGACGCTTTGAGACAAGTGTTACAAAAATCAGAGAATGTGAGAAATTAGAGTGAAATTGCTTCAAACAAGCGAATTATCGCGAAACAACACCTGCTCGAATCCAACAATAACTGTGCTCTACCGTCTCTACTGAGGCTCAGAGACGCTTTGAGTCAGGTGTTACAAAAATCAGAGAATTTCAGATATTAGAGTGAAATCGCTTCAAACAAGCGAATTATGGTGAAACAACACCTGCTCGAATCCAACAATAACTGTGCTCTACCGTCTCTACTGACGCTCAGAGACGCTTTGAGACAAGTGTTACAAAAATCAGAGAATGTCATAAATTAGAGTGAAATTGCTTCAAACAAGCGAATTATCGCGAAACAACACCTGCTCGATTCCAACAAAAACTGTGCCCTGCCGTCTCTACTGAGCCTCAGAGACGCTTTGAGACAAGTGTTACAAAAATCAGAGAATGTGAGAAATTAGAGTGAAATTGCTTCAAACAAGCGAATTATCGCGAAACAACACCTGCTCGAATCCGACAAAAACTGTGCCCTGCCGACTCTATTTAGCGTTAGAGATGGTTTGAAACAAGTGTTACAAAAATCAGAGAATGTCAAAAATTAGAGTAAAATTGCTTCAAACAAGCGAATTATCGCGAAACAACACCTGCTCGAATCCAACAATAACTGTGCCCTACCGTCTCTACTGAGGCTCAGAGACGCTTTGAGACAAGTGTTAAAAAAATCAGAGAATGTAATAAATTAGAGTGAAATGGCTTCAAACAAGGGAATTATCGCGAAACAACACCTGCTCGAATCCAACAATAACTGTGCTCTACCGTCTCTACTGAGGCTCAGAGACGCTTTGAGACAAGTGTTACAAAAATCAGAGAATGTCAGATATTAGAGTGAAATTGCTTCAAACAAGCGAATTATCACGAAACAACACCTGCTCGAATCCAACAATAACTGTGCTCTACCGTCTCTAGTGAGGCTCAGAGAAGCTGTGAGACAAGTGTTACAAAAATCAGTTAATGTCAGATATTAGAGTGAAATTGCTTCAAACAAGCGAATTATCGCGAAACAACACCTGCTCGAATCCAACAAAAACTGTGCCCTGCCGTCTCTACTGAGCCTCAGAGACGCTTTGAGACAAGTGTTATAAAAATCAGAGAATGTCAAAAATTAGAGTGAAATTGCTTCAAACAAGCGAATTATTGCGAAAAACACCTGCTCGAATCCGACAAAAACTGTGCCCTGCCGTCTCTACTTAGCCTCAGAGACGCTTTGAGACAAGTGTTACAAAAATCAGTGAATGTGAGAAATTAGGGTGAAATTGCTTCAAACAAGCGAATTACCGCGAAACAACACCTGCTCGAATAAGACAAAAACTGTGCCCTGCCGACTCTATTTAGCGTTAGAGATGGTTTGAAACAAGTGTTACAAAAATCAGAGAATGTCAAAAATTAGAGTGAAATTGCTTCAAACAAGCGAATTATCGCGAAACAACACCTGCTCGAATCCAACAATAACTGTGGCCTACCGTCTCTACTGAGGCTCAGAGACGCTTTGAGACAAGTGTTACAAAAATCAGAGAATGTCATAAATTAGAGTGAAATTGCTTCAAACAAGCGAATTATCGCGAAACAACACCTGCTCGATTCCAACAAAAACTGTGCCCTGCCGTCTCTACTGAGCCTCAGAGACGCTTTGAGACAAGTGTTACAAAAATCAGAGAATGTTAGAAATTAGAGTGAAATTGCTTCAAACAAGCGAATTATCGCGAAACAACACCTGCTCGAATCCAACAATAACTGTGCCCTACCGTCTCTACTGAGGCTCAGAGACGCTTTGAGACAAGTGTTACAAAAATCAGAGAATGTAATAAATTAGAGTGAAATGGCTTCAAACAAGCGAATTATCGCGAAACAACACCTGCTCGAATCCAACAATAACTGTGCTCTACCGTCTCTACTGAGGCTCAGAGACGCTTTGAGACAAGTGTTACAAAAATCAGAGAATGTCAGATATTAGAGTGAAATTGCTTCAAACAAGCGAATTATTGCGAAACAACACCTGCTCGAATCCGACAAAAACTGTGCCCAGCCGACTGTTTAGCGTTAGAGATGGTTTGAAATAAGTGTTACAAAAAGCAGAGAATGTCAAAAATTAGAGTGAAATTGCTTCAAACAAGCGAATTATCGCAAAACAACACCTGCTCGAATCCAACAAAAACTGCGCCCTGCCGTCTCTACTGAGCCTCAGAGACGCTTTGAGACAAGTGTTACAAAAATCAGAGGATGTCAAAAATTAGAGTGAAATTGCTTCAAACAAGCGAATTATTGCGAAACAACACCTGCTCGGATCCAACAATAACTGTGCTCTACCGTCTCTACTGAGGCTCAGAGACGCTTTGAGACAAGTGTTACAAAAATCAGAGAATGTCAGATATTAGAGTGAAATTGCTTCAAACAAGCGAATTATCGCGAAACAACACCTGCTCGAATCCAACAATAACTGTGCTCTACCGTCTCTACTGAGCCTCAGAGACGCTTTGAGACAAGTGTTACAAAAATCAGAGAATGTCAGATATTAGAGTGAAATTGCTTCAAACAAGCGAATTTTCGCGAAACAACACCTGCTCGAATCCAACAAAAACTGTGCCCTGACATCTCTACTGAGCCTAAGAGACGCTTTGAGACAAGTGTTACAAAAATCAGAGAATGTCATAAATTAGAGTGAAATGGCTTCAAACAAGCGAATTATCGCGAAACAACACCTGCTCGAATTCGACAAAAACTGTGCCCTGCCGACTCTATTTAGCGTTAGAGATGGTTTGAAACAAGTGTTACAAAAATCAGAGAATGTCAAAAATTAGAGTGAAATTGCTTCAAACAAGCGAATTATCGCGAAACAACACCTGCTCGAATCCAACAATAACTGTGCTCTACCGTCTCTACTGAGGCTCAGAGACGCTTTGAGACAATTGTTACAAAAATCAGAGAATTTCAGATATTAGAGTGAAATCGCTTCAAACAAGCGAATTATCGCGAAACAACACCTGCTCGATTCCAACAAAAACTGTGCCCTGCCGTCTCTACTGAGCCTCAGAGACGCTTTGAGACAAGTGTTACAAAAATCAGAGAATGTGAGAAATTAGAGTGAAATTGCTTCAAACAAGCGAATTATCGCGAAACAACACCTGCTCGAATCCAACAAAAACTGTGCCCTGCCGACTCTATTTAGCGTTAGAGATGGTTTGGAACAAGAGTTACAAAAATCAGAGAATGTCAAAAATTAGAGTGAAATTGCTTCAAGCAGGCGAATTATCGCGAAACAACACCTGCTCGAATCCATAAATAACTGTGCCCTACCGTCTCTACTGAGGCTCAGAGACGCTTTGAGACAAGTGTTACAAAAATCAGAGAATGTCATAAATTAGAGTGAAATGCCTTCAAACAAGCGAATTATCGCGAAACAACACCTGCTCGAATCCGACATAAACTGTGCCCTGCCGACTCTATTTAGCGTTAGAGATGGTTTGAAACAATTGTTACCAAAATCAGAGAATGTCAAAAATTAGAGTGAGATTGCTTCAAATAAGCGAATTATCGCGAAACAACACCTGCTCGAATCCAACAAAAACTGTGCCCTGCCGTCTCTACTGAGCCTCAGAGACGCTTTGAGACAAGTGTTACAAAAATCAGAGAATGTGAGAAATTAGAGTGAAATTGCTTCAAACAAGCGAATTATCGCGAAACAACACCTGCTCGAATCCAACAAAAACTGTGCCCTGCCGTCTCTACTGAGCCTCAGAGACGCTTTGAGACAAGTGTTACAAAAATCAGAGAATGTCAAAAATTAGAGTGAAATTGCTTCAAACAAGCGAATTATTGCGAAACAACACCTGCTCTAATCCGACAAAAACTGTGCCCTGCCGACTCTATTTAGCGTTAGAGATGGTTTGAAACAAGTGTTACAAAAATCAGAGAATGTCAAAAATTAGATTGAAATTGCTTCAAACAAGCGAATTATCGCGAAACAACACCTGCTCGAATCCAACAATAACTGTGCCCTACCGTCTCTACTGAGGCTCAGAGACGCTTTGAGACAAGTGTTACAAAAATCAGAGAATTTCAAATATTAGAGTGAAATCGCTTCAAACAAGCGAATTATCGCGAAACAACACCTGCTCGAATCCAACAAAAACTGTGCCCTGACATCTCTACTGAGCCTCAGAGACGCTTTGAGACAAGTGTTACAAAAATCAGAGAATGTCATAAATTAGAGTGAAATGGCTTCAAACAAGCGAATTATCGCGAAACAACACCTGCTCGAATCCGACAAAAACTGTGCCCTGCCAACTCTATTTAGCGTTAGAGATGGTTTGAAACAAGTGTTACAAAAATCAGAGAATGTCATAAATTAGAGTGAAATGGCTTCAAACAAGCGAATTATCGCGAAACAACATCTGCTCGAATCCAACAATAACTGTGCTCTACCGTCTCTACTGAGGCTCAGAGACGCTTTGAGACAACTGTTACAAAAATCAGAGAAATTCAGATATTAGAGTGAAATCGCTTCAAACAAGCGAATTATCGCGAAACAACACCTGCTCGAATCCAACAATAACTGTGCTCTACCGTCTCTACTGACGCTCAGAGACGCTTTGAGACAAGTGTTACAAAAATCAGAGAATGTCATAAATTAGAGTGAAATTGCTTCAAACAAGCGAATTATCGCGAAACAACACCTGCTCGATTCCAACAAAAACTGTGCCCTGCCGTCTCTACTGAGCCTCAGAGACGCTTTGAGACAAGTGTTACAAAAATCAGAGAATGTGAGAAATTAGAGTGAAATTGCTTCAAACAAGCGAATTATCGCGAAACAACACCTGCTCGAATCCAACAAAAACTGTACCCTGCCGTCTCTACTGAGCCTCAGAGACGCTTTGAGACAAGTGTTACAAAAATCAGAGAACGTCATAAATTAGAGTGAAATGGCTTCAAACAAGCGAATTATCGCGAAAATACACCTGCTCGAATCCAACAATAACTGTGCCCTACCGTCACTACTGAGACGCTTTGAGACAAAAGTTACAAAAATCAGAGAATGTCATAAATTAGAGTGAAATGGCTTCAAACAAGCGAATTATCGCGAAAACACACCTGCTCAAATCCGACAAAAACTGTGCCCTGCCGACTCTATTTAGCGTTAGAGATGTTTTGAAACAATTGTTACCAAAATCAGAGAATGTCAAAAATTAGAGTGAGATTGCTTCAAATAAGCGAATTATCGCGAAACAACACCTGCTCGAATCCAACAAAAACTGTACCCTGCCGTCTCTACTGAGCCTCAGAGACGCTTTGAGACAAGTGTTACAAAAATCAGAGAATGTGAGAAATTAGAGTGAAATTGCTTCAAACAAGCGAATAATCGCGAAACAACACCTGCTGGAATCCAACAATAACTGTGCTCTAAAGTCTCTACTGAGGCGCAGAGACGCTTTGAGACAAGTGTTACAAAAATCAGAGAATGTCAGATATTAGAGTGAAATTGCTTCAAACAAGCGAATTTTCGCGAAACAACACCTGCTCGAATCCAACAATAACTGTGCGCTGCCGACTCTATTTAGCGTTAGAGATGGTTTGAAACAATTGTTACCAAAATCAGAGAATGTCAAAAATTAGGGTGAGATTGCTTCAAATAAGCGAATTATCGCGAAACAACACCTGCTCGAATCCAACAAAAACTGTGCCCTGCCGTCTCTACTGAGCCTCAGAGACGCTTTGAGACAAGTGTTACAAAAATCAGAGAATGTCAAAATTTAGAGTGAAATTGCTTCAAACAAGCGAATTATCGCGAAACAATACCTGCTCGAATCCAACAATAACTGTGCTCTACCGTCTCTACTGAGGCTCAGAGAAGCTTTGAGACAAGTGTTACAAAAATCAGAGAATGTCAGATATTAGAGTGAAATTGCTTCAAACAAGCGAATTATCGCGAAACAACACCTGCTCGAATCCAACAAAAACTGTGCCCTGCCGTCTCTACTTAGCCTCAGAGACGCTTTGAGTCAAGTGTTACAAAAATCAGACAATGTGAGAAATTAGAGTGAAATTGCTTCAAACAAGCGAATTATTGCGAAAAACACCTGCTCGAATCCGACAAAAACTGTGCGCTTCCGTCTCTACTTAGCCTCAGAGACGCTTTGAGTCAAGTGTTACAAAAATCAGAGAATGTGAGAAATTAGAGTGAAATTGCTTCAAACAAGCGAATTATCGCGAAACAACACCTGCTCGAATCCAACAAAAACTGTGCCCTGCCGTCTCTACTGAGCCTCAGAGACGCTTTGAGACAAGTGTTACAAAAATCAGAGAATGTCAAAAAATAGAGTGAAATTGCTTCAAACAAGCGAATTATTGCGAAACAACACCTGCTCTAATCCGACAAAAACTGTGCCCTGCCGACTCTATTTAGCGTTAGAGATGGTTTGAAACAAGTGTTACAAAAATCAGAGAATGTCAAAAATTAGATTGAAATTGCTTCAAACAAGCGAATTATCGCGAAACAACACCTGCTCGAATCCAACAATAACTGTGCCCTACCGTCTCTACTGAGGCTCAGAGACGCTTTGAGACAAGTGTTACAAAAATCAGAGAATTTCAAATATTAGAGTGAAATCGCTTCAAACAAGCGAATTATCGCGAAACAACACCTGCTGGAATCCAACAAAAACTGTGCCCTGCCGTCTCTACTTAGCCTCAGAGACGCTTTGAGTCAAGTGTTACAAAAATCAGAGAATGTGAGAAATTAGAGTGAAATTGCTTCAAACAAGCGAATTATCGTGAAACAACACCTGCTCGAATCCAACAAAAACTGTGCCCTGCCGTCTCTACTTAGCCTCAGAGACGCTTTGAGTCAAGTGTTACAAAAATCAGAGAATGTGAGAAATTAGAGTGAAATTGCTTCAAACAAGCGAATTATCGCGAAACAACACCTGCTCGAATCCAACAAAAACTGTGCCCTGCCGTCTCTACTTAGCCTCAGAGACGCTTTGAGTCAAGTGTTACAAAAATCAGAGAATGTGAGAAATTAGAGTGAAATTGCTTCAAACAAGCGAATTATTGCGACACAACACCTGCTCTAATCCGACAAAAACTGTGCCCTGCCGACTCTATTTAGCGTTAGAGATGGTTTGAAACAAGTGTTACAAAAATCAGAGAATGTCAAAAATTAGATTGAAATTGCTTCAAACAAGCGAATTATCGCGAAACAACACCTGCTCGAATCCAACAATAACTGTGCCCTACCGTCTCTACTGAGGCTCAGAGACGCTTTGAGACAAGTGTTACAAAAATCAGAGAATTTCAAATATTAGAGTAAAATCGCTTCAAACAAGCGAATTATCGCGAAACAACACCTGCTGGAATCCAACAAAAACTGTGCCCTGCCGTCTCTACTCAGCCTCAGAGACGCTTTGAGACAAGTGTTACAAAAATCAGAGAATGTCAGATATTAGAGTGAAATTGCTTCAAACAAGCGAATTATCGCGAAACAACACCTGCTCGAATCCAACAAAAACTGTGCCCTGACATCTCTACTGAGCCTCAGAGACGCTTTGAGACAAGTGTTACAAAAATCAGAGAATGTCATTAATTAGAGTGAAATGGCTTCAAACAAGCGAATTATCGCGAAACAACACCTGCTCGAATCCGACAAAAACTGTGCCCTGCCAACTCTATTTAGCGTTAGAGATGGTTTGAAACAAGTGTTACAAAAATCAGAGAATGTCATAAATTAGAGTGACATGGCTTCAAACAAGCGAATTATCGCGAAACAACATCTGCTCGAATCCAACAATAACTGTGCTCTACCGTCTCTACTGAGGCTCAGAGACGCTTTGAGACAACTGTTACAAAAATCAGAGAAATTCAGATATTAGAGTGAAATCGCTTCAAACAAGCGAATTATCGCGAAACAACACCTGCTCGAATCCAACAATAACTGTGCTCTACCGTCTCTACTGACGCTCAGAGACGCTTTGAGACAAGTGTTACAAAAATCAGAGAATGTCATAAATTAGAGTGAAATTGCTTCAAACAAGCGAATTATCGCGAAACAACACCTGCTCGATTCCAACAAAAACTGTGCCCTGCCGTCTCTACTGAGCCTCAGAGACGCTTTGAGACAACTGTTACAAAAATCAGAGAATGTGAGAAATTAGAGTGAAATTGCTTCAAACAAGCGAATTATCGCGAAACAACACCTGCTCGAATCCAACAATAACTGCTCTACCGTCTCTACTGAGGCTCAGAGACGCTTTGAGACAAGTGTTACAAAAATCAGAGAACGTCATAAATTAGAGTGAAAAGGCTTCAAACAAGCGAATTATCGCGAAAATACACCTGCTCGAATCCAACAATAACTGTGCCCTACCGTCACTACTGAGACGCTTTGAGACAAAAGATACAAAAATCAGAGAATGTCATAAATTAGAGTGAAATGGCTTCAAACAAGCGAATTATCGCGAAAATACACCTGCTCGAATCCGACAAAAACTGTGCCCTGCCGACTCTATTTAGCGTTAGAGATGGTTTGAAACAATTGTTACCAAAATCAGAGAATGTCAAAAATTGGAGTGAAATTGCTTCAAACAAGCGAATTTTCGCGAAACAACACCTGCTCGAATCCAACAAAAACTGTACCCTGCCATCTCTACTGAGCCTCAGAGACGCTTTGAGACAAGTGTTACAAAAATCAGAGAACGTCATAAATTAGAGTGAAATGGCTTCAAACAAGCGAATTATCGCGAAAATACACCTGCTCGAATCCAACAATAACTGTGCCCTACCGTCACTACTGAGACGCTTTGAGACAAAAGTTACAAAAATCAGAGAATGTCATAAATTAGAGTGAAATGGCTTCAAACAAGCGAATTATCGCGAAAATACACGTGCTCGAATCCGACAATAACTGTGCGCTGCCGACTCTATTTAGCGTTAGAGATGGTTTGAAACAATTGTTACAAAAATCAGAGAATGTCAAAAATGAGAGTGAAATTGCTTCAAACAGGGGAATTTTCGCGAAACAACACCTGCTCGAATCCAACAATAACTGTGCCCTACCGTCACTACTGAGGCTCAGAGACGCTTTGAGACAAGTGTTACAAAAGTCAGAGAATGTCATAAATTAGAGTGAAATGGCTTCAAACAAGCGAATTATCGCGAAAATACACCTGCTCGAATCCAACAATAACTGTGCCCTACCGTCACTACTGAGGCTCAGAGACGCTTTGAGACAAACGTTACAAAAATCAGAGAATGTCATAAATTAGAGTGAAATGGCTTCAAACAAGCGAATTATCGCGAAAATACACCTGCTCGAATCCGACAAAAACTGTGCCCTGCCGACTCTATTTAGCGTTAGAGATGGTTTGAAACAATTGTTACCAAAATCAGAGAATGTCAAAAATTAGAGTGAGATTGCTTCAAATAAGCGAATTATCGCGAAACAACACCTGCTAGAATCCAACAAAAACTTTACCCTGCCGTCTCTACTGAGCCTCAGAGACGCTTTGAGACAAGTGTTACAAAAATCAGAGAATGTGAGAAATTAGAGTGAAATTGCTTCAAACAAGCGAATAATCGCGAAACAACACCTGCTGGAATCCAACAATAACTGTGCTCTAAAGCCTCTACTGAGGCTCAGAGACGCTTTGAGACAAGTGTTACAAAAATCAGAGAATGTCAGATATTAGAGTGAAATTGCTTCAAACAAGCGAATTTTCGCGAAACAACACCTGCTCGAATCCAACAATAACTGTGCGCTGCCGACTCTATTTAGCGTTAGAGATGGTTTGAAACAATTGTTACCAAAATCAGAGAATGTCAAAAATTAGGGTGAGATTGCTTCAAATAAGCGAATTATCGCGAAACAACACCTGCTCGAATCCAACAAAAACTGTGCCCTGCCGTCTCTACTGAGCCTCAGAGACGCTTTGAGACAAGTGTTACAAAAATCAGAGAATGTCAAAATTTAGAGTGAAATTGCTTCAAACAAGCGAATTATCGCGAAACAACACCTGCTCGAATCCAACAATAACTGTGCTCTACCGTCTCTACTGAGGCTCAGAGAAGCTTTGAGACAAGTGTTACAAAAATCAGAGAATGTCAGATATTAGAGTGAAATTGCTTCAAACAAGCGAATTATCGCGAAACAACACCTGCTCGAATCCAACAAAAACTGTGCCCTGCCGTCTCTACTTAGCCTCAGAGACGCTTTGAGTCAAGTGTTACAAAAATCAGAGAATGTGAGAAATTAGAGTGAAATTGCTTCAAACAAGCGAATTATTGCGAAAAACACCTGCTCGAATCCGACAAAAACTGTGCGCTTCCGTCTCTACTTAGCCTCAGAGACGCTTTGAGACAAGTGTTACAAAAATCAGAGAATGTGAGAAATTAGAGTGAAATTGCTTCAAACAAGCGAATTATCGCGAAACAACACCTGCTCGAATCCGACAAAAACTGTGCCCTGCCGTCTCTATTTAGCGTTAGAGAAGGTTTGAAACAAGTGTTACAAAAATCAGAGAATGTCAAAAATTAGAGTGAAATTGCTTCAAACAAGCGAATTATCGCGAAACAACACCTGCTCGAATCCATAAATAACTGTGCCCTACCGTCTCTACTGAGGCTCAGAGACGCTTTGAGACAAGTGTTACAAAAATCAGAGAATGTCATAAATTAGAGTGAAATGCCTTCAAACAAGCGAATTATCGCGAAACAACACCTGCTCGAATCCGACATAAACTGTGCCCTGCCGACTCTATTTAGCGTTAGAGATGGTTTGAAACAATTGTTACCAAAATCAGAGAATGTCAAAAATTAGAGTGAGATTGCTTCAAATAAGCGAATTATCGCGAAACAACACCTGCTCGAATCCAACAAAAACTGTGCCCTGCCGTCTCTACTGAGCCTCAGAGACGCTTTGAGACAAGTGTTACAAAAATCAGAGAATGTGAGAAATTAGAGTGAAATTGCTTCAAACAAGCGAATTATCGCGAAACAACACCTGCTCGAATCCAACAAAAACTGTGCCCTGCCGTCTCTACTGAGCCTCAGAGACGCTTTGAGACAAGTGTTACAAAAATCAGAGAATGTCAAAAATTAGAGTGAAATTGCTTCAAACAAGCGAATTATTGCGAAACAACACCTGCTCTAATCCGACAAAAACTGTGCCCTGCCGACTCTATTTAGCGTTAGAGATGGTTTGAAACAAGTGTTACAAAAATCAGAGAATGTCAAAAATTAGATTGAAATTGCTTCAAACAAGCGAATTATCGCGAAACAACACCTGCTCGAATCCAACAATAACTGTGCCCTTCCGTCTCTACTGAGGCTCAGAGACGCTTTGAGACAAGTGTTACAAAAATCAGAGAATTTCAAATATTAGAGTGAAATCGCTTCAAACAAGCGAATTATCGCGAAACAACACCTGCTCGAATCCAACAAAAACTGTGCCCTGACAACTCTACTGAGCCTCAGAGACGCTTTGAGACAAGTGTTACAAAAATCAGAGAATGTCAAAAATTAGAGTGAAATTGCTTCAAACAAGCGAATTATTGCGAAACAACACCTGCTCTAATCCGACAAAAACTGTGCCCTGCCGACTCTATTTAGCGTTAGAGATGGTTTGAAACAAGTGTTACAAAAATCAGAGAATGTCATAAATTAGAGTGAAATGGCTTCAAACAAGCGAATTATCGCGAAACAACACCTGCTCGAATCCAACAATAACTGTGCTCTACCGTCTATACTGAGGCTCAGAGACGCTTTGAGACAACTGTTACAAAAATCAGAGAAATTCAGATATTAGAGTGAAATCGCTTCAAACAAGCGAATTATCGCGAAACAACACCTGCTCGAATCCAACAATAACTGTGCTCTACCGTCTCTACTGACGCTCAGAGACGCTTTGAGACAAGTGTTACAAAAATCAGAGAATGTCATAAATTAGAGTGAAATTGCTTCAAACAAGCGAATTATCGCGAAACAACACCTGCTCGATTCCAACAAAAACTGTGCCCTGCCGTCTCTACTGAGCCTCAGAGACGCTTTGAGACAAGTTTTACAAAAATCAGAGAATGTGAGAAATAAGAGTGAAATTGCTTCAAACAAGCGAATTATCGCGAAACAACACCTGCTCGAATCCAACAATAACTGCTCTACCGTCTCTACTGAGGCTCAGAGACGCTTTGAGACAAGTGTTACAAAAATCAGAGAACGTCATAAATTAGAGTGAAATGGCTTCAAACAAGCGAATTATCGCGAAAATACACCTGCTCGAATCCGACAAAAACTGTGCCCTGCCGACTCTATTTAGCGTTAGAGATGGTTTGAAACAATTGTTACAAAAATCAGAGAATGTCAAAAATGAGAGTGAAATTGCTTCAAACAGGCGTATTATCGCGAAACAACACCTGCTCGAATCCAACAATAACTGTGCCCTACCGTCACTACTGAGGCTCAGAGACGCTTTGAGACAAGTGTTACAAAAATCAGAGAATGTCATAAATTAGAGTGAAATGGCTTCAAACAAGCGAATTATCGCGAAAATACACCTGCTCGAATCCAACAATAACTGTGCCCTACCGTCACTACTGAGGCTCAGAGACGCTTTGAGACAAACGTTACAAAAA
Source organism: Tenodera sinensis (assembly GCA_030765045.1). NCBI lineage: Eukaryota > Metazoa > Arthropoda > Insecta > Mantodea > Mantidae > Tenodera > Tenodera sinensis. The sequence goes on from CM060973.1 coordinate 48,481,499, forward strand.
TCAGAGAATGTCATAAATTAGAGTGAAATGGCTTCAAACAAGCGAATTATTGCGAAAATATACCTGCTCGAATCCGAAAAAAACTGTGCCCTTCCGACTCTATTTAGCGTTAGAGATGGTTTGAAACAATTGTTACCAAAATCAGAGAATGTCAAAAATTAGAGTGAGATTGCTTCAAACAAGCGAATTATCGCGAAACAACACCTGCTCGAATCCAACAAAAACTGTACCCTGCCGTCTCTACTGAGCCTCAGAGACGCTTTGAGACAAGTGTTACAAAAATCAGAGAATGTGAGAAATTAGAGTGAAATTGCTTCAAACAAGCGAATTTTCGCGAAACAACACCTGCTCAAATCCAACAATAACTGTGCGCTGCCGACTCTATTTAGCGTTAGAGATGGTTTGAAACAATTGTTACCAAAATCAGAGAATGTCAAAAATTAGGGTGAGATTGCTTCAAATAAGCGAATTATCGCGAAACAACACCTGCTCGAATCCAACAAAAACTGTGCCCTGCCGTCTCTACTGAGCCTCAGAGACGCTTTGAGACAAGTGTAACAAAATTCAGAGAATGTCAGGTATTAGAGTGAAATTGCTTCAAACAAGCGAATTATCGCGAAAAAACACCTGCTCGAATCCAACAAAAACTGTGCCCTGCCGTCTCTACTGAGCCTCAGAGACGCTTTGAGACAAGTGTTACAAAAATCAGAGAATGTCAGATATTAGAGTGAAATTGCTTCAAACAAGCGAATTTTCGCGAAACAACACCTGCTCAAATCCAACAATAACTGTGCGCTGCCGACTCTATTTAGCGTTAGAGATGGTTTGAAACAATTGTTACCAAAATCAGAGAATGTCAAAAATTAGGGTGAGATTGCTTCAAATAAGCGAATTATCGCGAAACAACACCTGCTCGAATCCAACAAAAACTGTGCCCTGCCGTCTCTACTGAGCCTCAGAGACGCTTTGAGACAAGTGTTACAAAAATCAGAGAATGTCAAAATTTAGAGTGAAAATTCTTCACACAAGCGAATTATCGCGAAACAACACCTGCCCGAATCCAACAATAACTGTGCTCTACCGTCTCTACTGAGGCTCAGAGACGCTTTGAGAGAAGTGTTACTAAATTCAGAGAATGTCAGGTATTAGAGTGAAATTGCTTCAAACAAGCGAATTATCGCGAAACAACACCTGCTCGAATCCAACAAAAACTGTGCCCTGCCGTCTCTACTGAGCCTCAGAGACGCTTTGAGACAAGTGTAACAAAATTCAGAGAATGTCAGGTATTAGAGTGAAATTGCTTCAAACAAGCGAATTATCGCGAAAAAACACCTGCTCGAATCCAACAAAAACTGTGCCCTGCCGTCTCTACTGAGCCTCAGAGACGCTTTGAGACAAGTGTTACAAAAATCAGAGAATGTCAGATATTAGAGTGAAATTGCTTCAAACAAGCGAATTATCGCGAAACAACACCTGCTCGAATCCAACAAAAACTGTGCCCTGACATCTCTACTGAGCCTCAGAGACGCTTTGAGACAAGTGTTACAAAAATCAGAGAATGTCATAAATTAGAGTGAAATGGCTTCAAACAAGCGAATTATCGCGAAACACCTGCTCGCATCAGACAAAAACTGTGCCCTGCCAACTCTATTTAGCGTTAGAGATGGTTTGAAACAAGTGTTACAAAAATCAGAGAATGTCAAAAATTAGAGTGACATTGCTTCAAACAAGCGAATTATCGCGAAACAACACCTGCTCGAATCCAACAAAAACTGTACCCTGCCGTCTCTACTGAGCCTCAGAGACGCTTTGAGACAAGTGTTACAAAAATCAGAGAATGTGAGAAATTAGAGTGAAATTGCTTCAAACAAGCGAATAATCGCGAAATAACACCTGCTGGAATCCAACAATAACTGTGCTCTAAAGTCTCTACTGAGGCTCAGAGACGCTTTGAGACAAGTGTTACAAAAATCAGAGAATGTCAGATATTAGAGTGAAATTGCTTCAAACAAGCGAATTTTCGCGAAACAACACCTGCTCAAATCCAACAATAACTGTGCGCTGCCGACTCTATTTAGCGTTAGAGATGGTTTGAAACAATTGTTACCAAAATCAGAGAATGTCAAAAATTAGGGTGAGATTGCTTCAAATAAGCGAATTATCGCGAAACAACACCTGCTCGAATCCAACAAAAACTGTGCCCTGCCGTCTCTACTGAGCCTCAGAGACGCTTTGAGACAAGTGTTACAAAAATCAGAGAATGTCAAAATTTAGAGTGAAAATTCTTCACACAAGCGAATTATCGCGAAACAACACCTGCCCGAATCCAACAATAACTGTGCTCTACCGTCTCTACTGAGGCTCAGAGACGCTTTGAGAGAAGTGTTACTAAATTCAGAGAATGTCAGGTATTAGAGTGAAATTGCTTCAAACAAGCGAATTATCGCGAAACAACACCTGCTCGAATCCAACAAAAACTGTGCCCTGCCGTCTCTACTGAGCCTCAGAGACGCTTTGAGACAAGTGTAACAAAATTCAGAGAATGTCAGGTATTAGAGTGAAATTGCTTCAAACAAGCGAATTATCGCGAAAAAACACCTGCTCGAATCCAACAAAAACTGTGCCCTGCCGTCTCTACTGAGCCTCAGAGACGCTTTGAGACAAGTGTTACAAAAATCAGAGAATGTCAGATATTAGAGTGAAATTGCTTCAAACAAGCGAATTATCGCGAAACAACACCTGCTCGAATCCAACAAAAACTGTGCCCTGACATCTCTACTGAGCCTCAGAGACGCTTTGAGACAAGTGTTACAAAAATCAGAGAATGTCATAAATTAGAGTGAAATGGCTTCAAACAAGCGAATTATCGCGAAACACCTGCTCGCATCAGACAAAAACTGTGCCCTGCCAACTCTATTTAGCGTTAGAGATGGTTTGAAACAAGTGTTACAAAAATCAGAGAATGTCAAAAATTAGAGTGACATTGCTTCAAACAAGCGAATTATCGCGAAACAACACCTGCTCGAATCCAACAAAAACTGTACCCTGCCGTCTCTACTGAGCCTCAGAGACGCTTTGAGACAAGTGTTACAAAAATCAGAGAATGTGAGAAATTAGAGTGAAATTGCTTCAAACAAGCGAATAATCGCGAAACAACACCTGCTGGAATCCAACAATAACTGTGCTCTAAAGTCTCTACTGAGGCTCAGAGACGCTTTGAGACAAGTGTTACAAAAATCAGAGAATGTCAGATATTAGAGTGAAATTGCTTCAAACAAGCGAATTTTCGCGAAACAACACCTGCTCGAATCCAACAATAACTGTGCGCTGCCGACTCTATTTAGCGTTAGAGATGGTTTGAAACAATTGTTACCAAAATCAGAGAATATCAAAAATTAGGGTGAGATTGCTTCAAATAAGCGAATTATCGCGAAACAACACCTGCTCGAATCCAACAAAAACTGTGCCTTGCCGTCTCTACTGAGCCTCAGAGACGCTTTGAGACAAGTGTTACAAAAATCAGAGAATGTCAAAATTTAGAGTGAAATTGCTTCAAACAAGCGAATTATCGCGAAACAACACCTGCTCGAATCCAACAATAACTGTGCTCTACCGTCTCTACTTAGCCTCAGAGACGCTTTGTGTCAAGTGTTACAAAAATCAGAGAACGTCATAAATTAGAGTGAAATGGCTTCAAACAAGCGAATTATCGCGAAAATACACCTGCTCGAATCCAACAATAACTGTGCCCTACCGTCACTACTGAGACGCTTTGAGACAAAAGTTACAAAAATCAGAGAATGTCATAAATTAGAGTGAAATGGCTTCAAACAAGCGAATTATCGCGAAAATACACGTGCTCGAATCCGACAATAACTGTGCGCTGCCGACTCTATTTAGCGTTAGAGATGGTTTGAAACAATTGTTACAAAAATCAGAGAATGTCAAAAATGAGAGTGAAATTGCTTCAAACAGGGGAATTTTCGCGAAACAACACCTGCTCGAATCCAACAATAACTGTGCCCTACCGTCACTACTGAGGCTCAGAGACGCTTTGAGACAAGTGTTACAAAAGTCAGAGAATGTCATAAATTAGAGTGAAATGGCTTCAAACAAGCGAATTATCGCGAAAATACACCTGCTCGAATCCAACAATAACTGTGCCCTACCGTCACTACTGAGGCTCAGAGACGCTTTGAGACAAACGTTACAAAAATCAGAGAATGTCATAAATTAGAGTGAAATGGCTTCAAACAAGCGAATTATCGCGAAAATACACCTGCTCGAATCCGACAAAAACTGTGCCCTGCCGACTCTATTTAGCGTTAGAGATGGTTTGAAACAAGTGTTACAAAAATCAGAGAATGTCAAAAATTAGAGTGACATTGCTTCAAACAAGCGAATTATCGCGAAACAACACCTGCTCGAATCCAACAAAAACTGTACCCTGCCGTCTCTACTGAGCCTCAGAGACGCTTTGAGACAAGTGTTACAAAAATCAGAGAATGTGAGAAATTAGAGTGAAATTGCTTCAAACAAGCGAATAATCGCGAAACAACACCTGCTGGAATCCAACAATAACTGTGCTCTAAAGTCTCTACTGAGGCTCAGAGACGCTTTGAGACAAGTGTTACAAAAATCAGAGAATGTCAGATATTAGAGTGAAATTGCTTCAAACAAGCGAATTTTCGCGAAACAACACCTGCTCGAATCCAACAATAACTGTGCGCTGCCGACTCTATTTAGCGTTAGAGATGGTTTGAAACAATTGTTACCAAAATCAGAGAATATCAAAAATTAGGGTGAGATTGCTTCAAATAAGCGAATTATCGCGAAACAACACCTGCTCGAATCCAACAAAAACTGTGCCTTGCCGTCTCTACTGAGCCTCAGAGACGCTTTGAGACAAGTGTTACAAAAATCAGAGAATGTCAAAATTTAGAGTGAAATTGCTTCAAACAAGCGAATTATCGCGAAACAACACCTGCTCGAATCCAACAATAACTGTGCTCTACCGTCTCTACTTAGCCTCAGAGACGCTTTGTGTCAAGTGTTACAAAAATCAGAGAACGTCATAAATTAGAGTGAAATGGCTTCAAACAAGCGAATTATCGCGAAAATACACCTGCTCGAATCCAACAATAACTGTGCCCTACCGTCACTACTGAGACGCTTTGAGACAAAAGTTACAAAAATCAGAGAATGTCATAAATTAGAGTGAAATGGCTTCAAACAAGCGAATTATCGCGAAAATACACGTGCTCGAATCCGACAATAACTGTGCGCTGCCGACTCTATTTAGCGTTAGAGATGGTTTGAAACAATTGTTACAAAAATCAGAGAATGTCAAAAATGAGAGTGAAATTGCTTCAAACAGGGGAATTTTCGCGAAACAACACCTGCTCGAATCCAACAATAACTGTGCCCTACCGTCACTACTGAGGCTCAGAGACGCTTTGAGACAAGTGTTACAAAAGTCAGAGAATGTCATAAATTAGAGTGAAATGGCTTCAAACAAGCGAATTATCGCGAAAATACACCTGCTCGAATCCAACAATAACTGTGCCCTACCGTCACTACTGAGGCTCAGAGACGCTTTGAGACAAACGTTACAAAAATCAGAGAATGTCATAAATTAGAGTGAAATGGCTTCAAACAAGCGAATTATCGCGAAAATACACCTGCTCGAATCCGACAAAAACTGTGCCCTGCCGACTCTATTTAGCGTTAGAGATGGTTTGAAACAATTGTTACCAAAATCAGAGAATGTCAAAAATTAGAGTGAGATTGCTTCAAATAAGCGAATTATCGCGAAACAACACCTGCTAGAATCCAACAAAAACTTTACCCTGCCGTCTCTACTGAGCCTCAGAGACGCTTTGAGACAAGTGTTACAAAAATCAGAGAATGTGAGAAATTAGAGTGAAATTGCTTCAAACAAGCGAATAATCGCGAAACAACACCTGCTGGAATCCAACAATAACTGTGCTCTAAAGCCTCTACTGAGGCTCAGAGACGCTTTGAGACAAGTGTTACAAAAATCAGAGAATGTCAGATATTAGAGTGAAATTGCTTCAAACAAGCGAATTTTCGCGAAACAACACCTGCTCGAATCCAACAATAACTGTGCGCTGCCGACTCTATTTAGCGTTAGAGATGGTTTGAAACAATTGTTACCAAAATCAGAGAATGTCAAAAATTAGGGTGAGATTGCTTCAAATAAGCGAATTATCGCGAAACAACACCTGCTCGAATCCAACAAAAACTGTGCCCTGCCGTCTCTACTGAGCCTCAGAGACGCTTTGAGACAAGTGTTACAAAAATCAGAGAATGTCAAAATTTAGAGTGAAATTGCTTCAAACAAGCGAATTATCGCGAAACAACACCTGCTCGAATCCAACAATAACTGTGCTCTACCGTCTCTACTGAGGCTCAGAGAAGCTTTGAGACAAGTGTTACAAAAATCAGAGAATGTCAGATATTAGAGTGAAATTGCTTCAAACAAGCGAATTATCGCGAAACAACACCTGCTCGAATCCAACAAAAACTGTGCCCTGCCGTCTCTACTTAGCCTCAGAGACGCTTTGAGTCAAGTGTTACAAAAATCAGAGAATGTGAGAAATTAGAGTGAAATTGCTTCAAACAAGCGAATTATTGCGAAAAACACCTGCTCGAATCCGACAAAAACTGTGCGCTTCCGTCTCTACTTAGCCTCAGAGACGCTTTGAGACAAGTGTTACAAAAATCAGAGAATGTGAGAAATTAGAGTGAAATTGCTTCAAACAAGCGAATTATCGCGAAACAACACCTGCTCGAATCCGACAAAAACTGTGCCCTGCCGTCTCTATTTAGCGTTAGAGAAGGTTTGAAACAAGTGTTACAAAAATCAGAGAATGTCAAAAATTAGAGTGAAATTGCTTCAAACAAGCGAATTATCGCGAAACAACACCTGCTCGAATCCATAAATAACTGTGCCCTACCGTCTCTACTGAGGCTCAGAGACGCTTTGAGACAAGTGTTACAAAAATCAGAGAATGTCATAAATTAGAGTGAAATGCCTTCAAACAAGCGAATTATCGCGAAACAACACCTGCTCGAATCCGACATAAACTGTGCCCTGCCGACTCTATTTAGCGTTAGAGATGGTTTGAAACAATTGTTACCAAAATCAGAGAATGTCAAAAATTAGAGTGAGATTGCTTCAAATAAGCGAATTATCGCGAAACAACACCTGCTCGAATCCAACAAAAACTGTGCCCTGCCGTCTCTACTGAGCCTCAGAGACGCTTTGAGACAAGTGTTACAAAAATCAGAGAATGTGAGAAATTAGAGTGAAATTGCTTCAAACAAGCGAATTATCGCGAAACAACACCTGCTCGAATCCAACAAAAACTGTGCCCTGCCGTCTCTACTGAGCCTCAGAGACGCTTTGAGACAAGTGTTACAAAAATCAGAGAATGTCAAAAATTAGAGTGAAATTGCTTCAAACAAGCGAATTATTGCGAAACAACACCTGCTCTAATCCGACAAAAACTGTGCCCTGCCGACTCTATTTAGCGTTAGAGATGGTTTGAAACAAGTGTTACAAAAATCAGAGAATGTCAAAAATTAGATTGAAATTGCTTCAAACAAGCGAATTATCGCGAAACAACACCTGCTCGAATCCAACAATAACTGTGCCCTTCCGTCTCTACTGAGGCTCAGAGACGCTTTGAGACAAGTGTTACAAAAATCAGAGAATTTCAAATATTAGAGTGAAATCGCTTCAAACAAGCGAATTATCGCGAAACAACACCTGCTCGAATCCAACAAAAACTGTGCCCTGACAACTCTACTGAGCCTCAGAGACGCTTTGAGACAAGTGTTACAAAAATCAGAGAATGTCAAAAATTAGAGTGAAATTGCTTCAAACAAGCGAATTATTGCGAAACAACACCTGCTCTAATCCGACAAAAACTGTGCCCTGCCGACTCTATTTAGCGTTAGAGATGGTTTGAAACAAGTGTTACAAAAATCAGAGAATGTCATAAATTAGAGTGAAATGGCTTCAAACAAGCGAATTATCGCGAAACAACACCTGCTCGAATCCAACAATAACTGTGCTCTACCGTCTATACTGAGGCTCAGAGACGCTTTGAGACAACTGTTACAAAAATCAGAGAAATTCAGATATTAGAGTGAAATCGCTTCAAACAAGCGAATTATCGCGAAACAACACCTGCTCGAATCCAACAATAACTGTGCTCTACCGTCTCTACTGACGCTCAGAGACGCTTTGAGACAAGTGTTACAAAAATCAGAGAATGTCATAAATTAGAGTGAAATTGCTTCAAACAAGCGAATTATCGCGAAACAACACCTGCTCGATTCCAACAAAAACTGTGCCCTGCCGTCTCTACTGAGCCTCAGAGACGCTTTGAGACAAGTTTTACAAAAATCAGAGAATGTGAGAAATAAGAGTGAAATTGCTTCAAACAAGCGAATTATCGCGAAACAACACCTGCTCGAATCCAACAATAACTGCTCTACCGTCTCTACTGAGGCTCAGAGACGCTTTGAGACAAGTGTTACAAAAATCAGAGAACGTCATAAATTAGAGTGAAATGGCTTCAAACAAGCGAATTATCGCGAAAATACACCTGCTCGAATCCGACAAAAACTGTGCCCTGCCGACTCTATTTAGCGTTAGAGATGGTTTGAAACAATTGTTACAAAAATCAGAGAATGTCAAAAATGAGAGTGAAATTGCTTCAAACAGGCGTATTATCGCGAAACAACACCTGCTCGAATCCAACAATAACTGTGCCCTACCGTCACTACTGAGGCTCAGAGACGCTTTGAGACAAGTGTTACAAAAATCAGAGAATGTCATAAATTAGAGTGAAATGGCTTCAAACAAGCGAATTATCGCGAAAATACACCTGCTCGAATCCAACAATAACTGTGCCCTACCGTCACTACTGAGGCTCAGAGACGCTTTGAGACAAACGTTACAAAAATCAGAGAATGTCATAAATTAGAGTGAAATGGCTTCAAACAAGCGAATTATTGCGAAAATATACCTGCTCGAATCCGAAAAAAACTGTGCCCTTCCGACTCTATTTAGCGTTAGAGATGGTTTGAAACAATTGTTACCAAAATCAGAGAATGTCAAAAATTAGAGTGAGATTGCTTCAAACAAGCGAATTATCGCGAAACAACACCTGCTCGAATCCAACAAAAACTGTACCCTGCCGTCTCTACTGAGCCTCAGAGACGCTTTGAGACAAGTGTTACAAAAATCAGAGAATGTGAGAAATTAGAGTGAAATTGCTTCAAACAAGCGAATTTTCGCGAAACAACACCTGCTCAAATCCAACAATAACTGTGCGCTGCCGACTCTATTTAGCGTTAGAGATGGTTTGAAACAATTGTTACCAAAATCAGAGAATGTCAAAAATTAGGGTGAGATTGCTTCAAATAAGCGAATTATCGCGAAACAACACCTGCTCGAATCCAACAAAAACTGTGCCCTGCCGTCTCTACTGAGCCTCAGAGACGCTTTGAGACAAGTGTAACAAAATTCAGAGAATGTCAGGTATTAGAGTGAAATTGCTTCAAACAAGCGAATTATCGCGAAAAAACACCTGCTCGAATCCAACAAAAACTGTGCCCTGCCGTCTCTACTGAGCCTCAGAGACGCTTTGAGACAAGTGTTACAAAAATCAGAGAATGTCAGATATTAGAGTGAAATTGCTTCAAACAAGCGAATTTTCGCGAAACAACACCTGCTCAAATCCAACAATAACTGTGCGCTGCCGACTCTATTTAGCGTTAGAGATGGTTTGAAACAATTGTTACCAAAATCAGAGAATGTCAAAAATTAGGGTGAGATTGCTTCAAATAAGCGAATTATCGCGAAACAACACCTGCTCGAATCCAACAAAAACTGTGCCCTGCCGTCTCTACTGAGCCTCAGAGACGCTTTGAGACAAGTGTTACAAAAATCAGAGAATGTCAAAATTTAGAGTGAAAATTCTTCACACAAGCGAATTATCGCGAAACAACACCTGCCCGAATCCAACAATAACTGTGCTCTACCGTCTCTACTGAGGCTCAGAGACGCTTTGAGAGAAGTGTTACTAAATTCAGAGAATGTCAGGTATTAGAGTGAAATTGCTTCAAACAAGCGAATTATCGCGAAACAACACCTGCTCGAATCCAACAAAAACTGTGCCCTGCCGTCTCTACTGAGCCTCAGAGACGCTTTGAGACAAGTGTAACAAAATTCAGAGAATGTCAGGTATTAGAGTGAAATTGCTTCAAACAAGCGAATTATCGCGAAAAAACACCTGCTCGAATCCAACAAAAACTGTGCCCTGCCGTCTCTACTGAGCCTCAGAGACGCTTTGAGACAAGTGTTACAAAAATCAGAGAATGTCAGATATTAGAGTGAAATTGCTTCAAACAAGCGAATTATCGCGAAACAACACCTGCTCGAATCCAACAAAAACTGTGCCCTGACATCTCTACTGAGCCTCAGAGACGCTTTGAGACAAGTGTTACAAAAATCAGAGAATGTCATAAATTAGAGTGAAATGGCTTCAAACAAGCGAATTATCGCGAAACACCTGCTCGCATCAGACAAAAACTGTGCCCTGCCAACTCTATTTAGCGTTAGAGATGGTTTGAAACAAGTGTTACAAAAATCAGAGAATGTCAAAAATTAGAGTGACATTGCTTCAAACAAGCGAATTATCGCGAAACAACACCTGCTCGAATCCAACAAAAACTGTACCCTGCCGTCTCTACTGAGCCTCAGAGACGCTTTGAGACAAGTGTTACAAAAATCAGAGAATGTGAGAAATTAGAGTGAAATTGCTTCAAACAAGCGAATAATCGCGAAATAACACCTGCTGGAATCCAACAATAACTGTGCTCTAAAGTCTCTACTGAGGCTCAGAGACGCTTTGAGACAAGTGTTACAAAAATCAGAGAATGTCAGATATTAGAGTGAAATTGCTTCAAACAAGCGAATTTTCGCGAAACAACACCTGCTCAAATCCAACAATAACTGTGCGCTGCCGACTCTATTTAGCGTTAGAGATGGTTTGAAACAATTGTTACCAAAATCAGAGAATGTCAAAAATTAGGGTGAGATTGCTTCAAATAAGCGAATTATCGCGAAACAACACCTGCTCGAATCCAACAAAAACTGTGCCCTGCCGTCTCTACTGAGCCTCAGAGACGCTTTGAGACAAGTGTTACAAAAATCAGAGAATGTCAAAATTTAGAGTGAAAATTCTTCACACAAGCGAATTATCGCGAAACAACACCTGCCCGAATCCAACAATAACTGTGCTCTACCGTCTCTACTGAGGCTCAGAGACGCTTTGAGAGAAGTGTTACTAAATTCAGAGAATGTCAGGTATTAGAGTGAAATTGCTTCAAACAAGCGAATTATCGCGAAACAACACCTGCTCGAATCCAACAAAAACTGTGCCCTGCCGTCTCTACTGAGCCTCAGAGACGCTTTGAGACAAGTGTAACAAAATTCAGAGAATGTCAGGTATTAGAGTGAAATTGCTTCAAACAAGCGAATTATCGCGAAAAAACACCTGCTCGAATCCAACAAAAACTGTGCCCTGCCGTCTCTACTGAGCCTCAGAGACGCTTTGAGACAAGTGTTACAAAAATCAGAGAATGTCAGATATTAGAGTGAAATTGCTTCAAACAAGCGAATTATCGCGAAACAACACCTGCTCGAATCCAACAAAAACTGTGCCCTGACATCTCTACTGAGCCTCAGAGACGCTTTGAGACAAGTGTTACAAAAATCAGAGAATGTCATAAATTAGAGTGAAATGGCTTCAAACAAGCGAATTATCGCGAAACACCTGCTCGCATCAGACAAAAACTGTGCCCTGCCAACTCTATTTAGCGTTAGAGATGGTTTGAAACAAGTGTTACAAAAATCAGAGAATGTCAAAAATTAGAGTGACATTGCTTCAAACAAGCGAATTATCGCGAAACAACACCTGCTCGAATCCAACAAAAACTGTACCCTGCCGTCTCTACTGAGCCTCAGAGACGCTTTGAGACAAGTGTTACAAAAATCAGAGAATGTGAGAAATTAGAGTGAAATTGCTTCAAACAAGCGAATAATCGCGAAACAACACCTGCTGGAATCCAACAATAACTGTGCTCTAAAGTCTCTACTGAGGCTCAGAGACGCTTTGAGACAAGTGTTACAAAAATCAGAGAATGTCAGATATTAGAGTGAAATTGCTTCAAACAAGCGAATTTTCGCGAAACAACACCTGCTCGAATCCAACAATAACTGTGCGCTGCCGACTCTATTTAGCGTTAGAGATGGTTTGAAACAATTGTTACCAAAATCAGAGAATATCAAAAATTAGGGTGAGATTGCTTCAAATAAGCGAATTATCGCGAAACAACACCTGCTCGAATCCAACAAAAACTGTGCCTTGCCGTCTCTACTGAGCCTCAGAGACGCTTTGAGACAAGTGTTACAAAAATCAGAGAATGTCAAAATTTAGAGTGAAATTGCTTCAAACAAGCGAATTATCGCGAAACAACACCTGCTCGAATCCAACAATAACTGTGCTCTACCGTCTCTACTTAGCCTCAGAGACGCTTTGTGTCAAGTGTTACAAAAATCAGAGAATGTGAGAAATTAGAGTGAAATTGCTTCAAACAAGCGAATTATTGCGAAAAACACCTGCTCGAATCCGACAAAAACTGTGCGCTTCCGTCTCTACTTAGCCTCAGAGACGCTTTGAGACAAGTGTTACAAAAATCAGAGAATGTGAGAAATTAGAGTGAAATTGCTTCAAACAAGCGAATTATCGCGAAACAACACCTGCTCGAATCCGACAAAAACTGTGCCCTGCCGACTCTATTTAGCGTTAGAGAAGGTTTGAAACAAGTGTTACAAAAATCAGAGAATGTCAAAAATTAGAGTGAAATTGCTTCAAACAAGCGAATTATCGCGAAACAACACCTGCTCGAATCCATAAATAACTGTGCCCTACCGTCTCTACTGAGGCTCAGAGACGCTTTGAGACAAGTGTTACAAAAATCAGAGAATGTCATAAATTAGAGTGAAATGCCTTCAAACAAGCGAATTATCGCGAAACAACACCTGCTCGAATCCGACATAAACTGTGCCCTGCCGACTCTATTTAGCGTTAGAGATGGTTTGAAACAATTGTTACCAAAATCAGAGAATGTCAAAAATTAGAGTGAGATTGCTTCAAATAAGCGAATTATCGCGAAACAACACCTGCTCGAATCCAACAAAAACTGTGCCCTGCCGTCTCTACTGAGCCTCAGAGACGCTTTGAGACAAGTGTTACAAAAATCAGAGAATGTGAGAAATTAGAGTGAAATTGCTTCAAACAAGCGAATTATCGCGAAACAACACCTGCTCGAATCCAACAAAAACTGTGCCCTGCCGTCTCTACTGAGCCTCAGAGACGCTTTGAGACAAGTGTTACAAAAATCAGAGAATGTCAAAAATTAGAGTGAAATTGCTTCAAACAAGCAAATTATTGCGAAACAACACCTGCTCTAATCCGACAAAAACTGTGCCCTGCCGACTCTATTTAGCGTTAGAGATGGTTTGAAACAAGTGTTACAAAAATCAGAGAATGTCAAAAATTAGATTGAAATTGCTTCAAACAAGCGAATTATCGCGAAACAACACCTGCTCGAATCCAACAATAACTGTGCCCTACCGTCTCTACTGAGGCTCAGAGACGCTTTGAGACAAGTGTTACAAAAATCAGAGAATTTCAAATATTAGAGTGAAATCGCTTCAAACAAGCGAATTATCGCGAAACAACACCTGCTGGAATCCAACAAAAACTGTGCCCTGCCGTCTCTACTGAGCCTCAGAGACGCTTTGAGACAAGTGTTACAAAAATCAGAGAATGTCAGATATTAGAGTGAAATTGCTTCAAACAAGCGAATTATCGCGAAACAACACCTGCTCGAATCCAACAAAAACTGTGCCCTGACATCTCTACTGAGCCTCAGAGACGCTTTGAGACAAGTGTTACAAAAATCAGAGAATGTCATAAATTAGAGTGAAATGGCTTCAAACAAGCGAATTATCGCGAAACAACACCTGCTCGAATCCGACAAAAACTGTGCCCTGCCAACTCTATTTAGCGTTAGAGATGGTTTGAAACAAGTGTTACAAAAATCAGAGAATGTGAGAAATTAGAGTGAAATGGCTTCAAACAAGCGAATTATCGCGAAACAACACCTGCTCGAATCCAACAATAACTGTGCTCTACCGTCTATACTGAGGCTCAGAGACGCTTTGAGACAACTGTTACAAAAATCAGAGAAATTCAGATATTAGAGTGAAATCGCTTCAAACAAGCGAATTATCGCGAAACAACACCTGCTCGAATCCAACAATAACTGTGCTCTACCGTCTCTACTGACGCTCAGAGACGCTTTGAGACAAGTGTTACAAAAATCAGAGAATGTCATAAATTAGAGTGAAATTGCTTCAAACAAGCGAATTATCGCGAAACAACACCTGCTCGATTCCAACAAAAACTGTGCCCTGCCGTCTCTACTGAGCCTCAGAGACGCTTTGAGACAAGTGTTACAAAAATCAGAGAATGTGAGAAATTAGAGTGAAATTGCTTCAAACAAGCGAATTATCGCGAAACAACACCTGCTCGAATCCAACAATAACTGCTCTACCGTCTCTACTGAGGCTCAGAGACGCTTTGAGACAAGTGTTACAAAAATCAGAGAACGTCATAAATTAGAGTGAAATGGCTTCAAACAAGCGAATTATCGCGAAAATACACCTGCTCGAATCCGACAAAAACTGTGCCCTGCCGAATCTATTTAGCGTTAGAGATGGTTTGAAACAATTGTTACCAAAATCAGAGAATGTCAAAAATTAGAGTGAAATTGCTTCATACAAGCGAATTTTCGCGAAACAACACCTGCTCGAATCCAACAATAACTGTGCGCTGCCGACTCTATTTAGCGTTAGAGATGGTTTGAAACAATTGTTACAAAAATCAGAGAATGTCAAAAATGAGAGTGAAATTGCTTCAAACAGGCGAATTATCGCGAAACAACACCTGCTCGAATCCAACAATAACTGTGCCCTACCGTCACTACTGAGGCTCAGAGACGCTTTGAGACAAGTGTTACAAAAATCAGAGAATGTCATAAATTAGAGTGAAATGGCTTCAAACAAGCGAATTATCGCGAAAATACACCTGCTCGAATCCAACAATAACTGTGCCCTACCGTCACTACTGAGGCTCAGAGACGCTTTGAGACAAACGTTACAAAAATCAGAGAATGTCATAAATTAGAGTGAAATGGCTTCAAACAAGCGAATTATCGCGAAAATATACCTGCTCGAATCCGAAAAAAACTGTGCCCTTCCGACTCTATTTAGCGTTAGAGATGGTTTGAAACAATTGTTACCAAAATCAGAGAATGTCAAAAATTAGAGTGAGATTGCTTCAAATAAGCGAATTATCGCGAAACAACACCTGCTCGAATCCAACAAAAACTGTACCCTGCCGTCTCTACTGAGCCTCAGAGACGCTTTGAGACAAGTGTTACAAAAATCAGAGAATGTGAGAAATTAGAGTGAAATTGCTTCAAACAAGCGAATAATCGCGAAATAACACCTGCTGGAATCCAACAATAACTGTGCTCTAAAGTCTCTACTGAGGCTCAGAGACGCTTTGAGAGAAGTGTTACAAAAATCAGAGAATGTCAGATATTAGAGTGAAATTGCTTCAAACAAGCGAATTTTCGCGAAACAACACCTGCTCGAATCCAACAATAACTGTGCGCTGCCGACTCTATTTAGCGTTAGAGATGGTTTGAAGCAATTGTTACCAAAATCAGAGAATGTCAAAAATTAGGGTGAGATTGCTTCAAATAAGCGAATTATCGCGAAACAACACCTGCTCGAATCCAACAAAAACTGTGCCCTGCCGTCTCTACTGAGCCTCAGAGACGCTTTGAGACAAGTGTTACAAAAATCAGAGAATGTCAGATATTAGAGTGAAATTGCTTCAAACAAGCGAATTATCGCGAAACAACACCTGCTCGAATCCAACAAAAACTGTGCCCTGACATCTCTACTGAGCCTCAGAGACGCTTTGAGACAAGTGTTACAAAAATCAGAGAATGTCATAAATTAGAGTGAAATGGCTTCAAACAAGCGAATTATCGCGAAACAACACCTGCTCGAATCCGACAAAAACTGTGCCCTGCCAACTCTATTTAGCGTTAGAGATGGTTTGAAACAAGTGTTACAAAAATCAGAGAATGTGAGAAATTAGAGTGAAATGGCTTCAAACAAGCGAATTATCGCGAAACAACACCTGCTCGAATCCAACAATAACTGTGCCCTACCGTCTCTACTGAGGCTCAGAGACGCTTTGAGACAAGTGTTACAAAAATCAGAGAATTTCAAATATTAGAGTGAAATCGCTTCAAACAAGCGAATTATCGCGAAACAACACCTGCTGGAATCCAACAAAAACTGTGCCCTGCCGTCTCTACTGAGCCTCAGAGACGCTTTGAGACAAGTGTTACAAAAATCAGAGAATGTCAGATATTAGAGTGAAATTGCTTCAAACAAGCGAATTATCGCGAAACAACACCTGCTCGAATCCAACAAAAACTGTGCCCTGACATCTCTACTGAGCCTCAGAGACGCTTTGAGACAAGTGTTACAAAAATCAGAGAATGTCATAAATTAGAGTGAAATGGCTTCAAACAAGCGAATTATCGCGAAACAACACCTGCTCGAATCCGACAAAAACTGTGCCCTGCCAACTCTATTTAGCGTTAGAGATGGTTTGAAACAAGTGTTACAAAAATCAGAGAATGTGAGAAATTAGAGTGAAATGGCTTCAAACAAGCGAATTATCGCGAAACAACACCTGCTCGAATCCAACAATAACTGTGCTCTACCGTCTATACTGAGGCTCAGAGACGCTTTGAGACAACTGTTACAAAAATCAGAGAAATTCAGATATTAGAGTGAAATCGCTTCAAACAAGCGAATTATCGCGAAACAACACCTGCTCGAATCCAACAATAACTGTGCTCTACCGTCTCTACTGACGCTCAGAGACGCTTTGAGACAAGTGTTACAAAAATCAGAGAATGTCATAAATTAGAGTGAAATTGCTTCAAACAAGCGAATTATCGCGAAACAACACCTGCTCGATTCCAACAAAAACTGTGCCCTGCCGTCTCTACTGAGCCTCAGAGACGCTTTGAGACAAGTGTTACAAAAATCAGAGAATGTGAGAAATTAGAGTGAAATTGCTTCAAACAAGCGAATTATCGCGAAACAACACCTGCTCGAATCCAACAATAACTGCTCTACCGTCTCTACTGAGGCTCAGAGACGCTTTGAGACAAGTGTTACAAAAATCAGAGAACGTCATAAATTAGAGTGAAATGGCTTCAAACAAGCGAATTATCGCGAAAATACACCTGCTCGAATCCGACAAAAACTGTGCCCTGCCGAATCTATTTAGCGTTAGAGATGGTTTGAAACAATTGTTACCAAAATCAGAGAATGTCAAAAATTAGAGTGAAATTGCTTCATACAAGCGAATTTTCGCGAAACAACACCTGCTCGAATCCAACAATAACTGTGCGCTGCCGACTCTATTTAGCGTTAGAGATGGTTTGAAACAATTGTTACAAAAATCAGAGAATGTCAAAAATGAGAGTGAAATTGCTTCAAACAGGCGAATTATCGCGAAACAACACCTGCTCGAATCCAACAATAACTGTGCCCTACCGTCACTACTGAGGCTCAGAGACGCTTTGAGACAAGTGTTACAAAAATCAGAGAATGTCATAAATTAGAGTGAAATGGCTTCAAACAAGCGAATTATCGCGAAAATACACCTGCTCGAATCCAACAATAACTGTGCCCTACCGTCGCTACTGAGGCTCAGAGACGCTTTGAGACAAACGTTACAAAAATCAGAGAATGTCATAAATTAGAGTGAAATGGCTTCAAACAAGCGAATTATCGCGAAAATATACCTGCTCGAATCCGAAAAAAACTGTGCCCTTCCGACTCTATTTAGCGTTAGAGATGGTTTGAAACAATTGTTACCAAAATCAGAGAATGTCAAAAATTAGAGTGAGATTGCTTCAAATAAGCGAATTATCGCGAAACAACACCTGCTCGAATCCAACAAAAACTGTACCCTGCCGTCTCTACTGAGCCTCAGAGACGCTTTGAGACAAGTGTTACAAAAATCAGAGAATGTGAGAAATTAGAGTGAAATTGCTTCAAACAAGCGAATAATCGCGAAATAACACCTGCTGGAATCCAACAATAACTGTGCTCTAAAGTCTCTACTGAGGCTCAGAGACGCTTTGAGAGAAGTGTTACAAAAATCAGAGAATGTCAGATATTAGAGTGAAATTGCTTCAAACAAGCGAATTTTCGCGAAACAACACCTGCTCGAATCCAACAATAACTGTGCGCTGCCGACTCTATTTAGCGTTAGAGATGGTTTGAAGCAATTGTTACCAAAATCAGAGAATGTCAAAAATTAGGGTGAGATTGCTTCAAATAAGCGAATTATCGCGAAACAACACCTGCTCGAATCCAACAAAAACTGTGCCCTGCCGTCTCTACTGAGCCTCAGAGACGCTTTGAGACAAGTGTTACAAAAATCAGAGAATGTCAAAATTTAGAGTGAAAATTCTTCAAACAAGCGAATTATCGCGAAACAACACCTGCCCGAATCCAACAATAACTGTGCTCTACCGTCTCTACTGAGGCTCAGAGACGCTTTGAGAGAAGTGTTACTAAATTCAGAGAATGTCAGGTATTAGAGTGAAATTACTTCAAACAAGCGAATTATCGCGAAACAACACCTGCTCGAATCCAACAAAAACTGTGCCCTGCCGTCTCTACTGAGCCTCAGAGACGCTTTGAGACAAGTGTAACAAAATTCAGAGAATGTCAGGTATTAGAGTGAAATTGCTTCAAACAAGCGAATTATCGCGAAAAAACACCTGCTCGAATCGAACAAAAACTGTGCCCTGCCGTCTCTACTGAGCCTCAGAGACGCTTTGAGACAAGTGTTACAAAAATCAGAGAATGTCAGATATTAGAGTGAAATTGCTTCAAACAAGCGAATTATCGCGAAACAACACCTGCTCGAATCCAACAAAAACTGTGCCCTGACATCTCTACTGAGCCTCAGAGACGCTTTGAGACAAGTGTTACAAAAATCAGAGAATGTCATAAATTAGAGTGAAATGGCTTCAAACAAGCGAATTATCGCGAAACACCTGCTCGCATCAGAGAAAAACTGTGCCCTGCCAACTCTATTTAGCGTTAGAGATGGTTTGAAACAAGTGTTACAAAAATCAGAGAATGTCAAAAATTAGAGTGAAATTGCTTCAAACAAGCGAATTATCGCGAAACAACACCTGCTCGAATCCAACAATAACTGTGCTCTACCGTCTCTACTGAGGCTCAGGGACGCTTTGAGACAACTGTTATAAAAATCAGAGAATTTCAGATATTAGAGTGAAATCGCTTCAAACAAGCGAATTATCGCGAAACAACACCTGCTCGAATCCAACAATAACTGTGCTCTACCGTCTCTACTGACGCTCAGAGACGCTTTGAGACAAGTGTTACAAAAATCAGAGAATGTCATAAATTAGAGTGAAATTGCTTCAAACAAGCGAATTATCGCGAAACAACACCTGCTCGATTCCAACAAAAACTGTGCCCTGCCGTCTCTACTGAGCCTCAGAGACGCTTTGAGACAAGTGTTACAAAAATCAGAGAATGTGAGAAATTAGAGTGAAATTGCTTCAAACAAGCGAAATATCGCGAAACAACACCTGCTCGAATCCAACAAAAACTGTGCCCTGCCGACTCTATTTAGCGTTAGAGATGGTTTGAAACAAGTGTTACAAAAATCCGAGAATGTCAAAAATTAGAGTGAAATTGCTTCAAACAGGCGAATTATGGCGAAACAACACCTGCTCGAATCCAACAATAACTGTGCCCTACCGTCACTACTGAGCCTCAGAGACGCTTTGAGACAAGTGTTACAAAAATCAGAGAATGTCAGATATTAGAGTGAAATTGCTTCAAACAAGCGAATTATCGCGAAACAACACCTGCTCGAATCCAACAAAAACTGTGCCCTGCCGTCTCTACTGAGCCTCAGAGACGCTTTGAGACAAGTGTTACAAAAATCAGAGAATGTCAGATATTAGAGTGAAATTGCTTCAAACAAGCGAATTATCGCGAAACAACACCTGCTCGAATCCAACAAAAACTGTTGCTGACATCTCTACTGAGCCTCAGAGACGCTTTGAGACAAGTGTTACAAAAATCAGAGAATGTCATAAATTAGAGTGAAATTGCTTCAAACAAGCGAATAATCGCGAAACAACACCTGCTGGAATCCAACAATAACTGTGCTCTAAGGTCTCCACTGAGGCTCAGAGACGCTTTGAGACAAGTGTTACAAAAATCAGAGAATGTCAGATATTAGAGTGAAATTGCTTCAAACAAGCGAATTTTCGCGAAACAACACCTGCTCGAATCCAACAATAACTGTGCGCTGCCGACTCTATTTAGCGTTAGAGATGGTTTGAAACAATTGTTACCAAAATCAGAGAATGTCAAAAATTAGGGTGAGACTGCTTCAAATAAGCGAATTATCGCGAAATAACACCTGCTCGAATCCGACAAAAACTGTGCCCTGCCAACTCTATTTAGCGTTAGAGATGGTTTGAAACAAGTGTTACAAAAATCAGAGAATGTAAAAAATTAGAGTGAAATTGGTTCAAGCAGGCGAATTATCGCGAAACAACACCTGCTCGAATCCAACAATAACTGTGCCCTACCGTCACTACTGAGCCTCAGAAACGCTTTGAGACAAGTGTTACAAAAATCAGAGAATGTGAGAAATTAGAGTGAAATTGCTTCAAACAAGCGAATTATCGCGAAACAACACCTGCTCGAATCCAACAATAACTGCTCTACCGTCTCTACTGAGGCTCAGAGACGCTTTGAGACAAGTGTTACAAAAATCAGAGAATGTCAGATATTAGAGTGAAATTGCTTCAAACCAGCGAATTATCGCGAAACAACACCTGCTCGAATCCAACAAATACTGTGCCCTGACATCTCTACTGAGCCTCAGAGACGCTTTGAGACAAGTGTTACAAAAATCAGAGAATGTCATAAATTAGAGTGAAATGGCTTCAAACAAGCGAATTATCGCGAAACAACACCTGCTCGAATCCGACAAAAACTGTGCCCTGCCAACTCTATTTAGCGTTAGAGATGGTTTGAAACAAGTGTTACAAAAATCAGAGAATGTCAAAAATTAGAGTGAAATTGCTTCAAACAAGCGAATTATCGCGAAACAACACCTGCTCGAATCCAACAATAACTGTGCTCTACCGTCTCTACTGAGGCTAAGAGACGCTTTGAGACAACTGTTACAAAAATCAGAGAATTTCAGATATTAGAGTGAAATCGCTTCAAACAAGCGAATTATCGCGAAACAACACCTGCTCGAATCCAACAATAACTGTGCTCTACCGTCTCTACTGACGCTCAGAGACGCTTTGAGACAAGTGTTACAAAAATCAGAGAATGTCATAAATTAGAGTGAAATTGCTTCAAACAAGCGAATTATCGCGAAACAACACCTGCTCGATTCCAACAAAAACTGTACCCTGCCGTCTCTACTGAGCCTCAGAGACGCTTTGAGACAAGTGTTACAAAAATCAGAGAATGTGAGAAATTAGAGTGAAATTGCTTCAAACAAGCGAATTATCGCGAAACAACACCTGCTCGAATACAACAAAAACTGTGCCCTGCCGACTCTATTTAGCGTTAGAGATGGTTTGAAACAAGTGTTACAAAAATCAGAGAATGTCAAAAATTAGAGTGAAATTGCTTCAAACAAGCGAATTATCGCGAAACAACACCTGCTCGAATCCAACAATAACTGTGCTCTACCGTCTCTACTGAGGCTCAGAGACGCTTTGAGACAAGTGTTACAAAAATCAGAGAATGTCAGATATTAGAGTGAAATTGCTTCAAACAAGCGAATTATCGCGAAACAACACCTGCTCGAATCCAACAAAAACTGTGCCCTGCCGTCTCTACTGAGCCTCAGAGACGCTTTGAGACAAGTGTTACAAAAATCAGAGAATGTCAGATATTAGAGTGAAATTGCTTCAAACAAGCGAATTATCGCGAAACAACACCTGCTCGAATCCAACAAAAACTGTGCCCTGACATCTCTACTGAGCCTCAGAGACGCTTTGAGACAAGTGTTACAAAAATCAGAGAATGTCATAAATTAGAGTGAAATTGCTTCAAACAAGCGAATAATCGCGAAACAACACCTGCTGGAATCCAACAATAACTGTGCTCTAAAGTCTCTACTGAGGCTCAGAGACGCTTTGAGACAAGTGTTACAAAAATCAGAGAATGTCAGATATTAGAGTGAAATTGCTTCAAACAAGCGAATTTTCGCGAAACAACACCTGCTCGAATCCAACAATAACTGTGCGCTGCCGACTCTATTTAGCGTTTGAGAAGGTTTGAAACAATTGTTACCAAAATCAGAGAATGTCAAAAATTAGGGTGAGATTGCTTCAAATAAGCGAATTATCGCGAAACAACACCTGCTCGAATCCGACAAAAACTGTGCCCTGCCAACTCTATTTAGCGTTAGAGATGGTTTGAAACAAGTGTTACAAAAATCAGAGAATGTAAAAAATTAGAGTGAAATTGCTTCAAACAAGCGAATTATCGCGAAACAACACCTGCTCGAATCCAACAAAAACTGTGCCCTGCCGACTCTATTTAGCGTTAGAAATGGTTTGAAACAAGTGTTACAAAAATCCGAGAATGTCAAAAATTAGAGTGAAATTGCTTCAAACAGGCGAATTATCGCGAAACAACACCTGCTCGAATCCAACAATAACTGTGCCCTACCGTCACTACTGAGCCTCAGAGACGCTTTGAGACAAGTGTTACAAAAATCGGAGAATGTCAGATATTAGAGTGAAATTGCTTCAAACAAGCGAATTATCGCGAAACAACACCTGCTCGAATCCAACAAATACTGTGCCCTGACATCTCTACTGAGCCTCAGAGACGCTTTGAGACAAGTGTTACAAAAATCAGAGAATGTCATAAATTAGAGTGAAATGGCTTCAAACAAGCGAATTATCGCGAAACAACACCTGCTCGAATCCGACAAAAACTGTGCCCTGCCAACTCTATTTAGCGTTAGAGATGGTTTGAAACAAGTGTTACAAAAATCAGAGAATGTCAAAAATTAGAGTGAAATTGCTTCAAACAAGCGAATTATCGCGAAACAACACCTGCTCGAATCCAACAATAACTGTGCTCTACCGTCTCTACTGAGGCTCAGAGACGCTTTGAGACAACTGTTACAAAAATCAGAGAATTTCAGATATTAGAGTCAAATCGCTTCAAACAAGCGAATTATCGCGAAACAACACCTGCTCGAATCCAACAATAACTGTGCTCTACCGTCTCTACTGACGCTCAGAGACGCTTTGAGACAAGTGTTACAAAAATCAGAGAATGTCATAAATTAGAGTGAAATTGCTTCAAACAAGCGAATTATCGCGAAACAACACCTGCTCGATTCCAACAAAAACTGTGCCCTGCCGTCTCTACTGAGCCTCAGAGACGCTTTGAGACAAGTGTTACAAAAATCAGAGAATGTGAGAAATTAGAGTGAAATTGCTTCAAACAAGCGAATTATCGCGAAACAACACCTGCTCGAATACAACAAAAACTGTGCCCTGCCGACTCTATTTAGCGTTAGAGATGGTTTGAAACAAGTGTTACAAAAATCAGAGAATGTCAAAAATTAGAGTGAAATTGCTTCAAACAAGCGAATTATCGCGAAACAACACCTGCTCGAATCCAACAATAACTGTGCTCTACCGTCTCTACTGAGGCTCAGAGACGCTTTGAGACAAGTGTTACAAAAATCAGAGAATGTCAGATATTAGAGTGAAATTGCTTCAAACAAGCGAATTATCGCGAAACAACACCTGCTCGAATCCAACAATAACTGTTCTCTACCGTCTCTACTGAGGCTCAGAGAAGCTTTGAGACAAGTGTTACAAAAATCAGAGAATGTCAGATATTAGAGTGAAACTGCTTCAAATAAGCGAATTATCGCGAAACAACACCTGCTCGAATCCAACAAAAACTGTGCCCTGACGTCTCTACTGAGCCTCAGAGACGCTTTGAGACAAGTGTTACAAAAATCAGAGAATGTCATAAATTAGAGTGAAATGGCTTCAAACAAGCGAATTATCGCTAAACAACACCTGCTCGAATCCGACAAAAACTGTGCCCTGCCGACTCTAATTAGCGTTAGAGATGGTTTGAAACAAGTGTTACAAAAATCAGAGAATGTCAAAAATTAGAGTGAAATTGCTTCAAACAAGCGAATTATCGCGAAACAACACCTGCTCGAATCCAACAATAACTGTGCCCTGCCGTCTCTACTGGGCCTCAGAGACGCTTTGAGACAAGTGTTACAAAAATCAGAGAATAACAAAAATTAGAGTGAAATTGCTTCAAACAAGCGAATTATTGCGAAACAAAACCTGCTCGAATCCGACAAAAACTGTGCCCTGCCGACTCTATTTAGCGTTAGAGATGGTTTGAAATAAGTGTTACAAAAATCAGAGAATGTCTAAATTAGAGTGAAATTGCTTCAAACAAGCGAATTATCGCGAAACAACACCTGCTCGAATCCAACAATAACTGTGCTCTACCGTCTCTACTGAGGCTCAGAGACGCTTTGAGACAAGTGTTACAAAAATCAGAGAATGTCAGATATTAGAGTGAAATTGCTTCAAACAAGCGAATTATCGCGAAAATACACCTGCTCGAATCCGACAAAAACTGTGCCCTGCCGACTCTATTTAGCGTTAGAGATGGTTTGAAACAATTGTTACCAAAATCAGAGAATGTCAAAAATTAGAGTGAGATTGCTTCAAATAAGCGAATTATCGCGAAACAACACCTGCTCGAATCCAACAAAAACTGTACCCTGCCGTCTCTACTGAGCCTCAGAGACGCTTTGAGACAAGTGTTACAAAAATCAGAGAATGTGTGAAATTAGAGTGAAATTGCTTCAAACAAGTGAATAATCGCGAAGCAACACCTGCTGGAATCCAACAATAACTGTGCTCTAAAGTCTCTACTGAGGCTCAGAGACGCTTTGAGACAAGTGTTACAAAAATCAGAGAATGTCAGATATTAGAGTGAAATTGCTTCAAACAAGCGAATTATCGCGAAACAACACCTGCTCGAATCCGACAAAAACTGTGCCCTGCCGACTCTATTTAGCGTTAGAGATGGTTGGAAACAATTGTTACCAAAATCAGAGAATGTCAAAAATAAGAGTGAGATTGCTTCAAAAAAGCGAATTATCGCGAAACTACAGCTGCTCGAATCCAAAAAAAACTGTGCCCTGCCGACTCTAGCGTTAGAGATGGTTTGAAACAAGTGTTACAAAAATCAGAGAATGTCAAAAATTAGAGTGAAATTGCTTCAAACAAGCGAATTATCGCGAAACAACACCTGCTCGAATCCAACAATAACTGTGCTCTACCGTCTCTACAGAGGCTCAGAGACGCTTTGAGGCAAGTGTTACAAAAATCAGAGAATGTCAGATAGAGTGAAATTGCTTCAAACAAGCGAATTATCGCGAAACAACACCTGCTCGTATCCAACAATAACCGTGTCTCTACTGAGCCTCAGAGACGCTTTGAGACAAGTGTTACAAAAATCAGAGAATGTCAAAAATTAGAGTGAAATTCCTTCAAACAAGCGAATTATTGCGAAACAACACCTGCTCGAATCCAACAATAACTGTGCCCTGCCGTCTCTACTGAGCCTCAGAGACGCTTTGAGACAACTGTTACAAAAATCAGAGAATGTGAGAAATTAGAGTGAAATTGCTTCAAACAAGCGAATTATCGCGAAACAACACCTGCTCGAATCCAACAATAACTGTGCCCTATCGTCACTACTGAGGCTCAGAGACGCTTTGAGACAAGTGTTACAAAAATCAGAGAATGTCATAAATTAGAGTGAAATGGCTTCAAACAAGCGAATTATCGCGAAAATACACCTGCTCGAATCCGACAAAAACTGTGCCCTGCCGACTCTAGCGTTAGAGATGGTTTGAAACAATTGTTACCAAAATCAGAGAATGTGAAAAATTAGAGTGGGATTGTTTCAAATAAGCGAATTATCGCGAAACAACACCTGCTTGATTCCAACAAAAACTGTGCCCTGCCGTCTCTACTGAGCCTCAGAGACGCTTTGAGACAACTGTTACAAAAATCAGAGAATGTGAGAAATTAGAGTGAAATTGCTTCAAACAAGCGAATAATCGCGAAACAACACCTGCTCGAATCCAACAATAACTGTGCTCTAAAGTCTCTGCTGAGGCTCAGAGAAGCTTTGAGACAAGTGTTACAAAAATCAGAGAATGTCAAAAATTAGAGTGAAATTCCTTCAAACAAGCGAATTATTGCGAAACAACACCTGCTCGAATCCAACAATAACTGTGCCCTGCCGTCTCTACTGAGCCTCAGAGACGCTTTGAGACAACTGTTACAAAAATCAGAGAATGTGAGAAATTAGAGTGAAATTGCTTCAAACAAGCGAATAATCGCGAAACAACACCTGCTCGAATCCAACAATAACTGTGCTCTAAAGTCTCTGCTGAGGCTCAGAGAAGATTTGAGACAAGTGTTACAAACATCAGAGAATGTCAGATATTAGAATGAAATTGCTTCAAACAAGCGAATTATCGCGAAACAACACCTGCTCGAATCCAACAATAACTGTGCCCTACCGTCACTACTGAGACGCTTTGAGACAAAAGATACAAAAATCAGAGAATGTCGTAAATTAGAGTGAAATGGCTTCAAACAAGCGAATTATCGCGAAAATACACCTGCTCGAATCCGACAAAAACTGTGCCCTGCCGACTCTATTTAGCGTTAGAGATGGTTTGAAACAATTGTTACCAAAATCAGAGAATGTCAAAAATTGGAGTGAAATTGCTTCAAACAAGCGAATTTTCGCGAAACAACACCTGCTCGAATCCAACAAAAACTGTACCCTGCCGTCTCTACTGAGCCTCAGAGACGCTTTGAGACAAGTGTTACAAAAATCAGAGAATGTGAGAAATTAGAGTGAAATTGCTTCAAACAAGCGAATAATCGCGAAACAACACCTGCTCGAATCCAACAATAACTGTGCTCTAAAGTCTCTGCTGAGGCTCAGAGAAGCTTTGAGACAAGTGTTACAAAAATCAGAGAATGTCAGATATTAGAGTGAAATTGCTTCAAACAAGCGAATTATCGCGAAACAACACCTGCTCGAATCCAAAAAAAACTTTGCCCTGACGTCTCTACTGAGCCTCAGAGACGCTTTGAGACAAGTGGTACAAAAATCAGAGAATGTCATAAATTAGAGTGAAATGGCTTCAAACAAGCGAATTATCGCGAAACAACACCTGCTCGAATCCGACAAAAACTGTGCCCTGCCGACTCTATTTAGCGTTAGAGATGGTTTGAAACAAGTGTTACAAAAATCAGAGAATGTCAAAAATTAGAGCGAAATTGCTTCAAACAAGCGAATTATCGCGAAACAACACCTGCTCGAATCCAAAAAAAACTTTGCCCTGACGTCTCTATTGAGCCTCAGAGACGCTTTGAGACAAGTGGTACAAAAATCAGAGAATGTCATAAATTAGAGTGAAATTGCTTCAAACAAGCGAATTATCGCGAAACAACACCTGCTCGAATCCAAAAATAACTGTGCCCTGCCGTCTCTACTGAGGCTCAGAGACGCTTTGAGACAAGTGTTACAAAAACCAGAGAATGTCATAAATTAGAGTGAAATGCCTTCAAACAAGCGAATTATCGCGAAACAACACCTGCTCGAATCCGACAAAAACTGTGCCCTGCCGACTCTATTTAGCGTTAGAGATGGTTGGAAACAATTGTTACCAAAATCAGAGAATGTCAAAAATAAGAGTGAGATTGCTTCAAAAAAGCGAATTATCGCGAAACAACACCTGCTCGAATCCAACAAAAACTGTGCCCTGCCGTCTCTACTGAGCCTCAGAGACGCTTTGAGACAAGTGTTAAAAAAATCAGAGAATGTCAAAAATTAGAGTGAAATTGCTTCAAACAAGCGAATTATCGCGAAACAACACCTGCTCGAATCCGAAAAAACTGTGCCCTGCCGACTCTAGCGTTAGAGGTGGTTTGAAACAAGTGTTACAAAAATCAGAGAATGTCAAAAATTAGAGTGAAATTGCTTCAAACAAGCGAATTATCGCGAAACAACACCTGCTCGAATACAACAATAACTGTGCTCTACCGTCTCTACTGAGGCTCAGAGACGCTTTGAGACAAGTGTTACAAAAATCAGAGAATGTCAGATAGAGTGAAATTGCTTCAAACAAGCGAATTATCGCGAAACAACACCTGCTCGAATCCAACAATAACCGTGTCTCTACTGAGCCTCAGAGACGCTTTGAGACAAGTGTTACAAAAATCAGAGAATGTCAAAAATTAGAGTGACATTGCTTCAAACAAGCGAATTATTGCGAAACAACACCTGCTCGAATCCAACAATAATTGTGCCCTGCCGTCTCTACTGAGCCTCAGAGACGCTTTGAGACAACTGTTACAAAAATCAGAGAATGTGAGAAATTAGAGTGAAATTGCTTCAAACAAGCGAATTATCGCGAAACAACACCTGCTCGAATCCAACAATAACTATGCCCTACCGTCACTACTGAGGCTCAGAGACGCTTTGAGCCAAGTGTTACAAAAATCAGAGAATGTCATAAATTAGAGTGAAATGGCTTCAAACAAGCGAATTATCGCGAAAATACACCTGCTCGAATCCGACAAAAACTGTGCCCTGCCGACTCTATTTAGCGTTAGAGATGGTTTGAAACAATTGTTACCAAAATCAGAGAATGTCAAAAATTAGAGTGAGATTGCTTCAAATAAGCGAATTATCGCGAAACAACACCTGCTTGATTCCAACAAAAACTGTGCCCTGCCGTCTCTACTGAGCCTCAGAGACGCTTTGAGACAAGTGTTACAAAAATCAGAGAATGTGAGAAATTAGAGTGAAATTGCTTCAAACAAGCGAATAATCGCGAAACAACACCTGCTCGAATCCAACAATAACTGTGCTCTAAAGTCTCTGCTGAGGCTCAGAGAAGCTTTGAGACAAGTGTTACAAAAATCAGAGAATGTCAGATATTAGAGTGAAATTGCTTCAAACAAGCGAATTATGGCGAAACAACACCTGCTCGATTCCAACAAAAGCTGTGCCCTGCCGTCTCTACTGAGCCTCAGAGACGCTTTGAGACAAGTGTTACAAAAATCAGAGAATGTCAAAAATTAGAGTGAAATTGCTTCAAACATGCGAATTATTGCGAAACAACACCTGCTCGAATCCGACAAAAACTGTGCCCTGCCGACTCTATTTAGCGTTAGAGATGGTTTGAAACAAGTGTTACAAAAATCAGAGAATGTCAAAAATTAGAGTGAAATTGCTTCAAACAAGCGAATTATCGCGAAACAACACCTGCTCGAATCCAACAATAACTGTGCCCTACCGTCTCTACTGAGGCTCAGAGACGCTTTGAGACAAGTGTTACAAAAATCAGAGAATGTCATAAATTAGAGTGAAATGCCTTCAAACAAGCGAATTATCGCGAAACAACACCTGCTCGAATCCGACAAAAACTGTGCCCTGCCGACTCTATTTAGCGTTAGAGATGGTTTGAAACAATTAATACCAAAATCAGAGAATGTCAAAAATTAGAGTGAGATTGCTTCAAAAAAGCGAATTATCGCGAAACAACACCTGCTCGAATCCAACAAAAACTGTGCCCTGCCGACTCTAGCGTTAGAGATGGTTTGAAACAAGTGTTACAAAAATCAGAGAATGTCAAAAATTAGAGTGAAATTGCTTCAAACAAGCGAATTATCGCGAAACAACACCTGCTCGAATGCAACAATAACTGTGCTCTACCGTCTCTACTGAGGCTCAGAGACGCTTTGAGTCAAGTGTTACAAAAATCAGAGAATGTCATAAATTAGAGTGAAATGCCTTCAAACAAGCGAATTATCGCGAAACAACACCTGCTCGAATCCGACAAAAACTGTGCCCTGCCGACTCTATTTAGCGTTAGAGATGGTTTGAAACAATTAATACCAAAATCAGAGAATGTCAAAAATTAGAGTGAGATTGCTTCAAAAAAGCGAATTATCGCGAAACAACACCTGCTCGAATCCAACAAAAACTGTGCCCTGCCGACTCTAGCGTTAGAGATGGTTTGAAACAAGTGTTACAAAAATCAGAGAATGTCAAAAATTAGAGTGAAATTGCTTCAAACAAGCGAATTATCGCGAAACAACACCTGCTCGAATCCAACAAAAACTGTGCCCTGCCGACTCTATTTAGCGTTAAAGATGGTTTGAAACAAGTGTTACAAAAATCAGAGAATGTCAGATAGAGTGAAATTGCTTCAAACAAGCGAATTATCGCGAAACAACACCTGCTCGAATCCAAAAATAACCGTGTCTCTACTGAGCCTCAGAGACACTTTGAGACAAGTGTTACAAAAATCAGAGAATGTCAAAAATTAGAGTGAAATTGCTTCAAACAAGCGAATTATTGCGAAACAACACCTGCTCGAATCCAACAATAACTGTGCCCTGCCGTCTCTACTGAGCCTCAGAGACGCTTTGAGACAACTGTTACAAAAATCAGAGAATGTGAGAAATTAGAGTGAAATTGCTTCAAACAAGCGAATTATCGCGAAACAACACCTGCTCGAATCCAACAATAACTGTGCCCTATCGTCACTACTGAGGCTCAGAGACGCTTTGAGACAAGTGTTACAAAAATCAGAGAATGTCATAAATTTGAGTGAAATGGCTTCAAACAAGCGAATTATCGCGAAAATACACCTGCTCGAATCCGACAAAAACTGTGCCCTGCCGACTCTAGCGTTAGAGATGGTTTGAAACAATTGTTACCAAAATCAGAGAATGTCAAAAATTAGAGTGAGATTGCTTCAAATAAGCGAATTATCGCGAAACAACAACTGCTTGATTCCAACAAAAACTGTGCCCTGCCGTCTCTACTGAGCCTCAGAGACGCTTTGAGACAAGTGTTACAAAAATCAGAGAATGTCATAAATTAGAGTGAAATAGCTGCAAACAAGCGAATTATCGCGAAACAACACCTGCTCGAATCCGACAAAAACTGTGCCCTGCCGACTCTCTTTAGCGTTAGAGATGGTTTGAAACAATTAATACCAAAATCAGAGAATGTCAAAAATTAGAGTGAGATTGCTTCAAATAAGCGAATTATCGCGAAACAACACCTGCTCGAATCCAACAAAAACTGTGCCCTGCCGTCTCTACTGAGCCTCAGAGACGCTTTGAGACAAGTGTTACAAAAATCAGAGAATGTCATAAATTAGAGTGAAATGGCTTCAAACAAGCGAATTATCGCGAAACTACACCTGCTCGAATCCGACAAAAACTGTGCCCATGCGTGTCTACTGAGCCTCAGAGACGTTTTGAGACAAGTGTAACAAAATTCAGAGAATGTCAGGTATTAGAGTGAAATTGCTTCAAACAAGCGAATTATCGCGAAACAACACCTGCTCGAATCCAACAAAAACTGTGCCGTGCCTTGTCTACTGAGCCTCAGAGACGCTTTGAGACAAGTGTTACAAAAATCAGAGAATGTCAGATATTAGAGTGAAATTGCTTCAAACAAGCGAATTATGGCGAAACAACACCTGCTCGATTCCAACAAAAGCTGTGCCCTGCCGTCTCTACTGAGCCTCAGAGACGCTTTGAGACATGTGTTACAAAAATCAGAGAATGTCAAAAATTAGAGTGAAATTGCTTCAAACATGCGAATTATTGCGAAACAACACCTGCTCGAATCCGACAAAAACTGTGCCCTACCGTCTCTACTGAGGCTCAGAGACGCTTTGAGACAAGTGTTACAAATATCAGAGAATGTCATAAATTAGAGTGAAATTGCTTCAAACAAGCGAATTATCGCGAAACAACACCTGCTCGAATCCGACAAAAACTGTGCCCTGCCGACTCTATTTAGCGTTAGAGATGGTTGGAAACAATTGTTACCAAAATCAGAGAATGTCAAAAATAAGAGTGAGATTGCTTCAAAAAAGCGAATTATCGCGAAACAACACCTGCTCGAATCCAACAAAAACTGTGCCCTGCCGACTCTAGCGTTAGAGATGGTTTGAAACAAGTGTTACAAAAATCAGAGAATGTCAAAAATTAGAGTGAAATTGCTTCAAACAAGCGAATTATCGCGAAACAACACCTGCTCGAATGCAACAATAACTGTGCTCTACCGTCTCTACTGAGGCTCAGAGACGCTTTGAGACAAGTGTTACAAAAATCAGAGAATGTCAGATAGAGCGAAATTGCTTCAAACAAGCGAATTATCGCGAAACAACACCTGCTCGAATCCAACAATGACCGTGTCTCTACTGAGCCTCAGAGACGCTTTGAGACAAGTGTTACAAAAATCAGAGAATGTCAAAAATTAGAGTGAAATTGCTTCAAACAAGCGAATTATTGCGAAACAACACCTGCTCGAATCCAACAATAACTGTGCCCTGCCGTCTCTACTGAGCCTCAGAGACGCTTAGAGACAACTGTTACAAAAATCAGAGAATGTGAGAAATTAGAGTGAAATTGCTTCAAACAAGCGAATTATCGCGAAACAACACCTGCTCGAATCCAACAATAACTGTGCCCTATCGTCACTACTGAGGCTCAGAGACGCTTTGAGACAAGTGTTACAAAAATCAGAGAATGTCATAAATTAGAGTGAAATGGCTTCAAACAAGCGAATTATCGCGAAAATACACCTGCTCGAATCCGACAAAAACTTTTCTCTACCGTCTCTACTGAGGCTCAGAGAAGCTTTGAGACAAGTGTTACAAAAATCAGAGAATGTCATAAATTAGAGTGAAATTGCTTCAAACAAGCGAATTATCTTGAAACAACACCTGCTCGATTCTAACAAAAACTGTGCCCTGCCGTCTCTACTGAGGCTCAGAGACGCTTTGAGACAAGTGTTACAAAAATCAGAGAATGTCAGATAGAGCGAAATTGCTTCAAACAAGCGAATTATCGCGAAACAACACCTGCTCGAATCCAACAATGACCGTGTCTCTACTGAGCCTCAGAGACGCTTTGAGACAAGTGTTACAAAAATCAGAGAATGTCATAAATTAGAGTGAAATTGCTTCAAACAAGCGAATTATCGCGAAACAACACCTGCTCGATTCTAACAAAAACTGTGCCCTGCCGTCTCTACTGAGCCTCAGAGACGCTTTGAGACAAGTGTTACAAAAATCAGAGAATGTGAGAAATTAGAGTGAAATTGCTTCAAACAAGCGAATTATCGCGAAACAACACCTGCTCGAATCCAACAATAACTGTGCTCTACCCTCTCTACTGAGGCTCAGAGACGCTTTGAGACAAGTGTTACAAAAATCAGAGAATTTCAGATATTAGAGTGAAATCGCTTCAAACAAGCGAATTATCGCGAAACAACACCTGCTCGAATCCAACAATAACTTTTCTCTACCGTCTCTACTGAGGCTCAGAGAAGCTTTGAGACAAGTGTTACAAAAATCAGAGAATGTCATAAATTAGAGTGAAATTGCTTCAAACAAGCGAATTATCTTGAAACAACACCTGCTCGATTCTAACAAAAACTGTGCCCTGCCGTCTCTACTGAGCCTCAGAGACGCTTTGAGACAAGTGTTACAAAAATCAGAGAATGTGAGAAATTAGAGTGAAATTGCTTCAAACAAGCGAATTATCGCGAAACAACACCTGCTCGAATCCAACAAAAACTGTCCCCTGCCGACTCTATTTAGCGTTAGAGATGGTTTGAAACAAGTGTTACAAAAATCAGAGAATGTCAAAAATTAGAGTGAAATTGCTTCAAACAGGCGAATTATCGCGAAACAACACCTGCTCGAATCCAACAATAACTGTGCCCTACCGTCTCTACTGAGGCCCAGAGACGCTTTGAGACAAGTGTTACAAAAATCAGAGAATTTCAGATATTAGAGAGAAATCGCTTCAAACAAGCGAATTATCGCGAAACAACACCTGCTCGAATCCAACAATAACTGTGCTCAACCGTCTCTACTGACGCTCAGAGACGCTTTGAGACAAGTGTTACAAAAATCAGAGAATGTCATAAATTAGAGTGAAATTGCTTCAAACAAGCGAATTATCGCGAAACAACACCTGCTCGATTCCTACAAAAACTGTGCCCTGCCGTCTCTACTGAGCCTCAGAGACGCTTTTGAGACAAGTGTTACAAAAATCAGAGAATGTTAGAGATTAGAGTGAAATTGCTTCAAACAAGCGAATTATCGCGAAACAACACCTGCTCGAATCCGACAAAAACTGTGCCCTGCCGACTCTATTTAGCGTTAGAGATGGTTTGAAACAAGTGTAACAAAAATCAGAGAATGTCAAAAATTAGAGTGAAATTGCTTCAAACAGGCGAATTATCGCGAAACAACACCTGCTCGAATCCAACAATAACTGTGCTCTACCGTCTCTACTGAGGCTCAGAGACGCTTTGAGACAAGTGTTACAAAAATCAGAGAATTTCAGATATTAGAGTGAAATCGCTTCAAACAAGCGAATTATCGCGAAACAACACCTGCTCGAATCCAACAATAACTGTGCTCTACCGTCTCTACTGACGCTCAGAGACGCTTTGAGACAAGTGTTACAAAAATCAAAGAATGTCATAAATTAGAGTGAAATGGCTTCAAACAAGCGAATTATCGCGAAACAACACCTGCTCGAATCCGACAAAAACTGTGCCCTGCCGACTCTATTTAGCGTTAGAGATGGTTTGAAACAAGTGTTACAAAAATCAGAGAATGTCACAAATTAGAGTGAAATCGCTTCAAACAAGCGAATTATCGCGAAACAACACCTGCACGAATCCAACAATAACTGTGCTCTACCGTCTCTACTGACGCTCAGAGACGCTTTGAGACAAGTGTTACAAAAATCAGAGAATGTCATAAATTAGAGTGAAATTGCTTCAAACAAGCGAATTATTGCGAAACAACACCTGCTCGAATCCGACAAAAACTGAGCCCTGCCAACTCTATTTAGCGTTAGAGATGGTTTGAAATAAGTGTTACAAAAATCAGAGAATGTCAAAAATTAGAGTGAAATTGCTTCAAACAGGCGAATTATCGCGAAACAACACCTGCTCGAATCCAACAATAACTGTGCTCTACCGTCTCTATTGAGGCTCAGAGACGCTTTGAGACAAGTGTTACAAAAATCAGAGAATTTCAGATATTAGAGTGAAATCGCTTCAAACAAGCGAATTATCGCGAAACAACACCTGCTCGAATCCAACAATAACTGTGCTCTACCGTCTCTACTGACGCTTAGAGACGCTTTGAGACAAGTGTTACAAAAATCAGAGAATGTCATAAATTAGAGTGAAATTGCTTCAAACAAGCGAATTATCTTGAAACAACACCTGCTCGATTCTAACAAAAACTGTGCCCTGCCGTCTCTACTGAGCCTCAGAGACGCTTTGAGACAAGTGTTACAAAAATCAGAGAATGTGAGAAATTAGAGTGAAATTGCTTCAAACAAGCGAATTATCGCGAAACAACACCTGCTCGAATCCAACAAAAACTGTCCCCTGCCGACTCTATTTAGCGTTAGAGATGGTTTGAAACAAGTGTTACAAAAATCAGAGAATGTCAAAAATTAGAGTGAAATTGCTTCAAACAGGCGAATTATCGCGAAACAACACCTGCTCGAATCCAACAATAACTGTGCCCTACCGTCTCTACTGAGGCCCAGAGACGCTTTGAGACAAGTGTTACAAAAATCAGAGAATTTCAGATATTAGAGAGAAATCGCTTCAAACAAGCGAATTATCGCGAAACAACACCTGCTCGAATCCAACAATAACTGTGCTCAACCGTCTCTACTGACGCTCAGAGACGCTTTGAGACAAGTGTTACAAAAATCAGAGAATGTCATAAATTAGAGTGAAATTGCTTCAAACAAGCGAATTATCGCGAAACAACACCTGCTCGATTCCTACAAAAACTGTGCCCTGCCGTCTCTACTGAGCCTCAGAGACGCTTTTGAGACAAGTGTTACAAAAATCAGAGAATGTTAGAGATTAGAGTGAAATTGCTTCAAACAAGCGAATTATCGCGAAACAACACCTGCTCGAATCCGACAAAAACTGTGCCCTGCCGACTCTATTTAGCGTTAGAGATGGTTTGAAACAAGTGTAACAAAAATCAGAGAATGTCAAAAATTAGAGTGAAATTGCTTCAAACAGGCGAATTATCGCGAAACAACACCTGCTCGAATCCAACAATAACTGTGCTCTACCGTCTCTACTGAGGCTCAGAGACGCTTTGAGACAAGTGTTACAAAAATCAGAGAATTTCAGATATTAGAGTGAAATCGCTTCAAACAAGCGAATTATCGCGAAACAACACCTGCTCGAATCCAACAATAACTGTGCTCTACCGTCTCTACTGACGCTCAGAGACGCTTTGAGACAAGTGTTACAAAAATCAAAGAATGTCATAAATTAGAGTGAAATGGCTTCAAACAAGCGAATTATCGCGAAACAACACCTGCTCGAATCCGACAAAAACTGTGCCCTGCCGACTCTATTTAGCGTTAGAGATGGTTTGAAACAAGTGTTACAAAAATCAGAGAATGTCACAAATTAGAGTGAAATCGCTTCAAACAAGCGAATTATCGCGAAACAACACCTGCACGAATCCAACAATAACTGTGCTCTACCGTCTCTACTGACGCTCAGAGACGCTTTGAGACAAGTGTTACAAAAATCAGAGAATGTCATAAATTAGAGTGAAATTGCTTCAAACAAGCGAATTATTGCGAAACAACACCTGCTCGAATCCGACAAAAACTGAGCCCTGCCAACTCTATTTAGCGTTAGAGATGGTTTGAAATAAGTGTTACAAAAATCAGAGAATGTCAAAAATTAGAGTGAAATTGCTTCAAACAAGCGAATTATCGCGAAACAACACCTGCTCGAATCCAACAATAACTGTGCTCTACCGTCTCTATTGAGGCTCAGAGACGCTTTGAGACAAGTGTTACAAAAATCAGAGAATTTCAGATATTAGAGTGAAATCGCTTCAAACAAGCGAATTATCGCGAAACAACACCTGCTCGAATCCAACAATAACTGTGCTCTACCGTCTCTACTGACGCTTAGAGACGCTTTGAGACAAGTGTTACAAAAATCAGAGAATGTCATAAATTAGAGTGAAATTGCTTCAAACAAGCGAATTATCTTGAAACAACACCTGCTCGATTCTAACAAAAACTGTGCCCTGCCGTCTCTACTGAGCCTCAGAGACGCTTTGAGACAAGTGTTACAAAAATCAGAGAATGTGAGAAATTAGAGTGAAATTGCTTCAAACAAGCGAATTATCGCGAAACAACACCTGCTCGAATCCAACAAAAACTGTCCCCTGCCGACTCTATTTAGCGTTACAGATGGTTTGAAACAAGTGTTACAAAAATCAGAGAATGTCAAAAATTAGAGTGAAATTGCTTCAAACAGGCGAATTATCGCGAAACAACACCTGCTCGAATCCAACAATAACTGTGCCCTACCGTCTCTACTGAGGCCCAGAGACGCTTTGAGACAAGTGTTACAAAAATCAGAGAATTTCAGATATTAGAGTGAAATCGCTTCAAACAAGCGAATTATCGCGAAACAACACCTGCTCGAATCCAACAATAACTGTGCTCAACCGTCTCTACTGACGCTCAGAGACGCTTTGAGACAAGTGTTACAAAAATCAGACAATGTCATAAATTAGAGTGAAATTGCTTCAAACAAGCGAATTATCGCGAAACAACACCTGCTCGATTCCTACAAAAACTGTGCCCTGCCGTCTCTACTGAGCCTCAGAGACGCTTTTGAGACAAGTGTTACAAAAATCAGAGAATGTTAGAAATTAGAGTGAAATTGCTTCAAACAAGCGAATTATCGCGAAACAACACCTGCTCGAATCCGACAAAAACTGTGCCCTGCCGACTCTATTTAGCGTTAGAGATGGTTTGAAACAATTGTTTCCAAAATCAGAGAATGTCAAAAATTAGAGTGAGATTGCTTCAAATAAGCGAATTATCGCGAAACAACACCTGCTTGATTCCAACAAAAACTGTGCCCTGCCGTCTCTACTGAGCCTCAGAGACGCTTTGAGACAAGTGTTACAAAAATCAGAGAATGTCAAAAATTAGAGTGAAATTGCTTCAAACAAGCGAATTATTGCGAAACAACACCTGCTCGAATCCGACAAAAACTGTGCCCAGCCAACTCTATTTAGCGTTAGAGATGGTTTGAAATAAGTGTTACCAAAATCAGAGAATGTCAAAAATTAGAGTGAGATTGCTTCAAATAAGCGAATTATCGCGAAACAACACCTGCTTGATTCCAACAAAAACTGTGCCCTGCCGTCTCTACAGAGCCTCAGAGACGCTTTGTGACAAGTGTTACAAAAATCAGAGGATGTCAAAAATTAGAGTGAAATTGCTTCAAACAAGCGAATTATTGCGAAACAACACCTGTTCGAATCCAACAATAACTGTGCTCTACCGTCTCTACTGAGGCTCAGAGACGCTTTGAGACAAGTGTTACAAAAATCAGAGAATGTCATAAATTAGAGTGAAATTGCTTCAAACAAGCGAATTATCGCGAAACAACACCTGCTCGAATCCAACAATAACTGTTCTCTACCGTCTCTACTGAGGCTCAGAGAAGCTTTGAGACAAGTGTTACAAAAATCAGAGAATGTCAGATATTAGAGTGAAATTGCTTCAAACAAGCGAATTATCGCGAAACAACACCTGCTCGAATCCAACAAAAACTGTGCCCTGACGTCTCTACTGAGCCTCAGAGACGCTTTGAGACAAGTGTTACAAAAATCAGAGAATGTCATAAATTAGAGTGAAATGGCTTCAAACAAGCGAATTATCGCGAAACAACACCTGCTCGAATCCGACAAAAACTGTGCCCTGCCGACTCTATTTAGCGTTAGAGATGGTTTGAAACAAGTGTCACAAAAATCAGAGAATGTCACAAATTAGCGTGAAATTGCTTCAAACAAGCGAATTATCGCGAAACAACACCTGCTCGAATCCAACAATAACTGTGCCCTACCGTCTCTACTGAGGCCCAGAGACGCTTTGAGACAAGTGTTACAAAAATCAGAGAATTTCAGATATTAGAGTGAAATCGCTTCAAACAAGCGAATTATCGCGAAACAACACCTGCTCGAATCCAACAATAACTGTGCTCAACCGTCTCTACTGACGCTAAGAGACGCTTTGAGACAAGTGTTACAAAAATCAGAGAATGTCATAAATTAGAGTGAAATTGCTTCAAACAAGCGAATTATCGCGAAACAACACCTGCTCGATTCCTACAAAAACTGTGCCCTGCCGTCTCTACTGAGCCTCAGAGACGCTTTTGAGACAAGTGTTACAAAAATCAGAGAATGTTAGAAATTAGAGTGAAATTGCTTCAAACAAGCGAATTATCGCGAAACAACACCTGCTAGAATCCGACAAAACCTGTGCCCTGCCGACTCTATTTAGCGTTAGAGATGGTTTGAAACAAGTGTAACAAAAATCAGAGAATGTCAAAAATTAGAGTGAAATTGCTTCAAACAGGCGAATTATCGCGAAACAACACCTGCTCGAATCCAACAATAACTGTGCTCTACCGTCTCTACTGAGGCTCAGAGACGCTTTGAGACAAGTGTTACAAAAATCAGAGAATTTCAGATATTAGAGTGAAATCGCTTCAAACAAGCGAATTATCGCGAAACAACACCTGCTCGAATCCAACAATAACTGTGCTCTACCGTCTCCTACTGACGCTCAGAGACGCTTTGAGACAAGTGTTACAAAAATCAAAGAATGTCATAAATTAGAGTGAAATGGCTTCAAACAAGCGAATTATCGCGAAACAACACCTGCTCGAATCCGACAAAAACTGTGCCCTGCCGACTCTATTTAGCGTTAGAGATGGTTTGAAACAAGTGTTACAAAAATCAGAGAATGTCACAAATTAGAGTGAAATCGCTTCAAACAAGCGAATTATCGCGAAACAACACCTGCACGAATCCAACAATAACTGTGCTCTACCGTCTCTACTGACGCTCAGAGACGCTTTGAGACAAGTGTTACAAAAATCAGAGAATGTCATAAATTAGAGTGAAATTGCTTCAAACAAGCGAATTATTGCGAAACAACACCTGCTCGAATCCGACAAAAACTGAGCCCTGCCAACTCTATTTAGCGTTAGAGATGGTTTGAAATAAGTGTTACAAAAATCAGAGAATGTCAAAAATTAGAGTGAAATTGCTTCAAACAAGCGAATTATCGCGAAACAACACCTGCTCGAATCCAACAATAACTGTGCTCTACCGTCTCTATTGAGGCTCAGAGACGCTTTGAGACAAGTGTTACAAAAATCAGAGAATTTCAGATATTAGAGTGAAATCGCTTCAAACAAGCGAATTATCGCGAAACAACACCTGCTCGAATCCAACAATAACTGTGCTCTACCGTCTCTACTGACGCTTAGAGACGCTTTGAGACAAGTGTTACAAAAATCAGAGAATGTCATAAATTAGAGTGAAATGGCTTCAAACAAGCGAATTATCGCGAAACAACACCTGCTCGAATCCGACAAAAACTGTGCCCTGCCGACTCTATTTAGCGTAAGAGATGGTTTGAAACAAGTGTTACAAAAATCAGAGAATGTCACAAATTAGAGTGAAATTGCTTCAAACAAGCGAATTATCGCGAAACAACACCTGCTCGAATCCAACAATAACTGTGCTCTACCGTCTCTTCTGAGGCTCAGAGACGCTTTGAGACAAGTGTTACAAAAATCAGAGAATTTCAGATATTAGAGTGAAATCGCTTCAAACAAGCGAATAATCGCGAAACAACACCTGCTCGAATCCAACAATAACTGTGCTGTACCGTCTCTAATGACGCTCAGAGACGCTTTGAGACAAGTGTTACAAAAATCAGAGAATGTCATAAATTAGAGTGAAATTGCTTCAAACAAGCGAATTATCGCGAAACAACACCTGCTCGAATCCAACAATAACTGTTCTCTACCGTCTCTACTGAGGCTCAGAGAAACTTTGAGACAAGTGTTACAAAAATCAGAGAATGTCAGATATTAGAGTGAAATTGCTTCAAACAAGCGAATTATCGCGAAACAACACCTGCTCGAATCCAACAAAAACTGTGCCCTGACGTCTCTACTGAGCCTCAGAGACGCTTTGAGACAAGTGTTACAAAAATCAGAGAATGTCATAAATTAGAGTGAAATGGCTTCAAACAAGCGAATTATCGCGAAACAACACCTGCTCGAATCCGACAAAAACTGTGCCCTGCCGACTCTATTTAGCGTTAGAGATGGTTTGAAACAAGTGTCACAAAAATCAGAGAATGTCACAAATTAGCGTGAAATTGCTTCAAACAAGCGAATTATCGCGAAACAACACCTGCTCGAATCCAACAATAACTGTGCCCTACCGTCTCTACTGAGGCCCAGAGACGCTTTGAGACAAGTGTTACAAAAATCAGAGAATTTCAGATATTAGAGTGAAATCGCTTCAAACAAGCGAATTATCGCGAAACAACACCTGCTCGAATCCAACAATAACTGTGCTCAACCGTCTCTACTGACGCTCAGAGACGCTTTGAGACAAGTGTTACAAAAATCAGAGAATGTCATAAATTAGAGTGAAATTGCTTCAAACAAGCGAATTATCGCGAA
This sequence comes from Tenodera sinensis, assembly GCA_030765045.1. Classification (NCBI taxonomy): domain Eukaryota; kingdom Metazoa; phylum Arthropoda; class Insecta; order Mantodea; family Mantidae; genus Tenodera; species Tenodera sinensis. Next base: position 48,523,584 of record CM060973.1, read on the forward strand.
ACAACACCTGCTCGATTCCTACAAAAACTGTGCCCTGCCGTCTCTACTGAGCCTCAGAGACGCTTTTGAGACAAGTGTTACAAAAATCAGAGAATGTTAGAAATTAGAGTGAAATTGCTTCAAACAAGCGAATTATCGCGAAACAACACCTGCTAGAATCCGACAAAACCTGTGCCCTGCCGACTCTATTTAGCGTTAGAGATGGTTTGAAACAAGTGTAACAAAAATCAGAGAATGTCAAAAATTAGAGTGAAATTGCTTCAAACAGGCGAATTATCGCGAAACAACACCTGCTCGAATCCAACAATAACTGTGCTCTACCGTCTCTACTGAGGCTCAGAGACGCTTTGAGACAAGTGTTACAAAAATCAGAGAATTTCAGATATTAGAGTGAAATCGCTTCAAACAAGCGAATTATCGCGAAACAACACCTGCTCGAATCCAACAATAACTGTGCTCTACCGTCTCCTACTGACGCTCAGAGACGCTTTGAGACAAGTGTTACAAAAATCAAAGAATGTCATAAATTAGAGTGAAATGGCTCCAAACAAGCGAATTATCGCGAAACAACACCTGCTCGAATCCGACAAAAACTGTGCCCTGCCGACTCTATTTAGCGTTAGAGATGGTTTGAAACAAGTGTTACAAAAATCAGAGAATGTCACAAATTAGAGTGAAATCGCTTCAAACAAGCGAATTATCGCGAAACAACACCTGCACGAATCCAACAATAACTGTGCTCTACCGTCTCTACTGACGCTCAGAGACGCTTTGAGACAAGTGTTACAAAAATCAGAGAATGTCATAAATTAGAGTGAAATTGCTTCAAACAAGCGAATTATCGCGAAACAACACCTGCTAGAATCCGACAAAACCTGTGCCCTGCCGACTCTATTTAGCGTAAGAGATGGTTTGAAACAAGTGTTACAAAAATCAGAGAATGTCACAAATTAGAGTGAAATTGCTTCAAACAAGCGAATTATCGCGAAACAACACCTGCTCGAATCCAACAATAACTGTGCTCTACCGTCTCTACTGAGGCTCAGAGACGCTTTGAGACAAGTGTTACAAAAATCAGAGAATTTCAGATATTAGAGTGAAATCGCTTCAAACAAGCGAATAATCGCGAAACAACACCTGCTCGAATCCAACAATAACTGTGCTGTACCGTCTCTAATGACGCTCAGAGACGCTTTGAGACAAGTGTTACAAAAATCAGAGAATGTCATAAATTAGAGTGAAATTGCTTCAAACAAGCGAATTATCGCGAAACAACACCTGCTCGAATCCAACAATAACTGTTCTCTACCGTCTCTACTGAGGCTCAGAGAAACTTTGAGACAAGTGTTACAAAAATCAGAGAATGTCAGATATTAGAGTGAAATTGCTTCAAACAAGCGAATTATCGCGAAACAACACCTGCTCGAATCCAACAAAAACTGTGCCCTGACGTCTCTACTGAGCCTCAGAGACGCTTTGAGACAAGTGTTACAAAAATCAGAGAATGTCATAAATTAGAGTGAAATGGCTTCAAACAAGCGAATTATCGCGAAACAACACCTGCTCGAATCCGACAAAAACTGTGCCCTGCCGACTCTATTTAGCGTTAGAGATGGTTTGAAACAAGTGTCACAAAAATCAGAGAATGTCACAAATTAGCGTGAAATTGCTTCAAACAAGCGAATTATCGCGAAACAACACCTGCTCGAATCCAACAATAACTGTGCCCTACCGTCTCTACTGAGGCCCAGAGACGCTTTGAGACAAGTGTTACAAAAATCAGAGAATTTCAGATATTAGAGTGAAATCGCTTCAAACAAGCGAATTATCGCGAAACAACACCTGCTCGAATCCAACAATAACTGTGCTCAACCGTCTCTACTGACGCTCAGAGACGCTTTGAGACAAGTGTTACAAAAATCAGAGAATGTCATAAATTAGAGTGAAATTGCTTCAAACAAGCGAATTATCGCGAAACAACACCTGCTCGATTCCTACAAAAACTGTGCCCTGCCGTCTCTACTGAGCCTCAGAGACGCTTTTGAGACAAGTGTTACAAAAATCAGAGAATGTTAGAAATTAGAGTGAAATTGCTTCAAACAAGCGAATTATCGCGAAACAACACCTGCTAGAATCCGACAAAACCTGTGCCCTGCCGACTCTATTTAGCGTTAGAGATGGTTTGAAACAAGTGTAACAAAAATCAGAGAATGTCAAAAATTAGAGTGAAATTGCTTCAAACAGGCGAATTATCGCGAAACAACACCTGCTCGAATCCAACAATAACTGTGCTCTACCGTCTCTACTGAGGCTCAGAGACGCTTTGAGACAAGTGTTACAAAAATCAGAGAATTTCAGATATTAGAGTGAAATCGCTTCAAACAAGCGAATTATCGCGAAACAACACCTGCTCGAATCCAACAATAACTGTGCTCTACCGTCTCCTACTGACGCTCAGAGACGCTTTGAGACAAGTGTTACAAAAATCAAAGAATGTCATAAATTAGAGTGAAATGGCTTCAAACAAGCGAATTATCGCGAAACAACACCTGCTCGAATCCGACAAAAACTGTGCCCTGCCGACTCTATTTAGCGTTAGAGATGGTTTGAAACAAGTGTTACAAAAATCAGAGAATGTCACAAATTAGAGTGAAATCGCTTCAAACAAGCGAATTATCGCGAAACAACACCTGCACGAATCCAACAATAACTGTGCTCTACCGTCTCTACTGACGCTCAGAGACGCTTTGAGACAAGTGTTACAAAAATCAGAGAATGTCATAAATTAGAGTGAAATTGCTTCAAACAAGCGAATTATTGCGAAACAACACCTGCTCGAATCCGACAAAAACTGAGCCCTGCCAACTCTATTTAGCGTTAGAGATGGTTTGAAATAAGTGTTACAAAAATCAGAGAATGTCAAAAATTAGAGTGAAATTGCTTCAAACAAGCGAATTATCGCGAAACAACACCTGCTCGAATCCAACAATAACTGTGCTCTACCGTCTCTATTGAGGCTCAGAGACGCTTTGAGACAAGTGTTACAAAAATCAGAGAATTTCAGATATTAGAGTGAAATCGCTTCAAACAAGCGAATTATCGCGAAACAACACCTGCTCGAATCCAACAATAACTGTGCTCTACCGTCTCTACTGACGCTTAGAGACGCTTTGAGACAAGTGTTACAAAAATCAGAGAATGTCATAAATTAGAGTGAAATGGCTTCAAACAAGCGAATTATCGCGAAACAACACCTGCTCGAATCCGACAAAAACTGTGCCCTGCCGACTCTATTTAGCGTAAGAGATGGTTTGAAACAAGTGTTACAAAAATCAGAGAATGTCACAAATTAGAGTGAAATTGCTTCAAACAAGCGAATTATCGCGAAACAACACCTGCTCGAATCCAACAATAACTGTGCTCTACCGTCTCTACTGAGGCTCAGAGACGCTTTGAGACAAGTGTTACAAAAATCAGAGAATTTCAGATATTAGAGTGAAATCGCTTCAAACAAGCGAATAATCGCGAAACAACACCTGCTCGAATCCAACAATAACTGTGCTGTACCGTCTCTAATGACGCTCAGAGACGCTTTGAGACAAGTGTTACAAAAATCAGAGAATGTCATAAATTAGAGTGAAATTGCTTCAAACAAGCGAATTATCGCGAAACAACACCTGCTCGATTCCAACAAAAACTGTGCCCTGCCGTCTCTACTGAGCCTCAGAGACGCTTTTGAGACAAGTGTTACAAAAATCAGAGAATGTCATAAATTAGAGTGAAATTGCTTCAAACAAGCGAATTATCGCGAAACAACACCTGCTCGAATCCAACAAAAACTGTGCCTTGCCGACTCTATTTAGCGTTAGAGATGGTTTGAAACAAGTGTTACAAAAATCAGAGAATGTCAAAAATTAGAGTGAAATTGCTTCAAACAAGCGAATTATCGCGAAACAACACCTGCTCGAATCCAACAATAACTGTGCTCTACCGTCTCTATTGAGGCTCAGAGACGCTTTGAGACAAGTGTTACAAAAATCAGAGAACTTCAGATATTAGAGTGAAATCCCTTCAAACAAGCGAATTATCGCGAAACAACACCTGCTCGAATCCAACAATAACTGTGCTCTACCGTCTCTACTGACGCTTAGAGACGCTTTGAGACAAGTGTTACAAAAATCAGAGAATGTCATAAATTAGAGTGAAATGGCTTCAAACAAGCGAGTTATCGCGAAACAACACCTGCTCGAATCCGACAAAAACTGTGCCCTGCCGACTCTATTTAGCGTTAGAGATGGTTTGAAACAAGTGTTAAAAAAATCAGAGAATGTCACAAATTAGAGTGAAATTGCATCAAACAAGCGAATTATCGCGAAACAACACCTGCTCGAATCCAACAATAACTGTGCTCTACCGTCTCTACTGAGGCTCAGAGACGCTTTGAGACAAGTGTTACAAAAATCAGAGAATTTCAGATATTAGAGTGAAATCGCTTCAAACAAGCGAATTATCGCGAAACAACACCTGCACGAATCCAACAATAACTGTGCTCTACCGTCTCTACTGACGCTCAGAGAAGCTTTGAGACAAGTGTTAAAAAAATCAGAGAATGTCATAAATTAGAGTGAAATCGCTTCAAACAAGCGAATTATCGCGAAACAACACCTGCTCGAATCCAACAATAACTGTGCTCTACCGTCTCTACTGACGCTCAGAGACGCTTTGAGACAAGTGTTACAAAAATCAGAGAATGTCATAAATTAGAGTGAAATTGCTTCAAACAAGCGAATTATCTTGAAACAACACCTGCTCGATTCTAACAAAAACTGTGCCCTGCCGTCTCTACTGAGCCTCAGAGACGCTTTGAGACAAGTGTTACAAAAATCAGAGAATGTGAGAAATTAGAGTGAAATTGCTTCAAACAAGCGAATTATCGCGAAACAACACCTGCTCGAATCCAACAATAACTGTGCCCTACCGTCTCTACTGAGGCCCAGAGACGCTTTGAGACAAGTGTTACAAAAATCAGAGAATTTCAGATATTAGAGAGAAATCGCTTCAAACAAGCGAATTATCGCGAAACAACACCTGCTCGAATCCAACAATAACTGTGCTCAACCCTCTCTACTGACGCTCAGAGACGCTTTGAGACAAGTGTTACAAAAATCAGAGAATGTCATAAATTAGAGTGAAATTGCTTCAAACAAGCGAATTATCGCGAAACAACACCTGCTCGATTCCTACAAAAACTGTGCCCTGCCGTCTCTACTGAGCCTCAGAGACGCTTTTGAGACAAGTGTTACAAAAATCAGAGAATGTTAGAGATTAGAGTGAAATTGCTTCAAACAAGCGAATTATCGCGAAACAACACCTGCTCGAATCCGACAAAAACTGTGCCCTGCCGACTCTATTTAGCGTTAGAGATGGTTTGAAACAAGTGTAACAAAAATCAGAGAATGTCAAAAATTAGAGTGAAATTGCTTCAAACAGGCGAATTATCGCGAAACAACACCTGCTCGAATCCAACAATAACTGTGCTCTACCGTCTCTACTGAGGCTCAGAGACGCTTTGAGACAAGTGTTACAAAAATCAGAGAATTTCAGATATTAGAGTGAAATCGCTTCAAACAAGCGAATTATCGCGAAACAACACCTGCTCGAATCCAACAATAACTGTGCTCTACCGTCTCTACTGACGCTCAGAGACGCTTTGAGACAAGTGTTACAAAAATCAGAGAATGTCATAAATTAGAGTGAAATTGCTTCAAACAAGCGAATTATCGCGAAACAACACCTGCTCGATTCTAACAAAAACTGTGCCCTGCCGTCTCTACTGAGCCTCAGAGACGCTTTGAGACAAGTGTTACAAAAATCAGAGAATGTGAGAAATTAGAGTGAAATTGCTTCAAACAAGCGAATTATCGCGAAACAACACCTGCTCGAATCCAACAATAACTGTGCTCTACCGTCTCTACTGAGCCTCAGAGACGCTTTGAGACAAGTGTTACAAAAATCAGAGAATTTCAGATATTAGAGTGAAATCGCTTCAAACAAGCGAATTATCGCGAAACAACACCTGCTCGAATCCAACAATAACTGTGCTCTACCGTCTCTACTGACGCTCAGAGACGCTTTGAGATAAGTGTTACAAAAATCAGAGAATGTTTTAAATTAGAGTGAAATTGCTTCAAACAAGCGAATTATCTTGAAACAACACCTGCTCGATTCTAACAAAAACTGTGCCCTGCCGTCTCTACTGAGCCTCAGAGACGCTTTGAGACAAGTGTTACAAAAATCAGAGAATGTGAGAAATTAGAGTGAAATTGCTTCAAACAAGCGAATTATCGCGAAACAACACCTGCTCGAATCCAACAAAAACTGTCCCCTGCCGACTCTATTTAGCGTTAGAGATGGTTTGAAACAAGTGTTACAAAAATCAGAGAATGTCAAAAATTAGAGTGAAATTGCTTCAAACAGGCGAATTATCGCGAAACAACACCTGCTCGAATCCAACAATAACTGTGCCCTACCGTCTCTACTGAGGCCCAGAGACGCTTTGAGACAAGTGTTACAAAAATCAGAGAATTTCAGATATTAGAGTGAAATCGCTTCAAACAAGCGAATTATCGCGAAACAACACCTGCTCGAATCCAACAATAACTGTGCTCAACCGTCTCTACTGACGCTCAGAGACGCTTTGAGACAAGTGTTACAAAACTCAGAGAATGTCATAAATTAGAGTGAAATTGCTTCAAACAAGCGAATTATCGCGAAACAACACCTGCTCGATTCCTACAAAAACTGTGCCCTGCCGTCTCTACTGAGCCTCAGAGACGCTTTTGAGACAAGTGTTACAAAAATCAGAGAATGTTAGAAATTAGAGTGAAATTGCTTCAAACAAGCGAATTATCGCGAAACAACACCTGCTCAAATCCGACAAAAACTGTGCCCTGCCGACTCTATTTAGCGTTAGAGATGGTTTGAAACAATTGTTACCAAAATCAGAGAATGTCAAGAATTAGAGTGAGATTGCTTCAAATAAGCGAATTATCGCGAAACAACACCTGCTTGATTCCAACAAAAACTGTGCCCTGCCGTCTCTACTGAGCCTCAGAGAGGCTTTGAGACAAGTGTTACAAAAATCAGAGAATGTCAAAAATTAGAGTGAAATTGCTTCAAACAAGCGAATTATTGCGAAACAACACCTGCTCGAATCCGACAAAAACTGTGCCCAGCCAACTCTATTTAGCGTTAGAGATGGTTTGAAATAAGTGTTACCAAAATCAGAGAATGTCAAAAATTAGAGTGAGATTGCTTCAAATAAGCGAATTATCGCGAAACAACACCTGCTTGATTCCAACAAAAACTGTGCCATGCCGTCTCTACAGAGCCTCAGAGACGCTTTGTGACAAGTGTTACAAAAATCAGAGGATGTCAAAAATTAGAGTGAAATTGCCTCAAACATGCGAATTATTGCGAAACAACACCTGTTCGAATCCAACAATAACTGTGCTCTACCGTCTCTACTGAGGCTCAGAGACGCTTTGAGACAAGTGTTACAAAAATCAGAGAATGTCAGATATTAGAGTGAAATTGCTTCAAACAAGCGAATTATCGCGAAACAACACCTGCTCGAATCCAACAATAACTGTTCTCTACCGTCTCTACTGAGGCTCAGAGAAGCTTTGAGACAAGTGTTACAAAAATCAGAGAATGTCAGATATTAGAGTGAAATTGCTTCAAACAAGCGAATTATCGCGAAACAACACCTGCTCGAATCCAACAAAAACTGTGCTCTACCGTCTCCTACTGACGCTCAGAGACGCTTTGAGACAAGTGTTACAAAAATCAAAGAATGTCATAAATTAGAGTGAAATGGCTTCAAACAAGCGAGTTATCGCGAAACAACACCTGCTCGAATCTGACAAAAACTGTGCCCTGCCGACTCTATTTAGCGTTAGAGATGGTTTGAAACAAGTGTTAAAAAAATCAGAGAATGTCACAAATTAGAGTGAAATTGCATCAAACAAGCAAATTATCGCGAAACAACACCTGCTCGAATCCAACAAAAACTGTGCTCTACCGTCTCTACTGAGGCTCAGAGACGCTTTGAGACAAGTGTTACAAAAATCAGAGAATTTCAGATATTAGAGTGAAATCGCTTCAAACAAGCGAATTATCGCGAAACAACACCTGCTCGAATCCAACAATAACTGTGCTCTACCGTCTCTACTGACGCTCAGAGACGCTTTGAGACAAGTGTTACAAAAATCAGAGAATGTCATAAATTAGAGTGAAATTGCTTCAAACAAGCGAATTATCGCGAGACAACACCTGCTCGATTCTAACAAAAACTGTGCCCTGCCGTCTCTACTGAGCCTCAGAGACGCTTTGAGACAAGTGTTACAAAAATCAGAGAATGTGAGAAATTAGAGTGAAATTGCTTCAAACAAGCGAATTATCGCGAAACAACACCTGCTCGAATCCAACAATAACTGTGCTCTACCGTCTCTACTGAGGCTCAGAGACGCTTTGAGACAAGTGTTACAAAAATCAGAGAATTTCAGATATTAGAGTGAAATCGCTTCAAACAAGCGAATTATCGCGAAACAACACCTGCTCGAATCCATCAATAACTGTGCTCTACCGTCTCTACTGACGCTCAGAGACGCTTTGAGACAAGTGTTACAAAAATCAGAGAATGTCATAAATTAGAGTGAAATTGCTTCAAACAAGCGAATTATCTTGAAACAACACCTGCTCGATTCTAACAAAAACTGTGCCCTGCTGTCTCTACTGAGCCTCAGAGACGCTTTGAGACAAGTGTTACAAAAATCAGAGAATGTGAGAAATTAGAGTGAAATTGCTTCAAACAAGCGAATTATCGCGAAACAACACCTGCTCGAATCCAACAAAAACTGTCCCCTGCCGACTCTATTTAGCGTTAGAGATGGTTTGAAACAAGTGTTACAAAAATCAGAGAATGTCAAAAATTAGAGTGAAATTGCTTCAAACAGGCGAATTATCGCGAAACAACACCTGCTCGAATCCAACAATAACTGTGCCCTACCGTCTCTACTGAGGCCCAGAGACGCTTTGAGACAAGTGTTACAAAAATCAGAGAATGTCATAAATTAGAGTGAAATTGCTTCAAACAAGCGAATTATCGCGAAACAACACCTGCTCGATTCCTACAAAAACTGTGCCCTGCCGTCTCTACTGAGCCTCAGAGACGCTTTTGAGACAAGTGTTACAAAAATCAGAGAATTTCATAAATTAGAGTGAAATTGCTTCAAACAAGCGAATTATCGCGAAACAACACCTGCTCCAATCCGACAAAAACTGTGCCCTGCCGACTCTATTTAGCGTTAGAGATGGTTTGAAACAATTGTTACCAAAATCAGAGAATGTCAAAAATTAGAGTGAGATTGCTTCAAATAAGCGAATTATCGCGAAACAACACCTGCTTGATTCCAACAAAAACTGTGCCCTGCCGTCTCTACTGAGCCTCAGAGACGCTTTGAGACAAGTGTTACAAAAATCAGAGAATGTCAAAAATTAGAGTGAAATTGCTTCAAACAAGCGAATTATTGCGAAACAACACCTGCTCGAATCCGACAAAAACTGTGCCCAGCCAACTCTATTTAGCGTTAGAGATGGTTTGAAATAAGTGTTACCAAAATCAGAGAATGTCATAAATTAGAGTGAGATTGCTTCAAATAAGCGAATTATCGCGAAACAACACCTGCTTGATTCCAACAAAAACTGTGCCCTGCCGTCTCTACAGAGCCTCAGAGACGCTTTGTGACAAGTGTTTCAAAAATCAGAGGATGTCAAAAATTAGAGTGAAATTGCTTCAAACAAGCGAATTATTGCGAAACAACACCTGTTCGAATCCAACAATAACTGTGCTCTACCGTCTCTACTGAGGCTCAGAGACGCTTTGAGACAAGTGTTACAAAAATCAGAGAATGTCAGATATTAGAGTGAAATTGCTTCAAACAAGCGAATTATCGCGAAACAACACCTGCTCGAATCCAACAATAACTGTTGTCTACCGTCTCTACTGAGGCTCAGAGAAGCTTTGAGACAAGTGTTACAAAAATCAGAGAATGTCAGATATTAGAGTGAAATTGCTTCAAACAAGCGAATTATCGCGAAACAACACCTGCTCGAATCCAACAAAAACTGTGCCCTGACGTCTCTACTGAGCCTCAGAGACGCTTTGAGACAAGTGTTACAAAAATCAGAGAATGTCATAAATTAGAGTGAAATGGCTTCAAACAAGCGAATTATCGCGAAACAACACCTGCTCGAATCCGACAAAAACTGTGCCCTGCCGACTCTATTTAGCGTTAGAGATGGTTTGAAACAAGTGTTACAAAAATCAGAGAATGTCACAAATTAGAGTGAAATTGCTTCAAACAAGCGAATTATTGCGAAACAACACCTGCTCGAATCCGACAAAAACTGTGCCCAGCCAACTCTATTTAGCGTTAGAGATGGTTTGAAATAAGTGTAACCAAAATCAGAGAATGTCACAAATTAGAGTGAGATTGCTTCAAATAAGCGAATTATCGCGAAACAACACCTGCTTGATTCCAACAAAAACTGTGCCATGCCGTCTCTACAGAGCCTCAGAGACGCTTTGTGACAAGTGTTACAAAAATCAGAGGATGTCAAAAATTAGAGTGAAATTGCTTCAAACATGCGAATTATTGCGAAACAACACCTGTTCGAATCCAACAATAACTGTGCTCTACCGTCTCTACTGAGGCTCAGAGACGCTTTGAGACAAGTGTTACAAAAATCAGAGAATGTCAGATATTAGAGTGAAATTGCTTCAAACAAGCGAATTATCGCGAAACAACACCTGCTCGAATCCAACAATAACTGTTCTCTACCGTCTCTACTGAGGCTCAGAGAAGCTTTGAGACAAGTGTTACAAAAATCAGAGAATGTCAGATATTAGAGTGAAATTGCTTCAAACAAGCGAATTATCGCGAAACAACACCTGCTCGAATCCAACAAAAACTGTGCCCTGACGTCTCTACTGAGCCTCAGAGACGCTTTGAGACAAGTGTTACAAAAATCAGAGAATGTCATAAATTAGAGTGAAATGGCTTCAAACAAGCGAATTATCGCGAAACAACACCTGCTCGAATCCGACAAAAACTGTGCCCTGCCGACTCTATTTAGCGTTAGAGATGGTTTGAAACAAGTGTCACAAAAATCAGAGAATGTCACAAATTAGAGTGAAATTGCTTCAAACAAGCGAATTATCGCGAAACAACACCTGCTCGAATCCAACAATAACTGTGCCCTACCGTCTCTACTGAGGCCCAGAGACGCTTTGAGACAAGTGTTACAAAAATCAGAGAATTTCAGATATTAGAGTGAAATCGCTTCAAACAAGCGAATTATCGCGAAACAACACCTGCTCGAATCCAACAATAACTCTGCTCAACCGTCTCTACTGACGCTCAGAGACGCTTTGAGACAAGTGTTACAAAAATCAGAGAATGTCATAAATTAGAGTGAAATTGCTTCAAACAAGCGAATTATCGCGAAACAACACCTGCTCGATTCCTACAAAAACTGTGCCCTGCCGTCTCTACTGAGCCTCAGAGACGCTTTTGAGACAAGTGTTACAAAAATCAGAGAATGTTAGAAATTAGAGTGAAATTGCTTCAAACAAGCGAATTATCGCGAAACAACACCTGCTCGAATCCGACAAAACCTGTGCCCTGCCGACTCTATTTAGCGTTAGAGATGGTTTGAAACAAGTGTAACAAAAATCAGAGAATGTCAAAAATTAGAGTGAAATTGCTTCAAACAGGCGAATTATCGCGAAACAACACCTGCTCGAATCCAACAATAACTGTGCTCTACCGTCTCTACTGAGGCTCAGAGACGCTTTGAGACAAGTGTTACAAAAATCAGAGAATTTCAGATATTAGAGTGAAATCGCTTCAAACAAGCGAATTATCGCGAAACAACACCTGCTCGAATCCAACAATAACTGTGCTCTACCGTCTCCTACTGACGCTCAGAGACGCTTTGAGACAAGTGTTACAAAAATCAAAGAATGTCATAAATTAGAGTGAAATGGCTTCAAACAAGCGAGTTATCGCGAAACAACACCTGCTCGAATCTGACAAAAACTGTGCCCTGCCGACTCTATTTAGCGTTAGAGATGGTTTGAAACAAGTGTTAAAAAAATCAGAGAATGTCACAAATTAGAGTGAAATTGCATCAAACAAGCGAATTATCGCGAAACAACACCTGCTCGAATCCAACAAAAACTGTGCTCTACCGTCTCTACTGAGGCTCAGAGACGCTTTGAGACAAGTGTTACAAAAATCAGAGAATTTCAGATATTAGAGTGAAATCGCTTCAAACAAGCGAATTATCGCGAAACAACACCTGCTCGAATCCAACAATAACTGTGCTCTACCGTCTCTACTGACGCTCAGAGACGCTTTGAGACAAGTGTTACAAAAATCAGAGAATGTCATAAATTAGAGTGAAATTGCTTCAAACAAGCGAATTATCGCGAAACAACACCTGCTCGATTCTAACAAGAACTGTGCCCTGCCGTCTCTACTGAGCCTCAGAGACGCTTTGAGACAAGTGTTACAAAAATCAGACAATGTGAGAAATTAGAGTGAAATTGCTTCAAACAAGCGAATTATCGCGAAACAACACCTGCTCGAATCCAACAATAACTGTGCTCTACCGTTTCTACTGAGGCTCAGAGACGCTTTGAGACAAGTGTTACAAAAATCAGAGAATTTCAGATATTAGAGTGAAATCGCTTCAAACAAGCGAATTATCGCGAAACAACACCTGCTTGAATCCATCAATAACTGTGCTCTACCGTCTCTACTGACGCTCAGAGACGCTTTGAGACAAGTGTTACAAAAATCAGAGAATGTCATAAATTAGAGTGAAATTGCTTCAAACAAGCGAATTATCTTGAAACAACACCTGCTCGATTCTAACAAAAACTGTGCCCTGCCGTCTCTACTGAGCCTCAGAGACGCTTTGAGACAAGTGTTACAAAAATCAGAGAATGTGAGAAATTAGAGTGAAATTGCTTCAAACAAGCGAATTATCGCGAAACAACACCTGCTCGAATCCAACAAAAACTGTCCCCTGCCGACTCTATTTAGCGTTAGAGATGGTTTGAAACAAGTGTTACAAAAATCAGAGAATGTCAAAAATTAGAGTGAAATTGCTTCAAACAGGCGAATTATCGCGAAACAACACCTGCTCGAATCCAACAATAACTGTGCCCTACCGTCTCTACTGAGGCCCAGAGACGCTTTGAGACAAGTGTTACAAAAATCAGAGAATTTCAGATATTAGAGTGAAATCGCTTCAAACAAGCGAATTATCGCGAAACAACACCTGCTCGAATCCAACAATAACTGTGCTCAACCGTCTCTACTGAGGCTCAGAGACGCTTTGAGACAAGTGTTACAAAAATCAGAGAATGTCATAAATTAGAGTGAAATTGCTTCAAACAAGCGAATTATCGCGAAACAACACCTGCTCGATTCCTACAAAAACTGTGCCCTGCCGTCTCTACTGAGCCTCAGAGACGCTTTTGAGACAAGTGTTACAAAAATCAGAGAATTTCATAAATTAGAGTGAAATTGCTTCAAACAAGCGAATTATCGCGAAACAACACCTGCTCCAATCCGACAAAAACTGTGCCCTGCCGACTCTATTTAGCGTTAGAGATGGTTTGAAACAATTGTTACCAAAATCAGAGAATGTCAAAAATTAGAGTGAGATTGCTTCAAATAAGCGAATTATCGCGAAACAACACCTGCTTGATTCCAACAAAAACTGTGCCCTGCCGTCTCTACTGAGCCTCAGAGACGCTTTGAGACAAGTGTTACAAAAATCAGAGAATGTCAAAAATTAGAGTGAAATTGCTTCAAACAAGCGAATTATTGCGAAACAACACCTGCTCGAATCCGACAAAAACTGTGCCCAGCCAACTCTATTTAGCGTTAGAGATGGTTTGAAATAAGTGTTACCAAAATCAGAGAATGTCATAAATTAGAGTGAGATTGCTTCAAATAAGCGAATTATCGCGAAACAACACCTGCTTGATTCCAACAAAAACTGTGCCCTGCCGTCTCTACAGAGCCTCAGAGACGCTTTGTGACAAGTGTTACAAAAATCAGAGGATGTCAAAAATTAGAGTGAAATTGCTTCAAACAAGCGAATTATTGCGAAACAACACCTGTTCGAATCCAACAATAACTGTGCTCTACCGTCTCTACTGAGGCTCAGAGACGCTTTGAGACAAGTGTTACAAAAATCAGAGAATGTCAGATATTAGAGTGAAATTGCTTCAAACAAGCGAATTATCGCGAAACAACACCTGCTCGAATCCAACAATAACTGTTCTCTACCGTCTCTACTGAGGCTCAGAGAAGCTTTGAGACAAGTGTTACAAAAATCAGAGAATGTCAGATATTAGAGTGAAATTGCTTCAAACAAGCGAATTATCGCGAAACAACACCTGCTCGAATCCAACAAAAACTGTGCCCTGACGTCTCTACTGAGCCTCAGAGACGCTTTGAGACAAGTGTTACAAAAATCAGAGAATGTCATAAATTAGAGTGAAATGGCTTCAAACAAGCGAATTATCGCGAAACAACACCTGCTCGAATCCGACAAAAACTGTGCCCTGCCGACTCTATTTAGCGTTAGAGATGGTTTGAAACAAGTGTTACAAAAATCAGAGAATGTCACAAATTAGAGTGAAATCGCTTCAAACAAGCGAATTATCGCGAAACAACACCTGCTCGATTCCAACAAAAACTGTGCCCTGCCGTCTCTACTGAGCCTCAGAGACGCTTTTGAGACAAGTGTTACAAAAATCAGAGAATGTCATAAATTAGAGTGAAATTGCTTCAAACAAGCGAATTATCTTGAAACAACACCTGCTCGATTCTAACAAAAACTGTGCCCTGCCGTCTCTACTGAGCCTCAGAGACGCTTTGAGACAAGTGTTACAAAAATCAGAGAATGTGAGAAATTAGAGTGAAATTGCTTCAAACAAGCGAATTATCGCGAAACAACACCTGCTCGAATCCAACAAAAACTGTCCCCTGCCGACTCTATTTAGCGTTAGAGATGGTTTGAAACAAGTGTTACAAAAATCACAGAATGTCAAAAATTAGAGTGCAATTGCTTCAAACAGGCGAATTATCGCGAAACAACACCTGCTCGAATCCAACAATAACTTTGCCCTACCGTCTCTACTGAGGCCCAGAGACGCTTTGAGACAAGTGTTACAAAAATCAGAGAATTTCAGATATTAGAGTGAAATCGCTTCAAACAAGCGAATTATCGCGAAACAACACCTGCTCGAATCCAACAATAACTGTGCTCAACCGTCTCTACTGACGCTCAGAGACGCTTTGAGACAAGTGTTACAAAAATCAGAGAATGTCATAAATTAGAGTGAAATTGCTTCAAACAAGCGAATTATCGCGAAACAATACCTGCTCGATTCCTACAAAAACTGTGCCCTGCCGTCTCTACTGAGCCTCAGAGACGCTTTTGAGACAAGTGTTACAAAAATCAGAGAATGTTAGAAATTAGAGTGAAATTGCTTCAAACAAGCGAATTATCGCGAAACAACACCTGCTCGAATCCGACAAAAATCTGTGCCCTGCCGACTCTATTTAGCGTTAGAGATGGTTTGAAACAAGTGTAACAAAAATCAGAGAATGTCAAAAATTAGAGTGAAATTGCTTCAAACAGGCGAATTATCGCGAAACAACACCTGCTCGAATCCAACAATAACTGTGCCCTACCGTCTCTACTGAGGCCCAGAGACGCTTTGAGACAAGTGTTACAAAAATCAGAGAATTTCAGATATTAGAGTGAAATCGCTTCAAACAAGCGAATTATCGCGAAACAACACCTGCTCGAATCCAACAATAACTGTGCTCAACCGTCTCTACTGACGCTCAGAGACGCTTTGAGACAAGTGTTACAAAAATCAGAGAATGTCATAAATTAGAGTGAAATTGCTTCAAACAAGCGAATTATCGCGAAACAACACCTGCTCGATTCCTACAAAAACTGTGCCCTGCCGTCTCTACTGAGCCTCAGAGACGCTTTTGAGACAAGTGTTACAAAAATCAGAGAATGCTAGAAATTAGACTGAAATTGCTTCAAACAAGCGAATTATCGCGAAACAACACCTGCTCGAATCCGACAAAAACTGTGCCCTGCCGACTCTATTTAGCGTTAGAGATGGTTTGAAACAAGTGTAACAAAAATCAGAGAATGTCAAAAATTAGAGTGAAATTGCTTCAAACAGGCGAATTATCGCGAAACAACACCTGCTCGAATCAAACAATAACTGTGCTCTACCGTCTCTACTGACGCTCAGAGACGCTTTGAGACAAGTGTTACAAAAATCAAAGAATGTCATAAATTAGAGTGAAATGGCTTCAAACAAGCGAATTATCGCGAAACAACACCTGCTCGAATCCGACAAAAACTGTGCCCTGCCGACTCTATTTAGCGTTAGAGATGGTTTGAAACAAGTGTTACAAAAATCAGAGAATGTCACAAATTAGAGTGAAATCGCTTCAAACAAGCGAATTATCGCGAAACAACACCTGCACGAATCCAACAATAACTGTGCTCTACCGTCTCTACTGACGCTCAGAGACGCTTTGAGACAAGTGTTACAAAAATCAGAGAATGTCATAAATTAGAGTGAAATTGCTTCAAACAAGCGAATTATTGCGAAACAACACCTGCTCGAATCCGACAAAAACTGAACCCTGCCAACTCTATTTAGCGTTAGAGATGGTTTGAAATAAGTGTTACAAAAATCAGAGAATGTCAAAAATTAGAGTGAAATTGCTTCAAACAAGCGAATTATCGCGAAACAACACCTGCTCGAATCCAACAATAACTGTGCCCTGCCGTCTCTACTGACCCTCAGAGACGCTTTGAGACAACTGTTACAAAAATCAGAGAATGTGAGAAATTAGAGTGAAATTGCTTCAAACAAGCGAATTATCGCGAAACAACACCTGCTCGAATCCAACAATAACTGTGCCCTACCGTCACTACTGAGGCTCAGAGACGCTTTGAGACAAGTGTTACAAAAATCAGAGAATGTCATAAATTAGAGTGAAATGGCTTCAAACAAGCGAATTATCGCGAAAATACACCTGCTCGTATCCGACAAAAACTGTGCCCTGCCGACTCTATTTAGCGTCAGAGATGGTTTGAAACAATTGTTACCAAAATCAGAGAATGTCAAAAATTAGAGTGAGATTGCTTCAAATAAGCGAATTATCGCGAAACAACACCTGCTTGATTCCAACAAAAACTGTGCCCTGCCGTCTCTACCGAGCCTCAGAGACGCTTTGAGACAAGTGTTACAAAAATCAGAGAATGTCAAAAATTAGAGCGAAATTGCTTCAAACAAGCGAATTATTGCGAAACAACACCTGCTCGAATCCGACAAACACTGTGCCCAGCCGACTCTATTTAGCGTTAGAGATGGTTTGAAATAAGTGTTACAAAAATCAGAGAATGTCAAAAATTAGTGTGAAATTGCTTCAAACAAGCGAATTATCAAGAAACACCTGCTCGAATCCAACAAAAACTGTGCCCTGCCGTCTCTACTGAGCCTCAGAGACGCTTTGTGACAAGTGTTACAAAAATCAGAGGATGTCAAAAATTAGAGTGAAATTGCTTCAAACAAGCGAATTATTGCGAAACAACACCTGCTCGAATCCAACAATAACTGTGCTCTACCGTCTCTACTGAGGCTCAGAGAAGCTTTGAGACAAGTGTTACAAAAATCAGAGAATGTCAGATATTAGAGTGAAATTGCTTCAAACAAGCGAATTATCGCGAAACAACACCTGCTCGAATCCAACAAAAACTGTGCCCTGACGTCTCTACTGAGCCTCAGAGACGCTTTGAGACAAGTGTTACAAAAATCAGAGAATGTCATAAATTAGAGTGAAATGGCTTCAAACAAGCGAATTATCGCGAAACAACACCTGCTCGAATCCGACAAAAACTGTGCCCTGCCGACTCTATTTAGCGTTAGAGATGGTTTGAAACAAGTGTTAGAAAAATCAGAGAATGTCAAAAATTAGAGTGAAATTGCTTCAAACAAGCGAATTATCGCGAAACAACACCAGCTCGAATCCAACAATAACTGTGCTCTACCGTCTCTACTGAGGTTCAGAGACGCTTTGAGACAAGTGTTACAAAAATCAGAGAATTTCAGATATTAGAGTGAAATCGCTTCAAACAAGCGAATTATCGCGAAACAACACCTGCTCGATTCCAACAAAAACTGTGCCCTGCCGTCTCTACTGAGCCTCAGAGACGCTTTGAGACAAGTGTTACAAAAATCAGAGAATTTCAGATATTAGAGTGAAATCGTTTCAAACAAGCGAATTATCGCGAAACAACACCTGCTCGAATCCAACAATAACTATGCTCTACCGTCTCTACTGACGCTATGAGACGCTTTGAGACAAGTGTTACAAAAATCAGAGAATGTCAAAAATTAGAGTGAAATTGCCTCAAACAAGCGAATTATCGCGAAACAACACCTGCTCGAATCCAACAATAACTGCTCTACCGTCTCTACTGAGGCTCAGAGACGCTTTGAGACAAGTGTTACAAAAATCAGAGAATGTCATAAATTAGAGTGAAATTGCTTCAAACAAGCGAATTATTGCGAAACAACACCTGCTCGAATCAAACAAAAACATAGCCCTGCCGACTCTATTTAGCGTTAGAGATGTTTTGAAATAAGTGTTACAAAAATCAGAGAATGTCAAAAATTAGAGTGAAATTGCTTCAAACAAGCGAATTATCGCGAAACAACACCTGCTCGAATCCAACAATAACTGTGCCCTACCGTCACTACTGAGGCTCAGAGACGCTTTGAGACAAGTGTTACAACAATCAGAGAATGTCATTAATTAGAGTGAAATGGCTTCAAACAAGCGAATTATCGCGAAAATACACCTGCTCGAATCCGACAAAAACTGTGCCCTGCCGACTCTATTTAGCGTTAGAGATGGTTTGAAACAACTGTTACCAAAATCAGAGAATGTCAAAAAATAGAGTGAGATTGCTTCAAATAAGCGAATTATCGCGAAACAACACCTGCTTGATTCCAACAAAAACTGTGCCCTGCCGTCTCTACTGAGCCTCAGAGACGCTTTGAGACAAGTGTTACAAACATCAGAGAATGTCAAAAATTAGAGTGAAATTGCTTCAAACAAGCGAATTATTGCGAAACAACACCTGCTCGAATCCGACAAAAACTGTGCCCAGCCGACTCTATTTAGCGTTAGAGATGGTTTGAAATAAGTGTTACAAAAATCAGAGAATGTCAAAAATTAGTGTGAAATTTCTTCAAACAAGCGAATTATCGCGAAACACCTGCTCGAATCCAACAAAAACTGTGCCCTGCCGTCTCTACTGAGCCTCAGAGACGCTTTGTGACAAGTGTTACAAAAATCAGAGGATGTCAAAAATTAGAGTGAAATTGCTTCAAACAAGCGACTTATCGCGAAACAACACCTGCTCGAATCCGAGAAAAACTGTGCCCTGCCGACTCTATTTAGCGTTAGAGATGGTTTGAAACAAGTGTTACAAAAATCAGAGAATGTCAAAAATTAGAGTGAAATGGCTTCAAACAAGCGAATTATCGCGAAACAACACCTGCTCGAATCCGACAAAAACTGTGCCCTGCCGACTCTATTTAGCGTTAGAGATGGTTTGAAACAAGTGTTACAAAAATCAGAGAATGTCACAAATTAGAGTGAAATTGCTTCAAACAAGCGAATTATCGCGAAACAACACCTGCTCGAATCCAACAATAACTGTGCTCTACCGTCTCTACTGAGGCTCAGAGACGCTTTGAGACAAGTGTTACAAAAATCAGAGAATTTCAGATATTAGAGTGAAATCGCTTCAAACAAGCGAATAATCGCGAAACAACACCTGCTGGAATCCAACAATAACTGTGCTCAACCGTCTCTACTGACGCTCAGAGACGCTTTGAGACAAGTGTTACAAAAATCAGAGAATGTCATAAATTAGAGTGAAATTGCTTCAAACAAGCGAATTATCGCGAAACAACACCTGCTCGATTCCAACAAAAACTGTGCCCTGCCGTCTCTACTGAGCCTCAGAGACGCTTTTGAGACAAGTGTTACAAAAATCAGAGAATGTGAGAAATTAGAGTGAAATTGCTTCAAACAAGCGAATTATCGCGAAACAACACCTGCTCGAATCCGACAAAAACTGTGCCCTGCCGACTCTATTTAGCGTTAGAGATGGTTTGAAACAAGTGTTACAAAAATCAGAGAATGTCAAAAATTAGAGTGAAATTGCTTCAAACAGGCGAATTATCGCGAAACAACACCTGCTCGAATCCAACAAAAACTGTGCCCTGCCCTCTCTACTGAGCCTCAGAGACGCTTTGAGACAAGTGTTACAAAAATCAGAGAATTTCAGATATTAGAGTGAAATCGCTTCAAACAAGCGAATTATCTCGAAACTACACCTGCTCGAATCCGACAAAAACTGTGCCCAGGTGACTCTATTTAGCGTTAGAGATGGTTTGAAACAAGTGTTACAAAAATCAGAGAATGTCAAAAATTAGAGTGAAATTGCTTCAAACAGGCGAATTATCGCGAAACAACACCTGCTCGAATCCAACAATAACTGTGCCCTACCGTCAGTACTGAGGCTCAGAGACGCTTTGAGACAAGTGTTACAAAAATCAGAGAATTTCAGATATTAGAGTGAAATCGCTTCAAACAAGCGAATTATCGCGAAACAACACCTGCTCGAATCCAACAATAACTGTGCTCTACGGTCTCTACTGACGCTCAGAGACGCTTTGAGACAAGTGTTACAAAAATCAGAGAATGTCATAAATTAGAGTGAAATGGCTTCAAACAAGCGAATTATCGCGAAACAACACCTGCTCGAATCCAACAATAACTGTGCTCTACCGTCTCTACTGAGGCTCAGAGACGCTTTGAGACAAGTGTTACAAAAATCAGAGAATGTCATAAATTAGAGTGAAATCGCTTCAAACAAGCGAATAATCGCGAAACAACACCTGCTGGAATCCAACAATAACTGTGCTCAACCGTCTCTACTGACGCTCAGAGACGCTTTGAGACAAGTGTTACAAAAATCAGAGAATGTCATAAATTAGAGTGAAATTGCTTCAAACAAGCGAATTATCGCGAAACAACACCTGCTCGATTCCAACAAAAACTGTGCCCTGCCGTCTCTACTGAGCCTCAGAGACGCTTTTGAGACAAGTGTTACAAAAATCAGAGAATGTGAGAAATTAGAGTGAAATTGCTTCAAACAAGCGAATTATCGCGAAACAACACCTGCTCGAATCCGACAAAAACTGTGCCCTGCCGACTCTATTTAGCGTTAGAGATGGTTTGAAACAAGTGTTACAAAAATCAGAGAATGTCAAAAATTAGAGTGAAATTGCTTCAAACAGGCGAATTATCGCGAAACAACACCTGCTCGAATCCAACAATAACTGTGCTCTACCGTCTCTACTGAGGCTCAGAGACGCTTTGAGACAAGTGTTACAAAAATCAGAGAATTTCAGATATTAGAGTGAAATCGCTTCAAACAAGCGAATTATCGCGAAACAACACCTGCTCGAATCCAACAATAACTGTGCTCTACCGTCTCTACTGACGCTCAGAGACGCTTTGAGACAAGTGTTACAAAAATCAGAGAATGTCATAAATTAGAGTGAAATGGCTTCAAACAAGCGAATTATCGCGAAACAACACCTGCTCGAATCCGACAAAAACTGTGCCCTGCCGACTCTATTTAGCGTTAGAGATGGTTTGAAACAAGTGTTACAAAAATCAGAGAATGTCACAAATTAGAGAGGAATCGCTTCAAACAAGCGAATCATCGCGAAACAACACCTGCTCGAATCCAACAATAACTGTGCTCTACCGTCTGTACTGACGCTCAGAGACGCTTTGAGACAAGTGTTACAAAAATCAGAGAATGTCATAAATTAGAGTGAAATTGCTTCAAACAAGCGAATTATCGCGAAACAACACCTGCTCGATTCTAACAAAAACTGTGCCCTGCCGTCTCTACTGAGGCTCAGAGACGCTTTGAGACAAGTGTTACAAAAATCAGAGAATTTCAGATATTAGAGTGAAATCGCTTCAAACAAGCGAATTATCGCGAAACAACACCTGCTCGAATCCAACAATAACTGTGCTCAACCGTCTCTACTGACGCTCAGAGACGCTTTGAGACAAGTGTTACAAAAATCAGAGAATGTCATAAATTAGAGTGAAATTGCTTTTAACAAGCGAATTATCGCGAAACAACACCTGCTCGATTCCAACAAAAACTGTACCCTGCCGTCTCTACTGAGCCTCAGAGACGCTTTGAGACAAGTGTTACAAAAATCAGAGAATGTCAGATATTAGAGTGAAATCGCTTCAAACAAGCGAATTATCGCGAAACAACACCTGCTCGAATCCAACAATAACTGTGCTCTACCGTCTCTACTGAGGCTCAGAGACGCTTTGAGACAAGTGTTACAAAAATCAGAGTGAAATCGCTTCAAACAAGCGAATTATCGCGAAACAACACCTGCTCGAATCCAACAATAACTGTGCTCTACCGTCTCTACTGACGCTCAGAGACGCTTTGAGACAAGTGTTACAAAAATCAGAGAATGTCATAAATTAGAGTGAAATGGCTTCAAACAAGCGAATTATCGCGAAACAACACCTGCTCGAATCCGACAAAAACTGTGCCCTGCCGACTCTATTTAGCGTTAGAGATGGTTTGAAACAAGTGTTACAAAAATCAGAGAATGTCACAAATTAGAGTGAAATTGCATCAAACAAGCGAATTATCGCGAAACAACACCTGCTCGAATCCAACAATAACTGTGCTCTACCGTCTCTACTGAGGCTCAGAGACGCTTTGAGACAAGTGTTACAAATATCAGAGAATTTCAGATATTAGAGTGAAATCGCTTCAAACAAGCGAATTATCGCGAAACAACACCTGCTCGAATCCAACAATAACTGTGCTCTACCGTCTCTACTGACGCTCAGAGACGCTTTGAGACAAGTGTTACAAAAATCAGAGAATGTCATAAATTAGAGTGAAATTGCTTCAAACAAGCGAATTATCGCGAAACAACACCTGCTCGATTCTAACAAAAACTGTGCCCTGCCGTCTCTACTGAGCCTCAGAGACGCTTTGAGACAAGTGTTACAAAAATCAGAGAATGTGAGAAATTAGAGTGAAATTGCTTCAAACAAGCGAATTATCGCGAAACAACACCTGCTCGAATCCAACAAAAACTGTCCCCTGCCGACTCTATTTAGCGTTAGAGATGGTTTGAAACAAGTGTTACAAAAATCAGAGAATGTCAAAAATTAGAGTGAAATTGCTTCAAACAGGCGAATTATCGCGAAACAACACCTGCTCGAATCCAACAATAACTGTGCCCTACCGTCTCTACTGAGGCTCAGAGACGCTTTGAGACAAGTGTTACAAAAATCAGAGAATTTCAGATATTAGAGTGAAATCGCTTCAAACAAGCGAATTATCGCGAAACAACACCTGCTCGAATCCAACAATAACTGTGCTCAACCGTCTCTACTGACGCTCAGAGACGCTTTGAGACAAGTGTTACAAAAATCAGAGAATGTCATAAATTAGAGTGAAATTGCTTCAAACAAGCGAATTATCGCGAAACAACACCTGCTCGAATCCGACAAAAACTGTGCCCTGCCGACTCTATTTAGCGTTAGAGATGGTTTGAAACAAGTGTTACAAAAATCAGAGAATGTCAAAAATTAGAGTGAAATTGCTTCAAACAGGCGAATTATCGCGAAACAACACCTGCTCGAATCCAACAATAACTGTGCTCTACCGTCTCTACTGAGGCTCAGAGACGCTTTGAGACAAGTGTTACAAAAATCAGAGAATTTCAGATATTAGAGTGAAATCGCTTCAAACAAGCGAATTATCGCGAAACAACACCTGCTCGAATCCAACAATAACTGTGCTCTACCGTCTCTACTGACGCTCAGAGACGCTTTGAGACAAGTGTTACAAAAATTAAAGAATGTCATAAATTAGAGTGAAATGGCTTCAAACAAGCGAATTATCGCGAAACAACACCTGCTCGAATCCGACAAAACCTGTGCCCTGCCGACTCTATTTAGCGTAAGAGATGGTTTGAAACAAGTGTTACAAAAATCAGAGAATGTCACAAATTAGAGCGAAATCGCTTCAAACAAGCGAATTATCGCGAAACAACACCTGCTCGAATCCAACAATAACTGTGCTCTACCGTCTCTACTGACGCTCAGTGACGCTTTGAGACAAGTGTTACAAAAATCAGAGAATGTCATAAATTAGAGTGAAATTGCTTCAAACAAGCGAATTATAGCGAAACAACACCTGCTCGAATCCGACAAAAACTGAGCCCTGCCGACTCTATTTAGCGTTAGAGATGGTTTGAAATAAGTGTTACAAAAATCAGAGAATGTCAAAAATTAGAGTGAAATTGCTTCAGACAAGCGAATTATTGCGAAACAACACCTGCTCG
Organism: Tenodera sinensis; assembly: GCA_030765045.1. NCBI lineage: Eukaryota > Metazoa > Arthropoda > Insecta > Mantodea > Mantidae > Tenodera > Tenodera sinensis. The sequence goes on from CM060973.1 coordinate 48,548,266, forward strand.
AATCCAACAATAACTGTGCCCTGCCGTCTCTACTGAGCCTCAGAGACGCTTTGAGACAACTGTTACAAAAATCAGAGAATGTGAGAAATTAGAGTGAAATTGCTTCAAACAAGCGAATTATCGCGAAACAACACCTGCTCGAATCCAACAATAACTGTGCCCTACCGTCACTACTGAGGCTCAGAGACGCTTTGAGACAAGTGTTACAAAAATCAGAGAATGTCATAAATTAGAGTGAAATGGCTTCAAACAAGCGAATTATCGCGAAAATACACCTGCTCGTATCCGACAAAAACTGTGCCCTGCCGACTCTATTTAGCGTCAGAGATGGTTTGAAACAATTGTTACCAAAATCAGAGAATGTCAAAAATTAAAGTGAGATTGCTTCAAATAAGCGAATTATCGCGAAACAACACCTGCTTGATTCCAACAAAAACTGTGCCCTGCCGTCTCTACCGAGCCTCAGAGACGCTTAGAGACAAGTGTTACAAAAATCAGAGAATGTCAAAAATTAGAGCGAAATTGCTTCAAACAAGCGAATTATTGCGAAACAACACCTGCTCGAATCCGACAAAAACTGTGCCCAGCCGACTCTATTTAGCGTTAGAGATGGTTTGAAATAAGTGTTACAAAAATCAGAGAATGTCAAAAATTAGTGTGAAATTGCTTCAAACAAGCGAATTATCAAGAAACACCTGCTCGAATCCAACAAAAACTGTGCCCTGCCGTCTCTACTGAGCCTCAGAGACGCTTTGTGACAAGTGTTACAAAAATCAGAGGATGTCAAAAATTAGAGTGAAATTGCTTCAAACAAGCGAATTATTGCGAAACAACACCTGCTCGAATCCAACAATAACTGTGCTCTACCGTCTCTACTGAGGTTCAGAGAAGCTTTGAGACAAGTGTTACAAAAATCAGAGAATGTCAGATATTAGAGTGAAGTTGCTTCAAACAAGCGAATTATCGCGAAACAACACCTGCTCGAATCCAACAAAAACTGTGCCCTGACGTCTCTACTGAGCCTCAGAGACGCTTTGAGACAAGTGTTACAAAAATCAGAGAATGTCATAAATTAGAGTGAAATGGCTTCAAACAAGCGAATTATCGCGAAACAACACCTGCTCGAATCCGACAAAAACTGTGCCCTGCCGACTCTATTTAGCGTTAGAGATGGTTTGAAACAAGTGTTACAAAAATCAGAGAATGTCAAAAATTAGAGTGAAATTGCTTCAAACAAGCGAATTATCGCGAAACAACAACTGCTCGATTCCAACAAAAACTGTGCCCTGCCGTCTCTACTGAACCTCAGAGACGCTTTGAGACAAGTGTTACAAAAATCAGAGAATTTCAGATATTAGAGTGAAATCGCTTCAAACAAGCGAATTATCGCGAAACAACACCTGCTCGAATCCAACAATAACTGTGCTCTACCGTCTCTACTGAGCCTCAGAGACGCTTTGAGACAAGTGTTACAAGAATCAGAGAATGTGAGAAATTAGGGTGAAATTGCTTCAAACAAGCGAATTATCGCGAAACACCTGCTCGAATCCGACAAAAACTGTGCCCTGCCGACTCTATTTAGCGTTAGAGATCGTTTGAAACAAGTGTTACAAAAATCAGAGAATGTCAAAAATTAGAGTGAGATTGCTTCAAACAAGCGAATTATTGCGAAACAACACCTGCTCGAATCAAACAAAAACTGAGCCCTGCCGACTCTATTTAGCGTTAGAGATGTTTTGAAATAAGTGTTACAAAAATCAGAGAATGTCAAAAATTAGAGTGAAATTGCTTCAAACAAGCGAATTATCGCGAAACAGCACCTGCTCGAATCCAACAATAACTGTGCCCTACCGTCACTACTGAGGCTCAGAGACGCTTTGAGACAAGTGTTACAAAAATCAGAGAATGCCATTAATTAGAGTGAAATGGCTTCAAACAAGCGAATTATCGCGAAAATACACCTGCTCGAATCCGACAAAAACTGTGCCCTGCCGACTCTATTTAGCGTTAGAGATGGTTTGAAACAATTGTTACCAAAATCAGAGAATGTCAAAAATTAGAGTGAGATTGCTTCAAATAAGCGAATTATCGCGAAACAACACCTGCTTGATTCCAACAAAAACTGTGCCCTGCCGTCTCTACTGAGCCTCAGAGACGCTTTGAGACAAGTGTTACAAAAATCAGAGAATGTCAAAAATTAGAGTGAAATTGCTTCAAACAAGCGAATTATTGCGAAACAACACCTGCTCGAATCAGACAAAAACTGTGCCCAGCCGACTCTATTTAGCGTTAGAGATGGTTTGAAATAAGTGTTACAAAAATCAGAGAATGTCAAAAATTAGTGTGAAATTTCTTCAAACAAGCGAATTATCGCGAAACACCTGCTCGAATCCAACAAAAACTGTGCCCTGCCGTCTCTACTGAGCCTCAGAGACGCTTTGTGACAAGTGTTACAAAAATCAGAGGATGTCAAAAATTAGAGTGAAATTGCTTCAAACAAGCGAATTATTGCGAAACAACACCTGCTCGAATCCAACAATAACTGTGCTCTACCGTCTCTACTGAGGCTCAGAGACGCTTTGAGACAAGTGTTACAAAAATCAGACAATTTCAGATATTAGAGTGAAATCGCTTCAAACAAGCGAATTATCGCGAAACAACACCTGCTCGAATCCAACAATAACTGTGCTCTACCGTCTCTACTGAGGCTCAGAGAAGCTTTGAGACAAGTGTTACAAAAATCAGAGAATGTCAGATATTAGAGTGAAATTGCTTCAAACAAGCGAATTATCGCGAAACAACACCTGCTCGAATCCAACAAAAACTGTGCCCTGACGTCTCTACTGAGCCTCAGAGACGCTTTGAGACAAGTGTTACAAAAATCAGAGAATGTCATAAATTAGAGTGAGCTGGCTTCAAACAAGCGAATTATCGCGAAACAACACCTGCTCGAATCCGACAAAAACTGTGCCTTGCCGACTCTATTTAGCGTTAGAGATGGTTTGAAACAAGTGTTACAAAAATCTGAGAATGTCACAAATTAGAGTGAAATTGCTTCAAACAAGCGAATTATCGCGAAACAACACCTGCTCGAATCCAACAATAACTGTGCTCTACCGTCTCTACTGAGGCTCAGAGACGCTTTGAGACAAGTGTTACAAAAATCAGAGAATTTCAGATATTAGAGTGAAATCGCTTCAAACAAGCGAATAATCGCGAAACAACACCTGCTCGAATCCAACAATAACTGTGCTCAACCGTCTCTACTGACGCTCAGAGACGCTTTGAGACAAGTGTTACAAAAATCAGAGAATGTTATAAATTAGAGTGAAATTGCTTCAAACAAGCGAATTATCGCGAAACAACACCTGCTCGATTCCAACAAAAACTGTGCCCTGCCGTCTCTACTGAGCCTCAGAGACGCTTTTGAGACAAGTGTTACAAAAATCAGAGAATGTGAGAAATTAGAGTGAAATTGCTTCAAACAAGCGAATTATCGCGAAACAACACCTGCTCGAATCCGACAAAAACTGTGCCCTGCCGACTCTATTTAGCGTTAGAGATGGTTTGAAACAAGTGTTACAAAAATCAGAGAATGTAAAAAATTAGAGTGAAATTGCTTCAAACAGGCGAATTATCGCGAAACAACACCTGCTCGAATCCAACAATAACTGTGCTCTACCGTCTCTACTGAGGCTCAGAGACGCTTTGAGACAAGTGTTACAAAAATCAGAGAATTTCAGATATTAGAGTGAAATCGCTTCAAACAAGCGAATTATCGCGAAACAACACCTGCTCGAATGCAACAATAACTGTGCTCTACCGTCTGTACTGACGCTCAGAGACGCTTTGAGACAAGTGTTACAAAAATCAGAGAATGTCATAAATTAGAGTGAAATTGCTTCAAACAAGCGAATTATCGCGAAACAACACCTGCTCGATTCTAACAAAAACTGTGCCCTGCCGTCTTTCTGAGCCTCAGAGACGCTTTGAGACAAGTGTTACAAAAATCAGAGAATGTGAGAAATTAGAGTGAAATTGCTTCAAACAAGCGAATTATCGCGAAACAACAATTGCTCGAATCCAACAAAAACTGTGCCCTGCCGACTCTATTTAGCGTTAGAGATGGTTTGAAATAAGTGTTACAAAAATCAGAGAATGTCAAAAATTAGAGTGAAATTGCTTCAAACAAGCGAATTATCGTGAAACAACACCTGCTCGAATCCAACAAAAACTGTGCCCTGCCGACTCTATTTAGCGTTAGAGATGGTTTGAAACAAGTGTTACAAAAATCAGAGAATGTCAAAAGTTAGAGTGAAATTGCTTCAAACAGGCGAATTATCGCGAAACAAAACCTGCTTGATTCCAACAAAAACTGTGCCCTGCCGTCTCTACTGAGCCTCAGAGACGCTTTGAGACAAGTGTTACAAAAATCAGAGAATGTCAAAAATTAGAGTGAAATTGCTTCAAACAAGCGAATTATTGCGAAACAACACCTGCTCGAATCCGACAAAAACTGTGCCCAGCCGACTCTATTTAGCGTTAGAGATGGTTTGAAATAAGTGTTACAAAAATCAGAGAATGTCAAAAATTAGAGTGAGATTGCTTCAAATAAGCGAATTATCGCGAAACAACACCTGCTTGATTCCAACAAAAACTGTGCCCTGCCGTCTCTACAGAGCCTCAGAGACGCTTTGTGACAAGTGTTACAAAAATCAGAGCATGTCAAAAATTAGAGTGAAAATGCTTCAAACAAGCGAATTATTGCGAAACAACACCTGCTCGAATCCAACAATAACTGTGCTCTACCGTCTCTACTGAGGTTCAGAGAAGCTTTGAGACAAGTGTTACAAAAATCAGAGAATGTCAGATATTAGAGTGAAGTTGCTTCAAACAAGCGAATTATCGCGAAACAACACCTGCTCGAATCCAACAAAAACTGTGCCCTGACGTCTCTACTGAGCCTCAGAGACGCTTTGAGACAAGTGTTACAAAAATCAGAGAATGTCATAAATTAGAGTGAAATGGCTTCAAACAAGCGAATTATCGCGAAACAACACCTGCTCGAATCCGACAAAAACTGTGCCCTGCCGACTCTATTTAGCGTTAGAGATGGTTTGAAACAAGTGTTACAAAAATCAGAGAATGTCAAAAATTAGAGTGAAATTGCTTCAAACAAGCGAATTATCGCGAAACAACACCTGCTCGATTCCAACAAAAACTGTGCCCTGCCGTCTCTACTGAACCTCAGAGACGCTTTGAGACAAGTGTTACAAAAATCAGAGAATTTCAGATATTAGAGTGAAATCGCTTCAAACAAGCGAATTATCGCGAAACAACACCTGCTCGAATCCAACAATAACTGTGCTCTACCGTCTCTACTGAGCCTCAGAGACGCTTTGAGACAAGTGTTACAAGAATCAGAGAATGTGAGAAATTAGGGTGAAATTGCTTCAAACAAGCGAATTATCGCGAAACACCTGCTCGAATCCGACAAAAACTGTGCCCTGCCGACTCTATTTAGCGTTAGAGATCGTTTGAAACAAGTGTTACAAAAATCAGAGAATGTCAAAAATTAGAGTGAGATTGCTTCAAACAAGCGAATTATTGCGAAACAACACCTGCTCGAATCAAACAAAAACTGAGCCCTGCCGACTCTATTTAGCGTTAGAGATGTTTTGAAATAAGTGTTACAAAAATCAGAGAATGTCAAAAATTAGAGTGAAATTGCTTCAAACAAGCGAATTATCGCGAAACAGCACCTGCTCGAATCCAACAATAACTGTGCCCTACCGTCACTACTGAGGCTCAGAGACGCTTTGAGACAAGTGTTACAAAAATCAGAGAATGCCATTAATTAGAGTGAAATGGCTTCAAACAAGCGAATTATCGCGAAAATACACCTGCTCGAATCCGACAAAAACTGTGCCCTGCCGACTCTATTTAGCGTTAGAGATGGTTTGAAACAATTGTTACCAAAATCAGAGAATGTCAAAAATTAGAGTGAGATTGCTTCAAATAAGCGAATTATCGCGAAACAACACCTGCTTGATTCCAACAAAAACTGTGCCCTGCCGTCTCTACTGAGCCTCAGAGACGCTTTGAGACAAGTGTTACAAAAATCAGAGAATGTCAAAAATTAGAGTGAAATTGCTTCAAACAAGCGAATTATTGCGAAACAACACCTGCTCGAATCCGACAAAAACTGTGCCCAGCCGACTCTATTTAGCGTTAGAGATGGTTTGAAATAAGTGTTACAAAAATCAGAGAATGTCAAAAATTAGTGTGAAATTTCTTCAAACAAGCGAATTATCGCGAAACACCTGCTCGAATCCAACAAAAACTGTGCCCTGCCGTCTCTACTGAGCCTCAGAGACGCTTTGTGACAAGTGTTACAAAAATCAGAGGATGTCAAAAATTAGAGTGAAATTGCTTCAAACAAGCGAATTATTGCGAAACAACACCTGCTCGAATCCAACAATAACTGTGCTCTACCGTCTCTACTGAGGCTCAGAGACGCTTTGAGACAAGTGTTACAAAAATCAGAGAATGTCAGATATTAGAGTGAAATTGCTTCAAACAAGCGAATTATCGCGAAACAACACCTGCTCGAATCCAACAATAACTGTTCTCTACCGTCTCTACTGAGGCTCAGAGAAGCTTTGAGACAAGTGTTACAAAAATCAGAGAATGTCAGATATTAGAGTGAAATTGCTTCAAACAAGCGAATTATCGCGAAACAACACCTGCTCGAATCCAACAAAAACTGTGCCCTGACGTCTCTACTGAGCCTCAGAGACGCTTTGAGACAAGTGTTACAAAAATCAGAGAATGTCATAAATTAGAGTGAAATGGCTTCAAACAAGCGAATTATCGCGAAACAACACCTGCTCGAATCCAACAAAAACTGTCCCCTGCCGACTCTATTTAGCGTTAGAGATGGTTTGAAACAAGTGTTACAAAAATCAGAGAATGTCAAAAATTAGAGTGAAATTGCTTCAAACAGGCGAATTATCGCGAAACAACACCTGCTCGAATCCAACAATAACTGTGCCCTACCGTCTCTACTGAGGCTCAGAGACGCTTTGAGACAAGTGTTACAAAAATCAGAGAATTTCAGATATTAGAGTGAAATCGCTTCAAACAAGCGAATTATCGCGAAACAACACCTGCTCGAATCCAACAATAACTGTGCTCAACCGTCTCTACTGACGCTCAGAGACGCTTTGAGACAAGTGTTACAAAAATCAGAGAATGTCATAAATTAGAGTGAAATTGCTTCAAACAAGCGAATTATCGCGAAACAACACCTGCTCGAATCCGACAAAAACTGTGCCCTGCCGACTCTATTTAGCGTTAGAGATGGTTTGAAACAAGTGTTACAAAAATCAGAGAATGTCAAAATTTAGAGTGAAATTGCTTCAAACAGGCGAATTATCGCGAAACAACACCTGCTCGAATCCAACAATAACTGTGCTCTACCGTCTCTACTGAGGCTCAGAGACGCTTTGAGACAAGTGTTACAAAAATCAGAGAATTTCAGATATTAGAGTGAAATCGCTTCAAACAAGCGAATTATCGCGAAACAACACCTGCTCGAATCCAACAATAACTGTGCTCTACCGTCTCTACTGACGCTCAGAGACGCTTTGAGACAAGTGTTACAAAAATCAGAGAATTTCAGATATTAGAGTGAAATCGCTTCAAACAAGCGAATTATCGCGAAATAACACCTGCTCGAATCCAACAATAACTGTGCTCTACCGTCTCTACTGACGCTCAGAGACGCTTTGAGACAAGTGTTACAAAAATTAAAGAATGTCATAAATTAGAGTGAAATGGCTTCAAACAAGCGAATTATCGCGAAACAACACCTGCTCGAATCCGACAAAACCTGTGCCCTGCCGACTCTATTTAGCGTAAGAGATGGTTTGAAACAAGTGTTACAAAAATCAGAGAATGTCACAAATTAGAGCGAAATCGCTTCAAACAAGCGAATTATCGCGAAACAACACCTGCTCGAATCCAACAATAACTGTGCTCTACCGTCTCTACTGACGCTCAGAGACGCTTTGAGACAAGTGTTACAAAAATCAGAGAATGTCATAAATTAGAGTGAAATTGCTTCAAACAAGCGAATTATTGCGAAACAACACCTGCTCGAATCCGACAAAAACTGAGCCCTGCCGACTCTATTTAGCGTTAGAGATGGTTTGAAATAAGTGTTACAAAAATCAGAGAATGTCAAAAATTAGAGTGAAATTGCTTCAGACAAGCGAATTATTGCGAAACAACACCTGCTCGAATCCAACAATAACTGTGCCCTGCCGTCTCTACTGAGCCTCAGAGACGCTTTGAGACAACTGTTACAAAAATCAGAGAATGTGAGAAATTAGAGTGAAATTGCTTCAAACAAGCGAATTATCGCGAAACAACACCTGCTCGAATCCAACAATAACTGTGCCCTACCGTCACTACTGAGGCTCAGAGACGCTTTGAGACAAGTGTTACAAAAATCAGAGAATGTCATAAATTAGAGTGAAATGGCTTCAAACAAGCGAATTATCGCGAACATACACCTGCTCGTATCCGACAAAAACTGTGCCCTGCCGACTCTATTTAGCGTCAGAGATGGTTTGAAACAATTGTTACCAAAATCAGAGAATGTCAAAAATTAAAGTGAGATTGCTTCAAATAAGCGAATTATCGCGAAACAACACCTGCTTGATTCCAACAAAAACTGTGCCCTGCCGTCTCTACCGAGCCTCAGAGACGCTTAGAGACAAGTGTTACAAAAATCAGAGAATGTCAAAAATTAGAGCGAAATTGCTTCAAACAAGCGAATTATTGCGAAACAACACCTGCTCGAATCCGACAAAAACTGTGCCCAGCCGACTCTATTTAGCGTTAGAGATGGTTTGAAATAAGTGTTACAAAAATCAGAGAATGTCAAAAATTAGTGTGAAATTGCTTCAAACAAGCGAATTATCAAGAAACACCTGCTCGAATCCAACAAAAACTGTGCCCTGCCGTCTCTACTGAGCCTCAGAGACGCTTTGTGACAAGTGTTACAAAAATCAGAGGATGTCAAAAATTAGAGGGAAATTGCTTCAAACAAGCGAATTATTGCGAAACAACACCTGCTCGAATCCAACAATAACTGTGCTCTACCGTCTCTACTGAGGTTCAGAGAAGCTTTGAGACAAGTGTTACAAAAATCAGAGAATGTCAGATATTAGAGTGAAGTTGCTTCAAACAAGCGAATTATCGCGAAACAACACCTGCTCGAATCCAACAAAAACTGTGCCCTGACGTCTCTACTGAGCCTCAGAGACGCTTTGAGACAAGTGTTACAAAAATCAGAGAATGTCATAAATTAGAGTGAAATGGCTTCAAACAAGCGAATTATCGCGAAACAACACCTGCTCGAATCCGACAAAAACTGTGCCCTGCCGACTCTATTTAGCGTTAGAGATGGTTTGAAACAAGTGTTACAAAAATCAGAGAATGTCAAAAATTAGAGTGAAATTGCTTCAAACAAGCGAATTATCGCGAAACAACACCTGCTCGATTCCAACAAAAACTGTGCCCTGCCGTCTCTACTGAACCTCAGAGACGCTTTGAGACAAGTGTTACAAAAATCAGAGAATTTCAGATATTAGAGTGAAATCGCTTCAAACAAGCGAATTATCGCGAAACAACACCTGCTCGAATCCAACAATAACTGTGCTCTACCGTCTCTACTGAGCCTCAGAGACGCTTTGAGACAAGTGTTACAAGAATCAGAGAATGTGAGAAATTAGGGTGAAATTGCTTCAAACAAGCGAATTATCGCGAAACACCTGCTCGAATCCGACAAAAACTGTGCCCTGCCGACTCTATTTAGCGTTAGAGATCGTTTGAAACAAGTGTTACAAAAATCAGAGAATGTCAAAAATTAGAGTGAGATTGCTTCAAACAAGCGAATTATTGCGAAACAACACCTGCTCGAATCAAACAAAAACTGAGCCCTGCCGACTCTATTTAGCGTTAGAGATGTTTTGAAATAAGTGTTACAAAAATCAGAGAATGTCAAAAATTAGAGTGAATTTGCTTCAAACAAGCGAATTATCGCGAAACAGCACCTGCTCGAATCCAACAATAACTGTGCCCTACCGTCACTACTGAGGCTCAGAGACGCTTTGAGACAAGTGTTACAAAAATCAGAGAATGCCATTAATTAGAGTGAAATGGCTTCAAACAAGCTAATTATCGCGAAAATACACCTGCTCGAATCCGACAAAAACTGTGCCCTGCCGACTCTATTTAGCGTTAGAGATGGTTTGAAACAATTGTTACCAAAATCAGAGAATGTCAAAAATTAGAGTGAGATTGCTTCAAATAAGCGAATTAGCGCGAAACAACACCTGCTTGATTCCAACAAAAACTGTGCCCTGCCGTCTCTACTGAGCCTCAGAGACGCTTTGAGACAAGTGTTACAAAAATCAGAGAATGTCAAAAATTAGAGTGAAATTGCTTCAAACAAGCGAATTATTGCGAAACAACACCTGCTCGAATCCGACAAAAACTGTGCCCAGCCGACTCTATTTAGCGTTAGAGATGGTTTGAAATAAGTGTTACAAAAATCAGAGAATGTCAAAAATTAGTGTGAAATTTCTTCAAACAAGCGAATTATCGCGAAACACCTGCTCGAATCCAACAAAAACTGTGCCCTGCCGTCTCTACTGAGCCTCAGAGACGCTTTGTGACAAGTGTTACTAAAATCAGAGGATGTCAAAAATTAGAGTGAAATTGCTTCAAACAAGCGAATTATTGCGAAACAACACCTGCTCGAATCCAACAGTAACTGTGCTCTGCCGTCTCTACTGAGGCTCAGAGACGCTTTGAGACAAGTGTTACAAAAATCAGAGAATGTCATAAATTAGAGTGAAATGGCTTCAAACAAGCGAATTATCGCGAAAATACACCTGCTCGTATCCGACAAAAACTGTGCCCTGCCGACTCTATTTAGCGTCAGAGATGGTTTGAAACAATTGTTACCAAAATCAGAGAATGTCAAAAATTAAAGTGAGATTGCTTCAAATAAGCGAATTATCGCGAAACAACACCTGCTTGATTCCAACAAAAACTGTGCCCTGCCGTCTCTACCGAGCCTCAGAGACGCTTAGAGACAAGTGTTACAAAAATCAGAGAATGTCAAAAATTAGAGCGAAATTGCTTCAAACAAGCGAATTATTGCGAAACAACACCTGCTCGAATCCGACAAAAACTGTGCCCAGCCGACTCTATTTAGCGTTAGAGATGGTTTGAAACAAGTGTTACAAAAATCAGAGAATGTCAAAAATTAGAGTGAAATTGCTTCAGACAAGCGAATTATTGCGAAACAACACCTGCTCGAATCCAACAATAACTGTGCCCTGCCGTCTCTACTGAGCCTCAGAGACGCTTTGAGACAACTGTTACAAAAATCAGAGAATGTGAGAAATTAGAGTGAAATTGCTTCAAACAAGCGAATTATCGCGAAACAACACCTGCTCGAATCCAACAATAACTGTGCCCTACCGTCACTACTGAGGCTCAGAGACGCTTTGAGACAAGTGTTACAAAAATCAGAGAATGTCATAAATTAGAGTGAAATGGCTTCAAACAAGCGAATTATCGCGAAACAACACCTGCTTGATTCCAACAAAAACTGTGCCCTGCCGTCTCTACTGAGCCTCAGAGACGCTTTGAGACAAGTGTTACAAAAATCAGAGAATGTCAAAAATTAGAGTGAAATTGCTTCAAACAAGCGAATTATTGCGAAACAACACCTGCTCGAATCCGACAAAAACTGTGCCCAGCCGACTCTATTTAGCGTTAGAGATGGTTTGAAACAAGTGTTACAAAAATCAGAGAATGTCAAAAGTTAGAGTGAAATTGCTTCAAACAGGCGAATTATCGCGAAACAACACCTGCTCGAATCCAACAAAAACTGTGCCCTGACGTCTCTACTGAGCCTCAGAGACGCTTTGAGACAGGTGTTACAAAAATCAGAGAATGTCATAAATTAGAGTGAAATGGCTTCAAACAAGCGAATTATCGCGAAACAACACCTGCTCGAATCCGACAAAAACTGTGCCCTGCCGACTCTATTTAGCGTTAGAGATGGTTTGAAACAAGTGTTACAAAAATCAGAGAATGTCAAAAATTAGAGTGAAATTGCTTCAAACAAGCGAATTATCGCGAAACAACACCTGCTCGATTCCAACAAAAACTGTGCCCTGCCGTCTCTACTGAACCTCAGAGACGCTTTGAGACAAGTGTTACAAAAATCAGAGAATTTCAGATATTAGAGTGAAATCGCTTCAAACAAGCGAATTATCGCGAAAAAACACCTGCTCGAATCCAACAATAACTGTGCTCTACCGTCTCTACTGAGCCTCAGAGACGCTTTGAGACAAGTGGTACAAGAATCAGAGAATGTGAGAAATTAGGGTGAAATTGCTTCAAACAAGCGAATTATCGCGAAACACCTGCTCGAATCCGACAAAAACTGTGCCCTGCCGACTCTATTTAGCGTTAGAGATCGTTTGAAACAAGTGTTACAAAAATCAGAGAATGTCAAAAATTAGAGTGAGATTGCTTCAAACAAGCGAATTATTGCGAAACAACACCTGCTCGAATCAAACAAAAACTGAGCCCTGCCGACTCTATTTAGCGTTAGAGATGTTTTGAAATAAGTGTTACAAAAATCAGAGAATGTCAAAAATTAGAGTGAAATTGCTTCAAACAAGCGAATTATCGCGAAACAGCACCTGCTCGAATCCAACAATAACTGTGCCCTACCGTCACTACTGAGGCTCAGAGATGCTTTGAGACAAGTGTTACAAAAATCAGAGAATGCCATTAATTAGAGTGAAATGGCTTCAAACAAGCGAATTATCGCGAAAATACACCTGCTCGAATCCGACAAAAACTGTGCCCTGCCGACTCAATTTAGCGTTAGAGATGGTTTGAAACAATTGTTACCAAAATCAGAGAATGTCAAAAATTAGAGTGAGATTGCTTCAAATAAGCGAATTATCGCGAAACAACACCTGCTTGATTCCAACAAAAACTGTGCCCTGCCGTCTCTACTGAGCCTCAGAGACGCTTTGAGACAAGTGTTACAAAAATCAGAGAATGTCAAAAATTAGAGTGAAATTGCTTCAAACAAGCGAATTATTGCGAAACAACACCTGCTCGAATCCGACAAAAACTGTGCCCAGCCGACTCTATTTAGCGTTAGAGATGGTTTGAAATAAGTGTTACAAAAATCAGAGAATGTCAAAAATTAGTGTGAAATTTCTTCAAACAAGCGAATTATCGCGAAACACCTGCTCGAATCCAACAAAAACTGTGCCCTGCCGTCTCTACTGAGCCTCAGAGACGCTTTGTGACAAGTGTTACAAAAATCAGAGGATGTCAAAAATTAGAGTGAAATTGCTTCAAACAAGCGAATTATTGCGAAACAACACCTGCTCGAATCCAACAATAACTGTGCTCTACCGTCTCTACTGAGGCTCAGAGACGCTTTGAGACAAGTGTTACAAAAATCAGAGAATGTCAGATATTAGAGTGAAATTGCTTCAAACAAGCGAATTATCGCGAAACAACACCTGCTCGAATCCAACAATAACTGTTCTCTACCGTCTCTACTGAGGCTCAGAGAAGCTTTGAGACAAGTGTTACAAAAATCAGAGAATGTCAGATATTAGAGTGAAATTGCTTCAAACAAGCGAATTATCGCGAAACAACACCTGCTCGAATCCAACAAAAACTGTGCCCTGACGTCTCTACTGAGCCTCAGAGACGCTTTGAGACAAGTGTTACAAAAATCAGAGAATGTCATAAATTAGAGTGAAATGGCTTCAAACAAGCGAATTATCGCGAAACAACACCTGCTCGAATCCGACAAAAACTGTGCCCTGCCGACTCTATTTAGCGTTAGAGATGGTTTGAAACAAGTGTTACAAAAATCTGAGAATGTCACAAATTAGAGTGAAATTGCTTCAAACAAGCGAATTATCGCGAAACAACACCTGCTCGAATCCAACAATAACTGTGCTCTACCGTCTCTACTGAGGCTCAGAGACGCTTTGAGACAAGTGTTACAAAAATCAGAGAATTTCAGATATTAGAGTGAAATCGCTTCAAACAAGCGAATAATCGCGAAACAACACCTGCTCGAATCCAACAATAACTGTGCTCAACCGTCTCTACTGACGCTCAGAGACGCTTTGAGACAAGTGTTACAAAAATCAGAGAATGTCATAAATTAGAGTGAAATTGCTTCAAACAAGCGAATTATCGCGAAACAACTTCTGCTCGATTCCAACAAAAACTGTGCCCTGCCATCTCTACTGAGCCTCAGAGACGCTTTTGAGACAAGTGTTACAAAAATCAGAGAATGTGAGAAATTAGAGTGAAATTGCTTCAAACAAGCGAATTATCGCGAAACAACACCTGCTCGAATCCGACAAAAACTGTGCCCTGCCGACTCTATTTAGCGTTAGAGATGGTTTGAAACAAGTGTTACAAAAATCAGAGAATGTAAAAAATTAGAGTGAAATTGCTTCAAACAGGCGAATTATCGCGAAACAACACCTGCTCGAATCCAACAATAACTGTGCTCTACCGTCTCTACTGAGGCTCAGAGACGCTTTGAGACAAGTGTTACAAAAATCAGAGAATTTCAGATATTAGAGTGAAATCGCTTCAAACAAGCGAATTATCGCGAAACAACACCTGCTCGAATGCAACAATAACTGTGCTCTACCGTCTGTACTGACGCTCAGAGACGCTTTGAGACAAGTGTTACAAAAATCAGAGAATGTCAAAAATTAGAGTGAAATTGCTTCAAACAGGCGAATTATCGCGAAACAACACCTGCTCGAATCCAACAATAACTGTGCCCTACCGTCTCTACTGAGGCTCAGAGACGCTTTGAGACAAGTGTTACAAAAATCAGAGAATTTCAGATATTAGAGTGAAATCGCTTCAAACAAGCGAATTATCGGGAAACAACACCTGCTCGAATCCGACAAAAACTGTGCCCTGCCGACTCTATTTAGCGTTAGAGATGGTTTGAAACAAGTGTTACAAAAATCAGAGATTGTCACAAATTAGAGTGAAATCGCTTCAAACAAGCGAATTATCGCGAAACAACACCTGCTCGAATCCAACAATAACTGTGCTGTACCGTCTCTACTGACGCTCAGAGACGCTTTGAGACAAGTGTTACAAAAGTCAGAGAATGTCATAAATTAGAGTGAAATTGCTTCAAACAAGCGAATTATTGCGAAACAACACCTGCTCGAATCCGACAAAAACTGAGCCCTGCCGACTCTATTTAGCGTTAGAGATGGTTTGAAATAAGTGTTAAAAAAATCAGAGAATGTCAAAAATTAGAGTGAAATTGCTTCAAACAAGCGAATTATCGCGAAACAACACCTGCTGGAATCCAACAAAAACTGTGCCCTGCCATCTCTACTGAGCCTCAGAGACGCTTTGTGACAAGTGTTACAAAAATCAGAGGATGTCAAAAATTAGAGTGAAATTGCTTCAAACAAGCGAATTATTGCGAAAAAACACCTGCTCGAATCCAACAATAACTGTGCTCTACCGTCTCTACTGAGGCTCAGAGAAGCTTTGAGACAAGTGTTACAAAAATCAGAGAATGTCAGATATTAGAGTGAAATTGCTTCAAACAAGCGAATTATCGCGAAACAACACCTGCTCGATTCCAACAAAAACTGTGCCCTGCCGTCTCTACTGAGCCTCAGAGACGCTTTGAGACAAGTGTTACAAAAATCAGAGAATGTGAGAAATTAGGGTGAAATTGCTTCAAACAAGCGAATTATTGCGAAACAACACCTGCTCGAATCAAACAAAAACTGAGCCCTGCCGACTCTATTTAGCGTTAGAGATGGTTTGAAACAATTGTTACCAAAATCAGAGAATGTCAAAAATTAGAGTGAAATTGCTTCAAACAAGCGAATTATTGCGAAACAACACCTGCTCGAATCAAACAAAAACTGAGCCCTGCCGACTCTATTTAGCGTTAGAGATGTTTTGAAATAAGTGTTACAAAAATCAGAGAATGTCAAAAATTAGAGTGAAATTGCTTCAAACAAGCGAATTATCGCGAAACAACACCTGCTCGAATCCAACAATAACTGTGCCCTACCGTCACTACTGAGGCTCAGAGACGCTTTGAGACAAGTGTTACAAAAATCAGAGAATGTCATTAATTAGAGTGAAATGGCTTCAAACAAGCGAATTATCGCGAAAATACACCTGCTCGAATCCGACAAAAACTGTGCCCTGCCGACTCTATTTAGCGTTAGAGATGGTTTGAAACAATTGTTACCAAAATCAGAGAATGTCAAAAATTAGAGTGAGATTGCTTCAAATAAGCGAATTATCGCGAAACAACACCTGCTTGATTCCAACAAAAACTGTGCCCTGTCGTCTCTACTGAGCGTCAGAGACGCTTTGAGACAAGTGTTACAAAAATCAGAGAATGTCAAAAATTAGAGTGAAATTGCTTCAAACAAGCGAATTATTGCGAAACAACACCTGCTCGAATCCGAAAAAAACTGTGCCCAGCCGACTCTATTTAGCGTTAGAGATGGTTTGAAATAAGTGTTACAAAAATCAGAGAATGTCAAAAATTAGTGTGAAATTTCTTCAAACAAGCAAATTATCGCGAAACACCTGCTCGAATCCAACAAAAACTGTGCCCTGCCGTCTCTACTGAGCCTCAGAGACGCTTTGTGACAAGTGTTACAAAAATCAGAGGATGTCAAAAATTAGAGTGAAATTGCTTCAAA
Source organism: Tenodera sinensis (assembly GCA_030765045.1). Taxonomy (NCBI): domain Eukaryota; kingdom Metazoa; phylum Arthropoda; class Insecta; order Mantodea; family Mantidae; genus Tenodera; species Tenodera sinensis. The sequence continues at coordinate 48,565,122 of CM060973.1, forward strand.
CAAGCGAATTATTGCGAAACAACACCTGCTCGAATCCAACAATAACTGTGCTCTACCGTCTCTACTGAGGCTCAGAGACGCTTTGAGACAAGTGTTACAAAAGTCAGAGAATGTCAGATATTAGAGTGAAATTGCTTCAAACAAGCGATTTATCGCGAAACAACACCTGCTCGAATCCAACAATAACTGTTCTCTACCGTCTCTACTGAGGCTCAGAGAAGCTTTGAGACAAGTGTTACAAAAATCAGAGAATGTCAGATATTAGAGTGAAATTGCTTCAAACAAGCGAATTATCGCGAAACAACACCTGCTCGAATCCAACAAAAACTGTGCCCTGACGTCTCTACTGAGCCTCAGAGACGCTTTGAGACAAGTGTTACAAAAATCAGAGAATGTCATAAATTAGAGTGAAATGGCTTCAAACAAGTGAATTATCGCGAAACAACACCTGCTCGAATCCGACAAAAACTGTGCCCTGCCGACTCTATTTAGCGTTAGAGATGGCTTGAAACAAGTGTTACAAAAATCAGAGAATGTCACAAATTGGAGTGAAATTGCTTCAAACAAGCGAATTATCGCGAAACAACACCTGCTCGAATCCAACAATAACTGTGCTCTACCATCTCTACTGAGGCTCAGAGACGCTTTGAGACAAGTGTTACAAAAATCAGAGAATTTCAGATATTAGAGTGAAATCGCTTCAAACAAGCGAATTATCGCGAAACAACACCTGCTCGAATCCAACAATAACTGTGCTCAACCGTCTCTACTGACGCTCAGAGACGCTTTGAGACAAGTGTTACAAAAATCAGAGAATGTCATAAATTAGAGTGAAATTGCTTCAAACAAGCGAATTATTGCGAAACAACACCTGCTCGAATCCGACAAAAACTGAGCCCTGCCGACTCCATTTAGCGTTAGAGATGGTTTGAAATAAGTGTTGAAAAAATCAGAGAATGTCAAAAATTAGAGTGAAATTGCTTCAAACAAACGAATTATCGCGAAACAACACCTGCTCGAATCCAACAAAAACTGTGCCCTGCCATCTCTACTGAGCCTCAGAGACGCTTTGTGACAAGTGTTACAAAAATCAGAGGATGTCAAAAATTAGAGTGAAATTGCTTCAAACAAGCGAATTATTGCGAAACAACACCTGCTCGAATCCAACAATAACTGTGCTCTACCGTCTCTACTGAGGCTCAGAGAAGCTTTGAGACAAGTGTTACAAAAATCAGAGAATGTCAGATATTAGAGTGAAATTGCTTCAAACAAGCGAATTATCGCGAAACAACACCTGCTCGAATCCGACAAAAACTGTGCCCTGTCGACTCTATTTAGCGTTAGAGATCGTTTGAAACAAGTGTTACAAAAATCAGAGAATGTCGAAAATTAGAGTGAAATTGCTTCAAACAAGCGAATTATTGCGAAACAACACCTGCTCGAATCAAACAAAAACTGAGCCCTGCCGACTCTATTTAGCGTTAGAGATGTTTTGAAATAAGTGTTACAAAAATCAGAGAATGTCAAAAATTAGAGTGAAATTGCTTCAAACAAGCGAATTATCGCGAAACAACACCTGCTCGAATCCAACAATAACTGTGCCCTACCGTCACTACTGAGGCTCAGAGACGCTTTGAGACAAGTGTTACAAAAATCAGAGAATGTCATTAATTAGAGTGAAATGGCTTCAAACAAGCGAATTATCGCGAAAATACACCTGCTCGAATCCGACAAAAACTGTGCCCTGCCGACTCTATTTAGCGTTAGAGATGGTTTGAAACAATTGTTACCAAAATCAGAGAATGTCAAAAATTAGAGTGAGATTGCTTCAAATAAGCGAATTATCGCGAAACAACACCTGCTTGATTCCAACAAAAACTGTGCCCTGTCGTCTCTACTGAGCCTCAGAGACGCTTTGAGACAAGTGTTACAAAAATCAGAGAATGTCAAAAATTAGAGTGAAATTGCTTCAAACAAGCGAATTATTGCGAAACAACACCTGCTCGAATCCGACAAAAACTGTGCCCAGCCGACTCTATTTAGCGTTAGAGATGGTTTGAAATAAGTGTTACAAAAATCAGAGAATGTCAAAAATTAGTGTGAAATTTCTTCAAACAAGCAAATTATCGCGAAACACCTGCTCGAATCCAACAAAAACTGTGCCCTGCCGTCTCTACTGAGCCTCAGAGACGCTTTGTGACAAGTGTTACAAAAATCAGAGGATGTCAAAAATTAGAGTGAAATTGCTTCAAACAAGCGAATTATTGCGAAACAACACCTGCTTGAATCCAACAATAACTGTGCTCTACCGTCTCTACTGAGGCTCAGAGACGCTTTGAGACAAGTGTTACAAAAATCAGAGAATGTCAGATATTAGAGTGAAATTGCTTCAAACAAGCGAATTATCGCGAAACAACACCTGCTCGAATCCAACAATAACTGTTCTCTACCGTCTCTCCTGAGGCTCAGAGAAGCTTTGAGACAAGTGTTACAAAAATCAGAGAATGTCAGATATTAGAGTGAAATTGCTTCAAACAAGCGAATTATCGCGAAACAACACCTGCTCGAATCCAACAAAAACTGTGCCCTGACGTCTCTACTGAGCCTCAGAGACGCTTTGAGACAAGTGTTACAAAAATCAGAGAATGTCATAAATTAGAGTGAAATGGCTTCAAACAAGCGATTTATCGCGAAACAACACCTGCTCGAATCCGACAAAAACTGTGCCCTGCCGACTCTATTTAGCGTTAGAGATGGTTTGAAACAAGTTTTACAAAAATCAGAGAATGTCACAAATTAGAGTGAAATTGCTTCAAACAGGCGAATTATCGAATCCAACAATAACTGTGCTCTACCGTCTCTACTGAGGCTCTGAGACGCTTTGAGACAAGTGTTACAAAAATCAGAGAATTTCAGATATTAGAGTGAAATCGCTTCAAACAAGCGAATTATCGCGAAACAACACCTGCTCGAATCCAACAATAACTGTGCTCTACCGTCTCTACTGACGCTCAGAGACGCTTTGAGACAAGTGTTACAAAAATCAGAGAATGTCATAAATTAGAGTGAAATTGCTTCAAACAAGCGAATTATCGCGAAACAACACCTGCTCGAATCCGACAAAAACTGTGCCCAGCCGACTCTATTTAGCGTTAGAGATGGTTTGAAATAAGTGTTACAAAAATCAGAGAATGTCATAAATTAGAGTGAAATTGCTTCAAACAAGCGAATTGTCGCGAAACAACACCTGCTCGAATCCGACAAAAACTGTGCCCTGCCGACTCTATTTAGCGTTAGAGATGGTTTGAAACAAGTGTTACAAAAATCAGAGAATGTCAAAAATTAGAGTGAAATTGCTTCAAACAGGCGAATTATCGCGAAACAACACCTGCTCGAATCCAACAATAACTGTGCTCTACCGTCTCTACTGAGGCTCAGAGACGCTTTGAGAGAAGTGTTACAAAAATCAGAGAATTTCAGATATTAGAGTGAAATCGCTTCAAACAAGCGAATTATCGCGAAACAACACCTGCTCGAATCCAACAATAACTGTCCTCTACCGTCTCTACTGACGCTCAGAGACGCTTTGAGATAAGTGTTACAAAAATCAGAGAATGTCATAAATTAGAGTGAAATGGCTTCAAACAAGCGAATTATCGCGAAACAACACCTGCTCGAATCCGACAAAAACTGTGCCCTGCCGACTCTATTTAGCGTTAGAGATGGTTTGAAACAAGTGTTACAAAAATCAGAGAATGTCACAAATTAGAGTGAAATCGCTTCAAACAAGCGAATTATCGCGAAACAACACCTGCTCGAATCCAACAATAACTGTGCTCTACCGTCTGTACTGACGCTCAGAGACGCTTTGAGACAAGTGTTACAAAAATCAGAGAATGTCATAAATTAGAGTGAAATTGCTTCAAACAAGCGAATTACCGCGAAACAACACCTGCTCGATTCTAACAAAAACTGTGCCCTGCCGTCTCTACTGAGCCTCAGAGACGCTTTGAGACAAGTGTTACAAAAATCAGAGAATGTCATTAATTAGAGTGAAATGGCTTCAAACAAGCGAATTATCGCGAAACAACACCTGCTCGAATCCAACAAAAACTGTGCCCTGCCGACTCTATTTAGCGTTAGAGATGGTTTGAAACAAGTATTACAAAAATCAGAGAATGTCAAAAATTAGAGTGAAATTGCTTCAAACAGGCGAATTATCGCGAAACAACACCTGCTCGAATCCAACAATATCTGTGCCCTACCGTCTCTACTGAGGCTCAGAGACGCTTTGAGACAAGTGTTACAAAAATCAGAGAATTTCAGATATTAGAGTGAAATCGCTTCAAACAAGCGAATTATCGCGAAACAACACCTGCTCGAATCCAACAATAACTGTGCTCAACCGTCTCTACTGACGCTCAGAGACGCTTTGAGACAAGTGTTACAAAAATCAGAGAATGTCAAAAATTAGAGTGAAATTGCTTCAAACAAGCGAATTATCGCGAAACAACACCTGCTCGATTCCAACAAAAACTGTGCCCTGCCGTCTCTACTGAGCCTCAGAGACGCTTTTGAGACAAGTGTTACAAAAATCAGAGAATGTGAGAAATTAGAGTGAAATTGCTTCAAACAAGCGAATTATCGCGAAACAACACCTGCTCGAATCCGACAAAAACTGTGCCCAGCCGACTCTATTTAGCGTTAGAGATGGTTTGAAATAAGTGTTACAAAAATCAGAGAATGTCAAAAATTAGTGTGGAATTTCTTCAAACAAGCGAATTATCGCGAAACACCTGCTCGAATCCAACAAAAACTGTGCCCTGCCGTCTCTACAGAGCCTCAGAGACGCTTTGTGACAAGTGTTACAAAAATCAGAGGATGTCAAAAATTAGAGTGAAATTGCTTCAAACAAGCGAATTATTGCGAAACAACACCTGCTCGAATCCAACAATAACTGTGCTCTACCGTCTCTACTGAGGCTCAGAGACGCTTTGAGACAAGTGTAACAAAAATCAGAGAATGTCAGATATTAGAGTGAAATTGCTTCAAACAAGCGAATTATCGCGAAACAACACCTGCTCGAATCCAACAATAACTGTTCTCTACCGTCTCTACTGAGGCTCAGAGAAGCTTTGAGACAAGTGTTACAAAAATCAGAGAATGTCAGATATTAGAGTGAAATTGCTTCAAACAAGCGAATTATCGCGAAACAACACCTGCTCGAATCCAACAAAAACTGTGCCCTGACGTCTCTACTGACGCTCAGAGACGCTTTGAGACAAGTGTTACAAAAATCAGAGAATGTCATAAATTAGAGTGAAATGGCTTCAAACAAGCGAATTATCGCGAAACAACACCTGCTCGAATCCAACAATAACTGTGCTCTACCGTCTCTACTGAGGCTCAGAGACGCTTTGAGACAAGTGTTACAAATATCAGAGAATTTCAGATATTAGAGTGAAATCGCTTCAAACAAGCGAATTATCGCGAAACAACACCTGCTCGAATCCAACAATCACTGTGCTCTACCGTCTCTACTGAGGCTCAGAGACGCTTTGAGACAAGTGTTACAAAAATCAGAGAATTTCAGATATTAGAGTGAAATCGCTTCAAACAAGCGAATTATCGCGAAACAACACCTGCTCGAATCCAACAATAACTGTGCTCTACCGTCTCTACTGTGGCTCAGAGACGCTTTGAGACAAGTGTTACAAATATCAGAGAATTTCAGATATTAGAGTGAAATCGCTTCAAACAAGCGAATTATCGCGAAACAACACCTGCTCGAATCCAACAATCACTGTGCTCTACCGTCTCTACTGAGGCTCAGAGACGCTTTGAGACAAGTGTTACAAAAATCAGAGAATTTAAGATATTAAAGTGAAATCGCTTCAAACAAGCGAATTATCGCGAAACAACACCTGCTCGAATCCAACAATAACTGTGCCCTGCCGACTCTATTTAGCGTTAGAGATGGTTTGAAACAAGTGTTACAAAAATCAGAGAATGTCAAAAATTAGAGTGAAATTGCTTCAAACAAGCGAATTATCGCGAAACAACACCTGCTCGAATCCAACAATAACTGTGCTCTACCGTCTCTACTGAGGCTCAGAGACGCTTTGAGACAAGTGTTACAAATATCAGAGAATTTCAGATATTAGAGTGAAATCGCTTCAAACAAGCGAATTATCGCGAAACAACACCTGCTCGAATCCAACAATCACTGTGCTCTACCGTCTCTACTGAGGCTCAGAGACGCTTTGAGACAAGTGTTACAAAAATCAGAGAATTTCAGATATTAGAGTGAAATCGCTTCAAACAAGCGAATTATCGCGAAACAACACCTGCTCGAATCCAACAATAACTGTGCTCTACCGTCTCTACTGACGCTCAGAGACGCTTTGAGACAAGTGTTACAAAAATCAGAGAATTTCAGATATTAGAGTCAAATCGCTTCAAACAAGCGAATTATCGCGAAACAACACCTGCTCGAATCCGACAAAAACTGTGCCCTGCCGACTATTTAGCGTTAGAGATGGTTTGAAACAAGTGTTACAAAAATCAGAGAATGTCACAAATTAGAGTGAGATTGCATCAAACAAGCGAATTATCGCGAAACAACACCTGCTCGAATCCAACAATAACTGTGCTCTACCGTCTCTACTGACGCTCAGAGACGCTTTGAGAAAAGTGTTACAAAAATCAGAGAATCTCATAAATTAGAGTGAAATTGCTTCAAACAAGCGAATTGTCGCGAAACAACACCTGCTCGATTCTAACAAAAACTGTGCCCTGCCGTCTCTACTGAGCCTCAGAGACGCTTTGAGACAAGTGTTACAAAAATCAGAGAATGTGAGAAATTAGAGTGAAATTGCTTCAAACAAGCGAATTATCGCGAAACAACACCTGCTCGAATCCGACAAAAACTGTGCCCTGCCGACTCTATTTAGCGTTAGAGATGGTTTGAAACAAGTGTTACAAAAATCAGAGAATGTCAAAAATTAGAGTGAAATTGCTTCAAACAGGCGAATTATCGCGAAACAACACCTGCTCGAATCCAACAATAACTGTGCTCTACCGTCTCTACTGAGGCTCAGAGACGCTTTGAGACAAGTGTTACAAAAATCAGAGAATTTCAGATATTAGAGTGAAATCGCTTCAAACAAGCGAATTATCGCGAAACAACACCTGCTCGAATCCAACAATAACTGTGCTCTACCGTCTCTACTGACGCTCAGAGACGCTTTGAGACAAGTGTTACAAAAATCAGAGAATGTCATAAATTAGAGTGAAATTGCCTCAAACAAGCGAATTATTGCGAAACAACACCTGCTCGAATCCGACAAAAACTGAGCCCTGCCAACTCTATTTAGCGTTAGAGATGGTTTGAAATAAGTGTTAAAAAATCAGAGAATGTCAAAAATTAGAGCGAAATTGCTTCAAACAAGCGAATTATCGCGAAACAACACCTGCTCGAATCCAACAATAACTGTGCTCTACCGTCTCTACTGACGCTCAGAGACGCTTTGAGACAAGTGTTACAAAAATCAGAGAATGTCATAAATTAGAGTGAAATTGCTTCAAAGAAGCGAATTATTGCGAAACAACACCTGCTCGAATCCGACAAAAACTGAGCCCTGCCGACTCTATTTAGCGTTAGAGATGGTTTGAAATAAGTGTTAAAAAATCAGAGAATGTCAAAAATTAGAGTGAAATTGCTTCAAACAAGCGAATTATCGCGAAACAACACCTGCTCGAATCCAACAAAAACTGTGCCCTGCCGTCTCTACTGAGCCTCAGAGACGCTTTGAGACAAGTGTTACAAAAATCAGAGAATGTCAAAAATTAGAGTGAAATTGCTTCAAACAAGCGAATTATTGCGAAACAACACCTGCTCGAATCCAACAATAACTGTGCCCTGCCGTCTCTACTGAGCCTCAGAGACGCTTTGAGACAACTGTTACAAAAATCAGAGAATGTGAGAAATTAGAGTGAAATTGCTTCAAACAAGCGAATTATCGCGAAACAACACCTGCTCGAATCCAACAATAACTGTGCCCTACCGTCACTACTGAGGCTCAGAGACGCTTTGAGACAAGTGTTACAAAAATCAGAGAATGTCATAAATTAGAGTGAAATGGCTTCAAACAAGCGAATTATCGCGAAAATACACCTGCTCGAATCCGACAAAAACTGTGCCCTGCCGACTCTATTTAGCGTTAGAGATGGTTTGAAACAATTGTTACCAAAATCAGAGAATGTCAAAAATTAGAGTGAGATTGCTTCAAATAAGCGAATTATCGCGAAACAACACCTGCTTGATTCCAACAAAAAGTGTGCCCTGCCGTCTCTACCGAGCCTCAGAGACGCTTTGAGACAAGTGTTACAAAAATCAGAGAATGTCAAAAATTAGAGCGAAATTGCTTCAAACAAGCGAATTATTGCGAAACAACACCTGCTCGAATCCGACAAAAACTGTGCCCAGCCGACTCTATTTAGCGTTAGAGATGGTTTGAAATAAGTGTTACAAAAATCAGAGAATGTCAAAAATTAGTGTGAAATTGCTTCAAACAAGCGAATAATCAAGAAACACCTGCTCGAATCCAACAAAAACTGTGCCCTGCCGTCTCTACTGAGCCTCAGAGACGCTTTGTGACAAGTGTTACAAAAATCAGAGGTTGTCAAAAATTAGAGTGAAATTGCTTCAAACAAGCGAATTATTGCGAAACAACACCTGCTCGAATCCAACAATAACTGTGCTCTACCGTCTCTACTGAGGCTCAGAGAAGCTTTGAGACAAGTGTTACAAAAATCAGAGAATGTCATAAATTAGAGTGAAATGGCTTCAAACAAGCGAATGATCGCGAAACAACACCTGCTCGAATCCGACAAAAACTGTGCCCTGCCAACTCTATTTAGCGTTAGAGATGGTTTGAAACAAGTGTTACAAAAATCAGAGAATGTCAAAAATTAGAGTGAAATTGCTTCAAACAAGCGAATTATCGCGAAACAACACCTGCTCGAATCCAAATATAACTGTGCTCTACCGTCTCTACTGAGGCTCAAAGACGCTTTGAGACAAGTGTTACAAAAATCAGAGAATTTCAGATATTAGAGTGAAATCGCTTCAAACATGCGAATTATCGCGAAACAACACCTGCTCGAATCCAACAATAACTGTGCTCTACCGTCTCTACTGACGCTCAGAGACGCTTTGAGACAAGTGTTACAAAAATCAGAGAATGTCATAAATTAGAGTGAAATTGCTTCAAACAAGCGAATTATCGCGAAACAACACCTGCTCGATTCCAACAAAAACTGTGCCCTGCCGTCTCTACTGAGCCTCAGAGACGCTTTGAGACAAGTGTTACAAAAATCAGAGAATTTCAGATATTAGAGTGAAATCGCTTCAAACAAGCGAATTATCGCGAAACAACACCTGCTCGAATCCAACAATAACTGCTCTACCGTCTCTACTGAGGCTCAGAGACGCTTTGAGACAAGTGTTACAAAAATCAGAGAATGTCATAAATTAGAGTGAAATTGCTTCAAACAAGCGAATTATCGCGAAACAACACCTGCTCGATTCCAACAAAAACTGTGCCCTGCCGTCTCTACTGAGCCTCAGAGACGCTTTCAGACAAGTGTTACAAAAATCAGAGAATGTGAGAAATTAGGGTGAAATTGCTTCAAACAAGCGAATTATCGCGAAACAACACCTGCTCGAATCCGATAAAAACTGTGCCCTGCCGACTCTATTTAGCGTTAAAGATCGTTTGAAACAAGTGTTACAAAAATCAGAGAATGTCAAAAATTAGAGTGAAATTGCTTCAAACAAGCGAATTATTGCGAAACAACACCTGCTCGAATCAAACAAAAACTGAGCCCTGCCGACTCTATTCCGCTTTAGAGATGTTTTGAAATAAGTGTTACAAAAATCAGAGAATGTCAAAAATTAGAGTGAAATTGCTTCAAACAAGCCAATTATCGCGAAACAACACCTGCTCGAATCCAACAATAACTGTGCCCTACCGTCACTACTGAGGCTCAGAGACGCTTTGAGACAAGTGTTACAAAATCAGAGAATGTCATTAATTAGAGTGAAATGGCTTCAAACAAGCGAATTATCGCGAAAATACACCTGCTCGAATCCGACAAAAACTGTGCCCTGCCGACTCTATTTAGCGTTAGAGATGGTTTGAAACAATTGTTACCAAAATCAGAGAATGTCAAAAATTAGAGTGAGATTGCTTCAAATACGCGAATTATCGCGAAACAACACCTGCTTGATTCCAACAAAAACTGTGCCCTGCCGTCTCTACTGAGCCTCAGAGACGCTTTGAGACAAGTGTTACCAAAATCAGAGAATGTCAAAAATTAGAGTGAAATTGCTTCAAACAAGCGAATTATCGCGAAACACCTGCTCGAATCCAACAAAAACTGTGCCCTGCCGTCTCTACTGAGCCTCAGAGACGCTTTGTGACAAGTGTTACAAAAATCAGAGGATGTCAAAAATTAGAGTGAAATTGCTTCAAACAAGCGAATTATTGCGAAACAACACCTGCTCGAGTCCAACAATAACTGTGCTCTACCGTCTCTACTGAGGCTCAGAGACGCTTTGAGACAAGTGTTACAAAAATCAGAGAACTTCAGATATTAGAGTGAAATCGCTTCAAACATGCGAATTATCGCGAAACAACACCTGCTCGAATCCAACATAACTGTGCTCTACCGTCTCTACTGACGCTCAGAGACGCTTTGAGACAAGTGTTACAAAAATCAGAGAATGTCAAAAATTAGAGTGAAATTGCTTCAAACAAGCGAATTATTGCGAAACAACACCTGCTCGAATCCGACAAAAACTGTGCCCTGCCGACTCTATTTAGCGTTAGAGATGGTTTGAAACAAGTGTTACAAAAATCAGAGAATGTCAAAAATTAGAGTGAAATTGCTTCAAACAGGCGAATTATCGCGAAACAACACCTGCTCGAATCACACAATAACTGTGCTCTACCGTCTCTACTGAGGCTCAGAGACGCTTTGAGACAAGTGTTACAAAAATCAGAGAATTTCAGATAGAGTGAAATCGCTTCAAACAAGCGAATTATCGCGAAACAACACCTGCTCGAATCCAACAATAACTGTGCTCTACCGTCTCTACTGACGCTCAGAGACGCTTTGAGACAAGTGTTACAAAAATCAGAGAATGTCATAAATTAGAGTGAAATGCCTTCAAACAAGCGAATTATCGCGAAACAACACCTGCTCGAATCCGACAAAAACTGTGCCCTGCCGACTCTATTTAGCGTTAGAGATGGTTTGAAACAAGTGTTACAAAAATCAGAGAATGTCACAAATTAGAGTGAAATCGCTTCAAACAAGCGAATTATCGCGAAACAACACCTGCTCGAATCCAACAAAAACTGTGCCCTGCCGTCTCTACTGAGCCTCAGAGACGCTTTGAGACAAGTGTTACAAAAATCAGAGAATGTCAAAAATTAGAGTGAAATTGCTTCAAACAAGCGAATTATTGCGAAACAACACCTGCTCGAATCCAACAATAACTGTGCCCTGCCGTCTCTACTGAGCCTCAGAGACGCTTTGAGACAACTGTTACAAAAATCAGAGAATGTGAGAAATTAGAGTGAAATTGCTTCAAACAAGCGAATTATCGCGAAACAACACCTGCTCGAATCCAACAATAACTGTGCCCTACCGTCACTACTGAGGCTCAGAGACGCTTTGAGACAAGTGTTACAAAAATCAGAGAATGTCATAAATTAGAGTGAAATGGCTTCAAACAAGCGAATTATCGCGAAAATACACCTGCTCGAATCCGACAAAAACTGTGCCCTGCCGACTCTATTTAGCGTTAGAGATGGTTTGAAACAATTGTTACCAAAATCAGAGAATGTCAAAAATTAGAGTGAGATTGCTTCAAATAAGCGAATTATCGCGAAACAACACCTGCTTGATTCCAACAAAAAGTGTGCCCTGCCGTCTCTACCGAGCCTCAGAGACGCTTTGAGACAAGTGTTACAAAAATCAGAGAATGTCAAAAATTAGAGCGAAATTGCTTCAAACAAGCGAATTATTGCGAAACAACACCTGCTCGAATCCGACAAAAACTGTGCCCAGCCGACTCTATTTAGCGTTAGAGATGGTTTGAAATAAGTGTTACAAAAATCAGAGAATGTCAAAAATTAGTGTGAAATTGCTTCAAACAAGCGAATAATCAAGAAACACCTGCTCGAATCCAACAAAAACTGTGCCCTGCCGTCTCTACTGAGCCTCAGAGACGCTTTGTGACAAGTGTTACAAAAATCAGAGGTTGTCAAAAATTAGAGTGAAATTGCTTCAAACAAGCGAATTATTGCGAAACAACACCTGCTCGAATCCAACAATAACTGTGCTCTACCGTCTCTACTGAGGCTCAGAGAAGCTTTGAGACAAGTGTTACAAAAATCAGAGAATGTCATAAATTAGAGTGAAATGGCTTCAAACAAGCGAATGATCGCGAAACAACACCTGCTCGAATCCGACAAAAACTGTGCCCTGCCAACTCTATTTAGCGTTAGAGATGGTTTGAAACAAGTGTTACAAAAATCAGAGAATGTCAAAAATTAGAGTGAAATTGCTTCAAACAAGCGAATTATCGCGAAACAACACCTGCTCGAATCCAAATATAACTGTGCTCTACCGTCTCTACTGAGGCTCAGAGACGCTTTGAGACAAGTGTTACAAAAATCAGAGAATTTCAGATATTAGAGTGAAATCGCTTCAAACATGCGAATTATCGCGAAACAACACCTGCTCGAATCCAACAATAACTGTGCTCTACCGTCTCTACTGACGCTCAGAGACGCTTTGAGACAAGTGTTACAAAAATCAGAGAATGTCAAAAATTAGAGTGAAATTGCTTCAAACAAGCGAATTATCGCGAAACAACACCTGCTCGATTCCAACAAAAACTGTGCCCTGCCGTCTCTACTGAGCCTCAGAGACGCTTTGAGACAAGTGTTACAAAAATCAGAGAATTTCAGATATTAGAGTGAAATCGCTTCAAACAAGCGAATTATCGCGAAACAACACCTGCTCGAATCCAACAATAACTGCTCTACCGTCTCTACTGAGGCTCAGAGACGCTTTGAGACAAGTGTTACAAAAATCAGAGAATGTCATAAATTAGAGTGAAATTGCTTCAAACAAGCGAATTATCGCGAAACAACACCTGCTCGATTCCAACAAAAACTGTGCCCTGCCGTCTCTACTGAGCCTCAGAGACGCTTTCAGACAAGTGTTACAAAAATCAGAGAATGTGAGAAATTAGGGTGAAATTGCTTCAAACAAGCGAATTATCGCGAAACAACACCTGCTCGAATCCGATAAAAACTGTGCCCTGCCGACTCTATTTAGCGTTAAAGATCGTTTGAAACAAGTGTTACAAAAATCAGAGAATGTCAAAAATTAGAGTGAAATTGCTTCAAACAAGCGAATTATTGCGAAACAACACCTGCTCGAATCAAACAAAAACTGAGCCCTGCCGACTCTATTCCGCTTTAGAGATGTTTTGAAATAAGTGTTACAAAAATCAGAGAATGTCAAAAATTAGAGTGAAATTGCTTCAAACAAGCCAATTATCGCGAAACAACACCTGCTCGAATCCAACAATAACTGTGCCCTACCGTCACTACTGAGGCTCAGAGACGCTTTGAGACAAGTGTTACAAAATCAGAGAATGTCATTAATTAGAGTGAAATGGCTTCAAACAAGCGAATTATCGCGAAAATACACCTGCTCGAATCCGACAAAAACTGTGCCCTGCCGACTCTATTTAGCGTTAGAGATGGTTTGAAACAATTGTTACCAAAATCAGAGAATGTCAAAAATTAGAGTGAGATTGCTTCAAATACGCGAATTATCGCGAAACAACACCTGCTTGATTCCAACAAAAACTGTGCCCTGCCGTCTCTACTGAGCCTCAGAGACGCTTTGAGACAAGTGTTACCAAAATCAGAGAATGTCAAAAATTAGAGTGAAATTGCTTCAAACAAGCGAATTATCGCGAAACACCTGCTCGAATCCAACAAAAACTGTGCCCTGCCGTCTCTACTGAGCCTCAGAGACGCTTTGTGACAAGTGTTACAAAAATCAGAGGATGTCAAAAATTAGAGTGAAATTGCTTCAAACAAGCGAATTATTGCGAAACAACACCTGCTCGAGTCCAACAATAACTGTGCTCTACCGTCTCTACTGAGGCTCAGAGACGCTTTGAGACAAGTGTTACAAAAATCAGAGAACTTCAGATATTAGAGTGAAATCGCTTCAAACATGCGAATTATCGCGAAACAACACCTGCTCGAATCCAACATAACTGTGCTCTACCGTCTCTACTGACGCTCAGAGACGCTTTGAGACAAGTGTTACAAAAATCAGAGAATGTCAAAAATTAGAGTGAAATTGCTTCAAACAAGCGAATTATTGCGAAACAACACCTGCTCGAATCCGACAAAAACTGTGCCCTGCCGACTCTATTTAGCGTTAGAGATGGTTTGAAACAAGTGTTACAAAAATCAGAGAATGTCAAAAATTAGAGTGAAATTGCTTCAAACAGGCGAATTATCGCGAAACAACACCTGCTCGAATCACACAATAACTGTGCTCTACCGTCTCTACTGAGGCTCAGAGACGCTTTGAGACAAGTGTTACAAAAATCAGAGAATTTCAGATAGAGTGAAATCGCTTCAAACAAGCGAATTATCGCGAAACAACACCTGCTCGAATCCAACAATAACTGTGCTCTACCGTCTCTACTGACGCTCAGAGACGCTTTGAGACAAGTGTTACAAAAATCAGAGAATGTCATAAATTAGAGTGAAATGCCTTCAAACAAGCGAATTATCGCGAAACAACACCTGCTCGAATCCGACAAAAACTGTGCCCTGCCGACTCTATTTAGCGTTAGAGATGGTTTGAAACAAGTGTTACAAAAATCAGAGAATGTCACAAATTAGAGTGAATTCGCTTCAAACAAGCGAATTATCGTGAAACAACACCTGCTCGAATCCAACAATAACTGTGCTCTACCGTCTGTACTGACGCTCAGAGACGCTTTGAGACAAGTGTTACAAAAATCAGAGAATGTCATAAATTAGAGTGAAATTGCTTCAAACAAGCGAATTATCGCGAAACAACACCTGCTCGATTCTAACAAAAACTGTGCCCTGCCGTCTCTACTGAGCCTCAGAGACGCTTTGAGACAAGTGTTACAAAAATCAGAGAATTTGAGAAATTAGAGTGAAATTTTTCAAACAAGCGAATTATCGCGAAACAACACCTGCTCGAATCCAACAAAAACTGTGCCCTGCCGACTCTATTTAGCGTTAGAGATGGTTTGAAACAAGTGTTACAAAAATCAGAGAATGTCAAAAATTAGAGTGAAATTGCTTCAAACAGGCGAATTATCGCGAAACAACACCTGCTCGAATGCAACAATAACTGTGCCCTACCGTCTCTACTGAGGCTCAGAGACGCTTTGAGACAAGTGTTACAAAAATCAGAGAATTTCAGATATTAGAGTGAAATCGCTTCAAACAAGCGAATTATCGCGAAACAACACCTGCTCGAATCCAACAATAACTGTGCTCAACCGTCTCTGCTGACGCTCAGAGACGCTTTGAGACAAGTGTTACAAAAATCAGAGAATGTCATAAATTAGAGTGAAATTGCTTCAAACAAGCGAATTATCGCGAAACAACACCTGCTCGATTCCAACAAAAACTGTGCCCTGCCGTCTCTACTGAGCCTCAGAGACGCTTTTGAGACAAGTGTTACAAAAATCAGAGAATGTGAGAAATTAGAGTGAAATTGCTTCAAACAAGCGAATTATCGCGAAACAATACCTGCTCGAATCCGACAAAAACTGTGCCCTGCCGACTCTACTTAGCGTTAGAGATGGCTTGAAACAATTGTTACCAAAATCAGAGAATGTCAAAAATTAGAGTGAGATTGCTTCAAATAAGCGAATTATCGCGAAACAACACCTGCTCGCATCCAACAATAACTGTGCCCTACCGTCACTACTGAGGCTCAGAGACGCTTTGAGACAAGTGTTACAAAAATCAGAGAATGTCATTAATTAGAGTGAAATGGCTTCAAACAAGCGAATTATTTCGAAAATACACCTGCTCGAATCCGACAAAAACTGTGCCCTGCCGACTCTATTTAGCGTTAGAGATGGTTTGAAACAATTGTTACCAAAATCAGAGAATGTCAAAAATTAGAGTGAGATTGCTTCAAATAAGCGAATTATCGCGAAACAACACCTGCTTGATTCCAACAAAAACTGTGCCCTGCCGTCTCTACTGAGCCTCAGAGACGCTTTGAGACAAGTGTTACAAAAATCGGAGAATGTCAAAAATTAGAGTGAAATTGCTTCAAACAAGCGAATTATTGCGAAACAACACCTGCTCGAATCCGACAAAAACTGTGCCCAGCCGACTCTATTTAGCGTTAGAGATGTTTTGAAATAAGTGTTACAAAAATCAGAGAATGTCAAAAATTAGTGTGAAATTTCTTCAAACAAGCGAATTATCGCGAAACACCTGCTCGAATCCAACAAAAACTGTGCCCTGCCGTCTCTACTGAGCCTCAGAGACGCTTTGTGACAAGTGTTACAAAAATCAGAGGATGTCAAAAATTAGAGTGAAATTGCTTCAAACAAGCGAATTATTGCGAAACAACACCTGCTCGAATCCAACAATAACTGTGCTCTACCGTCTCTACTGAGGCTCAGAGACGCTTTGAGACAAGTGTTACAAAAATCAGAGAATTTCAGATATTAGAGTGAAATCGCTTCAAACAAGCGAATTATCGCGAAACAACACCTGCTCAAATCCAACAATAACTGTGCTCTACCGTCTCTACTGACGCTCAGAGACGCTTTGAGACAAGTGTTACAAAAATCAGAGAATGTCAAAAATTAGAGTGAAATTGCTTCAAACAAGCGAATTATTGCGAAACAACACCTGCTCGAATCCGACAAAAACTGTGCCCTGCCGACTCTATTTAGCGTTAGAGATGGTTTGAAACAAGTGTTACAAAAATCAGAGAATGTCAAAAATTAGAGTGAAATTGCTTCAAACAGGCGAATTATCGCGAAACAACACCTGCTCGAATCCGACAAAAACTGTGCCCTGCCGACTCTATTTAGCGTTAGAGATGGTTTGAAACAAGTGTTACAAAAATCAGAGAATGTCACAAATTAGAGTGAAATCGCTTCGAACAAGCGAATTATCGCGAAACAACACCTGCTCGAATCCAACAATAACTGTGCTCTACCGTCTGTACTGACGCTCAGAGACGCTTTGAGACAAGTGTTACAAAAATCAGAGAATGTGAGAAATTAGAGTGAAATTGCTTCAAACAAGCGAATTATCGCGAAACAACACCTGCTCGATTCCAACAAAAACTGTGCCCTGCCGTCTCTACTGAGCCTCAGAGACGCTTTTGAGACAAGTGTTACAAAAATCAGAGAATGTGAGAAATTAGAGTGAAATTGCTTCAAACAAGCGAATTATCGCGAAACAACACCTGCTCGAATCCGACAAAAACTGTGCCCTGCCGACTAGCCGACTAGCGTTAGAGATGGTTTGAAACAAGTGTTACAAAAATCAGAGAATGTCAAAAATTAGAGTGAAATTGCTTCAAAAAGGCGAATTATCGCGAAACAACACCTGCTCGAATCCAACAATATCTGTGCCCTACCGTCACTACTGAGGCTCAGAGACGCTTTGAGACAAGTGTTACAAAAATCAGAGAATGTCATAAATTAGAGTGAAATGGCTTCAAACAAGCGAATTATCGCGAAAATACACCTGCTCGAATCCAACAATAACTGTGCCCTACCGTCACTACTGAGGCTCAGAGACGCTTTGAGACAAAAGTTACAAAGATCAGAGAATGTCATAAATTAGAGTGAAATGGCTTCAAACAAGCGAATTATCGCGAAAATACACCTGCTCGAATCCGACAAAAACTGTGCCCTGCCGACTCTATTTAGCGTTAGAGATGGTTTGAAACAATTGTTACCAAAATCAGAGAATGTCAAAAATTAGAGTGAGATTGCTTCAAATAAGCGAATTATCGCGAAACAACACCTGCTCGAATCCAACAAAAACTGTGCCCTGCCGACTCTATTTAGCGTTAGAGATGGTTTGAAACAAGTGTTACAAAAATCAGAGAATGTCAAAAATTAGAGTGAAATTGCTTCAAACAGGCGAATTATCGCGAAACAACACCTGCTCGAATCCAACAATAACTGTGCTCTACCGTCTCTACTGAGGCTCAGAGACGCTTTGAGACAAGTGTTACAAAAATCAGAGAATTTCAGATATTAGAGTGAAATCGCTTCAAACAAGCGAATTATCGCGAAACAACACCTGCTCGAATCCAACAATAACTGTGCTCTACCGTCTCTACTGACGCTCAGAGACGCTTTGAGACAAGTGTTACAAAAATCAGAGAATGTCATAAATTAGAGTGAAATGCCTTCAAACAAGCGAATTATCGCGAAACAACACCTGCTCGAATCCGACAAAAACTGTGCCCTGCCGACTCTATTTAGCGTTAGAGATGGTTTGAAACAAGTGTTACAAAAATCAGAGAATGTCACAAATTAGAGTGAAATCGCTTCAAACAAGCGAATTATCGCGAAACAACACCTGCTCGAATCCAACAATAACTGTGCTCTACCGTCTGTACTGACGCTCAGAGACGCTTTGAGACAAGTGTTACAAAAATCAGAGAATGTCATAAATTAGAGTGAAATTGCTTCAAACAAGCAAATTATCGCGAAACAACACCTGCTCGATTCTATCAAAAACTGTGCCCTGCCGTCTCTACTGAGCCTCAGAGACGCTTTGAGACAAGTGCTACAAAAATCAGAGAATGTGAGAAATTAGAGTGAAATTGCTTCAAACAAGCGAATTATCGCGAAACAACACCTGCTCGAATCCAACTAAAACTGTGCCCTGCCGACCCTATTTAGGGCTAGAGATGGTTTGAAACAAGTGTTACAAAAATCAGAGAATGTGAGAAATTAGAGTGAAATTGCTTCAAACAGGCGAATTATCGCGAAACAACACCTGCTCGAATCCAACAATAACTGTGCCCTACCGTCTCTACTGAGGCTCAAAGACGCTTTGAGACAAGTGTTACAAAAATCAGAGAATTTCAGATATTAGAGTGAAATCGCTTCAAACAAGCGAATTATCGCGAAACAACACCTGCTCGAATCCAACAATAACTGTGCTCAACCGTCTGTACTGACGCTCAGAGACGCTTTGAGACAAGTGTTACAAAAATCAGAGAATGTCATAAATTAGAGTGAAATTGCTTCAAACAACCGAATTATCGCGAAACAACACCTGCTCGATTCCAACAAAACTGTGCCCTGCCGTCTCTACTGAGCCTCAGAGACGCTTTTGAGACAAGTGTTACAAAAATCAGAGAATGTGAGAAATTAGAGTGAAATTGCTTCAAACAAGCGAATTATCGCGAAACAACACCTGCTCGAATCCGACAAAAACTGTGCCCTGCCGACTCTATTTAGCGTTAGAGATGGTTTGAAACAAGTGTTACAAAAATCAGAGAATGTCAAAAATTAGAGTGAAATTGCTTCAAACAGGCGAATTATCGCGAAACAACACCTGCTCGAATCCAACAATAACTGTGCTCTACAGTCTCTATTTAGCGTTAGAGATGGTTTGAAACAAGTGTTACAAAAATCAGAGAATGTCAAAAATTAGGGTGAAATTGCTTCAAACAAGCGAACTATCGCGAAACAACACCTGCTCGAATCCAACAATAACTGTGCTCTACCGTCTCTACTGAGGCTCAGAGACGCTTTGAGACAAGTGTTACAAAAATCAGAGAATGTCAGATATTAGAGTGAAATTGCTTCAAACAAGCGAATTATTGCGAAACAACACCTGCTCGAATCCAACAATAACTGTGCTCTACCGTCTCTACTGTGGCACAGAGACGCTTTGAGACAAGTGTTACAAAAATCAGAGAATGTCATAAATTAGAGTGAAATTGCTTCAAACAAGCGAATTATCGCGAAACAACACCTGGTCGATTCCAACAAAAACTGTGCCCTGCCGTCTCTACTGAGCCTCAGAGACGCTTTGAAACAAGTGTTACAAAAATCAGAGAATGTGAGAAATTAGAGTGAAATTGCTTCAAACATGCGAATTATCGCGAAACAACACCTGCTCGAATCCGACAAAAACTGTGCCCTGCCGACTCTAGCGTTAGAGATGGTTTGAAACAAGTGTTACAAAAATCAGAGAATGCCAAAAATTAGAGTGAAATTGCTTCAAACAAGCGAATTATTGCGAAACAAAACCTGCTCGAATCCGACAAAAACTGTGCCCTGCCGACTCTATTTAGCGTTAGAGATGGTTTGAAATAAGTGTTACAAAAATCAGAGAATGTCAAAAATTAGAGTGAAATTGCTTCAAACAAGCGAATTATCGCGAAACAACACCTGCTCGAATCCAACAATAACTGTGCTCTACCGTCTCTACTGAGGCTCAGAGACGCTTTGAGACAAGTGTTACAAAAATCAGAGAATGTCAGATATTAGAGTGAAATTGCTTCAAACAAGCGAATTATCGCGAAACAACACCTGCTCGAATCAAACAATAACTGTGCTCTACCGTCTCTACTGAGGCTCAGAGACGCTTTGAGAGAAGTGTTACAAAAATCAGAGAATGTCAGATATTAGAGTGAAATTGCTTCAAACAAGCGAATTATCGCGAAACAACACCTCCTCGAATCCAACAATAACTGTGCTCTACCGTCTCTACTGAGCCTCAGAGACGCTTTGACACAAGTGTTACAAAAATCAGAGAATGTGAGAAATTAGAGTGAAATTGCTTCA
Source organism: Tenodera sinensis (assembly GCA_030765045.1). Taxonomy (NCBI): domain Eukaryota; kingdom Metazoa; phylum Arthropoda; class Insecta; order Mantodea; family Mantidae; genus Tenodera; species Tenodera sinensis. The sequence continues at coordinate 48,586,072 of CM060973.1, forward strand.
AACAAGCGAATTATCGCGAAACAACACCTGCTCGAATCCGACAAAAACTGTGCCCTGCCGACTCTATTTAGCGTTAGAGATGGTTTGAAACAAGTGTTGCAAAAATCAGAGAATGTCACAAATTAGAGTGAAATCGCTTCAAACAAGCGAATTATCGCGAAACAACACCTGCTCGAATCCAACAATAACTGTGCTCTACCGTCTGTACTGACGCTCAGAGACGCTTTGAGACAAGTGTAACAAAATTCAGAGAATGTCAGGTATTAGAGTGAAATTGCTTCAAACAAGCGAATTATCGCGAAACAACACCTGCTGGAATCCAACAAAAACTGTGCCGTGCCTTGTCTACTGAGCCTCAGAGACGCTTTGAGACAAGTGTTACAAAAATCAGAGAATGTCAGATATTAGAGTGAAATTGCTTCAAACAAGCGAATTATGGCGAAACAACACCTGCTCGATTCCAAAAAAAGCTGTGCCCTGCCGTCTCTACTGGGCCTCAGAGACGCTTTGAGACAAGTGTTACAAAAATCAGAGAATGTCATAAATTAGAGTGAAATGGCTTCAAACAAGCGAATTATCGCGAAACAACACCTGCTCGAATCCGACAAAAACTGTGCCCTGCCGACTCTATTTAGCGTTAGAGATGGTTTGAAACAAGTGTTGCAAAAATCAGAGAATGTCACAAATTAGAGTGAAATCGCTTCAAACAAGCGAATTATCGCGAAACAACACCTGCTCGAATCCAACAATAACTGTGCTCTACCGTCTGTACTGACGCTCAGAGACGCTTTGAGACAAGTGTTACAAAAATCAGAGAATGACAAAAATTAGAGTGAAATTGCTTCAAACAGGCGAATTACCGCGAAATAACACCTGCTCGAATCCAACAATAACTGTGCCCTACCGTCTCTACTGAGGCTCAGAGACGCTTTGAGACAAGTGTTACAAAAATCAGAGAATTTCAGATAGAGTGAAATCGCTTCAAACAAGCGAATTATCGCGAAACAACACCTGCTCGAATCCAACAATAACTGTGCTCTACCGTCTCTATTTAGCGTTAGAGATGGTTTGAAACAAGTGTTAAAAAAATCAGAGAATGTCAAAAATTAGAGTGAAATTGCTTCAAACACGCGAATTATCGCGAAACAACACCTGCTCGAATCCAACAATAACTGTGCTCTACCGTCTCTATTTAGCGTTAGAGATGGTTTGAAACAAGTGTTACAAAAATCAGAGAATTTCAGATAGAGTGAAATCGCTTCAAACAAGCGAATTATCGCGAAACAACACCTGCTCGAATCCGACAGAAACTGTGGCCTGCCGACTCTATTTAGCGTTAGAGATGGTTTGAAACAAGTGTTACAAAAATCAGAGAATGTCAAAAATTAGAGTGAAATTGCTTCAAACAGGCGAATTATCGCGAAACAACACCTGCTCGAATCCAACAATAACTGTGCTCTACCGTCTCTATTTAGCGTTAGAGATGGTTTGAAACAAGTGTTACAAAAATCAGAGAATGTCAAAAATTAGGGTGAAATTGCTTCAAACAAGCGAACTATCGCGAAACAACACCTACTCGAATCCAACAATAACTGTGCTCTACCGTCTCTACTGAGGCTCAGAGACGCTTTGAGACAAGTGTTACAAAAATCAGAGAATGTCAGATATTAGAGTGAAATTGCTTCAAACAAGCGAATTATTGCGAAACAACACCTGCTCGAATCCAACAATAACTGTGCTCTACCGTCTCTACTGTGGCACAGAGACGCTTTGAGACAAGTGTTACAAAAATCAGAGAATGTCATAAATTTGAGTGAAATTGCTTCAAACAAGCGAATTATCGCGAAACAACACCTGCTCGATTCCAACAAAAACTGTGCCCTGCCGTCTCTACTGAGCCTCAGAGACGCTTTGAAACAAGTGTTACAAAAATCAGAGAATGTGAGAAATTAGAGTGAAATTGCTTCAAACATGCGAATTATCGCGAAACAACACCTGCTCGAATCCGACAAAAACTGTGCCCTGCCGACTCTAGCGTTAGAGATGGTTTGAAATAAGTGTTACAAAAATCAGAGAATGTCAAAAATTAGAGTGAAATTGCTTCAAACAAGCGAATTATCGGGAAATAACACCTGCTCGAATCCAACAATAACTGTGCTCTACCGTCTCTACTGAGGCTCAGAGACGCTTTGAGACAAGTGTTACAAAAATCAGAGAATGTCAGATATTAGAGTGAAATTGCTTCAAACAAGCGAATTATCGCGAAACAACACCTGCTCGAATCAAACAATAACTGTGCTCTACCGTCTCTACTGAGGCTCAGAGACGCTTTGAGACAAGTGTTACAAAAATCAGAGAATGTCAGATATTAGAGTGAAATTGCTTCAAACAAGCGAATTATCGCGAAACAACACCTCCTCGAATCCAACAATAACTGTGCTCTACCGTCTCTACTGAGCCTCAGAGACGCTTTGACACAAGTGTTACAAAAATCAGAGAATGTGAGAAATTAGAGTGAAATTGCTTCAAACAAGCGAATTATCGCGAAACAACACCTGCTCGAATCCGTCAAAAACTGTGCCCTGCCGACTCTACTGTGGCACAGAGACGCTTTGAGACAAGTGTTACAAAAATCAGAGAATGCCAAAAATTAGAGTGAAATTGCTTCAAACAAGCGAATTATTGCGAAACAAAACCTGCTCGAATCCGACAAAAACTGTGCCCTGCCGACTCTATTTAGCGTTAGAGATGGTTTGAAATAAGTGTTACAAAAATCAGAGAATGTCAAAAATTAGAGTGAAATTGCTTCAAACAAGCGAATTATCGCGAAACAACACCTGCTCGAATCCAACAATAACTGTGCTCTACCGTCTCTACTGAGGCTCAGAGACGCTTTGAGACAAGTGTTACAAAAATCAGAGAATGTCAGATATTAGAGTGAAATTGCTTCAATCAAGCGAATTATCGCGAAACAACACCTGCTCGAATCAAACAATAACTGTGCTCTACCGTCTCTACTGAGGCTCAGAGACGCTTTGAGAGAAGTGTTACAAAAATCAGAGAATGTCAGATATTAGAGTGAAATTGCTTCAAACAAGCGAATTATCGCGAAACAACACCTCCTCGAATCCAACAATAACTGTGCTAATCCGTCTCTACTGAGCCTCAGAGACGCTTTGACACAAGTGTTACAAAAATCAGAGAATGTGAGAAATTAGAGTGAAATTGCTTCAAACAAGCGAATTATCGCGAAACAACACCTGCTCGAATCCGACAAATACTGTGCCCTGCCGACTCTATTTAGCGTTAGAGATGGTTTGAAACAAGTGTTACAAAAATCAGAGAACGTCATAAATTAGAGTGAAATGGCTTCAAACGCGCGAATTATCGCGAAAATACACCTGCTCGAATCCAACAAAAACTGTGCCCTGCCGTCTCTACTGAGCCTCAGAGACGCTTTGAGACAAGTGTTAAAAAAATCAGAGAATGTCAAAAATTAGAGTGAAATTGCTTCAAACAAGCGAAATATCGCGAAACAACACCTGCTCGAATCCAACAATAACTGCTCTACCGTCTCTATTTAGCGTTAGAGATGGTTTGAAACAAGTGTTACAAAAATCAGAGAATGTCAAAAATTAGAGTGAAATTGCTTCAAACACGCGAATTATCGCGAAACAACACCTGCTCGAATCCAACAATAACTGTGCTCTACCGTCTCTACTTAGCGTTAGAGATGGTTTGAAACAAGTGTTACAAAAATCAGAGAATTTCAGATAGAGTGAAATCGCTTCAAACAAGCGAATTATCGCGAAACAACACCTGCTCGAATCCGACAAAAACTGTGGCCTGCCGACTCTATTTAGCGTTAGAGATGGTTTGAAACAAGTGTTACAAAAATCAGAGAATGTCAAAAATTAGAGTGAAATTGCTTCAAACAGGCGAATTATCCCGAAACAACACCTGCTCGAATCCAACAATAACTGTGCTCTACCGTCTCTATTTAGCGTTAGAGATGGATTGAAACAAGTGTTACAAAAATCAGAGAATGTCAAAAATTAGAGTGAAATTGCTTCAAACAAGCGAACTATCGCGAAACAACACCTGCTCGAATCCAACAATAACTGTGCTCTACCGTCTCTACTGAGGCTCAGAGACGCTTTGAGACAAGTGTTACAAAAATCAGAGAATGTCAGATATTAGAGTGAAATTGCTTCAAACAAGCGAATTATTGCGAAACAACACCTGCTCGAATCCAACAATAACTGTGCTCTACCGTCTCTACTGTGGCACAGAGACGCTTTGAGACAAGTGTTACAAAAATCAGAGAATGTCATAAATTAGAGTGAAATTGCTTCAAACAAGCGAATTATCGCGAAGCAACACCTGCTCGATTCCAACAAAAACTGTTCCCTGCCGTCTCTACTGAGCCTCAGAGACGCTTTGAAACAAGTGTTACAAAAATCAGAGAATGTAAGAAATTAGAGTGAAATTGCTTCAAACAAGCGAATTATCGCGAAACAACACCTGCTCGAATCCGACAAAAACTGTGCCCTGCCGACTCTATTTAGCGTTAGAGATGGTTTGAAACAAGTGTTACAAAAATCAGAGAATGTCAAAAATTAGAGTGAAATTGCTTCAAACAAGCGAATTATTGTGAAACAAAACCTGCTCGAATCCGACAAAAACTGTGCCCTGCCGACTCTATTTAGCGTTAGAGATGGTTTGGAATAAGTGTTACAAAAATCAGAGAATGTCAAAAATTAGAGTGAAATTGCTTCAAACAAGCGAATTATCGGGAAATAACACCTGCTCGAATCCAACAATAACTGTGCTCTACCGTCTCTACTGAGGCTCAGAGACGCTTTGAGACAAGTGTTACAAAAATCAGAGAATGTCAGATATTAGAGTGAAATTGCTTCAAACAAGCGAATTATCGCGAAACAACACCTGCTCGAATCAAACAATAACTGTGCTCTACCGTCTCTACTGAGGCTCAGAGACGCTTTGAGACAAGTGTTACAAAAATCAGAGAATGTCAGATATTAGAGTGAAATTGCTTCAAACAAGCGAATTATCGCGAAACAACACCTCCTCGAATCCAACAATAACTGTGCTCTACCGTCTCTACTGAGCCTCAGAGACGCTTTGACACAAGTGTTACAAAAATCAGAGAATGTGAGAAATTAGAGTGAAATTGCTTCAAACAAGCGAATTATCGCGAAACAACACCTGCTCGAATCCGTCAAAAACTGTGCCCTGCCGACTCTATTTAGCGTTAGAGATGGTTTGAAATAAGTGTTACAAAAATCAGAGAATGTCAAAAATTAGAGTGAAATTGCTTCAAACAGGCGAATTATCGCGAAACAACACCTGCTCGAATCCAACAATAACTGTGCCCTAACTTCACTACTGAGGCTCAGAGACGCTTTGAGACAAGTGTTACAAAAATCAGAGAATGTCATAAATTAGAGTGAAATGGCTTCAAACAAGCGAATTATCGCGAAAATACACCTGCTCGAATCCGACAAAAACTATGCCCTGCCGTCTCTACTGAGCCTCAGAGACGCTTTGACACAAGTGTTACAAAAATCAGAGAATGTGAGAAATTAGAGTGAAATTGCTTCAAACAAGCGAATTATGGCGAAACAACACCTGCTCGATTCCAAAAAAAGCTGTGCCCTGCCGTCTCTACTGGGCCTCAGAGACGCTTTGAGACAAGTGTTACAAAAATCAGAGAATGTCATAAATTAGAGTGAAATGGCTTCAAACAAGCGAATTATCGCGAAACAACACCTGCTCGAATCCGACAAAAACTGTGCCCTGCCGACTCTATTTAGCGTTAGAGATGGTTTGAAACAAGTGTTGCAAAAATCAGAGAATGTCACAAATTAGAGTGAAATCGCTTCAAACAAGCGAATTATCGCGAAACAACACCTGCTCGAATCCAACAATAACTGTGCTCTACCGTCTGTACTGACGCTCAGAGACGCTTTGAGACAAGTGTTACAAAAATCAGAGAATGACAAAAATTAGAGTGAAATTGCTTCAAACAGGCGAATTACCGCGAAATAACACCTGCTCGAATCCAACAATAACTGTGCCCTACCGTCTCTACTGAGGCTCAGAGACGCTTTGAGACAAGTGTTACAAAAATCAGAGAATTTCAGATAGAGTGAAATCGCTTCAAACAAGCGAATTATCGCGAAACAACACCTGCTCGAATCCAACAATAACTGTGCTCTACCGTCTCTATTTAGCGTTAGAGATGGTTTGAAACAAGTGTTAAAAAAATCAGAGAATGTCAAAAATTAGAGTGAAATTGCTTCAAACACGCGAATTATCGCGAAACAACACCTGCTCGAATCCAACAATAACTGTGCTCTACCGTCTCTATTTAGCGTTAGAGATGGTTTGAAACAAGTGTTACAAAAATCAGAGAATTTCAGATAGAGTGAAATCGCTTCAAACAAGCGAATTATCGCGAAACAACACCTGCTCGAATCCGACAGAAACTGTGGCCTGCCGACTCTATTTAGCGTTAGAGATGGTTTGAAACAAGTGTTACAAAAATCAGAGAATGTCAAAAATTAGAGTGAAATTGCTTCAAACAGGCGAATTATCGCGAAACAACACCTGCTCGAATCCAACAATAACTGTGCTCTACCGTCTCTATTTAGCGTTAGAGATGGTTTGAAACAAGTGTTACAAAAATCAGAGAATGTCAAAAATTAGGGTGAAATTGCTTCAAACAAGCGAACTATCGCGAAACAACACCTACTCGAATCCAACAATAACTGTGCTCTACCGTCTCTACTGAGGCTCAGAGACGCTTTGAGACAAGTGTTACAAAAATCAGAGAATGTCAGATATTAGAGTGAAATTGCTTCAAACAAGCGAATTATTGCGAAACAACACCTGCTCGAATCCAACAATAACTGTGCTCTACCGTCTCTACTGTGGCACAGAGACGCTTTGAGACAAGTGTTACAAAAATCAGAGAATGTCATAAATTTGAGTGAAATTGCTTCAAACAAGCGAATTATCGCGAAACAACACCTGCTCGATTCCAACAAAAACTGTGCCCTGCCGTCTCTACTGAGCCTCAGAGACGCTTTGAAACAAGTGTTACAAAAATCAGAGAATGTGAGAAATTAGAGTGAAATTGCTTCAAACATGCGAATTATCGCGAAACAACACCTGCTCGAATCCGACAAAAACTGTGCCCTGCCGACTCTAGCGTTAGAGATGGTTTGAAATAAGTGTTACAAAAATCAGAGAATGTCAAAAATTAGAGTGAAATTGCTTCAAACAAGCGAATTATCGGGAAATAACACCTGCTCGAATCCAACAATAACTGTGCTCTACCGTCTCTACTGAGGCTCAGAGACGCTTTGAGACAAGTGTTACAAAAATCAGAGAATGTCAGATATTAGAGTGAAATTGCTTCAAACAAGCGAATTATCGCGAAACAACACCTGCTCGAATCAAACAATAACTGTGCTCTACCGTCTCTACTGAGGCTCAGAGACGCTTTGAGACAAGTGTTACAAAAATCAGAGAATGTCAGATATTAGAGTGAAATTGCTTCAAACAAGCGAATTATCGCGAAACAACACCTCCTCGAATCCAACAATAACTGTGCTCTACCGTCTCTACTGAGCCTCAGAGACGCTTTGACACAAGTGTTACAAAAATCAGAGAATGTGAGAAATTAGAGTGAAATTGCTTCAAACAAGCGAATTATCGCGAAACAACACCTGCTCGAATCCGTCAAAAACTGTGCCCTGCCGACTCTACTGTGGCACAGAGACGCTTTGAGACAAGTGTTACAAAAATCAGAGAATGCCAAAAATTAGAGTGAAATTGCTTCAAACAAGCGAATTATTGCGAAACAAAACCTGCTCGAATCCGACAAAAACTGTGCCCTGCCGACTCTATTTAGCGTTAGAGATGGTTTGAAATAAGTGTTACAAAAATCAGAGAATGTCAAAAATTAGAGTGAAATTGCTTCAAACAAGCGAATTATCGCGAAACAACACCTGCTCGAATCCAACAATAACTGTGCTCTACCGTCTCTACTGAGGCTCAGAGACGCTTTGAGACAAGTGTTACAAAAATCAGAGAATGTCAGATATTAGAGTGAAATTGCTTCAATCAAGCGAATTATCGCGAAACAACACCTGCTCGAATCAAACAATAACTGTGCTCTACCGTCTCTACTGAGGCTCAGAGACGCTTTGAGAGAAGTGTTACAAAAATCAGAGAATGTCAGATATTAGAGTGAAATTGCTTCAAACAAGCGAATTATCGCGAAACAACACCTCCTCGAATCCAACAATAACTGTGCTCTACCGTCTCTACTGAGCCTCAGAGACGCTTTGACACAAGTGTTACAAAAATCAGAGAATGTGAGAAATTAGAGTGAAATTGCTTCAAACAAGCGAATTATCGCGAAACAACACCTGCTCGAATCCGACAAAAACTGTGCCCTGCCGACTCTATTTAGCGTTAGAGATGGTTTGAAACAAGTGTTACAAAAATCAGAGAACGTCATAAATTAGAGTGAAATGGCTTCAAACGCGCGAATTATCGCGAAAATACACCTGCTCGAATCCAACAAAAACTGTGCCCTGCCGTCTCTACTGAGCCTCAGAGACGCTTTGAGACAAGTGTTAAAAAAATCAGAGAATGTCAAAAATTAGAGTGAAATTGCTTCAAACAAGCGAAATATCGCGAAACAACACCTGCTCGAATCCAACAATAACTGCTCTACCGTCTCTATTTAGCGTTAGAGATGGTTTGAAACAAGTGTTACAAAAATCAGAGAATGTCAAAAATTAGAGTGAAATTGCTTCAAACACGCGAATTATCGCGAAACAACACCTGCTCGAATCCAACAATAACTGTGCTCTACCGTCTCTACTTAGCGTTAGAGATGGTTTGAAACAAGTGTTACAAAAATCAGAGAATTTCAGATAGAGTGAAATCGCTTCAAACAAGCGAATTATCGCGAAACAACACCTGCTCGAATCCGACAAAAACTGTGGCCTGCCGACTCTATTTAGCGTTAGAGATGGTTTGAAACAAGTGTTACAAAAATCAGAGAATGTCAAAAATTAGAGTGAAATTGCTTCAAACAGGCGAATTATCCCGAAACAACACCTGCTCGAATCCAACAATAACTGTGCTCTACCGTCTCTATTTAGCGTTAGAGATGGATTGAAACAAGTGTTACAAAAATCAGAGAATGTCAAAAATTAGAGTGAAATTGCTTCAAACAAGCGAACTATCGCGAAACAACACCTGCTCGACTCCAACAATAACTGTGCTCTACCGTCTCTACTGAGGCTCAGAGACGCTTTGAGACAAGTGTTACAAAAATCAGAGAATGTCAGATATTAGAGTGAAATTGCTTCAAACAAGCGAATTATTGCGAAACAACACCTGCTCGAATCCAACAATAACTGTGCTCTACCGTCTCTACTGTGGCACAGAGACGCTTTGAGACAAGTGTTACAAAAATCAGAGAATGTCATAAATTAGAGTGAAATTGCTTCAAACAAGCGAATTATCGCGAAGCAACACCTGCTCGATTCCAACAAAAACTGTTCCCTGCCGTCTCTACTGAGCCTCAGAGACGCTTTGAAACAAGTGTTACAAAAATCAGAGAATGTAAGAAATTAGAGTGAAATTGCTTCAAACAAGCGAATTATCGCGAAACAACACCTGCTCGAATCCGACAAAAACTGTGCCCTGCCGACTCTATTTAGCGTTAGAGATGGTTTGAAACAAGTGTTACAAAAATCAGAGAATGTCAAAAATTAGAGTGAAATTGCTTCAAACAAGCGAATTATTGTGAAACAAAACCTGCTCGAATCCGACAAAAACTGTGCCCTGCCGACTCTATTTAGCGTTAGAGATGGTTTGGAATAAGTGTTACAAAAATCAGAGAATGTCAAAAATTAGAGTGAAATTGCTTCAAACAAGCGAATTATCGGGAAATAACACCTGCTCGAATCCAACAATAACTGTGCTCTACCGTCTCTACTGAGGCTCAGAGACGCTTTGAGACAAGTGTTACAAAAATCAGAGAATGTCAGATATTAGAGTGAAATTGCTTCAAACAAGCGAATTATCGCGAAACAACACCTGCTCGAATCAAACAATAACTGTGCTCTACCGTCTCTACTGAGGCTCAGAGACGCTTTGAGACAAGTGTTACAAAAATCAGAGAATGTCAGATATTAGAGTGAAATTGCTTCAAACAAGCGAATTATCGCGAAACAACACCTCCTCGAATCCAACAATAACTGTGCTCTACCGTCTCTACTGAGCCTCAGAGACGCTTTGACACAAGTGTTACAAAAATCAGAGAATGTGAGAAATTAGAGTGAAATTGCTTCAAACAAGCGAATTATCGCGAAACAACACCTGCTCGAATCCGTCAAAAACTGTGCCCTGCCGACTCTATTTAGCGTTAGAGATGGTTTGAAATAAGTGTTACAAAAATCAGAGAATGTCAAAAATTAGAGTGAAATTGCTTCAAACAGGCGAATTATCGCGAAACAACACCTGCTCGAATCCAACAATAACTGTGCCCTAACTTCACTACTGAGGCTCAGAGACGCTTTGAGACAAGTGTTACAAAAATCAGAGAATGTCATAAATTAGAGTGAAATGGCTTCAAACAAGCGAATTATCGCGAAAATACACCTGCTCGAATCCGACAAAAACTATGCCCTGCCGTCTCTACTGAGCCTCAGAGACGCTTTGACACAAGTGTTACAAAAATCAGAGAATGTGAGAAATTAGAGTGAAACTGCTTCAAACAAGCGAATTATCGCGAAACAACACCTGCTCGAATCCAACAAAAACTGTGCCCTGCCGTCTCTACTGAGCCTCAGAGACGCTTTGAGACAAGTGTTACAAAAATCAGAGAATGTCAAAAATTAGAGTCAAATTGCTTCAAACAAGCGAATTATCGCGAAACAACACCTGCTCGAATCCAACAATAACTGCTCTACCGTCTCTACTGAGGCTCAGAGACGCTTTGAGACAAGTGTTACAAAAATCAGAGAATTTCAGATAGAGTGAAATCGCTTCAAACAAGCGAATTATCGCGAAACAACACCTGCTCGAATCCAACAATAACTGTGCTCTACCGTCTCTATTTAGCGTTAGAGATGGTTTGAAACAAGTGTTACAAAAATCAGAGAATGTCAAAAATTAGAGTGAAATTGCTTCAAACGGGCGAATTATCGCGAAACAACACCTGCTCGAATCCAACAATAACTGTGCTCTACCGTCTCTATTTAGCGTTAGAGATGGTTTCAAACAAGTGTTACAAAAATCAGAGAATGTCAAAAATTAGAGTGAAATTGCTTCAAACAAGCGAACTATCGCGAAACAACACCTGCTCGAATCCAACAATAACTGTGCTCTACAGTCTCTACTGAGGCTCAGAGACGCTATGAGACAAGTGTTACAAAAATCAGAGAATGTCAGATATTAGAGTGAAATTGCTTCAAACAAGCGAATTATTGCGAAACAACACCTGCTCGAAACCAACAATAACTGTGCTCTACCGTCTCTACTGTGGCACAGAGACGCTTTGAGACAAGTGTTACAAAAATCAGAGAATGTCATAAATTAGAGTGAAATTGCTTCAAACAAGCGAATTATCGCGAAACAACACCTGCTCGATTCCAACAAAAACTGTGCCCTGCCGTCTCTACTGAGCCTCAGAGACGCTTTGAAACAAGTGTTACAAAAATCAGAGAATGTGAGAAATTAGAGTGAAATTGCTTCAAACAAGCGAATTATCGCGAAACAACACCTGCTCGAATCCGACAAAAACTGTGCCCTGCCGACTCTAGCGTTAGAGATGGTTTGAAACAAGTGTTACAAAAATCAGAGAATGTCAAAAATTAGAGTGAAATTGCTTCAAACAGGCGAAGTATCGCGAAACAACACCTGCTCGAATCCAACAAAAACTGTGCCCTGCCGTCTCTACTGAGCCTCAGAGACGCTTTGAGACAAGTGTTACAAAAATCAGAGAATGTCAAAAATTAGAGTGAAATTGCTTCAAACAAGCGAATTACTGCGAAACAACACCTGCTCGAATCCAACAATAACTGTGCCCTACCGTCACTACTGAGGCTCAGAGACGCTTTGAGACAAGTGTTACAAAAATCAGAGAATGTCAGATATTAGAGTGAAATTGCTTCAAACAAGCGAATTATCGCGAAACAACACCTGCTCGAATCCGACAAAAACTGTGCCCTGCCGACTCTAGCGTTAGAGAATGTTTGAAACAAGTGTTACAAAAATCAGAGAATGTCAAAAATTAGAGTGAAATTGCTTCAAACAGGCGAAGTATCGCGAAACAACACCTGCTCGAATCCAACAAAAACTGTGCCCTGCCGTCTCTACTGAGCCTCAGAGCCGCTTTGAGACAAGTGTTACAAAAATCAGAGAATGTGAGAAATTAGAGTTAATTTGCTTCAAACAAGCGAATTATCACGAAACAACACCTGCTCGAATCCAACAATAACTGTGCCCTACCGTCACTACTGAGGCTCAGAGACGCTTTGAGACAAGTGTTACAAAAATCAGAGAATGTCAGATATTAGAGTGAAATTGCTTCAAACAAGCGAATTATCGCGAAACAACACCTCCTCGAATCCGACATAAACTGTGCCCTGCCGACTCTAGCGTTAGAGATGGTTTGAAACAATTGTTACCAAAATCAGAGAATGTCAAAAATTAGAGTGAGATTGCTTCAAATAAGCGAATTATCGCGAAACAACACCTGCTTGATTCCAACAAAAACTGTGCCCTGCCGTCTCTACTGAGGCTCAGAGACGCTTTGAGACAAGTGTTACAAAAATCAGAGAATGTCAGATATTAGAGTGAAATTGCTTCAAACAAGCGAATTATCGCGAAACAACACCTCCTCGAATCCAACAATAACTGTGCTCTACCGTCTCTACTGAGCCTCAGAGACGCTTTGACACAAGTGTTACAAAAATCAGAGAATGTGAGAAATTAGAGTGAAATTGCTTCAAACAAGCGAATTATCGCGAAAATACACCTGCTCGAATCCGACAAAAACTGTGCCCTGCCGACTCTATTTAGCGTTAGAGATGGTTTGAAACAATTGTTACCAAAATCAGAGAATGTCAAAAATTAGAGTGAGATTGCTTCAAATAAGCGAATTATCGCGAAACAACACCTGCTTGATTCCAACAAAAACTGTGCCCTGCCGTCTCTACTGAGGCTCAGAGACGCTTTGAGACAAGTGTTACAAAAATCAGAGAATGTCAGATATTAGAGTGAAATTGCTTCAAACAAGCGAATTATCGCGAAACAACACCTCCTCGAATCCAACAATAACTGTGCTCTACCGTCTCTACTGAGCCTCAGAGACGCTTTGACACAAGTGTTACAAAAATCAGAGAATGTGAGAAATTAGAGTGAAATTGCTTCAAACAAGCGAATTATCGCGAAACAACACCTGCTCGAATCCGACAAAAACTGTGCCCTGCCGTCACTACTGAGGCTCAGAGACGCTTTGAGACAAGTGTTACAAAAATCAGAGAATGTCATAAATTAGAGTGAAATGGCTTCAAACAAGCGAATTATCGCGAAAATACACCTGCTCGAATCCGACAAAAACTGTGCCCTGCCGACTCTATTGAGCGTTAGAGATGGTTTGAAACAATTGTTACCAAAATCAGAGAATGTCAAAAATTAGAGTGAGATTGCTTCAAATAAGCGAATTATCGCGAAACAACACCTGCTCGAATCCAACAAAAACTGTGCCCTGCCGTCTCTACTGAGCCTCAGAGACGCTTTGACACAAGTGTAACAAAAATCAGAGAATGTGAGAAATTAGAGTGAAACTGCTTCAAACAAGCGAATTATCGCGAAACAACACCTGCTCGAATCCAACAATAACTGCTCTACCGTCTCTCTTTAGCGTTAGAGATGGTTTGAAACAAGTGTTACAAAAATCAGAGAATTTCAGATAGAGTGAAATCGCTTCAAACAAGCGAATTATCGCGAAACAACACCTGCTCGAATCCAACAATAACTGTGCTCTACCGTCTCTACTGACGCTCAGAGACGCTTTGAGACAAGTGTTACAAAAATCAGAGAATGTCATAAATTAGAGTGAAATTGCTTCAAACAAGCGAATTATCGCGAAACAACACCTGCTCGATTCCAACAAAAACTGTGCCCTGCCGTCTCTACTGAGCCTCAGAGACGCTTTGAGACAAGTGTTACAAAAATCAGAGAATGTGAGAAATTAGAGTGAAATTGCTTCAAACAAGCGAATTATTGCGAAACAACACCTGCTCGAATCCAACAATAACTGTGCTCTACCGTCTCTACTGTGGCACAGAGACGCTTTGAGACAAGTGTTAAAAAAATCAGAGAATGTCATAAATTAGAGTGAAATTGCTTCAAACAAGCGAATTATCGCGAAACAACACCTGCTCGATTCCAACAAAAACTGTGCCCTGCCGTCTCTACTGAGCCTCAGAGACGCTTTGAAACAAGTGTTACAAAAATCAGAGAATGTGAGAAATTAGAGTGAAATTGCTTCAAGCGAATTATCGCGAAACAACACCTGCTCGAATCCGACAAAAACTGTGCCCTGCCGACTCTATTTAGCGTTAGAGATGGTTTGAAACAAGTGTTACAAAAATCAGAGAATGTCAAAAATTAGAGTGAAATTGCTTCAAACAGGCGAAGTATCGCGAAACAACACCTGCTCGAATCCAACAAAAACTGTGCCCTGCCGTCTCTACTGAGCCTCAGAGACGCTTTGAGACAAGTGTTACAAAAATCAGAGAATGTCAAAAATTAGAGTGAAATTGCTTCAAACAAGCGAATTATTGCGAAACAACACCTGCTCGAATCCAACAATAACTGTGCCCTGCCGTCTCTACTGAGCCTCAGAGACGCTTTGAGACAACTGTTACAAAAATCAGAGAATGTTTGAAATTAGAGTGAAATTGCTTCAAACAAGCGAATTATCGCGAAACAACACCTGCTCGAATCCAACAATAACTGTGCCCTACCGTCACTAATGAGGCTCAGAGACGCTTTGAGACAAGTGTTACAAAAATCAGAGAATGTCATAAATTAGAGTGAAATGGCTTCAAACAAGCGAATTATCGCGAAAATACACCTGCTCGAATCCGACAAAAACTGTGCACTGCCGACTCTATTTAGCGTTAGAGATGGTTTGAAACAATTGTTACCAAAATCAGAGAATGTCAAAAATTGGAGTGAGATTGCTTCAAATAAGCGAATTATCGCGAAACAACACCTGCTTGATTCCAACAAAAACTGTGCCCTGCCGTCTCTACTGAGGCTCAGAGACGCTTTGAGACAAGTGTTACAAAAATCAGAGAATGTCAGATATTAGAGTGAAATTGCTTCAAACAAGCGAATTATCGCGAAACAACACCTCCTCGAATCCAACAATAACTGTGCTCTACCGTCTCTACTGAGCCTCAGAGACGCTTTGACACAAGTGTTACAAAAATCAGAGAATGTGAGAAATTAGAGTGAAATTGCTTCAAACAAGCGAATTATCGCGAAACAACACCTGCTCGAATCCGACAAAAACTGTGCCCTGCCGACTCTATTTAGCGTTAGAGATGGTTTGAAACAAGTGTTACAAAAATCAGAGAATGTCAAAAATTAGAGTGAAATTGCTTCAAACAAGCGAATTATTGTGAAACAAAACCTGCTCGAATCCGACAAAAACTGTGCCCTGCCGACTCTATTTAGCGTTAGAGATGGTTTGAAATAAGTGTTACAAAAATCAGAGAATGTCAAAAATTAGAGTGAAATTGCTTCAAACAAGCGAATTATCGGGAAATAACACCTGCTCGAATCCAACAATAACTGTGCTCTACCGTCTCTACTGAGGCTCAGAGACGCTTTGAGACAAGTGTTACAAAAATCAGAGAATGTCAGATATTAGAGTGAAATTGCTTCAAACAAGCGAATTATCGCGAAACAACACCTGCTCGATTCCAACAAAAACTGTGCCCTGCCGTCTCTACTGAGCCTCAGAGACGCTTTGAGACAAGTGTTACAAAAATCAGAGAACGTCAGATATTAGAGTGAAATTGCTTCAAACAAGCGAATTATCGCGAAACAACACCTCCTCGAATCCAACAATAACTGTGCTCTACCGTCTCTACTGAGCCTCAGAGACGCTTTGACACAAGTGTTACAAAAATCAGAGAATGTGAGAAATTAGAGTGAAATTGCTTCAAACAAGCGAATTATCGCGAAACAACACCTGCTCGAATCCGACAAAAACTGTGCCCTGCCGACTCTATTTAGCGTTAGAGATGGTTTGAAACAAGTGTTACCAAAATCAGAGAATGTCAAAAATTAGAGTGAGATTGCTTCATATAAGCGAATTATCGCGAAACAACACCTGCTCGAATCCAACAAAAACTGTGCCCTGCCGTCTCTACTGAGCCTCAGAGACGCTTTGACACAAGTGTTACAAAAATCAGAGAATGTGAGAAATTAGAGTGAAACTGCTTCAAACAAGTGAATTATCGCGAAACAACACCTGCTCGAATCCAACAAAAACTGTGCCCTGCCGTCTCTACTGAGCCTCAGAGACGCTTTGAGACAAGTGTTACAAAAATCAGAGAATGTCAAAAATTAGAGTGAAATTGCTTCAAACAAGCGAATTATCGCGAAACAACACCTGCTCGAATCCAACAATAACTGCTCTACCGTCTCTATTTAGCGTTAGAGATGGTTTGAAACAGGTGTTACAAAAATCAGAGAATGTCAAAAATTAGAGTGAAATTGCTTCAAACAGGCGAATTATCGCGAAACAACACCTGCTCGATTCCAACAAAAACTGTGCCCTGCCGTCTCTACTGAGCCTCAGAGACGCTTTGAGACAAGTGTTACAAAAATCAGAGAATGTGAGAAATTAGAGTGAAATTGCTTCAAACAAGCGAATTATCGCGAAACAACACCTGCTCGAATCCGACAAAAACTGTGCCCTGCCGACTCTATTTAGCGTTAGAGATGGTTTGAAACAAGTGTTACAAAAATCAGAGAATGTCAAAAATTAGAGTGAAATTGCTTCAAACAGGCGAATTATCGCGAAACAACACCTGCTCGAATCCAACAATAACTGTGCTCTACCGTCTCTATTTAGCGTTAGAGATGGTTTGAAACAAGTGTTACAAAAATCAGAGAATGTCAAAAATTAGAGTGAAATTGCTTCAAACAAGCGAACTATCGCGAAACAACACCTGCTCGAATCCAACAATAACTGTGCTCTACCGTCTCTACTGAGGCTCAGAGACGCTTTGAGACAAGTGTTACAAAAATCAGAGAATGTCAGATATTAGAGTGAAATTGCTTCAAACAAGCGAATTATTGCGAAACAACACCTGCTCGAATCCAACAATAACTGTGCTCTACCGTCTCTACTGTGGCACAGAGACGCTTTGAGACAAGTGTTACAAAAATCAGAGAATGTCAAAAATTAGAGTGAAATTGCTTCAAACAAGCGAATTATTGCGAAACAACACCTGCTCGAATCCAACAATAACTGTGCCCTGCCGTATCTACTGAGCCTCAGAGACGCTTTGAGACAACTGTTACAAAAATCAGAGAATGTGAGAAATTAGAGTGAAATTGCTTAAAACAAGCGAATTATCGCGAAACAACACCTGCTCGAATCCAGCAATAACTGTGCCCTACCGTCACTACTGAGGCTCAGAGACGCTTTGAGACAAGTGTTACAAAAATCAGAGAATTTCACATATTAGAGTGAAATCGCTTCAAACAAGCGAATTATCGCGAGAAAACACCTGCTCGAATCCAACAATAACTGTGCTCTACCGTCTCTACTGACGCTCAGAGACGCTTTGAGACAAGTGTTACAAAAATCAGAGAATTTCAGATAGAGTGAAATAGCTTCAAACAAGCGAATTATCGTGAAACAACACCTGCTCGATTCTAACAAAAACTGTGTCCCGCCGTCTCTACTGAGCCTCAGAGGCGCTTTGAGACAAGTGTTACAAAAATCAGAGAATGTGAGAAATTAGAGTGAAATTGCTTCAAACAAGCGAATTATCGCGAAACAACACCTGCTCGAATCCAACAAAAACTGTGCCCTGCCGACTCTATTTAGCGTTAGAGATGGTTTGAAACAAGTGTTACAAAAATCAGAGAATGTCAAAAATTAGAGTGAAATTGCTTCAAACAAGCGAATTTTCGCGAAACAACACCTGCTCGAATCCAACAATAACTGTGCTCTACCGTCTCTACTGAGGCTCAGAGATGCTTTGAGACAAGTGTTACAAAAATCAGGGAATGTCAGATATTAGAGTGAAATTGCTTCAAACAAGCGAATTATCGCGAAACAACACCTGCTCGAATCAAACAATAACTGTGCTCTACCGTCTCTACTGAGGCTCAGAGACGCTTTGAGACAAGTGTTACAAAAATCAGAGAATGTCAGATATTAGAGTGAAATTCCTTCAAACAAGCGAATTATCGCGAAACAACACCTCCTCGAATCCAACAATAACTGTGCTCTACCGTCTCTACTGAGCCTCAGAGACGCTTTGACACAAGTGTTACAAAAATCAGAGAATGTGAGAAATTAGAGTGAAATTGCTTCAAACAAGCGAATTATCGCGAAACAACACCTGCTCGAATCCGACAAAAACTGTGCCCTGCCGACTCTATTTAGCGTTAGAGATGGTTTGAAGCAAGTGTTACAAAAATCAGAGAATGTCAAAAATTAGAGTGAAATTGCTTCAAACAGGCGAATTATCGCGAAACAACACCTGCTCGAATCCAACAATAACAGTGCCCTACCGTCACTACTGAGGCTCAGAGACGCTTTGAGACAAGTGTTACAAAAATCAGAGAATATCATAAATTAGAGTGAAATGGCTTCAAACAAGCGAGTTATCGCGAAAATACACCTGCTCGAATCCGACAAAAACTGTGCCCTGCCGTCTCTACTGAGCCTCAGAGACGCTTTGACACAAGTGTTACAAAAATCAGAGAATGTGAGAAATTAGAGTGAAACTGCTTCAAACAAGCGAATTATCGCGAAACAACACCTGCTCGAATCCCACAAAAACTGTGCCCTGCCGTCTCTACTGAGCCTCAGAGACGCTTTGAGACAAGTGTTACAAAAATCAGAGAATGTCAAAAATTAGAGTCAAATTGCTTCAAACAAGCGAATTATCGCGAAACAACACCTGCTCGAATCCAACAATAACTGCTCTACCATCTCTACTGAGGCTCAGAGACGCTTTGAGACAAGTGTTACAATAATCAGAGAATTTCAGATAGAGTGAAATCGCTTCAAACAAGCGAATTATCGCGAAACAACACCTGCTCGAATCCAACAATAACTGTGCTCTACCGTCTCTATTTAGCGTTAGAGATGGTTTGAAACAAGTGTTACAAAAATCAGAGAATGTCAAAAATTAGAGTGAAATTGCTTCAAACAGGCGAATTATCGCGAAACAACACCTGCTCGAATCCAACAATAACTGTGCTCTACCGTCTCTATTTAGCGTTAGAGATGGTTTGAAACAAGTGTTACAAAAATCAGAGAATGTCAAAAATTAGAGTGAAATTGCTTCAAACAAGCGAGCTATCGCGAAACAACACCTGCTCGAATCCAACAATAACTGTGCTCTACCGTCTCTACTGAGGCTCAGAGACGCTTTGAGACAAGTGTTACAAAAATCAGAGAATGTCAGATATTAGAGTGAAATTGCTTCAAGCGAATTATCGCGAAACAACACCTGCTCGAATCCGACAAAAACTGTGCCCTGCCGACTCTATTTAGCGTTAGAGATGGTTTGGAACAAGTGTTACAAATATCAGAGAATGTCAAAAATTAGAGTGAAATTGCTTCAAACAGGCGAAGTATCGCGAAACAACACCTGCTCGAATCCAACAAAAACTGTGCCCTGAAGTCTCTACTGAGCCTCAGAGACGCTTTGAGACAAGTGTTACAAAAATCAGAGAATGTCAAAAATTAGAGTGAAATTGCTTCAAATAAGCGAATTATTGCGAAACAACACCTGCTCGAATCCAACAATAACTGTGCCCTGCCGTCTCTACTGAGCCTCAGAGACGCTTTGAGACAACTGTTACAAAAATCAGAGAATGTGAGAAATTAGAGTGAAATTGCTTCAAACAAGCGAATTATCGCGAAACAACACCTGCTCGAATCCGACAAAAACTGTGCCCTGCCGACTCTATTTAGCGTTAGAGATGGTTTGAAACAAGTGTTACAAAAATCAGAGAATGTCAAAAATTAGAGTGAAATTGCTTCAAACAAGCGAGCTATCGCGAAACAACACCTGCTCGAATCCAACAAAAACTGTGCCCTGCCGTCTCTACTGAGCCTCAGAGACGCTTTGACACAAGTGTTACAAAAATCAGAGAATGTGAGAAATTAGAGTGAAACTGCTTCAAACAAGCGAATTATCGCGAAACAACACCTGCTCGAATCCAACAAAAACTGTGCCCTGCCGTCTCTACTGAGCCTCAGAGACGCTTTGACACAAGTGTTACAAAAATCAGAGAATGTCAAAAATTAGAGTGAAATTGCTTCAAACAAGCGAATTATCGCGAAACAACACCTGCTCGAATCCAACAATAACTGCTCTACCTTCTCTATTTAGCGTTAGAGATGGTTTGAAACAAGTGTTACAAAAATCAGAGAATGTCAAAAATTAGAGTGAAATTGCTTCAAACAGGCGAATTATCGCGAAACAACACCTGCTCGAATCCAACAATAACTGTGCTCTACCGTCTCTACTGACGCTCAGAGACGCTTTGAGACAAGTGTTACAAAAATCAGAGAATGTCATAAATTAGAGTGCAATTACTTCAAACAAGCGAATTATCGCGAAACAACACCTGCTCGATTCCAACAAAAACTGTGCCCTGCCGTCTCTACTGAGCCTCAGAGACGCTTTGAGACAAGTGTTACACAAATCAGAGAATGTGAGAAATTAGAGTGAAATTGCTTCAAACAAGCGAATTATCGCGAAACAACACCTGCTCGAATCCGACAAAAACTGTGTTCTGCCGACTCTATTTAGCGTTAGAGATGGTTTGAAACAAGTGTTACAAAAATCAGAGAATGTCAAAAATTAGAGTGAAATTGCTTCAAACAGGCGAATTATCGCGAAACAACACCTGCTCGAATCCAACAATAACTGTGCTCTACCGTCTCTATTTAGCGTTAGAGATGGTTTGAAACAAGTGTTACAAAAATCAGAGAATGTCAAAAATTAGAGTGAAATTGCTTCAAACAAGCGAACTATCGCGAAACAACACCTGCTCGAATCCAACAATAACTGTGCTCTACCGTCTCTACTGAGGCTCAGAGACGCTTTGAGACAAGTGTTACAAAAATCAGAGAATGTCAGATATTAGAGTGAAATTGCTTCAAACAAGCGAATTATTGCGAAACAACACCTGCTCGAATCCAACAATAACTGTGCCCTGCCGTATCTACTGAGCCTCAGAGACGCTTTGAGACAACTGTTACAAAAATCAGAGAATATGAGAAATTAGAGTGAAATTGCTTCAAACAAGCGAATTATCGCGAAACAACACCTGCTCGAATCCAACAATAACTGTGCCCTACCGTCACTACTGAGGCTCAGAGACGCTTTGAGACAAGTGTTACAAAAATCAGAGAATTTCAGATAGAGTGAAATCGCTTCAAACAAGCGAATTATCGTGAAACAACACCTGCTCGAATCCAACAATAACTGTGCTCTACCGTCTCTACTGAGGCTCAGAGACGCTTTGAGACAAGTGTTACAAAAATCAGAGAATGTCATAAATTAGAGTGAAATTGCTTCAAACAAGCGAATTATCGCGAAACAACACCTGCTCGATTCTAACAAAAACTGTGTCCCGCCGTCTCTACTGAGCCTCAGAGACGCTTTGAGACAAGTGTTACAAAAATCAGAGAATGTCAAAAATTAGAGTGAAATTGCTTCAAACAGGCGAAGTATCGCGAAACAACACCTGCTCGAATCCAACAAAAACTGTGCCCTGCCGTTTCTACTGAGCCTCAGAGACGCTTTGAGACAAGTGTTACAAAAATCAGAGAATGTCAAAAATTAGAGTGAAATTGCTTCAAACAAGCGAATTATTGCGAAACAACACCTGCTCGAATCCCACAATAACTGTGCCCTGCCGTCTCTACTGAGCCTCAGAGACGCTTTGAGACAACTGTTACAAAAATCAGAGAATGTGAGAAATTAGAGTGAAATTGCTTCAAACAAGCGAATTATCGCGAAACAACACCTGCTCGAATCCAACAATAACTGTGCCCTACCGTCACTACTGAGGCTCAGAGACGCTTTGAGACAAGTGTTACAAAAATCAGAGAATGTCATAAATTAGAGTGAAATGGCTTCAAACAAGCGAATTATCGCGAAAATACACCTGCTCGAATCCGACAAAAACTGTGCCCTGCCGACTCTATTTAGCGTTAGAGATGGTTTGAAACAATTGTTACCAAAATCAGAGAATGTCAAAAATTGGAGTGAGATTGCTTCAAATAAGCGAATTATCGCGAAACAACACCTGCTTGATTCCAACAAAAACTGTGTCCTGCCGTCTCTACTGAGGCTCAGAGACGCTTTGAGACAAGTGTTACAAAAATCAGAGAATGTCAGATATTAGAGTGAAATTGCTTCAAACAAGCGAATTATCGCGAAACAACACCTCCTCGAATCCAACAATAACTGTGCTCTACCGTCTCTACTGAGCCTCAGAGACGCTTTGACACAAGTGTTACAAAAATCAGAGAATGTGAGAAATTAGAGTGAAATTGCTTCAAACAAGCGAATTATCGCGAAACAACACCTGCTCGAATCCGACAAAAACTGTGCCCTGCCGACTCTATTTAGCGTTAGAGATGGTTTGAAACAAGTGTTACCAAAATCAGAGAATGTCAAAAATTAGAGTGAGATTGCTTCAAATAAGCGAATTATCGCGAAATAACACCTGCTCGAATCCAACAAAAACTGTGCCCTGCCGTCTCTACTGAGCCTCAGAGACGCTTTGACACAAGTGTTACAAAAATCAGAGAATGTGAGAAATTAGAGTGAAACTGCTTCAAACAAGCGAATTATCGCGAAACAACACCTGCTCGAATCCAACAAAAACTGTACCCTGCCGTCTCTACTGAGCCTCAGAGACGCTTTGACACAAGTGTTACAAAAATCAGAGAATGTCAAAAATTAGAGTGAAATTGCTTCAAACAGGCGAATTATCGCGAAACAACACCTGCTCGAATCCAACAATAACTGTGCTCTACCGTCTCTATTTAGCGTTAGAGATGGTTTGAAACAAGTGTTACAAAAATCAGAGAATGTCAAAAATTAGAGTGAAATTGCTTCAAACAAGCGAGCTATCGCGAAACAACACCTGCTCGAATCCAACAATAACTGTGCTCTACCGTCTCTACTGAGGCTCAGAGACGCTTTGAGACAAGTGTTACAAAAATCAGAGAATGTCAGATATTAGAGTGAAATTTCTTCAAGCGAATTATCGCGAAACAACACCTGCTCGAATCCGACAAAAACTGTGCCCTGCCGACTCTATTTAGCGTTAGAGATGGTTTGGAACAAGTGTTACAAATATCAGAGAATGTCAAAAATTAGAGTGAAATTGCTTCAAACAGGCGAAGTATCGCGAAACAACACCTGCTCGAATCCAACAAAAACTGTGCCCTGAAGTCTCTACTGAGCCTCAGAGACGCTTTGAGACAAGTGTTACAAAAATCAGAGAATGTCAAAAATTAGAGTGAAATTGCTTCAAATAAGCGAATTATTGCGAAACAACACCTGCTCGAATCCAACAATAACTGTGCCCTGCCGTCTCTACTGAGCCTCAGAGACGCTTTGAGACAACTGTTACAAAAATCAGAGAATGTGAGAAATTAGAGTGAAATTGCTTCAAACAAGCGAATTATCGCGAAACAACACCTGCTCGAATCCGACAAAAACTGTGCCCTGCCGACTCTATTTAGCGTTAGAGATGGTTTGAAACAAGTGTTACAAAAATCAGAGAATGTCAAAAATTAGAGTGAAATTGCTTCAAACAAGCGAGCTATCGCGAAACAACACCTGCTCGAATCCAACAAAAACTGTGCCCTGCCGTCTCTACTGAGCCTCAGAGACGCTTTGACACAAGTGTTACAAAAATCAGAGAATGTGAGAAATTAGAGTGAAACTGCTTCAAACAAGCGAATTATCGCGAAACAACACCTGCTCGAATCCAACAAAAACTGTGCCCTGCCGTCTCTACTGAGCCTCAGAGACGCTTTGACACAAGTGTTACAAAAATCAGAGAATGTCAAAAATTAGAGTGAAATTGCTTCAAACAAGCGAATTATCGCGAAACAACACCTGCTCGAATCCAACAATAACTGCTCTACCTTCTCTATTTAGCGTTAGAGATGGTTTGAAACAAGTGTTACAAAAATCAGAGAATGTCAAAAATTAGAGTGAAATTGCTTCAAACAGGCGAATTATCGCGAAACAACACCTGCTCGAATCCAACAATAACTGTGCTCTACCGTCTCTACTGACGCTCAGAGACGCTTTGAGACAAGTGTTACAAAAATCAGAGAATGTCATAAATTAGAGTGCAATTACTTCAAACAAGCGAATTATCGCGAAACAACACCTGCTCGATTCCAACAAAAACTGTGCCCTGCCGTCTCTACTGAGCCTCAGAGACGCTTTGAGACAAGTGTTACACAAATCAGAGAATGTGAGAAATTAGAGTGAAATTGCTTCAAACAAGCGAATTATCGCGAAACAACACCTGCTCGAATCCGACAAAAACTGTGTTCTGCCGACTCTATTTAGCGTTAGAGATGGTTTGAAACAAGTGTTACAAAAATCAGAGAATGTCAAAAATTAGAGTGAAATTGCTTCAAACAGGCGAATTATCGCGAAACAACACCTGCTCGAATCCAACAATAACTGTGCTCTACCGTCTCTATTTAGCGTTAGAGATGGTTTGAAACAAGTGTTACAAAAATCAGAGAATGTCAAAAATTAGAGTGAAATTGCTTCAAACAAGCGAACTATCGCGAAACAACACCTGCTCGAATCCAACAATAACTGTGCTCTACCGTCTCTACTGAGGCTCAGAGACGCTTTGAGACAAGTGTTACAAAAATCAGAGAATGTCAGATATTAGAGTGAAATTGCTTCAAACAAGCGAATTATTGCGAAACAACACCTGCTCGAATCCAACAATAACTGTGCCCTGCCGTATCTACTGAGCCTCAGAGACGCTTTGAGACAACTGTTACAAAAATCAGAGAATATGAGAAATTAGAGTGAAATTGCTTCAAACAAGCGAATTATCGCGAAACAACACCTGCTCGAATCCAACAATAACTGTGCCCTACCGTCACTACTGAGGCTCAGAGACGCTTTGAGACAAGTGTTACAAAAATCAGAGAATTTCAGATAGAGTGAAATCGCTTCAAACAAGCGAATTATCGTGAAACAACACCTGCTCGAATCCAACAATAACTGTGCTCTACCGTCTCTACTGAGGCTCAGAGACGCTTTGAGACAAGTGTTACAAAAATCAGAGAATGTCATAAATTAGAGTGAAATTGCTTCAAACAAGCGAATTATCGCGAACCAACACCTGCTCGATTCTAACAAAAACTGTGTCCCGCCGTCTCTACTGAGCCTCAGAGACGCTTTGAGACAAGTGTTACAAAAATCAGAGAATGTCAAAAATTAGAGTGAAATTGCTTCAAACAGGCGAAGTATCGCGAAACAACACCTGCTCGAATCCAACAAAAACTGTGCCCTGCCGTTTCTACTGAGCCTCAGAGACGCTTTGAGACAAGTGTTACAAAAATCAGAGAATGTCAAAAATTAGAGTGAAATTGCTTCAAACAAGCGAATTATTGCGAAACAACACCTGCTCGAATCCCACAATAACTGTGCCCTGCCGTCTCTACTGAGCCTCAGAGACGCTTTGAGACAACTGTTACAAAAATCAGAGAATGTGAGAAATTAGAGTGAAATTGCTTCAAACAAGCGAATTATCGCGAAACAACACCTGCTCGAATCCAACAATAACTGTGCCCTACCGTCACTACTGAGGCTCAGAGACGCTTTGAGACAAGTGTTACAAAAATCAGAGAATGTCATAAATTAGAGTGAAATGGCTTCAAACAAGCGAATTATCGCGAAAATACACCTGCTCGAATCCGACAAAAACTGTGCCCTGCCGACTCTATTTAGCGTTAGAGATGGTTTGAAACAATTGTTACCAAAATCAGAGAATGTCAAAAATTGGAGTGAGATTGCTTCAAATAAGCGAATTATCGCGAAACAACACCTGCTTGATTCCAACAAAAACTGTGTCCTGCCGTCTCTACTGAGGCTCAGAGACGCTTTGAGACAAGTGTTACAAAAATCAGAGAATGTCAGATATTAGAGTGAAATTGCTTCAAACAAGCGAATTATCGCGAAACAACACCTCCTCGAATCCAACAATAACTGTGCTCTACCGTCTCTACTGAGCCTCAGAGACGCTTTGACACAAGTGTTACAAAAATCAGAGAATGTGAGAAATTAGAGTGAAATTGCTTCAAACAAGCGAATTATCGCGAAACAACACCTGCTCGAATCCGACAAAAACTGTGCCCTGCCGACTCTATTTAGCGTTAGAGATGGTTTGAAACAAGTGTTACCAAAATCAGAGAATGTCAAAAATTAGAGTGAGATTGCTTCAAATAAGCGAATTATCGCGAAATAACACCTGCTCGAATCCAACAAAAACTGTGCCCTGCCGTCTCTACTGAGCCTCAGAGACGCTTTGACACAAGTGTTACAAAAATCAGAGAATGTGAGAAATTAGAGTGAAACTGCTTCAAACAAGCGAATTATCGCGAAACAACACCTGCTCGAATCCAACAAAAACTGTACCCTGCCGTCTCTACTGAGCCTCAGAGACGCTTTGACACAAGTGTTACAAAAATCAGAGAATGTCAAAAATTAGAGTGAAATTGCTTCAAACAAGCGAATTATCGCGAAACAACACCTGCTCGAATCCAACAATAACTGCTCTACCTTCTCTATTTAGCGTTAGAGATGGTTTGAAACAAGTGTTACAAAAATCAGAGAATGTCAAAAATTAGAGTGAAATTGCTTCAAACAGGCGAATTATCGCGAAACAACACCTGCTCGAATCCAACAATAACTGTGCTCTACCGTCTCTACTGACGCTCAGAGACGCTTTGAGACAAGTGTTACAAAAATCAGAGAATGTCATAAATTAGAGTGCAATTACTTCAAACAAGCGAATTATCGCGAAACAACACCTGCTCGATTCCAACAAAAACTGTGCCCTGCCGTCTCTACTGAGCCTCAGAGACGCTTTGAGACAAGTGTTACAAAAATCAGAGAATGTGAGAAATTAGAGTGAAATTGCTTCAAACAAGCGAATTATCGCGAAACAACACCTGCTCGAATCCGACAAAAACTGTGCCCTGCCGACTCTATTTAGCGTTAGAGATGGTTTGAAACAAGTGTTACAAAAATCAGAGAATGTCAAAAATTAGAGTGAAATTGCTTCAAACAGGCGAATTATCGCGAAACAACACCTGCTCGAATCCAACAATAACAGTGCTCTACCGTCTCTATTTAGCGTTAGAGATGGTTTGAAACAAGTGTTACAAAAATCAGAGAATGTCAAAAATTAGAGTGAAATTGCTTCAAACAAGCGAACTATCGCGAAACAACACCTGCTCGAATCCAACAATAACTGCGCTCTACCGTCTCTACTGAGGCTCAGAGACGCTTTGAGACAAGTGTTACAAAAATCAGAGAATGTCAGATATTAGAGTGAAATTGCTTCAAACAACCGAATTATTGCGAAACAACACCTGCTCGAATCCAACAATAACTGTGCCCTGCCGTATCTACTGAGCCTCAGAGACGCTTTGAGACAACTGTTACAAAAATCAGAGAATATGAGAAATTAGAGTGAAATTGCTTCAAACAAGCGAATTATCGCGAAACAACACCTGCTCGAATCCAACAATAACTGTGCCCTACCGTCACTACTGAGGCTCAGAGACGCTTTGAGACAAGTGTTACAAAAATCAGAGAATGTCAAAAATTAGAGTGAAATTGCTTCAAACAAGCGAATTATCGCGAAACAACACCTGCTCGAATCCAACAATAACTGCTCTACCTTCTCTATTTAGCGTTAGAGATGGTTTGAAACAAGTGTTACAAAAATCAGAGAATGTCAAAAATTAGGGTGAAATTGCTTCAAACAGGCGAATTATCGCGAAACAACACCTGCTCGAATCCAACAATAACTGTGCTCTACCGTCTCTACTGACGCTCAGAGACGCTTTGAGACAAGTGTTACAAAAATCAGAGAATGTCATAAATTAGAGTGCAATTACTTCAAACAAGCGAATTATCGCGAAACAACACCTGCTCGATTCCAACAAAAACTGTGCCCTGCCGTCTCTACTGAGCCTCAGAGACCCTTTGAGACAAGTGTTACAAAAATCAGAGAATGTGAGAAATTAGAGTGAAATTGCTTCAAACAAGCGAATTATCGCGAAACAACACCTGCTCGAATCCGACAAAAACTGTGTTCTGCCGACTCTATTTAGCGTTAGAGATGGTTTGAAACAAGTGTTACAAAAATCAGAGAATGTCAAAAATTAGAGTGAAATTGCTTCAAACAGGCGAATTATCGCGAAACAACACCTGCTCGAATCCAACAATAACTGTGCTCTACCGTCTCTATTTAGCGTTAGAGATGGTTTGAAACAAGTGTTACAAAAATCAGAGAATGTCAAAAATTAGAGTGAAATTGCTTCAAACAAGCGAACTATCGCGAAACAACACCTGCTCGAATCCAACAATAACTGTGCTCTACCGTCTCTACTGAGGCTTAGAGACGCTTTGAGACAAGTGTTACAAAAATCAGAGAATGTCAGATATTAGAGTGAAATTGCTTCAAACAAGCGAATTATTGCGAAACAACACCTGCTCGAATCCAACAATAACTGTGTCCTGCCGTATCTACTGAGCCTCAGAGACGCTTTGAGACAACTGTTACAAAAATCAGAGAATATGAGAAATTAGAGTGAAATTGCTTCAAACAAGCGAATTATCGCGAAACAACACCTGCTCGAATCCAACAATAACTGTGCCCTACCGTCACTACTGAGGCTCAGAGACGCTTTGAGACAAGTGTTACAAAAATCAGAGAATTTCAGATAGAGTGAAATCGCTTCAAACAAGCGAATTATCGTGAAACAACACCTGCTCGAATCCAACAATAACTGTGCTCTACCGTCTCTACTGAGGCTCAGAGACGCTTTGAGACAAGTGTTACAAAAATCAGAGAATGTCATAAATTAGAGTGAAATTGCTTCAAACAAGCGAATTATCGCGAAACAACACCTGCTCGATTCTAACAAAAACTGTGTCCCGCCGTCTCTACTGAGCCTCAGAGACGCTTTGAGACAAGTGTTACAAAAATCAGAGAATGTCAAAAATTAGAGTGAAATTGCTTCAAACAGGCGAAGTATCGCGAAACAACACCTGCTCGAATCCAACAAAAACTGTGCCCTGCCGTCTCTACTGAGCCTCAGAGACGCTTTGAGACAAGTGTTACAAAAATCATAGAATGTCAAAAATTAGAGTGAAATTGCTTCAAACAAGCGAATTATTGCGAAACAACACCTGCTCGAATCCAACAATAACTGTGCCCTGCCGTCTCTACTGAGCCTCAGTGACGCTTTGAGACAACTGTTACAAAAATCAGAAAATGTGAGAAATTAGAGTGAAATTGCTTCAAACAAGCGAATTATCGCGAAACAACACCTGCTCGAATCCAACAATAACTGTGCCCTACCGTCACTACTGAGGCTCAGAGACGCTTTGAGACAAGTGTTACAAAAATCAGAGAATGTCATAAATTAGAGTGAAATGGCTTCAAACAAGCGAATTATCGCGAAAATACACCTGCTCGAATCCGACAAAAACTGTGCCCTGCCGACTCTATTTAGCGTTAGAGATGGTTTGAAACAATTGTTACCAAAATCAGAGAATGTCAAAAATTGGAGTGAGATTGCTTAAAATAAGCGAATTATCGCGAAACAACACCTGCTTGATTCCAACAAAAACTGTGCCCTGCCGTCTCTACTGAGGCTCAGAGACGCTTTGAGACAAGTGTTACAAAAATCAGAGAATGTCAGATATTAGAGTGAAATTGCTTCAAACAAGCGAATTATCGCGAAACAACACCTCCTCGAATCCAACAATAACTGTGCTCTACCGTCTCTACTGAGCCTCAGAGACGCTTTGACACAAGTGTTACAAAAATCAGAGAATGTGAGAAATTAGAGTGAAATTGCTTCAAACAAGCGAATTATCGCGAAACAACACCTGCTCGAATCCGACAAAAACTGTGCCCTGCCGACTCTATTTAGCGTTAGAGATGGTTTGAAACAAGTGTTACCAAAATCAGAGAATGTCAAAAATTAGAGTGAGATTGCTTCAAATAAGCGAATTATCGCGAAATAACACCTGCTCGAATCCAACAAAAACTGTGCCCTGCCGTCTCTACTGAGCCTCAGAGACGCTTTGACACAAGTGTTACAAAAATCAGAGAATGTGAGAAATTAGAGTGAAACTGCTTCAAACAAGCGAATTATCGCGAAACAACACCTGCTCGAATCCAACAAAAACTGTACCCTGCGGTCTCTACTGAGCCTCAGAGACGCTTTGACACAAGTGTTACAAAAATCAGAGAATGTCAAAAATTAGAGTGAAATTGCTTCAAACAAGCGAATTATCGCGAAACAACACCTGCTCGAATCCAACAATAACTGCTCTACCTTCTCTATTTAGCGTTAGAGATGGTTTGAAACAAGTGTTACAAAAATCAGAGAATGTCAAAAATTAGAGTGAAATTGCTTCAAACAGGCGAATTATCGCGAAACAACACCTGCTCGAATCCAACAATAACTGTGCTCTACCGTCTCTACTGACGCTCAGAGACGCTTTGAGACAAGTGTTACAAAAATCAGAGAATGTCATAAATTAGAGTGCAATTACTTCAAACAAGCGAATTATCGCGAAACAACACCTGCTCGATTCCAACAAAAACTGTGCCCTGCCGTCTCTACTGAGCCTCAGAGACGCTTTGAGACAAGTGTTACAAAAATCAGAGAATGTGAGAAATTAGAGTGAAATTGCTTCAAACAAGCGAATTATCGCGAAACAACACCTGCTCGAATCCGACAAAAACTGTGCCCTGCCGACTCTATTTGGCGTTAGAGATGGTTTGAAACAAGTGTTACAAAAATCAGAGAATGTCAAAAATTAGAGTGAAATTGTTTCAAACAGGCGAATTATCGCGAAACAACACCTGCTCGAATCCAACAATAACTGTGCTCTACCGTCTCTATTTAGCGTTAGAGATGGTTTGAAACAAGTGTTACAAAAATCAGAGAATGTCAAAAATTAGAGTGAAATTGCTTCAAACAAGCGAACTATCGCGAAACAACACCTGCTCGAATCCAACAATAACTGCGCTCTACCGTCTCTACTGAGGCTCAGAGACGCTTTGAGACAAGTGTTACAAAAATCAGAGAATGTCAGATATTAGAGTGAAATTGCTTCAAACAACCGAATTATTGCGAAACAACACCTGCTCGAATCCAACAATAACTGTGCCCTGCCGTATCTACTGAGCCTCAGAGACGCTTTGAGACAACTGTTACAAAAATCAGAGAATATGAGAAATTAGAGTGAAATTGCTTTTAACAAGCGAATTATCGCGAAACAACACCTGCTCGAATCCAACAATAACTGTGCCCTACCGTCACTACTGAGGCTCAGAGGCGCTTTGAGACAAGTGTTACAAAAATCAGAGAATTTCAGATAGAGTGAAATCGCTTCAAACAAGCGAATTATCGTGAAACAACACCTGCTCGAATCCAACAATAACTGTGCTCTACCGTCTCTACTGAGGCTCAGAGACGCTTTGAGACAAGTGTTACAAACATCAGAGAATGTCATAAATTAGAGTGAAATTGCTTCAAACAAGCGAATTATCGCGAAACAACACCTGCTCGATTCTAACAAAAACTGTGTCCCGCCGTCTCTACTGAGCCTCAGAGACGCTTTGAGACAAGTGTTACAAAAATCAGAGAATGTCAAAAATTAGAGTGAAATTGCTTCAAACAAGCGACTTATCGCGAAACAACACCTGCTCAAATCCAACAAAAACTGTGCCCTGCCGACTCTATTTAGCGTTAGAGATGGTTTGAAACAAGTGTTACAAAAATCAGAAAATGTCAAAAATTAGAGTGAAATTGCTTCAAACAAGCGAATTATCGCGAAACAACACCTGCTCGAATCCAACAATAACTGTGCTCTACCGTCTCTACTGAGGCTCAGAGATGCTTTGAGACAAGTGTTACAAAAATCAGAGATTTTCAGATAGAGTGAAATCGCTTCAAACAAGCGAATTATCGCGAAACAACACCTGCTCGAATCCAACAATAACTGTGCCCTACCGTCACTACTGAGGCTCAGAGACGCTTTGAGACAAGTGTTACAAAAATCAGAGAATGTCAAAAATTAGAGTGAAATTGCTTCAAACAAGCGAATTATCACGAAACAACACCTGCTCGAATCCAACAATAACTCTGCTCTACCGTCTCTATTTAGCGTTAGAGATGGTTTGAAACAAGTGTTACAAAAATCAGAGAATGTCAAAAATTAGAGTGAAATTGCTTCAAACAAGCGAACTATCGCGAAACAACACCTGCTCGAATCCAACAATAACTGTGCTCTACCGTCTCTACTGAGGCTCAGAGACGCTTTGAGACAAGTGTTACAAAAATCAGAGAATGTCAGATATTAGAGTGAAATTGCTTCAAACAAGCGAATTATCGCGAAATAACACCTGCTCGAATCCAACAATAACTGTGCTCTACCGTCTCTACTGAGGCTCAGAGACGCTTTGAGACAAGTGTTACAAAAATCAGAGAATGTCAGATATTAGAGTGAAATTGCTTCAAACAAGCGAATTATCGCGAAACAACACCTCCTCGAATCCAACAATAACTGTGCTCTACCGTCTCTACTGAGCCTCAGAGACGCTTTGACACAAGTGTTACAAAAATCAGAGAATGTGAGAAATTAGCGTGAAATTGCTTCAAACAAGCGAATTATCGCGAAACAACACCTGCTCGAATCCGACAAAAACTGTGCCCTGCCGACTCTATTTAGCGTTAGAGATGGTTTGAAACAAGTGTTACAAAAATCAGAGAATGTCAAAAATTAGAGTGAAATTGCTTCAAACAGGCGAATTATCGCGGAACAACACCTACTCGAATCCAACAATAACTGTGCCCTACCGTCACTACTGAGGCTCAGAGACGCTTTGAGACAAGTGTTACAAAAATCAGAGAATGTCATAAATTAGAGTGAAATGGCTTCAAACAAGCGAATTATCGCGAAAATACACCTGCTCGAAGCCGACAAAAACTGTGCCCTGCCGTCTCTACTGAGCCTCAGAGACGCTTTGAGACAAGTGTTACAAAAATCAGAGAATGTCAAAAATTAGAGTCAAATTGCTTCAAACAAGCGAATTATCGCGAAACAACACCTGCTCGAATCCAACAATAACTGCTCTACCGTCTCTACTGAGGCTCAGAGACGCTTTGAGACAAGTGTTACAAAAATCAGAGAATTTCAGATAGAGTGAAATCGCTTCAAACAAGCGAATTATCGCGAAACAACACCTGCTCGAATCCAACAGTAACTGTGCTCTACCGTCTCTATTTAGCGTTAGAGATGGTTTGAAACAAGTGTTACAAAAATCAGAGAATGTCAAAAATTAGAGTGAAATTGCTTCAAACAGGCGAATTATCGCGAAACAACACCTGCTCGAATCCAACAATAACTGTGCTCTACCGTCTCTATTTAGCGTTAGAGATGGTTTGAAACAAGTGTTACAAAAATCAGAGAATGTCAAAAATTAGAGTGAAATTGCTTCAAACAAGCGAACTATCGCGAAACAACACCTGCTCGAATCCAACAATAACTGTGCTCTAAAGTCTCTACTGAGGCTCAGAGACGCTTTGAGACAAGTGTTACAAAAATCAGAGAATGTCAGATATTAGAGTGAAATTGCTTCAAACAAGCGAATTATTGCGAAACAACACCTGCTCGAATCCAACAATAACTGTGCTCTACCGTCTCTACTGTGGCACAGAGACGCTTTGAGACAAGTGTTACAAAAATCAGAGAATGTCATAAATTAGAGTGAAATTGCTTCAAACAAGCGAATTATCGCGAAACAACACCTGCTAGATTCCAACAAAAACTGTGCCCTGCGGTCTCTACTGAGCCTCAGAGACGCTTTGAGACAAGTGTTACAAAAATCAGAGAATGTCAAAAATTAGAGTGAAATTGCTTCAAACAAGCGAATTATCGCGAAACAACACCTGCTCGAATCCAACAATAACTGTGCTCTACCGTCTCTATTTAGCGTTAGAGATGGTTTGAAACAAGTGTTACAAAAATCAGAGAATGTCAAAAATTAGAGTGAAATTGCTTCAAACAAGCGAACTATCGCGAAACAACACCTGCTCGAATCCAACAATAACTGTGCTCTACCGTCTCTACTGAGGCTCAGAGACGCTTTGAGACAAGTGTTACAAAAATCAGAGAATGTCAGATATTAGAGTGAAATTGCTTCAAAGAAGCGAATTATTGCGAAACAACACCTGCTCGAATCCAACAATAACTGTGCTCCACCGTCTCTACTGTGGCACAGAGACGCTTTGAGACAAGTGTTACAAAAATCAGAGAATGTCATAAATTAGAGTGAAATTGCTTCAAACAAGCGAATTATCGCGAAACAACACCTGCTCGAATCCGACAAAAGCTGTGCCCTGCCGACTCTATTTAGCGTTAGAGATGGTTTGAAACAAGTGTTACAAAAATCAGAGAATGTCAAAAATTAGAGTGAAATTGCTTCAAACAGGCGAAGTATCGCGAAACAACACCTGCTCGATTCCAACAAAAACTGTGCCCTGCCGTCTCTACTGAGCCTCAGAGACGCTTTGAAACAAGTGTTACAAAAATCAGAGAATGTCATAAATTAGAGTGAAATGGCTTCAAACAAGCGAATTATCGCGAAAATACACCTGCTCGAATCCGACAAAAACTGTGCCCTGCCGACTCTATTTAGCGTTAGAGATGGTTTGAAACAATTGTTACCAAAATCAGAGAATGTCAAAAATTGGAGTGAGATTGCTTCAAATAAGCGAATTATCGCG
Organism: Tenodera sinensis; assembly: GCA_030765045.1. NCBI lineage: Eukaryota > Metazoa > Arthropoda > Insecta > Mantodea > Mantidae > Tenodera > Tenodera sinensis. The sequence continues at coordinate 48,621,518 of CM060973.1, forward strand.
AAACAACACCTGCTTGATTCCAACAAAAACTGTGCCCTGCCGTCTCTACTGAGGCTCAGAGACGCTTTGAGACAAGTGTTACAAAAATCAGAGAATGTCAGATATTAGAGTGAAATTGCTTCAAACAAGCGAATTATCGCGAAACAACACCTCCTCGAATCCAACAATAACTGTGCTCTACCGTCTCTACTGAGCCTCAGAGACGCTTTGACACAAGTGTTACAAAAATCAGAGAATGTGAGAAATTAGAGTGAAATTGCTTCAAACAAGCGAATTATCGCGAAACAACACCTGCTCGAATCCGACAAAAACTGTGCCCTGCCGACTCTATTTAGCGTTAGAGATGGTTTGAAACAAGTGTTACCAAAATCAGAGAATGTCAAAAATTAGAGTGAGATTGCTTCAAATAAGCGAATTATCGCGAAACAACACCTGCTCGAATCCAACAAAAACTGTGCCCTGCCGTCTCCACTGAGCCTCAGAGACGCTTTGACACAAGTGTTACAAAAATCAGAGAATGTGAGAAATTAGAGTGAAACTGCTTCAAACAAGCGAATTATCGCGAAACAACACCTGCTCGAATCCAACAAAAACTGTGCCCTGCCGTCTCTACTGAGCCTCAGAGACGCTTTGAGACAAGTGTTACAAAAATCAGAGAATGTCAAAAATTAGAGTGAAATTGCTTCAAACAAGCGAATTATCGCGAAACAACACCTGCTCGAATCCAACAATAACTGCTCTACCGTCTCTATTTAGCGTTAGAGATGGTTTGAAACAAGTGTTACAAAAATCAGAGAATGTCAAAAATTAGAGTGAAATTGCTTCAAACAGGCGAATTATCGCGAAACAACACCTGCTCGAATCCAACAATAACTGTGCTCTACCGTCTCTACTGACGCTCAGAGACGCTTTGAGACAAGTGTTACAAAAATCACAGAATGTCATAAATTAGAGTGCAATTACTTCAAACAAGCGAATTATCGCGAAACAACACCTGCTCGATTCCAACAAAAACTGTGCCCTGCCGTCTCTACTGAGCCTCAGAGACGCTTTGAGACAAGTGTTACAAAAATCAGAGAATGTGAGAAATTAGAGTGAAATTGCTTCAAACAAGCGAATTATCGCGAAACAACACCTGCTCGAATCCGACAAAAACTGTGCCCTGCCGACTCTATTTAGCGTTAGAGATGGTTTGAAAGAAGTGTTACAAAAATCAGAGAATGTCAAAAATTAGAGTGAAATTGCTTCAAACAGGCGAATTATCGCGAAACAACACCTGCTCGAATCCAACAATAACTGTGCTCTACCGTCTCTATTTAGCGTTAGAGATGGTTTGAAACAAGTGTTACAAAAATCAGAGAATGTCAAAAATTAGAGTGAAATTGCTTCAAACAAGCGAACTATCGCGAAACAACACCTGCTCGAATCCAACAATAACTGTGCTCTACCGTCTCTACTGAGGCTCAGAGACGCTTTGAGACAAGTGTTACAAAAATCAGAGAATGTCAGATATTAGAGTGAAATTGCTTCAAACAAGCGAATTATTGCGAAACAACACCTGCTCGAATCCAACAATAACTGTGCTCTACCGTCTCTACTGTGGCACAGAGACGCTTTGAGACAAGTGTTACAAAAATCAGAGAATGTCAAAAATTACAGTGAAATTGCTTCAAACAAGCGAATTATTGCGAAACAACACCTGCTCGAATCCAACAATAACTGTGCCCTGCCGTATCTACTGAGCCTCAGAGACGCTTTGAGACAACTGTTACAAAAATCATAGAATGTGAGAAATTAGAGTGAAATTGCTTCAAACAAGCGAATTATCGCGAAACACCTGCTCGAATCCAACAATAACTGTGCCCTACCGTCACTAATGAGGCTCAGAGACGCTTTGAGACAAGTGTTACAAAAATCAGAGAATGTCATAAATTAGAGTGAAATGGCTTCAAACAAGCGAATTATCGCGAAAATACACCTGCTCGAATCCGACAAAAACTGTGCCCTGCCGACTCTACTGAGGCTCAGAGACGCTTTGAGACAAGTGTTACAAAAATCAGAGAATGTCAGATATTAGAGTGAAATTGCTTCAAACAAGCGAATTATCGCGAAACAACACCTCCTCGAATCCAACAATAACTGTGCTCTACCGTCTCTATTGAGCCTCAGAGACGCTTTGAAACAAGTGTTACAAAAATCAGAGAATGTGAGAAATTAGAGTGAAATTGCTTCAAACAAGCGAATCAGCGCGAAACAACACCTGCTCGAATCCGACAAAAACTGTGCCCTGCCGACTCTATTTAGCGTTAGAGATGGTTTGAAACAAGTGTTACAAAAATCAGAGAATGTCAAAAATTAGAGTGAAATTGCTTCAAACAGGCGAATTATCGCGAAACAACACCTGCTCGAATCCAACAATAACTGTGCCCTACCGTCACTACTCAGGCTCAGAGACGCTTTGAGACAAGTGTTACAAAAATCAGAGAATGTCATAAATTAGAGTGAAATGGCTTCAAACAAGCGAATTATCGCGAAACAACACCTGCTCGAATCCAAAAAAAACTGTGCCCTGCCGTCACTACTGATTCTCAGAGACGCTTTGAGACAAGTGTTACAAAAATCAGAGAATGTCATAAATTAGAGTGAAATGGCTTCAAACAAGCGAATTATCGCGAAAATACACCTGCTCGAATCCGACAAAAACTGTGCCCTGCCGACTCTATTGAGCGTTAGAGATGGTTTGAAACAATTGTTACCAAAATCAGAGAATGTCAAAAATTAGAGTGAGATTGCTTCAAATAAGCGAATTATCGCGAAACAACACCTGCTCGAATCCAACAAAAACTGTGCCCTGCCGTCTCTACTGAGCCTCAGAGACGCTTTGACACAAGTGTTACAAAAATCAGAGAATGTGAGAAATTAGAGTGAAACTGCTTCAAACAAGCGAATTATCGCGAAACAACACCTGCTCGAATCCAAGAATAACTGTGCTCTACCGTCTCTATTTAGCGTTAGAGATGGTTTGAAACAAGTGTTACAAAAATCAGAGAATGTCAAAAATTAGAGTGAAATTGCTTCAAACAAGCGAACTATCGCGAAACAACACCTGCTCGAATCCAACAATAACTGTGCTCTACCGTCTCTACTGAGGCTCAGAGACGCTTTGAGACAAGTGTTACAAAAATCAGAGAATGTCAGATATTAGAGTGAAATTGCTTCAAACAAGCGAATTATTGCGAAACAACACCTGCTCGAATCCAACAATAACTGTGCTCCACCGTCTCTACTGTGGCACAGAGACGCTTTGAGACAAGTGTTACAAAAATCAGAGAATGTCATAAATTAGAGTGAAATTGCTTCAAACAAGCGAATTATCGCGAAACAACACCTGCTCGAATCCGACAAAAGCTGTGCCCTGCCGACTCTATTTAGCGTTAGAGATGGTTTGAAACAAGTGTTACAAAAATCAGAGAATGTCAAAAATTAGAGTGAAATTGCTTCAAACAGGCGAAGTATCGCGAAACAACACCTGCTCGATTCCAACAAAAACTGTGCCCTGCCGTCTCTACTGAGCCTCAGAGACGCTTTGAAACAAGTGTTACAAAAATCAGAGAATGTCATAAATTAGAGTGAAATGGCTTCAAACAAGCGAATTATCGCGAAAATACACCTGCTCGAATCCGACAAAAACTGTGCCCTGCCGACTCTATTTAGCGTTAGAGATGGTTTGAAACAATTGTTACCAAAATCAGAGAATGTCAAAAATTGGAGTGAGATTGCTTCAAATAAGCGAATTATCGCGAAACAACACCTGCTTGATTCCAACAAAAACTGTGCCCTGCCGTCTCTACTGAGGCTCAGAGACGCTTTGAGACAAGTGTTACAAAAATCAGAGAATGTCAGATATTAGAGTGAAATTGCTTCAAACAAGCGAATTATCGCGAAACAACACCTCCTCGAATCCAACAATAACTGTGCTCTACCGTCTCTACTGAGCCTCAGAGACGCTTTGACACAAGTGTTACAAAAATCAGAGAATGTGAGAAATTAGAGTGAAATTGCTTCAAACAAGCGAATTATCGCGAAACAACACCTGCTCGAATCCGACAAAAACTGTGCCCTGCCGACTCTATTTAGCGTTAGAGATGGTTTGAAACAAGTGTTACCAAAATCAGAGAATGTCAAAAATTAGAGTGAGATTGCTTCAAATAAGCGAATTATCGCGAAACAACACCTGCTCGAATCCAACAAAAACTGTGCCCTGCCGTCTCTACTGAGCCTCAGAGACGCTTTGAGACAAGTGTTACAAAAATCAGAGAATGTCAAAAATTAGAGTGAAATTGCTTCAAACAAGCGAATTATCGCGAAACAACACCTGCTCGAATCCAACAATAACTGCTCTACCGTCTCTATTTAGCGTTAGAGATGGTTTGAAACAAGTGTTACAAAAATCAGAGAATGTCAAAAATTAGAGTGAAATTGCTTCAAACAGGCGAATTATCGCGAAACAACACCTGCTCGAATCCAACAATAACTGTGCTCTACCGTCTCTACTGACGCTCAGAGACGCTTTGAGACAAGTGTTACAAAAATCACAGAATGTCATAAATTAGAGTGCAATTACTTCAAACAAGCGAATTATCGCGAAACAACACCTGCTCGATTCCAACAAAAACTGTGCCCTGCCGTCTCTACTGAGCCTCAGAGACGCTTTGAGACAAGTGTTACAAAAATCAGAGAATGTGAGAAATTAGAGTGAAATTGCTTCAAACAAGCGAATTATCGCGAAACAACACCTGCTCGAATCCGACAAAAACTGTGCCCTGCCGACTCTATTTAGCGTTAGAGATGGTTTGAAAGAAGTGTTACAAAAATCAGAGATTGTCAAAAATTAGAGTGAAATTGCTTCAAACAGGCGAATTATCGCGAAACAACACCTGCTCGAATCCAACAATAACTGTGCTCTACCGTCTCTATTTAGCGTTAGAGATGGTTTGAAACAAGTGTTACAAAAATCAGAGAATGTCAAAAATTAGAGTGAAATTGCTTCAAACAAGCGAACTATCGCGAAACAACACCTGCTCGAATCCAACAATAACTGTGCTCTACCGTCTCTACTGAGGCTCAGAGACGCTTTGAGACAAGTGTTACAAAAATCAGAGAATGTCAGATATTAGAGTGAAATTGCTTCAAACAAGCGAATTATTGCGAAACAACACCTGCTCGAATCCAACAATAACTGTGCTCTACCGTCTCTACTGTGGCACAGAGACGCTTTGAGACAAGTGTTACAAAAATCAGAGAATGTCAAAAATTACAGTGAAATTGCTTCAAACAAGCGAATTATTGCGAAACAACACCTGCTCGAATCCAACAATAACTGTGCCCTGCCGTATCTACTGAGCCTCAGAGACGCTTTGAGACAACTGTTACAAAAATCATAGAATGTGAGAAATTAGAGTGAAATTGCTTCAAACAAGCGAATTATCGCGAAACACCTGCTCGAATCCAACAATAACTGTGCCCTACCGTCACTAATGAGGCTCAGAGACGCTTTGAGACAAGTGTTACAAAAATCAGAGAATGTCATAAATTAGAGTGAAATGGCTTCAAACAAGCGAATTATCGCGAAAATACACCTGCTCGAATCCGACAAAAACTGTGCCCTGCCGACTCTACTGAGGCTCAGAGACGCTTTGAGACAAGTGTTACAAAAATCAGAGAATGTCAGATATTAGAGTGAAATTGCTTCAAACAAGCGAATCAGCGCGAAACAACACCTGCTCGAATCCGACAAAAACTGTGCCCTGCCGACTCTATTTAGCGTTAGAGATGGTTTGAAACAAGTGTTACAAAAATCAGAGAATGTCAAAAATTAGAGTGAAATTGCTTCAAACAGGCGAATTATCGCGAAACAACACCTGCTCGAATCCAACAATAACTGTGCCCTACCGTCACTACTCAGGCTCAGAGACGCTTTGAGACAAGTGTTACAAAAATCAGAGAATGTCATAAATTAGAGTGAAATGGCTTCAAACAAGCGAATTATCGCGAAACAACACCTGCTCGAATCCAAAAAAAACTGTGCCCTGCCGTCACTACTGATTCTCAGAGACGCTTTGAGACAAGTGTTACAAAAATCAGAGAATGTCATAAATTAGAGTGAAATGGCTTCAAACAAGCGAATTATCGCGAAAATACACCTGCTCGAATCCGACAAAAACTGTGCCCTGCCGACTCTATTGAGCGTTAGAGATGGTTTGAAACAATTGTTACCAAAATCAGAGAATGTCAAAAATTAGAGTGAGATTGCTTCAAATAAGCGAATTATCGCGAAACAACACCTGCTCGAATCCAACAAAAACTGTGCCCTGCCGTTTCTACTGAGCCTCAGAGACGCTTTGACACAAGTGTTACAAAAATCAGAGAATGTGAGAAATTAGAGTGAAACTGCTTCAAACAAGCGAATTATCGCGAAACAACACCTGCTCGAATCCAACAAAAACTGTGCCCTGCCGTCTCTACTGAGCCTCAGAGACGCTTTGAGACAAGTGTTACAAAAATCAGAGAATGTCAAAAATTAGAGTGAAATTGCTTCAAACAAGCGAATTATCGCGAAACAACACCTGCTCGAATCCAACAATAACTGCTCTACCGTCTCTATTTAGCGTTAGAGATGGTTTCAAACAAGTGTTACAAAAATCAGAGAATTTCAGATAGAGTGAAATCGCTTCAAACAAGCGAATTATCGCGAAACAACACCTGCTCGATTCCAACAAAAACTGTGCCCTGCCGTCTCTACTGAGCCTCAGAGACGCTTTGAGACAAGTGTTACAAAAATCAGAGAATGTGAGAAATTAGAGTGAAATTGCTTCAAACAAGCGAATTATCGCGAAACAACACCTGCTCGAATCCGACAAAAACTGTGCCCTGCCGACTCTTTTTAGCGTTAGAGTTGGTTTGAAACAAGTGTTACAAAAATCAGAGAATGTCAAAAATTAGAGTGAAATTGCTTCAAACAGGCGAATTATCGCGAAACAACACCTGCTCGAATCCAACAATAACTGTGCTCTACCGTCTCTATATAGCGTTAGAGATGGTTTGAAACAAGTGTTACAAAAATCAGAGAATGTCAAAAATTAGAGTGAAATTGCTTCAAACAAGCGAGCTATCGCGAAACAACACCTGCTCGAATCCAACAATAACTGTGCTCTACCGTCTCTACTGAGGCTCAGAGACGCTTTGAGACAAGTGTTACAAAAATCAGAGAATGTCAGATATTAGAGTGAAATTGCTTCAAACAAGCGAATTATTGCGAAACAACACCTGCTCGAATCCAACAATAACTGTGCTCTACCGTCTCTACTGTGGCACAGAGACGCTTTGAGACAAGTGTTAAAAAAATCAGAGAATGTCATAAATTAGAGTGAAATTGCTTCAAACAAGCGAATTATCGCGAAACAACACCTGCTCGATTCCAACAAAAACTGTGCCCTGCCGTCTCTACTGAGCCTCAGAGACGCTTTGAGACAAGTGTTACAAAAATCAGAGAATGTCAAAAATTAGAGTGAAATTGCTTCAAACAAGCGAATTATCGCGAAACAACACCTGCTCGAATCCAACAATAACTGCTCTACCGTCTCTATTTAGCGTTAGAGATGGTTTGAAACAAGTGTTACAAAAATCAGAGAATGTCAAAAATTAGAGTGAAATTGCTTCAAACAGGCGAATTATCGCGAAACAACACCTGCTCGAATCCAACAATAACTGTGCTCTACCGTCTCTACTGACGCTCAGAGACGCTTTGAGACAAGTGTTACAAAAATCACAGAATGTCATAAATTAGAGTGCAATTACTTCAAACAAGCGAATTATCGCGAAACAACACCTGCTCGATTCCAACAAAAACTGTGCCCTGCCGTCTCTACTGAGCCTCAGAGACGCTTTGAGACAAGTGTTACAAAAATCAGAGAATGTGAGAAATTAGAGTGAAATTGCTTCAAACAAGCGAATTATCGCGAAACAACACCTGCTCGAATCCGACAAAAACTGTGCCCTGCCGACTCTATTTAGCGTTAGAGATGGTTTGAAAGAAGTGTTACAAAAATCAGAGAATGTCAAAAATTAGAGTGAAATTGCTTCAAACAAGCGAATTATCGCGAAACAACACCTGCTCGAATCCGACAAAAACTGTGCCCTGCCGACTCTATTTAGCGTTAGAGATGGTTTGAAAGAAGTGTTACAAAAATCAGAGAATGTCAAAAATTAGAGTGAAATTGCTTCAAACAGGCGAATTATCGCGAAACAACACCTGCTCGAATCCAACAATAACTGTGCTCTACCGTCTCTATTTAGCGTTAGAGATGGTTTGAAACAAGTGTTACAAAAATCAGAGAATGTCAAAAATTAGAGTGAAATTGCTTCAAACAAGCGAACTATCGCGAAACAACACCTGCTCGAATCCAACAATAACTGTGCTCTACCGTCTCTACTGAGGCTCAGAGACGCTTTGAGACAAGTGTTACAAAAATCAGAGAATGTCAGATATTAGAGTGAAATTGCTTCAAACAAGCGAATTATTGCGAAACAACACCTGCTCGAATCCAACAATAACTGTGCTCTACCGTCTCTACTGTGGCACAGAGACGCTTTGAGACAAGTGTTACAAAAATCAGAGAATGTCAAAAATTACAGTGAAATTGCTTCAAACAAGCGAATTATTGCGAAACACCACCTGCTCGAATCCAACAATAACTGTGCCCTGCCGTATCTACTGAGCCTCAGAGACGCTTTGAGACAACTGTTACAAAAATCATAGAATGTGAGAAATTAGAGTGAAATTGCTTCAAACAAGCGAATTATCGCGAAACACCTGCTCGAATCCAACAATAACTGTGCCCTACCGTCACTAATGAGGCTCAGAGACGCTTTGAGACAAGTGTTACAAAAATCAGAGAATGTCATAAATTAGAGTGAAATGGCTTCAAACAAGCGAATTATCGCGAAAATACACCTGCTCGAATCCGACAAAAACTGTGCCCTGCCGACTCTACTGAGGCTCAGAGACGCTTTGAGACAAGTGTTACAAAAATCAGAGAATGTCAGATATTAGAGTGAAATTGCTTCAAACAAGCGAATTATCGCGAAACAACACCTCCTCGAATCCAACAATAACTGTGCTCTACCGTCTCTACTGAGCCTCAGAGACGCTTTGAAACAAGTGTTACAAAAATCAGAGAATGTGAGAAATTAGAGTGAAATTGCTTCAAACAAGCGAATCAGCGCGAAACAACACCTGCTCGAATCCGACAAAAACTGTGCCCTGCCGACTCTATTTAGCGTTAGAGATGGTTTGAAACAAGTGTTACAAAAATCAGAGAATGTCAAAAATTAGAGTGAAATTGCTTCAAACAGGCGAATTATCGCGAAACAACACCTGCTCGAATCCAACAATAACTGTGCCCTACCGTCACTACTCAGGCTCAGAGACGCTTTGAGACAAGTGTTACAAAAATCAGAGAATGTCATAAATTAGAGTGAAATGGCTTCAAACAAGCGAATTATCGCGAAACAACACCTGCTCGAATCCAAAAAAAACTGTGCCCTGCCGTCACTACTGATTCTCAGAGACGCTTTGAGACAAGTGTTACAAAAATCAGAGAATGTCATAAATTAGAGTGAAATGGCTTCAAACAAGCGAATTATCGCGAAAATACACCTGCTCGAATCCGACAAAAACTGTGCCCTGCCGACTCTATTGAGCGTTAGAGATGGTTTGAAACAATTGTTACCAAAATCAGAGAATGTCAAAAATTAGAGTGAGATTGCTTCAAATAAGCGAATTATCGCGAAACAACACCTGCTCGAATCCAACAAAAACTGTGCCCTGCCGTCTCTACTGAGCCTCAGAGACGCTTTGACACAAGTGTTACAAAAATCAGAGAATGTGAGAAATTAGAGTGAAACTGCTTCAAACAAGCGAATTATCGCGAAACAACACCTGCTCGAATCCAACAAAAACTGTGCCCTGCCGTCTCTACTGAGCCTCAGAGACGCTTTGAGACAAGTGTTACAAAAATCAGAGAATGTCAAAAATTAGAGTGAAATTGCTTCAAACAAGCGAATTATCGCGAAACAACACCTGCTCGAATCCAACAATAACTGCTCTACCGTCTCTATTTAGCGTTAGAGATGGTTTCAAACAAGTGTTACAAAAATCAGAGAATTTCAGATAGAGTGAAATCGCTTCAAACAAGCGAATTATCGCGAAACAACACCTGCTCGATTCCAACAAAAACTGTGCCCTGCCGTCTCTACTGAGCCTCAGAGACGCTTTGAGACAAGTGTTACAAAAATCAGAGAATGTGAGAAATTAGAGTGAAATTGCTTCAAACAAGCGAATTATCGCGAAACAACACCTGCTCGAATCCGACAAAAACTGTGCCCTGCCGACTCTTTTTAGCGTTAGAGTTGGTTTGAAACAAGTGTTACAAAAATCAGAGAATGTCAAAAATTAGAGTGAAATTGCTTCAAACAGGCGAATTATCGCGAAACAACACCTGCTCGAATCCAACAATAACTGTGCTCTACCGTCTCTATATAGCGTTAGAGATGGTTTGAAACAAGTGTTACAAAAATCAGAGAATGTCAAAAATTAGAGTGAAATTGCTTCAAACAAGCGAGCTATCGCGAAACAACACCTGCTCGAATCCAACAATAACTGTGCTCTACCGTCTCTACTGAGGCTCAGAGACGCTTTGAGACAAGTGTTACAAAAATCAGAGAATGTCAGATATTAGAGTGAAATTGCTTCAAACAAGCGAATTATTGCGAAACAACACCTGCTCGAATCCAACAATAACTGTGCTCTACCGTCTCTACTGTGGCACAGAGACGCTTTGAGACAAGTGTTAAAAAAATCAGAGAATGTCATAAATTAGAGTGAAATTGCTTCAAACAAGCGAATTATCGCGAAACAACACCTACTCGATTCCAACAAAAACTGTGCCCTGCCGTCTCTACTGAGCCTCAGAGACGCTTTGAGACAAGTGTTACAAAAATCAGAGAATGTCAAAAATTAGAGTGAAATTGCTTCAAACAAGCGAATTATCGCGAAACAACACCTGCTCGAATCAAACAATAACTGCTCTACCGTCTCTATTTAGCGTTAGAGATGGTTTGAAACAAGTGTTACAAAAATCAGAGAATGTCAAAAATTAGAGTGAAATTGCTTCAAATAGGCGAATTATCGCGAAACAACACCTGCTCGAATCCAACAATAACTGTGCTCTACCGTCTCTACTGACGCTCAGAGACGCTTTGAGACAAGTGTTACAAAAATCACAGAATGTCATAAATTAGAGTGCAATTACTTCAAACAAGCGAATTATCGCGAAACAACACCTGCTCGATTCCAACAAAAACTGTGCCCTGCCGTCTCTACTGAGCCTCAGAGACGCTTTGAGACAAGTGTTACAAAAATCAGAGAATGTGAGAAATTAGAGTGAAATTGCTTCAAACAAGCGAATTATCGCGAAACAACACCTGCTCGAATCCGACAAAAACTGTGCCCTGCCGACTCTATTTAGCGTTAGAGATGGTTTGAAAGAAGTGTTACAAAAATCAGAGAATGTCAAAAATTAGAGTGAAATTGCTTCAAACAGGCGAATTATCGCGAAACAACACCTGCTCGAATCCAACAATAACTGTGCTCTACCGTCTCTATTTAGCGTTAGAGATGGTTTGAGACAAGTGTTAAAAAAATCAGAGAATGTCATAAATTAGAGTGAAATTGCTTCAAACAAGCGAATTATCGCGAAACAACACCTGCTCGATTCCAACAAAAACTGTGCCCTGCCGTCTCTACTGAGCCTCAGAGACGCTTTGAGACAAGTGTTACAAAAATCAGAGAATGTCAAAAATTAGAGTGAAATTGCTTCAAACAAGCGAATTATTGCGAAACAACACCTGCTCGAATCCAACAATAACTGTGCCCTGCCGTCTCTACTGAGCCTCAGAGACGCTTTGAGACAACTGTTACAAAAATCAGAGAATGTGAGAAGTTAGAGTGAAATTGCTTCAAACAAGCGAATTATCGCGAAACAACACCTGCTCGAATCCAACAATAACTGTGCCCTGCCGTCTCTACTGAGCCTCAGAGACGCTTTGAGACAACTGTTACAAAAATCAGAGAATGTGAGAAATTAGAGTGAAATTGCTTCAAACAAGCGAATTATTGCGAAACAACACCTGCTCGAATCCAACAATAACTGTGCCCTGCCGTCTCTACTGAGCCACAGAGACGCTTTGAGACAACTGTTACAAAAATCAGAGAATGTGAGAAATTAGAGTGAAATGGCTTCAAACAAGCGAATTATCGCGAAAATACACCTGCTCGAATCCGACAAAAACTGTGCCCTGCCGACTCTATTTAGCGTTAGAGATGGTTTGAAACAATTGTTACCAAAATCAGAGAATGTCAAAAATTGGAGTGAGATTGCTTCAAATAAGCGAATTATCGCGAAACAACACCTGCTTGATTCCAACAAAAACTGTGCCCTGCCGTCTCTACTGAGGCTCAGAGACGCTTTGAGACAAGTGTTACAAAAATCAGAGAATGTCAGATATTAGAGTGAAATTGCTTCAAACAAGCGAATTATCGCGAAACAACACCTCCTCGAATCCAACAATAACTGTGCTCTACCGTCTCTACTGAGCCTCAGAGACGCTTTGACACAAGTGTTACAAAAATCAGAGAATGTGAGAAACTAGAGTGAAATTGCTTCAAACAAGCGAATTATCGCGAAACAACACCTGCTCGAATCCGACAAAAACTGTGCCCTGCCGACTCTATTTAGCGTTAGAGATGGTTTGAAACAAGTGTTACCAAAATCAGAGAATGTCAAAAATTAGAGTGAGATTGCTTCAAATAAGCGAATTATCGCGAAACAACACCTGCTCGAATCCAACAAAAACTGTGCCCTGGCGTCTCTACTGAGCCTCAGAGACGCTTTGACACAAGTGTTACAAAAATCAGAGAATGTGAGAAATTAGAGTGAAACTGCTTCAAACAAGCGAATTATCGCGAAACAACACCTGCTCGAATCCAACAAAAACTGTGCCCTGCCGTCTCTACTGAGCCTCAGAGACGCTTTGAGACAAGTGTTACAAAAATCAGAGAATGTCAAAAATTAGAGTGAAATTGCTTCAAACAAGCGAATTATCGCGAAACAACACCTGCTCGAATCCAACAATAACTGCTCTACCGTCTCTCTTTAGCGTTAGAGATGGTTTGAAACAAGTGTTACAAAAATCAGAGAATGTCAAAAATTAGAGTGAAATTGCTTCAAACAGGCGAATTATCGCGAAACAACACCTGCTCGAATCCAACAATAACTGTGCTCTACCGTCCCTACTGACGCTCAGAGACGCTTTGAGACAAGTGTTACAAAAATCAGAGAATGTCATAAATTAGAGTGCAATTACTTCAAACAAGCGAATTATCGCGAAACAACACCTGCTCGATTCCAACAAAAACTGTGCCCTGCCGTCTCTACTGAGCCTCAGAGACGCTTTGAGACAAGTGTTACAAAAATCAGAGAATGTGAGAAATTAGAGTGAAATTGCTTCAAACAAGCGAATTATCGCGAAACAACACCTGCTCGAATCCGACAAAAACTGTGCCCTGCCGACTCTATTTAGCGTTAGAGATGGTTTGAAACAAGTGTTACAAAAATCAGAGAATGTCAAAAATTAGAGTGAAATTGCTTCAAACAGGCGAATTATCGCGAAACAACACCTGCTCGAATCCAACAATAACTGTGCTCTACCGTCTCTATTTAGCGTTAGAGATGGTTTGAAACAAGTGTTACAAAAATCAGAGAATGTCAAAAATTAGAGTGAAATTGCTTCAAACAAGCGAACTATCGCGAAACAACACCTGTTCGAATCCAACAATAACTGTGCTCTACCGTCTCTACTGAGGCTCAGAGACGCTTTGAGACAAGTGTTACAAAAATCAAAGAATGTCAGATATTAGAGTGAAATTGCTTCAAACAAGCGAATTATTGCGAAACAACACCTGCTCGAATCCAACAATAACTGTGCTCTACCGTCTCTACTGTGGCACAGAGACGCTTTGAGACAAGTGTTACAAAAATCAGAGAATGTCAAAAATTAGAGTGAAATTGCTTCAAACAAGCGAATTATTGCGAAACAACACCTGCTCGAATCCAACAATAACTGTGCCCTGCCGTATCTACTGAGCCTCAGAGACGCTTTGAGACAACTGTTACAAAAATCAGAGAATGTGAGAAATTAGAGTGAAATTGCTTCAAACAAGCGAATTATCGCGAAACAACACCTGCTCGAATCCAACAATAACTGTGCCCTACCGTCACTACTGAGGCTCAGAGACGCTTTGAGACAAGTGTTAGAAAAATCAGAGAATTTCAGATAGAGTGAAATCGCTTCAAACAAGCGAATTATCGTGAAACAACACCTGCTCGAATCCAACAATAACTGTGCTCTACCGTCTCTGCTGAGGCTCCGAGACGCTTTGAGACAAGTGTTACAAAAATCAGAGAATGTCATAAATTAGAGTGAAATTGCTTCAAACAAGCGAATTATCGCGAAACAACACCTGCTCGATTCTAACAAAAACTGTGTCCCGCCGTCTCTACTGAGCCTCAGAGACGCTTTGAGACAAGTGTTACAAAAATCAGAGAATGTGAGAAATTAGAGTGAAATTGCTTCAAACAAGCGAATTATCGCGAAACAACAACTGCTCGAATCCAACAAAAACTGTGCCCTGCCGACTCTATTTAGCGTTAGAGATGGTTTGAAACAAGTGTTACAAAAATCAGAGAATGTCAAAAATTAGAGTGAAATTGCTTCAAACAAGCGAATTATCGCGAAACAACACCTGCTCGAATCCAACAATAACTGTGCTCTACCGTCTCTACTGCGGCTCAGAGATGCTTTGAGACAAGTGTTACAAAAATCAGAGATTTTCAGATAGAGTGAAATCGCTTCAAACAAGCGAATTATCGCGAAACAACACCTGCTCGAATCCAACAATAACTGTGCCCTACCGTCACTACTGAGGCTCAGAGACGCTTTGAGACAAGTGTTACAAAAATCAGAGAATGTCAAAAATTAGAGTGAAATTGCTTCAAACAAGCGAATTATCGCGAAACAACACCTGCTCGAATCCAACAATAACTGTGCTCTACCGTCTCTATTTAGCGTTAGAGATGGTTTGAAACAAGTGTTACAAAAATCAGAGAATGTCAAAAATTAGAGTGAAATTGCTTCAAACAAGCGAACTATCGCGAAACAACACCTGCTCGAATCCAACAATAACTGTGCTCTACCGTCTCTACTGAGGCTCAGAGACGCTTTGAGACAAGTGTTACAAAAATCAGAGAATGTCAGATATTAGAGTGAAATTGCTTCAAACAAGCGAATTATTGCGAAACAACACCTGCTCGAATCCAACAATAACTGTGCTCCACCGTCTCTACTGTGGCACAGAGACGCTTTGAGACAAGTGTTACAAAAATCAGAGAATGTCATAAATTAGAGTGAAATTGCTTCAAACAAGCGAATTATCGCGAAACAACACCTGCTCGAATCCGACAAAAACTGTGCCCTGCCGACTCTATTTAGCGTTAGAGATGGTTTGAAACAAGTGTTACAAAAATCAGAGAATGTCAAAAATTAGAGTGAAATTGCTTCAAACAGGCGAAGTATCGCGAAACAACACCTGCTCGAATCCAACAAAAACTGTGCCCTGCCGTCTCTACTGAGCCTCAGAGACGCTTTGAGACAAGTGTTACAAAAATCAGAGAATGTCAAAAATTAGAGTGAAATTGCTTCAAACAAGCGAATTATTGCGAAACAACACCTGCTCGAATCCAACAATATCTGTGCCGTGGCGTCTCTACTGAGCCTCAGAGACGCTTTGAGACAACTGTTACAAAAATCAGAGAATGTGAGAAATTAGAGTGAAATTGCTTCAAACAAGCGAATTATCGCGAAACAACACCTGCTCGAATCCAACAATAACTGTGCCCTACCGTCACTACTGAGGCTCAGAGATGCTTTGAGACAAGTGTTACAAAAATCAGAGAATGTCATAAATTAGAGTGAAATGGCTTCAAACAAGCGAATTATCGCGAAAATACACCTGCTCGAATCCGACAAAAACTGTGCCCTGCCGACTCTATTTAGCGTTAGAGATGGTTTGAAACAATTGTTACCAAAATCAGAGAATGTCAAAAATTAGAGTGAGATTGCTTCAAATAAGCGAATTATCGCGAAACAACACCTGCTTGATTCCAACAAAAACTGTGCCCTGCCGTCTCTACAGAGGCTCAGAGACGCTTTGAGACAAGTGTTACAAAAATCAGAGAATGTCAGATATTAGAGTGAAATTGCTTCAAACAAGCGAATTATCGCGAAACAACACCTCCTCGAATCCAACAATAACTGTGCTCTACCGTCTCTACTGAGCCTCAGAGACGCTTTGACACAAGTGTTACAAAAATCAGAGAATGTGAGAAATTAGAGTGAAATTGCTTCAAACAAGCGAATTATCGCGAAACAACACCTGCTCGAATCCGACAAAAACTGTGCCCTGCCGACTCCATTTAGCGTTAGAGATGGTTTGAAAGAAGTGTTACAAAAATCAGAGAATGTCAAAAATTAGAGTGAAATTGCTTCAAACAGGCGAATTATCGCGAAACAACACCTGCTCGAATCCAACAATAACTGTGCTCTACCGTCTCTATTTAGCGTTAGAGATGGTTTGAAACAAGTGTTACAAAAATCAGAGAATGTCAAAAATTAGAGTGAAATTGCTTCAAACAAGCGAACTATCGCGAAACAACACCTGCTCGAATCCAACAAAAACTTTGCCCTGCCGTCTCTACTGAGCCTCAGAGACGCTTTGACACAAGTGTTACAAAAATCAGAGAATGTGAGAAATTAGAGTGAAACTGCTTCAAACAAGCGAATTATCGCGAAACAACACCTGCTCGAATCCAACAAAAACTGTGCTCTACCGTCTCTACTGAGGCTCAGAGACGCTTTGAGACAAGTGTTACAAAAATCAGAGAATGTCAGATATTAGAGTGAAATTGCTTCAAACAAGCGAATTATTGCGAAACAACACCTGCTCGAATCCAAAAATAACTGTGCTCTACCGTCTCTACTGTGGCACAGAGACGCTTTGAGACAAGTGTTACAAAAATCAGAGAATGTCAAAAATTAGAGTGAAATTGCTTCAAACAAGCGAATTATTGCGAAACAACACCTGCTCGAATCCAACAATAACTGTGCCCTGCCGTATCTACTGAGCCTCAGAGACGCTTTGAGACAACTGTTACAAAAATCAGAGAATGTGAGAAATTAGAGTGAAATTGCTTCAAACAAGCGAATTATCGCGAAACACCTGCTCGAATCCAACAATAACTGTGCCCTACCGTCACTATTGAGGCTCAGAGACGCTTTGAGACAAGTGTTACAAAAATCAGAGAATGTCATAAATTAGAGTGAAATGGCTTCAAACAAGCGAATTATCGCGAAAATACACCTGCTCGAATCCGACAAAAACTGTGCCCTGCCGACTCTACTGAGGCTCAGAGACGCTTTGAGACAAGTGTTACAAAAATCAGAGAATGTCAGATATTAGAGTGAAATTGCTTCAAACAAGCGAATTATCGCGAAACAACACCTCCTCGAATCCAACAATAACTGTGCTCTACCGTCTCTACTGAGCCTCAGAGACGCTTTGACACAAGTGTTACAAAAATCAGAGAATGTGAGAAATTAGAGTGAAATTGCTTCAAACAAGCGAATCATCGCGAAACAACACCTGCTCGAATCCGACAAAAACTGTGCCCTGCCGACTCTATTTAGCGTTAGAGATGGTTTGAAAC
The DNA here is from genome assembly GCA_030765045.1 of Tenodera sinensis. Classification (NCBI taxonomy): domain Eukaryota; kingdom Metazoa; phylum Arthropoda; class Insecta; order Mantodea; family Mantidae; genus Tenodera; species Tenodera sinensis. The sequence continues at coordinate 48,639,460 of CM060973.1, forward strand.
AAGTGTTACAAAAATCAGAGAATGTCAAAAATTAGAGTGAAATTGCTTCAAACAGGCGAATTATCGCGAAACAACACCTGCTCGAATCCAACAATAACTGTGCCCTACCGTCACTACTCAGGCTCAGAGACGCTTTGAGACAAGTGTTACAAAAATCAGAGAATGTCAAAAATTAGAGTGAAACTGCTTCAAACAAGCGAATTATCGCGAAACAACACCTGCTCGAATCCAACAAAAACTGTGCCCTGCCGTCTCTACTGAGCCTCAGAGACGCTTTGACACAAGTGTTACAAAAATCAGAGAATCTGAGAAATTAGAGTGAAACTGCTTCAAACAAGCGAATTATCGCGAAACAACACCTGCTCGAATCCAACAAAAACTGTGCCCTGCCGTCTCTACTGAGCCTCAGAGACGCTTTGAGACAAGTGTTACAAAAATCAGAGAATGTCAAAAATTAGAGTGAAATTGCTTCAAACAAGCGAATTATCGCGAAACAACACCTGCTCGAATCCAACAATAACTGCTCTACCGTCTCTATTTAGCGTTAGAGATGGTTTGAAACAAGTGTTACAAAAATCAGAGAATTTCAGATAGAGTGAAATCGCTTCAAACAAGCGAATTATCGCGAAACAACACCTGCTCGAATCCAACCATTACTGTGCTCTACCGTCTCTACTGACGCTCAGAGACGCTTTGAGACAAGTGTTACATAAATCAGAGAATGTCATAAATTAGAGTGAAATTGCTTCAAACAAGCGAATTATCGCGAAACAACACCTGCTCGATTCCAACAAAAACTGTGCCCTGCCGTCTCTACTGAGCCCCAGAGACGCTTTGAGACAAGTGTTACAAAAATCAGAGAATGTGAGAAATTAGAGTGAAATTGCTTCAAACAAGCGAATTATCGCGAAACAACACCTGCTCGAATCCGACAAAAACTGTGCCCTGCCGACTCTTTTTAGCGTTAGAGATGGTTTGAAACAAGTGTTACAAAAATCAGAGAATGTCAAAAATTAGAGTGAAATTGCTTCAAACAGGCGAATTATCGCGAAACAACACCTGCTCGAATCCAACAATAACTGTGCTCTACCGTCTCTATATAGCGTTAGAGATGGTTTGAAACAAGTGTTACAAAAATCAGAGAATGTCAAAAATTAGAGTGAAATTGCTTCAAACAAGCGAGCTATCGCGAAACAACACCTGCTCGAATCCAACAATAACTGTGCTCTACCGTCTCTACTGAGCCTCAGAGACGCTTTGAGACAAGTGTTACAAAAATCAGAGAATTTCAGATATTAGAGTGAAATCGCTTCAAACAAGCGAATTATCGCGAAACACCTGCTCGAATCCAACAATAACTGTGCTCTACCGTCTCTACTGACGCTCAGAGACGCTTTGATACAAGTGTTACAAAAAATCAGAGAATGTCATAAATTAGAGTGAAATTGCTTCAAACAAGCGAATTATCGCGAAACAACACCTGCTCGAATCCGACAAAAACTGTGCCCTGCCGACTCTATTTAGCGTTAGAGATGGTTTGAAACAAGTGTTACAAAAATCAGAGAATGTCACAAATTAGAGTGAAATTGCTTCAAACAAGCGAATTATCGCGAAACAACACCTGCTCGAATCCAACAATAACTGTGCTCTACCGTCTCTACTGAGGCTCAGAGACGCTTTGAGACAAGTGTTACAAAAATCAGAGAATTTCAGATATTAGAGTGAAATCGCTTCAAACAAGCGAATTATCGCGAAACACCTGCTCGAATCCAACAATAACTGTGCTCTACCGTCTCTACTGACGCTCAGAGACGCTTTGGGACAAGTGTTACAAAAATCAGAGAATGTCATAAATTAGAGTGAAATGGCTTCAAACAAGCGAATTATCGCGAAAATACACCTGCTCGAATCCGACAAAAACTGTGCCCTGCCGACTCTATTTAGCGTTAGAGATGGTTTGAAACAATTGTTACCAAAATCAGAGAATGTCAAAAATTGGAGTGAGATTGCTTCAAATAAGCGAATTATCGCGAAACAACACCTGCTTGATTCCAACAAAAACTGTGCCCTGCCGTCTCTACTGAAGCTCAGAGACGCTTTGAGACAAGTGTTACAAAAATCAGAGAATGTCAGATATTAGAGTGAAATTGCTTCAAAAAGGCGAATTATCGCGAAACAACACCTCCTTGAATCCAACAATAACTGTGCTCTACCGTCTCTACTGAGCCTCAGAGACGCTTTGACACAAGTGTTACAAAAATCAGAGAATGTGAGAAATTAGAGTGAAATTGCTTCAAACAAGCGAATTATCGCGAAACAACACCTGCTCGAATACGACAAAAACTGTGCCCTGCCGACTCTATTTAGCGTTAGAGATGGTTTGAAACAAGTGTTACCAAAATCAGAGAATGTCAAAAATTAGAGTGAGATTGCTTCAAATAAGCGAATTATCGCGAAACAACACCTGCTCGAATCCAACAAAAACTGTGCCCTGCCGTCTCTACTGAGCCTCAGAGACGCTTTGACACAAGTGTTACAAAAATCAGAGAATGTGAGAAATTAGAGTGAAACTGCTTCAAACAAGCGAATTATCGCGAAACAACACCTGCTCGAATCCAACAAAAACTGTGCCCTGCCGTCTCTACTAAGCCTCAGAGACGCTTTGAGACAAGTGTTACAAAAATCAGAGAATGTCAAAAATTAGAGTGAAATTGCTTCAAACAAGCGAATTATCGCGAAACAACACCTGCTCGAATCCAACAATAACTGCTCTACCGTCTCTATTTAGCGTTAGAGATGGTTTGAAACAAGTGTTACAAAAATCAGAGAATGTCAAAAATTAGAGTGAAATTGCTTCAAACAGGCGAATTATCGCGAAACAACACCTGCTCGAATCCAACAATAACTGTGCTCTACCGTCTCTACTGACGCTCAGAGACGCTTTGAGACAAGTGTTACAAAAATCAGAGAATGTCATAAATTAGAGTGCAATTACTTCAAACAAGCGAATTATCGCGAAACAACACCTGCTCGATTCCAACAAAAACTGTGCCCTGCCGTCTCTACTGAGCCTCAGAGACGCTTTGAGACAAGTGTTACAAAAATCAGAGAATGTGAGAAATTAGAGTGAAATTGCTTCAAACAAGCGAATTATCGCGAAACAACACCTGCTCAAATCCGACAAAAACTGTGCCCTGCCGACTCTATTTAGCGTTAGAGATGGTTTGAAAAAAGTGTTACAAAAATCAGAGAATGTCAAAAATTAGAGTGAAATTGCTTCAAACAGGCGAATTATCGCGAAACAACACCTGCTCGAATCCAACAATAACTGTGCTCTACCGTCTCTATTTAGCGTTAGAGATGGTTTGAAACGAGAGTTACAAAAATCAGAGAATGTCAAAAATTAGAGTGAAATTGCTTCAAACAAGCGAACTATCGCGAAACAACACCTGCTCGAATCCAACAATAACTGTGCTCTACCGTCTCTACTGAGGCTCAGAGACGCTTTGAGACAAGTGTTACAAAAATCAAAGAATGTCAGATAGAGTGAAATTGCTTCAAACAAGCGAATTATTGCGAAACAACACCTGCTCGAATCCAACAATAACTGTGCTCTACCGTCTCTACTCTGGCACAGAGACGCTTTGAGACAAGTGTTACAAAAATCAGAGAATGTCAAAAATTAGAGTGAAATTGCTTCAAACAAGCGAATTATTGCGAAACAACGCCTGCTCGAATCCAACAATAACTGTGCCCTGCCGTATCTACTGAGCCTCAGAGACGCTTTGAGACAACTGTTACAAAAATCAGAGAATGTGAGAAATTAGAGTGAAATTGCTTCAAACAAGCGAATTATCGCGAAACAACACCTGCTCGAATCCAACAATAACTGTGCCCTACCGTCACTACTGAAGCTCAGAGACGCTTTGAGACAAGTGTTACAAAAATCAGAGAATTTCAGATATTAGAGTGAAATCGCTTCAAACAAGCGAATTATCGTGAAACAACACCTTCTCGAATCCAACAATAACTGTGCTCTACCGTCTCTACTGAGGCTCCGAGACGCTTTGAGACAAGTGTTACAAAAATCAGAGAATTTCAGATATTAGAGTGAAATCGCTTCAAACAAGCGAATTGTCGCGAAACAACACCTGCTCGAATCCAACAATAACTGTGCTCTACCGTCTCCACTGACGCTCAGAGACGCTTTGAGACAAGTGTTACAAAAATCAGAGAATGTCATAAATTAGAGTGAAATTGCTTCAAACAAGCGAATTATCGCGAAACAACAGCTGCTCGATTCTAACAAAAACTGTGTCCCGCCGTCTCTACTGAGCCTCAGAGACGCTTTGAGACAAGTGTTACAAAAATCAGAGAATGTGAGAAATTAGAGTGCAATTGCTTCAAACAAGCGAATTATCGCGAAACAACACCTGCTCGAATCCAACAAAAACTGTGCCCTGCCGACTCTATTTAGCGTTAGAGATGGTTTGAAACAAGTGTTACAAAAATCAGAGAATGTCAAAAATTAGAGTGAAATTGCTTCAAACAAGCGAATTATCGCGAAACAACACCTGCTCGAATCCAACAATAACTGTGCTCTACCGTCTCTACTGAGGCTCAGAGATGCTTTGAGACAAGTGTTACAAAAATCAGAGATTTTCAGATAGAGTGAAATCGCTTCAAACAAGCGAATTATCGCGAAACAACACCTGCTCGAATCCAACAATAACTGTGCCCTACCGTCACTACTGAGGCTCAGAGACGCTTTGAGACAAGTGTTACAAAAATCAGAGAATGTCAAAAATTAGAGAGAAATTGCTTCAAACAAGCGAATTATCGCGAAACAACACCTGCTCGAATCCAACAATAACTGTGCTCTACCGTCTCTATTTAGCGTTAGAGATGGTTTGAAACAAGTGTTACAAAAATCAGAGAATGTCAAAAATTAGAGTGAAATTGCTTCAAACAAGCGAACTATCGCGAAACAACACCTGCTCGAATCCAACAATAACTGTGCTCTACCGTCTCTACTGAGGCTCAGAGACGCTTTGAGACAAGTGTTACAAAAATCAGAGAATGTCAGATATTAGAGTGAAATTGCTTCAAACAAGCGAATTATTGCGAAACAACACCTGCTCGAATCCAACAATAACTGTGCTCCACCGTCTCTACTGTGGCACAGAGACGCTTTGAGACAAGTGTTACAAAAATCAGAGAATGTCATAAATTAGAGTGAAATTGCTTCAAACAAGCGAATTATCGCGAAACAACACCTGCTCGAATCCGACAAAAACTGTGCCCTGCCGACTCTATTTAGCGTTAGAGATGGTTTGAAACAAGTGTTACAAAAATCAGAGAATGTCAAAAATTAGAGTGAAATCGCTTCAAACAGGCGAAGTATCGCGAAACAACACCTGCTCGAATCCAACAAAAACTGTGCCCTGCCGTCTCTACTGAGCCTCAGAGACGCTTTGAGACAAGTGTTACAAAAATCAGAGAATGTCAAAAATTTGAGTGAAATTGCTTCAAACAAGCGAATTATTGCGAAACAACACCTGCTCGAATCCAACAATAACTGTGCCGTGCCGTCTCTACTGAGCCTCAGAGACGCTTTGAGACAACTGTTACAAAAATCAGAGAATGTGAGAAATTAGAGTGAAATTGCTTCAAACAAGCGAATTATCGCGAAACAACACCTGCTCGAATCCAACAATAACTGTGCCCTACCGTCACTACTGAGGCTCAGAGATGCTTTGAGACAAGTGTTACAAAAATCAGAGAATGTCATAAATTAGAGTGAAATGGCTTCAAACAAGCGAATTATCGCGAAAATACACCTGCTCGAATCCGACAAAAACTGTGCCCTGCCGACTCTATTTAGCGTTAGAGATGGTTTGAAACAATTGTTACCAAAATCAGAGAATGTCAAAAATTAGAGTGAGATTGCTTCAAATAAGCGAATTATCGCGAAACAACACCTGCTTGATTCCAACAAAAACTGTGCCCTGCCGTCTCTACTGAGGCTCAGAGACGCTTTGAGACAAGTGTTACAAAAATCAGAGAATGTCAGATATTAGAGTGAAATTGCTTCAAACAAGCGAATTATCGCGAAACAACACCTCCTCGAATCCAACAATAACTGTGGTCTACCGTCTCTACTGAGCCTCAGAGACGCTTTGACACAAGTGTTACAAAAATCAGAGAATGTGAGAAATTAGAGTTAAATTGCTTCAAACAAGCGAATTATCGCGAAACAACACCTGCTCGAATCCGACAAAAACTGTGCCCTGCCGACTCTATTTAGCGTTAGAGATGGTTTGAAACAAGTGTTACAAAAATCAGAGAATGTCAAAAATTAGAGTGAAATTGCTTCAAACAGGCGAATTATCGCGAAACAACACCTGCTCGAATCCACAAAAAACTGTGCCCTGCCGTCTCTACTGAGCCTCAGAGACGCTTTGACACAAGTGTTACAAAAATCAGAGAATGTGAGAAATTAGAGTGAAACTGCTTCAAACAAGCGAATTATCGCGAAACAACACCTGCTCGAATCCAACAAAAACTGGGCCCTGCCGTCTCTACTGAGCCTCAGAGACGCTTTGAGACAAGTGTTACAAAAATCAGAGAATGTCAAAAATTAGAGTGAAATTGCTTCAAACAAGCGAAATATCGCGAAACAACACCTGCTCGAATCCAACAATAACTGCTCTACCGTCTCTATTTAGCGTTAGAGATGGTTTGAAACAAGTGTTACAAAAATCAGAGAATGTCAAAAATTAGAGTGAAATTGCTTCAAACAGGCGAATTATCGCGAAACAACACCTGCTCGAATCCAACAATAACTGTGCTCTACCGTCTCTATTTAGCGTTAGAGATGGTTTGAAACAAGTGTTACAAAAATCAGAGAATTTCAGATAGAGTGAAATCGCTTCATACAAGCGAATTATCGCGAAACAACAACTGCTCGAATCCAACAATAACTGTGCTCTACCGTCTCTACTGAGGCTCAGAGACGCTTTGAGACAAGTGTTACAAAAATCAGAGAATGTCAGATATTAGAGTGAAATTGCTTCAAACAAGCGAATTATTGCGAAACAACACCTGCTCGAATCCAACAATAACTGTGCTCTACCGTCTCTACTGTGGCACAGAGACTCTTTGAGACAAGTGTTACAAAAATCAGAGAATGTGATAAATTAGAGTGAAATTGCTTCAAACAAGCGAATTATCGCGAAACAACACCTGCTCGATTCCAACAAAAACTGTGCCCTGCCGTCTCTACTGAGCCTCAGAGACGCTTTGAAACAAGTGTTACAAAAATCAGAGAATGTGAGAAATTAGAGTGAAATTGCTTCAAACAAGCGAATTATCGCGAAACAACACCTGCTCGAATCCGACAAAAACTGTGCCCTGCCGACTCTATTTAGCGTTAGAGATGGTAGGAAACAAGTGTTACAAAAATCAGAGAATGTCATAAATTAGAGTGAAATTGCTTCAAACAAGCGAATTATCGCGAAACAACAGCTGCTCGATTCTAACAAAAACTGTGTCCCGCCGTCTCTACTGAGCCTCAGAGACGCTTTGAGACAAGTGTTACAAAAATCAGAGAATGTGAGAAATTAGAGTGAAATCGCTTCAAACAAGCGAATTATCGCGAAACAACACCTGCTCGAATCCAACAAAAACTGTGCCCTGCCGACTCTATTTAGCGTTAGAGATGGTTTGAAACAAGTGTTACAAAAATCAGAGAATGTCAAAAATTAGAGTGAAATTGCTTCAAACAAGCGAATTATCGCGAAACAACACCTGCTCGAATCCAACAAAAACTGTGCCCTGCCGTCTCTACTGAGCCTCAGAGACGCTTTGAGACAAGTGTTACAAAAATCAGAGAATGTCAAAAATTAGAGTGAAATTGCTTCAAACAAGCGAATTATCGCGAAACAACACCTGCTCGAATCCAACAATAACTGCTCTACCGTCTCTATTTAGCGTTAGAGATGGTTTGAAACAAGTGTTACAAAAATCAGAGAATGTCAAAAATTAGAGTGAAATTGCTTCAAACAGGCGAATTATCGCGAAACAACACCTGCTCGAATCCAACAATAACTGTGCTCTACCGTCTCTACTGACGCTCAGAGACGCTTTGAGACAAGTGTTACAAAAATCAGAGAATGTCATAAATTAGAGTGCAATTACTTCAAACAAGCGAATTATCGCGAAACAACACCTGCTCGATTCCAACAAAAACTGTGCCCTGCCGTCTCTACTGAGCCTCAGAGACGCTTTGAGACAAGTGTTACAAAAATCAGAGAATGTGAGAAATTAGAGTGAAATTGCTTCAAACAAGCGAATTATCGCGAAACAACACCTGCTCAAATCCGACAAAAACTGTGCCCTGCCGACTCTATTTAGCGTTAGAGATGGTTTGAAAAAAGTGTTACAAAAATCAGAGAATGTCAAAAATTAGAGTGAAATTGCTTCAAACAGGCGAATTATCGCGAAACAACACCTGCTCGAATCCAACAATAACTGTGCTCTACCGTCTCTATTTAGCGTTAGAGATGGTTTGAAACGAGTGTTACAAAAATCAGAGAATGTCAAAAATTAGAGTGAAATTGCTTCAAACAAGCGAACTATCGCGAAACAACACCTGCTCGAATCCAACAATAACTGTGCTCTACCGTCTCTACTGAGGCTCAGAGACGCTTTGAGACAAGTGTTACAAAAATCAAAGAATGTCAGATAGAGTGAAATTGCTTCAAACAAGCGAATTATTGCGAAACAACACCTGCTCGAATCCAACAATAACTGTGCTCTACCGTCTCTACTGTGGCACAGAGACGCTTTGAGACAAGTGTTACAAAAATCAGAGAATGTCAAAAATTAGAGTGAAATTGCTTCAAACAAGCGAATTATTGCGAAACAACACCTGCTCGAATCCAACAATAACTGTGCCCTGCCGTATCTACTGAGCCTCAGAGACGCTTTGAGACAACTGTTACAAAAATCAGAGAATGTGAGAAATTAGAGTGAAATTGCTTCAAACAAGCGAATTATCGCGAAACAACACCTGCTCGAATCCAACAATAACTGTGCCCTACCGTCACTACTGAGGCTCAGAGACGCTTTGAGACAAGTGTTACAAAAATCAGAGAATTTCAGATATTAGAGTGAAATCGCTTCAAACAAGCGAATTATCGTGAAACAACACCTTCTCGAATCCAACAATAACTGTGCTCTACCGTCTCTACTGAGGCTCCGAGACGCTTTGAGACAAGTGTTACAAAAATCAGAGAATTTCAGATATTAGAGTGAAATCGCTTCAAACAAGCGAATTGTCGCGAAACAACACCTGCTCGAATCCAACAATAACTGTGCTCTACCGTCTCTACTGACGCTCAGAGACGCTTTGAGACAAGTGTTACAAAAATCAGAGAATGTCATAAATTAGAGTGAAATTGCTTCAAACAAGCGAATTATCGCGAAACAACAGCTGCTCGATTCTAACAAAAACTGTGTCCCGCCGTCTCTACTGAGCCTCAGAGACGCTTTGAGACAAGTGTTACAAAAATCAGAGAATGTGAGAAATTAGAGTGAAATTGCTTCAAACAAGCGAATTATCGCGAAACAACACCTGCTCGAATCCAACAAAAACTGTGCCCTGCCGACTCTATTTAGCGTTAGAGATGGTTTGAAACAAGTGTTACAAAAATCAGAGAATGTCAAAAATTAGAGTGAAATTGCTTCAAACAAGCGAATTATCGCGAAACAACACCTGCTCGAATCCAACAATAACTGTGCTCTACCGTCTCTACTGAGGCTCAGAGATGCTTTGAGACAAGTGTTACAAAAATCAGAGATTTTCAGATAGAGTGAAATCGCTTCAAACAAGCGAATTATCGCGAAACAACACCTGCTCGAATCCAACAATAACTGTGCCCTACCGTCACTACTGAGGCTCAGAGACGCTTTGAGACAAGTGTTACAAAAATCAGAGAATGTCAAAAATTAGAGAGAAATTGCTTCAAACAAGCGAATTATCGCGAAACAACACCTGCTCGAATCCAACAATAACTGTGCTCTACCGTCTCTATTTAGCGTTAGAGATGGTTTGAAACAAGTGTTACAAAAATCAGAGAATGTCAAAAATTAGAGTGAAATTGCTTCAAACAAGCGAACTATCGCGAAACAACACCTGCTCGAATCCAACAATAACTGTGCTCTACCGTCTCTACTGAGGCTCAGAGACGCTTTGAGACAAGTGTTACAAAAATCAGAGAATGTCAGATATTAGAGTGAAATTGCTTCAAACAAGCGAATTATTGCGAAACAACACCTGCTCGAATCCAACAATAACTGTGCTCCACCGTCTCTACTGTGGCACAGAGACGCTTTGAGACAAGTGTTACAAAAATCAGAGAATGTCATAAATTAGAGTGAAATTGCTTCAAACAAGCGAATTATCGCGAAACAACACCTGCTCGAATCCGACAAAAACTGTGCCCTGCCGACTCTATTTAGCGTTAGAGATGGTTTGAAACAAGTGTTACAAAAATCAGAGAATGTCAAAAATTAGAGTGAAATCGCTTCAAACAGGCGAAGTATCGCGAAACAACACCTGCTCGAATCCAACAAAAACTGTGCCCTGCCGTCTCTACTGAGCCTCAGAGACGCTTTGAGACAAGTGTTACAAAAATCAGAGAATGTCAAAAATTAGAGTGAAATTGCTTCAAACAAGCGAATTATTGCGAAACAACACCTGCTCGAATCCAACAATAACTGTGCCGTGCCGTCTCTACTGAGCCTCAGAGACGCTTTGAGACAACTGTTACAAAAATCAGAGAATGTGAGAAATTAGAGTGAAATTGCTTCAAACAAGCGAATTATCGCGAAACAACACCTGCTCGAATCCAACAATAACTGTGCCCTACCGTCACTACTGAGGCTCAGAGATGCTTTGAGACAAGTGTTACAAAAATCAGAGAATGTCATAAATTGGAGTGAAATGGCTTCAAACAAGCGAATTATCGCGAAAATACACCTGCTCGAATCCGACAAAAACTGTGCCCTGCCGACTCTATTTAGCGTTAGAGATGGTTTGAAACAATTGTTACCAAAATCAGAGAATGTCAAAAATTAGAGTGAGATTGCTTCAAATAAGCCAATTATCGCGAAACAACACCTGCTTGATTCCAACAAAAACTGTGCCCTGCCGTCTCTACTGAGGCTCAGAGACGCTTTGAGACAAGTGTTACAAAAATCAGAGAATGTCAGATATTAGAGTGAAATTGCTTCAAACAAGCGAATTATCGCGAAACAACACCTCCTCGAATCCAACAATAACTGTGCTCTACCGTCTCTACTGAGCCTCAGAGACGCTTTGACACAAGTGTTACAAAAATCAGAGAATGTGAGAAATTAGAGTGAAATTGCTTCAAACAAGCGAATTATCGCGAAACAACACCTGCTCGAATCCGACAAAAACTGTGCCCTGCCGACTCTATTTAGCGTTAGAGATGGTTTGAAACAAGTGTTACAAAAATCAGAGAATGTCAAAAATTAGAGTGAAATTGCTTCAAACAGGCGAATTATCGCGAAACAACACTTGCTCGAATCCACAAAAAACTGTGCCCTGCCGTCTCTACTGAGCCTCAGAGACGCTTTGACACAAGTGTTACAAAAATCAGAGAATGTGAGAAATTAGAGTGAAACTGCTTCAAACAAGCGAATTATCGCGAAACAACACCTGCTCGAATCCAACAAAAACTGTGCCCTGCCCTCTCTACTGAGCCTCAGAGACGCTTTGAGACAAGTGTTACAAAAATCAGAGAATGTCAAAAATTAGAGTGAAATTGCTTCAAACAAGCGAAATATCGCGAAACAACACCTGCTCGAATCCAACAATAACTGCTCTACCGTCTCTATTTAGCGTTAGAGATGGTTTGAAACAAGTGTTACAAAAATCAGAGAATGTCAAAAATTAGAGTGAAATTGCTTCAAACAGGCGAATTATCGCGAAACAACACCTGCTCGAATCCAACAATAACTGTGCTCTACCGTCTCTATTTAGCGTTAGAGATGGTTTGAAACAAGTGTTACAAAAATCAGAGAATTTCAGATAGAGTGAAATCGCTTCATACAAGCGAATTATCGCGAAACAACAACTGCTCGAATCCAACAATAACTGTGCTCTACCGTCTCTACTGAGGCTCAGAGACGCTTTGAGACAAGTGTTACAAAAATCAGAGAATGTCAGATATTAGAGTGAAATTGCTTCAAACAAGCGAATTATTGCGAAACAACACCTGCTCGAATCCGACAAAAACTGTGCCCTGCCGACTCTATTTAGCGTTAGAGATGGTTTGAAACAAGTGTTACAAAAATCAGAGAATGTCAAAAATTAGAGTGAAATTGCTTCAAACAGGCGAATTATCGCGAAACAACACCTGCTCGAATCCAACAATAACTGTGCTCTACCGTCTCTATTTAGCGTTAGAGATGGTTTGAAACAAGTGTTACAAAAATCAGAGAATTTCAGATAGAGTGAAATCGCTTCATACAAGCGAATTATCGCGAAACAACAACTGCTCGAATCCAACAATAACTGTGCTCTACCGTCTCTACTGTGGCACAGAGACTCTTTGAGACAAGTGTTACAAAAATCAGAGAATGTGATAAATTAGAGTGAAATTGCTTCAAACAAGCGAATTATCGCGAAACAACACCTGCTCGATTCCAACAAAAACTGTGCCCTGCCGTCTCTACTGAGCCTCAGAGACGCTTTGAAACAAGTGTTACAAAAATCAGAGAATGTGAGAAATTAGAGTGAAATTGCTTCAAACAAGCGAATTATCGCGAAACAACACCTGCTCGAATCCGACAAAAACTGTGCCCTGCCGACTCTATTTAGCGTTAGAGATGGTAGGAAACAAGTGTTACAAAAATCAGAGAATGTCATAAATTAGAGTGAAATTGCTTCAAACAAGCGAATTATCGCGAAACAACAGCTGCTCGATTCTAACAAAAACTGTGTCCCGCCGTCTCTACTGAGCCTCAGAGACGCTTTGAGACAAGTGTTACAAAAATCAGAGAATGTGAGAAATTAGAGTGAAATCGCTTCAAACAAGCGAATTATCGCGAACCAACACCTGCTCGAATCCAACAAAAACTGTGCCCTGCCGACTCTATTTAGCGTTAGAGATGGTTTGAAACAAGTGTTACAAAAATCAGAGAATGTCAAAAATTAGAGTGAAATTGCTTCAAACAAGCGAATTATCGCGAAACAACACCTGCTCGAATCCAACAATAACTGTGCTCTACCGGCTCTACTGAGGCTCAGAGATGCTTTGAGACAAGTGTTACAAAAATCAGAGATTTTCAGATAGAGTGAAATCGCTTCAAACAAGCGAATTATTGCGAAACAACACCTGCTCGAATCCAACAATAACTGTGCCCTACCGTCACTACTGAGGCTCAGAGACGCTTTGAGACAAGTGTTACAAAAATCAGAGAATGTCAAAAATTAGAGTGAAATTGCTTCAAACAAGCGAATTATCGCGAAACAACACCTGCTCGAATCCAACAATAACTGTGCTCTACCGTCTCTATTTAGCGTTAGAGATGGTTTGAAACAAGTGTTACAAAAATCAGAGAATGTCAAAAATTAGAGTGAAATTGCTTCAAACAAGCGAACTATCGCGAAACAACACCTGCTCGAATCCAACAATAACTGTGCTCTACCGTCTCTACTGAGGCTCAGAGACGCTTTGAGACAAGTGTTACAAAAATCAGAGAATGTCAGATATTAGAGTGAAATTGCTTCAAACAAGCGAATTATTGCGAAACAACACCTGCTCGAATCCAACAATAACTGTGCTCCACCGTCTCTACTGTGGCACAGAGACGCTTTGAGACAAGTGTTACAAAAATCAGAGAATGTCATAAATTAGAGTGAAATTGCTTCAAACAAGCGAATTATTGCGAAACAACACCTGCTCGAATCCAACAATAACTGTGCTCCACCGTCTCTACTGTGGCACAGAGACGCTTTGAGACAAGTGTTACAAAAATCAGAGAATGTCAAAAATTAGAGTGAAATTGCTTCAAACAGGCGAAGTATCGCGAAACAACACCTGCTCGAATCCAACAAAAACTGTGCCCTGCCGTCTCTACTGAGCCTCAGAGACGCTTTGAGACAAGTGTTACAAAAATCAGAGAATGTCAAAAATTAGAGTGAAATTGCTTCAAACAAGCGAATTATTGCGAAACAACACCTGCTCGAATCCAACAATAGCTGTGCCGTGCCGTCTCTACTGAGCCTCAGAGACGCCTTGGGACAACTGTTACAAAAATCAGAGAATGTGAGAAATTAGAGTGAAATTGCTTCAAACAAGCGAATTATCGCGAAACAACACCTGCTCGAATCCAACAATAACTGTGCCCTACCGTCACTACTGAGGCTCAGAGATGCTTTGAGACAAGTGTTACAAAAATCATAGAATGTCATAAATTAGAGTGAAATGGCTTCAAACAAGCGAATTATCGCGAAAATACACCTGCTCGAATCCGACAAAAAATGTGCCCTGCCGACTCTATTTAGCGTTAGAGATGGTTTGAAACAATTGTTACCAAAATCAGAGAATGTCAAAAATTAGAGTGAGATTGCTTCAAATAAGCGAATTATCGCGAAACAACACCTGCTTGATTCCAACAAAAACTGTGCCCTGCCGTCTCTACTGAGGCTCAGAGACGCTTTGAGACAAGTGTTACAAAAATCAGAGAATGTCAGATATTAGAGTGAAATTGCTTCAAACAAGCGAATTATCGCGAAACAACACCTGCTCGAATCCAACAATAACAGTGCCCTACCGTCACTACTGAGGCTCAGAGACGCTTTGAGACAAGTGTTACAAAAATCAGAGAATGTCATAAATTAGAGTGAAATGGCTTCAAACAAGCGAATTATCGCGAAAATACACCTGCTCGAATCCGACAAGAACTGTGCCCTGCCGACTCTATTTAGCGTTAGAGATGGTTTGAAACAATTGTTACCAAAATCAGAGAATGTCAAAAATTAGAGTGAGATTGCTTCAAATAAGCGAATTATCGCGAAACAACACCTGCTCGAATCCACAAAAAACTGTGCCCTGCCGTCTCTACTGAGCCTCAGAGACGCTTTGACACAAGTGTTACAAAAATCAGAGAATGTGAGAAATTAGAGTGAAACTGCTTCAAACAAGCGAATTATCGCGAAACAACACCTGCTCGAATCCAACAAAAACTGTGCCCTGCCGTCTCTACTGAGCCTCAGAGACGCTTTGAGACAAGTGTTACAAAAATCAGAGAATGTCAAAAATTAGAGTGAAATTGCTTCAAACAAGCGAATTATCGCGAAACAACACCTGCTCGAATCCAACAATAACTGCTCTACCGTCTCTATTTAGCGTTAGAGATGGTTTGAAACAAGTGTTACAAAAATCAGAGAATGTCAAAAATTAGAGTGAAATTGCTTCAAACAGGCGAATTATCGCGAAACAACACCTGCTCGAATCCAACAATAACTGTGCTCTACCGTCTCTATTTAGCGTTAGAGATGGTTTGAAACAAGTGTTACAAAAATCAGAGAATTTCAGATAGAGTGAAATCGCTTCAAACAAGCGAATTATCGCGAAACAACAACTGCTCGAATCCAACAATAACTGTGCTCTACCGTCTCTACTGAGGCTCAGAGACGCTTTGAGACAAGTGTTACAAAAATCAGAGAATGTCAGATATTAGAGTGAAATTGCTTCAAACAAGCGAATTATTGCGAAACAACACCTGCTCGAATCCAACAATAACTGTGCTCTACCGTCTCTACTGTGGCACAGAGACTCTTTGAGACAAGTGTTACAAAAATCAGAGAATGTCATAAATTAGAGTGAAATTGCTTCAAACAAGCGAATTATCGCGAAACAACACCTGCTCGATTCCAACAAAAACTGTGCCCTGCCGTCTCTACTGAGCCTCAGAGACGCTTTGAAACAAGTGTTACAAAAATCAGAGAATGTGAGAAATTAGAGTGAAATTGCTTCAAACAAGCGAATTATCGCGAAACAACACCTGCTCGAATCCGACAAAAACTGTGCCCTGCCGACTCTATTTAGCGTTAGAGATGGTAGGAAACAAGTGTTACGAAAATCAGAGAATGTCAAAAATTAGAGTGAAATTGCTTCAAACAGGCCAAGTATCGCGAAACAACACCTGCTCGATTCCAACAAAAACTGTGCCCTGCCGTCTCTACTGAGCCTCAGAGACGCTTTGAGACAAGTGTTACAAAAATCAGAGAATCTCAAAAATTAGAGTGAAATTGCTTCAAAAAAGCGAATTATTGCGAAACAACACCTGCTCGAATCCAACAATAACTGTGCCCTGCCGTCTCTACTGAGAATCAGAGACGCTTTGAGACAACTGTTACAAAAATCAGAGAATGTGAGAAATTAGAGTGAAATTGCTTCAAACAAGCGAATTATCGCGGAACAACACCTGCTCGAATCCAACAATAACTGTGTCCTACCGTCACTACTGAGGCTCAGAGACGCTTTGAGACAAGTGTTACAAAAATCAGAGAATGTCATAAATTAGAGTGAAATGGCTTCAAGCAAGCGAATTATCGCGAAAATACACCTGCTCGAATCCGACAAAAACTGTGCCCTGCCGACTCTATTTAGCGTTAGAGATGGTTTGAAACAATTGTTACAAAAATCAGAGAATGTCATAAATTAGAGTGAAATGGCTTCAAACAAGCGAATTATCGCGAAAATACACCTGCTCGAATCCGACAAAAACTGTGCCCTGCCGACTCTATTTAGCGTTAGAGATGGTTTGAAACAATTGTTACCAAAATCAGAGAATGTCCAAAAATTAGAGTGAGATTGCTTCAAATAAGCGAATTATCGCGAAACAACACCTGCTTGATTCCAACAAAAACTGTGCCCTGCCGTCTCTACTGAGGCTCAGAGACGCTTTGAGACAAGTGTTACAAAAATCAGAGAATATCAGATATTAGAGTGAAATTGCTTCAAACAAGCGAATTATCGCGAAACAACACCTCCTCGAATCCAACAATAACTGTGCTCTACCGTCTCTACTGAGCCTCAGAGACGCTTTGACACAAGTGTTACAAAAATCAGAGAATGTGAGAAATTAGAGTGAAATTGCTTCAAACAAGCGAATTATCGCGAAACAACACCTGCTCGAATCCGACAAAAACTGTGCCCTGCCGACTCTATTTAGCGTTAGAGATGGTTTGAAACAAGTGTTACAAAAATCAGAGAATGTCAAAAATTAGAGTGAAATTGCTTCAAACAGGCGAATTATCGCGAAACAACACCTGCTCAAATCCAACAATAACAGTGCCCTACCGTCACTACTGAGGCTCAGAGACGCTTTGAGACAAGTGTTACAAAAATCAGAGAATGTCATAAATTAGAGTGAAATGGCTTCAAACAAGCGAATTATCGCGAAAATACACCTGCTCGAATCCGACAAAAACTGTGCCCTGCCGACTCTATTTAGCGTTAGAGATGGTTTGAAACAATTGTTACCAAAATCAGAGAATGTCAAAAATTAGAGTGAGATTGCTTCAAATAAGCGAATTATCGCGAAACAACACCTGCTCGAATCCACAAAAAACTGTGCCCTGCCGTCTCTACTGAGCCTCAGAGACGCTTTGACACAAGTGTTACAAAAATCAGAGAATGTGAGAAATTAGAGTGAAACTGCTTCAAACAAGCGAATTATCGCGAAACAACACCTGCTCGAATTCAAAAACTGTGCCCTGCCGTCTCTACTGAGCCTCAGAGACACTTTGAGACAAGTGTTACAAAAATCAGAGAATGTCAAAAATTAGAGTGAAATTGCTTCAAACAAGCGAATTATCGCGAAACAACACCTGCTCGAATCCAACAATAACTGCTCTACCGTCTCTATTTAGCGTTAGAGATGGTTTGAAACAAGTGTTACAAAAATCAGAGAATGTCAAAAATTAGAGTGAAATTGCTTCAAACAGGCGAATTATCGCGAAACAACACCTGCTCGAATCCAACAATAACTGTGCTCTACCGTCTCTATTTAGCGTTAGAGATGGTTTGAAACAAGTGTTACAAAAATCAGAGAATTTCAGATAGAGTGAAATCGCTTCAAACAAGCGACTTATCGCGAAACAACAACTGCTCGAATCCAACAATAACTGTGCTCTACCGTCTCTACTGAGGCTCAGAGACGCTTTGAGACAAGTGTTACAAAAATCAGAGAATGTCAGATATTAGAGTGAAATTGCTTCAAACAAGCGAATTATTGCGAAACAACACCTGCTCGAATCCAACAATAACTGTGCTCTACCGTCTCTACTGTGGCACAGAGACTCTTTGAGACAAGTGTTACAAAAATCAGAGAATGTCATAAATTAGAGTGAAATTGCTTCAAACAAGCGAATTATCGCGAAACAACACCTGCTCGATTCCAACAAAAACTGTGCCCTGCCGTCTCTACTGAGCCTCAGAGACGCTTTGAAACAAGTGTTACAAAAATCAGAGAATGTGAGAAATTAGAGTGAAATTGCTTCAAACAAGCGAATTATCGCGAAACAACACCTGCTCGAATCCGACAAAAACTGTGCCCTGCCGACTCTATTTAGCGTTAGAGATGGTAGGAAACAAGTGTTACAAAAATCAGAGAATGTCAAAAATTAGAGTGAAATTGCTTCAAACAGCCAAGTATCGCGAAACAACACCTGCTCGATTCCAACAAAAACTGTGCCCTGCCGTCTCTACTGAGCCTCAGAGACGCTTTGAGACAAGTGTTACAAAAATCAGAGAATGTCAAAAATTAGAGTGAAATTGCTTCAAAAAAGCGAATTATTGCGAAACAACACCTGCTCGAATCCAACAATAACTGTGCCCTGCCGTCTCTACTGAGAATCAGAGACGCTTTGAGACAACTGTTACAAAAATCAGAGAATGTGAGAAATTAGAGTGAAATTGCTTCAAACAAGCGAATTATCGCGGAACAACACCTGCTCGAATCCAACAATAACTGTGTCCTACCGTCACTACTGAGGCTCAGAGACGCTTTGAGACAAGTGTTACAAAAATCAGAGAATGTCATAAATTAGAGTGAAATGGCTTCAAGCAAGCGAATTATCGCGAAAATACACCTGCTCGAATCCGACAAAAACTGTGCCCTGCCGACTCTATTTAGCGTTAGAGATGGTTTGAAACAATTGTTACCAAAATCAGAGAATGTCAAAAATTAGAGTGATTTCTTCAAATAAGCGAATTATCGCGAAACAACACCTGCTCGAATCCAACAAAAACTGTGCCCTGCCGTCACTACTGAGCCTCAGAGACGCTTTGAGACAAGTGTAACAAAAATCAGAGAATGTCATAAATTAGAGTGAAATGGCTTCAAACAAGCGAATTATCGCGAAAATACACCTGCTCGAATCCGACAAAAAATGTGCCCTGCCGACTCTATTTAGCGTTAGAGATGGTTTGAAACAATTGTTACCAAAATCAGAGAATGTCAAAAATTAGAGTGAGATTGCTTCAAATAAGCGAATTATCGCGAAACAACACCTGCTTGATTCCAACAAAAACTGTGCCCTGCCGTCTCTACTGAGGCTCAGAGACGCTTTGAGACAAGTGTTACAAAAATCAGAGAATGTCAGATATTAGAGTGAAATTGCTTCAAACAAGCGAATTATCGCGAAACAACACCTGCTCGAATCCAACAATAACAGTGCCCTACCGTCACTACTGAGGCTCAGAGACGCTTTGAGACAAGTGTTACAAAAATCAGAGAATGTCATAAATTAGAGTGAAATGGCTTCAAACAAGCGAATTATCGCGAAAATACACCTGCTCGAATCCGACAAGAACTGTGCCCTGCCGACTCTATTTAGCGTTAGAGATGGTTTGAAACAATTGTTACCAAAATCAGAGAATGTCAAAAATTAGAGTGAGATTGCTTCAAATAAGCGAATTATCGCGAAACAACACCTGCTCGAATCCACAAAAAACTGTGCCCTGCCGTCTCTACTGAGCCTCAGAGACGCTTTGACACAAGTGTTACAAAAATCAGAGAATGTGAGAAATTAGAGTGAAACTGCTTCAAACAAGCGAATTATCGCGAAACAACACCTGCTCGAATCCAACAAAAACTGTGCCCTGCCGTCTCTACTGAGCCTCAGAGACGCTTTGAGACAAGTGTTACAAAAATCAGAGAATGTCAAAAATTAGAGTGAAATTGCTTCAAACAAGCGAATTATCGCGAAACAACACCTGCTCGAATCCAACAATAACTGCTCTACCGTCTCTATTTAGCGTTAGAGATGGTTTGAAACAAGTGTTACAAAAATCAGAGAATGTCAAAAATTAGAGTGAAATTGCTTCAAACAGGCGAATTATCGCGAAACAACACCTGCTCGAATCCAACAATAACTGTGCTCTACCGTCTCTATTTAGCGTTAGAGATGGTTTGAAACAAGTGTTACAAAAATCAGAGAATTTCAGATAGAGTGAAATCGCTTCATACAAGCGAATTATCGCGAAACAACAACTGCTCGAATCCAACAATAACTGTGCTCTACCGTCTCTACTGAGGCTCAGAGACGCTTTGAGACAAGTGTTACAAAAATCAGAGAATGTCAGATATTAGAGTGAAATTGCTTCAAACAAGCGAATTATTGCGAAACAACACCTGCTCGAATCCAACAATAACTGTGCTCTACCGTCTCTACTGTGGCACAGAGACTCTTTGAGACAAGTGTTACAAAAATCAGAGAATGTCATAAATTAGAGTGAAATTGCTTCAAACAAGCGAATTATCGCGAAACAACACCTGCTCGATTCCAACAAAAACTGTGCCCTGCCGTCTCTACTGAGCCTCAGAGACGCTTTGAAACAAGTGTTACAAAAATCAGAGAATGTGAGAAATTAGAGTGAAATTGCTTCAAACAAGCGAATTATCGCGAAACAACACCTGCTCGAATCCGACAAAAACTGTGCCCTGCCGACTCTATTTAGCGTTAGAGATGGTAGGAAACAAGTGTTACGAAAATCAGAGAATGTCAAAAATTAGAGTGAAATTGCTTCAAACAGGCCAAGTATCGCGAAACAACACCTGCTCGATTCCAACAAAAACTGTGCCCTGCCGTCTCTACTGAGCCTCAGAGACGCTTTGAGACAAGTGTTACAAAAATCAGAGAATGTCAAAAATTAGAGTGAAATTGCTTCAAAAAAGCGAATTATTGCGAAACAACACCTGCTCGAATCCAACAATAACTGTGCCCTGCCGTCTCTACTGAGAATCAGAGACGCTTTGAGACAACTGTTACAAAAATCAGAGAATGTGAGAAATTAGAGTGAAATTGCTTCAAACAAGCGAATTATCGCGGAACAACACCTGCTCGAATCCAACAATAACTGTGTCCTACCGTCACTACTGAGGCTCAGAGACGCTTTGAGACAAGTGTTACAAAAATCAGAGAATGTCATAAATTAGAGTGAAATGGCTTCAAGCAAGCGAATTATCGCGAAAATACACCTGCTCGAATCCGACAAAAACTGTGCCCTGCCGACTCTATTTAGCGTTAGAGATGGTTTGAAACAATTGTTACAAAAATCAGAGAATGTCATAAATTAGAGTGAAATGGCTTCAAACAAGCGAATTATCGCGAAAATACACCTGCTCGAATCCGACAAAAACTGTGCCCTGCCGACTCTATTTAGCGTTAGAGATGGTTTGAAACAATTGTTACCAAAATCAGAGAATGTCCAAAAATTAGAGTGAGATTGCTTCAAATAAGCGAATTATCGCGAAACAACACCTGCTTGATTCCAACAAAAACTGTGCCCTGCCGTCTCTACTGAGGCTCAGAGACGCTTTGAGACAAGTGTTACAAAAATCAGAGAATATCAGATATTAGAGTGAAATTGCTTCAAACAAGCGAATTATCGCGAAACAACACCTCCTCGAATCCAACAATAACTGTGCTCTACCGTCTCTACTGAGCCTCAGAGACGCTTTGACACAAGTGTTACAAAAATCAGAGAATGTGAGAAATTAGAGTGAAATTGCTTCAAACAAGCGAATTATCGCGAAACAACACCTGCTCGAATCCGACAAAAACTGTGCCCTGCCGACTCTATTTAGCGTTAGAGATGGTTTGAAACAAGTGTTACAAAAATCAGAGAATGTCAAAAATTAGAGTGAAATTGCTTCAAACAGGCGAATTATCGCGAAACAACACCTGCTCGAATCCAACAATAACAGTGCCCTACCGTCACTACTGAGGCTCAGAGACGCTTTGAGACAAGTGTTACAAAAATCAGAGAATGTCATAAATTAGAGTGAAATGGCTTCAAACAAGCGAATTATCGCGAAAATACACCTGCTCGAATCCGACAAAAACTGTGCCCTGCCGACTCTATTTAGCGTTAGAGATGGTTTGAAACAATTGTTACCAAAATCAGAGAATGTCAAAAATTAGAGTGAGATTGCTTCAAATAAGCGAATTATCGCGAAACAACACCTGCTCGAATCCACAAAAAACTGTGCCCTGCCGTCTCTACTGAGCCTCAGAGACGCTTTGACACAAGTGTTACAAAAATCAGAGAATGTGAGAAATTAGAGTGAAACTGCTTCAAACAAGCGAATTATCGCGAAACAACACCTGCTCGAATCCAACAAAAACTGTGCCCTGCCGTCTCTACTGAGCCTCAGAGACACTTTGAGACAAGTGTTACAAAAATCAGAGAATGTCAAAAATTAGAGTGAAATTGCTTCAAACAAGCGAATTATCGCGAAACAACACCTGCTCGAATCCAACAATAACTGCTCTACCGTCTCTATTTAGCGTTAGAGATGGTTTGAAACAAGTGTTACAAAAATCAGAGAATGTCAAAAATTAGAGTGAAATTGCTTCAAACAGGCGAATTATCGCGAAACAACACCTGCTCGAATCCAACAATAACTGTGCTCTACCGTCTCTATTTAGCGTTAGAGATGGTTTGAAACAAGTGTTACAAAAATCAGAGAATTTCAGATAGAGTGAAATCGCTTCAAACAAGCGACTTATCGCGAAACAACAACTGCTGGAATCCAACAATAAGTGTGCTCTACCGTCTCTACTGTGGCTCAGAGACGCTTTGAGACAAGTGTTACAAAAATCAGAGAATGTCAGATATTAGAGTGAAATTGCTTCAAACAAGCGAATTATTGCGAAACAACACCTGCTCGAATCCAACAATAACTGTGCTCTACCGTCTCTACTGTGGCACAGAGACTCTTTGAGACAAGTGTTACAAAAATCAGAGAATGTCATAAATTAGAGTGAAATTGCTTCAAACAAGCGAATTATCGCGAAACAACACCTGCTCGATTCCAACAAAAACTGTGCCCTGCCGTCTCTACTGAGCCTCAGAGACGCTTTGAAACAAGTGTTACAAAAATCAGAGAATGTGAGAAATTAGAGTGAAATTGCTTCAAACAAGCGAATTATCGCGAAACAACACCTGCTCGAATCCGACAAAAACTGTGCCCTGACGACTCTATTTAGCGTTAGAGATGGTAGGAAACAAGTGTTACAAAAATCAGAGAATGTCAAAAATTAGAGTGAAATTGCTTCAAACAGCCAAGTATCGCGAAACAACACCTGCTCGATTCCAACAAAAACTGTGCCCTGCCGTCTCTACTGAGCCTCAGAGACGCTTTGAGACAAGTGTTACAAAAATCAGAGAATGTCAAAAATTAGAGTGAAATTGCTTCAAAAAAGCGAATTATTGCGAAACAACACCTGCTCGAATCCAACAATAACTGTGCCCTGCCGTCTCTACTGAGAATCAGAGACGCTTTGAGACAACTGTTACAAAAATCAGAGAATGTGAGAAATTAGAGTGAAATTGCTTCAAACAAGCGAATTATCGCGGAACAACACCTGCTCGAATCCAACAATAACTGTGTCCTACCGTCACTACTGAGGCTCAGAGACGCTTTGAGACAAGTGTTACAAAAATCAGAGAATGTCATAAATTAGAGTGAAATGGCTTCAAGCAAGCGAATTATCGCGAAAATACACCTGCTCGAATCCGACAAAAACTGTGCCCTGCCGACTCTATTTAGCGTTAGAGATGGTTTGAAACAATTGTTACCAAAATCAGAGAATGTCAAAAATTAGAGTGATTTCTTCAAATAAGCGAATTATCGCGAAACAACACCTGCTCGAATCCAACAAAAACTGTGCCCTGCCGTCACTACTGAGCCTCAGAGACGCTTTGAGACAAGTGTAACAAAAATCAGAGAATGTCAAAAATTAGAGTGAAATTGCTTCAAACAAGCGAATTATTGCGAAACAGCACCTGCTCGAATCCAACCATAACTGTGCACTACCGTCTCTACTGAGGCTCAGAGACGCTTTGAGACAAGTGTTACAAAAATCAGAGAATGTCATAAATTAGGGTGAAATAGCTTCAAACAAGCGAATTATCGCGAAACAACACCTGCTCGAATCCGACAAAAACTGTGCCCTGCCGACTCTATTTAGCGTTAGAGATGGTTTGAAACAATTGTTAGCAAAATCAGAGAATGTCAAAAATTAGAGTGAAATTGCTTCAAACAAGCGAATTATCGCGAAACAACACCTGCTCGAATCCAACAATAACTGCTCTACCGTCTCTACTGAGGCTCAGAGACGCTTTGCGACAAGTGTTACAAAAATCAGAGAATTTCAGATATTAGTGTGAAATCGCTTCAAACAAGTGAATTATCGCGAAACAACACCTGCTCGAATCCAACAATAACTGTGCTCTACCGTCTCTACTGACGCTCAGAGACGCTTTGAGACAAGTGTTACAAAAATCAGGGAATGTCATAAATTAGAGTGAAATTGCTTCAAACAAGCGAATTATCGCGAAACAACACCTGCTCGATTCCAACAAAAACTGTGCCCTGCCGTCTCTACTGAGCTTCAGAGACGCTTTGAGACAAGTGTTACAAAAATCAGAGAATGTGAGAAATTAGAGTGAAATTGCTTCAAACAAGCGAATTATCGCGAAACAACACCTGCTCGAATCCGACAAAAACTGTGCCCTGCCGACTCTATTTAGCGTTAGAGATGGTTTGAAACAAGTGTTACAAAAATCAGAGAATGTCAAAAATTAGAGTGAAATTGCTTCAAACAGGCGAATTATCGCGAAACAACACCTGCTCGAATCCAACAAAAACTGTGCCCTGCCGTCTCTACTGACCCTCAGAGACGCTTTTGAGACAAGTGTTACAAAAATCAGAGAATGTCAAAAATAAGAGTGAAATTGCTTCAAACAAGCTAATTTTGCGAAACAACACCTGCTCGAATCCGACAATAACTGTGCCCAGCCGACTCTATTTAGCGTTAGAGATGGTTTGAAATAAGTGTTACAAAAATCAGAGAATGTCAATAATTAGTGTGAAATTGCTTCAAACAGGCGAAAAATCGCGAAACACCTGCTCGAATCCAACAAAAACTGTGCCCTGCCGTCTCTACTGAGCCTCAGAGACGCTTTGTGACAAGTGTTACAAAAATTAGAGGATGTCATAAATTAGAGTGAAATTGCTTCAAACAAGCGAATTATTGCGAAACAGCACCTGCTCGAATCCAACAAAAACTGTGCCCTTCCGACTCTTTTTAGCGTTAGAGATGGTTTGAAACAATTGTTACCAAAATCAGAGAATGTCAAAAATTAGAGTGAAATTGCTTCAAACAAGCGAATTATCGCGAAACAAGACCTGCTCGAATCCAACAAAAACTGTGCCCTGCCGTCTCTACTGAGCCTCAGAGACGCTTTGAGACAAGTGTTACAAAAATCAGAGAATGTCAAAAATTAGAGTGAAATTGCTTCAAACAAGCGAATTATTGCGAAACAGCACCTGCTCGAATCCAACCATAACTGTGCTCTACCGTCTCTACTGAGGCTAAGAGACGCTTTGAGACAAGTGTTACAAAAATCAGAGAATGTCATAAATTAGAGTGAAATAGCTTCAAGCAAGCGAATTATCGCGAAACAACACCTGCTCGAATCCGACAAAAACTGTGCCCTGCCGACTCTATTTAGCGTTAGAGATGGTTTGAAATAATTGTTACCAAAATCAGAGAATGTCAAAAATTAGAGTGAAATTGCTTCAAACAAGCGAATTATCGCGAAACAACACCTGCTCGAATCCAACAATAACTGCTCTACCGTCTCTACTGAGGCTCAGAGACGCTTTGAGACAAGTGTTACAAAAATCAGAGAATGTCAAAAATTAGAGTGAAATTGCTTCAAACAAGCGAATTATTGCGAAACAGCACCTGCTCGAATCCAACCATAACTGTGCTCTATAGTCTCTACTGAGGCTCAGAGACGCTTTGAGACAAGTGTTACAAAAATCAGAGAATGTCATAAATTAGAGTGAAATAGCTTCAAACAAGCGAATTATCGCGAAACAACACCTGCTCGAATCCGACAAAAACTGTGCCCTGCCGACGCTATTTAGCGTTAGAGATGGTTTGAAACAATTGTTGCCAAAATCAGAGAATGTCAAAAATTAGAGTGAAATTGCTTCAAACAAGCGAATTATCGCGAAACAACACCTGCTCGAATCCAACAATAACTGCTCTACCGTCTCTACTGAGGCTCAGAGACGCTTTGAGACAAGTGTTACAAAAATCAGAGAATTTCAGATATTAGAGTGAAATCGCTTCAAACAAGCGAATTATCGCGAAACAACACCTGCTCGAATCCGACAAAAACTGTGCCCTGCCGACTCTATTTAGCGTTAGAGATGGTTAGAAACAATTGTTACCAAAATCAGAGAATGTCAAAAATTAGAGTGAAATTGCTTCAAACAAGCGAATTATCGCGAAACAACACCTGCTCGAATCCAACAATAACTGCTCTACCGTCTGTACTGAGGCTCAGAGACGCTTTGAGACAAGTGTTACAAAAATCAGAGAATTTCAGATATTAGAGTGAAATCGCTTCAAACAAGCGAATTATCGCGAAACAACACCTGCTCGAATCCAACAATAACTGTGCTCTACCGTCTCTACTGAGGCTCAGAGACGCTTTGAGACAAGTGTTACAAAAATCAGAGAATATCATAAATTAGAGTGAAATTGCTTCAAACAAGCGAGTTATCGCGAAACAACACCTGCTCGATTCCAACAAAAACTGTGCCCTGCCGTCTCTACTGAGCCTCAGAGACGCTTTGAGACAAGTGTTACAAAAATCAGAGAATGTGAGAAATTAGAGTGAAAATGCTTCAAACAAGCGAATTATCGCGAAACAACACCTGCTTGAATCCGACAAAAACTGTGCCCTGCCGACTCTCTTTAGCGTTAGAGATGGTTTGAAACAAGTGTTACAAAAATCAGAGAGTGTCAAAAATTAGAAATTGCTTCAAACAGGCGAATTATCGCGAAACAACACCTGCTCGAATCCAACAATAACTGTGCTCTACCGTCTCTATTTAGCGTTAGAGATGGTTTGAAACAAGTGTTACAAAAATCAGAGAATGTCAAAAATTAGAGTGAAATTGCTTCAAACAAGCGAACTATCGCGAAACAACACCTGCTCGATTCCAACAAAAACTGTGCCCTGCCGTCTCTACTGAGCCTCAGAGACGCTTTGAGACAAGTGTTAAAAAAATCAGAGAATGTGAGAAATTAGAGTGAAATTGCTTCAAACAAGCGAATTATTGCGAAACAGCACCTGCTCGAATCCAACCATAACTGTGCTCTACCGTCTCTACTGAGGCTCAGAGACGCTTTGAGACAAGTGTTACAAAAATCAGAGAATGTCATAAATTTGAGTGAAATAGCTTCAAACAAGCGAATTATCGCGAAACAAAACCTCCTCGAATCCGACAAAAACTGTGCCCTGCCGACTCTATTTAGCGTTAGAGATGGTTTGAAACAATTGTTACCAAAATCAGAGAATGTCAAAAATTAGAGTGAAATTGCTTCAAACAAGCGAATTATCGCGAAACAACACCTGCTCGAATCCAACAATAACTGCTCTACCGTCTCTACTGAGGCTCAGAGACGCTTTGAGACAAGTGTTACAAAAATCAGAGAGTTTCAGATATTAGAGTGAAATCGCTTCAAACAAGCGAATTATCGCGAAACAACACCTGCTCGAATCCGACAAAAACTGTGCCCTGCCGACTCTATTTAGCGTTAGAGATGGTTAGAAACAATTGTTACCAAAATCAGAGAATGTCAAAAATTAGAGTGAAATTGCTTCAAACAAGCGAATTATCGCGAAACAACACCTGCTCGAATCCAACAATATTTGCTCTACCGTCTGTACTGAGGCTCAGAGACGCTTTGAGACAAGTGTTACAAAAATCAGAGAATTTCAGATATTAGAGTGAAATCGCTTCAAACAAGCGAATTATCGCGAAACAACACCTGCTCGAATCCAACAATAACTGTGCTCTACCGTCTCTACTGACGCTCAGAGACGCTTTGAGACAAGTGTTACAAAAATCAGAGAATGTCATAAATTAGAGTGAAATTGCTTCAAACAAGCGAATTATCGCGAAACAACACCTGCTCGATTCCAACAAAAACTGTGCCCAGCCGACTCTATTTAGCGTTAGAGATGGTTTGAAATAAGTGTTACAAAAATCAGAGAATGTCAATAATTAGTGTGAAATTGCTTCAAACAGGCGAATTATCGCGAAACAACACCTGCTCGAATCCGACAAAAACTGTGCCCTGCCGACTCTATTTAGCGTTAGAGATGGTTTGAAACAAGTGTTACAAAAATCAGAGAATGTCAAAAATTAGAGTGAAATTGCTTCAAACAGGCGAATTATCGCGAAACAACACCTGCTCGAATCCATCAAAAACTGTGCCCTGCCGTCTCTACTGAGCCTCAGAGACGCTTTGAGACAAGTGTTACAAAAATCAGAGAATGTCAAAAATAAGAGTGAAATTGCTTCAAACAAGCGAATTATTGCGAAACAACACCTGCTGGAATCCGACAAAAACTGTGCCCAGCCGACTCTATTTAGCGTTAGAGATGGTTTGAAATAAGTGTTACAAAAATCAGAGAATGTCAATAATTAGTGTGAAATTGCTTCAAACAGGCGAATTATCGCGAAACACCTGCTCGAATCCAACAAAAACTGTGCCCTGCCGTCTCTACTGAGCCTCAGAGACGCTTTGAGACAAGTGTTACAAAAATCAGAGAATGTCAGATATTAGAGTGAAATTGCTTCAAACAAGCGAATTATCGCGAAACAACACCTCCTCGAATCCAACAATAACTGTGCTCTACCGTCTCTACTGAGCCTCAGAGACGCTTTGACACAAGTGTTACAAAAATCAGAGAATGTGAGAAATTAGAGTGAAATTGCTTCAAACAAGCGAATTATCGCGAAACAACACCTGCTCGAATCCGACAAAAACTGTGCCCTGCCGACTCTATTTAGCGTTAGAGATGGTTTGAAACAAGTGTTACAAAAATCAGAGAATGTCAAAAATTAGAGTGAAATTGCTTCAAACAGGCGAATTATCGCGAAACAACACCTGCTCGAATCCAACAATAACAGTGCCCTACCGTCACTACTGAGGCTCAGAGACGCTTTGAGACAAGTGTTACAAAAATCAGAGAATGTCATAAATTAGAGTGAAATGGCTTCAAACAAGCGAATTATCGCGAAAATACACCTGCTCGAATCCGACAAAAACTGTGCCCTGCCGACTCTATTTAGCGTTAGAGATGGTTTGAAACAATTGTTACCAAAATCAGAGAATGTCAAAAATTAGAGTGAGATTGCTTCAAATAAGCGAATTATCGCGAAACAACACCTGCTCGAATCCACAAAAAACTGTGCCCTGCCGTCTCTACTGAGCCTCAGAGACGCTTTGACACAAGTGTTACAAAAATCAGAGAATGTGAGAAATTAGAGTGAAACTGCTTCAAACAAGCGAATTATCGCGAAACAACACCTGCTCGAATCCAACAAAAACTGTGCCCTGCCGTCTCTACTGAGCCTCAGAGACGCTTTGAGACAAGTGTTACAAAAATCAGAGAATGTCAAAAATTAGAGTGAAATTGCTTCAAACAAGCGAATTATCGCGAAACAACACCTGCTCGAATCCAACAATAACTGCTCTACCGTCTCTATTTAGCGTTAGAGATGGT
Organism: Tenodera sinensis; assembly: GCA_030765045.1. Taxonomy (NCBI): domain Eukaryota; kingdom Metazoa; phylum Arthropoda; class Insecta; order Mantodea; family Mantidae; genus Tenodera; species Tenodera sinensis. The sequence continues at coordinate 48,669,675 of CM060973.1, forward strand.
TTGAAACAAGTGTTACAAAAATCAGAGAATGTCAAAAATTAGAGTGAAATTGCTTCAAACAGGCGAATTATCGCGAAACAACACCTGCTCGAATCCAACAATAACTGTGCTCTACCGTCTCTATTTAGCGTTAGAGATGGTTTGAAACAAGTGTTACAAAAATCAGAGAATTTCAGATAGAGTGAAATCGCTTCAAACAAGCGAATTATCGCGAAACAACAACTGCTCGAATCCAACAATAACTGTGCTCTACCGTCTCTACTGAGGCTCAGAGACGCTTTGAGACAAGTGTTACAAAAATCAGAGAATGTCAGATATTAGAGTGAAATTGCTTCAAACAAGCGAATTATTGCGAAACAACACCTGCTCGAATCCAACAATAACTGTGCTCTACCGTCTCTACTGTGGCACAGAGACTCTTTGAGACAAGTGTTACAAAAATCAGAGAATGTCATAAATTAGAGTGAAATTGCTTCAAACAAGCGAATTATCGCGAAACAACACCTGCTCGATTCCAACAAAAACTGTGCCCTGCCGTCTCTACTGAGCCTCAGAGACGCTTTGAAACAAGTGTTACAAAAATCAGAGAATGTGAGAAATTAGAGTGAAATTGCTTCAAACAAGCGAATTATCGCGAAACAACACCTGCTCGAATCCGACAAAAACTGTGCCCTGCCGACTCTATTTAGCGTTAGAGATGGTAGGAAACAAGTGTTACAAAAATCAGAGAATGTCAAAAATTAGAGTGAAATTGCTTCAAACAGCCAAGTATCGCGAAACAACACCTGCTCGATTCCAACAAAAACTGTGCCCTGCCGTCTCTACTGAGCCTCAGAGACGCTTTGAGACAAGTGTTACAAAAATCAGAGAATGTCAAAAATTAGAGTGAAATTGCTTCAAAAGCGAATTATTGCGAAACAACACCTGCTCGAATCCAACAATAACTGTGCCCTGCCGTCTCTACTGAGAATCAGAGACGCTTTGAGACAACTGTTACAAAAATCAGAGAATGTGAGAAATTAGAGTGAAATTGCTTCAAACAAGCGAATTATCGCGGAACAACACCTGCTCGAATCCAACAATAACTGTGTCCTACCGTCACTACTGAGGCTCAGAGACGCTTTGAGACAAGTGTTACAAAAATCAGAGAATGTCATAAATTAGAGTGAAATGGCTTCAAGCAAGCGAATTATCGCGAAAATACACCTGCTCGAATCCGACAAAAACTGTGCCCTGCCGACTCTATTTAGCGTTAGAGATGGTTTGAAACAATTGTTACCAAAATCAGAGAATGTCAAAAATTAGAGTGATTTCTTCAAATAAGCGAATTATCGCGAAACAACACCTGCTTGATTCCAACAAAAACTGTGCCCTGCCGTCTCTACTGAGCCTCAGAGACGCTTTGAGACAAGTGTTACAAAAATCAGAGAATGTCAAAAATTAGAGTGAAATTGCTTCAAACAAGCGAATTATTGCGAAACAACACCTGCTCGAATCCGACAAAAACTGTGCCCAGCCGACTTTATTTAGCGTTAGAGATGGTTTGAAGTAAGTGTTACAAAAATCAGAGAATGTCAATAATTAGTGTGAAATTGCTTCAAACAAGCGAATTGTCGCGAAACACCTGCTCGAATCCAACAAATACTGTGCCCTGCCGTCTCTACTGAGCCTTAGAGACGCTTTGTGACAAGTGTTACAAAAATCAGAGGATGTCAAAAATTAGAGTGAAATTGCTTCAAACAAGCGAATTATTGCGAAACAGCACCTGCTCGAATCCAACCATAACTGTGCTCTACCGTCTCTACTGAGGCTCAGAGACGCTTTGAGACAAGTGTTACAAAAATCAGAGAATGTCATAAATTAGAGTGAAATAGCTTCAAACAAGCGAATTATCGCGAAACAACACCTGCTCGAATCCGACAAAAACTGTGCCCTGCCGACTCTATTTAGCGTTAGAGATGGTGTGAAACAATTGTTACCAAAATCAGAGAATGTCAAAAATTAGAGTGAAATTGCTTCAAACAAGCGAATTATCGCGAAACAACACCTGCTCGAATCCAACAAAAACTGTGCCCTGCCGTCACTACTGAGCCTCAGAGACGCTTTGAGACAAGTGTAACAAAAATCAGAGAATGTCAAAAATTAGAGTGAAATTGCTTCAAACAAGCGAATTATTGCGAAACAGCACCTGCTCGAATCCAACCATAACTGTGCACTACCGTCTCTACTGAGGCTCAGAGACGCTTTGAGACAAGTGTTACAAAAATCAGAGAATGTCATAAATTAGGGTGAAATAGCTTCAAACAAGCGAATTATCGCGAAACAACACCTGCTTGAATCCGACAAAAACTGTGCCCTGCCGACTCTATTTAGCGTTAGAGATGGTTTGAAACAAGTGTTACAAAAATCAGAGAATGTCAAAAATTAGAAATTGCTTCAAACAGGCGAATTATCGCGAAACAACACCTGCTCGAATCCAACAATAACTGTGCTCTACCGTCTCTATTTAGCGTTAGAGATGGTTTGAAACAAGTGTTACAAAAATCATAGAATGTCAAAAATTAGAGTGAAATTGCATCAAACAAGCGAACTATCGCGAAACAACACCTGCTCGATTCCAACAAAAACTGTGCCCTGCCGTCTCTACTGAGCCTCAGAGACGCTTTGAGACAAGTGTTACAAAAATCAGAGAATGTGAGAAATTAGAGTGAAATTGCTTCAAACAAGCGAATTATCGCGAAACAACACCTGCTCGAATCCAACAATAACTGTGCTCTACCGTCTCTACTGAGGCTCAGAGACGCTTTGAGACAAGTGTTACAAAAATCAGAGAATTTCAGATATTAGAGTTAAATCGCTTCAAACAAGCGAATTATCGCGAAACAACACCTGCTCGAATCCAACAATAACTGTGCTCTACCGTCTCTACTGACGCTCAGAGACGCTTTGAGACAAGTGTTACAAAAATCAGAGAATGTCATAAATTAGAGTGAAATTGCTTCAAACAAGCAAATTATCGCGAAACAGCACCTGCTCGATTCCAACAAAAACTGTGTCCTGCCGTCTCTACTCAGCCTCAGAGACGCTTTGAGACAAGTGTTACAAAAATCAGAGAATGTCATAAATTAGAGTGAAATTTCTTCAAACAAGCGAATTATCGCGAAACAACACCTGCTCTACTCCAACAAAAACTGTGCCCTGCCGTCTCTACTGAGCCTCAGAGACGCTTTGAGACAAGTGTTACAAAAATCAGAGAATGTGAGAAATTAGAGTGAAATTGCTTCAAACAAGCGAATTATCGCGAAACAACACCTGCTCGAATCCGACAAAAACCGTCCCCTGCCGTCTCTATTTAGCGTTAGAGATGGTTTGAAACAATTGTTACCAAAATCAGAGAATGTCAAAAATTAGAGTGAAATTGCTTCAAACAAGCGAATTATCGCGAAACAACACCTGCTCGAATCCGACAAAAACTGTGCCCTGCCGACTCTATTTAGCGTTAGAGATGGATTGAAACAATTGTTACCAAAATCAGAGAATGTCAAAAATTAGAGTGAAATTGCTTCAAACAAGCGAATTATTGCGAAACAAAACCTGCTCGAATCCGACAAAAACGGTGCCCTGCCGACTCTATTTAGCGTTAGAGATGGTTTGAAATAAGTGTTACAAAAATCAGAGAATGTCAAAAATTAGAGTGAAATTCCTTCAAACAAGCGAATTATCGCGAAACAACACCTGCTCGAATCCAACAAAAACTGTGCCCTGCCGTCTCTACTGAGCCTCAGAGACGCTTTGAGACAAGTGTTACAAAAATCAGAGAATGTCAAAAATTAGAGTGAAATTGCTTCAAACAAGCGAATTATCGCGAAACAACACCTGCTCGAATCCAACAATAACTGCTCTACCGTCTCTACTGAGGCTCAGAGACGCTTTGAGACAAGTGTTACAAAAATAAGAGAATTTCATATATTAGAGTGAAATCGCTTCAAACAAGCGAATTATCGCGAAACAACACCTGCTCGAATCCAACAATAACTGTGCTCTACCGTCTCTACTGACGCTCAGAGACGCTTTGAGACAAGTGTTACAAAAATCAGAGAATGTCATAAATTAGAGTGAAATTGCTTCAAACAAGCAAATTATCGCGAAACAGCACCTGCTCGATTCCAACAAAAACTGTGTCCTGCCGTCTCTACTCAGCCTCAGAGACGCTTTGAGACAAGTGTTACAAAAATCAGAGAATGTCATAAATTAGAGTGAAATTTCTTCAAACAAGCGAATTATCGCGAAACAACACCTGCTCTATTCCAACAAAAACTGTGCCCTGCCGTCTCTACTGAGCCTCAGAGACGCTTTGAGACAAGTGTTACAAAAATCAGAGAATGTGAGAAATTAGAGTGAAATTGCTTCAAACAAGCGAATTATCGCGAAACAACACCTGCTCGAATCCGACAAAAACCGTCCCCTGCCGACTCTATTTAGCGTTAGAGATGGTTTGAAACAATTGTTACCAAAATCAGAGAATGTCAAAAATTAGAGTGAAATTGCTTCAAACAAGCGAATTATCGCGAAACAACACCTGCTCGAATCCGACAAAAACTGTGCCCTGCCGACTCTATTTAGCGTTAGAGATGGATTGAAACAATTGTTACCAAAATCAGAGAATGTCAAAAATTAGAGTGAAATTGCTTCAAACAAGCGAATTATTGCGAAACAAAACCTGCTCGAATCCGACAAAAACGGTGCCCTGCCGACTCTATTTAGCGTTAGAGATGGTTTGAAATAAGTGTTACAAAAATCAGAGAATGTCAAAAATTAGAGTGAAATTCCTTCAAACAAGCGAATTATCGCGAAACAACACCTGCTCGAATCCAACAAAAACTGTGCCCTGCCGTCTCTACTGAGCCTCAGAGACGCTTTGAGACAAGTGTTACAAAAATCAGAGAATGTCAAAAATTAGAGTGAAATTGCTTCAAACAAGCGAATTATCGCGAAACAACACCTGCTCGAATCCAACAATAACTGTGCTCTACCGTCTCTACTGACGCTCAGAGACGCTTTGACACAAGTGTTACAAAAATCAGAGAATGTCATAAATTAGAGTGAAATTGCTTCAAACAAGCGAATTATCGCGAAACAACACCTGCTCGAATCCGACAAAAACTGTGCCCTGCCGACTCTATTTAGCGTTAGAGATTGTTTGAAACAAGTGTTACAAAAATCAGAGAATGTCAAAAATTAGAGTGAAATTGCTTCAAACAGGCGAAGTATCGCGAAACAACACCTGCTCGAGTCCAACAAAAACTGTGCTCTACCGTCTCTACTGAGCCTCAGAGACGCTTTGAGACAAGTGTTACAAAAATCAGAGAATGTGAGAAATTAGAGTGAAATTGCTTCAAACAAGCGAATTATCGCGAAACAACACCTGCTCGAATCCGACAAAAACTGTGCCCTGCCGACTCTATTTAGCGTTAGAGATGGTTTGAAACAATTGTTACCAAAATCAGAGAATGTCAAAATTTAGAGTGAAATTGCTTCAAACAGGCGAAGTATCGCGAAAAACACCTGCTCGAATCCAACAAAAACTGTGCCCTGCCGTCTCTACTGAGCTTCAGAGACGCTTTGAGACAAGTGTTACAAAAATCAGAGAATGTCAAAAATTAGAGTGAAATTGCTTCAAACAAGCGAATTATCGCGAAACAACACCTGCTCGAATCCAACAATAACTGTGCTCTACCGTCTCTACTGAGGCTCAGAGACGCTTTGAGACAAGTGTTACAAAAATCAGAGAATGTCAGATATTAGAGTGAAATTGCTTCAAACAAGCGAATTATCGCGAAACAACACCTGCTCTATTCCAACAAAAACTGTGCCCTGCCGTCTCTACTGAGCCTCAGAGACGCTTTGAGACAAGTGTTACAAAAATCAGAGAATGTGAGAAATTAGAGTGAAATTGCTTCAAACAAGCGAATTATCGCGAAACAACACCTGCTCGAATCCGACAAAAACCGTCCCCTGCCGACTCTATTTAGCGTTAGAGATGGTTTGAAACAATTGTTACCAAAATCAGAGAATGTCAAAAATTAGAGTGAAATTGCTTCAAACAAGCGAATTATCGCGAAACAACACCTGCTCGAATCCGACAAAAACTGTGCCCTGCCGACTCTATTTAGCGTTAGAGATGGATTGAAACAATTGTTACCAAAATCAGAGAATGTCAAAAATTAGAGTGAAATTGCTTCAAACAAGCGAATTATTGCGAAACAAAACCTGCTCGAATCCGACAAAAACGGTGCCCTGCCGACTCTATTTAGCGTTAGAGATGGTTTGAAATAAGTGTTACAAAAATCAGAGAATGTCAAAAATTAGAGTGAAATTCCTTCAAACAAGCGAATTATCGCGAAACAACACCTGCTCGAATCCAACAAAAACTGTGCCCTGCCGTCTCTACTGAGCCTCAGAGACGCTTTGAGACAAGTGTTACAAAAATCAGAGAATGTCAAAAATTAGAGTGAAATTGCTTCAAACAAGCGAATTATCGCGAAACAACACCTGCTCGAATCCAACAATAACTGCTCTACCGTCTCTACTGAGGCTCAGAGACGCTTTGAGACAAGTGTTACAAAAATAAGAGAATTTCATATATTAGAGTGAAATCGCTTCAAACAAGCGAATTATCGCGAAACAACACCTGCTCGAATCCAACAATAACTGTGCTCTACCGTCTCTACTGACGCTCAGAGACGCTTTGAGACAAGTGTTACAAAAATCAGAGAATGTCATAAATTAGAGTGAAATTGCTTCAAACAAGCAAATTATCGCGAAACAGCACCTGCTCGATTCCAACAAAAACTGTGTCCTGCCGTCTCTACTCAGCCTCAGAGACGCTTTGAGACAAGTGTTACAAAAATCAGAGAATGTCATAAATTAGAGTGAAATTTCTTCAAACAAGCGAATTATCGCGAAACAACACCTGCTCTATTCCAACAAAAACTGTGCCCTGCCGTCTCTACTGAGCCTCAGAGACGCTTTGAGACAAGTGTTACAAAAATCAGAGAATGTGAGAAATTAGAGTGAAATTGCTTCAAACAAGCGAATTATCGCGAAACAACACCTGCTCGAATCCGACAAAAACCGTCCCCTGCCGACTCTATTTAGCGTTAGAGATGGTTTGAAACAATTGTTACCAAAATCAGAGTGAAATTGCTTCAAACAAGCGAATTATCGCGAAACAACACCTGCTCGAATCCGACAAAAACTGTGCCCTGCCGACTCTATTTAGCGTTAGAGATGGATTGAAACAATTGTTACCAAAATCAGAGAATGTCAAAAATTAGAGTGAAATTGCTTCAAACAAGCGAATTATTGCGAAACAAAACCTGCTCGAATCCGACAAAAACGGTGCCCTGCCGACTCTATTTAGCGTTAGAGATGGTTTGAAATAAGTGTTACAAAAATCAGAGAATGTCAAAAATTAGAGTGAAATTCCTTCAAACAAGCGAATTATCGCGAAACAACACCTGCTCGAATCCAACAAAAACTGTGCCCTGCCGTCTCTACTGAGCCTCAGAGACGCTTTGAGACAAGTGTTACAAAAATCAGAGAATGTCAAAAATTAGAGTGAAATTGCTTCAAACAAGCGAATTATCGCGAAACAACACCTGCTCGAATCCAACAATAACTGTGCTCTACCGTCTCTACTGACGCTCAGAGACGCTTTGACACAAGTGTTACAAAAATCAGAGAATGTCATAAATTAGAGTGAAATTGCTTCAAACAAGCGAATTATCGCGAAACAACACCTGCTCGAATCCGACAAAAACTGTGCCCTGCCGACTCTATTTAGCGTTAGAGATTGTTTGAAACAAGTGTTACAAAAATCAGAGAATGTCAAAAATTAGAGTGAAATTGCTTCAAACAGGCGAAGTATCGCGAAACAACACCTGCTCGAGTCCAACAAAAACTGTGCTCTACCGTCTCTACTGAGCCTCAGAGACGCTTTGAGACAAGTGTTACAAAAATCAAAGAATGTGAGAAATTAGAGTGAAATTGCTTCAAACAAGCGAATTATCGCGAAACAACACCTGCTCGAATCCGACAAAAACTGTGCCCTGCCGACTCTATTTAGCGTTAGAGATGGTTTGAAACAATTGTTACCAAAATCAGAGAATGTCAAAATTTAGAGTGAAATTGCTTAAAACAGGCGAAGTATCGCGAAAAACACCTGCTCGAATCCAACAAAAACTGTGCCCTGCCGTCTCTACTGAGCTTCAGAGACGCTTTGAGACAAGTGTTACAAAAATCAGAGAATGTCAAAAATTAGAGTGAAATTGCTTCAAACAAGCGAATTATCGCGAAACAACACCTGCTCGAATCCAACAATAACTGTGCTCTACCGTCTCTACTGAGGCTCAGAGACGCTTTGAGACAAGTGTTACAAAAATCAGAGAATGTCAGATATTAGAGTGAAATTGCTTCAAACAAGCGAATTATCGCGAAACAACACCTGCTCGAATCCAACAATAACTGTTCTCTGCCGTCTCTACTGAGGCTCAGAGAAGCTTTGAGACAAGTGTTACAAAAATCAGAGAATGTCAGATATTAGAGTGAAATTGCTTCAAATAAGCGAATTATCGCGAAACAACACCTGCTCGAATCCAACAAAAACTGTGCCCTGCCGTCTCTACTGAGCCTCAGAGACGCTTTGAGACAAGTGTTACAAAAATCAGAGAATGTCAAAAATTAGAGTGAAATTGCTTCAAACAAGCGAATTATCGCGAAACAACACCTGCTCGAATCCAACAATAACTGCTCTACCGTCTCTACTGAGGCTCAGAGACGCTTTGAGACAAGTGTTACAAAAATAAGAGAATTTCAGATATTAGAGTGAAATCGCTTCAAACAAGCGAATTATCGCGAAACAACACCTGCTCGAATCCAACAATAACTGTGCTCTACCGTCTCTACTGAGGCTCAGAGACGCTTTGACACAAGTGTTACAAAAATCAGAGAGTGTCATAAATTAGAGTGAAATTGCTTCAAACAAGCGAATTATCGCGAAACAACACCTGCTCGATTCCAACAAAAACTGTGCCCTGCCGTCTCTACTGAGCCTCAGAGACGCTTTGAGACAAGTGTTACAAAAATCAGAGAATGTGAGAAATTAGAGTGAAATTGCTTCAAACAAGCGAATTATCGCGAAACAACACCTGCTCGAATCCGACAAAAACTGTGCCCTGCCGACTCTATTTAGCGTTAGAGATTGTTTGAAACAAGTGTTAGTAAAATCAGAGAATGTCAAAAATTAGAGTGAAATTGCTTCAAACAGGCGAATTATCGCGAAACAACACCTGCTCGAATCCAACAATAACTGTGCTCTACCGTCTCTATTTAGCGTTAGAGATGGTTTGAAACAAGTGTTACAAAAATCAGAGAATGTCAAAAATTAGAGTGAAATTGCTTCAAACAAGCGAACTATCGCGAAACAACACCTGCTCGAATCCAACAATAACTGTGCTCTACCGTCTCTACTGAGGCTCAGAGACGCTTTGAGACAAGTGTTACAAAAATCAGAGAATGTCAGATATTAGAGTGAAATTGCTTCAAACAAGCGAATTATCGCGATACAACACCTGCTCGAATCCAACAATAACTGTGCTCTACCGTCTCTACTGTGGCACAGAGACGCTTTGAGACAAGTGTTACAAAAATCAGAGAATGTCATAAATTAGAGTGAAATTGCTTCAAACAAGCGAATTATCGCGAAACAACACTTGCTCGATTCCAACAAAAACTGTGCCCTGCCGTCTCTACTGAGCCTCAGAGGCGCTTTGAGACAAGTGTTACAAAAATCAGAGAATGTGAGAAATTAGAGTGAAATTGCTTCAAACAAGCGAATTATCGCGAAACAACACCTGCTCGAATCCGACAAAAACTGTGCCCTGCCGAATCTATTTAGCGTTAGAGATGGTTTGAAACAAGTGTTACAAAAATCAGAGAATGTCAAAAATTAGAGTGAAATTGCTTCAAACAGGCGAAGTATCGCGAAACAACACCTGCTCGAGTCCAACAAAAACTGTGCTCTACCGTCTCTACTGAGCCTCAGAGACGCTTTGAGACAAGTGTTACAAAAATCAGAGAATGTGAGAAATTAGAGTGAAATTGCTTCAAACAAGCGAATTATCGCGAAACAACACCTGCTCGAATCCGACAAAAACTGTGCCCTGCCGATTCTATTTAGCGTTACAGATGGTTTGAAACAATTGTTACCAAAATCAGAGAATGTCAAAAATTAGAGTGAAATTGCTTCAAACAGGCAAAGTATCGCGAAACAACACCTGCTCGATGCCAACAAAAACTGTGCCCTGCCGTCTCTACTGAGCTTCAGAGACGCTTTGAGACAAGTGTTACAAAAATCAGAGAATGTCAAAAATTAGAGTGAAATTGCTTCAAACAAGCGAATTATCGCGAAACAACACCTGCTCGAATCCAACAAAAACTGTGCCCTGCCGTCTCTATTTACCGTTAGAGATGGTTTGAAACAAGTGTTACAAAAATCAGAGAATGTCAAAAATTAGAGTGAAATTGCTTCAAACAAGCGAATTATCGCGAAACAACACCTGCTCGAATCCAACAATAACTGTTCTCTGCCGTCTCTACTGAGGCTCAGAGACGCTTTGAGACAAGTGTTACAAAAATCAGAGAATGTCAGATATTAGAGTGAAATTGCTTCAAACAAGCGAATTATCGCGAAACAACACCTGCTCGAATCCAACAATAACTGTTCTCTGCCGTCTCTACTGAGGCTCAGAGAAGCTTTGAGACAAGTGTTACAAAAATCAGAGAATGTCAGATATTAGAGTGAAATTGCTTCAAATAAGCGAATTATCGCGAAACAACACCTGCTCGAATCCAATAAAAACTGTGCCCTGACGTCTCTACTGAGCCTCAGAGACGCTTTGAGACAATTGTTACAAAAATCAGAGAATGTCATAAATTAGAGTGAAATGGCTTCAAACAAGCGAATTATCGCGAAACAATACCTGCTCGAATCCAACAATAACTGTGCTCTACCGTCTCTACTGACGCTCAGAGACGCTTTGAGACAAGTGTTACAAAAATCAGAGAATGTCATAAATTAGAGTGAAATTGCTTCAAACAAGCAAATTACCGCGAAACAACACCTGATCGATTCCAACAAAAACTGTGCCCTGCTGTCTCTACTCAGCCTCAGAGACGCTTTGAGACAAGTGTTACAAAAATCAGTGAATGTCATAAATTAGACTTAAATTTCTTCAAACAAGCGAATTATCGCGAAACAACACCTGCTCGATTCCAACAAAAACTGTGCCCTGCCGTCTCTACTGAGCCTCAGAGACGCTTTGAGACAAGTGTTACAAAAATCAGAGAATGTGAGAAATAAGAGTGAAATTGCTTCAAACAAGCGAATTATCGCGAAACAACACCTGCTCCAATCCGACAAAAACCGTGCCCTGCCGACTCTATTTAGCGTTAGAGATGGTTTGAAACAAGTGTTACAAAAATCAGAGAATGTCACAAATTAGAGTGAAATTGCTTCAAACAAGCGAATTATCGCGAAACAACACCTGCTCGAATCCAACAATAACTGTGCTCTACCGTCTCTACTGAGGCTCAGAGACGCTTTGAGACAAGTGTTACAAAAATCAGAGAATTTCAGATATTAGAGTGAAATCGCTTCAAACAAGCGAATTATCGCGAAACAACACCTGCTCGAATCCAACAATAACTGTGCTCTACCGTCTCTACTGACGCTCAGAGACGCTTTGAGACAAGTGTTACAAAAATCAGAGAATGTCATAAATTAGAGTGAAATTGCTTCAAACAAGCAAATTATCGCGAAACAGCACCTGCTCGATTCCAACAAAAACTGTGTCCTGCCGTCTCTACTCAGCCTCAGAGACGCTTTGAGACAAGTGTTACAAAAATCAGAGAATGTGATAAATTAGAGTGAAATTTCTTCAAACAAGCGAATTATCGCGAAACAACACCTGCTCGATCCCAACAAAAACTGTGCCCTCCCGTCTCTACTGAGCCTCAGAGACGCTTTGAGATAAGTGTTACAAAAATCAGAGAATGTGAGAAATTAGAGTGAAATTGCTTCAAACAAGCGAATTATCGCGAAACAACACCTGCTCGAATCCGACAAAAACCGTGCCCTGCCGACTCTATTTAGCGTTAGAGATGGTTTGAAACAATTGTTACCAAAATCAGAGAATGTCAAAAATTAGAGTGAAATTGCTTCAAACAAGCGAATTATCGCGAAACAACACCTGCTCGAATCCGACAAAAACTGTGCCCTGCCGACTCTATTTAGCGTTAGAGATGGATTGAAACAATTGTTACCAAAATCAGAGAATGTCAAAAATTAGAGTGAAATTGCTTCAAACAAGAGAATTATTGCGAAACAAAACCTGCTCGAATCCGACAAAAACGGTGCCCTGCCGACTCTATTTAGCGTTAGAGATGGTTTGAAATAAGTGTTACAAAAATCAGAGAATGTCAAAAATTAGAGTGAAATTGCTTCAAACAAGCGAATTATCGCGAAACAACACCTGCTCGAATCCAACAATAACTGTGCTCTACCGTCTCTACTGAGGCTCAGAGACGCTTTGAGACAAGTGTTACAAAAATCAGAGAATGTCAGATAGAGTGAAATTGCTTCAAACAAGCGAATTATCGCGAAACAACACCTGCTCGAATCCAACAATAACTGTGCTCTACCGTCTCTACTGAGCCTCAGAGACGCTTTGAGACAAGTGGTACAAAAATCAGAGAATGTGAGAAATTAGAGTGAAATTGCTTCAAACAAGCGAATTATCGCGAAACAACACCTGCTCGAATCCGACAAAAACTGTGCCCTGCCGACCCTATTTAGCGTTAGAGATGGTTTGAAACAATTGTTACCAAAATCAGAGAATGTCAAAAATTAGAGTGAGATTGCTTCAAATAAGCGAATTATCGCGAAACAACACCTGCTCGAATCGAACAAAAACTGTGCCCTGCCGTCTCTACTGAGCCTCAGAGACGCTTTGACACAAGTGTTACAAAAATCAGAGAATGTGAGAAATTAGAGTGAAACTGCTTCAAACAAGCGAATTATCGCGAAACAACACCTGCTCGAATCCAACAAAAACTGTGCCCTGCCGTCTCTACTGAGCCTCAGAGACGCTTTGAGACAAGTGTTACAAAAATCAGAGAATGTCAAAAATTAGAGTGAAATTGCTTCAAACAAGCGAATTATCGCGAAACAACACCTGCTCGAATCCAACAATAACTGTGCTCTACCGTCTCTACTGAGGCTCAGAGACGCTTTGAGACAAGTGTTACAAAAATCAGAGAATTTCAGATAGAGTGAAATCGCTTCAAACAAGCGAATTATCGCGAAACACCTGCTCGAATCCAACAATAACTGTGCTCTACCGTCTCTACTGACGCTCAGAGACGCTTTGAGACAAGTGTTACAAAAATCAGACAATGTGAGAAATTAGAGTGAAATTGCTTCAAACAAGCGAATTATCGCGAAACAACACCTGCTCGAATCCGACAAAAACTGTGCCATGCCGACTCTATTTACCGTTAGAGATGGTTTGAAACAAGTGTTACAAAAATCAGAGAATGTCAAAAATTAGAGTGAAATTGCTTCAAACAGGCGAATTATCGCGAAACAACACCTGCTCGAATCCAACAATAACTGTGCTCTACCGTCTCTACTGAAGCTCAGAGACGCTTTGAGACAAGTGTTACAAAAATCAGAGAATGTCAGATATTAGAGTGAAATTGCTTCAAACAAGCGAATTATCGCGAAACAACACCTGCTCGAATCCAATAAAAACTGTGCCCTGACGTCTCTACTGAGCCTCAGAGACGCTTTGAGACAATTGTTACAAAAATCAGAGAATGTCATAAATTAGAGTGAAATGGCTTCAAACAAGCGAATTATCGCGAAACAATACCTGCTCGAATCCAACAACAACTGTGCTCTACCGTCTCTACTGACGCTCAGAGACGCTTTGAGACAAGTGTTACAAAAATCAGAGAATGTCATAAATTAGAGTGAAATTGCTTCAAACAAGCAAATTACCGCGAAACAACACCTGATCGATTCCAACAAAAACTGTGCCCTGCTGTCTCTACTCAGCCTCAGAGACGCTTTGAGACAAGTGTTACAAAAATCAGTGAATGTCATAAATTAGACTTAAATTTCTTCAAACAAGCGAATTATCGCGAAACAACACCTGCTCGATTCCAACAAAAACTGTGCCCTGCCGTCTCTACTGAGCCTCAGAGACGCTTTGAGACAAGTGTTACAAAAATCAGAGAATGTGAGAAATAAGAGTGAAATTGCTTCAAACAAGCGAATTATCGCGAAACAACACCTGCTCCAATCCGACAAAAACCGTGCCCTGCCGACTCTATTTAGCGTTAGAGATGGTTTGAAACAAGTGTTACAAAAATCAGAGAATGTCACAAATTAGAGTGAAATTGCTTCAAACAAGCGAATTATCGCGAAACAACACCTGCTCGAATCCAACAATAACTGTGCTCTACCGTCTCTACTGAGGCTCAGAGACGCTTTGAGACAAGTGTTACAAAAATCAGAGAATTTCAGATATTAGAGTGAAATCGCTTCAAACAAGCGAATTATCGCGAAACAACACCTGCTCGAATCCAACAATAACTGTGCTCTACCGTCTCTACTGACGCTCAGAGACGCTTTGAGACAAGTGTTACAAAAATCAGAGAATGTCATAAATTAGAGTGAAATTGCTTCAAACAAGCAAATTATCGCGAAACAGCACCTGCTCGATTCCAACAAAAACTGTGTCCTGCCGTCTCTACTCAGCCTCAGAGACGCTTTGAGACAAGTGTTACAAAAATCAGAGAATGTGATAAATTAGAGTGAAATTTCTTCAAACAAGCGAATTATCGCGAAACAACACCTGCTCGATCCCAACAAAAACTGTGCCCTCCCGTCTCTACTGAGCCTCAGAGACGCTTTGAGACAAGTGTTACAAAAATCAGAGAATGTGAGAAATTAGAGTGAAATTGCTTCAAACAAGCGAATTATCGCGAAAATACAGCTGCTCGAATCCGACAAAAACCGTGCCCTGCCGACTCTATTTAGCGTTAGAGATGGTTTGAAACAATTGTTACCAAAATCAGAGAATGTCAAAAATTAGAGTGAAATTGCTTCAAACAAGCGAATTATCGCGAAACAACACCTGCTCGAATCCGACAAAAACTGTGCCCTGCCGACTCTATTTAGCGTTAGAGATGGATTGAAACAATTGTTACCAAAATCAGAGAATGTCAAAAATTAGAGTGAAATTGCTTCAAACTAGAGAATTATTGCGAAACAAAACCTGCTCGAATCCGACAAAAACGGTGCCCTGCCGACTCTATTTAGCGTTAGAGATGGTTTGAAATAAGTGTTACAAAAATCAGAGAATGTCAAAAATTAGAGTGAAATTGCTTCAAACAAGCGAATTATCGCGAAACAACACCTGCTCGAATCCAACAATAACTGTGCTCTACCGTCTCTACTGAGGCTCAGAGACGCTTTGAGACAAGTGTTACAAAAATCAGAGAATGTCAGATAGAGTGAAATTGCTTCAAACAAGCGAATTATCGCGAAACAACACCTGCTCGAATCCAACAATAACTGTGCTCTACCGTCTCTACTGAGCCTCAGAGACGCTTTGAGACAAGTGGTACAAAAATCAGAGAATGTGAGAAATTAGAGTGAAATTGCTTCAAACAAGCGAATTATCGCGAAACAACACCTGCTCGAATCCGACAAAAACTGTGCCCTGCCGACCCTATTTAGCGTTAGAGATGGTTTGAAACAATTGTTACCAAAATCAGAGAATGTCAAAAATTAGAGTGAGATTGCTTCAAATAAGCGAATTATCGCGAAACAACACCTGCTCGAATCCAACAATAACTGTGCTCTACCGTCTCTACTGAGCCTCAGAGACGCTTTGACACAAGTGTTACAAAAATCAGAGAATGTGAGAAATTAGAGTGAAACTGCTTCAAACAAGCGAATTATCGCGAAACAACACCTGCTCGAATCCAACAAAAACTGTGCCCTGCCGTCTCTACTGAGCCTCAGAGACGCTTTGAGACAAGTGTTACAAAAATCAGAGAATGTCAAAAATTAGAGTGAAATTGCTTCAAACAAGCGAATTATCGCGAAACAACACCTGCTCGAATCCAACAATAACTGCTGTACCGTCTTTACTGAGGCTCAGAGACCCTTTGAGACAAGTGTTACAAAAATCAGACAATGTGAGAAATTAGAGTGAAATTGCTTCAAACAAGCGAATTATCGCGAAACAACACCTGCTCGAATCCGACAAAAACTGTGCCCTGCCGACTCTATTTACCGTTAGAGATGGTTTGAAACAAGTGTTACAAAAATCAGAGAATGTCAAAAATTAGAGTGAAATTGCTTCAAACAGGCGAATTATCGCGAAACAACACCTGCTCGAATCCAACAATAACTGTGCTCTACCGTCTCTACTGAAGCTCAGAGACGCTTTGAGACAAGTGTTACAAAAATCAGAGAATGTCAGATATTAGAGTGAAATTGCTTCAAACAAGCGAATTATCGCGAAACAACACCTGCTCGAATCCAACAATAACTGTGCTCTACCGTCTCTACTGTGGCACAGAAACGCTTTGAGACAAGTGTTACAAAAATTAGAGAATGTCATAAATTAGAGTGAAATTGCTTCAAACAAGCGAATTATCGCGAAACAACACTTGCTCGATTCCAACAAAAACTGTTCCCTGCCGTCTCTACTGAGCCTCAGAGACGCTTTGAGACAAGTGTTACAAAAATCAGAGAATGTGAGAAATTAGAGTGAAATTGCCTCAAACAAGCGAATTATCGCGAAACAACACCTGCTCGAATCCGACAAAAACTGTGCCCTGCCGACTCTATTTAGCGTTAGAGATGGTTTGAAACAAGTGTTACAAAAATCAGAGAATGTCAAAAATTAGAGTGAAATTGCTTCAAACAGGCGAAGTATCGCGAAACAACACCTGCTCGAATCCAACAAAAACTGTGCCCTGCCGTCTCTACTGAGCCTCAGAGACGCTTTGAGACAAGTGTTACAAAAATCAGAGAATGTCAAAAATTAGAGTGAAATTGCTTCAAACAAGCGAATTATCGCGAAACAACACCTGCTCGAATCCAAGAAAAACTGTGCCCTGCCGTCTCTATTTAGCGTTAGAGATGGTTTGAAACAAGTATTACAAAAATCAGAGAATGTCAAAAATTAGAGTGAAATTGCTTCAAACAAGCGAATTATCGCGAAACAACACCTGCTCGAATCCAACAATAACTGTGCTCTACCGTCTCTACTGAGGCTCAGAGACGCTTTGAGACAAGTGTTACAAAAATCAGAGAATGTCAAAAATTAGAGTGAAATTGCTTCAAATAAGCGAATTATCGCGAAACAACACCTGCTCGAATCCGACAAAAACTGTGCCCTGCCGACTCTATTTAGCGTTAGAGATGGTTTGAAACAAGTGTTACAAAAATCAGAGAATGTCAAAAATTAGAGTGAAATTGCTTCAAACAGGCGAATTATCGCGAAACAACACCTGCTCGAATCCAACTATAACTGTGCTCTACCGTCTCTATTTAGCGTTAGAGATGGTTTGAAACAAGTGTTACAAAAATCAGAGAATGTCAAAAATTAGAAATTGCTTCAAACAGGCGAATTATCGCGAAACAACACCTGCTCGAATCCAACAATAACTGTGCTCTACCGTCTCTATTTAGCGTTAGAGATGGTTTGAAACAAGTGTTACAAAAATCATAGAATGTCAAAAATTAGAGTGAAATTGCTTCAAACAAGCGAACTATCGCGAAACAACACCTGCTCGATTCCAACAAAAACTGTGCCCTGCCGTCTCTACTGAGCCTCAGAGACGCTTTGAGACAAGTGTTACAAAAATCAGAGAATGTGAGAAATTAGAGTGAAATTGCTTCAAACAAGCGAATTATCGCGAAACAACACCTGCTCGAATCCAACAATAACTGTGCTCTACCGTCTCTACTGAGGCTCAGAGACGCTTTGAGACAAGTGTTACAAAAATAAGAGAATTTCAGATATTAGAGTGAAATCGCTTCAAGCAAGCGAATTATCGCGAAACAACACCTGCTCGAATCCAACAATAACTGTGCTCTACCGTCTCTACTGACGCTCAGAGACGCTTTGAGACAAGTGTTAAAAAAATCAGAGAATATCATAAATTAGAGTGAAATTGCTTCAAACAAGCAAATTATCGCGAAACAGCACCTGCTCGATTCCAACAAAAACTGTGTCCTGCCGTCTCTACTCAGCCTCAGAGACGCTTTGAGACAAGTGTTACAAAAATCAGAGAATGTCATAAATTAGAGTGAAATTTCTTCAAACAAGCGAATTATCGCGAAACAACACCTGCTCGATTCCAACAAAAACTGTGCCCTGCCGTCTCTACTGAGCCTCAGAGACGCTTTGAGACAAGTGTTACAAAAATCAGAGAATGTGAGAAATTAGAGTGAAACTGCTTCAAACAAGCGAATTATCGCGAAACAACACCTGCTCGAATCCAACAAAAACTGTGCCCTGCCGTCTCTACTGAGCCTCAGAGACGCTTTGAGACAAGTGTTAGAAAAATCAGAGAATGTCAAAAATTAGAGTGAAATTGCTTCAAACAAGCGAATTATCGCGAAACAACACCTTGTGCTGATCGCACTTATTTTGTTTTATGGACGCACCTCCTTTGTTTCGCAACTCTCGCTTTCCCCGCTGGGTTGCGCTAGTGTCTTCCTATGGGTTGCCTCTCGGTGAAAGGAGACGGTAGTCGGAGTGCTCCTTTCGCGCCGTGCGGGGTAAGTTGTTTTGGCTTTAACTAGGGCTCAGGGTCCACGCGAAACATTTAGGCTTTCAGATAGGCTGAAGACTGCCTGACTCCTCGCTTGAGAGGGAATTGACTGGGGGTTATGCAAATTGGTTTGTTTTACCTGTATTTCTGTTGTGTTTCGACTTCCATTTCTGTATAAATTATTGATCCATAAAGGTTGTAGTTCTCGGAATTTTTAGTGCTCTCTTCTTTTCAGTTCCTCCCCCCCCCCTTTCTCACGATTGTACCTAAGCCCCTATGGTTCAAAAATGGTAGCAGAGCGTGGTTGTCTTATGGTCGAGTGGGGCAGTTAAATTGAGCATTGGGTTATTGTTTTGATTAACCATGTCGAGTGACTTTCAGCTGTTGCGTAAGAACGAAATACTATTTGAGTTGGGGATTCGTGGACGTGATGATTTGTCGTCGGCAGACGTTCCGGCCCTATTAGACGCACTTCGTGGCGTGAAGGATAACGATTATGTTGTGTTGCCGGACAAACATTTTTTGGTAACTGAATCACCGTCATTATGTGAGGCCGCACGGCTGGAATTTGAAGAGTTGTTCTCCGAGTTGAGTAATATCTCGGGGTTTTCGAAAGCGCAGGTGAGGCGTTTGACAGCCAGGATCTTGCATTATGTGCAGCGGATTGAATATTTCCAAAAATATTGTCCTAAGGTTAAGTTCGGGGTTGACTTAGCCGAGCTGAAGGGGCAGTTCAGGAGATATTTAGAAGTGCTTGCTCAGAAAGGGGATCGGGCCGAGTCGACTACTGTCACACCAACTGTGACGTCTCAAATGTCGGCCTTTAAACCGCTAAAGTTACTTCATCCCTTACAACAGTTGGTTGAACCTTATCAAGTCTTTAAGGTTGTTGATGTTCTTACAGCTCTTGAATTTCTGAAGTTCCTGGTAAGAGCTAAGGATTGCGCTGAATTATGCGAAGTTCCCGGTTTGCAGCTGCTTGAAGTAGTGATGTCAAAAGGGGGTGACGCGGTGCGCAGTATAATTGGGCGTATTAAGGGATGTGTTGATCCAGTCTCTGAATTACATGACAGTGTATTGAAGTGTTTCATTCCTCGTCGGGAGCTACATACATTAATTCAAGGTCATTATTTGAAACCCCAGGGATCAGGAGAGCCTTTCTTCGAGTACATTAGCAGGGTTAAGTTGTTTGCGCGTATACTACGGTTGCCAGATAGCGAACGGCAGATCTGTGACGTCATTATTACGGGGTTGACCCCGGAGGTACGTTCTCTTTTGGTATTTAGCTCTTGTCCTGCTACGTTTAAAGATTTAGAGGGGCTATTGCCGATCTTGGCAGAGTATGAGGCGTCAAATGCGGCACGAAACCGCGAATCATTGCAAGTGCCTCTGCATGGTGTTCGATTTGAGCCGCGGCAGACTAACCGAGGAGATTTGGCTCGAGATAGTTTTCGCTCGCCAGGGTCTTGTTTTAGATGTGGTTCTCCTGAGCATTTGGTTAGACAATGCACGGTGGCCAGGAAGCGTGGTGGCGTTTTACTACCCGTGGGGGTAGATGGTCAAAGGCGCCAAGATTGACAACGAGCTCCTTGCGGAATTTCTGCCTGTTGTCGGATATTCCGTCGGATAATAGCCAAGCCCTTTAATTTGAAGCCGACAGTACAGGTGACTGTTGGGAAACGACAGTTAATCGCTCTCTTGGACTCGGGGAGTTCCTGCTCTTTGGTACACGAGGAGTTTTATTATACCTATCTTGGTAAATTCTCGAACAAACCGCGACAGTGTAGCGTTGGGTGCGTGTCTGTAAATGGTCATAAATTTCAGGTGAATGCCAAGGTTCTGTTGACCATACGTATTTCGCGTTTTACGTGGAAACACTATTTCTATCTTCTGCCGGACCTGCCATTTCAACTGATTTTAGGCTCGGACTTTATGACTAGAGTCGGCCTAAGGCTTGATTTTCGGGATGGGGAAATCACCTTTGCATTTGCCCCTTCCGAACGAGTTGCATTTCAGTGCGGTCAAGTCATCAACAAACCACCTTTGGAGGAGAGTGGCGGGCTACGTCACCATATATGCGACGTCAGCAATGCTTTCCCCCATTTGACAGAAGAGCAGGGCCGTTCGCTGGAACAACTCTGTGCGAACCATGGGTCATTGTTTGCTGACCGTTTAGGAGTAACAAATTTGGTGGAGTATGATATACAACTAACAGACGACACCCCTGTGAAGTTACCACCCTATCGTGTCACCCCACCTAAAATGGCTATTCTTCGTAAAAAGATCGACGAAATGTTACGAAAGGGAGTGATTAGGCCGTCCACGTCTACTTATAGTAGTCCAGTATTTCTGGTCCCTAAGGGCGAGGACGATTTCAGGGTAGTGGTGGACTACCGGCACTTGAACAAGAAGATAAAGATCGAGGCCCAACCAATGCCACATCTAAATTCGGCAGCGCATTATTTTGCGGGTGCCAAAGTATTTACTAGTTTGGATTTGAATAGCGCCTACTACCAAGTGCCCTTATCGGAGTCCTCTAAGCCACTAACGGCTTTTGCTGTCCCATGGAGGCTTTATGAATTTCAACGAGTACCCTTCGGACTTGCTACTGGAGCCCAGGTGTTGTCGCGGTTATTAGACGAAATATTTTCGGACATCAAGTTTAAATATGTGTATCACTATCTAGATGACGTGGTTGTCTACTCGCCCGACTTTGAAACCCATTGCCAACATTTAGCGGAGGTCTTTGACCGGCTCGAGCGCGCAGGCCTTACCTTGCGCAAAGAGAAGTGTAACTTTGCTGCGGGACAGATTTCTTTCTTAGGTCATATTGTATCTCCGGCTGGGATAACGATTGATCCGGAGCGGACCAAAGTTCTACGTAACTTTCCTCCCCCTAAAACCGTAAAGGCATTGGCCAGGTACGTGGGGATGGTGAACTTTTTCAGCAAGTTTATTCCGCATTTTGCAGCGCGGGCGGAACCACTGAACCGTCTTCGGCGGAAGGGAACGCCGTTTAAGTGGGGTGAGGAACAGCAGCAGGCCTTTGAAGACCTTAAACAGGCCATAATGAATCCCCCGGTGTTGGCTTTCCCTGATTTTTCACGTAGATTTATCCTTCAGACCGATGCAAGCAGGGGATCGGTGGCTGCTGTGTTACTTCAGGATTTTCCTATGGGGCGTAGGGTTATTGGGTATAGTTCACGTACCCTCACTCCAGCCGAGCGGAAGTATTCAGTTTACGAACTTGAAACTTTGGCTGTGGTATTTGGCTTAGAAAAATACCGCGAATATCTGGAGCATGTTGAGTTTACTCTTGAGTGCGATAACCAGGCGCTAACGTGGTCGTTGGCCTCACCGCGATCTACAGGCAGGTTAGCGCGTTGGGGCGTACGCATTTCAGCTTTTAAGTTTGTCCCGATACATATACGTAGTTCAGAGAATTGTGTGGCTGATGCCTTAACGAGAGTATTCGAAGAACCAAGAGAATGTAAATGCGGAAAGGAAAATGTTTTAGCCGTCTGTGAATTTCCGGAGTTGTTCGAGGGTTTGCACACACATCAGAGGAAAGATCCGGATCTGCAGGCCCTTATTGATCGGCTTGAGGCTGGCGAGGTTGTTACCCCTTATTGTTTGAAGGAGGGTGTTTTGATGACCCAGGCTACCTTCGACGGCAAGAACAAGGTTGTTTTGCCACGGGCCTTAATTTCCATGGTGTTTGAATATTTCCATTCATCCCCTGTAGGCGGGCATTTGGGAATAGCCAAGACCAAAGACAAGATTCGGGAATATTTTGTGTGGCCGGGCATGAATAAAGAAATTGCTTCCCGAGTTAGACAGTGTCAACTTTGTGCAATGGCGAAACCCGCGCAATGTACAGTATGGAAAGGTTTAGCATCGGAGGTGGCAAGTAGACCCCTGGAAAAATTATTTGTGGACTTTGTCGGTCCTTTTCCTCGTTCAGTCCAGGGGAATACGTATGCATTAGTCATAGTAGATTCGTTTAGTAAGTTTGTATGGATGTCGGCCTTACCGAAAGCGAATACACGAGGGGTAGTCAAGGTTCTCTCTTCAGTATTTGCGGCTTTTGGAGCCCCTCGTTATTTGGTAACAGACAACGCCACTCAATTTACTTCTTTCGCCTTTAGAAATTTCTGTTTTAGTTGGGGCATTAAAACCATAACTACCACCCCTTATTACCCCCGTCCTTCCCATGCCGAAAGATTTAACAGGAACCTCAAATCAGCATTAATAGCCTTTCATCATGATAATCATACTAAGTGGGACACTAATTTGTCTCGGTTGCAGTTGGCGTTTAATTCGGCTCGACACGAATCACATGGCGTTACCCCTCATCAGCTTATGTTAGCCTATATACCTAACTCTCCGCTGTCTAACCTTTGGCGGTTGGACGATTTGCTTCCCCAGAATATTACTCGCGAGGAAATATGTAGAGTATGGAAGGCCGCTTTTCGGAATTTGAAGAAGTCACTTGCCCAGGTAAAGAAGCGGTATGATGAAAATAAACGGCCTTCACCTTATGCCGTTGGCCAGAAAGTACTGTGTAAGCTGTACACTCAATCTTCTAAGCGAAATGCTTATGCAGCGAAGTTGGCTCCTAGATACGTAGGGCCGTACGAGATTATGAGTATCTTCAAAAATGTTTCTGTGCGCTTAAGGGACCTCCGCACGGGCCAAGAAAGGAGAGCTCACGTCTCACAATTGAAACCCTTCCAGTAGTTTGGTATCTGTTTTCCTATGTGTATGGGTTTCCTTTGTTTACTCCTGTATGTTTATGTTGTGAATAAAGTGTTTGTTTGGAATGTGGGTGTTTGTTTATGTTGGAGCGTGCCATGTGTGCGCCGGGCTGTATACCTCTACGGCGCTCCTGTAGTTAGTTTCTGCCGGGCGTGTGGAGTCGGCATTGTGTAGATTTGTTTTCGTGTGTCTTGTATGGAAGCGGTGTGAGGTGTTCGGTGTGGTATGTTTGGGGAGTATTTGTGGGATGTTTGCTGCGTGCTTGCGGTGTGTGTCTTGTGTAGTAATTATGGGTATTTCGTGTTTGTACTCTTGTGTTGTCTGGCCAGTAGGGATTTTGTTTTATGCGCATTTATTTATACAAGGCCTTGTTTATTTTGTTTAACTTGTATATATATATTGTTTATATATATATTGTTTATATATATATATATTGTTTAGCTTGTTTTAAATTGTCATTTGGAAGAAATTATATCAAGTTCGTTTAAATTGTTCTTATATTGTTAGGTTCATTAAACAGTTTATGGTATGTTATCACGCTTGTTGATTATAAATTGATTCAATTTTTTTAATTTTCTGCTATTTATGTATTTGATGTCATCCACAGTTCTGTAAAAATACTGTCATTCATTCAGTTTGATCTACCCTGAGATGTTATTTTGGGGCAGCAGCCTATTTGAAGCCTGCGTTTTGTTCCCTTTCTGTTGGGTTTGTTCCGTGTTACAGCCTCGCCAGCTCCTGTTCGTAACCTGTCCAGAAAGCACCTAACCACCGCAGTTTGGCATTGTGTAATGTTAAGCCTGGCTGTTACCATCTATCTGGAGTGTTACTGCAGCAGTAAGGTCCGCAATGGAGATTTCTGGAGGCCAGGGAGGTGACGATGGAATATGAAGGGGCTTGTATGTGGCCCACGTTTTGGGTTTTGGACTTTCTCAACGCCTGATTGCAACGAGAGGACATCCACAGGCTCAAACCCAGAATTTGTTAATTTCTCTGGAACAACGAGGGATCGGTACGCCCAACGAGCTGTGCATCGTCTCTCCCGTCCTGGAAAAACAGAATTGTGCTCTCTGATGTGACAGTGGCCAGTGATTTGTAGTGACAGTGTTTGGTGCCAGTGCTTTCACAGTGACCTGTACAATGACCGGGCGGTGTAAGGTGTGTCCTTCCTAATATGATACTTCTCATACAATATCAGTCTGTTCCTTTCCAGAATGGCGAGTGCGTGTTGTCAGATGGGGGCGGGAGTATTGTGCTGATCGCACTTATTTTGTTTTATGGACGCACCTCCTTTGTTTCGCAACTCTCGCTTTCCCCGCTGGGTTGCGCTAGTGTCTTCCTATGGGTTGCCTCTCGGTGAAAGGAGACGGTAGTCGGAGTGCTCCTTTCGCGCCGTGCGGGGTAAGTTGTTTTGGCTTTAACTAGGGCTCAGGGTCCACGCGAAACATTTAGGCTTTCAGATAGGCTGAAGACTGCCTGACTCCTCGCTTGAGAGGGAATTGACTGGGGGTTATGCAAATTGGTTTGTTTTACCTGTATTTCTGTTGTGTTTCGACTTCCATTTCTGTATAAATTATTGATCCATAAAGGTTGTAGTTCTCGGAATTTTTAGTGCTCTCTTCTTTTCAGTTCCTCCCCCCCCCCCCTTTCTCACGATTGTACCTAAGCCCCTATGGTTCAACCTGCTCGAATCCAACAATAACTGTGCTCTACCGTCTCTACTGAGGCTCAGAGACGCTTTGAGACAAGTGTTACTAAAATCAGAGAATTTCAGATATTAGAGTGAAATCGCTTCAAACAAGCGAATTATCGCGAAACAACACCTGCTCGAATCCAACAATAACTGTGCTCTACCGTCTCTACTGACGCTCAGAGACGCTTTGAGACAAGTGTTACAAAAATCAGAGAATGTGAGAAATTAGAGTGAAATTGCTTCAAACAAGCGAATTATCGCGAAACAACACCTGCTCGAATCCGACAAAAACTGTGCCCTGCCGACTCTATTTAGCGTTAGAGATGGTTTGAAACAAGTGTTACAAAAATCAGAGAATGTCAAAAATTAGAGTGAAATTGCTTCAAACAGGCGAATTATCGCGAAACAATACCTGCTCGAATCCAACAATAACTGTGCTCTACCGTCTCTATTTAGCGTTCGAGATGGTTTGAAACAAGTGTTACAAAAATCAGAGAATGTCAAAAATTAGAGTGAAATTGCTTCAAACAAGCGTACTATCGCGAAACAACACCTGCTCGAATCCAACAATAACTGTGCTCTACCGTCTCTACTGAAGCTCAGAGACGCTTTGAGACAAGTGTTACAAAAATCAGAGAATGTCAGATATTAGAGTGAAATTGCTTCAAACAAGCGAATTATCGCGAAACAACACCTGCTCGAATCCAACAATAACTGTGCTCTACCGTCTCTACTGTGGCACAGAGACGCTTTGAGACAAGTGTTACAAAAATCAGACAATGTCATAAATTAGAGTGAAATTGCTTCAGACAAGCGAATTATCGCGAAACAACACATGCTCGATTCCAACAAAAACTGTTCCCTGCCGTCTCTACTGAGCCTCAGAGACGCTTTGAGACAAGTGTTACAAAAATCAGAGAATGTGAGAAATTAGAGTGAAATTGCTTCAAACAAGCGAATTATCGCGAAACAACACCTGCTCGAATCCGACAAAAACTGTGCCCTGCCGACTCTATTTAGCGTTAGAGATGGTTTGAAACAAGTGTTACAAAAATCAGAGAATGTCAAAAATTAGAGTGAAATTGCTTCAAACAAGCGAACTATCGCGAAACAACACCTGCTCGAATCCAACAATAACTGTGCTCTACCGTCTCTACTGAAGCTCAGAGACGCTTTGAGACAAGTGTTACAAAAATCAGAGAATGTCAAAAATTAGAGTGAAATTGCTTCAAACAGGCGAAGTATCGCGAAACAACACCTGCCTGAATCCAACAATAACTGTGCTCTACCGTCTCTATTTAGCGTTAGAGATGGTTTGAAACAAGTGTTACAAAAATCAGAGAATGTCAAAAATTAGAGTGAAATTGCTTCAAACAAGCGAACTATCGCGAAACAACACCTGCTCGAATCCATCAATAACTGTGCTCTACCGTCTCTACTGAAGCTCAGAGACGCTTTGAGACAAGTGTTACAAAAATCAGAGAATGTCAAAAATTAGAGTGAAATTGCTTCAAACAGGCGAAGTATCGCGAAACAACACCTGCTAGAATCCAACAAAAACTGTGCCCTGCCGTCTCTACTGAGCCTCAGAGACGCTTTGAGACAAGTGTTACAAAAATCAGAGAATGTCAAAAATTAGAGTGAAATTGCTTCAAACAAGCGAATTATCGCGAAACAACACCTGCTCGAATCCAAGAAAAACTGTGCCCTGCCGTCTCTATTTAGCGTTAGAGATGGTTTGAAACAAGTGTTACAAAAATCAGAGAATGTCAAAAATTAGAGTGAAATTGCTTCAAACAAGCGAAGTATCGCGAAACAACACCTGCTAGAATCCAACAAAAACTGTGCCCTGCCGTCTCTACTGAGCCTCAGAGACGCTTTGAGACAAGTGTTACAAAAATCAGAGAATGTCAAAAATTAGAGTGAAATTGCTTCAAACAAGCGAATTATCGCGAAACAACACCTGCTCGAATCCAAGAAAAACTGTGCCCTGCCGTCTCTATTTAGCGTTAGAGATGGTTTGAAACAAGTGTTACAAAAATCAGAGAATGTCAAAAATTAGAGTGAAATTGCTTCAAACAGGCGAATTATCGCGAAACAACACCTGCTCGAATCCAACAATAACTGTGCTCTACCGTCTCTATTTAGCGTTAGAGATGGTTTGAAACAAGTGTTACAAAAATCAGAGAATGTCAAAAATTAGAGTGAAATTGCTTCAAACAAGCGAACTATCGCGAAACAACACCTGCTCGAATCCAACAAAAAATGTGCCCTGCCGTCTCTACTGAGCCTCAGAGACGCTTTGAGACAAGTGTTACAAAAATCAGAGAATGTCAAAAATAAGAGTGAAATTGCTTCAAACAAGCGAATTATTGCGAAACAACACCTGCTCGAATCCGACAAAAACTGTGCCCAGCCGACTCTATTTAGCGTTAGAGACGCTTTGAGACAAGTGTTACAAAAATCAGAGAATGTCAAAAATTAGAGTGAAATTGCTTCAAACAAGCGAATTATTGCGAAACAGCACCTGCTCGAATCCAACAAAAACTGTGCCCAGCCGTCTCTACTGAGCCTCAGAGACGCTTTGAGACAAGTGTTACAAAAATCAGAGAATGTCAAAAATTAGAGTGAAAATGCTTCAAACAAGCGAATTATCGCGAAACAACCCCTGCTTGAATCCGACAAAAACTGTGCCCTGCCGACTCTATTTAGCGTTAGAGATGGTTTGAAACAAGTGTTACAAAAATCAGAGAATGTCAAAAATTAGAAATTGCTTCAAACAGGCGAATTATCGCGAAACAACACCTGCTCGAATCCAACAATAACTGTGCTCTACCGTCTCTATTTAGCGTTAGAGATGGTTTGAAACAAGTGTTACAAAAATCATAGAATGTCAAAAATTAGAGTGAAATTGCTTCAAACAAGCGAACTATCGCGAAACAACACCTGCTCGATTCCAACAAAAACTGTGCCCTGCCGTCTCTACTGAGCCTCAGAGACGCTTTGAGACAAGTGTTACAAAAATCAGAGAATGTGAGAAATTAGAGTGAAATTGCTTCAAACAAGCGAATTATCGCGAAACAACACCTGCTCGAATCCAACAATAACTGTGCTCTACCGTCTCTACTGAGGCTCAGAGACGCTTTGAGACAAGTGTTACAAAAATCAGAGAATTTCAGATATTAGAGTGAAATCGCTTCAAACAAGCGAATTATCGCGAAACAACACCTGCTCGAATCCAACAATAACTGTGCTCTACCGTCTCTACTGACGCTCAGAGACGCTTTGAGACAAGTGTTACAAAAATCAGAGAATGTCATAAATTAGAGTGAAATTGCTTCAAACAAGCAAATTATCGCGAAACAGCACCTGCTCGATTCCAACAAAAACTGTGTCCTGCCGTCTCTACTCAGCCTCAGAGACGCTTTGAGACAAGTGTTACAAAAATCAGAGAATGTCATAAATTAGAGTGAAATTTCTTCAAACAAGCGAATTATCGCGAAACAACACCTGCTCGATTCCAACAAAAACTGTGCCCTGCCGTCTCTACTGAGCCTCAGAGACGCTTTGAGACAAGTGTTACAAAAATCAGAGAATGTGAGAAATTAGAGTGAAATTGCTTCAAACAAGCGAATTATCGCGAAACAACACCTGCTCGAATCCGACAAAAACCGTCCCCTGCCGACTCTATTTAGCGTTAGAGATGGTTTGAAATAATTGTTACCAAAATCAGAGAATGTCAAAAATTAGAGTGAAATTGCTTCAAACAAGCGAATTATCGCGAAACACCTGCTCGAATCCGACAAAAACTGTGCCATGCCGACTCTATTTAGCGTTAGAGATGGATTGAAACAATTGTTACCAAAATCAGAGAATGTCAAAAATTAGAGTGAAATTACTTCAAACAAGCGAATTATTGCGAAACAAAACCTGCTCGAATCCGACAAAAACGGTGCCCTGCGGACTCTATTTAGCGTTAGAGATGGTTTGAAATAAGTGTTACAAAAATCAGAGAATGTCAAAAATTAGAGTGAAATTGCTTCAAACAAGCGAATTATCGCGAAACAACACCTGCTCGAATCCAACAAAAACTGTGCCCTGCCGTCTCTACTGAGCCTCAGAGACGCTTTGAGACAAGTGTTACAAAAATCAGAGAATGTCAAAAATTAGAGTGAAATTGCTTCAAACAAGCGAATTATCGCGAAACAACACCTGCTCGAATCCAACAATAACTGCTCTACCGTCTCTACTGAGGCTCAGAGACGATTTGAGACAAGTGTTACAAAAATCAGAGAATTTCAGATATTAGAGTGAAATCGCTTCAAACAAGCGAATTATCGCGAAACAACACCTGCTCGAATCCAACAATAACTGTGCTCTACCGTCTCTACTGACGCTCAGAGACGCTTTGAGACAAGTGTTACAAAAATCAGAGAATGTCATAAATTAGAGTGAAATTGCTTCAAACAAGCGAATTATCGCGAAACAACACCTGCTCGATTCCAACAAAAACTGTGCCATGCCGTCTCTACTGAGCCTCAGAGACGCTTTGAGACAAGTGTTACAAAAATCAGAGAATGTGAGAAATTAGAGTGAAATTGCTTCAAACAAGCGAATTATCGCCAAACAACACCTGCTCGAATCCGACAAAAACTGTGCTCTGCCGACTCTATTTAGCGTTAGAGATTGTTTGAAACAAGTGTTACAAAAATCAGAGAATGTCAAAAATTAGAGTGAAATTGCTTCAAACAAGCGAACTATCGCGAAACAACACCTGCTCGAATCCAACAATAACTGTGCTCTACCGTCTCTACTGAGGCTCAGAGACGCTTTGAGACAAGTGTTACAAAAATCAGAGAATGTCAGATATTAGAGTGAAATTGCTTCAAACAAGCGAATTATCGCGAAACACCTGCTCGAATCCAACAATAACTGTGCTCTACCGTCTCTACTGTGGCACAGAGACGCTTTGAGACTAGTGTTACAAAAATCAGAGAATGTCATAAATTAGAGTGAAATTGCTTCAAACAAGCGAATTATCGCGAAACAACACTTGCTCGATTCCAACAAAAACTGTGCCCTGCAGTCTCTACTGAGCCTCAGAGACGCTTTGAGACAAGTGTTACAAAAATCAGAGAATGTGAGAAATTAGAGTGAAATTGCTTCAAACAAGCGAATTATCGCGAAACAACACCTGCTCGAATCCGACAAAAACTGTGCCCTGCCGACTCTATTTAGCGTTAGAGATGGTTTGAAACAAGTGTTACAAAAATCAGAGAATGTCAAAAATTAGAGTGAAATTGCTTCAAACAGGCGAAGTATCGCGAAACAACACCTGCTCGAATCCAACAAAAACTGAGCTCTACCGTCTCTACTGAGCCTCAGAGACGCTTTGAGACAAGTGTTACAAAAATCAGAGAATGTGAGAAATTAGAGTGAAATTGCTTCAAACAAGCGAATTATCGCGAAACAACACCTGCTCGAATCCGACAAAAACTGTGCCCTGCCGACTCTATTTAGCGTTAGAGATGGTTTGAAACAATTGTTACCAAAATCAGAGAATGTCAAAAATTAGAGTGAAATTGCTTCAAACAGGCGAAGATTCGCGAAACAACACCTGCTCGAATCCAACAAAAACTGTGCCCTGCCGTCTCTACTGAGCCTCAGAGACGCTTTGAGACAAGTGTTACAAAAATCAGAGAATGTCAAAAATTAGAGTGAAATTGCTTCAAACAAGCGAATTATCGCGAAACAACACCTGCTCGAATCCAACAAAAACTGTGCCCTGCCGTCTCTATTTAGCGTTAGAGATGGTTTGAAACAAGTGTTACAAAAATCAGAGAATGTCAAAAATTAGAGTGAAATTGCTTCAAACAAGCGAATTATCGCGAAACAACACCTGCTCGAACCCAACAATAACTGTGCTCTACCGTCTCTTCTGAGGCTCAGAGACGCTTTGAGACAAGTGTTACAAAAATCAGAGAATGTCAGATATTAGAGTGAATTTGCTTCAAACAAGCGAATTATCGCGAAACAACACCTGCTCCAATCCGACAAAAACCGTGCCCTGCCGACTCTATTTAGCGTTAGAGATGGTTTGAAACAAGTGTTACAAAAATCAGAGAATGTCACAAATTAGAGTGAAATTGCTTCAAACAAGCGAATTATCGCGAAACAACACGTGCTCGAATCCAACAATAACTGTGCTCTACCGTCTCTACTGAGGCTCAGAGACGCTTTGAGACAAGTGTTACAAAAATCAGAGAATTTCAGATATTAGAGTGAAATCGCTTCAAACAAGCGAATTATCGCGAAACAACACCTGCTCGAATCCAACAATAACTGTGCTCTACCGTCTCTACTGACGCTCAGAGACGCTTTGAGACAAGTGTTACAAAAATCAGAGAATGTCATAAATTAGAGTGAAATTGCTTCAAACAAGCAAATTATTGCGAAAAAGCACCTGCTCGATTCCAACAAAAACTGTGTCCTGCCGTCTCTACTCAGCCTCAGAGACGCTTTGAGACAAGTGTTACAAAAATCAGAGAATGTGATAAATTAGAGTGAAATTTCTTCAAACAAGCGAATTATCGCGAAACAACACCTGCTCGATCCCAACAAAAACTGTGCCCTGCCGTCTCTACTGAGCCTCAGAGACGCTTTGAGACAAGTGTTAATAAAATCAGAGAATGTGAGAAATTAGAGTGAAATTGCTTCAAACAAGCGAATTATCGCGAAACAACACCTGCTCGAATCCGACAAAAACCGTGCCGTGCCGACTCTATTTAGCGTTAGAGATGGTTTGAAACAAGTGTTACAAAAATCAGAGAATGTCAAAAATTAGAGTGAAATTGCTTCAAACAGGCGAATTATCGCGAAACAACACCTGCTCGAATCTAACAATAACTGTGCTCTACCGTCTCTATTTAGCGTTAGAGATGGTTTGAAACAAGTATTACAAAAATCAGAGAATGTCAAAAATTAGAGTGAAATTGCTTCAAATAAGCGAATTATCGCGAAACAACACCTGCTCGAATCCAACAAAAACTGTGCCCTGACGTCTCCACTGAGCCTCAGAGACGCTTTGAGACAAGTGTTACAAAAATCAGAAAATTTCAGATATTAGAGTGAAATCGCTTCAAACAAGCGAATTATCGCGAGACAACACCTGCTCGAATCCAACAATAACTGTGCTCTACCGTCTCTACTGACGCTCAGAGACGCTTTGAGACAAGTGTTACAAAAATCAGAGAATGTCATAAATTAGAGTGAAATTGCTTCAAACAAGCAAATTATCGCGAAACAACACCTGCTCGATTCCAACAAAAACTGTGCCCTGCCGTCTCTACTCAGCCTCAGAGACGCTTTGAAACAAGTGTTACAAAAATCAGAGAATGTCAAAAATTAGAGTGAAATTGCTTCAAACAGGCGAAGTATCGCGAAACAACACCTGCTCGAATCCAACAATAACTGTGCCCTACCGTAACTACTGAGGCTCAGAGACGCTTTGAGACAAGTGTTACAAAAATCAGAGAATGTCATAAATTAGAGTGAAATGGCTTCAAACAAGCGAATTATCGCGAAACAACACCTGCTCGAATCCGACAAAAACTGTGCCCTGCCGACTCTATTTAGCGTTAGAGATGGTTTGAAACAAGTGTTACAAAAATCAGAGAATGTCACAAATTAGAGTGAAATTGCTTCAAACAAGCGAATTATCGCGAAACAACACCTGCTCGAATCCAACAATAACTGTGCTCTACCGTCTCTACTGAGGCTCAGAGACGCTTTGAGACAAGTGTTACAAAAATCAGAGAATTTCAGATATTAGAGTGAAATCGCTTCAAACAAGCGAATTATCGCGAAACAACACCTGCTCGAATCCAACAATAACTGTGCTCTACCGTCTCTACTGACGCTCAGAGACGCTTTGAGACAAGTGTTACAAAAATCAGAGAATGTCATAAATTAGAGTGAAATTGCTTCAAGCAAGCAAATTACCGCGAAACAAAACCTGCTCGATTCCAACAAAAACCGTGCCCTGCCGTCTCTACTCAGCCTCAGAGACGCTTTGAGACAAGAGTTACAAAAATCAGTGAATGTCATAAATTAGAGTTAAATTTCTTCAAACAAGCGAATTATCGCGAAACAACACCTGCTCGATTCCAACAAAAACTGTGCCCTGCCGTCTCTACTGAGCCTCAGAAACGCTTTGAGACAAGTGTTACAAAAATCAGAGAATGTGAGAAATTAGAGTGAAATTGCTTCAAACAAGCGAATTATCGCGAAACAACACCTGCTGCAATCCGACAAAAACCGTGACCTGCCGACTCTATTTAGCGTTAGAGATGGTTTGAAACAAGTGTTACAAAAATCAGAGAATGTCACAAATTAGAGTGAAATTGCTTCAAACAAGCGAATTATCGCGAAACAACACCTGCTCGAATCCAACAATAACTGTGCTCTACCGTCTCTACTGAGGCTCAGAGACGCTTTGAGACAAGTGTTACAAAAATCAGAGAATTTCAGATATTAGAGTGAAATCGCTTCAAACAAGCGAATTATCGCGAAACAACACCTGCTCGAATCCAACAATAACTGTGCTCTACCGTCTCTACTGAGGCTCAGAGACGCTTTGAGACAAGTGTTACAAAAATCAGAGAATGTCAGATAGAGTAAAATTGCTTCAAACAAGCGAATTATCGCGAAACAACACCTGCTCGAATCCAACAATAACTGTTCTCTACCGTCTCTACTGAGGCTCAGAGAAGCTTTGAGACAAGTGTTACAAAAATCAGAGAATGTCAGATATTAGAGTGAAATTGCTTCAAACAAGCGAATTATCGCGCAACAACAGCTGCTCGAATCCAACAAAAACTGTGCCCTGACGTCCCTACTGAGCCTCAGAGACGCTTTGAGACAAGTGTTACAAAAATCAGAGAATGTCATAAATTAGAGTGAAATGGCTTCAAACAAGCGAATTATCGCGAAACAACACCTGCTCGAATCCAACAATAACTGTGCTCTACCGTCTCTACTGAGGCTCAGAGACGCTTTGAGACAAGTGTTACAAAAATCAGAGAATTTCAGATATTAGAGTGAAATCGCTTCAAACAAGCGAATTATCGCGAAACAACACCTGCTCGAATCCAAAATAACTGTGCTCTACCGTCTCTACTGAGGCTCAGAGAAGCTTTGAGACAAGTGTTACAAAAATCAGAGAATGTCAGATATTAGAGTGAAATTGCTTCAAACAAGCGAATTATCGCGAAACAACAGCTGCTCGAATCCAACAAAAACTGTGCCCTGACGTCCCTACTGAGCCTCAGAGACGCTTTGAGACAAGTGTTACAAAAATCAGAGAATGTCATAAATTAGAGTGAAATGGCTTCAAACAAGCGAATTATCGCGAAACAACACCTGCTCGAATCCGACAAAAACCGTGCCCTGCCGACTCTATTTAGCGTTAGAGATGGTTTGAAACAAGTGTTACAAAAATCAGAGAATGTCAAAAATTAGAGTGAAATTGCTTCAAACAGGCGAATTATCGCGAAACAACACCTGCTCGAATCTAACAATAACTGTGCTCTACCGTCTCTATTTAGCGTTAGAGATGGTTTGAAACAAGTATTACAAAAATCAGAGAATGTCAAAAATTAGAGTGAAATTGCTTCAAACAAGCGAATTATCGCGAAACAACACCTGCTCGAATCCAACAAAAACTGTGCCCTGACGTCTCCACTGAGCCTCAGAGACGCTTTGAGACAAGTGTTACAAAAATCAGAAAATTTCAGATATTAGAGTGAAACCGCTTCAAACAAGCGAATTATTGCGAAACAACACCTGCTCGAATCCAACAATAACTGTGCTCTACCGTCTCTACTGACGCTCAGAGACGCTTTGAGACAAGTGTTACAAAAATCAGTGAATGTCATAAATTAGAGTGAAATTGCTTCAAACAAGCAAATTATCGCGAAACAACACCTGCTCGATTCCAACAAAAACTGTGCCCTGCCGTCTCTACTCAGCCTCAGAGACGCTTTGAAACAAGTGTTACAAAAATCAGAGAATGTCAAAAATTAGAGTGAAATTGCTTCAAACAGGCGAAGTATCGCGAAACAACACCTGCTCGAATCCAACAATAACTGTGCCCTACCGTAACTACTGAGGCTCAGAGACGCTTTGAGACAAGTGTTACAAAAATCAGAGAATGTCATAAATTAGAGTGAAATGGCTTGAAACAAGCGAATTATCGCGAAACAACACCTGCTCGAATCCAATAAAAACTGTGCCCTGACGTCTCTACTGAGCCTCAGAGACGCTTTGAGACAAGTGTTACAAAAATCAGAGAATGTCATAAATTAGAGTGAAATGGCTTCAAACAAGCGAATTATCGCGAAACAACACCTGCTCGAATCCGACAAAAACTGTGCCCTGCCGACTCTATTTAGCGTTAGAGATGGTTTGAAACAAGTGTTACAAAAATCAGAGAATGTCACAAATTAGAGTGAAATTGCTTCAAACAAGCGAATTATCGCGAAACAACACCTGCTCGAATCCAACAATAACTGTGCTCTACCGTCTCTACTGAGGCTCAGAGACGCTTTGAGACAAGTGTTACAAAAATCAGAGAATTTCAGATATTAGAGTGAAATCGCTTCAAACAAGCGAATTATCGCGAAACAACACCTGCTCGAATCCAACAATAACTGTGCTCTACCGTCTCTACTGACGCTCAGAGACGCTTTGAGACAAGTGTTACAAAAATCAGAGAATGTCATAAATTAGAGTGAAATTGCTTCAAACAAGCAAATTACCGCGAAACAAAACCTGCTCGATTCCAACAAAAACCGTGCCCTGCCGTCTCTACTCAGCCTCAGAGACGCTTTGAGACAAGAGTTACAAAAATCAGTGAATGTCATAAATTAGAGTTAAATTTCTTCAAACAAGCGAATTATCGCGAAACAACACCTGCTCGATTCCAACAAAAACTGTGCCCTGCCGTCTCTACTGAGCCTCAGAAACGCTTTGAGACAAGTGTTACAAAAATCAGAGAATGTGAGAAATTAGAGTGAAATTGCTTCAAACAAGCGAATTATCGCGAAACAACACCTGCTGCAATCCGACAAAAACCGTGACCTGCCGACTCTATTTAGCGTTAGAGATGGTTTGAACCAAGTGTTACAAAAATCAGAGAATGTCACAAATTAGAGTGAAATTGCTTCAAACAAGCGAATTATCGCGAAACAACACCTGCTCGAATCCAACAATAACTGTGCTCTACCGTCTCTACTGAGGCTCAGAGACGCTTTGAGACAAGTGTTACAAAAATTAGAGAATTTCAGATATTAGAGTGAAATCGCTTCAAACAAGCGAATTATCGCGAAACAACACCTGCTCGAATCCAACAATAACTGTGCTCTACCGTCTCTACTGAGGCTCAGAGACGCTTTGAGACAAGTGTTACAAAAATCAGAGAATGTCAGATAGAGTGAAATTGCTTCAAACAAGCGAATTATCGCGAAACAACACCTGCTCGAATCCAACAATAACTGTTCTCTACCGTCTCTACTGAGGCTCAGAGAAGCTTTGAGACAAGTGTTACAAAAATCAGAGAATGTCAGATATTAGAGTGAAATTGCTTCAAACAAGCGAATTATCGCGAAACAACAGCTGCTCGAATCCAACAAAAACTGTGCCCTGACGTCCCTACTGAGCCTCAGAGACGCTTTGAGACAAGTGTTACAAAAATCAGAGAATGTCATAAATTAGAGTGAAATGGCTTCAAACAAGCGAATTATCGCGAAATAACACCTGCTCGAATCCAACAATAACTGTGCTCTACCGTCTCTACTGAGGCTCAGAGACGCTTTGAGACAAGTGTTACAAAAATCAGAGAATTTCAGATATTAGAGTGAAATCGCTTCAAACAAGCGAATTATCGCGAAACAACACCTGCTCGAATCCAAAATAACTGTGCTCTACCGTCTCTACTGAGGCTCAGAGAAGCTTTGAGACAAGTGTTACAAAAATCAGAGAATGTCAGATATTAGAGTGAAATTGCTTCAAACAAGCGAATTATCGCGAAACAACAGCTGCTCGAATCCAACAAAAACTGTGCCCTGACGTCCCTACTGAGCCTCAGAGACGCTTTGAGACAAGTGTTACAAAAATCAGAGAATGTCATAAATTAGAGTGAAATGGCTTCAAACAAGCGAATTATCGCGAAACAACACCTGCTCGAATCCAACAATAACTGTGCTCTACCGTCTCTACTGAGGCTCAGAGACGCTTTGAGACAAGTGTTACAAAAATCAGAGAATTTCAGATATTAGAGTGAAATCGCTTCAAACAAGCGAATTATCGCGAAACAACACCTGCTCGAATCCAACAATAACTGTGCTCTACCGTCTCTACTGACGCTCAGAGACGCTTTGAGACAAGTGTTACAAAAATCAGAGAATGTCATAAATTAGAGTGAAATTGCTTCAAACAAGCAAATTATCGCGAAACAGCACCTGCTCGATTCCAACAAAAACTGTGTCCTGCCGTCTCTACTCAGCCTCAGAGACGCTTTGAGACAAGTGTTACAAAAATCAGAGAATGTCATAAATTAGAGTTAAATTTCTTCAAACAAGCGAATTATCGCGAAACAACACCTGCTCGAATCCGACAAAAACTGTGCCCAGCCGACTCTATTTAGCGTTAGAGATGGATTGAAACAATTGTTACCAAAATCAGAGAATGTCAAAAATTAGAGTGAAATTGCTTCAAACAAGCGAATTATTGCGAAACAAAACCTGCTCGAATCCGACAAAAACGGTGCCCTGCCGACTCTATTTAGCGTTAGAGATGGTTTGAAATAAGTGTTACAAAAATCAGAGAATGTCAAAAATTAGAGTGAAATTGCTTCAAACAAGCGAATTATCGCGAAACAACACCTGCTCGAATCCAACAATAACTGTGCTCTACCGTCTCTACTGACGCTCAGAGACGCTTTGAGACAAGTGTTACAAAAATCAGAGAATGTCATAAATTAGAGTGAAATTGCTTCAAACAAGCGAATTATCGCGAAACAACACCTGCTCGATTCCAACAAAAACAGTGCCCATCCGTCTCTACTGAGCCTCAGAGACGCTTTGAGACAAGTGTTACAAAAATCAGAGAATGTGAGAAATTACAGTGAAATTGCTTCAAACAAGCGAATTATCGCGAAACAACACCTGCTCGAATCCGACAAAAACTGTGCCCTGCCGACTCTATTTAGCGTTAGAGATTGTTTGAAACAAGTGTTACAAAAATCAGAGAATGTCAAAAATTAGAGTGAAATTGCTTCAAACAGGCGAATTATCGCGAAACAACACCTGCTCGAATCCAACAATAACTGTGCTCTACCGTCTCTATTTAGCGTTAGAGATGGTTTGAAACAAGTGTTACAAAAATCAGAGAATGTCAAAAATTAGAGTGAAATTGCTTCAAACAAGCGAACTATCGCGAAACAACACCTGCTCGAATCCAACAATAACTGTGCTCTACCGTCTCTACTGAGGCTCAGAGACGCTTTGAGACAAGTGTTACAAAAATCAGAGAATGTCAGATATTAGAGTGAAATTGCTTCAAACAAGCGAATTATCGCGAAACACCTGCTCGAATCCAAAATAACTGTGCTCTACCGTCTCTACTGAGGCTCAGAGAAGCTTTGAGACAAGTGTTACAAAAATCAGAGAATGTCAGATATTAGAGTGAAATTGCTTCAAACAAGCGAATTATCGCGAAACAACAGCTGCTCGAATCCAACAAAAACTGTGCCCTGACGTCCCTACTGAGCCTCAGAGACGCTTTGAGACAAGTGTTACAAAAATCAGAGAATGTCATAAATTAGAGTGAAATGGCTTCAAACAAGCGAATTATCGCGAAACAACACCTGCTCGAATCCGACAAAAACCGTGCCCTGCCGACTCTATTTAGCGTTAGAGATGGTTTGA
This sequence comes from Tenodera sinensis, assembly GCA_030765045.1. Lineage (NCBI taxonomy): Eukaryota > Metazoa > Arthropoda > Insecta > Mantodea > Mantidae > Tenodera > Tenodera sinensis. The sequence goes on from CM060973.1 coordinate 48,709,035, forward strand.
AACAAGTGTTACAAAAATCAGAGAATGTCAAAAATTAGAGTGAAATTGCTTCAAACAGGCGAATTATCGCGAAACAACACCTGCTCGAATCTAACAATAACTGTGCTCTACCGTCTCTATTTAGCGTTAGAGATGGTTTGAAACAAGTATTACAAAAATCAGAGAATGTCAAAAATTAGAGTGAAATTGCTTCAAATAAGCGAATTATCGCGAAACAACACCTGCTCGAATCCAACAAAAACTGTGCCCTGACGTCTCCACTGAGCCTCAGAGACGCTTTGAGACAAGTGTTACAAAAATCAGAAAATTTCAGATATTAGAGTGAAATCGCATCAAACAAGCGAATTATCGCGAGACAACACCTGCTCGAATCCAACAATAACTGTGCTCTACCGTCTCTACTGACGCTCAGAGACGCTTTGAGACAAGTGTTACAAAAATCAGAGAATGTCATAAATTAGAGTGAAATTGCTTCAAACAAGCAAATTATCGCGAAACAACACCTGCTCGATTCCAACAAAAACTGTGCCCTGCCGTCTCTACTCAGCCTCAGAGACGCTTTGAAACAAGTGTTACAAAAATCAGAGAATGTCAAAAATTAGAGTGAAATTGCTTCAAACAGGCGAAGTATCGCGAAACAACACCTGCTCGAATCCAACAATAACTGTGCCCTACCGTAACTACTGAGGCTCAGAGACGCTTTGAGACAAGTGTTACAAAAATCAGAGAATGTCATAAATTAGAGTGAAATGGCTTGAAACAAGCGAATTATCGCGAAACAACACCTGCTCGAATCCAATAAAAACTGTGCCCTGACGTCTCTACTGAGCCTCAGAGACGCTTTGAGACAAGTGTTACAAAAATCAGAGAATGTCATAAATTAGAGTGAAATGGCTTCAAACAAGCGAATTATCGCGAAACAACACCTGCTCGAATCCGACAAAAACTGTGCCCTGCCGACTCTATTTAGCGTTAGAGATGGTTTGAAACAAGTGTTACAAAAATCAGAGAATGTCACAAATTAGAGTGAAATTGCTTCAAACAAGCGAATTATCGCGAAACAACACCTGCTCGAATCCAACAATAACTGTGCTCTACCGTCTCTACTGAGGCTCAGAGACGCTTTGAGACAAGTGTTACAAAAATCAGAGAATTTCAGATATTAGAGTGAAATCGCTTCAAACAAGCGAATTATCGCGAAACAACACCTGCTCGAATCCAACAATAACTGTGCTCTACCGTCTCTACTGAGGCTCAGAGACGCTTTGAGACAAGTGTTACAAAAATCAGAGAATGTCATAAATTAGAGTGAAATTGCTTCAAACAAGCAAATTACCGCGAAACAAAACCTGCTCGATTCCAACAAAAACCGTGCCCTGCCGTCTCTACTCAGCCTCAGAGACGCTTTGAGACAAGAGTTACAAAAATCAGTGAATGTCATAAATTAGAGTTAAATTTCTTCAAACAAGCGAATTATCGCGAAACAACACCTGCTCGATTCCAACAAAAACTGTGCCCTGCCGTCTCTACTGAGCCTCAGAAACGCTTTGAGACAAGTGTTACAAAAATCAGAGAATGTGAGAAATTAGAGTGAAATTGCTTCAAACAAGCGAATTATCGCGAAACAACACCTGCTGCAATCCGACAAAAACCGTGACCTGCCGACTCTATTTAGCGTTAGAGATGGTTTGAACCAAGTGTTACAAAAATCAGAGAATGTCACAAATTAGAGTGAAATTGCTTCAAACAAGCGAATTATCGCGAAACAACACCTGCTCGAATCCAACAATAACTGTTCTCTACCGTCTCTACTGAGGCTCAGAGAAGCTTTGAGACAAGTGTTACAAAAATCAGAGAATGTCAGATATTAGAGTGAAATTGCTTCAAACAAGCGAATTATCGCGAAACAACAGCTGCTCGAATCCAACAAAAACTGTGCCCTGACGTCCCTACTGAGCCTCAGAGACGCTTTGAGACAAGTGTTACAAAAATCAGAGAATGTCATAAATTAGAGTGAAATGGCTTCAAACAAGCGAATTATCGCGAAACAACACCTGCTCGAATCCAACAATAACTCTTCTCTACCGTCTCTACTGAGGCTCAGAGACGCTTTGAGACAAGTGTTACAAAAATCAGAGAATTTCAGATATTAGAGTGAAATCGCTTCAAACAAGCGAATTATCGCGAAACAACACCTGCTCGAATCCAAAATAACTGTGCTCTACCGTCTCTACTGAGGCTCAGAGAAGCTTTGAGACAAGTGTTACAAAAATCAGAGAATGTCAGATATTAGAGTGAAATTGCTTCAAACAAGCGAATTATCGCGAAACAACAGCTGCTCGAATCCAACAAAAACTGTGCCCTGACGTCCCTACTGAGCCTCAGAGACGCTTTGAGACAAGTGTTACAAAAATCAGAGAATGTCATAAATTAGAGTGAAAGGGCTTCAAACAAGCGAATTATCGCGAAACAACACCTGCTCGAATCCAACAATAACTGTGCTCTACCGTCTCTACTGAGGCTCAGAGACGCTTTGAGACAAGTGTTACAAAAATCAGAGAATGTCATAAATTAGAGTGAAATTGCTTCAAACAAGCAAATTATCGCGAAACAGCACCTGCTCGATTCCAACAAAAACTGTGTCCTGCCGTCTCTACTCAGCCTCAGAGACGCTTTGAGACAAGTGTTACAAAAATCAGAGAATGTCATAAATTAGAGTTAAATTTCTTCAAACAAGCGAATTATCGCGAAACAACACCTGCTCGAATCCGACAAAAACTGTGCCCTGCCGACTCTATTTAGCGTTAGAGATGGATTGAAACAATTGTTACCAAAATCAGAGAATGTCAAAAATTAGAGTGAAATTGCTTCAAACAAGCGAATTATTGCGAAACAAAACCTGCTCGAATCCGACAAAAACGGTGCCCTGCCGACTCTATTTAGCGTTAGAGATGGTTTGAAATAAGTGTTACAAAAATCAGAGAATGTCAAAAATTAGAGTGAAATTGCTTCAAACAAGCGAATTATCGCGAAACAACACCTGCTCGAATCCAACAATAACTGTGCTCTACCGTCTCTACTGACGCTCAGAGACGCTTTGAGACAAGTGTTACAAAAATCAGAGAATGTCATAAATTAGAGTGAAATTGCTTCAAACAAGCGAATTATCGCGAAACAACACCTGCTCGATTCCAACAAAAACAGTGCCCATCCGTCTCTACTGAGCCTCAGAGACGCTTTGAGACAAGTGTTACAAAAATCAGAGAATGTGAGAAATTACAGTGAAATTGCTTCAAACAAGCGAATTATCGCGAAACAACACCTGCTCGAATCCGACAAAAACTGTGCCCTGCCGACTCTATTTAGCGTTAGAGATTGTTTGAAACAAGTGTTACAAAAATCAGAGAATGTCAAAAATTAGAGTGAAATTGCTTCAAACAGGCGAATTATCGCGAAACAACACCTGCTCGAATCCAACAATAACTGTGCTCTACCGTCTCTATTTAGCGTTAGAGATGGTTTGAAACAAGTGTTACAAAAATCAGAGAATGTCAAAAATTAGAGTGAAATTGCTTCAAACAAGCGAACTATCGCGAAACAACACCTGCTCGAATCCAACAATAACTGTGCTCTACCGTCTCTACTGAGGCTCAGAGACGCTTTGAGACAAGTGTTACAAAAATCAGAGAATGTCAGATATTAGAGTGAAATTGCTTCAAACAAGCGAATTATCGCGAAACACCTGCTCGAATCCAACAATAACTGTGCTCTACCGTCTCTACTGTGGCACAAAGACGCTTTGAGACAAGTGTTACAAAAATCAGAGAATGTCATAAATTAGAGTGAAATTGCTTCAAACAAGCGAATTATCGCGAAACAACACTTGCTCGATTCCAACAAAAACTGTGCCCTGCCGTCTCTACTGAGCCTCAGAGACGCTTTGAGACAAGTGTTACAAAAATCAGAGAATGTGAGAAATTAGAGTGAAATTGCTTCAAACAAGCGAATTATCGCGAAACAACACCTGCTCGAATCCAACAATAACTGTGCTCTACCGTCTCTACTGAGGCTCAGAGACGCTTTGAGACAAGTGTTACAAAAATCAGAGAATTTCAGATATTAGAGTGAAATCGCTTCAAACAAGCGAATTATCGCGAAACAACACCTGCTCGAATCCAACAATAACTGTGCTCTACCGTCTCTACTGACGCTCAGAGACGCTTTGAGACAAGTGTTACAAAAATCAGAGAATGTCATAAATTAGAGTGAAATTGCTTCAAACAAGCAAATTACCGCGAAACAACACCTGCTCGATTCCAACAAAAACCGTGCCCTGCCGTCTCTACTCAGCCTCAGAGACGCTTTGAGACAAGAGTTACAAAAATCAGTGAATGTCATAAATTAGAGTTAAATTTCTTCAAACAAGCGAATTATCGCGAAACAACACCTGCTCGATTCCAACAAAAACTGTGCCCTGCCGTCTCTACTGAGCCTCAGAAACGCTTTGAGACAAGTGTTACAAAAATCAGAGAATGTGAGAAATTAGAGTGAAATTGCTTCAAACAAGCGAATTATCGCGAAACAACACCTGCTGCAATCCGACAAAAACCGTGACCTGCCGACTCTATTTAGCGTTAGAGATGGTTTGAAACAAGTGTTACAAAAATCAGAGAATGTCACAAATTAGAGTGAAATTGCTTCAAACAAGCGAATTATCGCGAAACAACACCTGCTCGAATCCAACAATAACTGTGCTCTACCGTCTCTACTGAGGCTCAGAGACGCTTTGAGACAAGTGTTACAAAAATCAGAGAATTTCAGATATTAGAGTGAAATCGCTTCAAACAAGCGAATTATCGCGAAACAACACCTGCTCGAATCCAACAATAACTGTGCTCTACCGTCTCTACTGAGGCTCAGAGACGCTTTGAGACAAGTGTTACAAAAATCAGAGAATGTCAGATAGAGTGAAATTGCTTCAAACAAGCGAATTATCGCGAAACAACACCTGCTCGAATCCAACAATAACTGTTCTCTACCGTCTCTACTGAGGCTCAGAGAAGCTTTGAGACAAGTGTTACAAAAATCAGAGAATGTCAGATATTAGAGTGAAATTGCTTCAAACAAGCGAATTATCGCGAAACAACAGCTGCTCGAATCCAACAAAAACTGTGCCCTGACGTCCCTACTGAGCCTCAGAGACGCTTTGAGACAAGTGTTACAAAAATCAGAGAATTTCAGATATTAGAGTGAAATCGCTTCAAACAAGCGAATTATCGCGAAACAACACCTGCTCGAATCCAACAATAACTGTGCTCTACCGTCTCTACTGACGCTCAGAGACGCTTTGAGACAAGTGTTACAAAAATCAGAGAATGTCATAAATTAGAGTGAAATTGCTTCAAACAAGCAAATTATCGCGAAACAGCACCTGCTCGATTCCAACAAAAACTGTGTCCTGCCGTCTCTACTCAGCCTCAGAGACGCTTTGAGACAAGTGTTACAAAAATCAGAGAATGTCATAAATTAGAGTTAAATTTCTTCAAACAAGCGAATTATCGCGAAACAACACCTGCTCGAATCCGACAAAAACTGTGCCCTGCCGACTCTATTTAGCGTTAGAGATGGATTGAAACAATTGTTACCAAAATCAGAGAATGTCAAAAATTAGAGTGAAATTGCTTCAAACAAGCGAATTATTGCGAAACAAAACCTGCTCGAATCCGACAAAAACGGTGCCCTGCCGACTCTATTTAGCGTTAGAGATGGTTTGAAATAAGTGTTACAAAAATCAGAGAATGTCAAAAATTATAGTGAAATTGCTTCAAACAAGCGAATTATCGCGAAACAACACCTGCTCGAATCCAACAATAACTGTGCTCTACCGTCTCTACTGACGCTCAGAGACGCTTTGAGACAAGTGTTACAAAAATCAGAGAATGTTATAAATTAGAGTGAAATTGCTTCAAACAAGCGAATTATCGCGAAACAACACCTGCTCGATTCCAACAAAAACTGTGCCCTGCCGTCTCTACTGAGCCTCAGAGACGCTTTGAGACAAGTGTTACAAAAATCAGAGAATGTGAGAAATTACAGTGAAATTGCTTCAAACAAGCGAATTATCGCGAAACAGCACCTGCTCGAATCCAACAATAACTGTGCTCTACCGTCTCTATTTAGCGTTAGAGATGGTTTGAAACAAGTGTTACAAAAATCAGAGAATGTCAAAAATTAGAGTGAAATTGCTTCAAACAAGCGAATTATCGCGAAACAACACCTGCTCGAATCCGACAAAAACTGTGCCCTGCCGACTCTATTTAGCGTTAGAGATTGTTTGAAACAAGTGTTACAAAAATCAGAGAATGTCAAAAATTAGAGTGAAATTGCTTCAAACAGGCGAATTATCGCGAAACAACACCTGCTCGAATCCAACAATAACTGTGCTCTACCGTCTCTATTTAGCGTTAGAGATGGTTTGAAACAAGTGTTACAAAAATCAGAGAATGTCAAAAATTAGAGTGAAATTGCTTCAAACAAGCGAACTATCGCGAAACAACACCTGCTCGAATCCAACAATAACTGTGCTCTACCGTCTCTACTGAGGCTCAGAGACGCTTTGAGACAAGTGTTACAAAAATCAGAGAATGTCAGATATTAGAGTGAAATTGCTTCAAACAAGCGAATTATCGCGAAACACCTGCTCGAATCCAACAATAACTGTGCTCTACCGTCTCTACTGTGGCACAAAGACGCTTTGAGACAAGTGTTACAAAAATCAGAGAATGTCATAAATTAGAGTGAAATTGCTTCAAACAAGCGAATTATCGCGAAACAACACTTGCTCGATTCCAACAAAAACTGTGCCCTGCCGTCTCTACTGAGCCTCAGAGACGCTTTGAGACAAGTGTTACAAAAATCAGAGAATGTGAGAAATTAGAGTGAAATTGCTTCAAACAAGCGAATTATCGCGAAACAACACCTGCTCGAATCCAACAATAACTGTGCTCTACCGTCTCTACTGAGGCTCAGAGACGCTTTGAGACAAGTGTTACAAAAATCAGAGAATTTCAGATATTAGAGTGAAATCGCTTCAAACAAGCGAATTATCGCGAAACAACACCTGCTCGAATCCAACAATAACTGTGCTCTACCGTCTCTACTGACGCTCAGAGACGCTTTGAGACAAGTGTTACAAAAATCAGAGAATGTCATAAATTAGAGTGAAATTGCTTCAAACAAGCAAATTACCGCGAAACAACACCTGCTCGATTCCAACAAAAACCGTGCCCTGCCGTCTCTACTCAGCCTCAGAGACGCTTTGAGACAAGAGTTACAAAAATCAGTGAATGTCATAAATTAGAGTTAAATTTCTTCAAACAAGCGAATTATCGCGAAACAACACCTGCTCGATTCCAACAAAAACTGTGCCCTGCCGTCTCTACTGAGCCTCAGAAACGCTTTGAGACAAGTGTTACAAAAATCAGAGAATGTGAGAAATTAGAGTGAAATTGCTTCAAACAAGCGAATTATCGCGAAACAACACCTGCTGCAATCCGACAAAAACCGTGACCTGCCGACTCTATTTAGCGTTAGAGATGGTTTGAAACAAGTGTTACAAAAATCAGAGAATGTCACAAATTAGAGTGAAATTGCTTCAAACAAGCGAATTATCGCGAAACAACACCTGCTCGAATCCAACAATAACTGTGCTCTACCGTCTCTACTGAGGCTCAGAGACGCTTTGAGACAAGTGTTACAAAAATCAGAGAATTTCAGATATTAGAGTGAAATCGCTTCAAACAAGCGAATTATCGCGAAACAACACCTGCTCGAATCCAACAATAACTGTGCTCTACCGTCTCTACTGAGGCTCAGAGACGCTTTGAGACAAGTGTTACAAAAATCAGAGAATGTCAGATAGAGTGAAATTGCTTCAAACAAGCGAATTATCGCGAAACAACACCTGCTCGAATCCAACAATAACTGTTCTCTACCGTCTCTACTGAGGCTCAGAGAAGCTTTGAGACAAGTGTTACAAAAATCAGAGAATGTCAGATATTAGAGTGAAATTGCTTCAAACAAGCGAATTATCGCGAAACAACAGCTGCTCGAATCCAACAAAAACTGTGCCCTGACGTCCCTACTGAGCCTCAGAGACGCTTTGAGACAAGTGTTACAAAAATCAGAGAATTTCAGATATTAGAGTGAAATCGCTTCAAACAAGCGAATTATCGCGAAACAACACCTGCTCGAATCCAACAATAACTGTGCTCTACCGTCTCTACTGACGCTCAGAGACGCTTTGAGACAAGTGTTACAAAAATCAGAGAATGTCATAAATTAGAGTGAAATTGCTTCAAACAAGCAAATTATCGCGAAACAGCACCTGCTCGATTCCAACAAAAACTGTGTCCTGCCGTCTCTACTCAGCCTCAGAGACGCTTTGAGACAAGTGTTACAAAAATCAGAGAATGTCATAAATTAGAGTTAAATTTCTTCAAACAAGCGAATTATCGCGAAACAACACCTGCTCGAATCCGACAAAAACTGTGCCCTGCCGACTCTATTTAGCGTTAGAGATGGATTGAAACAATTGTTACCAAAATCAGAGAATGTCAAAAATTAGAGTGAAATTGCTTCAAACAAGCGAATTATTGCGAAACAAAACCTGCTCGAATCCGACAAAAACGGTGCCCTGCCGACTCTATTTAGCGTTAGAGATGGTTTGAAATAAGTGTTACAAAAATCAGAGAATGTCAAAAATTATAGTGAAATTGCTTCAAACAAGCGAATTATCGCGAAACAACACCTGCTCGAATCCAACAATAACTGTGCTCTACCGTCTCTACTGACGCTCAGAGACGCTTTGAGACAAGTGTTACAAAAATCAGAGAATGTTATAAATTAGAGTGAAATTGCTTCAAACAAGCGAATTATCGCGAAACAACACCTGCTCGATTCCAACAAAAACTGTGCCCTGCCGTCTCTACTGAGCCTCAGAGACGCTTTGAGACAAGTGTTACAAAAATCAGAGAATGTGAGAAATTACAGTGAAATTGCTTCAAACAAGCGAATTATCGCGAAACAGCACCTGCTCGAATCCAACAATAACTGTGCTCTACCGTCTCTATTTAGCGTTAGAGATGGTTTGAAACAAGTGTTACAAAAATCAGAGAATGTCAAAAATTAGAGTGAAATTGCTTCAAACAAGCGAACTATCGCGAAACAACACCTGCTCGAATCCAACAATAACTGTGCTCTACCGTCTCTACTGAGGCTCAGAGACGCTTTGAGACAAGTGTTACAAAAATCAGAGAATGTCAGATATTAGAGTGAAATTGCTTCAAACAAGCGAATTATCGCGAAACACCTGCTCGAATCCAACAATAACTGTGCTCTACCGTCTCTACTGTGGCACAAAGACGCTTTGAGACAAGTGTTACAAAAATCAGAGAATTTCAGATATTAGAGTGAAATCGCTTCAAACAAGCGAATTATCGCGAAACAACACCTGCTCGAATCCAACAATAACTGTGCTCTACCGTCTCTACTGACGCTCAGAGACGCTTTGAGACAAGTGTTACAAAAATCAGAGAATGTCATAAATTAGAGTGAAATTGCTTCAAACAAGCAAATTACCGCGAAACAACACCTGCTCGATTCCAACAAAAACTGTGCCCTGCCGTCTCTACTCAGCCTCAGAGACGCTTTGACACAAGAGTTACAAAAATCAGTGAATGTCATAAATTAGAGTGAAATTGCTTCAAACAAGCGAATTATCGCGAAACAACACCTGCTCGAATCCGACAAAAACTGTGCCCTGCCGACTCTATTTAGCGTTAGAGATGGTTTGAAACAAGTGTTACAAAAATCAGAGAATGTCATAAATTAGAGTGAAATTGCTTCAAACAAGCGAATTATCGCGAAACAACACTTGCTCGATTCCAACAAAAACTGTGCCCTGCCGTCTCTACTGAGCCTCAGAGACGCTTTGAGACAAGTGTTACAAAAATCAGAGAATGTGAGAAATTAGAGTGAAATTGCTTCAAACAAGCGAATTATCGCGAAACAACACCTGCTCGAATCCGACAAAAACTGTGCCCTGCCGACTCTATTTAGCGTTAGAGATGGTTTGAAACAAGTGTTACAAAAATCAGAGAATGTCAAAAATTAGAGTGACATTGCTTCAAATAAGCGAATTATCGCGAAACAACACCTGCTCGAATCCAACAAAAACTGTGCTGTACCGTCTCTACTGAGCCTCAGAGACGCTTTGAGACAAGTGTTACAAAAATCAGAGAATGTGAGAAATTAGAGTGAAATTGCTTCAAACAAGCGAATTATCGCGAAACAACACCTGCTCGAATCCGACAAAAACTGTGCCCTGCCGACTCTATTTAGCGTTAGAGATGGTTTGAAACAATTGTTACCAAAATCAGAGAATGTCAAAAATTAGAGTGAAATTGCTTCAAACAGGCGAAGTATCGCGAAACAACACCTGCTCGAATCCAACAAAAACTGTGCCCTGCCGTCTCTACTGAGCCTCAGAGACGCTTTGAGACAAGTGTTACAAAAATCAGAGAATGTCAAAAATTAGAGTGAAATTGCTTCAAAAAGCGAATTATCGCGAAACAACACCTGCTCGAATCCAACAAAAACTGTGCCCTGCCGTCTCTATTTAGCGTTAGAGATGGTTTGAAACAAGTGTTACAAAAATCAGAGAATGTCAAAAATTGGAGTGAAATTGCTTCAAACAAGCGAATTATCGCGAAACAACACCTGCTCGAATCCAACAATAACTGTGCTCTACCGTCTCTACTGAGGCTCAGAGACGCTTTGAGACAAGTGTTACAAAAATCAGAGAATGTCAGATATTAGAGTGAAATTGCTTCAAACAAGCGAATTATCGCGAAACAACACCTGCTCGAATCCAACAATAACTGTTCTGTACCGTCTCTACTGAGGCTCAGAGAAGCTTTGAGACAAGTGTTACAAAAATCAGAGAATGTCAGATATTAGAGTGAAATTGCTTCAAATAAGCGAATTATCGCGAAACAACACCTGCTCGAATCCAATAAAAACTGTGCCCTGACGTCTCTACTGAGCCTCAGAGACGCTTTGAGACAGTGTTACAAAAATCAGAGAATGTCATAAATTAGAGTGAAATGGCTTCAAACAAGCGAATTATCGCGAAACAACACCTGCTCGAATCCGACAAAAACTGTGCCCTGCCGACTCTATTTAGCGTTAGAGATGGTTTGAAACAAGTGTTACAAAAATCAGAGAATGTCACAAATTAGAGTGGAATTGCTTCAAACAAGCGAATTATCGCGAAACAACACCTGCTCGAATCCAACAATAACTGTGCTCTACCGTCTCTACTGAGGCTCAGAGACGCTTTGAGACAAGTGTTACAAAAATCAGAGAATTTCAGATATTAGAGTGAAATCGCTTCAAACAAGCGAATTATCGCGAAACAACACCTGCTCGAATCCAACAATAACTGTGCCCTGCCGTCTCTACTCAGCCTCAGAGACGCTTTGAGACAAGAGTTACAAAAATCAGTGAATGTCATAAATTAGAGTTAAATTTCTTCAAACAAGCGAATTATCGCGAAACAACACCTGCTCGATTCCAACAAAAACTGTGCTCTACCGTCTCTACTGAGGCTCAGAGACGCTTTGAGACAAGTGTTACAAAAATCAGAGAATGTCATAAATTAGAGTGAAATTCCTTCAAACAAGCAAATTACCGCGAAACAACACCTGCTCGATTCCAACAAAAACTGTGCCCTGCCGTCTCTACTCAGCCTCAGAGACGCTTTGAGACAAGAGTTACAAAAATCAGTGAATGTCATAAATTAGAGTTAAATTTCTTCAAACAAGCGAATTATCGCGAAACAACACCTGCTCGATTCCAACAAAAACTGTGCCCTGCCGTCTCCACTGAGCCTCAGAGACGCTTTGAGACAAGTGTTACAAAAATCAGAGAATGTGAGAAATTAGAGTGAAATTGCTTCAAACAAGCGAATTATCGCGAAACAACACCTGCTGCAATCCGACAAAAACCGTGCCCTGCCGACTCTATTTAGCGTTAGAGATGGTTTGAAACAAGTGTTACAAAAATCAGAGAATGTCACAAATTAGAGTGAAATTGCTTCAAACAAGCGAATTATCGCGAAACAACACCTGCTCGAATCCAACAATAACTGTGCTCTACCGTCTCTACTGAGGCTCAGAGACGCTTTGAGACAAGTGTTACAAAAATCAGAGAATTTCAGATATTAGAGTGAAATCGCTTCAAACAAGCGAATTATCGCGAAACAACACCTGCTCGAATCCAACAATAACTGTGCTCTACCGTCTCTACTGACGCTCAGAGACGCTTTGAGACAAGTGTTACAAAAATCAGAGAATGTCATAAATTAGAGTGAAATTGCTTCAAACAAGCGAATTATCGCGAAACAACACCTGCTCGAATCCGACAAAAACCGTGCCCTGCCGACTCTATTTAGCGTTAGAGATGGTTTGAAACAATTGTTACCAAAATCAGAGAATGTCAAAAATTAGAGTGAAATTGCTTCAAACAAGCGAATTATCGCGAAACAACACCTGCTCGAATCCGACAAAAACTGTGCCCTGCCGACTCTATTTAGCGTTAGAGATGGATTGAAACAATTGTTACCAAAATCAGAGAATGTCAAAAATTAGAGTGAAATTGCTTCAAACAAGAGAATTATTGCGAAACAAAACCTGCTCGAATCCGACAAAAACGGTGCCCTGCCGACTCTATTTAGCGTTAGAGATGGTTTCAAATAAGTGTTACAAAAATCAGAGAATGTCAAAAATTAGAGTGAAATTGCTTCAAACAAGCGAATTTTCGCGAAACAACACCTGCTCGAATCCAACAATAACTGTGCTCTACCGTCTCTACTGAGGCTCAGAGACGCTTTGAGACAAGTGTTACAAAAATCAGAGAATGTCAGATAGAGTGAAATTGCTTCAAACAAGCGAATTATCGCGAAACAACACCTGCTCGAATCCAACAATAACTGTGCTCTACCGTCTCTACTGAGCCTCAGAGACGCTTTGAGACAAGTGGTACAAAAATCAGAGAATGTGAGAATTAGAGTGAAATTGCTTCAAACAAGCGAATTATCGCGAAACAACACCTGCTCGAATCCGACAAAAACTGTGCCCTGCCGACTCTATTTAGCGTTAGAGATGGTTTGAAACAATTGTTACCAAAATCAGAGAATGTCAAAAATTAGAGTGAGATTGCTTCAAATAAGCGAATTATCGCGAAACAACACCTGCTCGAATCCAACAAAGACTGTGCCCTGCCGTCTCTACTGAGCCTCAGAGACGCTTTGACACAAGTGTTACAAAAATCAGAGAATGTGAGAAATTAGAGTGAAACTGCTTCAAACAAGCGAATTATCGCTAAACAACACCTGCTCGAATCCAACAAAAACTGTGCCCTGCCGTCTCTACTGAGCCTCAGAGACGCTTTGAGACAAGTGTTACAAAAATCAGAGAATTTCAGATATTAGAGTGAAATCGCTTCAAACAAGCGAATTATCGCGAAACAACACGTGCTCGAATCCAACAATAACTGTGCTCTACCGTCTCTACTGACGCTCAGAGACGCTTTGAGACAAGTGTTACAAAAATCAGAGAATGTCATAAATTAGAGTGAAATTGCTTCAAACAAGCGAATTATCGCGAAACAACACCTGCTCGATTCCAACAAAAACTGTGCCCTGCCGTCTCTAATGAGCCTCAGAGACGCTTTGAGACAAGTGTTACAAAAATCAGAGAATGTGAGAAATTAGAGTGAAATTGCTTCAAACAAGCGAATTATCGCGAAACAACACCTGCTCGAATCCGACAAAAACTGTGGCCTGGCGACTCTATTTAGCGTTAGAGATGGTTTGAAACAAGTGTTACAAAAATCAGAGAATGTCAAAAATTAGAGTGAAATTGCTTCAAACAGGCGAATTATCGCGAAACAACACCTGCTCGAATCCAACAATAACTGTGCTCTACCGTCTCTATTTAGCGTTAGAGATGGTTTGAAACAAGTGTTACAAAAATCAGAGAATGTCAAAAATTAGAGTGAAATTGCTTCAAACAAGCGAACTATCGCGAAACAACACTTGCTCGATTCCAACAAAAACTGTTCCCTGCCGTCTCTACTGAGCCTCAGAGACGCTTTGAGACAAGTGTTACAAAAATCAGAGAATGTCAAAAATTAGAGTGAAATTGCTTCAAACAGGCGAATTATCGCGAAACAACACCTGCTCGAATCCGACAAAAACTGTGCCCTGCCGACTCTATTTAGCGTTAGAGATGGTTTGAAACAAGTGTTACAAAAATCAGAGAATGTCAAAAATTAGAGTGAAATTGCTTCAAACAGGCGAAGTATCGCGAAACAACACCTGCTCGAATCCAACAAAAACTGTGCCCTGCCGTCTCTACTGAGCCTCAGAGACGCTTTGAGACAAGTGTTACAAAAATCAGAGAATGTCAAAAATTAGAGTGAAATTGCTTCAAACAAGCGAATTATCGCGAAACAACACCTGCTCGAATCCAAGAAAAACTGTGCCCTGCCGTCTCTATTTAGCGTTAGAGATGGTTTGAAACAAGTGTTACAAAAATCAGAGAATGTCAAAAATTAGAGTGCAATTGCTTCAAACAAGCGAATTATCGCGAAACAACACCTGCTCGAATCCAACAATAACTGTGCTCTACCGTCTCTACTGAGGCTCAGAGACGCTTTGAGACAAGTGTTACAAAAATCAGAGAATGGCAAAAATTAGAGTGAAATTGCTTCAAATAAGCGAATTATCGCGAAACAACACCTGCTCGAATCCAACAAAAACTGTGCCCTGACGTCTCTACTGAGGCTCAGAGACGCTTTGAGACAAGTGTTACAAAAATCAGAGAATGTCAAAAATTAGAGTGAAATTGCTTCAAATAAGCGAATTATCGCGAAACAACACCTGCACGAATCCGACACAAACTGTGCCCTGCCGACTATATTTAGCGTTAGAGATGGTTTGAAACAAGTGTTACAAAAATCAGAGAAAGTAACAAATTAGAGTGAAATTGCTTCAAACAAGCGAATTATCGCGAAACAACACCTGCTCGATTCCAACAATAACTGTGCTCTACCGTCCCTACTGTGCCTCAGAGACGCTTTGAGACAAGTGTTACAAAAATCAGAGAATGTCAAAAATTAGAGTGAAATTGCTTCAAACATGCGAAGTATCGCGAAACAACACCTGCTCGAATCCAACAATAACTGTGCCCTACCGTAACTACTGAGGCTCAGAGACGCTTTGAGACAAGTGTTACAAAAATCAGAGAATGTCATAAATTAGAGTGAAATGGCTTCAAACAAGCGAATTATCGCGAAACAACACCTGCTTGAATCCGACAAAAACTGTGCCCTGCCGACTCTATTTAGCGTTAGAGATGGTTTGAAACAAGTGTTACAAAAATCAGAGAATGTCAAAAATTAGAGTGAAATTGCTTCAAACAGGCGAATTATCGCGAAACAACACCTGCTCGAATCCAACAATAACTGTGCTCTACCGTCTCTATTTAGCGTTAGAGATGGTTTGAAACAAGTGTTACAAAAATCAGAGAATGTCAAAAATTAGAGTGAAATTGCTTCAAACAAGCGAACTATCGCGAAACAACACCTGCTCGAATCCAACAATAACTGTGCTCTACCGTCTCTACTGAGGCTCAGAGACGCTTTGAGACAAGTGTTACAAAAATCAGAGAATGTCAGATATTAGAGTGAAATTGCTTCAAACAAGCGAATTATCGCGAAACAACACCTGCTCGATTCCAAAAAAAACTGTGCCCTGCCGTCTCTACTGAGCCTCAGAGACGCTTTGAGACAAGTGTTACAAAAATCAGAGAATGTGAGAAATTAGAGTGAAATTGCTTCAAACAAGCGAATTATCGCGAAACAACACCTGCTCGAATCCGACAAAAACTGTGCCCTGCCGACTCTATTTAGCGTTAGAGATGGTTTGAAACAAGTGCTACAAAAATCAGAGAATGTCAAAAATTAGAGTGACATTGCTTCAAACAGGCGAATTATCGCGAAACAACACCTGCTCGAATCCAACAAAAACTGTGCCCTGCCGTCTCTACTGAGCCTCAGAGACGCTTTGACACAAGTGTTACAAAAATCACAGAATGTGAGAAATTAGAGTGAAACTGCTTCAAACAAGCGAATTATCGCGAAACAACACCTGCTCGAATCCAACAAAAACTGTGCCCTGCCGTCTCTACTGAGCCTCAGAGACGCTTTGAGACAAGTGTTACAAAAATCAGAGAATGTCAAAAATTAGAGTGAAATTGCTTCAAACAAGCCAATTATCGCGAAACAACACCTGCTCGAATCCAACAATAACTGCTGTACCGTCTCTACTGAGGCTCAGAGACGCTTTGAGACAAGTGTTACAAAAATCAGAGAATTTCAGATATTAGAGTGAAATCGCTTCAAACAAGCGAATTATCGCGAAACAACACGTGCTCGAATCCAACAATAACTGTGCTCTACCGTCTCTACTGACGCTCAGAGACGCTTTGAGACAAGTGTTACAAAAATCAGAGAATGTCATAAATTAGAGTGAAATTGCTTCAAACAAGCGAATTATCGCGAAACAACACCTGCTCGATTCCAACAAAAACTGTGCCCTGCCGTCTCTAATGAGCCTCAGAGACGCTTTGAGACAAGTGTTACAAAAATCAGAGAATGTGAGAAATTAGAGTGAAATTGCTTCAAACAAGCGAATTATCGCGAAACAACACCTGCTCGAATCCGACAAAAACTGTGCCCTGCCGACTCTATTTAGCGTTAGAGATGGTTTGAAACAAGTGTTACAAAAATCAGAGAATGTCAAAAATTAGAGTGAAATTGCTTCAAACAGGCGAATTATCGCGAAACAACACCTGCTCGAATCCAACAATAACTGTGCTCTACCGTCTCTATTTAGCGTTAGAGATGGTTTGAAACAAGTGTTACAAAAATCAGAGAAAGTCAAAAATTAGAGTGAAATTGCTTCAAACAAGCGAACTATCGCGAAACAACACTTGCTCGATTCCAACAAAAACTGTTCCCTGCCGTCTCTACTGAGCCTCAGAGACGCTTTGAGACAAGTGTTACAAAAATCAGAGAATGTCAAAAATTAGAGTGAAATTGCTTCAAACAGGCGAATTATCGCGAAACAACACCTGCTCGAATCCGACAAAAACTGTGCCCTGCCGACTCTATTTAGCGTTAGAGATGGTTTGAAACAAGTGTTACAAAAATCAGAGAATGTCAAAAATTAGAGTGAAATTGCTTCAAACAGGCGAAGTATCGCGAAACAACACCTGCTCGAATCCAACAAAGACTGTGCCCTGCCGTCTCTACTGAGCCTCAGAGACGCTTTGAGACAAGTGTTACAAAAATCAGAGAATGTCAAAAATTAGAGTGAAATTGCTTCAAACAAGCGAATTATCGCGAAACAACACCTGCTCGAATCCAAGAAAAACTGTGCCCTGCCGTCTCTATTTAGCGTTAGAGATGGTTTGAAACAAGTGTTACAAAAATCAGAGAATGTCAAAAATTAGAGTGAAATTGCTTCAAACAAGCGAATTATCGCGAAACAACACCTGCTCGAATCCAACAATAACTGTGCTCTACCGTCTCTACTGAGGCTCAGAGACGCTTTGAGACAAGTGTTACAAAAATCAGAGAATGGCAAAAATTAGAGTGAAATTGCTTCAAATAAGCGAATTATCGCGAAACAACACCTGCTCGAATCCAACAAAAACTGTGCCCTGACGTCTCTACTGAGGCTCAGAGACGCTTTGAGACAAGTGTTACAAAAATCAGAGAATGTCATAAATTAGAGTGAAATTGCTTCAAATAAGCGAATTATCGCGAAACAACACCTGCACGAATCCGACACAAACTGTGCCCTGCCGACTATATTTAGCGTTAGAGATGGTTTGAAACAAGTGTTACAAAAATCAGAGAATGTAACAAATTAGAGTGAAATTGCTTCAAACAAGCGAATTATCGCGAAACAACACCTGCTCGATTCCAACAATAACTGTGCTCTACCGTCCCTACTGAGGCTCAGAGACGCTTTGAGACAAGTGTTACAAAAATCAGAAAATTTCAGATATTAGAGTGAAATCGCTTCAAACAAGCGAATTATCGCGAAACAACACCTGCTCGAATCCAACAATAACTGTGCTCTACCGTCTCTACTGACGCTCAGAGACGCTTTGAGACAAGTGTTACAAAAATCAGAGAATGTCATTAATTAGAGTGAAATTGCTTCAAACAAGCAAATTATCGCGAAACAACACCTG
The DNA here is from genome assembly GCA_030765045.1 of Tenodera sinensis. Taxonomy (NCBI): domain Eukaryota; kingdom Metazoa; phylum Arthropoda; class Insecta; order Mantodea; family Mantidae; genus Tenodera; species Tenodera sinensis. The sequence goes on from CM060973.1 coordinate 48,727,424, forward strand.
CTCGATTCCAAGAAAAACTGTGCCCTGCCGTCTCTACTCAGCCTCAGAGACGCTTTGAGACAAGTGTTACAAAAATCAGGGAATGTCATAAATTAGAGTTAAATTTCTTCAAACAAGCGAATTATCGCGAAACAACACGTGCTCGATTCCAACAAAAACGGTGCCCTGCCGTCTCTACTGTGCCTCAGAGACGCTTTGAGACAAGTGTTACAAAAATCAGAGAATGTGAGAAATTAGAGTGAAATTGCTTCAAACAAGCAAATTATCGCGAAACAACACCTGCTCGAATCCGACAAAAACCGTGCCCTGCCGACTCTATTTAGCGTTAGAGATGGTTTGAAACAAGTGTTACAAAAATCAGAGAATGTCAAAAATTAGAGTGAAATTGCTTCAAACAGGCGAAGTATCGCGAAACAACACCTGCTCGAATCCAACAATAACTGTGCCCTACCGTAACTACTGAGGCTCAGAGACGCTTTGAGACAAGTGTTACAAAAATCAGAGAATGTCATAAATTAGAGTGAAATGGCTTCAAACAAGCGAATTATCGCGAAACAACACCTGCTTGAATCCGACAAAAACTGTGCCCTGCCGACTCTATTTAGCGTTAGAGATGGTTTGAAACAAGTGTTACAAAAATCAGAGAATGTCAAAAATTAGAGTGAAATTGCTTCAAACAGGCGAATTATCGCGAAACAACACCTGCTCGAATCCAACAATAACTGTGCTCTACCGTCTCTATTTAGCGTTAGAGATGGTTTGAAACAAGTGTTACAAAAATCAGAGAATGTCAAAAATTAGAGTGAAATTGCTTCAAACAAGCGAACTATCGCGAAACAACACCTGCTCGAATCCAACAATAACCGTGCTCTACCGTCTCTACTGAGGCTCAGAGACGCTTTGAGACAAGTGTTACAAAAATCAGAGAATGTCAGATATTAGAGTGAAATTGCTTCAAACAAGCGAATTATCGCGAAACAACACCTGCTCGATTCCAAAAAAAACTGTGCCCATCCGTCTCTACTGAGCCTCAGAGACGCTTTGAGACAAGTGTTACAAAAATCAGAGAATGTCAAAAATTAGAGTGAAATTGCTTCAAACAAGCGAATTATCGCGAAACAACACCTGCTCGAATCCAAGAAAAACTGTGCCCTGCCGTCTCTATTTAGCGTTAGAGATGGTTTGAAACAAGTGTTACAAAAATCAGAGAATGTCAAAAATTAGAGTGAAATTGCTTCAAACAAGCGAATTATCGCGAAACAACACCTGCTCGAATCCAACAATAACTGTGCTCTACCGTCTCTACTGAGGCTCAGAGACGCTTTGAGACAAGTGTTACAAAAATCAGAGAATGGCAAAAATTAGAGTGAAATTGCTTCAAATAAGCGAATTATCGCGAAACAACACCTGCTCGAATCCAACAAAAACTGTGCCCTGACGTCTCTACTGAGGCTCAGAGACGCTTTGAGACAAGTGTTACAAAAATCAGAGAATGTCATAAATTAGAGTGAAATTGCTTCAAATAAGCGAATTATCGCGAAACAACACCTGCACGAATCCGACACAAACTGTGCCCTGCCGACTATATTTAGCGTTAGAGATGGTTTGAAACAAGTGTTACAAAAATCAGAGAATGTAACAAATTAGAGTGAAATTGCTTCAAACAAGCGAATTATCGCGAAACAACACCTGCTCGATTCCAACAATAACTGTGCTCTACCGTCCCTACTGAGGCTCAGAGACGCTTTGAGACAAGTGTTACAAAAATCAGAAAATTTCAGATATTAGAGTGAAATCGCTTCAAACAAGCGAATTATCGCGAAACAACACCTGCTCGAATCCAACAATAACTGTGCTCTACCGTCTCTACTGACGCTCAGAGACGCTTTGAGACAAGTGTTACAAAAATCAGAGAATGTCATTAATTAGAGTGAAATTGCTTCAAACAAGCAAATTATCGCGAAACAACACCTGCTCGATTCCAACAAAAACTGTGCCCTGCCGTCTCTACTCAGCCTCAGAGACGCTTTGAGACAAGTGTTACAAAAATCAGTGAATGTCATAAATTAGAGTTAAATTTCTTCAAACAAGCGAATTATCGCGAAACAACACGTGCTCGATTCCAACAAAAACGGTGCCCTGCCGTCTCTACTGTGCCTCAGAGACGCTTTGAGACAAGTGTTACAAAAATCAGAGAATGTGAGAAATTAGAGTGAAATTGCTTCAAACAAGCGAATTATCGCGAAACAACACCTGCTCGAATCCGACAAAAACCGTGCCCTGCCGACTCTATTTAGCGTTAGAGATGGTTTGAAACAAGTGTTACAAAAATCAGAGAATGTCAAAAATTAGAGTGAAATTGCTTCAAACAGGCGAAGTATCGCGAAACAACACCTGCTCGAATCCAACAATAACTGTGCCCTACCGTAACTACTGAGGCTCAGAGACGCTTTGAGACAAGTGTTACAAAAATCAGAGAATGTCATAAATTAGAGTGAAATGGCTTCAAACAAGCGAATTATCGCGAAACAACACCTGCTTGAATCCGACAAAAACTGTGCCCTGCCGACTCTATTTAGCGTTAGAGATGGTTTGAAACAAGTGTTACAAAAATCAGAGAATGTCAAAAATTAGAGTGAAATTGCTTCAAACAGGCGAATTATCGCGAAACAACACCTGCTCGAATCCAACAATTACTGTGCTCTACCGTCTCTATTTAGCGTTAGAGATGGTTTGAAACAAGTGTTACAAAAATCAGAGAATGTCAAAAATTAGAGTGAAATTGCTTCAAACAAGCGAACTATCGCGAAACAACACCTGCTCGAATCCAACAATAACTGTGCTCTACCGTCTCTACTGAGGCTCAGAGACGCTTTGAGACAAGTGTTACAAAAATCAGAGAATGTCAGATATTAGAGTGAAATTGCTTCAAACAAGCGAATTATCGCGAAACAACACCTGCTCGATTCCAAAAAAAACTGTGCCCATCCGTCTCTACTGAGCCTCAGAGACGCTTTGAGACAAGTGTTACAAAAATCAGAGAATGTGAGAAATTAGAGTGAAATTGCTTCAAACAAGCGAATTATCGCGAAACAACACCTGCTCGAATCCGACAAAAACTGTGCCCTGCCGACTCTATTTAGCGTTAGAGATGGTTTGAAACAAGTGTTACAAAAATCAGAGAATGTCAAAAATTAGAGTGACATTGCTTCAAACAGGCGAAGTATCGCGAAACAACACCTGCTCGAATCCAACAAAAACTGTGCCCAGCCGTCTCTACTGAGCCTCAGAGACGCTTTGAGACAAGTGTTACAAAAATCAGAGAATGTCAAAAATTAGAGTGAAAATGCTTCAAACAAGAGAGTGAAATTGCTTCAATCAAGCGAATTATCGCGAAACAACACCTGCTCGAATCCAACAATAACTGTGCTCTACCGTCTCTACTGAGGCTCAGAGACGCTTTGAGACAAGTGTTACAAAAATCAGAGAATTTCAGATATTAGAGTGAAATCGCTTCAAACAAGCGAATTATCGCGAAACAACACCTGCTCGAATCCAACAATAACTGTGCTCTACCGTCTCTACTGACGCTCATAGACGCTTTGAGACAAGTGTTACAAAAATCAGAGAATGTCATAAATTAGAGTGAAATTGCTTCAAACAAGCAAATTATCGCGAAACAACACCTGCTCGATTCCAACAAAAACTGTGCCCTGCCGTCTCTACTCAGCCTCAGAGACGCTTTGAGACAAGTGTTACAAAAATCAGTGAATGTCATAAATTAGAGTTAAATTTCTTCAAACAAGCGAATTATCGCGAAACAACACGTGCTCGATTCCAACAAAAACGGTGCCCTGCCGTCTCTACTGTGCCTCAGAGACGCTTTGAGACAAGTGTTACAAAAATCAGAGAATGTGAGAAATTAGAGTGAAATTGCTTCAAACAAGCGAATTATCGCGAAACAACACCTGCTCGAATCCGACAAAAACCGTGCCCTGCCGACTCTATTTAGCGTTAGAGATGGTTTGAAACAAGTGTTACAAAAATCAGAGAATGTCAAAAATTAGAGTGAAATTGCTTCAAACAGGCGAAGTATCGCGAAACAACACCTGCTCGAATCCAACAATAACTGTTGTGCTGATCGCACTTATTTTGTTTTATGGAGGCACCTCCTTTGTTTCGCAACTCTTGCTTTCCCCGCTGGGTTGCGCTAGTGTCTTCCTATGGGTGGCCTCTCGGTCTGACAGTGAAAGGAGACGGCAGTCGGAGTGCTCCTTTCTCGCCGTGCGGGGTAAGTTGTTTGGCTTTAACTAGGGCTCAGGGTCCACGCGAAACATTTAGGCTTTCAGATAGGCTGAAGACTGCCCGACTCCTCGCTTGAGAGGGAATTGACTGGGGGTTATGCAAATTGCTTTGTTTTACCTGTATTTCTGTTGTGTTTCGACTTCCATTTCTGTATAAATTATTGATCCATAAAGGTTGTAGTTCTCGGAATTTTTAGTGCTCTCTTCTTTTCAGTTCCTCCCCCCCCCCCTTTCTCACGATTGTACCTAAGCCCCTATGGTTCAAAAATGGTAGCAGAGCGTGGTTCTCTTATGGTCGAGTGGGGCAGTTAAATTGAGCATTGGGTTATTGTTTTGATTAACCATGTCGAGTGACTTTCAGCTGTTGCGTAAGAACGAAATACTATTTGAGTTGGGGATTCGTGGACGTGATGATTTGTCGTCGGCAGACGTTCCGGCCCTATTAGACGCACTTCGTGGCGTGAAGGATAACGATTATGTTGTGTTGCCGGACAAACATTTATTGGTAACTGAATCACCGTCATTATGTGAGGCCGCACGGCTGGAATTTGAAGAGTTGTTCTCCGAGTTGAGTAATATCTCGGGGTTTTCGAAAGCGCAGGTGAGGCGTTTGACAGCCAGGATCTTGCATTATGTGCAGCGGATTGAATATTTCCAAAAATATTGTCCTAAGGTTAAGTTCGGGGTTGACTTAGCCGAGCTGAAGGGGCAGTTTAGGAGATATTTAGAAGTGCTTGCTCAGAAAGGGGATCGGGCCGAGTCGACTACTGTCACACCAACTGTGACGTCTCAAATGTCGGCCTTTAAACCGCTAAAGTTACTTCACCCCTTACAACAGTTGGTTGAACCTTATCAAGTCTTTAAGGTTGTTGATGTTCTTACAGCTCTTGAATTTCTGAAGTTCCTGGTAAGAGCTAAGGATTGCGCTGAATTATGCGAAGTTCCCGGTTTGCAGCTGCTTGAAGTAGTGATGTCAAAAGGGGGTGACGCGGTGCGCAGTATAATTGGGCGTATTAAGGGATGTGTTGATCCAGTCTCTGAATTACATGACAGTGTATTGAAGTGTTTCATTCCTCGTCGGGAGCTACATACATTAATTCAAGGTCATTATTTGAAACCCCAGGGATCAGGAGAGCCTTTCTTCGAGTACATTAGCAGGGTTAAGTTGTTTGCGCGTATACTACGGTTGCCAGATAGCGAACGGCAGATCTGTGACGTCATTATTACGGGGTTGACCCCGGAGGTACGTTCTCTTTTGGTATTTAGCTCTTGTCCTGCTACGTTTAAAGATTTAGAGGGGCTATTGCCGATCTTGGCAGAGTATGAGGCGTCAAATGCGGCACGAAACCGCGAATCATTGCAAGTGCCTCTGCATGGTGTTCGATTTGAGCCGCGGCAGACTAACCGAGGAGATTTGGCTCGAGATAGTTTTCGCTCGCCAGGGTCTTGTTTTAGATGTGGTTCTCCTGAGCATTTGGTTAGACAATGCACGGTGGCCAGGAAGCGTGGTGGCGTTTTACTACCCGTGGGGGTAGATGGTCAAAGGCGCCAAGATTGACAACGAGCTCCTTGCGGAATTTCTGCCTGTTGTCGGATATTCCGTCGGATAATAGCCAAGCCCTTTAATTTGAAGCCGACAGTACAGGTGACTGTTGGGAAACGACAGTTAATCGCTCTCTTGGACTCGGGGAGTTCCTGCTCTTTGGTACACGAGGAGTTTTATTATACCTATCTTGGTAAATTCTCGGCCAAACCGCGACAGTGTAGCGTTGGGTGCGTGTCTGTAAATGGTCATAAATTTCAGGTGAATGCCAAGGTTCTGTTGACCATACGTATTTCGCGTTTTACGTGGAAACACTATTTCTATCTTTTGCCGGACCTGCCATTTCAACTGATTTTAGGCTCGGACTTTATGACTAGAGTCGGCCTAAGGCTTGATTTTCGGGATGGGGAAATCACCTTTGCATTTGCCCCTTCCGAACGAGTTGCATTTCAGTGCGGTCAAGTCATCAACAAACCACCTTTGGAGGAGAGTGGCGGGCTACGTCACCATATATGCGACGTCAGCAATGCTTTCCCCCATTTGACAGAAGAGCAGGGCCGTTCGCTGGAACAACTCTGTGCGAACCATGGGTCATTGTTTGCTGACCGTTTAGGAGTAACAAATTTGGTGGAGTATGATATACAACTAACAGACGACACCCCTGTGAAGTTACCACCCTATCGTGTCACCCCACCTAAAATGGCTATTCTTCGTAAAAAGATCGACGAAATGTTACGAAAGGGAGTGATCAGGCCGTCCACGTCTGCTTATAGTAGTCCAGTATTTCTGGTCCCTAAGGGCGAGGACGATTTCAGGGTAGTGGTGGACTACCGGCACTTGAATAAAAAGATAAAGATCGAGGCCCAACCAATGCCACATCTAAATTCGGCAGCGCATTATTTTGCGGGTGCCAAAGTATTTACTAGTTTGGATTTGAATAGCGCCTACTACCAAGTGCCCTTATCGGAGTCCTCTAAGCCACTAACGGCTTTTGCTGTCCCATGGAGGCTTTATGAATTTCAACGAGTACCCTTCGGAATTGCTACTGGAGCTCAGGTGTTGTCGCGGTTATTAGACGAAATATTTTCGGACATCAAGTTTAAATATGTGTATCACTATCTAGATGACGTGGTTGTCTACTCGCCCGACTTTGAAACCCATTGCCAACATTTAGCGGAGGTCTTTGACCGGCTCGAGCGCGCAGGCCTTACCTTGCGCAAAGAGAAGTGTAACTTTGCTGCGGGACAGATTTCTTTCTTAGGTCATATTGTATCTCCGGCTGGGATAACGATTGATCCGGAGCGGACCAAAGTTCTACGTAACTTTCCTCCCCCTAAAACCGTAAAGGCATTGGCCAGGTACGTGGGGATGGTGAACTTTTTCAGCAAGTTTATTCCGCATTTTGCAGCGCGGGCGGAACCACTGAACCGTCTTCGGCGGAAGGGAACGCCGTTTAAGTGGGGTGAGGAACAGCAGCAGGCCTTTGAAGACCTTAAACTGGCCATAATGAATCCCCCGGTGTTGGCTTTCCCTGATTTTTCACGTAGATTTATCCTTCAGACCGATGCAAGCAGGGGATCGGTGGCTGCTGTGTTACTTCAGGATTTTCCTATGGGGCGTAGGGTTATTGGGTATAGTTCACGTACCCTTACTCCAGCCGAGCGGAAGTATTCAGTTTACGAACTTGAAACTTTGGCTGTGGTATTTGGCTTAGAAAAATACCGCGAATATCTGGAGCATGTTGAGTTTACTCTTGAGTGCGATAACCAGGCGCTAACGTGGTCGTTGGCCTCACCGCGATCTACAGGCAGGTTAGCGCGTTGGGGCGTACGCATTTCAGCTTTTAAGTTTGTCCCGATACATATACGTAGTTCAGAAAATTGTGTGGCTGATGCCTTAACGAGAGTATTCGAAGAACCAAGAGAATGTAAATGCGGAAAGGAAAATGTTTTAGCCGTCTGTGAATTTCCGGAGTTGTTCGAGGGTTTGCACACACATCAGAGGAAAGATCCGGATCTGCAGGCCCTTATTGATCGGCTTGAGGCTGGCGAGGTTGTTACCCCTTATTGTTTGAAGGAGGGTGTTTTGATGACCCAGCCTACCTTCGACGGCAAGAACAAGGTTGTTTTGCCACGCGCCTTAATTTCCATGGTGTTTGAATATTTCCATTCATCTCCTGTAGGCGGGCATTTGGGAATAGCCAAGACCAAAGACAAGATTCGGGAATATTTTGTGTGGCCGGGCATGAATAAAGAAATTGCTTCCCGAGTTAGACAGTGTCAACTTTGTGCAATGGCGAAACCCGCGCAATGTACAGTATGGAAAGGTTTAGCATCGGAGGTGGCAAGTAGACCCCTGGAAAAATTATTTGTGGACTTTGTCGGTCCTTTTCCTCGTTCAGTCCAGGGGAATACGTATGCATTAGTCATAGTAGATTCGTTTAGTAAGTTTGTATGGATGTCGGCCTTACCGAAAGCGAATACACGAGGGGTAGTCAAGGTTCTCTCTTCAGTATTTGCGGCTTTTGGAGCCCCTCGTTATTTGGTAACAGACAACGCCACTCAATTTACTTCTTTCGCCTTTAGGAATTTCTGTTTTAGTTGGGGCATTAAAACCATAACTACCACCCCTTATTACCCCCGTCCTTCCCATGCCGAAAGATTTAACAGGAACCTCAAATCAGCATTAATAGCCTTTCATCATGATAATCATACTAAGTGGGACACTAATTTGTCTCGGTTGCAGTTGGCGTTTAATTCGGCTCGACACGAATCACATGGCGTTACCCCTCATCAGCTTATGTTAGCCTATATACCTAACTCTCCGCTGTCTAACCTTTGGCGTTTGGACGATTTGCTTCCCCAGAATATTACTCGCGAGGAAATATGTAGAGTATGGAAGGCCGCTTTTCGGAATTTGAAGAAGTCACTTGCCCAGGTAAAGAAGCGGTATGATGAAAATAAACGGCCTTCACCTTATGCCGTTGGCCAGAAAGTACTGTGTAAGCTGTACACTCAATCTTCTAAGCGAAATGCTTATGCAGCGAAGTTGGCTCCTAGATACGTAGGGCCGTACGAGATTATAAGTATCTTCAAAAATGTTTCTGTGCGCTTAAGGGACCTCCGCACGGGCCAAGAAAGGAGAGCTCACGTCTCACAATTGAAACCCTTCCAGTAGTTTGGTATCTGTTTTCCTATGTGTATGGGTTTCCTTTGTTTACTCCTGTATGTTTATGTTGTGAATAAAGTGTTTGTTTGGAATGTGGGTGTTTGTTTATGTTGGAGCGTGCCATGTGTGCGCCGGGCTGTATACCTCTACGGCGCTCCTGTAGTTAGTTTCTGCCGGGCGTGTGGAGTCGGCATTGTGTAGATTTGTTTTCGTGTGTCTTTGTATGGAAGCGGTGTGAGGTGTTTGGTGTGGTATGTTTGGGGAGTATTTGTGGGATGTTTGCTGCGTGCTTGCGGTGTGTGTCTTGTGTAGTAATTATGTGTATTTCGTGTTTGTTCTCTTGTGTTGTCTGGCCAGTAGGGATTTTGTTTTATGCGCATTTATTTATACAAGGCCTTGTTTATTTTGTTTAACTTGTATATATATATATTATTTAGCCTGTTTTAAATTGTCATTTGGAAGAAATTATATTTAATGTTATTCAAGTTCGTTTAAATTGTTCTTATATTGTTATGTTCATTAAACAGTTTATGGTATGTTATCACGCTTGTTGATTATAAATTGATTCAATTTTTTAATTTTCTGCTATTTATGTATTTGATGTCATCCACAGTTCTGTAAAAATACTGTCATTCATTCAGTTTGATCTACCCTGAGATGTTATTTTGGGGCAGCAGCCTATTTGAAGCCTGCGTTTTGTTCCCTTTCTGTTGGGTTTGTTCCGTGTTACAGCCTCGCCAGCTTCTGTTCGTAACCTGTCCAGAAAGCACCTAACCGCCGCAGTTTGGCATTGTGTAATGTTAAGCCTGGCTGTTACCATCTATCTGGAGTGTTACTGCAGCAGTAAGGTCCGCAATGGAGATTTCTGGAGGCCAGGGAGGGGACGATGGAATATGAAGGGGCTTGTATGTGGCCCACGTTTTGGGTTTTGGACTTTCTCAACGCCTGATTGCAACGAGAGGGCATCCACAGGCTCAAACCCAGAATTTGTTAATTTCTCTGGAACAACGAGGGATCGGTACGCCCAACGAGCTGTGCATCGTCTCTCCCGTCCTGGAAAAACAGAATTGTCCTCTCTGATGTGACAGTGGCCAGTGATTTGTAGTGACAGTGTTTGGTGCCAGTGCTTTCACAGTGACCTGTACAATGACCGGGCGGTGTAAGGTGTGTCCTTCCTAATATGATACTTCTCATACAATATCAGTCTGTTCCTTTCCAGAATGGCGAGGGCGTGTTGTCAGATGGGGGCGGGAGTATTGTGCTGATCGCACTTATTTTGTTTTATGGAGGCACCTCCTTTGTTTCGCAACTCTTGCTTTCCCCGCTGGGTTGCGCTAGTGTCTTCCTATGGGTGGCCTCTCGGTCTGACAGTGAAAGGAGACGGCAGTCGGAGTGCTCCTTTCGCGCCGTGCGGGGTAAGTTGTTTGGCTTTAACTAGGGCTCAGGGTCCACGCGAAACATTTAGGCTTTCAGATAGGCTGAAGACTGCCCGACTCCTCGCTTGAGAGGGAATTGACTGGGGGTTATGCAAATTGCTTTGTTTTACCTGTATTTCTGTTGTGTTTCGACTTCCATTTCTGTATAAATTATTGATCCATAAAGGTTGTAGTTCTCGGAATTTTTAGTGCTCTCTTCTTTTCAGTTCCTCCCCCCCCCTTTCTCACGATTGTACCTAAGCCCCTATGGTTCACTGTGCCCTACCGTAACTACTGAGGCTCAGAGACGCTTTGAGACAAGTGTTACAAAAATCAGAGAATGTCATAAATTAGAGTGAAATGGCTTCAAACAAGCGAATTATCGCGAAACAACACCTGCTTGAATCCGACAAAAACTGTGCCCTGCCGACTCTATTTAGCGTTAGAGATGGTTTGAAACAAGTGTTACAAAAATCAGAGAATGTCAAAAATTAGAGTGAAATTGCTTCAAACAGGCGAATTATCGCGAAACAACACCTGCTCGAATCCAACGATAACTGTGCTCTACCGTCTCTATTTAGCGTTAGAGATGGTTTGAAACAAGTGTTACAAAAATCAGAGAATGTCAAAAATTAGAGTGAAATTGCTTCAAACAAGCGAACTATCGCGAAACAACACCTGCTCGAATCCAACAATAACTGTGCTCTACCGTCTCTACTGAGGCTCAGAGACGCTTTGAGACAAGTGTTACAAAAATCAGAGAATGTCAGATATTAGAGTGAAATTCCTTCAAACAAGCGAATTATCGCGAAACAACACCTGCTCGATTCCAAAAAAAACTGTGCCCTGCCGTCTCTACTGAGCCTCAGAGACGCTTTGAGACAAGTGTTACAAAAATCAGAGAATGTGAGAAATTAGAGTGAAATTGCTTCAAACAAGCGAATTATCGCGAAACAACACCTGCTCGAATCCGACAAAAACTGTGCCCTGCCGACTCTATTTAGCGTTAGAGATGGTTTGAAACAAGTGTTACAAAAATCAGAGAATGTCAAAAATTAGAGTGACATTGCTTCAAACAGGCGAAGTATCGCGAAACAACACCTGCTCGAATCCAACAAAAACTGTGCCCAGCCGTCTCTACTGAGCCTCAGAGACGCTTTGAGACAAGTGTTACAAAAATCAGAGAATGTCAAAAATTAGAGTGAAAATGCTTCAAACAAGAGAGTGAAATTGCTTCAAACAAGCGAATTATCGCGAAACAACACCTGCTCGAATCCAACAATAACTGTGCTCTACCGTCTCTACTGAGGCTCAGAGACGCTTTGAGACAAGTGTTACAAAAATCAGAGAATTTCAGATATTAGAGTGAAATCGCTTCAAACAAGCGAATGATCGCGAAACAACACCTGCTCGAATCCAACAATAACTGTGCTCTACCGTCTCTACTGACGCTCATAGACGCTTTGAGACAAGTGTTACAAAAATCAGAGAATGTCATAAATTAGAGTGAAATTGCTTCAAACAAGCAAATTATCGCGAAACAGCACCTGCTCGATTCCAACAAAAACTGCGTCCTTCCGTCTCTACTCAGCCTCAGAGACGCTTTGAGACAAGTGTTACAAAAATCAGAGAATGTGATAAATTAGAGTGAAATTTCTTCAAACAAGCGAATTATCGCGAAACAACACCTGCTCGATCCCAACAAAAACTGTGCCCTGCCGTCTCTACTGAGCCTCAGAGACGCTTTGAGACAAGTGTTACAAAAATCAGAGAATGTGAGAAATTAGAGTGAAATTGCTTCAAACAAGCGAATTATCGCGAAACAACACCTGCTCGAATCCGACAAAAACCGTGCCCTGCCGACTCTATTTAGCGTTAGAGATGGTTTGAAACAATTGTTACCAAAATCAGAGAATGTCAAAAATTAGAGTGAAATTGCTTCATACAAGCGAATTATCGCGAAACAACACCTGCTCGAATCCGACAAAAACTGTGCCCTGCCGACTCTATTTAGCGTTAGAGATGGATTGAAACAATTGTTACCAAAATCAGAGAATGTCAAAAATTAGAGTGAAATTACTTCAAACAAGAGAATTATTGCGAAACAAAACCTGCTCGAATCCGACAAAAACGGTGCCCTGCCGACTCTATTTAGCGTTAGAGATGGCTTGAAATAAGTGTTACAAAAATCAGAGAATGTCAAAAATTAGAGTGAAATTGCTTCAAACAAGCGAATTATCGCGAAACAACACCTGCTCGAATCCAACAATAACTGTGCTCTACCGTCTCTACTCAGGCTCAGAGACGCTTTGAGACAAGTGTTACAAAAATCAGAGAATGTCAGATAGAGTGAAATTGCTTCAAACAAGCGAATTATCGCGAAACAACACCTGCTCGAATCCAACAATAACTGTGCTCTACCGTCTCTACTGAGCCTCAGAGACGCTTTGAGACAAGTGGTACAAAAATCAGAGAATGTGAGAAATTAGAGTGAAATTGCTTCAAACAAGCGAATTATCGCGAAACAACACCTGCTCGAATCCGACAAAAACTGTGCCCTGCCGACTCTATTTAGCGTTAGAGATGGTTTGAAACAATTGTTACCAAAATCAGAGAATGTCAAAAATTAGAGTGAGATTGCTTCAAATAAGCGAATTATCGCGAAACAACACCTGCTCGAATCCAACAAAAACTGTGCCCTGCCGTCTCTACTGAGCCTCAGAGACGCTTTGACACAAGTGTTACAAAAATCAGAGAATGTGAGAAATTAGAGTGAAACTGCTTCAAACAAGCGAATTATCGCGAAACAACACCTGCTCGAATCCAACAAAAACTGTGCCCTGCCGTCTCTACTGAGCCTCAGAGACGCTTTGAGACAAGTGTTACAAAAATCAGAGAATGTCAAAAATTAGAGTGAAATTGCTTCAAACAAGCGAATTATCGCGAAACAACACCTGCTCGAATCCAACAATAACTGCTGTACCGTCTCTACTGAGGCTCAGAGACGCTTTGAGACAAGTGTTACAAAAATCAGAGAATTTCAGATATTAGAGTGAAATCGCTTCAAACAAGCGAATTATCGCGAAACAACACGTGCTCGAATCCAACAATAACTGTGCTCTACCGTCTCTACTGATGCTCAGAGACGCTTTGAGACAAGTGTTACAAAAATCAGATAATGTCATAAATTAGAGTGAAATTGCTTCAAACAAGCGAATTATCGCGAAACAACACCTGCTCGATTCCAACAAAAACTGTGCCCTGCCGTCTCTAATGAGCCTCAGAGACGCTTTGAGACAAGTGTTACAAAAATCAGAGAATGTGAGAAATTAGAGTGAAATTGCTTCAAACAAGCGAATTATCGCGAAACAACACCTGCTCGAATCCAACAAAAACTGTGCCCTGCCGACTCTATTTAGCGTTAGAGATGGTTTGAAACAAGTGTTACAAAAATCAGAGAATGTCAAAAATTAGAGTGAAATTGCTTCAAACAGGCGAATTATCGCGAAACAACACCTGCTCGAATCCAACAATAACTGTGCTCTACCGTCTCTATTTAGCGTTAGAGATGGTTTGCAACAAGTGTTACAAAAATCAGAGAATGTCAAAAATTAGAGTGAAATTGCTTCAAACAAGCGAACTATCGCGAAACAACACTTGCTCGATTCCAACAAAAACTGTTCCCTGCCGTCTCTACTGAGCCTCAGAGACGCTTTGAGACAAGTGTTACAAAAATCAGAGAATGTCAAAAATTAGAGTGAAATTGCTTCAAACAAGCGAATTATCGCGAAACAACACCTGCTCGAATCCAAGAAAAACTGTGCCCTGCCGTCTCTATTTAGCGTTACAGATGGTTTGAAACAAGTGTTACAAAAATCAGAGAATGTCAAAAATTAGAGTGAAATTGCTTCAAACAAGCGAATTATCGCGAAACAACACCTGCTCGAATCCAACAATAACTGTGCTCTACCGTCTCTACTGAGGCTCAGAGACGCTTTGAGACAAGTGTTACAAAAATCAGAGAATGGCAAAAATTAGAGCGAAATTGCTTCAAATAAGCGAATTATCGCGAAACAACACCTGCTCGAATCCAACAAAAACTGTGCCCTGACGTCTCTACTGAGGCTCAGAGACGCTTTGAGACAAGTGTTACAAAAATCAGAGAATGTCAAAAATTAGAGTGAAATTGCTTCAAACAAGCGAATTATCGCGAAACAACACCTGCTCGAATCCAACAATAACTGCTGTACCGTCTCTACTGAGGCTCAGAGACGCTTTGAGACAAGTGTTACAAAAATCAGAAAATTTCAGATATTAGAGTGAAATCGCTTCAAACAAGCGAATTATCGCGAAACAACACCTGCTCGAATCCAACAATAACTGTGCTCTACCGTCTCTATTTAGCGTTAGAGATGGTTTGCAACAAGTGTTACAAAAATCAGAGAATGTCAAAAATTAGAGTGAAATTGCTTCAAACAAGCGAACTATCGCGAAACAACACTTGCTCGATTCCAACAAAAACTGTTCCCTGCCGTCTCTACTGAGCCTCAGAGACGCTTTGAGACAAGTGTTACAAAAATCAGAGAATGTCAAAAATTAGAGTGAAATTGCTTCAAACAGGCGAATTATCGCGAAACAACACCTGCTCGAATCCGACAAAAACTGTGCCCTGCCGACTCTATTTAGCGTTAGAGATGGTTTGAAACAAGTGTTACAAAAATCAGAGAATGTCAAAAATTAGAGTGAAATTGCTTCAAACAGGCGAAGTATCGCGAAACAACACCTGCTCGAATCCAACAAAAACTGTGCCTTGCCGTCTCTACTGAGCCTCAGAGACGCTTTGAGACAAGTGTTACAAAAATCAGAGAATGTCAAAAATTAGAGTGAAATTGCTTCAAACAAGCGAATTATCGCGAAACAACACCTGCTCGAATCCAAGAAAAACTGTGCCCTGCCGTCTCTATTTAGCGTTAGAGATGGTTTGAAACAAGTGTTACAAAAATCAGAGAATGTCAAAAATTAGAGTGAAATTGCTTCAAACAAGCGAATTATCGCGAAACAACACCTGCTCGAATCCAACAATAACTGTGCTCTACCGTCTCTACTGAGGCTCAGAGACGCTTTGAGACAAGTGTTACAAAAATCAGAGAATGGCAAAAATTAGAGCGAAATTGCTTCAAATAAGCGAATTATCGCGAAACAACACCTGCTCGAATCCAACAAAAACTGTGACCTGACGTCTCTACTGAGGCTCAGAGACGCTTTGAGACAAGAGTTACAAAAATCAGAGAATGTCAAAAATTAGGGTGAAATTGCTTCAAATAAGCGAATTATCGCGAAACAACACCTGCACGAATCCGACACAAACTGTGCCCTGCCGACTATATTTAGCGTTAGAGATGGTTTGAAACAAGTGTTACAAAAATCAGAGAATGTAACAAATTAGAGTGAAATTGCTTCAAACAAGCGAATTATCGCGAAACAACACCTGCTCGATTCCAACAATAACTGTGCTCTACCGTCCCTACTGAGGCTCAGAGACGCTTTGAGACAAGTGTTACAAAAATCAGAAAATTTCAGATATTAGAGTGAAATCGCTTCAAACAAGCGAATTATCGCGAAACAACACCTGCTCGAATCCAACAATAACTGTGCTCTACCGTCTCTACTGACGCTCAGAGACGCTTTGAGACAAGTGTTACAAAAATCAGAGAATGTCATTAATTAGAGTGAAATTGCTTCAAACAAGCAAATTATCGCGAAACAACACCTGCTCGATTCCAACAAAAACTGTGCCCTGCCGTCTCTACTCAGCCTCAGAGACGCTTTGAGACAAGTGTTACAAAAATCAGTGAATGTCATAAATTAGAGTTAAATTTCTTCAAACAAGCGAATTATCGCGAAACAACACGTGCTCGATTCCAACAAAAACGGTGCCCTGCCGTCTCTACTGTGCCTCAGAGACGCTTTGAGACAAGTGTTACAAAAATCAGAGAATGTGAGAAATTAGAGTGAAATTGCTTCAAACAAGCGAATTATCGCGAAACAACACCTGCTCGAATCCGACAAAAACCGTGCCCTGCCGACTCTATTTAGCGTTAGAGATGGTTTGAAACAAGTGTTACAAAAATCAGAGAATGTCAAAAATTAGAGTGAAATTGCTTCAAACAGGCGAAGTATCGCGAAACAACACCTGCTCGAATCCAACAATAACTGTGCCCTACCGTAAGTACTGAGGCTCAGAGACGCTTTGAGACAAGTGTTACAAAAATCAGAGAATGTCACAAATTAGAGTGAAATGGCTTCAAACAAGCGAATTATCGCGAAACAACACCTGCTTGAATCCGACAAAAACTGTGCCCTGCCGACTCTATTTAGCGTTAGAGATGGTTTGAAACAAGTGTTACAAAAATCAGAGAATGTCAAAAATTAGAGTGAAATTGCTTCAAACAAGCAAATTATCGCGAAACAACACCTGCTCGAATCCAACAATAACTGTGCTCTACCGTCTCTACTGAGGCTCAGAGACGCTTTGAGACAAGTGTTACAAAAATCAGAGAATTTCAGATATTAGAGTGAAATCGCTTCAAACAAGCGAATTATCGCGAAACAACACCTGCTCGAATCCAACAATAACTGTGCTCTACCGTCTCTACTGACGCTCAGAGACGCTTTGAGACAAGTGTTACAAAAATCAGAGAATGTCATAAATTAGAGTGAAATTGCTTCAAACAAGCAAATTATCGCGAAACAGCACCTGCTCGATTCCAACAAAAACTGTGTCCTGCCGTCTCTACTCAGCCTCAGAGACGCTTTGAGACAAGTGTTACAAAAATCAGAGAATGTGAGAAATTAGAGTGAAATTGCTTCAAACAAGCGAATTATCGCGAAACAACACCTGCTCCAATCCGACAAAAACTGTGCCCTGCCGACTCTATTTAGCGTTAGAGATGGTTTGAAACAAGTGTTACAAAAATCAGAGAATGTCAAAAATTAGAGTGACATTGCTTCAAACAGGCGAAGTATCGCGAAACAACACCTGCTCGAATCCAACAAAAACTGTGCCCAGCCGTCTCTACTGAGCCTCAGAGACGCTTTGAGACAAGTGTTACAAAAATCAGAGAATGTCAAAAATTAGAGTGAAAATGCTTCAAACAAGAGAGTGAAATTGCTTCAAACAAGCGAATTATCGCGAAACAACACCTGCTCGAATCCAACAATAACTGTGCTCTACCGTCTCTACTGAGGCTCAGAGACGCTTTGAGACAAGTGTTACAAAAATCAGAGAATTTCAGATATTAGAGTGAAATCGCTTCAAACAAGCGAATGATCGCGAAACAACACCTGCTCGAATCCAACAATAACTGTGCTCTACCGTCTCTACTGACGCTCATAGACGCTTTGAGACAAGTGTTACAAAAATCAGAGAATGTCATAAATTAGAGTGAAATTGCTTCAAACAAGCAAATTATCGCGAAACAGCACCTGCTCGATTCCAACAAAAACTGCGTCCTTCCGTCTCTACTCAGCCTCAGAGACGCTTTGAGACAAGTGTTACAAAAATCAGAGAATGTGATAAATTAGAGTGAAATTTCTTCAAACAAGCGAATTATCGCGAAACAACACCTGCTCGATCCCAACAAAAACTGTGCCCTGCCGTCTCTACTGAGCCTCAGAGACGCTTTGAGACAAGTGTTACAAAAATCAGAGAATGTGAGAAATTAGAGTGAAATTGCTTCAAACAAGCGAATTATCGCGAAACAACACCTGCTCGAATCCGACAAAAACCGTGCCCTGCCGACTCTATTTAGCGTTAGAGATGGTTTGAAACAATTGTTACCAAAATCAGAGAATGTCAAAAATTAGAGTGAAATTGCTTCATACAAGCGAATTATCGCGAAACAACACCTGCTCGAATCCGACAAAAACTGTGCCCTGCCGACTCTATTTAGCGTTAGAGATGGATTGAAACAATTGTTACCAAAATCAGAGAATGTCAAAAATTAGAGTGAAATTACTTCAAACAAGAGAATTATTGCGAAACAAAACCTGCTCGAATCCGACAAAAACGGTGCCCTGCCGACTCTATTTAGCGTTAGAGATGGCTTGAAATAAGTGTTACAAAAATCAGAGAATGTCAAAAATTAGAGTGAAATTGCTTCAAACAAGCGAATTATCGCGAAACAACACCTGCTCGAATCCAACAATAACTGTGCTCTACCGTCTCTACTGAGGCTCAGAGACGCTTTGAGACAAGTGTTACAAAAATCAGAGAATGTCAGATAGAGTGAAATTGCTTCAAACAAGCGAATTATCGCGAAACAACACCTGCTCGAATCCAACAATAACTGTGCTCTACCGTCTCTACTGAGCCTCAGAGACGCTTTGAGACAAGTGGTACAAAAATCAGAGAATGTGAGAAATTAGAGTGAAATTGCTTCAAACAAGCGAATTATCGCGAAACAACACCTGCTCGAATCCGACAAAAACTGTGCCCTGCCGACTCTATTTAGCGTTAGAGATGGTTTGAAACAATTGTTACCAAAATCAGAGAATGTCAAAAATTAGAGTGAGATTGCTTCAAATAAGCGAATTATCGCGAAACAACACCTGCTCGAATCCAACAAAAACTGTGCCCTGCCGTCTCTACTGAGCCTCAGAGACGCTTTGACACAAGTGTTACAAAAATCAGAGAATGTGAGAAATTAGAGTGAAACTGCTTCAAACAAGCGAATTATCGCGAAACAACACCTGCTCGAATCCAACAAAAACTGTGCCCTGCCGTCTCTACTGAGCCTCAGAGACGCTTTGAGACAAGTGTTACAAAAATCAGAGAATGTCATAAATTAGAGTGAAATTTCTTCAAAAAAGCGAATTATCGCGAAACAACACCTGCTCGATTCCAACAAAAACTGTGCCCTGCCGTCTCTACTGAGCCTCAGAGAGGCTTTGAGACAAGTGTTACAAAAATCAGAGAATGTCAAAAATTAGAGTGAAATTGCTTCAAACAAGCGAATTATCGCGAAACAACACCTGCTCGAATCCAACAATAACTGTGCTCTACCGTCTCTACTGACGCTCAGAGACGCTTTGAGACAAGTGTTACAAAAATCAGAGAATGTCATAAATTAGAGTGAAATTGCTTCAAACAAGCTAATTATCGCGAAACAACACCTGCTCGAATCCAACAAAAACTGTGCCCTGCCGTCTCTATTTAGCGTTAGAGATGGTTTGAAACAAGTGTTACAAAAATCAGAGAATGTCAAAAATTAGAGTGAAATTGCTTCAAACAAGCGAATTATCGCGAAACAACACCTGCTCGAATCCAACAAAAACTGTGCCCTGCCGACTCTATTTAGCGTTAGAGATGGTTTGAAACAAGTGTTACAAAAATCAGAGAATGTCAAAAATTAGAGTGAAATTGCTTCAAACAGGCGAATTATCGCGAAACAACACCTGCTCGAATCCAACAATAACTGTGCTCTACCGTCTCTATTTAGCGTTAGAGATGGTTTGCAACAAGTGTTACAAAAATCAGAGAATGTCAAAAATTAGAGTGAAATTGCTTCAAACAAGCGAACTATCGCGAAACAACACTTGCTCGATTCCAACAAAAACTGTTCCCTGCCGTCTCTACTGAGCCTCAGAGACGCTTTGAGACAAGTGATACAAAAATCAGAGAATGTCAAAAATTAGAGTGAAATTGCTTCAAACAAGCGAATTATCGCGAAACAACACCTCCTCGAATCCAAGAAAAACTGTGCCCTGCCGTCTCTATTTAGCGTTACAGATGGTTTGAAACAAGTGTTACAAAAATCAGAGAATGTCAAAAATTAGAGTGAAATTGCTTCAAACAAGCGAATTATCGCGAAACAACACCTGCTCGAATCCAACAATAACTGTGCTCTACCGTCTCTACTGAGGCTCAGAGACGCTTTGAGACAAGTGTTACAAAAATCAGAGAATGGCAAAAATTAGAGCGAAATTGCTTCAAATAAGCGAATTATCGCGAAACAACACCTGCTCGAATCCAACAAAAACTGTGCCCTGACGTCTCTACTGAGGCTCAGAGACGCTTTGAGACAAGTGTTACAAAAATCAGAGAATGTCAAAAATTAGAGTGAAATTGCTTCAAACAAGCGAATTATCGCGAAACAACACCTGCTCGAATCCAACAATAACTGCTGTACCGTCTCTACTGAGGCTCAGAGACGCTTTGAGACAAGTGTTACAAAAATCAGAGAATTTCAGATATTAGAGTGAAATCGCTTCAAACAAGCGAATTATCGCGAAACAACACGTGCTCGAATCCAACAATAACTGTGCTCTACCGTCTCTACTGATGCTCAGAGACGCTTTGAGACAAGTGTTACAAAAATCAGAGAATGTCATAAATTAGAGTGAAATTGCTTCAAACAAGCGAATTATCGCGAAACAACACCTGCTCGATTCCAACAAAAACTGTGCCCTGCCGTCTCTAATGAGCCTCAGAGACGCTTTGAGACAAGTGTTACAAAAATCAGAGAATGTGAGAAATTAGAGTGAAATTGCTTCAAACAAGCGAATTATCGCGAAACAACACCTGCTCGAATCCAACAAAAACTGTGCCCTGCCGACTCTATTTAGCGTTAGAGATGGTTTGAAACAAGTGTTACAAAAATCAGAGAATGTCAAAAATTAGAGTGAAATTGCTTCAAACAGGCGAATTATCGCGAAACAACACCTGCTCGAATCCAACAATAACTGTGCTTTACCGTCTCTATTTAGCGTTAGAGATGGTTTGAAACAAGTGTTACAAAAATCAGAGAATGTCAAAAATTAGAGTGAAATTGCTTCAAACAAGCGCACTATCGCGAAACAACACTTGCTCGATTCCAACAAAAACTGTTCCCTGCCGTCTCTACTGAGCCTCAGAGACGCTTTGAGACAAGTGTTACAAAAATCAGAGAATGTCAAAAATTAGAGTGAAATTGCTTCAAACAGGCGAATTATCGCGAAACAACACCTGCTCGAATCCGACAAAAACTGTGCCCTGCCGACTCTATTTAGCGTTAGAGATGGTTTGAAACAAGTGTTACAAAAATCAGAGAATGTCAAAAATTAGAGTGAAATTGCTTCAAACAGGCGAAGTATCGCGAAACAACACCTGCTCGAATCCAACAAAAACTGTGCCTTGCCGTCTCTACTGAGCCTCAGAGACGCTTTGAGACAAGTGTTACAAAAATCAGAGAATGTCAAAAATTAGAGTGAAATTGCTTCAAACAAGCGAATTATCGCGAAACAACACCTGCTCGAATCCAAGAAAAACTGTGCCCTGCCGTCTCTATTTAGCGTTAGAGATGGTTTGAAACAAGTGTTACAAAAATCAGAGAATGTCAAAAATTAGAGTGAAATTGCTTCAAACAAGCGAATTATCGCGAAACAACACCTGCTCGAATCCAACAATAACTGTGCTCTACCGTCTCTACTGAGGCTCAGAGACGCTTTGAGACAAGTGTTACAAAAATCAGAGAATGGCAAAAATTAGAGCGAAATTGCTTCAAATAAGCGAATTATCGCGAAACAACACCTGCTCGAATCCAACAAAAACTGTGACCTGACGTCTCTACTGAGGCTCAGAGACGCTTTGAGACAAGAGTTACAAAAATCAGAGAATGTCAAAAATTAGGGTGAAATTGCTTCAAATAAGCGAATTATCGCGAAACAACACCTGCACGAATCCGACACAAACTGTGCCCTGCCGACTATATTTAGCGTTAGAGATGGTTTGAAACAAGTGTTACAAAAATCAGAGAATGTAACAAATTAGAGTGAAATTGCTTCAAACAAGCGAATTATCGCGAAACAACACCTGCTCGATTCCAACAATAACTGTGCTCTACCGTCCCTACTGAGGCTCAGAGACGCTTTGAGACAAGTGTTACAAAAATCAGAAAATTTCAGATATTAGAGTGAAATCGCTTCAAACAAGCGAATTATCGCGAAACAACACCTGCTCGAATCCAACAATAACTGTGCTCTACCGTCTCTACTGACGCTCAGAGACGCTTTGAGACAAGTGTTACAAAAATCAGAGAATGTCATTAATTAGAGTGAAATTGCTTCAAACAAGCAAATTATCGCGAAACAACACCTGCTCGATTCCAACAAAAACTGTGCCCTGCCGTCTCTACTCAGCCTCAGAGACGCTTTGAGACAAGTGTTACAAAAATCAGTGAATGTCATAAATTAGAGTTAAATTTCTTCAAACAAGCGAATTATCGCGAAACAACACGTGCTCGATTCCAACAAAAACGGTGCCCTGCCGTCTCTACTGTGCCTCAGAGACGCTTTGAGACAAGTGTTACAAAAATCAGAGAATGTGAGAAATTAGAGTGAAATTGCTTCAAACAAGCGAATTATCGCGAAACAACACCTGCTCGAATCCGACAAAAACCGTGCCCTGCCGACTATATTTAGCGTTAGAGATGGTTTGAAACAAGTGTTACAAAAATCAGAGAATGTAACAAATTAGAGTGAAATTGCTTCAAACAAGCGAATTATCGCGAAACAACACCTGCTCGATTCCAACAATAACTGTGCTCTACCGTCCCTACTGAGGCTCAGAGACGCTTTGAGACAAGTGTTACAAAAATCAGAAAATTTCAGATATTAGAGTGAAATCGCTTCAAACAAGCGAATTATCGCGAAACAACACCTGCTCGAATCCAACAATAACTGTGCTCTACCGTCTCTACTGACGCTCAGAGACGCTTTGAGACAAGTGTTACAAAAATCAGAGAATGTCATTAATTAGAGTGAAATTGCTTCAAACAAGCAAATTATCGCGAAACAACACGTGCTCGATTCCAACAAAAACGGTGCCCTGCCGTCTCTACTGTGCCTCAGAGACGCTTTGAGACAAGTGTTACAAAAATCAGAGAATGTGAGAAATTAGAGTGAAATTGCTTCAAACAAGCGAATTATCGCGAAACAACACCTGCTCGAATCCGACAAAAACCGTGCCCTGCCGACTCTATTTAGCGTTAGAGATGGTTTGAAACAAGTGTTACAAAAATCAGAGAATGTCAAAAATTAGAGTGAAATTGCTTCAAACAGGCGAAGTATCGCGAAACAACACCTGCTCGAATCCAACAATAACTGTGCCCTACCGTAACTACTGAGGCTCAGAGACGCTTTGAGACAAGTGTTACAAAAATCAGAGAATGTCACAAATTAGAGTGAAATGGCTTCAAACAAGCGAATTATCGCGAAACAACACCTGCTTGAATCCGACAAAAACTGTGCCCTGCCGACTCTATTTAGCGTTAGAGATGGTTTGAAACAAGTGTTACAAAAATCAGAGAATGTCAAAAATTAGAGTGAAATTGCTTCAAACAAGCAAATTATCGCGAAACAACACCTGCTCGAATCCAACAATAACTGTGCTCTACCGTCTCTACTGAGGCTCAGAGACGCTTTGAGACAAGTGTTACAAAAATCAGAGAATTTCAGATATTAGAGTGAAATCGCTTCAAACAAGCGAATTATCGCGAAACAACACCTGCTCGAATCCAACAATAACTGTGCTCTACCGTCTCTACTGACGCTCAGAGACGCTTTGAGACAAGTGTTACAAAAATCAGAGAATGTCATAAATTAGAGTGAAATTGCTTCAAACAAGCAAATTATCGCGAAACAGCACCTGCTCGATTCCAACAAAAACTGTGTCCTGCCGTCTCTACTCAGCCTCAGAGACGCTTTGAGACAAGTGTTACAAAAATCAGAGAATGTCATAAATTAGAGTGAAATGGCTTCAAAAAAGCGAATTATCGCGAAACAACACCTGCTCGATTCCAACAAAAACTGTGCCTCAGAGACGCTTTGAGACAAGTGTTACAAAAATCAGAGAATGTGAGAAATTAGAGTGAAATTGCTTCAAACAAGCGAATTATCGCGAAACAACACCTGCTCGAATCCGACAAAAACCGTGCCCTGCCGACTCTATTTAGCGTTAGAGATGGTTTGAACAAGTGTTACAAAAATCAGAGAATGTCAAAAATTAGAGTGAAATTGCTTCAAACAAGCGAATTATCGAGAAACAACACCTGCTCGAATCCAACAATAACTGTGCTCTACCGTCTCTACTGAGGCTCAGAGACGCTTTGAGACAAGTGTTACAAAAATCAGAGAATGTCGAAAATTAGAGTGAAATTGCTTCAAACAGGCGAAGTATCGCGAAACAACACCTGCTCGAATCCAACAATAACTGTGCCCTACCGTAACTACTGAGGCTCAGAGACGCTTTGAGACAAGTGTTACAAAAATCAGAGAATGTCATAAATTAGAGTGAAATGGCTTCAAACAAGCGAATTATCGCGAAACAACACCTGCTTGAATCCGACAAAAACTGTGCCCTGCCGACTCTATTTAGCGTTAGAGATGGTTTGAAAGAAGTGTTACAAAAATCAGAGAATGTCAAAAATTAGAGTGAAATTGCTTCAAACAGGCGAATTATCGCGAAACAACACCTGCTCGAATCCAACAATAACTGTGCTCTACCGTCTCTATTTAGCGTTAGAGATGGTTTGAAACAAGTGTTACAAAAATCAGAGAATGTCAAAAATTACAGTGAAATTGCTTCAAACAAGCGAACTATCGCGAAACAACACCTGCTCGAATCCAACAATAACTGTGCTCTACCGTCTCTACTGAGGCTCAGAGACGCTTTGAGACAAGTGTTACAAAAATCAGAGAATGTCAGATATTAGAGTGAAATTGCTTCAAACAAGCGAATTATCGCGAAACAACACCTGCTCGAATCCAACAATAACTGTTCTCTACCGTCTCTACTGAGGCTCAGAGAAGCTTTGAGACAAGTGTTACAAAAATCAGAGAATGTCAGATATTAGAGTGAAATTGCTTCAAATAAGCGAATTATCGCGAAACAACACCTGCTCGAATCCAATAAAAACTGTGCCCTGACGTCTCTACTGAGCCTCAGAGACGCTTTGAGACAAGTGTTACAAAAATCAGAGAATGTCATAAATTAGAGTGAAATGGCTTCATAAAAGCGAATTATCGCGAAACAACACCTGCTCGAATCCGACAAAAACTGTGCCCTGCCGACTCTATTTAGCGTTAGAGATGGTTTGAAACAAGTGTTACAAAAATCAGAGAATGTCAAAAATTAGAGTGAAATTGCTTCAAACAAGCAAATTATCGCGAAACAGCACCTGCTCGATTCCAACAAAAACTGTGTCCTGCCGTCTCTACTCAGCCTCAGAGACGCTTTGAGACAAGTGTTACAAAAATCAGAGAATGTGATCAATTAGAGTGAAATTTCTTCAAACAAGCGAATTATCGCGAAACAACACCTGCTCGATCCCAACAAAAACTGTGCCCTGCCGTCTCTACTGAGCCTCAGAGACGCTTTGAGACAAGTGTTACAAAAATCAGAGAGTGTGAGAAATTAGAGTGAAATTGCTTCAAACAAGCGAATTATCGCGAAACAACACCTGCTCGAATCCGACAAACACCGTGCCCTGCCGACCCTACTTATAGTTAGAGATGGTTTGAAACAATTGTTACCAAAATCAGAGAATGTCAAAAATTAGAGTGAAATTGCTTCAAACAAGCGAATTATCGCGAAACAACACCTGCTCGAATCCGACAAAAACTGTGCCCTGCCGACTCTATTTAGCGTTAGAGATGGATTGAAACAATTGTTACCAAAATCAGAGAATGTCAAAAATTAGAGTGAAATTGCTTCAAACAAGCGAATTATTGCGAAACAAAACCTGCTCGAATCCGACAAAAACGGTGCCCTGCCGACTCTATTTAGCGTTAGAGATGGTTTGAAACAAGTGTTACAAAAATCAGAGAATGTCAAAAATTAGAGTGAAATTGCTTCAAACAGGCGAATTATCGCGAAACAACACCTGCTCGAATCCAACAATAACTGTGCTCTACCGTCTCTATTTAGCGTTAGAGATGGTTTGAAACAAGTGTTACAAAAATCAGAGAATGTCAAAAATTAGAGTGAAATTGCTTCAAACAAGCGAACTATCGCGAAACAACACTTGCTCGATTCCAACAAAAACTGTTCCCTGCCGTCTCTACTGAGCCTCAGAGACGCTTTGAGACAAGTGTTACAAAAATCAGAGAATGTCAAAAATTAGAGTGAAATTGCTTCAAACAAGCGAATTATCGCGAAACAACACCTGCTCGAATCCAAGAAAAACTGTGCCCTGCCGTCTCTATTTAGCGTTAGAGATGGTTTGAAACAAGTGTTACAAAAATCAGAGAATGTCAAAAATTAGAGTGAAATTGCTTCAAACAAGCGAATTATCGCGAAACAACACCTGCTCGAATCCAACAATAACTGTGCTCTACCGTCTCTACTGAGGCTCAGAGACGCTTTGAGACAAGTGTTACAAAAATCAGAGAATGGCAAAAATTAGAGCGAAATTGCTTCAAATAAGCGAATTATCGCGAAACAACACCTGCTCGAATCCAACAAAAACTGTGCCCTGCCGACTCTATTTAGCGTTAGAGATGGTTTGAACAAGTGTTACAAAAATCAGAGAATGTCAAAAATTAGAGTGAAATTGCTTCAAACAAGCGAATTATAGAGAAACAACACCTGCTCGAATCCAACAATAACTGTGCTCTACCGTCTCTACTGAGGCTCAGAGACGCTTTGAGACAAGTGTTACAAAAATCAGAGAATTTCAGATATTAGAGTGAAATCGCTTCAAACAAGCGAATTATCGCGAAACAGCACCTGCTCGATTCCAACAAAAACTGTGTCCTGCCGTCTCTACTCAGCCTCAGAGACGCTTTGAGACAAGTGTTACAAAAATCAGAGAATGTGATAAATTAGAGTGAAATTTCTTCAAACAAGCGAATTATCGCGAAACAACACCTGCTCGATCCCAACAAAAACTGTGCCCTGCCGTCTCTACTGAGCCTCAGAGACGCTTTGAGACAAGTGTTACAAAAATCAGAGAATGTCATAAATTAGAGTTAAATTTCTTCAAACAAGCGAATTATCGCGAAACAACACCTGCTCGATTCCAACAAAAACTGTGCCTCAGAGACGCTTTGAGACAAGTGTTACAAAAATCAGAGAATGTGAGAAATTAGAGTGAAATTGCTTCAAACAAGCGAATTATCGCGAAACAACACCTGCTCGAATCCGACAAAAACCGTGCCCTGCCGACTCTATTTAGCGTTTGAGATGGTTTGAAACAAGTGTTACAAAAATCAGAGAATGTCGAAAATTAGAGTGAAATTGCTTCAAACAGGCGAAGTATCGCGAAACAACACCTGCTCGAATCCAACAATAACTGTGCCCTACCGTAACTACTGAGGCTCAGAGACGCTTTGAGACAAGTGTTACAAAAATCAGAGAATGTCATAAATTAGAGTGAAATGGCTTCAAACAAGCGAATTATCGCGAAACAACACCTGCTTGAATCCGACAAAAACTGTGCCCTGCCGACTCTATTTAGCGTTAGAGATGGTTTGAAACAAGTGTTACAAAAATCAGAGAATGTCAAAAATTAGAGTGAAATTGCTTCAAACAGGCGAATTATCGCGAAACAACACCTGCTCGAATCCAACAATAACTGTGCTCTACCGTCTCTATTTAGCGTTAGAGATGGTTTGAAACAAGTGTTACAAAAATCAGAGAATGTCAAAAATTAGAGTGAAATTGCTTCAAACAAGCGAACTATCGCGAAACAACACCTGCTCGAATCCAACAATAACTGTGCTCTACCGTCTCTACTGAGGCTCAGAGACGCTTTGAGACAAGTGTTACAAAAATCAGAGAATGTCAGATATTAGAGTGAAATTGCTTCAAACAAGCGAATTATCGCGAAACAACACCTGCTCGAATCCAACAATAACTGTTCTCTACCGTCTCTACTGAGGCTCAGAGAAGCTTTGAGACAAGTGTTACAAAAATCAGAGAATGTCAGATATTAGAGTGAAATTGCTTCAAATAAGCGAATTATCGCGAAACAACACCTGCTCGAATCCAATAAAAACTGTGCCCTGACGTCTCTACTGAGCCTCAGAGACGCTTTGAGACAAGTGTTACAAAAATCAGAGAATGTCATAAATTAGAGTGAAATGGCTTCAAAAAAGCGAATTATCGCGAAACAACACCTGCTCGAATCCGACAAAAACTGTGCCCTGCCGACTCTATTTAGCGTTAGAGATGGTTTGAAACAAGTGTTACAAAAATCAGAGAATGTCAAAAATTAGAATGAAATTGCTTCAAACAAGCAAATTATCGCGAAACAGCACCTGCTCGATTCCAACAAAAACTGTGTCCTGCCGTCTCTACTCAGCCTCAGAGACGCTTTGAGACAAGTGTTACAAAAATCAGAGAATGTGATAAATTAGAGTGAAATTTCTTCAAACAAGCGAATTATCGCGAAACAACACCTGCTCGATCCCAACAAAAACTGTGCCCTGCCGTCTCTACTGAGCCTCAGAGACGCTTTGAGACAAGTGTTACAAAAATCAGAGAGTGTGAGAAATTAGAGTGAAATTGCTTCAAACAAGCGAATTATCGCGAAACAACACCTGCTCGAATCCGACAAACACCGTGCCCTGCCGACTCTACTTAGAGTTAGAGATGGTTTGAAACAATTGTTACCAAAATCAGAGAATGTCAAAAATTAGAGTGAAAATCTTCAAACAAGCGAATTATCGCGAAACAACACCTGCTCGAATCCGACAAAAACTGTGCCCTGCCGACTCTATTTAGCGTTAGAGATGGATTGAAACAATTGTTACCAAAATCAGAGAATGTCAAAAATTAGAGTGAAATTGCTTCAAACAAGCGAATTATTGCGAAACAAAACCTGCTCGAATCCGACAAAAACGGTGCCCTGCCGACTCTATATAGCGTTAGAGATGGTTTGAAATAAGTGTTACAAAAATCAGAGAATGTCAAAAATTAGAGTGAAATTGCTTCAAACAAGCGAATTATCGCGAAACAACACCTGCTCGAATCCAACAATAACTGTGCTCTACCGTCTCTACGGAGACTCAGAGACGCTTTGAGACAAGTGTTACAAAAATCAGAGAATGTCAAAAATTAGAGTGAAAATGCTTCAAACAAGCGAATTATCGCGAAACAACACCTGCTCGAATACAACAAAAACTGTGCCCTGCCGTCTCTATTTAGCGTTAGAGATGGTTTGAAACAAGTGTTACAAAAATCAGAGAATGTCAAAAATTAGAGTGAAATTGCTTCAAACAAGCGAATTATCGCGAAACAACACCTGCTCGAATCCAACAATAACTGTTCTCTACCGTCTCTACCTAGGCTCAGAGAATTTTTGAGACAAGTGTTACAAAAATCAGAGAATGTCAGATATTAGAGTGAAATTGCTTCAAACAAGCGAATTATCGCGAAACAACAGCTGCTCGAATCCAACAAAAACTGTGCCCTGACGTCCCTACTGAGCCTCAGAGACGGTTTGAGACAAGTGTTACAAAAATCAGAGAATGTCATTATTAGAGTGAAATGTCTTCAAACAAGCGAATTATCGCGAAACAACACCTGCTCGAATCCGACAAAAACTGTGCCCTGCCGACTCTATTTAGCGTTAGAGATGGTTTGAACAAGTGTTACAAAAATCAGAGAATGTCACAAATTAGAGTGAAATTGCTTCAAACAAGCGAATTATCGCGAAACAACACCTGCTCGAATCCAACAATAACTGTGCTCTACCGTCTCTACTGAGGCTCAGAGACGCTTTGAGACAAGTGTTACAAAAATCAGAGAATTTCAGATATTAGAGTGAAATCGCTTCAAACAAGCGAATTATCGCGAAACAACACCTGCTCGAATCCAACAATAACTGTGCTCTACCGGCTCTACTGACGCTCAGAGACGCTTTGAGACAAGTGTTACAAAAATCAGAGAATGTCATAAATTAGAGTGAAATTGCTTCAAACAAGCAAATTATCGCGAAACAGCACCTGCTCGATTCCAACAAAAACTGTGTCCTGCCGTCTCTACTCAGCCTCAGAGACGCTTTGAGACAAGTGTTACAAAAATCAGAGAATGTCATAAATTAGAGTGAAATTTCTTCAAACAAGCGAATTATCGCGAAACAACACCTGCTCGATTCCAACAAAAACTGTGCCCTGCCGTCTCTACTGAGCCTCAGAGACGCTTTGAGACAAGTGTTACAAAAATCAGAGAATGTCAGAAATTAGAGTGAAATTGCTTCAAACAAGCGAATTATCGCGAAACAACACCTGCTCGAATCCGACAAAAACCGTGCCCTGCCGACTCTATGTAGCGTTAGAGATGGTTTGAAACAATTGTTACCAAAATCAGAGAATGTCAAAAATTAGAGTGAAATTGCTTCAAACAAGCGAATTATCGCGAAACAACACCTGCTCGAATCCGACAAAAACTGTGCCCTGCCGACTCTATTTAGCGTTAGAGATGGATTGAAACAATTGTTACCAAAATCAGAGAATGTCAAAAATTAGAGTGAAATTGCTTCAAACAAGCGAATTATTGCGAAACAACACCTGCTCGAATCCAACAATAACTGTGCTCTACCGTCTCTACTGAGGCTCAGAGACGCTTTGAGACAAGTGTTACAAAAATCAGAGAATTTCAGATATTAGAGTGAAATCGCTTCAAACAAGCGAATTATCGCGAAACAACACCTGCTCGATTCCAACAATAACTGTGCTCTACCGTCTCTAATGAGGCTCAGAGAAGCTTTGAGACAAGTGTTACAAAAATCAGAGAATGTCAGATATTAGAGTGAAATTGCTTCAAACAAGCGAATTATCGCGAAACAACAGCTGCTCGAATCCAACAATAACTGTGCTCTACCGTCTCTACATAGGCTCAGAGACGCTTTGAGACAAGTGTTACAATAATCAGAGAATGTCAGATATTAGAGTGAAATTGCTTCAAACAAGCGAATTATCGCGAAACAACACCTGCTCGAATCAAACAATAACTGTGCTCTACCGTCTCTACTGAGGGTCAGAGACGCTTTGAGACAAGTGTTACAAAAATCAGAGAATGTCATAAATTAGAGTGAAATTTCTTCAAACAAGCGAATTATCGCGAAACAACACCTGCTCGATTCCAACAAAAACTGTGCCCTGCCGTCTCTACTGAGCCTCAGAGACGCTTTGAGACAATTGTTACCAAAATCAGAGAATGTCAAAAATTAGAGTGAAATTGCTTCAAACAAGCGAATTATCGCGAAACAACACCTGCTCGATTCCAACAAAAACTGTGCCCTGCCGTCTCTACTGAGCCTCAGAGACGCTTTGAGACAAGTGTTACAAAAATCAGAGAATGTGAGAAATTAGAGTGAAATTGCTTCAAACAAGCGAATTATCGCGAAACAACACCTGCTCGAATCCTACAAAAACCGTCCCCTTCCGACTCTATTTAGCGTTAGAGATGGTTTGAAACAATTGTTACCAAAATCAGAGAATGTCAAAAATTAGAGTGAAATTGCTTCAAACAAGCGAATTATCGTGAAACAACACCTGCTCGAATCCGACAAAAACTGTGCCCTGCCCACTCTATTTAGCGTTAGAGATGGATTGAAACAATTGTTACCAAAATCAGAGAATGTCAAAAATTAGAGTGAAATTGCTTCAAACAAGCGAATTATTGCGAAACAAAACCTGCTCGAATCCGACAAAAACGGTGCCCTGCCGACTCTATTTAGCGTTAGAGATGGTTTGAAATAAGTGTTACAAAAATCAGAGAATGTCAGATATTAGAGTGAAATTGCTTCAAACAAGCGAATTATCGCGAAACAACAGCTGCTCTAATCCAACAAAAACTGTGCCCTGACGTCCCTAGTGAGCCTCAGAGACGCTTTGAGACAAGTGTTACAAAAATCAGAGAATGTCATAAATTAGAGTGAAATGGCTTCAAACAAGCGAATTATCGCGAAACAACACCTGCTCGAATCCGACAAAAACTGTGCCCTGCCGACTCGATTTAGCGTTAGAGATGGTTTGAACAAGTGTTACAAAAATCAGAGAATGTCACAAATTAGAGTGAAATTGCTTCAAACAAGCGAATTATCGCGAAACAACACCTGCTCGAATCCAACAATAACTGTGCTCTACCGTCTCTACTGAGGCTCAGAGACGCTTTGAGACAAGTGTTACAAAAATCAGAGAATTTCAGATATTAGAGTGAAATCGCTTCAAACAAGCGAATTATCGCGAAACAACACCTGCTCGAATCCAACAATAACTGTGCTCTACCGTCTCTACTGACGCTCAGAGACGCTTTGAGACAAGTGTTACAAAAATCAGAGAATGTCATAAATTAGAGTGAAATTGCTTCAAACAAGCAAATTATCGCGAAACAGCACCTGCTCGATTCCAACAAAAACTGTGTCCTGCCGGCTATACTCAGCCTCAGAGACGCTTTGAGACAAGTGTTACAAAAATCAGAGAATGTCATAAATTAGAGTGAAATTTCTTCAAACAAGCGAATTATCGCGAAACAACACCTGCTCGATTCCAACAAAAACTGTGCCCTGCCGTCTCTACTGAGCCTCAGAGACGCTTTGAGACAAGTGTTACAAAAATCAGAGAATGTGAGAAATTGGAGTGAAATTGCTTCAAACAAGCGAATTATCGCGAAACAACACCTGCTCGAATCCGACAAAAACCGTGCCCTGCCGACTCTATTTAGCGTTAGAGATGGTTTGAAACAATTGTTACCAAAATCAGAGAATGTCAAAAATTAGAGTGAAATTGCTTCAAACAAGCGAATTATCGCGAAACAACACCTGCTCGAATCCGACAAGCACTGTGCCCTGCCGACTCTATTTAGCGTTAGAGATGGATTGAAACAATTGTTACCAAAATCAGAGAATGTCAAAAATTAGAGTGAAAATGCTTCAAACAAGCGAATTATTGCGAAACAAAACCTGCTCGAATCCGACAAAAACTGTGCCCTGCCGACTCTATTTAGCGTTAGAGATGGTTTGAAATAAGTGTTACAAAAATCAGAGAATGTCAAAAATTAGAGTGAAATTGCTTCAAACAAGCGAATTATCGCGAAACAACACCTGCTCGAATCCAACAATAACTGTGCTCTACCGTCTCTACTGAGGCTCAGAGACGCTTTGAGACAAGTGTTACAAAAATCAGAGAATTTCAGATATTAGAGTGAAATTGCTTCAAACAAGCGAATTATCGCGAAACAACACCTGCTCGAATCAAACAATAACTGTGCTCTACCGTCTCTACTGAGGGTCAGAGTCGCTTTGAGACAAGTGTTACAAAAATCAGAAAATGTCAAAAATTAGAGTGAAATTGCTTCAAACAAGCGAATTATCGCGAAACAACACCTGCTCGAATCCAACAATAACTGTGCTCTACCGTCTCCACTGAGGCTCAGAGACGCTTTGAGACAAGTGTTACAAAAATCAGAGAATTTCAGATAGAGTGAAATCGCTTCAAACAAGCGAATTATCGCGAAACAACACCTGCTCGAATCCAACAATAACTGTGCTCTACCGTCTCTACTGACGCTCAGAGACGCTTTGAGACAAGTGTTACAAAAATCAGAGAATGTTATAAATTAGAGTGAAATTGCTTCAAACAAGCGAATTATCGCGAAACAACACCTGCTCGGTTCCAACAAAAACTGTGCCCTGCCGTCTCTACTGAGCCTCAGAGACGCTTTGAGACAAGTGTTACAAAAATCAGAGAATGTGAGAAATTAGAGTGAAATTGCTTCAAACAAGCGAATTATCGCGAAACAACACCTGCACGAATCCGACACAAACTGTGCCCTGCCGACTATATTTAGCGTTAGAGATGGTTTGAAACAAGTGTTACAAAAATCAGAGAATGTAACAAATTAGAGTGAAATTGCTTCAAACAAGCGAATTATCGCGAAACAAAACCTGCTCGAATCCGACAAAAACGGTGCCCTGCCGACTCTATTTAGCGTTAGAGATGGTTTGAAATAAGTGTTACAAAAATCAGAGAATGTCAAAAATTAGAGTGAAATTGCTTCAAACAAGCGAATTATCGCGAAACAACACCTGCTCGAATCCAACAATAACTGTGCTCTACCGTCTCTACTGAGGCTCAGAGACGCTTTGAGACAAGTGTTACAAAAATCAGAGAATGTCAAAAATTAGAGTGAAAATGCTTCAAACAAGCGAATTATCGCGAAACAACACATGCTCGAATACAACAAAAACTGTGCCCTGCCGTCTCTATTTAGCGTTAGAGATGGTTTGAAACAAGTGTTACAAAAATCAGAGAATGTCAAAAATTAGAGTGAAATTGCTTCAAACAAGGGAATTACGCGAAACAACACCTGCTCGAATCCAACAATAACTGTTCTCTACCGTCTCTAATGAGGCTCAGAGAAGCTTTGAGACAAGTGTTACAAAAATCAGAGAATGTCAGATATTAGAGTGAAATTGCTTCAAACAAGCGAATTATCGCGAAACAACACCTGCTCGAATCCAACAAAAACTGTGCCCTGACGTCCCTACTGAGCCTCAGAGACGCTTTGAGACAAGTGTTACAAAAATCAGAGAATGTCATAAATTAGAGTGAAATGGCTTCAAACAAGCGAATTATCGCGAAACAACACCTGCTCGAATCCGACAAAAACTGTGCCCTGCCGACTCTATTTAGCGTTAGAGATGGTTTGAACAAGTGTTACAAAAATCAGAGAAATTCACAAATTAGAGTGAAATTGCTTCAAACAAGCGAATTATCGCGAAACAACACCTGCTCGAATCCAACAATAACTGTGCTCTACCGTCTCTACTGAGGCTCAGAGACGCTTTGAGACAAGTGTTACAAAAATCAGAGAATTTCAGATATTAGAGTGAAATCGCTTCAAACAAGCGAATTATCGCGAAACAACACCTGCTCGATTCCAACAATAACTGTGCTCTACCGTCTCTAATGAGGCTCAGAGAAGCTTTGAGACAAGTGTTACAAAAATCAGAGAATGTCAGATATTAGAGTGAAATTGCTTCAAACAAGCGAATTATCGCGAAACAACAGCTGCTCGAATCCAACAATAACTGTGCTCTACCGTCTCTACATAGGCTCAGAGACGCTTTGAGACAAGTGTTACAATAATCAGAGAATGTCAGATATTAGAGTGAAATTGCTTCAAACAAGCGAATTATCGCGAAACAACACCTGCTCGAATCAAACAATAACTGTGCTCTACCGTCTCTACTGAGGGTCAGAGACGCTTTGAGACAAGTGTTACAAAAATCATAGAATGTCAAAAATTAGAGTGAAATTGCTTCAAACAAGCGAATTATCGCGAAACAACACCTGCTCGAATCCAACAATAACTGTGCTCTACCGTCTCCACTGAGCCTCAGAGACGCTTTGAGATAAGTGTTACAAAAATCAGAGAATTTCAGATATTAGAGTGAAATCGCTTCAAACAAGCGAATTATCGCGAAACAAATCCTGCTCGAATCCAACAATAACTGTGCTCTACCGTCTCTACTGACGCTCAGAGACGCTTTGAGACAAGTGTTACAAAAATCAGAGAATGTCAAAATTAGAGTGAAATTGCTTCAAACAAGCAAATTATCGCGAAACAGCACCTGCTCGATTCCAACAAAAACTGTGTCCTGCCGTCTCTACTCAGCCTCAGAGACGCTTTGAGACAAGTGTTACAAAAATCAGAGAATGTCATAAATTAGACTGAAATTTCTTCAAACAAGCGAATTATCGCGAAACAACACCTGCTCGATTCCAACAAAAACTGTGCCCTGCCGTCTCTACTGAGCCTCAGAGACGCTTTGAGACAAGTGTTACAAAAATCAGAGAATGTGAGAAATTAGAGTGAAATTGCTTCAAACAAGCGAATTATCGCGAAACAACACCTGCTCGAATCCTACAAAAACCGTCCCCTTCCGACTCTATTTAGCGTTAGAGATGGTTTGAAACAATTGTTACCAAAATCAGAGAATGTCAAAAATTAGAGTGAAATTGCTTCAAACAAGCGAATTATCGTGAAACAACACCTGCTCGAATCCGACAAAAACTGTGCCCTGCCCACTCTATTTAGCGTTAGAGATGGATTGAAACAATTGTTACCAAAATCAGAGAATGTCAAAAATTAGAGTGAAATTGCTTCAAACAAGCGAATTATTGCGAAACAAAACCTGCTCGAATCCGACAAAAACGGTGCCCTGCCGACTCTATTTAGCGTTAGAGATGGTTTGAAATAAGTGTTACAAAAATCAGAGAATGTCAAAAATTAGAGTGAAATTGCTTCAAACAAGCGAATTATCGTGAAACAACACCTGCTCGAATCCAACAAAAACTGTGCCCTGCCGTCTCTACTGAGCCTCAGAGACGCTTTGAGACAAGTGTTACAAAAATCAGAGAATGTCAAAAATTAGAGTGAAATTGCTTCAAACAAGCGAATTATCGCGAAACAACACCTGCTCGAATCCAACAATAACTGCTCTACCGTCTCTACTGAGGCTCAGAGACGCTTTGAGACAAGTGTTACAAAAATCAGAGAATTTCAGATATTAGAGTGAAATCGCTTCAAACAAGCGAATTATCGCGAAACAACACCTGCTGGAATCCAACAATAACTGTGCTCTACCGTCTCTACTGACGCTCAGAGACGCTTTGAGACAAGTGTTACAAAAATCAGAGAATGTCATAAATTAGAGTGAAATTGCTTCAAACAAGCAAATTATCGCGAAACAGAACCTGCTCGATTCCAACAAAAACTGTGTCCTGCCGTCTCTACTCAGCCTCAGAGACGCTTTGAGACAAGTGTTACAAAAATCAGAGAATGTCATAAATTAGAGTGAAATTGCTTCAAACAAGCAAATTATCGCGAAACAGCACCTGCTCGATTCCGACAAAAACGGTGCCCTGCCGACTCTGTTTAGCGTTAGAGATGGTTTGAAACAATTGTTACCAAAATCAGACAATGTCAAAAATTAGAGTGAAATTGCTTCAAACAAGCGAATTATCGCGAAACAACACCTGCTCGAATCCAACAATAACTGTGCTCTACCGTCTCTACTGACGCTCAGAGACGCTTTGAGACAAGTGTTACAAAAATCAGAGAATGTCATAAATTAGAGTGAAATTGCTTCAAACAAGCAAATTATCGCGAAACAGCACCTGCTCGATTCCAACAAAAACTGTGTCCTGCCGTCTCTACTCAGCCTCAGAGACGCTTTGAGACAAGTGTTACAAAAATCAGAGAATGTCATAAATTAGAGTGAAATTTCTTCAAAAAAGCGAATTATCGCGAAACAACACCTGCTCGATTCCAACAAAAACTGTGCCCTGCCGTCTCTACTGAGCCTCAGAGACGCTTTGAGACAAGTGTTACAAAAATCAGAGAATGTCAAAAATTAGAGTGAAATTGCTTCAAACAAGCGAATTATCGCGAAACAACACCTGCCCGAATCCAACAATAACTGTGCTCTACCGTCTCTACTGAGGCTCAGAGACGCTTTGAGACAAGTGTTACAAAAATCAGAGAATGTCAGATATTAGAGTGAAATTGCTTCAAACAAGCGAATTATCGCGAAACAACACCTGCTCGAATCCAACAATAACTGTTCTCTACCGTCTCTACTGAGGCTCAGAGAAGCTTTGAGACAAGTGTTACAAAAATCAGAGAATGTCAGATATTAGAGTGAAATTGCTTCAAATAAGCGAATTATCGCGAAAAAACACCTGCTCGAATCCAACAAAAACTGTGCCCTGACGTCGCTACTGAGCCTCAGAGACGCTTTGAGACAAGTGTTACAAAAATCAGAGAATGTCATAAATTAGAGTGAAATAAATGGCTTCAAACAAGCGAATTATCGCGAAACAACACCTGCTCGATTCCAACAAAAACTGTGCCCTGCCGTCTCTACTGAGCCTCAGAGACGCTTTGAGACAAGTGTTACAAAAATCAGAGAATGTGAGAAATTAGAGTGAAATTGCTTCAAACAAGCGAATTATCGCGAAACAACACCTGCTCGAATCCGACAAAAACCGTGCCCTGCCGACTCTATTTAGCGTTAGAGATGGTTTGAAACAATTGTTACCAAAATCAGAGAATGTCAAAAATTAGAGTGAAATTGCTTCAAACAAGCGAATTATCGCGAAACAACACCTGCTCGAATCCGACAAAAACTGTGCCCTGCCGACCCTATTTAGCGTTAGAGATGGATTGAAACAATTGTTACCAAAATCAGAGAATGTCAAAAATTAGAGTGAAATTGCTTCAAACAAGCGAATTATTGCGAAACAAAACCTGCTCGAATCCGACAAAAACGGTGCCCTGCCGACTCTATTTAGCGTTAGAGATGGTTTGAAATAAGTGTTACAAAAATCAGAGAATGTCAAAAATTAGAGTGAAATTGCTTCAAACAAGCGAATTATCGTGAAACAACACCTGCTCGAATCAAACAATAACTGTGCTCTACCGTCTCTACTGAGGCTCAGAGACGCTTTGAGACAAGTGTTACAAAAATCAGAGAATGTCAGATATTAGAGTGAAATCGCTTCAAACAAGCGAATTATCGCGAAACAACACCTGCTCGAATCCAACAATAACTGTGCTCTACCGTCTCTACTGACGCTCAGAGACGCTTTGAGACAAGTGTTACAAAAATCAGAGAATGTCATAAATTAGAGTGAAATTGCTTCAAACAAGCAAATTATCGCGAAACAGCACCTGTTCGATTCCAACAAAAACTGTGTCCTGCCGTCTCTACTCAGCCTCAGAGACGCTTTGAGACAAGTGTTACAAAAATCAGAGAATGTCATAAATTAGAGTTAAATTTCTTCAAACAAGCGAATTATCGCGAAACAACACCTGCTCGATTCCAACAAAAACTGTGCCTCAGAGACGCTTTGAGACAAGTGTTACAAAAATCAGAGAATGTGAGAAATTAGAGTGAAATTGCTTCAAACAAGCGAATTATCGCGAAACAACACCTGCTCGAATCCGACAAAAACCGTGCCCTGCCGACTCTATTTAGCGTTAGAGATGGTTTGAAACAATTGTTACCAAAATCAGAGAATGTCAAAATATGAGTGAAATTGCTTCAAACAAGCGAATTATCGCGAAACAACACCTGCTCGAATCCGACAAAAACTGTGCCCTGCCGACTCTATTTAGCGTTAGAGATGGATTGAAACAATTGTTACCAAAATCAGAGAATGTCATAAATTAGAGTGAAATTGCTTCAAACAAGCGAATTATTGCGAAACAAAACCTGCTCGAATCCGACAAAAACGGTGCCCTGCCGACTCTATTTAGCGTTAGAGATGGTTTGAAATAAGTGTTACAAAAATCAGAGAATGTCAAAAATTAGAGTGAAATTGCTTCAAACAAGCGAATTATCGCCAAACAACACCTGCTCGAATCCAACAATAACTGTGCTCTACCGTCTCTACTGAGCCTCAGAGACGCTTTGAGACAAGTGTTACAAAAATCAGAGAATGTGAGAAATTAGAGTGATATTGCTTCAAACAAGCGAATTATCGCGAAACAACACCTGCTCGAATCCGACAAAAACTGTGCCCTGCCGACTCTATTTAGCGTTAGAGATGGTTTGAGACAAGTGTTACAAAAATCAGAGAATGTCAAAAATTAGAGTGAAATTGCTTCAAACAAGCGAATTATCGCGAAACAACACCTGCTCGAATCCAACAATAACTGCTCTACCGTCTCTACTGAGGCTCAGAGACGCTTTGAGACAAGTGTTACAAAAATCAGAGAATTTCAGATATTAGAGTGAAATCGCTTCAAACAAGCGAATTATCGCGAAACAACACCTGCTCGAATCCAACAATAACTGTGCTCTACCGTCTCTACTGACGCTCAGAGTCGCTTTGAGACAAGTGTTACAAAAATCAGAGAATGTTATAAATTAGAGTGAAATTGCTTCAAACAAGCGAATTATCGCGAAACAACACCTGCTCGATTCCAACAAAAACTGTGCCCTGCCGTCTCTACTGAGCCTCAGAGACGCTTTGAGACAAGTGTTACAAAAATCAGAGAATGTGAGAAATTAGAGTGAAATTGCTTCAAACAAGCGAATTATCGCGAAACAACACCTGCTCGAATCCAACAATAACTGTGCTCTACCGTCTCTATTTAGCGTTAGAGATGGTTTGAATCAAGTGTTACAAAAATCAGAGAATGTCAAAAATTAGAGTGAAATTGCTTCAAACAAGCGAACTATCGCGAAACAACACCTGCTCGAATCCGACAAAAACTGTGCCCTGCCGACTCTATTTAGCGTTAGAGATGGTTTGAACAAGTGTTACAAAAATCAGAGAATGTCACAAATTAGAGTGAAATTGCTTCAAACAAGCGAATTATCGCGAAACAACACCTGCTCGAATCCAACAATAACTGTTCTCTACCGTCTCTACTGAGGCTCAGAGAAGCTTTGAGACAAGTGTTACAAAAATCAGAGAATGTCAGATATTAGAGTGAAATTGCTTCAAACAAGCGAATTATCGCGAAATAACAGCTGCTCGAATCCAACAAAAACTGTGCCCTGACGTCCCTACTGAGCCTCAGAGACGCTTTGAGACAAGTGTTACAAAAATCAGAGAATGTCATAAATTAGAGTGAAATGGCTTCAAACAAGCGAATTATCGCGAAACAACACCTGCTCGAATCCGACAAAAACTGTGCCCTTCCGACTCTATTTAGCGTTAGAGATGGTTTGAACAAGTGTTACAAAAATCAGAGAATGTCAAATTAGAGTGAAATTGCTTCAAACAAGCGAATTATCGCGAAACAACACCTGCTCGAATCCAACAATAACTGTGCTCTACCGTCTCTACTGAGGCTCAGAGACGCTTTGAGACAAGTGTTACAAAAATCAGAGAATGTGAGAAATTAGAGTGAAATTGCTTCAAACAAGCGAATTATCGCGAAACAACACCTGCTCGAATCCGACCAAAACTGTGTCCTGCCGTCTCTACTCAGCCTCAGAGACGCTTTGAGACAAGTGTTACAAAAATCAGAGAATGTCATAAATTAGAGTGAAATTTCTTCAAACAAGCGAATTATCGCGAAACAACACGTGCTCGATTCCAACAAAAACTGTGCCCTGCCGTCTCTACTGAGCCTCAGAGACGCTTTGAGACAAGTGTTACAAAAATCAGAGAATGTGAGAAATTAGAGTGAAATTGCTTCAAACAAGCGAATTATCGCGAAACAACACCTGCTCGAATCCGACAAAAACTGTGCCCTGCCGACTCTATTTAGCGTTAGAGATGGTTTGAAACAATTGTTACCAAAATCAGAGAATGTCAAAAATTAGGGTGAAATTGCTTCAAACAAGCGAATTATCGCGTAACAACACCTGCTCGAATCCGACAAAAACTGTGCCCTGCCGACTCTATTTAGCGTTAGAGATGGATTGAAACAATTGTTACCAAAATCAGAGAATGTCAAAAATTAGAGTGAAATTGCTTCAAACAAGCGAATTATCGCGAAACAACACCTGCTCGAATCCGACAAAAACTGTGCCCTGCCGACTCTATTTAGCGTTAGAGATGGTTTGAAACAATTGTTACCAAAATCAGAGAATGTCAAAAATTAGAGTGAAATTGCTTCAAACAAGCGAATTATCGCGTAACAACACCTGCTCGAATCCGACAAAAACTGTGCCCTGCCGACTCTATTTAGCGTTAGAGATGGATTGAAACAATTGTTACCAAAATCAGAGAATGTCAAAAATTAGAGTGAAATTGCTTCAAACAAGCGAATTATTGCGAAACAAAACCTGCTCGAATCCGACAAAAACGGTGCCCTGCTGACTCTATTTAGCGTTAGAGATGGTTTGAAATAAGTGTTACAAAAATCAGAGAATGTCAAAAATTAGAGTGAAATTGCTTCAAACAAGCGAATTATCGCGAAACAACACCTGCTCGAATCCAACAATAACTGTGCTCTACCGTCTCTACTGAGGCTCAGAGACGCTTT
Organism: Tenodera sinensis; assembly: GCA_030765045.1. Taxonomy (NCBI): domain Eukaryota; kingdom Metazoa; phylum Arthropoda; class Insecta; order Mantodea; family Mantidae; genus Tenodera; species Tenodera sinensis. The sequence continues at coordinate 48,769,853 of CM060973.1, forward strand.
GAGACAAGTGTTACAAAAATCAGAGAATGTCAAAAATTAGAGTGAAATTGCTTCAAACAAGCGAATTATCGCGAAACAACACCTGCTCGAATCCGACAAAAACTGTGTCCTGCCGTCTCTACTCAGCCTCAGAGACGCTTTGAGACAAGTGTTACAAAAATCAGAGAATGTCATAAATTAGAGTGAAATTTCTTCAAACAAGCGAATTATCGCGAAACAACACGTGCTCGATTCCAACAAAAACTGTGCCCTGCCGTCTCTACTGAGCCTCAGAGACGCTTTGAGACAAGTGTTACAAAAATCAGAGAATGTGAGAAATTAGAGTGAAATTGCTTCAAACAAGCGAATTATCGCGAAACAACACCTGCTCGAATCCGACAAAAACCGTGCCCTGCCGACTCTATTTAGCGTTAGAGATGGTTTGAAACAATTGTTACCAAAATCAGAGAATGTCAAAAATTAGAGTGAAATTGCTTCAAACAAGCGAATTATCGCGTAACAACACCTGCTCGAATCCGACAAAAACTGTGCCCTGCCGACTCTATTTAGCGTTAGAGATGGATTGAAACAATTGTTACCAAAATCAGAGAATGTCAAAAATTAGAGTGAAATTGCTTCAAACAAGCGAATTATTGCGAAACAAAACCTGCTCGAATCCGACAAAAACGGTGCCCTGCTGACTCTATTTAGCGTTAGAGATGGTTTGAAATAAGTGTTACAAAAATCAGAGAATGTCAAAAATTAGAGTGAAATTGCTTCAAACAAGCGAATTATCGCGAAACAACACCTGCTCGAATCCAACAATAACTGTGCTCTACCGTCTCTACTGAGGCTCAGAGACGCTTTGAGACAAGTGTTACAAAAATCAGAGAATGTCAGATATTAGAGTGAAATTGCTTCAAACAAGCGAATTATCGCGAAACAACACCTGCTCGAATCAAACAATAACTGTGCTCTACCGTCTCTACTGAGGGTCAGAGACGCTTTGAGACAAGTGTTACAAAAATCAGAGAATGTCAAAAATTAGAGTGAAATTGCTTCAAACAAGCGAATTATCGCGAAACAACACCTGCTCGAATCCAACAATAACTGTGCTCTACCGTCTCCACTGAGGCTCAGAGACGCTTTGAGACAAGTGTTACAAAAATCAGAGAATTTCAGATAGAGCGAAATCGCTTCAAACAAGCGAATTATCGCGAAACAACACCTGCTCGAATCCAACAATAACTGTGCTCTACCGTCTCTACTGACGCTCAGAGACGCTTTGAGGCAAGTGTTACAAAAATCAGAGAATGTCACAAATTAGGGTGAAATTGCTTCAAACAAGCAAATTATCGCGAAACAGCACCTGCTCGATTCCAACAAAAACTGTGTCCTGCCGTCTCTACTCAGCCTCATGGACGCTTTGAGACAAGTGTTACAAAAATCAGAGAATGTCATAAATTAGAGTGAAATTTCTTCAAACAAGCGAATTATCGCGAAACAACACCTGCTCGATTCCAACAAAAACTGTGCCCTGCCGTCTCTACTGAGCCTCAGAGACGCTTTGAGACAATTGTTACCAAAATCAGAGAATGTCAAAAATTAGAGTGAAATTGCTTCAAACAAGCGAATTATTGCGAAACAAAACCTGCTCGAATCCGACAAAAACGGTGCCCTGTCGACTCTATTTAGCGTTAGAGATGGTTTGAAAAAAGTGTTACAAAAATCAGAGAATGTCAAAAATTAGAGTGAAATTGCTTCAAACAAGCGAATTATCGCGAAACAACACCTGCTCGAATCCAACAATTACTGTGCTCTACCGTCTCTACTGAGGCTCAGAGAAGCTTTGAGACAAGTGTTACAAAAATCAGAGAATGTCAGATATTAGAGTGAAATTGCTTCAAACAAGCGAATTATCGCGAAACAATAGCTGCTCGAATCCAACAAAAACTGTGCCCTGACGTCCCTACTGAGCCTCAGAGACGCTTTGAGAGAAGTGTTACAAAAATCAGAGAATGTCATAAATTAGAGTTAAATTTCTTTAAACAAGCGAATTATCGCGAAACAACACCTGCTCGATTCCAACAAAAACTGTGCCTCAGAGACGCTTTGAGACAAGTGTTACAAAAATCAGAGAATGTGAGAAATTAGAGTGAAATTGCTTCAAACAAGCGAATTATCGCGAAACAACACCTGCTCGAATCCGACAAAAACTGTGCCCTGCCGACTCTATTTAGCGTTAGAGATGGTTTGAAACAAGTGTTACAAAAATCAGAGAATGTCACAAATTAGAGTGAAATTGCTTCAAACAAGCAAATTATCGCGAAACAGCACCTGCTCGATTCCAACAAAAACTGTGTCCTGCCGTCTCTACTCAGCCTCATGGACGCTTTGAGACAAGTGTTACAAAAATCAGAGAATGTCATAAATTAGAGTGAAATTTCTTCAAACAAGCGAATTATCGCGAAACAACACCTGCTCGATTCCAACAAAAACTGTGCCCTGCCGTCTCTACTGAGCCTCAGAGACGCTTTGAGACAATTGTTACCAAAATCAGAGAATGTCAAAAATTAGAGTGAAATTGCTTCAAACAAGCGAATTATTGCGAAACAAAACCTGCTCGAATCCGACAAAAACGGTGCCCTGTCGACTCTATTTAGCGTTAGAGATGGTTTGAAAAAAGTGTTACAAAAATCAGAGAATGTCAAAAATTAGAGTGAAATTGCTTCAAACAAGCGAATTATCGCGAAACAACACCTGCTCGAATCCAACAATTACTGTGCTCTACCGTCTCTACTGAGGCTCAGAGAAGCTTTGAGACAAGTGTTACAAAAATCAGAGAATGTCAGATATTAGAGTGAAATTGCTTCAAACAAGCGAATTATCGCGAAACAATAGCTGCTCGAATCCAACAAAAACTGTGCCCTGACGTCCCTACTGAGCCTCAGAGACGCTTTGAGAGAAGTGTTACAAAAATCAGAGAATGTCATAAATTAGAGTTAAATTTCTTTAAACAAGCGAATTATCGCGAAACAACACCTGCTCGATTCCAACAAAAACTGTGCCTCAGAGACGCTTTGAGACAAGTGTTACAAAAATCAGAGAATGTGAGAAATTAGAGTGAAATTGCTTCAAACAAGCGAATTATCGCGAAACAACACCTGCTCGAATCCGACAAAAACCGTGCCCTGCCGACTCTATTTAGCGTTAGAGATGGTTTGAAACAATTGTTACCAAAATCAGAGAATGTCAAAAATTAGAGTGAAATTGCTTCAAACAAGCGAATTATCGCGAAACAACACCTGCTCGAATCCGACAAAAACTGTGCCCTGCCGACTCTATTTAGCGTTAGAGATGGATTGAAACAATTGTTACCAAAATCAGAGAATGTCATAAATTAGAGTGAAATTGCTTCAAACAAGCGAATTATTGCGAAACAAAACCTGCTCGAATCCGACAAAAACGGTGCCCTGCCAACTCTATTTAGCGTTAGAGATGGTTTGAAATAAGTGTTACAAAAATCAGGGAATGTCAAAAATTAGAGTGAAATTGCTTCAAACAAGCGAATTATCGCGAAACAACACCTGCTCGAATCCAACAATAACTGTGCTCTACCGTCTCTACTGAGGCTCAGAGACGCTTTGAGACAAGTGTTACAAAAATCAGAGAATGTCAGATATTAGAGTGAAATTGCCTCAAACAAGCGAATTATCGCGAAACAACACCTGCTCGAATCAAACAATAACTGTTCTCTACCGTCTCTACTGAGGGTCAGAGACGCTTTGAGACAAGTGTTACAAAAATCAGAGAATGTCAAAAATTAGAGTGAAATTGCTTCAAACAAGCGAATTATCGCCAAACAACACCTGCTCGAATCCAACAATAACTGTGCTCTACCGTCTCTACTGAGCCTCAGAGACGCTTTGAGACAAGTGTTACAAAAATCAGAGAATGTGAGAAATTAGAGTGAAATTGCTTCAAACAAGCGAATTATCGCGAAACAACACCTGCTCGAATCCGACAAAAACTGTGCCCTGCCGACTCTATTTAGCTTTAGAGATGGTTTGAAACAATTGTTACCAAAATCAGAGAATGTCAAAAATTAGAGTGAGATTGCTTCAAATAAGCGAATTATCGCGAAACAACACCTGCTCGAATCCAACAAAAACTGTGCCCTGCCGTCTCTACTGAGCCTCAGAGACGCTTTGAGACAAGTGTTACAAAAATCAGAGAATGTCACAAATTAGAGTGAAATTGCTTCAAACAAGCGAATTATCGCGAAACAACACCTGCTCGAATCCAACAATAACTGCTCTACCGTCTCTACTGAGGCTCAGAGACGCTTTGAGACAAGTGTTACAAAAATCAGAGAATTTCAGATATTAGAGTGAAATCGCTTCAAACAAGCGAATTATCGCGAAACAACACCTGCTCGAATCCAACAATAACTGTGCTCTACCGTCTCTACTGACGCTCAGAGTCGCTTTGAGACAAGTGTTACAAAAATCAGAGAATGTTATAAATTAGAGTGAAATTGCTTCAAACAAGCGAATTATCGCGAAACAACACCTGCTCGATTCCAACAAAAACTGTGCCCTGCCGTCTCTACTGAGCCTCAGAGACGCTTTGAGACAAGTGTTACAAAAATCAGAGAATGTGAGAAATTAGAGTGAAATTGCTTCAAACAAGCGAATTATCGCGAAACAACACCTGCTCGAATCCGACAAAAACTGTGCCCTGCCGACTCTATTTAGCGTTAGAGGTGGTTTGAAACAAGTGTTACAAAAATCAGAGAATGTCAAAAATTAGAGTGAAATTGCTTCAAACAGGCGAATTATCGCGAAACAACACCTGCTCGAATCCAACAATAACTGTGCTCTACCGTCTCTATTTAGCGTTAGAGATGGTTTGAAACAAGTGTTACAAAAATCAGAGAATGTCAAAAATTAGAGTGAAATTGCTTCAAACAAGCGAACTATCGCGAAACAACACCTGCTCGAATCCGACAAAAACTGTGCCCTGCCGACTCTATTTAGCGTTAGAGATGGTTTGAACAAGTGTTACAAAAATCAGAGAATGTCACAAATTAGAGTGAAATTGCTTCAAACAAGCGAATTATCGCGAAACAACACCTGCTCGAATCCAACAATAACTGTTCTCTACCGTCTCTACTGAGGCTCAGAGAAGCTTTGAGACAAGTGTTACAAAAATCAGAGAATGTCAGATATTAGAGTGAAATTGCTTCAAACAAGCGAATTATCGCGAAACAACAGCTGCTCGAATCCAACAAAAACTGTGCCCTGACGTCCCTACTAAGCCTCAGAGACGCTTTGAGACAAGTGTTACAAAAATCAGAGAATGTCATAAATTAGAGTGAAATGGCTTCAAACAAGCGAATTATCGCGAAACAACACCTGCTCGAATCCGACAAAAACTGTGCCCTGCCGACTCTATTTAGCGTTAGAGATGGTTTGAACAAGTGTTACAAAAATCAGAGAATGTCAAATTAGAGTGAAATTGCTTCAAACAAGCGAATTATCGCGAAACAACACCTGCTCGAATCCAACAATAACTGTGCTCTATCGTCTCTACTGAGGCTCAGAGACGCTTTGAGACAAGTGTTACAAAAATCAGAGAATGTGAGAAATTAGAGTGAAATTGCTTCAAACAAGCGAATTATCGCGAAACAACACCTGCTCGAATCCGACAAAAACTGTGTCCTGCCGTCTCTACTCAGCCTCAGAGACGCTTTGAGACAAGTGTTACAAAAATCAGAGAATGTCATAAATTAGAGTGAAATTTCTTCAAACAAGCGAATTATCGCGAAACAACACCTGCTCGATTCCAACAAAAACTGTGCCCTGCCGTCTCTACTGAGCCTCAGAGACGCTTTGAGACAAGTGTTACAAAAATCAGAGAATGTGAGAAATTAGAGTGAAATTGCTTCAAACAAGCGAATTATCGCGAAACAACACCTGCTCGAATCCGACAAAAACCGTGCCCTGCCGACTCTATTTAGCGTTAGAGATGGTTTGAAACAATTGTTACCAAAATCAGAGAATGTCAAAAATTAGAGTGAAATTGCTTCAAACAAGCGAATTATCGCGTAACAACACCTGCTCGAATCCGACAAAAACTGTGCCCTGCCGACTCTATTTAGCGTTAGAGATGGATTGAAACAATTGTTACCAAAATCAGAGAATGTCAAAAATTAGAGTGAAATTGCTTCAAACAAGCGAATTATTGCGAAACAAAACCTGCTCGAATCCGACAAAAACGGTGCCCTGCTGACTCTATTTAGCGTTAGAGATGGTTTGAAATAAGTGTTACAAAAATCAGAGAATGTCAAAAATTAGAGTGAAATTGCTTCAAACAAGCGAATTATCGCGAAACAACACCTGCTCGAATCCAACAATAACTGTGCTCTACCGTCTCTACTGAGGCTCAGAGACGCTTTGAGACAAGTGTTACAAAAATCAGAGAATGTCAGATATTAGAGTGAAATTGCTTCAAACAAGCCAATTATCGCGAAACAACACCTGCTCGAATCAAACAATAACTGTGCTCTACCGTCTCTACTGAGGGTCAGAGACGCTTTGAGACAAGTGTTACAAAAATCAGAGAATGTCAAAAATTAGAGTGAAATTGCTTCAAACAAGCGAATTATCGCGAAACAACACCTGCTCGAATCCAACAATAACTGTGCTCTACCGTCTCCACTGAGGCTCAGAGACGCTTTGAGACAAGTGTTACAAAAATCAGAGAATTTCAGATAGAGCGAAATCGCTTCAAACAAGCGAATTATCGCGAAACAACACCTGCTCGAATCCAACAATAACTGTGCTCTACCGTCTCTAGTGACGCTCAGAGACGCTTTGAGGCAAGTGTTACAAAAATCAGAGAATGTCATAAATTAGGGTGAAATTGCTTCAAACAAGCAAATTATCGCGAAACAGCACCTGCTCGATTCCAACAAAAACTGTGTCCTGCCGTCTCTACTCAGCCTCATGGACGCTTTGAGACAAGTGTTACAAAAATCAGAGAATGTCATAAATTAGAGTGAAATTTCTTCAAACAAGCGAATTATCGCGAAACAACACCTGCTCGATTCCAACAAAAACTGTGCCCTGCCGTCTCTACTGAGCCTCAGAGACGCTTTGAGACAATTGTTACCAAAATCAGAGAATGTCAAAAATTAGAGTGAAATTGCTTCAAACAAGCGAATTATTGCGAAACAAAACCTGCTCGAATCCGACAAAAACGGTGCCCTGTCGACTCTATTTAGCGTTAGAGATGGTTTGAAAATAGTGTTACAAAAATCAGAGAATGTCAAAAATTAGAGTGAAATTGCTTCAAACAAACGAATTATCGCGAAACAACACCTGCTCGAATCCAACAATAACTGTGCTCTACCGTCTCTACTGAGGCTCAGAGACGCTTTGAGACAAGTGTTACAAAAATCAGAGAATGTGAGAAATTAGAGTGAAATTGCTTCAAACAAGCGAATTATCGCGAAACAACACCTGCTCGAATCCGACAAAAACTGTGTCCTGCCGTCTCTACTCAGCCTCAGAGACGCTTTGAGACAAGTGTTACAAAAATCAGAGAATGTCATAAATTAGAGTGAAATTTCTTCAAACAAGCGAATTATCGCGAAACAACACCTGCTCGATTCCAACAAAAACTGTGCCCTGCCGTCTCTACTGAGCCTCAGAGACGCTTTGAGACAAGTGTTACAAAAATCAGAGAATGTGAGAAATTAGAGTGAAATTGCTTCAAACAAGCGAATTATCGCGAAACAACACCTGCTCGAATCCGACAAAAACCGTGCCCTGCCGACTCTATTTAGCGTTAGAGATGGTTTGAAACAATTGTTACCAAAATCAGAGAATGTCAAAAATTAGAGTGAAATTGCTTCAAACAAGCGAATTATCGCGTAACAACACCTGCTCGAATCCGACAAAAACTGTGCCCTGCCGACTCTATTTAGCGTTAGAGATGGATTGAAACAATTGTTACCAAAATCAGAGAATGTCAAAAATTAGAGTGAAATTGCTTCAAACAAGCGAATTATTGCGAAACAAAACCTGCTCGAATCCGACAAAAACGGTGCCCTGCTGACTCTATTTAGCGTTAGAGATGGTTTGAAATAAGTGTTACAAAAATCAGAGAATGTCAAAAATTAGAGTGAAATTGCTTCAAACAAGCGAATTATCGCGAAACAACACCTGCTCGAATCCAACAATAACTGTGCTCTACCGTCTCTACTGAGGCTCAGAGACGCTTTGAGACAAGTGTTACAAAAATCAGAGAATGTCAGATATTAGAGTGAAATTGCTTCAAACAAGCCAATTATCGCGAAACAACACCTGCTCGAATCAAACAATAACTGTGCTCTACCGTCTCTACTGAGGGTCAGAGACGCTTTGAGACAAGTGTTACAAAAATCAGAGAATGTCAAAAATTAGAGTGAAATTGCTTCAAACAAGCGAATTATCGCGAAACAACACCTGCTCGAATCCAACAATAACTGTGCTCTACCGTCTCCACTGAGGCTCAGAGACGCTTTGAGACAAGTGTTACAAAAATCAGAGAATTTCAGATAGAGCGAAATCGCTTCAAACAAGCGAATTATCGCGAAACAACACCTGCTCGAATCCAACAATAACTGTGCTCTACCGTCTCTAGTGACGCTCAGAGACGCTTTGAGGCAAGTGTTACAAAAATCAGAGAATGTCATAAATTAGGGTGAAATTGCTTCAAACAAGCAAATTATCGCGAAACAGCACCTGCTCGATTCCAACAAAAACTGTGTCCTGCCGTCTCTACTCAGCCTCATGGACGCTTTGAGACAAGTGTTACAAAAATCAGAGAATGTCATAAATTAGAGTGAAATTTCTTCAAACAAGCGAATTATCGCGAAACAACACCTGCTCGATTCCAACAAAAACTGTGCCCTGCCGTCTCTACTGAGCCTCAGAGACGCTTTGAGACAATTGTTACCAAAATCAGAGAATGTCAAAAATTAGAGTGAAATTGCTTCAAACAAGCGAATTATTGCGAAACAAAACCTGCTCGAATCCGACAAAAACGGTGCCCTGTCGACTCTATTTAGCGTTAGAGATGGTTTGAAAATAGTGTTACAAAAATCAGAGAATGTCAAAAATTAGAGTGAAATTGCTTCAAACAAACGAATTATCGCGAAACAACACCTGCTCGAATCCAACAATAACTGTGCTCTACCGTCTCTACTGAGGCTCAGAGACGCTTTGAGACAAGTGTTACAAAAATCAGAGAATGTCAGATATTAGAGTGAAATTGCCTCAAACAAGCGAATTATCGCGAAACAACACCTGCTCGAATCAAACAATAACTGTTCTCTACCGTCTCTACTGAGGGTCAGAGACGCTTTGAGACAAGTGTTACAAAAATCAGAGAATGTCAAAAATTAGAGTGAAATTGCTTCAAACAAGCGAATTATCGCCAAACAACACCTGCTCGAATCCAACAATAACTGTGCTCTACCGTCTCTACTGAGCCTCAGAGACGCTTTGAGACAAGTGTTACAAAAATCAGAGAATGTGAGAAATTAGAGTGAAATTGCTTCAAACAAGCGAATTATCGCGAAACAACACCTGCTCGAATCCGACAAAAACTGTGCCCTGCCGACTCTATTTAGCGTTAGAGATGGTTTGAAACAATTGTTACCAAAATCAGAGAATGTCAAAAATTAGAGTGAGATTGCTTCAAATAAGCGAATTATCGCGAAACAACACCTGCTCGAATCCAACAAAAACTGTGCCCTGCCGTCTCTACTGAGCCTCAGAGACGCTTTGAGACAAGTGTTACAAAAATCAGAGAATGTCAAAAATTAGGGTGAAATTGCTTCAAACAAGCGAATTATCGCGAAACAACACCTGCTCGAATCCAACAATAACTGCTCTACCGTCTCTACTGAGGCTCAGAGACGCTTTGAGACAAGTGTTACAAAAATCAGAGAATGTGAGAAATTAGAGTGAAATTGCTTCAAACAAGCGAATTATCGCGAAACAACACCTGCTCGAATCCAACAATAACTGTGCTCTACCGTCTCTACTGACGCTCAGAGTCGCTTTGAGACAAGTGTTACAAAAATCAGAGAATGTTATAAATTAGAGTGAAATTGCTTCAAACAAGCGAATTATCGCGAAACAACACCTGCTCGATTCCAACAAAAACTGTGCCCTGCCGTCTCTACTGAGCCTCAGAGACGCTTTGAGACAAGTGTTACAAAAATCAGAGAATGTGAGAAATTAGAGTGAAATTGCTTCAAACAAGCGAATTATCGCGAAACAACACCTGCTCGAATCCAACAATAACTGTGCTCTACCGTCTCTATTTAGCGTTAGAGATGGTTTGAAACAAGTGTTACAAAAATCAGAGAATGTCAAAAATTAGAGTGAAATTGCTTCAAACAAGCGAACTATCGCGAAACAACACCTGCTCGAATCCGACAAAAACTGTGCCCTGCCGACTCTATTTAGCGTTAGAGATGGTTTGAACAAGTGTTACAAAAATCAGAGAATGTCACAAATTAGAGTGAAATTGTTTCAAACAAGCGAATTATCGCGAAACAACACCTGCTCGAATCCAACAATAACTGTTCTCTACCGTCTCTACTGAGGCTCAGAGAAGCTTTGAGACAAGTGTTACAAAAATCAGAGAATGTCAGATATTAGAGTGAAATTGCTTCAAACAAGCGAATTATCGCGAAACAACAGCTGCTCGAATCCAACAAAAACTGTGCCCTGACGTCCCTACTGAGCCTCAGAGACGCTTTGAGACAAGTGTTACAAAAATCAGAGAATGTCATAAATTAGAGTGAAATGGCTTCAAACAAGCGAATTATCGCGAAACAACACCTGCTCGAATCCGACAAAAACTGTGCCCTGCCGACCCTATTTAGCGTTAGAGATGGTTTGAACAAGTGTTACAAAAATCAGAGAATGTCAAATTAGAGTGAAATTGCTTCAAACAAGCGAATTATCGCGAAACAAGACCTGCTCGAATCCAACAATAACTGTGCTCTACCGTCTCTACTGAGGCTCAGAGACGCTTTGAGACAAGTGTTACAAAAATCAGAGAATGTGAGAAATTAGAGTGAAATTGCTTCAAACAAGCGAATTATCGCGAAACAACACCTGCTCGAATCCGACAAAAACTGTGTCCTGCCGTCTCTACTCAGCCTCAGAGACGCTTTGAGACAAGTGTTACAAAAATCAGAGAATGTCATAAATTAGAGTGAAATTTCTTCAAACAAGCGAATTATCGCGAAACAACACCTGCTCGATTCCAACAAAAACTGTGCCCTGCCGTCTCTACTGAGCCTCAGAGACGCTTTGAGACAAGTGTTACAAAAATCAGAGAATGTGAGAAATTAGAGTGAAATTGCTTCAAACAAGCGAATTATCGCGAAACAACACCTGCTCGAATCCGACAAAAACCGTGCCCTGCCGACTCTATTTAGCGTTAGAGATGGTTTGAAACAATTGTTACCAAAATCAGAGAATGTCAAAAATTAGAGTGAAATTGCTTCAAACAAGCGAATTATCGCGTAACAACACCTGCTCGAATCCGCCAAAAACTGTGCCCTGCCGACTCTATTTAGCGTTAGAGATGGATTGAAACAATTGTTACCAAAATCAGAGAATGTCAAAAATTAGAGTGAAATTGCTTCAAACAAGCGAATTATTGCGAAACAAAACCTGCTCGAATCCGACAAAAACGGTGCCCTGCTGACTCTATTTAGCGTTAGAGATGGTTTGAAATAAGTGTTACAAAAATCAGAGAATGTCAAAAATTAGAGTGAAATTGCTTCAAACAAGCGAATTATCGCGAAACAACACCTGCTCGAATCCAACAATAACTGTGCTCTACCGTCTCTACTGAGGCTCAGAGACGCTTTGAGACAAGTGTTACAAAAATCAGAGAATGTCAGATATTAGAGTGAAATTGCTTCAAACAAGCCAATTATCGCGAAACAACACCTGCTCGAATCAAACAATAACTGTGCTCTACCGTCTCTACTGAGGGTCAGAGACGCTTTGAGACAAGTGTTACAAAAATCAGAGAATGTCAAAAATTAGAGTGAAATTGCTTCAAACAAGCGAATTATCGCGAAACAACACCTGCTCGAATCCAACAATAACTGTGCTCTACCGTCTCCACTGAGGCTCAGAGACGCTTTGAGACAAGTGTTACAAAAATCAGAGAATTTCAGATAGAGCGAAATCGCTTCAAACAAGCGAATTATCGCGAAACAACACCTGCTCGAATCCAACAATAACTGTGCTCTACCGTCTCTACTGACGCTCAGAGACGCTTTGAGGCAAGTGTTACAAAAATCAGAGAATGTCATAAATTAGGGTGAAATTGCTTCAAACAAGCAAATTATCGCGAAACAGCACCTGCTCGATTCCAACAAAAACTGTGTCCTGCCGTCTCTACTCAGCCTCATGGACGCTTTGAGACAAGTGTTACAAAAATCAGAGAATGTCATAAATTAGAGTGAAATTTCTTCAAACAAGCGAATTATCGCGAAACAACACCTGCTCGATTCCAACAAAAACTGTGCCCTGCCGTCTCTACTGAGCCTCAGAGACGCTTTGAGACAATTGTTACCAAAATCAGAGAATGTCAAAAATTAGAGTGAAATTGCTTCACACAAGCGAATTATTGCGAAACAAAACCTGCTCGAATCCGACAAAAACGGTGCCCTGTCGACTCTATTTAGCGTTAGAGATGGTTTGAAAATAGTGTTACAAAAATCAGAGAATGTCAAAAATTAGAGTGAAATTGCTTCAAACAAGCGAATTATCGCGAAACAACACCTGCTCGAATCCAACAATTACTGTGCTCTACCGTCTCTACTGAGGCTCAGAGAAGCTTTGAGACAAGTGTTACAAAAATCAGAGAATGTCAGATATTAGAGTGAAATTGCTTCAAACAAGCGAATTATCGCGAAACAATAGCTGCTCGAATCCAACAAAAACTGTGCCCTGACGTCCCTACTGAGCCTCAGAGACGCTTTGAGACAAGTGTTACAAAAATCAGAGAATGTCATAAATTAGAGTGAAATGGCTTCAAACAAGCGAATTATCGCGAAACAACACCTGCTCGAATCCGACAAAAACTGTGCCCTGCCGACTCTATTTAGCGTTAGAGATGGTTTGAACATGTGTTACAAAAATCAGAGAATGTCACAAATTAGAGTGAAATTGCTTCAAACAAGCGAATTATCGCGAAACAACACCTGCTCGAATCCAACAATAACTGTGCTCTACCGTCTCTACTGAGGCTCAGAGACGCTTTGAGACAAGTGTTACAAAAATCAGAGAATTTCAGATATTAGAGTGAAATCGCTTCAAACAAGCGAATTATCGCGAAACAACACCTGCTCGAATCCAACAATAACTGTGCTCTACCGTCTCTACTGACGCTCAGAGACGCTTTGAGACAAGTGTTACAAAAATCAGAGAATGTCATAAATTAGAGTGAAATTGCTTCAAACAAGCCAATTATCGCGAAACAGCACCTGCTCGATTCCAACAAAAACTGTGTCCTGCCGTCTCTACTCAGCCTCAGAGACGCTTTGAGACAAGTGTTACAAAAATCAGAGAATGTCATAAATTAGAGTGAAATTTCTTCAAACAAGCGAATTATCGCGAAACAACACCTGCTCGATTCCAACAAAAACTGTGCCCTGCCGTCTCTACTGAGCCTCAGAGACGCTTTGAGACAAGTGTTACAAAAATCAGAGAATGTGAGAAATTAGAGTGAAATTGCTTCAAACAAGCGAATTATCGCGAAACAACACCTGCTCCAATCCGACAAAAACCGTGCCCTGCCGACTCTATTTAGCGTTAGAGATGGTTTGAAACAATTGTTACCAAAATCAGAGAATGTCAAAAATTAGAGTGAAATTGCTTCAAACAAGCGAATTATCGCGAAACAACACCTGCTCGAATCCAACAATAACTGTGCTCTACCGTCTCTACTGAGGCTCAGAGACGCTTTGAGACAAGTGTTACAAAAATCAGAGAATGTCAAAAATTAGAGTGAAAATGCTTCAAACAAGCGAATTATCGCGAAAAAACACATGCTCGAATACAACAAAAACTGTGCCCTGCCGTCTCTATTTAGCGTTAGAGATGGTTTGAAACAAGTGTTACAAAAATCAGAGAATGTCAAAAATTAGAGTGAAATTGCTTCAAACAAGGGAATTATCGCGAAACAACACCTGCTCGAATCCAACAATAACTGTTCTCTACCGTCTCTACTGAGGCTCAGAGAAGCTTTGAGACAAGTGTTACAAAAATCAGAGAATGTCAGATATTAGAGTGAAATTGCTTCAAACAAGCGAATTATCGCGAAACAACAGCTGCTCGAATCCAACAAAAACTGTGCCCTGACGTCCCTACTGAGCCTCAGAGACGCTTTGAGACAAGTGTTACAAAAATCAGAGAATGTCATAAATTAGAGTGAAATGGCTTCAAACAAGCGAATTATCGCGAAACAACACCTGCTCGAATCCGACAAAAACTGTGCCCTGCCGACTCTATTTAGCGTTAGAGATGGTTTGAACAAGTGTTACAAAAATCAGAGAATGTCACAAATTAGAGTGAAATTGCTTCAAACAAGCGAATTATCGCGAAACAACACCTGCTCGAATCCAACAATAACTGTGCTCTACCGTCTCTACTGAGGCTCAGAGACGCTTTGAGACAAGTGTTACAAAAATCAGAGAATTTCAGATATTAGAGTGAAATCGCTTCAAACAAGCGAATTATCGCGAAACAACACCTGCTCGAATCCAACAATAACTGTGCTCTACCGTCTCTACTGACGCTCAGAGACGCTTTGAGACAAGTGTTACAAAAATCAGAGAATGTCATAAATTAGAGTGAAATTGCTTCAAACAAGCAAATTATCGCGAAACACCACCTGCTCGATTCCAACAAAAACTGTGTCCTGCCGTCTCTACTCAGCCTCAGAGACGCTTTGAGACAAGTGTTAAAAAAATCAGAGAATGTCAGATATTAGAGTGAAATTTCTTCAAACAAGCGAATTATCGCGAAACAACACCTGCTCGATTCCAACAAAAACTGTGCCCTGCCGTCTCTACTGAGCCTCAGAGACGCTTTGAGACAAGTGTTACAAAAATCAGAGAATGTGAGAAATTAGAGTGAAATTGCTTCAAACAAGCGAATTATCGCGAAACAACACCTGCGCGAATCCGACAAAAACTGTGCCCTGCCGACTCTATTTAGCGTTAGAGATGGATTGAAACAATTGTTACCAAAATCAGAGAATGTCAAAAATTAGAGTGAAATTGCTTCAAACAAGCGAATTATTGCGAAACAAAACCTGCTCGAATCCGACAAAAACGGTGCCCTGCCGACTCTATTTAGCGTTAGAGATGGTTTGAAATAAGTGTTACAAAAATCAGAGAATGTCAAAAATTAGAGTGAAATTGCTTCAAACAAGCGAATTATCGCGAAACAACACCTGCACGAATCAAACAATAACTGTGCTCTACCGTCTCTACTGAGGCTCAGAGACGCTTTGAGACAAGTGTTACAAAAATCAGAGAATGTCAGATATTAGAGTGAAATTGCTTCAAACAAGCGAATTATCGCGAAACAACACCTGCTCGAATCAAACAATAACTGTGCTCTACCGTCTCTACTGAGGGTCAGAGACGCTTTGAGACAAGTGTTACAAAAATCAGAGAATGTCAAAAGTTAGAGTGAAATTGCTTCAAACAAGCGAATTATCGCGAAACAACACCTGCTCGAATCCAACAATAACTGTGCTCTGCCGTCTCCACTGAGCCTCAGAGACGCTTTGAGACAAGTGTTACAAAAATCAGAGAATTTCAGATATTAGAGTGAAATCGCTTCAAACAAGCGAATTATCGCGAAACAACACCTGCTCGAATCCAACAATAACTGTGCTCTACCGTCTCTACTGACGCTCAGAGACGCTTTGAGACAAGTGTTACAAAAATCAGAGAATGTCATAAATTAGAGTGAAATTGCTTCAAACAAGCAAATTATCGCGAAACAACACCTGCTCGATTCCAACAAAAACTGTGTCCTGCCGTCTCTACTCAGCCTCAGAGACGCTTTGAGACAAGTGTTACAAAAATCAGAGAATGTCATAAATTAGAGTGAAATTTCTTCAAACAAGCGAATTATCGCGAAACAACACCTGCTCGATTCGAACAAAAACTGTGCCCTGCCGTCTCTATTTAGCGTTAGAGATGGTTTGAAACAACTGTTACCAAAATCAGAGAATGTCAAAAATTAGAGTGAAATTGCTTCAAACAAGCGAATTATCGCGAAACAACACAAGCTCGAATCCGACAAAAACTGTGCCCTGCCGACTCTATTTAGCGTTAGAGATGGATTGAAACAATTGTTACCAAAATCAGAGAATGTCAAAAATTAGAGTGAAATTGCTTCAAACAAGCGAATTATTGCGAAACAAAACCTGCTCGAATCCGACAAAAACGGTGCCCTGCCGACTCTATTTAGCGTTAGAGATGGTTTGAAATAAGTGTTACAAAAATCAGAGAATGTCAAAAATTAGAGTGAAATTGCTTCAAACAAGCGAATTATCGCGAAACAACACCTGCTCGAATCCAACAATAACTGTGCTCTGCCGTCTCTACTGAGGCTCAGAGACGCTTTGAGACAAGTGTTACAAAAATCAGAGAATGTCAGATATTAGAGTGAAATTGCCTCAAACAAGCGAATTATCGCGAAACAACACCTGCTCGAATCAAACAATAACTGTGCTCTACCGTCTCTACTGAGGGTCAGAGACGCTTTGAGACAAGTGTTACAAAAATCAGAGAATGTCAAAAATTAGAGTGAAATTGCTTCAAACAAGCGAATTATCGCCAAACAACACCTGCTCGAATCCAACAATAACTGTGCTCTACCGTCTCTACTGAGCCTCAGAGACGCTTTGAGACAAGTGTTACAAAAATCAGAGAATGTGAGAAATTAGAGTGAAATTGCTTCAAACAAGCGAATTATCGCGAAACAACACCTGCTCGAATCCGACAAAAACTGTGCCCTGCCGACTCTATTTAGCGTTAGAGATAGTTTGAAACAATTGTTACCAAAATCAGAGAATGTCAAAAATTAGAGTGAGATTGCTTCAAATAAGCAAATTATCGCGAAACAACACCTGCTCGAATCCAACAAAAACTGTGCCCTGCCGTCTCTACTGAGCCTCAGAGACGCTTTGAGACAAGTGCTACAAAAATCAGAGAATGTCAAAAATTAGAGTGAAATTGCTTCAAACAAGCGAATTATCGCGAAACAACACCTGCTCGAATCCAACAATAACTCCTCTACCGTCTCTACTGAGGCTCAGAGACGCTTTGAGACAAGTGTTACAAAAATCAGAGAATTTCAGATATTAGAGTGAAATCGCTTCAAACAAGCGAATTATCGCGAAACAACACCTGCTCGAATCCAACAATAACTGTGCTCTACCGTCTCTACTGACGCTCAGAGTCGCTTTGAGACAAGTGTTACAAAAATCAGAGAATGTCATAAAGGAGAGTGAAATTGCTTCAAACAAGCGAATTATCGCGAAACAACACCTGCTCGATTCCAACAAAAACTGTGCCCTGCCGTCTCTACTGAGCCTCAGAGACGCTTTGAGGCAAGTGTTACAAAAATCAGAGAATGTGAGAAATTAGAGTGAAATTGCTTCAAACAAGCGAATTATCGCGAAACAACACCTGCTCGAATCCGACAAAAACTGTGCCCTGCCGACTGACTCTATTTAGCGTTAGAGATGGTTTGAAACAAGTGTTACAAAAATCAGAGAATGTCAAAAATTAGAGTGAAATTGCTTCAAACAGGCGAATTATCGCGAAACAACACCTGCTCGAATCCAACAATAACTGTGCTCTACCGTCTCTATTTAGCGTTAGAGATGGTTTGAAACAAGTGTTACAAAAATTAGAGAATGTCAAAAATTAGAGTGAAATTGCTTCAAACAAGCGAACTATCGCGAAACAACACCTGCTCGAATTCGACAAAAACTGTGCCCTGCCGACTCTATTTAGCGTTAGAGATGGTTTGAACAAGTGTTACAAAAATCAGAGAATGTCACAAATTAGAGTGAAATTGCTTCAAACAAGCGAATTATCGCGAAACAACACCTGCTCGAATCCAACAATAACTGTTCTCTACCGTCTCTACTGAGGCTCAGAGAAGCTTTGAGACAAGTGTTACAAAAATCAGAGAATGTCAGATATTAGAGTGAAATTGCTTCAAACAAGCGAATTATCGCGAAACAACAGCTGCTCGAATCCAACAAAAACTGTGCCCTGACGTCCCTACTGAGCCTCAGAGACGCTTTGAGACAAGTGTTACAAAAATCAGAGAATGTCATAAATTAGAGTGAAATGGCTTCAAACAAGCGAATTATCGCGAAACAACACCTGCTCGAATCCGACAAAAACTGTGCCCTGCAGACTCTATTTAGCGTTAGAGATGGTTTGAACAAGTGTTACAAAAATCAGAGAATGTCACAAATTAGAGTGAAATTGCTTCAAACAAGCGAATTATCGCGAAACAACACCTGCTCGAATCCAACAATAACTGTGCTCTACCGTCTCTACTGAGGCTCAGGGACGCTTTGAGACAAGTGTTACAAAAATCAGAGAATGTCATAAATTAGAGTGAAATTTCTTCAAACAAGCGAATTATCGCGAAACAACACCTGCTCGATTCCAACAAAAACTGTGCCCTGCCGTCTCTACTGAGCATCAGAGACGCTTTGAGACAAGTGTTACAAAAATCAGAGAATGTGAGAAATTAGAGTGAAATTGCTTCAAACAAGCGAATTATCGCGAAACAACACCTGCTCGAATCCTACAAAAACCGTGCCCTGCCGACTCTATTTAGCGTTAGAGATGGTTTGAAACAATTGTTACCAAAATCAGAGAATGTCAAAAATTAGAGTGAAATTGCTTCAAACAAGCGAATTATCGCGAAACAACACCTGCTCGAATCCGACAAAAACTGTGCCCTGCCGACTCTATTTAGCGTTAGAGATGGATTGAAACAATTGTTACCAAAATCAGAGAATGTCAAAAATTAGAGTGAAATTGCTTCAAACAAGCGAATTATTGCGAAACAAAACCTGCTCGAATCCGACAAAAACGGTGCCCTGTCGACTCTATTTAGCGTTAGAGATGGTTTGAAAATAGTGTTACAAAAATCAGAGAATGTCAAAAATTAGAGTGAAATTGCTTCAAACAAGCGAATTATCGCGAAACAACACCTGCTCGAATCCAACAATAACTGTGCTCTACCGTCTCTACTGAGGCTCAGAGAAGCTTTGAGACAAGTGTTACAAAAATCAGAGAATGTCAGATATTAGAGTGAAATTGCTTCAAACAAGCGAATTATCGCGAAACAACAGCTGCTCGAATCCAACAAAAACTGTGCCCTGACGTCCCTACTGAGCCTCAGAGACGCTTTGAGACAAGTGTTACAAAAATCAGAGAATGTCATAAATTAGAGTGAAATGGCTTCAAAGAAGCGAATTATCGCGAAACAACACCTGCTCGAATCCGACAAAAACTGTGCCCTGCCGACTCTATTTAGCGTTAGAGATGGTTTGAACAAGTGTTACAAAAATCAGAGAATGTCACAAATTAGAGTGAAATTGCTTCAAACAAGCGAATTATCGCGAAACAACACCTGCTCGAATCCAACAATAACTGTGCTCTACCGTCTCTACTGAGGCTCAGAGACGCTTTGAGACAAGTGTTACAAAAATCAGAGAATTTCAGATATTAGAGTGAAATCGCTTCAAACAAGCGAATTATCGCGAAACAACACCTGCTCGAATCCAACATTAACTGTGCTCTACCGTCTCTACTGACGCTCAGAGACGCTTTGAGACAAGTGTTACAAAAATCAGAGAATGTCATAAATTAGAGTGAAATTGCTTCAAACAAGCAAATTATCGCGAAACAGCACCTGCTCGATTCCAACAAAAACTGTGTCCTGCCGTCTCTACTGAGCCTCAGAGACGCTTTGAGACAAGTGTTACAAAAATCAGAGAATGTGAGAAATTAGAGTGAAATTGCTTCAAACAAGCAAATTATCGCGAAACAGCACCTGCTCGATTCCAACAAAAACTGTGTCCTGCCGTCTCTGCTGAGCCTCAGAGACGCTTTGAGACAAGTGTTACAAAAATCAGAGAATGTGAGAAATTAGAGTGAAATTGCTTCAAACAAGCGAATTATCGCGAAACAACACCTGGTCGAATCCGACAAGAACCGTGCCCTGCCGACTCTATTTAGCGTTAGAGATGGTTTGAAACAATTGTTACCAAAATCAGAGAATGTCAAAAATTAGAGTGAAATTGCTTCAAACAAGCGAATTATCGCGAAACAACACCTGCTCGAATCCGACAAAAACTGTGTCCTGCCGTCTCTACTGAGCCTCAGAGACGCTTTGAGACAAGTGTTACAAAAATCAGAGAATGTCATAAATTAGAGTGAAATGGCTTCAAAGAAGCGAATTATCGCGAAACAACACCTGCTCGAATCCGACAAAAACGGTGCCCTGCCGACTCTATTTAGCGTTAGAGATGGTTTGAAATAAGTGTTACAAAAATCAGAGAATGTCAAAAATTAGAGTGAAATTGCTTCAAACAAGCGAATTATCGCGAAACAAGACCTGCTCGAATCCAACAATAACTGTGCTCTACCGTCTCTACTGAGGCTCAGAGACGCTTTGAGACAAGTGTTACAAAAATCAGAGAATGTCAGATATTAGAGTGAAATTGCTTCAAACAAGCGAATTATCGCGAAACAACACCTGCTCGAATCAAACAATAACTGTGCTCTGCCGTCTCTACTGAGGGTCAGAGACGCTTTGAGACAAGTGTTATAAAAATCAGAGAATGTCAAAAATTAGAGTGAAATTGCTTCAAACAAGCGAATTATCGCGAAACAACACCTGCTCGAATCCAACAATAACTGTGCTCTACCGTCTCCACTGAGGCTCAGAGACGCTTTGAGACAAGTGTTACAAAAATCAGAGAATTTCAGATAATAGAGTGAAATCGCTTCAAACAAGCGAATTATCGCGAAACAACACCTGCTCGAATCCAACAATAACTCTGCTCTACCGTCTCTACTGACGCTCAGAGACGCTTTGAGACAAGTGTTACAAAAATCAGAGAATGTCATAAATTAGAGTGAAATTGCTTCAAACAAGCGAATTATCGCGAAACAACACCTGCTCGAATCCGACAAAAACCGTGCCCTGCCGACTCTATTTAGCGTTAGAGATGGTTTGAAACAATTGTTACCAAAATCAGAGATTGTCAAAAATTAGAGTGAAATTGCTTCAAACAAGCGAATTATCGCGAAACAACACCTGCTCGAATCCGACAAAAACTGTGCCCTGCCGACTCTATTTAGCGTTAGAGATGGTTTGAAACAAGTGTTACAAAAATCAGAGAATGTCAAAAATTAGAGTAAAATTGCTTCAAACAGGCGAATTATCGCGAAACAACACCTGCTCGAATCCGACAAAAACGGTGCCCTGCCGACTCTATTTAGCGTTAGAGATGGTTTGAAAGAAGTGTTACAAAAATCAGAGAATGTCAAAAATTAGAGTGAAATTGCTTCAAACAGGCGAATTATCGCGAAACAACACCTGCTCGAATCCAACAATAACTGTGCTCTACCGTCTCTACTGAGCCTCAGAGACGCTTTGAGACAAGTGTTACAAAAATCAGAGAATGTGAGAAATTAGAGTGAAATTGCTTCAAACAAGCGAATTATCGCGAAACAACACCTGCTCGAATCCGACAAAAACTGTGCCCTGCCGACTCTATTTAGCGTTAGAGATGGTTTGAAACAAGTGTTACAAAAATCAGAGAATGTCAAAAATTAGAGTGAAATTGCTTCAAACAAGCGAATTATCGCGAAACAACACCTGCTCGAATCCAACAATAACTGTGCTCTACCGTCTCTACTGAGGCTCAGAGACGCTTTGAGACAAGTGTTACAAAAATCAGAGAATGTCAGATATTAGAGTGAAATTGCTTCAAACAAGCGAATTATCGCGAAACAACACCTGCTCGAATCCAACAATAACTGCTCTACCGTCTCCACTGAGGCTCAGAGACGCTTTGAGACAAGTGTTACAAAAATGAGAGAATTTCAGATATTAGAGTGAAATCGCTTCAAACAAGCGAATTATCGCGAAACAACACCTGCTCGAATCCAACAATAACTGTGCTCTACCGTCTCTACTGACGCTCAGAGACGCTTTGAGACAAGTGTTACAAAAATCAGAGAATGTCATAAATTAGAGTGAAATTGCTTCAAACAAGGAAATTATCGCGAAACAGCACCTGTTCGATTCCAACAAAAACTGTGTCCTGCCGTCTCTACGCAGCCTCAGAGACGCTTTGAGACAAGTGTTACAAAAATCAGAGAATGTCATAAATTAGAGTGAAATTTCTTCAAACAACCGAATTATCGCGAAACAACACCTGCTCGATTCCAACAAAAACTGTGCCCTGCCGTCTCTACTGAGCCTCAGAGACGCTTTGAGACAAGTGTTACAAAAATCAGAGAATGTGAGAAATAAGAGTGAAATTGCTTCAAACAAGCGAATTATCGCGAAACAACACCTGCTCGAATCCGACAAAAACCGTGCCCTGCCGACTCTATTTAGCGTTAGAGATGGTTTGACACAATTGCTACCAAAATCAGAGATTGTCAAAAATTAGAGTGAAATTGCTTCAAACAAGCGAATTATCGCGAAACAACACCTGCTCGAATCCGACAAAAACTGTGCCCTGCCGACTCTATTTAGCGTTAGAGATGGATTGAAACAATTGTTACCAAAATCAGAGAATGTCAAAAATTAGAGTGAAATTGCTTCAAACAAGCGAATTATTGCGAAACAAAAACTGCTCGAATCCGACAAAAACGGTGCCCTGCCGACTCTATTTAGCGTTAGAGATGGTTTGAAAT
Source organism: Tenodera sinensis (assembly GCA_030765045.1). Classification (NCBI taxonomy): domain Eukaryota; kingdom Metazoa; phylum Arthropoda; class Insecta; order Mantodea; family Mantidae; genus Tenodera; species Tenodera sinensis. The sequence goes on from CM060973.1 coordinate 48,792,915, forward strand.
AAGTGTTACAAAAATCAGAGAATGTCAAAAATTAGAGTGAAATTGCTTCAAACAAGCGAATTATCGCGAAACAACACCTGCTCGAATCCAACAATAACTGTGCTCTACCGTCTCTACTGAGTCTCAGAGACGCTTTGAGACAAGTGTTACAAAAATCAGAGAATGTCAGATAGAGTGAAATTGCCTCAAACAAGCGAATTATCGCGAAACAACACCTGCTCGAATCAAACAATAACTGTGCTCTACCGTCTCTACTGAGGGTCAGAGACGCTTTGAGACAAGTGTTACAAAAATCAGAGAATGTCAAAAATTAGAGTGAAATCGCTTCAAACAAGCGAATTATCGCGAAACAACACCTAGTCGAATCCAACAATAACTGTGCTCTACCGTCTCTACTGAGCCTCAGAGACGCTTTGAGACAAGTGCTACAAAAATCAGAGAATGTGAGAAATTAGAGTGAAATTGCTTCAAACAAGCGAATTATCGCGAAACAACACCTGCTCGAATCCGACAAAAACTGTGCCCTGCCGACTCTATTTAGCGTTAGAGATGGTTTGAAACAATTGTTACCAAAATCAGAGAATGTCAAAAATTAGAGTGAGATTGCTTCAAATAAGCGAATTATCGCGAAACAACACCTGCTCGAATCCAACAATAACTGTGCTCTACCGTCTCTACTGACGCTCAGAGACGCTTTGAGACAAGTGTTACAAAAATCAGAGAATGTCATAAATTAGAGTGAAATTGCTTCAAACAAGCGAATTATCGCGAAACAACACCTGCTCGATTCCAACAAAAACTGTGCCCTGCCGTCTCTACTGAGCCTCAGAGACGCTTTGAGACAAGTGTTACAAAAATCAGAGAATGTGAGAAATTAGAGTGAAATTGCTTCAAACAAGCGAATTATCGCGAAACAACACCTGCTCGAATCCGACAAAAACTGTGCCCTGCCGACTCTATTTAGCGTTAGAGATGGTTTGAAACAAGTGTTACAAAAATCAGAGAATGTCAAAAATTAGAGTGAAATTGCTTCAAACAGGCGAATTATCGCGAAACAACACCTGCTCGAATCCAACAATAACTGTGCTCTACCGTCTCTATTTAGCGTTAGAGATGGTTTGAAACAAGTGTTACAAAAATCTGAGAATGTCAAAAATTAGAGTGAAATTGCTTCAAACAAGCGAATTATCGCGAAACAACACCTGCTCGAATCCAACAATAACTGCTCCACCGTCTCTACTGAGGCTCAGAGACGCTTTGAGACAAGTGTTACAAAAATCAGAGAATGTCAGATATTAGAGTGAAATTGCTTCAAACAAGCGAATTATCGCGAAACAACACCTGCTCGAATCCAACAAAAACTGTGCCCTGCCGTCTCTACTGAGCCTGAGAGACGCTTTGAGACAAGTGTTACAAAAATCAGAGAATGTCAAAAATTAGAGTGAAATTGCTTCAAACAAGCGAATTATCGCGAAACAACACCTGCTCGAATCCAACAATAACTGCTCCACCGTCTCTACTGAGGCTCAGAGACGCTTTGAGACAAGTGTTACAAAAATCAGAGAATTTCAGATATTAGAGTGAAATCGCTTCAAACAAGCGAATTATCGCGAAACAACACCTGCTCGAATCCAACAATAACTGTGCTCTACCGTCTCTACTGACGCTCAGAGACGCTTTGAGACAAGTGTTACAAAAATCAGAGAATGTCATAAATTAGAGTGAAATTGCTTCAAACAAGCGAATTATCGCGAAACAACACCTGCTCGATTCCAACAAAAACTGTGCCCTGCCGTCTCTACTGAGCCTCAGAGACACTTTGAGACAAGTGTTACAAAAATCAGAGAATGTGAGAAATTAGAGTGAAATTGCTTCAAACAAGCGAATTATCGCGAAACAACACCTGCTCGAATCCGACAAAATCTGTGCCCTGCCGACTCTATTTAGCGTTAGAGATGGTTTGAAACAAGTGTTACAAAAATCAGAGAATGTCAAAAATTAGAGTGAAATTGCTTCAAACAGGCGAATTATCGCGAAACAACACCTGCTCGAATCCAACAATAACTGTGCTCTACCGTCTCTATTTAGCGTTAGAGATGGTTTGAAACAAGTGTTACAAAAATCAGAGAATGTCAAAAATTAGAGTGAAATTGCTTCAAACAGGCGAAGTATCGCGAAACAACACCTGCTCGAATCCAAAGAAAACTGTGCCCTGCCGTCTCTACTGAGCCTCAGAGTCGCTTTGAGACAAGTGTTACAAAAATCAGAGAATGTCAAAAATTAGAGTGAAATTGCTTCAAACAAGCGAATTATCGCGAAACAACACCTGCTCGAATCCAACAAAAACTGTGCCCTGCCGTCTCTATTTAGCGTTAGAGATGGTTTGAAACAAGTGTTACAAAAATCAGAGAATGTCAAAAATTAGAGGGAAATTGCTTCAAACAAGCGAATTATCGCGAAACAACACCTGCTCGAATCCAACAATAACTGTGCTCTACCGTCTCTACTGAGGCTCAGAGACGCTTTGAGACAAGTGTTACAAAAATCAGAGAATGTCAGATATTAGAGTGAAATTGCTTCAAACAAGCGAATTATCGCGAAACAACACCTGCTCGAATCCAACAATAACTGTTCTCTACCGTCTCTACTGAGGCTAAGAGAAGCTTTGAGACAAGTGTTACAAAAATCAGAGAATGTCAGATATTAGAGTGAAATTGCTTCAAATAAGCGAATTATCGCGAAACAACACCTGCTCGAATCCAATAAAAACTGTGCCCTGACGTCTCTACTGAGCCTCAGAGACGCTTTGAGACAAGTGTTACAAAAATCAGAGAATGTCATAAATTAGAGTGAAATGGCTTCAAAAAAGCGAATTATCGCCAAACAACACCTGCTCGAATCCGACAAAAACTGTGCCCTGCCGACTCTATTTAGCGTTAGAGATGGTTTGAAACAAGTGTTACAAAAATCAGAGAATGTCACAAATTAGAGTGAAATTGCTTCAAACAAGCAAATTATCGCGAAACAGCACCTGCTCGATTCCAACAAAAACTGTGTCCTGCCGTCTCTACTCAGCCTCAGAGACGCTTTGAGACAAGTGTTACAAAAATCAGAGAATGTGATAAATTAGAGTGAAATTTCTTCAAACAAGCGAATTATCGCGAAACAACACCTGCTCGATCCCAACAAAAACTGTGCCCTGCCGTCTCTACTGAGCCTCAGAGACGCTTTGAGACAAGTGTTACAAAAATCAGAGAGTGTGAGAAATTAGAGTGAAATTGCTTCAAACAAGCGTATTATCGCGAAACAACACCTGCTCGAATCCGACAAACACCGTGCCCTGCCGACTCTATTTAGAGTTAGAGATGGTTTGAAACAATTGTTACCAAAATCAGAGAATGTCAAAAATTAGAGTGAAATTGCTTCAAACAAGCGAATTATCGCGACACAACACCTGCTCGAATCCGACAAAAACGGTGCCCTGCCGACTCTATTTAGCGTTAGAGATGGTTTGAAATAAGTGTTACAAAAATCAGAGTATGTCAAAAATTAGAGTGAAATTGCTTCAAACAAGCGAATTATCGCGAAACAACACCTGCTCGAATCCAACAATAACTGTGCTCTACCGTCTCTACTGAGCCTCAGAGACGCTTTGAGACAAGTGTTACAAAAATCAGAGAATGTGAGAAATTAGAGTGAAATTGCTTCAAACAAGCGAATTATCGCGAAACAACACCTGCTCGAATCCGACAAAGACTGTGCCCTGCCGACTCTATTTAGCGTTAGAGATGGTTTGAAACAATTGTTACCAAAATCAGAGAATGCCAAAAATTAGAGTGAGATTGCTTCAAATAAGCGAATTATCGCGAAACAACACCTGCTCGAATCCAACAAAAACTGTGCCCTGCCGTCTCTACTGAGCCTCAGAGACGCTTTGACACAAGTGTTACAAAAATCAGAGAATGTGAGAAATTAGAGTGAAACTGCTTCAAACAAGCGAATTATCGCGAAACAACACCTGCTCGAATCCAACAAAAACTGTGCCCTGCCGTCTCTACTGAGCCTCAGAGACGCTTTGAGACAAGTGTTACAAAAATCAGGGAATGTCAGATATTAGAGTGAAATTGCTTCAAACAAGCGAATTATCGCGAAACAACACCTGCTCGAATCCAACAATAACTGTTCTCTACCGTCTCTACTGAGGCTAAGAGAAGCTTTGAGACAAGTGTTACAAAAATCAGAGAATGTCAGATATTAGAGTGAAATTGCTTCAAATAAGCGAATTATCGCGAAACAACACCTGCTCGAATCCAATAAAAACTGTGCCCTGACGTCTCTACTGAGCCTCAGAGACGCTTTGAGACAAGTGTTACAAAAATCAGAGAATGTCATAAATTAGAGTGAAATGGCTTCAAAAAAGCGAATTATCGCGAAACAACACCTGCTCGAATCCGACAAAAACTGTGCCCTGCCGACTCTATTTAGCGTTAGAGATGGTTTGAAACAAGTGTTACAAAAATCAGAGAATGTCACAAATTAGAGTGAAATTGCTTCAAACAAGCAAATTATCGCGAAACAGCACCTGCTCGATTCCAACAAAAACTGTGTCCTGCCGTCTCTACTCAGCCTCCGAGACGCTTTGAGACAAGTGTTACAAAAATCAGAGAATGTGATAAATTAGAGTGAAATTTCTTCAAACAAGCGAATTATCGCGAAACAACACCTGCTCGATCCCAACAAAAACTGTGCCCTGCCGTCTCTACTGAGCCTCAGAGACGCTTTGAGACAAGTGTTACAAAAATCAGAGAGTGTGAGAAATTAGAGTGAAATTGCTTCAAACAAGCGTATTATCGCGAAACAACACCTGCTCGAATCCGACAAACACCGTGCCCTGCCGACTCTATTTAGAGTTAGAGATGGTTTGAAACAATTGTTACCAAAATCAGAGAATGTCAAAAATTAGAGTGAAATTGCTTCAAACAAGCGAATTATCGCGAAACAACACCTGCTCGAATCCGACAAAAACGGTGCCCTGCCGACTCTATTTAGCGTTAGAGATGGTTTGAAATAAGTGTTACAAAAATCAGAGAATGTCAAAAATTAGAGTGAAATTGCTTCAAACATGCGAATTATCGCGAAACAACACCTGCTCGAATCCAACAATAACTGTGCTCTACCGTCTCTACTGAGGCTCAGAGACGCTTTGAGACAAGTGTTACAAAAATCAGAGAATGTCAGATAGAGTGAAATTGCTTCAAACAAGCGAATTATCGCGAAACAACACCTGCTCGAATCCAACAATAACTGTGCTCTACCGTCTCTACTGAGCCTCAGAGACGCTTTGAGACAAGTGTTACAAAAATCAGAGAATGTGAGAAATTAGAGTGAAATTGCTTCAAACAAGCGAATTATCGCGAAACAACACCTGCTCGAATCCGACAAAGACTGTGCCCTGCCGACTCTATTTAGCGTTAGAGATGGTTTGAAACAATTGTTACCAAAATCAGAGAATGTCAAAAATTAGAGTGAGATTGCTTCAAATAAGCGAATTATTGCGAAACAACACCTGCTCGAATACAACAAAAACTGTGCCCTGCCGTCTCTACTGAGCCTCGGAGACGCTTTGACACAAGTGTTACAAAAATCAGAGAATGTGAGAAATTAGAGTGAAACTGCTTCAAACAAGCGAATTATCGCGAAACAACACCTGCTCGAATCCAACAAAAACTGTGCCCTGCCGTCTCTACTGAGCCTCAGAGACGCTTTGAGACAAGTGTTACAAAAATCAGAGAATGTCAAAAATTAGAGTGAAATTGCTTCAAACAAGCGAATTATCGCGAAACAACACCTGCTCGAATCCAACAATAACTGTGCTCTACCGTCTCTACTGAGGCTCAGAGACGCTTTGAGACAAGTGTTACAAAAATCAGAGAATGTCAGATATTAGAGTGAAAGTGCTTCAAACAAGCGAATTATCGCGAAACAACACCTACTCGAATCAAACAATAACTGTGCTCTACCGTCTCTACTGAGGGTCAGAGACGCTTTGAGACAAGTGTTACAAAAATCAGAGAATGTCAAAATTAGAGTGAAATTGCTTTAAACAAGCGAATTATCGCGAAACAACACCTGCTCGAATCCAACAATAACTGTGCTCTACCGTCTCTACTGAGCCTCAGAGACGCTTTGAGACAAGTGTTACAAAAATCAGAGAATGTGAGAAATTAGAGTGAAATTGCTTCAAACAAGCGAATTATCGCGAAACAACACCTGCTCGAATCCGACAATAACTGTTCTCTACCGTCTCTAATGAGGCTCAGAGAAGCTTTGAGACAAGTGTTACAAAAATCAGAGAATGTCATAAATTAGAGTGAAATTGCTTCAAACAAGCGAATTATCGCGAAACAACACCTGCTCGATTCCAACAAAAACTGTGCCCCGCCGTCTCTACTGAGCCTCAGAGACGCTTTGAGACAAGTGTTACAAAAATCAGAGAATGTGAGAAATTAGAGTGAAATTGCTTCAAACAAGCGAATTATCGCGAAACAACACCTGCTCGAATCCGACAAAAACTGTGCCCTGCCGACTCTATTTAGCGTTAGAGATGGTTTGAAACAAGTGTTACAAAAATCAGAGAATGTCAAAAATTAGTGTGACATTGCTTCAAACAGGCGAAGTATCGCAAAACAACACCTGCTCGAATCCAACAAAAACTGTGCCCAGCCGTCTCTACTGAGCCTCAGAGACGCTTTGAGACAAGTGTTAGAAAAATCAGAGAATGTCAAAAATTAGAGTGAAAATGCTTCAAACAAGCGAATTATCGCGAAACAACACCTGCTCGAATACAACAAAAACTGTGCCCTGCCGTCTCTATTTAGCGTTAGAGGTGGTTTGAAACAAGTGTTACAAAAATCAGAGAATGTCAAAAATTAGAGTGAAATTGCTTCAAACAAGCGAATTAACGCGAAACAACACCTGCTCGAATCCAACAATTACTGTGCTCTACCGTCTCTACTGAGGCTCAGAGACGCTTTGAGACAAGTGTTACAAAAATCAGAGAATGTCAGATATTAGAGTGAAATTGCTTCAAACAAGCGAATTATCGCGAAACAACACCTGCTCGAATCCAACAATAACTGTTCTCTACCGTCTCTACTGAGGCTCAGAGAAGCTTTGAGACAAGTGTTACAAAAATCAGAGAATGTCAGATAGAGTGAAATTGCTTCAAACAAGCGAATTATCGCGAAACAACACCTGCTCGAATCCAACAATAACTGTGCTCTACCGTCTCTACTGAGCCTCAGAGACGCTTTGAGACAAGTGTTACAAAAATCAGAGAATGTGAGAAATTAGAGTGAAATTGCTTCAAACAAGCGAATTATCGCGAAACAACACCTGCTCGAATCCGACAAAGACTGTGCCCTGCCGACTCTATTTAGCGTTAGAGATGGTTTGAAACAATTGTTACCAAAATCAGAGAATGTCAAAAATTAGAGTGAGATTGCTTCAAATAAGCGAATTATTGCGAAACAACACCTGCTCGAATACAACAAAAACTGTGCCCTGCCGTCTCTACTGAGCCTCGGAGACGCTTTGACACAAGTGTTACAAAAATCAGAGAATGTGAGAAATTAGAGTGAAACTGCTTCAAACAAGCGAATTATCGCGAAACAACACCTGCTCGAATCCAACAAAAACTGTGCCCTGCCGTCTCTACTGAGCCTCAGAGACGCTTTGAGACAAGTGTTACAAAAATCAGAGAATGTCAAAAATTAGAGTGAAATTGCTTCAAACAAGCGAATTATCGCGAAACAACACCTGCTCGAATCCAACAATAACTGTGCTCTACCGTCTCTACTGAGGCTCAGAGACGCTTTGAGACAAGTGTTACAAAAATCAGAGAATGTCAGATATTAGAGTGAAAGTGCTTCAAACAAGCGAATTATCGCGAAACAACACCTACTCGAATCAAACAATAACTGTGCTCTACCGTCTCTACTGAGGGTCAGAGACGCTTTGAGACAAGTGTTACAAAAATCAGAGAATGTCAAAAATTAGAGTGAAATTGCTTTAAACAAGCGAATTATCGCGAAACAACACCTGCTCGAATCCAACAATAACTGTGCTCTACCGTCTCTACTGAGCCTCAGAGACGCTTTGAGACAAGTGTTACAAAAATCAGAGAATGTGAGAAATTAGAGTTAAATTGCTTCAAACAAGCGAATTATCGCGAAACAACACCTGCTCGAATCCGACAATAACTGTTCTCTACCGTCTCTACTGAGGCTCAGAGAAGCTTTGAGACAAGTGTTACAAAAATCAGAGAATGTCATAAATTAGAGTGAAATTGCTTCAAACAAGCGAATTATCGCGAAACAACACCTGCTCGATTCCAACAAAAACTGTGCCCCGCCGTCTCTACTGAGCCTCAGAGACGCTTTGAGACAAGTGTTACAAAAATCAGAGAATGTGAGAAATTAGAGTGAAATTGCTTCAAACAAGCGAATTATCGCGAAACAACACCTGCTCAAATCCAACAAAAACTGTGCCCTGCCGACTCTATTTAGCGTTAGAGATGGTTTGAAACAAGTGTTACAAAAATCAGAGAATGTCAAAAATTAGTGTGACATTGCTTCAAACAGGCGAAGTATCGCGAAACAACACCTGCTCGAATCCAACAAAAACTGTGCCCAGCCGTCTCTACTGAGCCTCAGAGACGCTTTGAGACAAGTGTTAGAAAAATCAGAGAATGTCAAAAATTAGAGTGAAAATGCTTCAAACAAGCGAATTATCGCGAAACAACACCTGCTCGAATACAACAAAAACTGTGCCCTGCCGTCTCTATTTAGCGTTAGAGGTGGTTTGAAACAAGTGTTACAAAAATCAGAGAATGTCAAAAATTAGAGTGAAATTGCTTCAAACAAGCGAATTAACGCGAAACAACACCTGCTCGAATCCAACAATTACTGTGCTCTACCGTCTCTACTGAGGCTCAGAGACGCTTTGAGACAAGTGTTACAAAAATCAGAGAATGTCAGATATTAGAGTGAAATTGCTTCAAACAAGCGAATTATCGCGAAACAACACCTGCTCGAATCCAACAATAACTGTTCTCTACCGTCTCTACTGAGGCTCAGAGAAGCTTTGAGACAAGTGTTACAAAAATCAGAGAATGTCAGATATTAGAGTGAAATTGCTTCAAACAAGCAAATTATCGCGAAACAGCACCTGCTCGATTCCCACAAAAACTGTGCTCTACCGTCTCTACTGACGCTCAGAGACGCTTTGAGACAAGTGTTACAAAAATCAGAGAATGTCATAAATTAGAGTGAAATTGCTTCAAACAAGCAAATTATCGCGAAACAGCACCTGCTCGATTCCCACAAAAACTGTGTCCTGCCGGCTCTACTCAGCCTCAGAGACGCTTTGAGACAAGTGTTACAAAAATCAGAGAATGTCATAAATTAGAGTTAAATTTCTTCAAACAAGCGAATTATCGCGAAACAACACCTGCTCGATTCCAACAAAAACTGTGCCCTGCCGTCCCTACTGTGCCTCAGAGACGCTTTGAGACAAGTGTTACAAAAATCAGAGAATGTGAGAAATTAGAGTGAAATTGCTTCAAACAAGCGAATTATCGCGAAACAACACCTGCTCGAATCCGACAAAAACTGTGCCCTGCCGACTCTATTTAGCGTTAGAGATGGTTTGAAACAAGTGTTACAAAAATCAGAGAATGTCAAAAATTTGAGTGAAATTGCTTCAAACAGGCGAAGTATCGCGAAACAACACCTGCTCGAATCCAACAAAAACGGTGCCCTGCCGTCTCTACTGAGCCTCAGAGACGCTTTGAGACAAGTGTTACAAAAATCAGAGAATGTCAAAAATTAGAGTGAAATTGCTTCAAACAAGCGAATTATCGCGAAACAACACCTGCTCGAATCCAACAAAAACTGTGCCCTGCCGTCTCTATTTAGCGTTAGAGATGGTTTGAAACAAGTGTTACAAAAATCAGAGAATGTCAAAAATTAGAGTGAAATTGCTTCAAACAAGCGAATTATCGCGAAACAACACCTGCTCGAATCCAACAATAACTGTGCTCTACCGTCTCTACTGAGGCTCAGAGACGCTTTGAGACAAGTGTTACAAAAATCAGAGAATGTCAGATATTAGAGTGAAATTGCTTCAAACAAGCGAATTATCGCGAAACAACACCTGCTCGAATCCAACAATAACTGTTCTCTACCGTCTCTACTGAGGCTCAGTGAAGCTTTGAGACAAGTGTTACAAAAATCAGAGAATGTCAGATATTAGAGTGAAATTGCTTCAAATAAGCGAATTATCGCGAAACAACACCTGCTCGAATCCAATAAAAACTGTGCCCTGACGTCTCTACTGAGCCTCAGAGACGCTTTGACACAAGTGTTACAAAAATCAGAGAATGTGAGAAATTAGAGTGAAACTGCTTCAAACAAGCGAATTATCGCGAAACAACACCTGCTCGAATCCGACAAAAACTGTGCCCTGCCGACTCTATTTAGCGTTAGAGATGGTTTGAAACAAGTGTTACAAAAATCAGAGAATGTTAAAAATTAGTGTGACATTGCTTCAAACAGGCGAAGTATCGCGAAACAACACCTGCTCGAATCCAACAAAAACTGTGCCCAGCCGTCTCTACTGAGCCTCAGAGACGCTTTGAGACAAGTGTTAGAAAAATCAGAGAATGTCAAAAATTAGAGTGAAAATGCTTCAAACAAGCGAATTATCGCGAAACAACACCTGCTCGAATACAACAAAAACTGTGCCCTGCCGTCTCTATTTAGCGTTAGAGGTGGTTTGAAACAAGTGTTACAAAAATCAGAGAATGTCAAAAATTAGAGTGAAATTGCTTCAAACAAGCGAATTAACGCGAAACAACACCTGCTCGAATCCAACAATTACTGTGCTCTACCGTCTCTACTGAGGCTCAGAGACGCTTTGAGACAAGTGTTACAAAAATCAGAGAATGTCAGATATTAGAGTGAAATTGCTTCAAACAAGCGAATTATCGCGAAACAACACCTGCTCGAATCCAACAATAACTGTTCTCTACCGTCTCTACTGAGGCTCAGAGAAGCTTTGAGACAAGTGTTACAAAAATCAGAGAATGTCAGATAGAGTGAAATTGCTTCAAACAAGCGAATTATCGCGAAACAACACCTGCTCGAATCCAACAATAACTGTGCTCTACCGTCTCTACTGAGCCTCAGAGACGCTTTGAGACAAGTGTTACAAAAATCAGAGAATGTGAGAAATTAGAGTGAAATTGCTTCAAACAAGCGAATTATCGCGAAACAACACCTGCTCGAATCCGACAAAGACTGTGCCCTGCCGACTCTATTTAGCGTTAGAGATGGTTTGAAACAATTGTTACCAAAATCAGAGAATGTCAAAAATTAGAGTGAGATTGCTTCAAATAAGCGAATTATTGCGAAACAACACCTGCTCGAATACAACAAAAACTGTGCCCTGCCGTCTCTACTGAGCCTCGGAGACGCTTTGACACAAGTGTTACAAAAATCAGAGAATGTGAGAAATTAGAGTGAAACTGCTTCAAACAAGCGAATTATCGCGAAACAACACCTGCTCGAATCCAACAAAAACTGTGCCCTGCCGTCTCTACTGAGCCTCAGAGACGCTTTGAGACAAGTGTTACAAAAATCAGAGAATGTCAAAAATTAGAGTGAAATTGCTTCAAACAAGCGAATTATCGCGAAACAACACCTGCTCGAATCCAACAATAACTGTGCTCTACCGTCTCTACTGAGGCTCAGAGACGCTTTGAGACAAGTGTTACAAAAATCAGAGAATGTCAGATATTAGAGTGAAAGTGCTTCAAACAAGCGAATTATCGCGAAACAACACCTACTCGAATCAAACAATAACTGTGCTCTACCGTCTCTACTGAGGGTCAGAGACGCTTTGAGACAAGTGTTACAAAAATCAGAGAATGTCAAAAATTAGAGTGAAATTGCTTTAAACAAGCGAATTATCGCGAAACAACACCTGCTCGAATCCAACAATAACTGTGCTCTACCGTGTCTACTGAGCCTCAGAGACGCTTTGAGACAAGTGTTACAAAAATCAGAGAATGTGAGAAATTAGAGTGAAATTGCTTCAAACAAGCGAATTATCGCGAAACAACACCTGCTCGAATCCGACAATAACTGTTCTCTACCGTCTCTACTGAGGCTCAGAGAAGCTTTGAGACAAGTGTTACAAAAATCAGAGAATGTCATAAATTAGAGTGAAATTGCTTCAAACAAGCGAATTATCGCGAAACAACACCTGCTCGATTCCAACAAAAACTGTGCCCCGCCGTCTCTACTGAGCCTCAGAGACGCTTTGAGACAAGTGTTACAAAAATCAGAGAATGTGAGAAATTAGAGTGAAATTGCTTCAAACAAGCGAATTATCGCGAAACAACACCTGCTCGAATCCGACAAAAACTGTGCCCTGCCGACTCTATTTAGCGTTAGAGATGGTTTGAAACAAGTGTTACAAAAATCAGAGAATGTCAAAAATTAGTGTGACATTGCTTCAAACAGGCGAAGTATCGCGAAACAACACCTGCTCGAATCCAACAAAAACTGTGCCCAGCCGTCTCTACTGAGCCTCAGAGACGCTTTGAGACAAGTGTTAGAAAAATCAGAGAATGTCAAAAATTAGAGTGAAAATGCTTCAAACAAGCGAATTATCGCGAAACAACACCTGCTCGAATCCAACAAAAACTGTGCCCTGCCGTCTCTATTTAGCGTTAGAGATGGTTTGAAACAAGTGTTACAAAAATCAGAGAATGTCAAAAATTAGAGTGAAATTGCTTCAAACAAGCGAATTATCGCGAAACAACACCTGCTCGAATCCAACAATAACTGTGCTCTACCGTCTCTACTGAGGCTCAGAGACGCTTTGAGACAAGTGTTACAAAAATCAGAGAATGTCAGATATGAGAGTGAAATTGCTTCAAACAAGCGAATTATCGCGAAACAACACCTGCTCGAATCCAACAATAACTGTTCTCTACCGTCTCTACTGAGGCTCAGTGAAGCTTTGAGACAAGTGTTACAAAAATCAGAGAATGTCAGATATTAGAGTGAAATTGCTTCAAATAAGCGAATTATCGCGAAACAACACCTGCTCGAATCCAATAAAAACTGTGCCCTGACGTCTCTACTGAGCCTCAGAGACGCTTTGACACAAGTGTTACAAAAATCAGAGAATGTGAGAAATTAGAGTGAAACTGCTTCAAACAAGCGAATTATCGCGAAACAACACCTGCTCGAATCCGACAAAAACTGTGCCCTGCCGACTCTATTTAGCGTTAGAGATGGTTTGAAACAAGTGTTACAAAAATCAGAGAATGTCAAAAATTAGTGTGACATTGCTTCAAACAGGCGAAGTATCGCGAAACAACACCTGCTCGAATCCAACAAAAACTGTGCCCAGCCGTCTCTACTGAGCCTCAGAGACGCTTTGAGACAAGTGTTAGAAAAATCAGAGAATGTCAAAAATTAGAGTGAAAATGCTTCAAACAAGCGAATTATCGCGAAACAACACCTGCTCGAATACAACAAAAACTGTGCCCTGCCGTCTCTATTTAGCGTTAGAGATGGTTTGAAACAAGTGTTACAAAAATCAGAGAATGTCAAAAATTAGAGTGAAATTGCTTCAAACAAGCGAATTATCGCGAAACAACACCTGCTCGAATCCAACAATAACTGTGCTCTAACGTCTCTACTGAGGCTCAGAGACGCTTTGAGACAAGTGTTACAAAAATCAGAGAATGTCAGATATTAGAGTGAAATTGCTTCAAACAAGCGAATTATCGCGAAACAACACCTGCTCGAATCCAACAATAACTGTTCTCTACCGTCTCTACTGAGGCTCAGTGAAGCTTTGAGACAAGTGTTACAAAAATCAGAGAATGTCAGATATTAGAGTGAAATTGCTTCAAATAAGCGAATTATCGCGAAACAACACCTGCTCGAATCCAATAAAAACTGTGCCCTGACGTCTCTACTGAGCCTCAGAGACGCTTTGACACAAGTGTTACAAAAATCAGAGAATGTGAGAAATTAGAGTGAAACTGCTTCAAACAAGCGAATTATCGCGAAACAACACCTGCTCGAATCCGACAAAAACTGTGCCCTGCCGACTCTATTTAGCGTTAGAGATGGTTTGAAACAAGTGTTACAAAAATCAGAGAATGTTAAAAATTAGTGTGACATTGCTTCAAACAGGCGAAGTATCGCGAAACAACACCTGCTCGAATCCAACAAAAACTGTGCCCAGCCGTCTCTACTGAGCCTCAGAGACGCTTTGAGACAAGTGTTAGAAAAATCAGAGAATGTCAAAAATTAGAGTGAAAATGCTTCAAACAAGCGAATTATCGCGAAACAACACCTGCTCGAATACAACAAAAACTGTGCCCTGCCGTCTCTATTTAGCGTTAGAGGTGGTTTGAAACAAGTGTTACAAAAATCAGAGAATGTCAAAAATTAGAGTGAAATTGCTTCAAACAAGCGAATTAACGCGAAACAACACCTGCTCGAATCCAACAATTACTGTGCTCTACCGTCTCTACTGAGGCTCAGAGACGCTTTGAGACAAGTGTTACAAAAATCAGAGAATGTCAGATATTAGAGTGAAATTGCTTCAAACAAGCGAATTATCGCGAAACAACACCTGCTCGAATCCAACAATAACTGTTCTCTACCGTCTCTACTGAGGCTCAGAGAAGCTTTGAGACAAGTGTTACAAAAATCAGAGAATGTCAGATAGAGTGAAATTGCTTCAAACAAGCGAATTATCGCGAAACAACACCTGCTCGAATCCAACAATAACTGTGCTCTACCGTCTCTACTGAGCCTCAGAGACGCTTTGAGACAAGTGTTACAAAAATCAGAGAATGTGAGAAATTAGAGTGAAATTGCTTCAAACAAGCGAATTATCGCGAAACAACACCTGCTCGAATCCGACAAAGACTGTGCCCTGCCGACTCTATTTAGCGTTAGAGATGGTTTGAAACAATTGTTACCAAAATCAGAGAATGTCAAAAATTAGAGTGAGATTGCTTCAAATAAGCGAATTATTGCGAAACAACACCTGCTCGAATACAACAAAAACTGTGCCCTGCCGTCTCTACTGAGCCTCGGAGACGCTTTGACACAAGTGTTACAAAAATCAGAGAATGTGAGAAATTAGAGTGAAACTGCTTCAAACAAGCGAATTATCGCGAAACAACACCTGCTCGAATCCAACAAAAACTGTGCCCTGCCGTCTCTACTGAGCCTCAGAGACGCTTTGAGACAAGTGTTACAAAAATCAGAGAATGTCAAAAATTAGAGTGAAATTGCTTCAAACAAGCGAATTATCGCGAAACAACACCTGCTCGAATCCAACAATAACTGTGCTCTACCGTCTCTACTGAGGCTCAGAGACGCTTTGAGACAAGTGTTACAAAAATCAGAGAATGTCAGATATTAGAGTGAAAGTGCTTCAAACAAGCGAATTATCGCGAAACAACACCTACTCGAATCAAACAATAACTGTGCTCTACCGTCTCTACTGAGGGTCAGAGACGCTTTGAGACAGGTGTTACAAAAATCAGAGAATGTCAAAAATTAGAGTGAAATTGCTTTAAACAAGCGAATTATCGCGAAACAACACCTGCTCGAATCCAACAATAACTGTGCTCTACCGTGTCTACTGAGCCTCAGAGACGCTTTGAGACAAGTGTTACAAAAATCAGAGAATGTGAGAAATTAGAGTGAAATTGCTTCAAACAAGCGAATTATCGCGAAACAACACCTGCTCGAATCCGACAATAACTGTTCTCTACCGTCTCTACTGAGGCTCAGAGAAGCTTTGAGACAAGTGTTACAAAAATCAGAGAATGTCATAAATTAGAGTGAAATTGCTTCAAACAAGCGAATTATCGCGAAACAACACCTGCTCGATTCCAACAAAAACTGTGCCCCGCCGTCTCTACTGAGCCTCAGAGACGCTTTGAGACAAGTGTTACAAAAATCAGAGAATGTGAGAAATTAGAGTGAAATTGCTTCAAACAAGCGAATTATCGCGAAACAACACCTGCTCGAATCCGACAAAAACTGTGCCCTGCCGACTCTATTTAGCGTTAGAGATGGTTTGAAACAAGTGTTACAAAAATCAGAGAATGTCAAAAATTAGTGTGACATTGCTTCAAACAGGCGAAGTATCGCGAAACAACACCTGCTCGAATCCAACAAAAACTGTGCCCAGCCGTCTCTACTGAGCCTCAGAGACGCTTTGAGACAAGTGTTAGAAAAATCAGAGAATGTCAAAAATTAGAGTGAAAATGCTTCAAACAAGCGAATTATCGCGAAACAACACCTGCTCGAATCCAACAAAAACTGTGCCCTGCCGTCTCTATTTAGCGTTAGAGATGGTTTGAAACAAGTGTTACAAAAATCAGAGAATGTCAAAAATTAGAGTGAAATTGCTTCAAACAAGCGAATTATCGCGAAACAACACCTGCTCGAATCCAACAATAACTGTGCTCTACCGTCTCTACTGAGGCTCAGAGACGCTTTGAGACAAGTGTTACAAAAATCAGAGAATGTCAGATATGAGAGTGAAATTGCTTCAAACAAGCGAATTATCGCGAAACAACACCTGCTCGAATCCAACAATAACTGTTCTCTACCGTCTCTACTGAGGCTCAGTGAAGCTTTGAGACAAGTGTTACAAAAATCAGAGAATGTCAGATATTAGAGTGAAATTGCTTCAAATAAGCGAATTATCGCGAAACAACACCTGCTCGAATCCAATAAAAACTGTGCCCTGACGTCTCTACTGAGCCTCAGAGACGCTTTGACACAAGTGTTACAAAAATCAGAGAATGTGAGAAATTAGAGTGAAACTGCTTCAAACAAGCGAATTATCGCGAAACAACACCTGCTCGAATCCGACAAAAACTGTGCCCTGCCGACTCTATTTAGCGTTAGAGATGGTTTGAAACAAGTGTTACAAAAATCAGAGAATGTCAAAAATTAGTGTGACATTGCTTCAAACAGGCGAAGTATCGCGAAACAACACCTGCTCGAATCCAACAAAAACTGTGCCCAGCCGTCTCTACTGAGCCTCAGAGACGCTTTGAGACAAGTGTTAGAAAAATCAGAGAATGTCAAAAATTAGAGTGAAAATGCTTCAAACAAGCGAATTATCGCGAAACAACACCTGCTCGAATACAACAAAAACTGTGCCCTGCCGTCTCTATTTAGCGTTAGAGGTGGTTTGAAACAAGTGTTACAAAAATCAGAGAATGTCAAAAATTAGAGTGAAATTGCTTCAAACAAGCGAATTAACGCGAAACAACACCGGCTCGAATCCAACAATTACTGTGCTCTACCGTCTCTACTGAGGCTCAGAGACGCTTTGAGACAAGTGTTACAAAAATCAGAGAATGTCAGATATTAGAGTGAAATTGCTTCAAACAAGCGAATTATCGCGAAACAACACCTGCTCGAATCCAACAATAACTGTTCTCTACCGTCTCTACTGAGGCTCAGAGAAGCTTTGAGACAAGTGTTACAAAAATCAGAGAATGTCAGATAGAGTGAAATTGCTTCAAACAAGCGAATTATCGCGAAACAACACCTGCTCGAATCCAACAATAACTGTGCTCTACCGTCTCTACTGAGCCTCAGAGACGCTTTGAGACAAGTGTTACAAAAATCAGAGAATGTGAGAAATTAGAGTGAAATTGCTTCAAACAAGCGAATTATCGCGAAACAACACCTGCTCGAATCCGACAAAGACTGTGCCCTGCCGACTCTATTTAGCGTTAGAGATGGTTTGAAACAATTGTTACCAAAATCAGAGAATGTCAAAAATTAGAGTGAGATTGCTTCAAATAAGCGAATTATTGCGAAACAACACCTGCTCGAATACAACAAAAACTGTGCCCTGCCGTCTCTACTGAGCCTCGGAGACGCTTTGACACAAGTGTTACAAAAATCAGAGAATGTGAGAAATTAGAGTGAAACTGCTTCAAACAAGCGAATTATCGCGAAACAACACCTGCTCGAATCCAACAAAAACTGTGCCCTGCCGTCTCTACTGAGCCTCAGAGACGCTTTGAGACAAGTGTTACAAAAATCAGAGAATGTCAAAAATTAGAGTGAAATTGCTTCAAACAAGCGAATTATCGCGAAACAACACCTGCTCGAATCCAACAATAACTGTGCTCTACCGACTCTACTGAGGCTCAGAGACGCTTTGAGACAAGTGTTACAAAAATCAGAGAATGTCAGATATTAGAGTGAAAGTGCTTCAAACAAGCGAATTATCGCGAAACAACACCTACTCGAATCAAACAATAACTGTGCTCTACCGTCTCTACTGAGGGTCAGAGACGCTTTGAGACAAGTGTTACAAAAATCAGAGAATGTCAAAAATTAGAGTGAAATTGCTTTAAACAAGCGAATTATCGCGAAACAACACCTGCTCGAATCCAACAATAACTGTGCTCTACCGTCTCTACTGAGCCTCAGAGACGCTTTGAGACAAGTGTTACAAAAATCAGAGAATGTGAGAAATTAGAGTGAAATTGCTTCAAACAAGCGAATTATCGCGAAACAACACCTGCTCGAATCCGACAATAACTGTTCTCTACCGTCTCTACTGAGGCTCAGAGAAGCTTTGAGACAAGTGTTACAAAAATCAGAGAATGTCATAAATTAGAGTTAAATTTCTTCAAACAAGCGAATTATCGCGAAACAACACCTGCTCGATTCCAACAAAAACTGTGCCCTGCCGTCCCTACTGTGCCTCAGAGACGCTTTGAGACAAGTGTTACAAAAATCAGAGAATGTGAGAAATTAGAGTGAAATTGCTTCAAACAAGCGAATTATCGCGAAACAACACCTGCTCGAATCCGACAAAAACTGTGCCCTGCCGACTCTATTTAGCGTTAGAGATGGTTTGAAACAAGTGTTACAAAAATCAGAGAATGTCAAAAATTAGAGTGAAATTGCTTCAAACAGGCGAAGTATCGCGAAACAACACCTGCTCGAATCCAACAAAAACGGTGCCCTGCCGTCTCTACTGAGCCTCAGAGACGCTTTGAGACAAGTGTTACAAAAATCAGAGAATGTCAAAAATTAGAGTGAAATTGCTTCAAACAAGCGAATTATCGCGAAACAACACCTGCTCGAATCCAACAAAAACTGTGCCCTGCCGTCTCTATTTAGCGTTAGAGATGGTTTGAAACAAGTGTTACAAAAATCAGAGAATGTCAAAAATTAGAGTGAAATTGCTTCAAACAAGCGAATTATCGCGAAACAACACCTGCTCGAATCCAACAATAACTGTGCTCTACCGTCTCTACTGAGGCTCAGAGACGCTTTGAGACAAGTGTTACAAAAATCAGAGAATGTCAGATATTAGAGTGAAATTGCTTCAAACAAGCGAATTATCGCGAAACAACACCTGCTCGAATCCAACAATAACTGTTCTCTACCGTCTCTACTGAGGCTCAGTGAAGCTTTGAGACAAGTGTTACAAAAATCAGAGAATGTCAGATATTAGAGTGAAATTGCTTCAAATAAGCGAATTATCGCGAAACAACACCTGCTCGAATCCAATAAAAACTGTGCCCTGACGTCTCTACTGAGCCTCAGAGACGCTTTGAGACAAGTGTTACAAAAATCAGAGAATGTCATAAATTAGAGTGAAATGGCTTCAAAAAAGCGAATTATCGCGAAACAACACCTGCTCGAATCCGACAAAAACTGTGCCCTGCCGACTCTATTTAGCGTTAGAGATGGTTTGAAACAAGTGTTACAAAAATCAGAGAATGTCACAAATTAGAGTGAAATTGCTTCAAACAAGCAAATTATCGCGAAACAGCACCTGCTCGATTCCAACAAAAACTGTGTCCTGCCGTCTCTACTCAGCCTCAGAGACGCTTTGAGACAAGTGTTACAAAAATCAGAGAATGTGATAAATTAGAGTGAAATTTCTCCAAAAACAAGCGAATTATCGCGAAACAACACCTGCTCGATCCCAACAAAAACTGTGCCCTGCCGTCTCTACTGAGCCTCAGAGACGCTTTGAGACAAGTGTTACAAAAATCAGAGAGTGTGAGAAATTAGAGTGAAATTGCTTCAAACAAGCGAATTATCGCGAAACAACACCTGCTCGAATCCGACAAACACCGTGCCCTCCTGACTCTATTTAGAGTTAGAGATGGTTTGAAACAATTGTTACCAAAATCAGAGAATGTCAAAAATTAGAGTGAAATTGCTTCAAACAAGCGAATTATCGCGAAACAACACCTGCTCGAATCCGACAAAAACTGTGCCCTGCCGACTCTATTTAGCGTTAGAGATGGATTGAAACAAATGTTACCAAAATCAGAGAATGTCAAAAATTAGAGTGAAATTGCTTCAAACAAGCGAATTATTGCGAAACAAAACCTGCTCGAATCCGACAAAAACGGTGCCCTGCCGACTCTATTTAGCGTTAGAGATGGTTTGAAATAAGTGTTACAAAAATCAGAGAATGTCAAAAATTAGAGTGAAATTGCTTCAAACAAGCGAATTATCGCGAAACAACACCTGCTCGAATCCAACAATAACTGTGCTCTACCGTCTCTACTGAGGCTCAGAGACGCTTTGAGACAAGTGTTACAAAAATCAGAGAATGTCAGATAGGGTGAAATTGCTTCAAACAAGCGAATTATCGCGAAACAACACCTGCTCGAATCCAACAATAACTGTGCTCTACCGTATCTACTGGGCCTCAGAGACGCTTTGAGACAAGTGTTACAAAAATCAGAGAATGTGAGAAATTAGAGTGAAATTGCTTCAAACAAGCGAATTATCGCGAAACAACACCTGCTCGAATCCGACAAAAACTGTGCCCTGCCGACTCTATTTAGCGTTAGAGATGGTTTGAAACAATTGTTACCAAAATCAGAGAATGTCAAAAATTAGAGTGAGATTGCTTCAAATAAGCGAATTATCGCGAAACAACACCTGCTCGAATCCAACAAAAACTGTGCCCTGCCGTCTCTACTGAGCCTCAGAGACGCTTTGACACAAGTGTTACAAAAATCAGAGAATGTGAGAAATTAGAGTGAAACTGCTTCAAACAAGCGAATTATCGCGAAACAACACCTGCTCGAATCCAACAAAAACTGTGCCCTGCCGTCTCTACTGAGCCTCAGAGACGCTTTGAGACAAGTGTTACAAAAATCAGAGAATGTCAAAAATTAGAGTGAAATTGCTTCAAACAAGCGAATTATCGCGAAACAACACCTGCTCGAATCCAACAATAACTGTGCTCTACCGTCTCTACTGAGGCTCAGAGACGCTTTGAGACAAGTGTTACAAAAATCAGAGAATGTCAGATATTAGAGTGAAATTGCTTCAAACAAGCGAATTATCGCGAAATAACACCTGCTCGAATCCAACAATAACTGTTCTCTACCGTCTCTACTGAGGCTCAGAGAAGCTTTGAGACAAGTGTTACAAAAATCAGAGAATGTCATAAATTAGAGTGAAATTGCTTCAAACAAGCGAATTATCGCGAAACAACACCTGCTCGATTCCAACAAAAACTGTGCCCCGCCGTCTCTACTGAGCCTCAGAGACGCTTTGAGACAAGTGTTACAAAAATCAGAGAATGTGAGAAATTAGAGTGAAATTGCTTCAAACAAGCGAACTATCGCGAAACAACACCTGCTCGAATACGACAAAAACTGTGCCCTGCCGACTCTATTTAGCGTTAGAGATGGTTTGAAACAAGTGTTACAAAAATCAGAGAATGTCAAAAATTAGAGTGACATTGCTTCAAACAGGCGAAGTATCGCGAAACAACACCTGCTCGAGTCCAACAAAAACTGTGCCCAGCCGTCTCTACTGAGCCTCAGAGACGCTTTGAGACAAGTGTTACAAAAATCAGAGAATGTAAAAATTAGAGTGAAAATGCTTCAAACAAGCGAATTATCGCGAAACAACACCTGCTCGAATACAACAAAAACTGTGCCCTGCCGTCTCTATTTAGCGTTAGAGATGGTTTGAAACAAGTGTTACAAAAATCAGAGAATGTCAAAAATTAGAGTGAAATTGCTTCAAACAAGCGAATTATCGCGAAACAACACCTGCTCGAATCCAACAATAACTGTGCTCTACCGTCTCTACTGAGGCTCAGAGACGCTTTGAGACAAGTGTTACAAAAATCAGAGAATGCCATAAATTAGAGTGAAATTGCTTCAAACAAGCAAATTATCGCGAAACAGCACCTGCTCGATTCCAACAAAAACTGTGTCCTGCCGTCTCTACTCAGCCTCAGAGACGCTTTGAGACAAGTGTTACAAAAACCAGAGAATGTCATAAATTAGAGTGAAATTTCTTCAAACAAGCGAATTATCGCGAAACAACACCTGCTCGATTCCAACAAAAACTGTGCCCTGCCGTCTCTACTGAGCCTCAGAGACGCTTTGAGACAAGTGTTACAAAAATCAGAGAATGTGAGAAATTAGAGTGAAATTGCTTCAAACAAGCGAATTATCGCGAAACAACACCTGCTCGAATCCGACAAAAACCGTGCCCTCCCGACTATATTTAGCGTTAGAGATGGTTTGAAACAATTATTACCAAAATCAGACAATGTCAAAAATTAGAGTGAAATTGCTTCAAACAAGCGAATTATCGCGAAACAACACCTGCTCGAATCCGACAAAAACTGTGCCCTGCCGACTCTATTAAGCGTTAGAGATGGATTGAAACAATTGTTACCAAAATCAGAGAATGTCAAAAATTAGAGTGAAATTGCTTCAAACAAGCGAATTATTGCGAAACAAAACCTGCTCGAATCCGACAAAAACGGTGCCCTGCCGACTCTATTTAGCGTTAGAGATGGTTTGAAATAAGTGTTACAAAAATCAGAGAATGTCAAAAATTAGAGTGAAATTGCTTCAAACAAGCGAATTATTGCGAAACAACACCTGCTCGAATCAAACAATAACTGTGCTCTACCGTCTCTACTGAGGCTCAGAGACGCTTTGAGACAAGTGTTACAAAAATCAGAGCATGTCAGATATCAGAGTGAAATTGCTTCAAACAAGCGAATTATCGCGAAACAACACCTGCTCGAATCAAACAATAACTGTGCTCTACCGTCTCTACTGAGGGTCAGAGACGCTTTGAGACAAGTGTTACAAAAATCAGAGAATGTCAAAAATTAGAGTGAAATTGCTTCAAACAAGCGAATTATCGCGAAACAACACCTGCTCGAATCCAACAATAACTGTGCTCTACCGTCTCTACTGAGCCTCAGAGACGCTTTGAGACAAGTGTTACAAAAATCAGAGAATGTGAGAAATTAGAGTGAAATTGCTCCAAACAAGCGAATTATCGCGAAACAACACCTGTTCGAATCCGACAAAAACTGTGCCCTGCCGACTCTATTTAGCGTTAGAGATGGTTTGAAACAAGTGTTACAAAAATCAGAGAATGTCAAAAATTAGAGTGAAATTGCTTCAAACAAGCGAACTATCGCTAAACAACACCTGCTCGAATCCAACAATAACTGTGCTCTACCGTCTCTACTGAGGCTAAGAGACGCTTTGAGACAAGTGTTACAAAAATCAGAGAATTTCAGATATTAGAGTGAAATCGCTTCAAACAAGCGAATTATCGCGAAACAACACCTGCTCGAATCCAACAATAACTGTGCTCTACCGTCTCTACTGACGCTCAGAGACGCTTTGAGACAAGTGTTACAAAAATCAGAGAATGTCATAAATTAGAGTGAAATTGCTTCAAACAAGCGAATTATCGCGAAACAACACCTGCTCGATTCCAACAAAAACTGTGCCCTGCCGTCTCTACTGAGCCTCAGAGACGCTTTGAGACAAGTGTTACAAAAATCAGAGAATGTGAGAAATTAGAGTGAAATTGCTACAAACAAGCGAATTATCGCGAAACAACACCTGCTCGAATCCGACAAAAACTGTGCCCTGCCGACTCTATTTAGCGTTAGAGATGGTTTGAAACAAGTGTTACAAAAATCAGAGAATGTCAAAAATTAGAGTGAAATTGCTTCAAACAGGCGCATTATCGCGAAACAACACCTGCTCGACTCCAACAATAACTGTGCTCTACCGTCTCTATTTAGCGTTAGAGATGGTTTGAAACAAGTGTTACAAAAATCAGAGAATGTCAAAAATTAGAGTGAAATTGCTTCAAACAAGCGAATTATCGCGAAACAACACCTGCTCGAATCCAACAAAAACTGTGCCCTGCCGTCTCTATTTAGCGTTAGAGATGGTTTGAAACAAGTGTTACAAAAATCAGAGAATGTCAAAAATTAGAGTGAAATTGCTTCAAACAAGCGAATTATCGCGAAACAACACCTGCTCGAATCCAACAATAAATGTGCTCTACCGTCTCTACTGAGGCTCAGAGACGCTTTGAGACAAGTGTTACAAAAATCAAAGAATGTCAGATATTAGAGTGAAATTGCTTCAAATAAGCGAATTATCGCGAAACAACACCTGCTCGTATCCAACAATAACTGTGCTCTACCGTCTCTACTGACGCTCAGAGACGCTTTGAGACAAGTGTTACAAAAATCAGAGAATGTCATAAATTAGAGTGAAATTGCTTCAAACAAGCAAATTACCGCGAAACAACACCTGCTCGATTCCAACAAAAACTGTGCCCTGCCGTCTCTACTCAGCCTCAGAGACGCTTTGAGACAAGTGTTACAAAAATCAGTGAATGTCATAAATTAGAGTTAAATTTCTTCAAACAAGCGAATTATCGCGAAACAACACCTGCTCGATTCCAAAAAAAACTGAGCCCTGCCGTCTCTACTGAGCCTCAGAGACGCTTTGAGACAAGTGTTACAAAAATCAGAGAATGTGAGAAATTAGAGTGAAATTGCTTCAAACAGGCGAATTATCGCGAAACAACACCTGCTCGAATCCAACAATAACTGTGCTCTACCGTCTCTATTTAGCGTTAGAGATGGTTTGAAACAAGTGTTACAAAAATCAGAGAATGTCAAAAATTAGAGTGACATTGCTACAAACAGGCGAAGTATCGCGAAACAACACCTGCTCGAATCCAACAATAACTGTGCTCTACCGTCTCTACTGAGGCTCAGAGACGCTTTGAGACAAGTGTTACAAAAATCAGAGAATGTCAGATATTAGAGTGAAATTGCTTCAAACAAGCGAATTATCGCGATACAACACCTGCTCGAATCCAACAATAACTGTGCTCTACCGTCTCTACTGTGGCACAGAGACGCTTTGAGGCAAGTGTTACAAAAATCAGAGAATGTCATAAATTAGAGTGAAATTGCTTCAAACAAGCGAATTATCGCGAAACAACACCTGCTCGATTCCAACAAAAACTGTGCCCTGCCGTCTCTACTGAGCCTCAGAGACGCTTTGAGACAAGTGTTACAAAAATCAGAGAATGTGAGAAATTAGTGTGAAATTGCTTCAAACAAGCGAATTATCGCGAAACAACACCTGCTCGAATCCGACAAAAACTGTGCCCTGCCGACTCTATTTAGCGTTAGATAAGGTTTGAAACAAGTGTTACAAAAATCAGAGAATGTCAAAAATTAGAGTGACATTGCTACAAACAGGCGAAGTATCGCGAAACAACACCTGCTCGAATCCAACAATAACTGTGCTCTACCGTCTCTATTTAGCGTTAGAGATGGTTTGAAACAAGTGTTACAAAAATCAGAGAATGTCAAAAATTAGAGTGAAATTGCTTCAAACAAGCGAACTATCGCGACACAACACCTGCTCGAATCCAACAATAACTGTGCTCTACCGTCTCTACTGAGGCTCAGAGACGCTTTGAGACAAGTGTTACAAAAATCAGAGAATGTCAGATATTAGAGTGAAATTGCTTCAAACAAGCGAATTATCGCGAAACAACACCTGCTCGAATCCAACAATAACTGTGGTCTACCGTCTCTACTGTGGCACAGAGACGCTTTGAGGTAAGTGTTACAAAAATCAGAGAATGTCATAAATTAGAGTGAAATTGCTTCAAACAAGCGAATTATCGCGAAACAACACCTGCTCGATTCCAACAAAAACTGTGCCCTGCCGTCTCTACTGAGCCTCAGAGACGCTTTGAGACAAGTGTTACAAAAATCAGAGAATGTGAGAAATTAGTGTGAAATTGCTTCAAACAAGCGAATTATCGCGAAACAACACCTGCTCAAATCCGACAAAAACTATGCCCTGCCGACTCTATTTAGCGTTAGAGATGGTTTGAAACAAGTGTTACAAAAATCAGAGAATGTCAAAAATTAGAGTGACATTGCTACAAACAGGCGAAGTATCGCGAAACAACACCTGCTCGAATCCAACAAAAACTGTGCCCAGCCGTCTCTACTCAGCCTCAGAGACGCTTTGAGACAAGTGTTACAAAAATCAGTGAATGTCATAAATTAGAGTTAAATTTCTTCAAACAAGCGAATTATCGCGAAACAACACCTGCTCGATTCCAACAAATACTGAGCCCTGCCGTCTCTACTGAGCCTCAGAGACGCTTTGAGACAAGTGTTACAAAAATCAGAGAATGTGAGAAATTAGAGTGAAATTGCTTCAAAAAAGCGAATTATCGCGAAACAACACCTGCTCCAATCCGACAAAAACCGTGCCCTGCCGACTCTATTTCGCGTTAGAGATGGTTTGAAACAAGTGTTACAAAAATCAGAGAATGTCACAAATTAGAGTGAAATTGCTTCAAACAAGCGAATTATCGCGAAACAACACCTGCTCGAATCCAACAATAACTGTGCTCCGCCGTCTCTACTGAGGCTCAGAGACGCTCTGAGACAAGTGTTACAAAAATCAGAGAATTTCAGATATTAGAGTGAAATCGCTTCAAACAAGCGAATTATCGCGAAACAACACCTGCTCGAATCCAACAATAACTGTGCTCTACCGTCTCTACTGACGCTCAGAGACGCTTTGAGACAAGTGTTACAAAAATCAGAGAATGTGATAAATTAGAGTGAAATTTCTTCAAACAAGCGAATTATCGCGAAACAACACCTGCTCGATCCCAACAAAAACATTGCCCTGCCGTCTCTACTGAGCCTCAGAGACGCTTTGAGACAAGTGTTACAAAAATCAGAGAGTGTGAGAAATTAGAGTGAAATTGCTTCAAACAAGCGAATTATCGCGAAACAACACCTGCTCCAATCCGAAAAAAACCGTGCCCTGCCGACTCTATTTAGCGTTAGAGATGGTTTGAAACAAGTGTTACAAAAATCAGAGAATGTCACAAATTAGAGTGAAATTGCTTCAAACAAGCGAATTATCGCGAAACAGCACCTGCTCGATTCCAACAAAAACTGTGTCCTGCCGTCTCTACTCAGCCTCAGAGTCGCTTTGAGACAAGTGTTACAAAAATCAGAGAATGTGATAAATTAGAGTGAAATTTCTTCAAACAAGCGAATTATCGCGAAACAACACCTGCTCGATCCCAACAAACACTGTGCCCTGCCGTCTCTACTGAGCCTCAGAGACGCTTTGAGACAAGTGTTACAAAAATCAGAGAGTGTGAGAAATTAGAGTGAAATTGCTTCAAACAAGCGAATTATCGCGAAACAACACCTGCTCGAATCCGACAAAAACCGTGCCCTGCCGACTCTATTTAGAGTTAGAGATGGTTTGAAACAATTGTTACCAAAATCAGAGAATGTCAAAAATTAGAGTGAAATTGCTTCAAACAAGCGAATTATCGCGAAACAACACCTGCTCGAATCCGACAAAAACTGTGCCCTGCCGACTCTATTTAGCGTTAGAGATGGATTGAAACAATTGTTACCAAAATCAGAGAATGTCAAAAATTAGAGTGAAATTGCTTCAAACAAGCGAATTATTGCGAAACAAAACCTGCTCGAAACCGACAAAAACGGTGCCCTGCCGACTCTAGCGTTAGAGATGGTTTGAAATAAGTGTTACAAAAATCAGAGAATGTCAAAAATTAGAGTGAAATTGCTTCAAACAGGCGAATTATCGCGAAACACACCTGCTCGAATCCAACAATAACTGTGCTCTACCGTCTCTACTGAGGCTCAGAGACGCTTTGAGACAAGTGTTACAAAAATCAGAAAATGTCAGATAGAGTGAAATTGCTTCAAACAAGCGAATTATCGCGAAACAACACCTGCTCGAATCCAACAATAACTGTGCTCTACCGTCTCTACTGAGCCTCAGAGACGCTTTGAGACAAGTGTTACAAAAATCAGAGAATGTGAGAAATTAGAGTGAAATTGCTTCAAACAAGCGAATTATCGCTAAACAACACCTGCTCGAATCCGACAAAAACTGTGCCCTGCCGACTCTATTTAGCGTTAGAGATGGTTTGAAACAATTGTTACCAAAATCAGAGAATGTCAAAAATTAGAGTGAGATTGCTTCAAATAAGCGAATTATCGCGAAACAACACCTGCTCGAATCCAACAAAAACTGTGCCCTGCCGTCTCTACTGAGCCTCAGAGACGCTTTGACACAAGTGTTACAAAAATCAGAGAATGTGAGAAATTAGAGTGAAACTGCTTCAAACAAGCGAATTATCGCGAAACAACACCTGCTCGAATCCAACAAAAACTGTGCCCTGCCGTCTCTACTGAGCCTCAGAGACGCTTTGAGACAAGTGTTACAAAAATCAGAGAAAGTCAAAAATTAGAGTGAAATTGCTTCAAACAAGCGAATTATCACGAAACAACTCCTGCTCGAATCCGACAAAAACTGTGCCCTGCCGACTCTATTTAGCGTTAGAGATGGTTTGAAACAAGTGTTACAAAAATCAGAGAATGTCAAAAATTAGTGTGAAATTGCTTCAAACAAGCGAATTATCGCGAAACAACACCTGCTCGAATCCAACAAAAACTGTGCCCTGCCGTCTCTACTGAGCCTCAGAGACGCTTTGAGACAAGTGTTACAATAATCAGAGAATGTCAAAAATTAGAGTGAAATTGCTTCAAACAAGCGAATTATCGCGAAACAACACCTGCTCGAATCCGACAAAAACTGTGCCCTGCCGACTCTATTTAGCGTTAGAGATGGTTTGAAACAAGTGTTACAAAAATCAGAGAATGTCAAAAATTAGAGTGAAATTGCTTCACACAGGCGAAGTATCGCGAAACAACACCTGCTCGAATCCAACAAAAACTGTACCCTGCCGTCTCTACTGAGCCTCAGAGACGCATTGAGACAAGTGTTACAAAAATCAGAGAATGTGAGAAATTAGAGTGAAATTGCTTCAAACAAGCGAATTATCGCGAAACAACACCTGCTCGAATCCAACAATAACTGTGCCCTACCGTCACTACTGAGGCTCTGAGACGCTTTGAGACAAGTGTTACAAAAATCAGAGAAAGTTATAAATTAGAGTGAAATGGCTTCAAACAAGCGAATTATCGCGAAAATACACCTGCTCGAATCCGACAAAAACTGTGCCCTGCCGACTCTATTTAGCGTTAGAGATGGTTTGAAACAATTGTTACCAAAATCAGAGAATGTCAAAAAT
The DNA here is from genome assembly GCA_030765045.1 of Tenodera sinensis. Classification (NCBI taxonomy): domain Eukaryota; kingdom Metazoa; phylum Arthropoda; class Insecta; order Mantodea; family Mantidae; genus Tenodera; species Tenodera sinensis. Next base: position 48,822,524 of record CM060973.1, read on the forward strand.
TAGAGTGAGATTGCTTCAAATAAGCGAATTATCGCGAAACAAAACCTGCTCGAATCCAACAAAAACCGTGCCCTGCCGTCTCTACTGAGCCTCAGAGACGCTTTGAGACAAGTGTTACAAAAATCAGAGAATGTCAAAAATTAGAGTGAAATTGCTTCAAACAAGCGAATTATCGCGAAACAACACCTGCTCGAATCCAGCAAAAACTGTGCTCTACCGTCTCTACTGAGGCACAGAGAAGCTTTGAGACAAGTGTTACAAAAATCAGAGAATGTCAAAAATTAGAGTGAAATTGCTTCAAACAAGCGAATTATCGCGAAAAAACACCTGCTCGAATCCAGCAAAAACTGTGCCCTGACGTCTCTACTGAGCCTCAGAGACGCTTTGAGACAAGTGTTACAAAAATCAGAGAATGTCAAAAATTAGAGTGAAATTGCTTCAAACAGGCGAAGTATCGCGAAACAGCACCTGCTCGAATCCGACAAAAACTGTGCCCTGCCGTCTCTACTGAGGCTCAGAGAAGCTTTCAGACAAGTGCTACAAAAATCTGAGAATGTCAGATATTAGAGTGAAATTGCTTCAAACAAGCGAATTATCGCGAAACAACACCTGCTCGAATCCAACAAAAACTGTGCCCTGACGTCTCTACTGAGCCTCAGAGACGCTTTGAGACAAGTGTTACAAAAATCAGAGAATGTGTGAAATTAGAGTGAAATTGCTTCAACCAGGCGAAGTATCGCGAAACAGCACCTGCTCGAATCCGACAAAAACTGTGCCCTGCCGTCTCTACTGAGGCTCAGAGAAGCTTTGAGACAAGTGCTACAAAAATCAGAGAATGTGAGAAATTAGAGTGAAATTGCTTCAAACAAGCGAAGTACCGCGAAACAACACCTGCTCGAATCCAACAATAACTGTGCCCTACCGTCACTACTGAGGCTCAGAGACGCTTTGAGACAAGTGTTACAAAAATCAGAGAAAGTTATAAATTAGAGTGAAATGGCTTCAAACAAGCGAATTATCGCGAAAATACACCTGCTCGAATCCGACAAAAACTGTGCCCTGCCGACTCTATTTAGCGTTAGAGATGGTTTGAAACAATTGTTACCAAATCAGAGAATGTCAAAAATTAGAGTGAGATTGCTTCAAACAAGCGAATTATCGCGAAACAACACCTGCTCGAATCCAACAAAAACCGTGCCCTGCCGTCTCTACTGAGCCTCAGAGACGCTTTGAGACAAGTGTTACAAAAATCAGAGAATGTCAAAAATTAGAGTGAAATTGCTTCAAACAAGCGAATTATCGCGAAACAACACCTGCTCGAATCCGACAAAAACTGTGCCCTGCCGACTCTATTTAGCGTTAGAGATGGTTTGAAACAAGTGTTACAAAAATCAGAGAATGTCAAAAATTAGAGTGAAATTGCTTCAAACAAGCGAATTACCGCGAAACAACACCTGCTCGAATCCAGCAAAAACTGTGCTCTACCGTCTCTACTGAGGCTCAGAGAAGCTTTGAGACAAGTGTTACAAAAATCAGAGAATGTCAAAAATTAGAGTGAAATTGCTTCAAACAAGCGAATTATCGCGAAACAACACCTGCTCGAATCCAACAAAAACTGTGCCCTGACGTCTCTACTGAGCCTCAGAGACGCTTTGAGACAAGTGTTACAAAAATCAGAGAATGTGAGAAATTAGAGTGAAATTGCTTCAAACAAGCGAATTATCGCGAAACAACACCTGCTCGAATCCGACAAAAACTGTGCCCTGCCGACTCTATTTAGCGTTAGAGATGGTTTGAAACAAGTGTTACAAAAATCAGAGAATGTCAAAAATTAGAGTGAAATTGCTTCAAACAAGCGAATTATCGCGAAACAACACCTGCTCGAATCCAACAATAACTGTGCTCTACCGTCTCTACTGAGGCTCAGAGACGCTTTGAGACAAGTGTTACAAAAATCAGAGAATGTCAGATATTAGAGTGAAATTGCTTCAAACAAGCGAATTATCGCGAAACAACACCTGCTCGAATCCAACAATAACTGTGCTCTACCGTCTCTACTGAGCCTCAGAGACGCTTTGACACAAGTGTTACAAAAATCAGAGAATGTGAGAAATTAGAGTGAAATTCCTTCAAACAAGCGAATTATCGCGAAACAACACCTGCTCGAATCCGACAAAAACTGTGCCCTGCCGACTCTATTTAGCGTTAGAGATGGTTTGAAACAAGTGTTACAAAAATCAGAGAATGTCAAAAAATTAGAGTGAAATTGCTTCAAACAGGCGAATTATCGCGAAACAACACCTGCTCGAATCCAACAATAACTGTGCCCTACCGTCACTACTGAGGCTCAGAGACGCTTTGAGACAAGTGTTACAAAAATCAGAGAAATTATAAATTAGAGTGAAATGGCTTCAAACAAGCGAATTATCGCGAAAATACACCTGCTCGAATCCGACAAAAACTGTGCCCTGCCGACTCTATTTAGCGTTAGAGATGGTTTGAAACAATTGTTACCAAAATCAGAGAATGTCAAAAATTAGAGTGAAATTGCTTCAAACAAGCGAATTACCGCGAAACAACACCTGCTCGAATCCAGCAAAAACTGTGCTCTACCGTCTCTACTGAGGCTCAGAGAAGCTTTGAGACAAGTGTTACAAAAATCAGAGAATGTCAAAAATTAGAGTGAAATTGCTTCAAACAAGCGAATTATCGCGAAACAACACCTGCTCGAATCCAACAAAAACTGTGCCCTGACGTCTCTACTGAGCCTCAGAGACGCTTTGAGACAAGTGTTACAAAAATCAGAGAATGTGAGAAATTAGAGTGAAATTGCTTCAAACAAGCGAATTATCGCGAAACAACACCTGCTCGAATCCAACAAAAACTGTGCCCTGCCGTCTCTATTTAGCGTTAGAGATGGTTTGAAACAAGTGTTACAAAAATCAGAGAATGTCAAAAATTAGAGTGAAATTGCTTCAAACAAGCGAATTATCGCGAAACAACACCTGCCCGAATCCAACAATAACTGTGCTCTACCGTCTCTACTGAGGCTCAGAGACGCTTTGAGACAAGTGTTACAAAAATCAGAGAGTGTCAGATATTAGAGTGAAATTGCTTCAAACAAGCGAATTATCGCGAAACAACACCTGCTCGAATCCAACAATAACTGTTCTCTACCGTCTCTACTGAGGCTCAGAGAAGCTTTGAGACAAGTGTTACAAAAATCAGAGAATGTCAGATATTAGAGTGAAATTGCTTCAAATAAGCGAATTATCGCGAAACAACACCTGCTCGAATCCAACAAAAACTGTGCCCTGACGTCTCTACTGAGCCTCAGAGACGCTTTGAGACAAGTGTTATAAATCAGAGAATGTCATAAATTAGAGTGAAATGGCTTCAAACAAGCGAATTATCGCGAAATACCTGCTCGAATCCGACAAAAACTGTGCCCTGCCGTCTCTACTCAGCCTCAGAGACGCTTTGAGACAAGTGTTACAAAAATCAGAGAATGTCATAAATTAGAGTGAATTTCTTCAAACAAGCGAATTATCGCGAAACAACACCTGCTCGATTCCAACAAAAACTGTGCCCTGCCGACTCTATTTAGCGTTAGAGATGGTTTGAAACAAGTGTTACAAAAATCAGAGAATGTCAAAAATTAGAGTGAAATTGCTTCAAACAGGCGAAGTATCGCGAAACAACACCTGCTCGAATCCAACAATAACCGTGCCCTGCCGACTCTATTTAGCGTTAGAGATGGTTTGAAACAAGTGTTACAAAAATCAGAGAATGTCACAAATTAGAGTGAAATTGCTTCAAACTAGCGAATTATCGCGAATCCAACAATAACTGTGCTCTACCGTCTCTACTGAGGCTCAGAGACGCTTTGAGACAAGTGTTACAAAAATCAGAGAATTTCAGATATTAGAGTGAAATCGCTTCAAACAAGCGAATTATCGCGAAACAACACCTGCTCGAATCCAACAACAACTGTGCTCTACCGTCTCTACTGACGATCAGAGACGCTTTGAGACAAGTGTTACAAAAATCAGAGAATGTCATAAATTAGAGTGAAATTGCTTCAAACAAGCAAATTATCGCGAAACAACACCTGCTCGATTCCAACAAAAACTGTGCCCTGCCGTCTCTACTCAGCCTCAGAGACGCTTTGAGACAAGTGTTACAAAAATCAGAGAATGTCATAAATTAGAGTGAAATTTCTTCAAACAAGCGAATTATCGCGAAACAACACCTGCTCGATTCCAACAAAAACTGTGCCCTGCCGACTCTATTTAGCGTTAGAGATGGTTTGAAACAAGTGTTACAAAAATCAGAGAATGTCAAAAATTAGAGTGAAATTGCTTCAAACAGGCGAAGTATCGCGAAACAACACCTGCTCGAATCCAAAAATAACCGTGCCCTGCCGACTCTATTTAGTGTTAGAGATGGTTTGAAACAAGTGTTACAAAAATCAGAGAATGTCAAAAATTAGAGTGAAATTATTTCAAACAAGCGAACTATCGCAAAACAACACCTGCTCGAATCCAACAAAAACTGTGCTCTACCGTCTCTACTGAGGCTCAGAGACGCTTTGAGACAAGTGATACAAAAATCAGAGAATTTCAGATATTAGAGTGAAATCGCTTCAAACAAGCGAATTATCGCGAAACAACACCTGCTCGAATCCAACAAAAACTGTGCCCTGACGTCTCTACTGAGCCTCAGAGACGCTTTGAGACAAGTGTTACAAAAATCAGAGAATGTGAGAAATTAGAGTGAAATTGCTTCAAACAAGCGAATTATCGCGAAACAACACCTGCTCGAATCCGACAAAAACTGTGCCCTGCCGACTCTATTTAGCGTTAGAGATGGTTTGAAACAAGTGTTACAAAAATCAGAGAATGTCAAAAATTAGAGTGAAATTGCTTCAAACAAGCGAATTATCGCGAAACAACACCTGCTCGAATCCAACAATAACTGTGCTCTACCGTCTCTACTGAGGCTCAGAGACGCTTTGAGACAAGTGTTACAAAAATCAGAGAATGTCAGATATTAGAGTGAAATTGCTTCAAACAAGCGAATTATCGCGAAACAACACCTGCTCGAATCCAACAATAACTGTGCTCTACCGTCTCTACTGAGCCTCAGAGACGCTTTGACACAAGTGTTACAAAAATCAGAGAATGTGAGAAATTAGAGTGAAATTCCTTCAAACAAGCGAATTATCGCGAAACAACACCTGCTCGAATCCGACAAAAACTGTGCCCTGCCGACTCTATTTAGCGTTAGAGATGGTTTGAAACAAGTGTTACAAAAATCAGAGAATGTCAAAAAATTAGAGTGAAATTGCTTCAAACAGGCGAATTATCGCGAAACAACACCTGCTCGAATCCAACAATAACTGTGCCCTACCGTCACTACTGAGGCTCAGAGACGCTTTGAGACAAGTGTTACAAAAATCAGAGAAATTATAAATTAGAGTGAAATGGCTTCAAACAAGCGAATTATCGCGAAAATACACCTGCTCGAATCCGACAAAAACTGTGCCCTGCCGACTCTATTTAGCGTTAGAGATGGTTTGAAACAATTGTTACCAAAATCACAGAATGTCAAAAATTAGAGTGAAATTGCTTCAAACAAGCGAATTACCGCGAAACAACACCTGCTCGAATCCAGCAAAAACTGTGCTCTACCGTCTCTACTGAGGCTCAGAGAAGCTTTGAGACAAGTGTTACAAAAATCAGAGAATGTCAAAAATTAGAGTGAAATTGCTTCAAACAAGCGAATTATCGCGAAACAACACCTGCTCGAATCCAACAAAAACTGTGCCCTGACGTCTCTACTGAGCCTCAGAGACGCTTTGAGACAAGTGTTACAAAAATCAGAGAATGTGAGAAATTAGAGTGAAATTGCTTCAAACAAGCGAATTATCGCGAAACAACACCTGCTCGAATCCAACAAAAACTGTGCCCTGCCGTCTCTATTTAGCGTTAGAGATGGTTTGAAACAAGTGTTACAAAAATCAGAGAATGTCAAAAATTAGAGTGAAATTGCTTCAAACAAGCGAATTATCGCGAAACAACACCTGCCCGAATCCAACAATAACTGTGCTCTACCGTCTCTACTGAGGCTCAGAGACGCTTTGAGACAAGTGTTACAAAAATCAGAGAGTGTCAGATATTAGAGTGAAATTGCTTCAAACAAGCGAATTATCGCGAAACAACACCTGCTCGAATCCAACAATAACTGTTCTCTACCGTCTCTACTGAGGCTCAGAGAAGCTTTGAGACAAGTGTTACAAAAATCAGAGAATGTCAGATATTAGAGTGAAATTGCTTCAAATAAGCGAATTATCGCGAAACAACACCTGCTCGAATCCAACAAAAACTGTGCCCTGACGTCTCTACTGAGCCTCAGAGACGCTTTGAGACAAGTGTTACAAAAATCAGAGAATGTCATAAATTAGAGTGAAATGGCTTCAAACAAGCGAATTATCGCGAAATACCTGCTCGAATCCGACAAAAACTGTGCCCTGCCGTCTCTACTCAGCCTCAGAGACGCTTTGAGACAAGTGTTACAAAAATCAGAGAATGTCATAAATTAGAGTGAATTTCTTCAAACAAGCGAATTATCGCGAAACAACACCTGCTCGATTCCAACAAAAACTGTGCCCTGCCGACTCTATTTAGCGTTAGAGATGGTTTGAAACAAGTGTTACAAAAATCAGAGAATGTCAAAAATTAGAGTGAAATTGCTTCAAACAGGCGAAGTATCGCGAAACAACACCTGCTCGAATCCAACAATAACCGTGCCCTGCCGACTCTATTTAGCGTTAGAGATGGTTTGAAACAAGTGTTACAAAAATCAGAGAATGTCACAAATTAGAGTGAAATTGCTTCAAACAAGCGAATTATCGCGAATCCAACAATAACTGTGCTCTACCGTCTCTACTGAGGCTCAGAGACGCTTTGAGACAAGTGTTACAAAAATCAGAGAATTTCAGATATTAGAGTGAAATCGCTTCAAACAAGCGAATTATCGCGAAACAACACCTGCTCGAATCCAACAACAACTGTGCTCTACCGTCTCTACTGACGATCAGAGACGCTTTGAGACAAGTGTTACAAAAATCAGAGAATGTCATAAATTAGAGTGAAATTGCTTCAAACAAGCAAATTATCGCGAAACAACACCTGCTCGATTCCAACAAAAACTGTGCCCTGCCGTCTCTACTCAGCCTCAGAGACGCTTTGAGACAAGTGTTACAAAAATCAGAGAATGTCATAAATTAGAGTGAAATTTCTTCAAACAAGCGAATTATCGCGAAACAACACCTGCTCGATTCCAACAAAAACTGTGCCCTGCCGACTCTATTTAGCGTTAGAGATGGTTTGAAACAAGTGTTACAAAAATCAGAGAATGTCAAAAATTAGAGTGAAATTGCTTCAAACAGGCGAAGTATCGCGAAACAACACCTGCTCGAATCCAAAAATAACCGTGCCCTGCCGACTCTATTTAGTATTAGAGATGGTTTGAAACAAGTGTTACAAAAATCAGAGAATGTCAAAAATTAGAGTGAAATTATTTCAAACAAGCGAACTATCGCAAAACAACACCTGCTCGAATCCAACAAAAACTGTGCTCTACCGTCTCTACTGAGGCTCAGAGACGCTTTGAGACAAGTGATACAAAAATCAGAGAATTTCAGATATTAGAGTGAAATCGCTTCAAACAAGCGAATTATCGCGAAACAACACCTGCTCCAATCCAACAACAACTTTGCTCTACCGTCTCTACTGACGCTCAGAGACGCTTTGAGACAAGTGTTACAAAAATCAGAGAATGTCATAAATTAGAGTGAAATTGCTTCAAACAAGCAAATTATCGCGAAACAACACCTGCTCGATTCCAACAAAAACTGTGCCCTGCCGTCTCTATTGAGCCTCAGAGACGCTTTGAGACAAGTGTTACAAAAATCAGAGAATGTGAGAAATTAGAGTGAAATTGCTTCAAACAAGCGAATTATCGCGAAACAACACCTGCTCGAATCCGACAAAAACCGTGCCCTGCCGACTCTATTTAGCGTTAGAGATGGTTTGAAACAAGTGTTACAAAAATCAGAGAATGTCAAAAATTAGAGTGAAATTGCTTCACACAGGCGAAGTATCGCGAAACAACACCTGCTCGAATCCAACAAAAACTGTACCCTGCCGTCTCTACTGAGCCTTAGAGACGCTTTGAGACAAGTGTTACAAAAATCAGAGAATGTGAGAAATTAGAGTGAAATTGCTTCAAACAAGCGAATTATCGCGAAACAACACCTGCTCGAATCCAACAATAACTGTGCCCTACCGTCACTACTGAGGCTCTGAGACGCTTTGAGACAAGTGTTACAAAAATCAGAGAAAGTTATAAATTAGAGTGAAATGGCTTCAAACAAGCGAATTATCGCGAAAATACACCTGCTCGAATCCGACAAAAACTGTGCCCTGCCGACTCTATTTAGCGTTAGAGATGGTTTGAAACAATTGTTACCAAAATCAGAGAATGTCAAAAATTAGAGTGAGATTGCTTCAAATAAGCGAATTATCGCGAAACAACACCTGCTCGAATCCAACAAAAACCGTGCCCTGCCGTCTCTACTGAGCCTCAGAGAAGCTTTGAGACAAGTGTTACAAAAATCAGAGAATGTCAAAAATTAGAGTGAAATTGCTTCAAACAAGCGAATTATCGCGAAACAACACCTGCTCGAATCCAACAAAAACTGTGCCCTGACGTCTCTACTGAGCCTCAGAGACGCTTTGAGACAAGTGTTACAAAAATCAGAGAATGTCAAAAATTAGAGTGAAATTGCTTCAAACAGGCGAAGTATCGCGAAACAGCACCTGCTCGAATCCGACAAAAACTGTGCCCTGCCGTCTCTACTGAGGCTCAGAGAAGCTTTGAGACAAGTGCTACAAAAATCTGAGAATGTCAGATATTAGAGTGAAATTGCTTCAATCAAGCGAATTATCGCGAAACAACACCTGCTCGAATCCAACAAAAACTGTGCCCTGACGTCTCTACTGAGCCTCAGAGACGCTTTGAGACAAGTGTTACAAAAATCAGAGAATGTGTGAAATTAGAGTGAAATTGCTTCAACCAGGCGAAGTATCGCGAAACAGCACCTGCTCGAATCCGACAAAAACTGTGCCCTGCCGTCTCTACTGAGGCTCAGAGAAGCTTTGAGACAAGTGCTACAAAAATCAGAGAATGTGAGAAATTAGAGTGAAATTGCTTCAAACAAGCGAAGTACCGCGAAACAACACCTGCTCGAATCCAACAATAACTGTGCCCTACCGTCACTACTGAGGCTCAGAGACGCTTTGAGACAAGTGTTACAAAAATCAGAGAAAGTTAATAATTAGAGTGAAATGGCTTCAAACAAGCGAATTATCGCGAAAATACACCTGCTCGAATCCGACAAAAACTGTGCCCTGCCGACTCTATTTAGCGTTAGAGATGGTTTGAAACAATTGTTACCAAATCAGAGAATGTCAAAAATTAGAGTGAGATTGCTTCAAACAAGCGAATTATCGCGAAACAACACCTGCTCGAATCCAACAAAAACCGTGCCCTGCCGTCTCTACTGAGCCTCAGAGACGCTTTGAGACAAGTGTTACAAAAATCAGAGAATGTCAAAAATTAGAGTGAAATTGCTTCAAACAAGCGAATTATCGCGAAACAACACCTGCTCGAATCCGACAAAAACTGTGCCCTGCCGACTCTATTTAGCGTTAGAGATGGTTTGAAACAAGTGTTACAAAAATCAGAGAATGTCAAAAATTAGAGTGAAATTGCTTCAAACAAGCGAATTATCGCGAAACAACTCCTGCTCGAATCCGACAAAAACTGTGCCCTGCCGACTCTATTTAGCGTTAGAGATGGTTTGAAACAAGTGTTACAAAAATCAGAGAATGTCAAAAATTAGTGTGAAATTGCTTCAAACAAGCGAATTATCGCGAAACAACACCTGCTCGAATCCAACAAAAACTGTGCCCTGCCGTCTCTACTGAGCCTCAGAGACGCTTTGAGACAAGTGTTACAATAATCAGAGAATGTCAAAAATTAGAGTGAAATTGCTTCAAACAAGCGAATTATCGCGAAACAACACCTGCTCGAATCCGACAAAAACTGTGCCCTGCCGACTCTATTTAGCGTTAGAGATGGTTTGAAACAAGTGTTACAAAAATCAGAGAATGTCAAAAATTAGAGTGAAATTGCTTCACACAGGCGAAGTATCGCGAAACAACACCTGCTCGAATCCAACAAAAACTGTACCCTGCCGTCTCTACTGAGGCTCAGAGACGCTTTGAGACAAGTGTTACAAAAATCAGAGAATGTGAGAAATTAGAGTGAAATTGCTTCAAACAAGCGAATTATCGCGAAACAACACCTGCTCGAATCCAACAATAACTGTGCCCTACCGTCACTACTGAGGCTCTGAGACGCTTTGAGACAAGTGTTACAAAAATCAGAGAAAGTTATAAATTAGAGTGAAATGGCTTCAAACAAGCGAATTATCGCGAAAATACACCTGCTCGAATCCGACAAAAACTGTGCCCTGCCGACTCTATTTAGCGTTAGAGATGGTTTGAAACAATTGTTACCAAAATCAGAGAATGTCAAAAATTAGAGTGAGATTGCTTCAAATAAGCGAATTATCGCGAAACAACACCTGCTCGAATCCAACAAAAACCGTGCCCTGCCGTCTCTACTGAGCCTCAGAGACGCTTTGAGACAAGTGTTACAAAAATCAGAGAATGTCAAAAATTAGAGTGAAATTGCTTCAAACAAGCGAATTATCGCGAAACAACACCTGCTCGAATCCAGCAAAAACTGTGCTCTACCGTCTCTACTGAGGCACAGAGAAGCTTTGAGACAAGTGTTACAAAAATCAGAGAATGTCAAAAATTAGAGTGAAATTGCTTCAAACAAGCGAATTATCGCGAAAAAACACCTGCTCGAATCCAGCAAAAACTGTGCCCTGACGTCTCTACTGAGCCTCAGAGACGCTTTGAGACAAGTGTTACAAAAATCAGAGAATGTCAAAAATTAGAGTGAAATTGCTTCAAACAGGCGAAGTATCGCGAAACAGCACCTGCTCGAATCCGACAAAAACTGTGCCCTGCCGTCTCTACTGAGGCTCAGAGAAGCTTTGAGACAAGTGCTACAAAAATCTGAGAATGTCAGATATTAGAGTGAAATTGCTTCAAACAAGCGAATTATCGCGAAACAACACCTGCTCGAATCCAACAAAAACTGTGCCCTGACGTCTCTACTGAGCCTCAGAGACGCTTTGAGACAAGTGTTACAAAAATCAGAGAATGTGTGAAATTAGAGTGAAATTGCTTCAACCAGGCGAAGTATCGCGAAACAGCACCTGCTCGAATCCGACAAAAACTGTGCCCTGCCGTCTCTACTGAGGCTCAGAGAAGCTTTGAGACAAGTGCTACAAAAATCAGAGAATGTGAGAAATTAGAGTGAAATTGCTTCAAACAAGCGGAGTACCGCGAAACACCACCTGCTCGAATCCAACAATAACTGTGCCCTACCGTCACTACTGAGGCTCAGAGACGCTTTGAGACAAGTGTTACAAAAATCAGAGAAAGTTATAAATTAGAGTGAAATGGCTTCAAACAAGCGAATTATCGCGAAAATACACCTGCTCGAATCCGACAAAAACTGTGCCCTGCCGACTCTATTTAGCGTTAGAGATGGTTTGAAACAATTGTTACCAAATCAGAGAATGTCAAAAATTAGAGTGAGATTGCTTCAAACAAGCGAATTATCGCGAAACAACACCTGCTCGAATCCAACAAAAACCGTGCCCTGCCGTCTCTACTGAGCCTCAGAGACGCTTTGAGACAAGTGTTACAAAAATCAGAGAATGTCAAAAATTAGAGTGAAATTGCTTCAAACAAGCGAATTATCGCGAAACAACACCTGCTCGAATCCGACAAAAACTGTGCCCTGCCGACTCTATTTAGCGTTAGAGATGGTTTGAAACAAGTGTTACAAAAATCAGAGAATGTCAAAAATTAGAGTGAAATTGCTTCAAACAAGCGAATTACCGCGAAACAACACCTGCTCGAATCCAGCAAAAACTGTGCTCTACCGTCTCTACTGAGGCTCAGAGAAGCTTTGAGACAAGTGTTACAAAAATCAGAGAATGTCAAAAATTAGAGTGAAATTGCTTCAAACAAGCGAATTATCGCGAAACAACACCTGCTCGAATCCAACAAAAACTGTGCCCTGACGTCTCTACTGAGCCTCAGAGACGCTTTGAGACAAGTGTTACAAAAATCAGAGAATGTGAGAAATTAGAGTGAAATTGCTTCAAACAAGCGAATTATCGCGAAACAACACCTGCTCGAATCCGACAAAAACTGTGCCCTGCCGACTCTATTTAGCGTTAGAGATGGTTTGAAACAAGTGTTACAAAAATCAGAGAATGTCAAAAATTAGAGTGAAATTGCTTCAAACAAGCGAATTATCGCGAAACAACACCTGCTCGAATCCAACAATAACTGTGCTCTACCGTCTCTACTGAGCCTCAGAGACGCTTTGACACAAGTGTTACAAAAATCAGAGAATGTGAGAAATTAGAGTGAAATTCCTTCAAACAAGCGAATTATCGCGAAACAACACCTGCTCGAATCCGACAAAAACTGTGCCCTGCCGACTCTATTTAGCGTTAGAGATGGTTTGAAACAAGTGTTACAAAAATCAGAGAATGTCAAAAAATTAGAGTGAAATTGCTTCAAACAGGCGAATTATCGCGAAACAACACCTGCTCGAATCCAACAATAACTGTGCCCTACCGTCACTACTGAGGCTCAGAGACGCTTTGAGACAAGTGTTACAAAAATCAGAGAAATTATAAATTAGAGTGAAATGGCTTCAAACAAGCGAATTATCGCGAAAATACACCTGCTCGAATCCGACAAAAACTGTGCCCTGCCGACTCTATTTAGCGTTAGAGATGGTTTGAAACAATTGTTACCAAAATCAGAGAATGTCAAAAATTAGAGTGAAATTGCTTCAAACAAGCGAATTACCGCGAAACAACACCTGCTCGAATCCAGCAAAAACTGTGCTCTACCGTCTCTACTGAGGCTCAGAGACGCTTTGAGACAAGTGTTACAAAAATCAGAGAATGTCAGATATTAGAGTGAAATTGCTTCAAACAAGCGAATTATCGCGAAACAACACCTGCTCGAATCCAACAATAACTGTGCTCTACCGTCTCTACTGAGCCTCAGAGACGCTTTGACACAAGTGTTACAAAAATCAGAGAATGTGAGAAATTAGAGTGAAATTCCTTCAAACAAGCGAATTATCGCGAAACAACACCTGCTCGAATCCGACAAAAACTGTGCCCTGCCGACTCTATTTAGCGTTAGAGATGGTTTGAAACAAGTGTTACAAAAATCAGAGAATGTCAAAAAATTAGAGTGAAATTGCTTAAAACAGGCGAATTATCGCGAAACAACACCTGCTCGAATCCAACAATAACTGTGCCCTACCGTCACTACTGAGGCTCAGAGACGCTTTGAGACAAGTGTTACAAAAATCAGAGAAATTATAAATTAGAGTGAAATGGCTTCAAACAAGCGAATTATCGCGAAAATACACCTGCTCGAATCCGACAAAAACTGTGCCCTGCCGACTCTATTTAGCGTTAGAGATGGTTTGAAACAATTGTTACCAAAATCAGAGAATGTCAAAAATTAGAGTGAAATTGCTTCAAACAAGCGAATTACCGCGAAACAACACCTGCTCGAATCCAGCAAAAACTGTGCTCTACCGTCTCTACTGAGGCTCAGAGAAGCTTTGAGACAAGTGTTACAAAAATCAGAGAATGTCAAAAATTAGAGTGAAATTGTTTCAAACAAGCGAATTATCGCGAAACAACACCTGCTCGAATCCAACAAAAACTGTGCCCTGACGTCTCTACTGAGCCTCAGAGACGCTTTGAGACAAGTGTTACAAAAATCAGAGAATGTGAGAAATTAGAGTGAAATTGCTTCAAACAAGCGAATTATCGCGAAACAACACCTGCTCGAATCCAACAAAAACTGTGCCCTGCCGTCTCTATTTAGCGTTAGAGATGGTTTGAAACAAGTGTTACAAAAATCAGAGAATGTCAAAAATTAGAGTGAAATTGCTTCAAACAAGCGAATTATCGCGAAACAACACCTGCCCGAATCCAACAATAACTGTGCTCTACCGTCTCTACTGAGGCTCAGAGACGCTTTGAGACAAGTGTTACAAAAATCAGAGAGTGTCAGATATTAGAGTGAAATTGCTTCAAACAAGCGAATTATCGCGAAACAACACCTGCTCGAATCCAACAATAACTGTTCTCTACCGTCTCTACTGAGGCTCAGAGAAGCTTTGAGACAAGTGTTACAAAAATCAGAGAATGTCAGATATTAGAGTGAAATTGCTTCAAATAAGCGAATTATCGCGAAACAACACCTGCTCGAATCCAACAAAAACTGTGCCCTGACGTCTCTACTGAGCCTCAGAGACGCTTTGAGACAAGTGTTACAAAAATCAGAGAATGTCATAAATTAGAGTGAAATGGCTTCAAACAAGCGAATTATCGCGAAATACCTGCTCGAATCCGACAAAAACTGTGCCCTGCCGTCTCTACTCAGCCTCAGAGACGCTTTGAGACAAGTGTTACAAAAATCAGAGAATGTCATAAATTAGAGTGAATTTCTTCAAACAAGCGAATTATCGCGAAACAACACCTGCTCGATTCCAACAAAAACTGTGCCCTGCCGACTCTATTTAGCGTTAGAGATGGTTTGAAACAAGTGTTACAAAAATCAGAGAATGTCAAAAATTAGAGTGAAATTGCTTCAAACAGGCGAAGTATCGCGAAACAACACCTGCTCGAATCCAACAATAACCGTGCCCTGCCGACTCTATTTAGCGTTAGAGATGGTTTGAAACAAGTGTTACAAAAATCAGAGAATGTCACAAATTAGAGTGAAATTGCTTCAAACAAGCGAATTATCGCGAATCCAACAATAACTGTGCTCTACCGTCTCTACTGAGGCTCAGAGACGCTTTGAGACAAGTGTTACAAAAATCAGAGAATTTCAGATATTAGAGTGAAATCGCTTCAAACAAGCGAATTATCGCGAAACAACACCTGCTCGAATCCAACAACAACTGTGCTCTACCGTCTCTACTGACGATCAGAGACGCTTTGAGACAAGTGTTACAAAAATCAGAGAATGTCATAAATTAGAGTGAAATTGCTTCAAACAAGCAAATTATCGCGAAACAACACCTGCTCGATTCCAACAAAAACTGTGCCCTGCCGTCTCTACTCAGCCTCAGAGACGCTTTGAGACAAGTGTTACAAAAATCAGAGAATGTCATAAATTAGAGTGAAATTTCTTCAAACAAGCCAATTATCGCGAAACAACACCTGCTCGATTCCAACAAAAACTGTGCCCTGCCGACTCTATTTAGCGTTAGAGATGGTTTGAAACAAGTGTTACAAAAATCAGAGAATGTCAAAAATTAGAGTGAAATTGCTTCAAACAGGCGAAGTATCGCGAAACAACACCTGCTCGAATCCAAAAATAACCGTGCCCTGCCGACTCTATTTAGTGTTAGAGATGGTTTGAAACAAGTGTTACAAAAATCAGAGAATGTCAAAAATTAGAGTGAAATTATTTCAAACAAGCGAACTATCGCAAAACAACACCTGCTCGAATCCAACAAAAACTGTGCTCTACCGTCTCTACTGAGGCTCAGAGACGCTTTGAGACAAGTGATACAAAAATCAGAGAATTTCAGATATTAGAGTGAAATCGCTTCAAACAAGCGAATTATCGCGAAACAACACCTGCTCCAATCCAACAACAACTTTGCTCTACCGTCTCTACTGACGCTCAGAGACGCTTTGAGACAAGTGTTACAAAAATCAGAGAATGTCATAAATTAGAGTGAAATTGCTTCAAACAAGCAAATTATCGCGAAACAACACCTGCTCGATTCCAACAAAAACTGTGCCCTGCCGTCTCTATTGAGCCTCAGAGACGCTTTGAGACAAGTGTTACAAAAATCAGAGAATGTGAGAAATTAGAGTGAAATTGCTTCAAACAAGCGAATTATCGCGAAACAACACCTGCTCGAATCCGACAAAAACCGTGCCCTGCCGACTCTATTTAGCGTTAGAGATGGTTTGAAACAAGTGTTACAAAAATCAGAGAATGTCAAAAATTAGAGTGAAATTGCTTCACACAGGCGAAGTATCGCGAAACAACACCTGCTCGAATCCAACAAAAACTGTACCCTGCCGTCTCTACTGAGCCTTAGAGACGCTTTGAGACAAGTGTTACAAAAATCAGAGAATGTCAAAAATTAGAGTGAAATTATTTCAAACAAGCGAACTATCGCAAAACAACACCTGCTCGAATCCAACAAAAACTGTGCTCTACCGTCTCTACTGAGGCTCAGAGACGCTTTCAGACAAGTGATACAAAAATCAGAGAATTTCAGATATTAGAGTGAAATCGCTTCAAACAAGCGAATTATCGCGAAACAACACCTGCTCCAATCCAACAACAACTTTGCTCTACCGTCTCTACTGACGCTCAGAGACGCTTTGAGACAAGTGTTACAAAAATCAGAGAAAGTTATAAATTAGAGTGAAATGGCTTCAAACAAGCGAATTATCGCGAAAATACACCTGCTCGAATCCGACAAAAACTGTGCCCTGCCGACTCTATTTAGCGTTAGAGATGGTTTGAAACAATTGTTACCAAAATCAGAGAATGTCAAAAATTAGAGTGAGATTGCTTCAAATAAGCGAATTATCGCGAAACAACACCTGCTCGAATCCAACAAAAACCGTGCCCTACGGTCACTACTGAGGCTCAGAGACGCTTTGAGACAAGTGTTACAAAAATCAGAGAATGTGAGAAATTAGAGTGAAATTGCTTCAAACAAGCGAGTTATCGCGAAACAACACCTGCTCGAATCCGACAAAAACCGTGCCCTGCCGACTCTATTTAGCGTTAGAGATGGTTTGAAACAAGTGTTACAAAAATCAGAGAATGTCAAAAATTAGAGTGAAATTGCTTCAAACAAGCGAATTATCGCGAAACAACACCTGCTCGAATCCAACAATAACTGTGCTCTACCGTCTCTACTGAGGCTCAGAGACGCTTTGAGACAAGTGTTACAAAAATCAGAGAATGTCAGATATTAGAGTGAAATTGCTTCAAACAAGCGAATTATCGCGAAACAACACCTGCTCGAATCCAACAATAACTGTGCTCTACCGTCTCTACTGAGCCTCAGAGACGCTTTGACACAAGTGTTACAAAAATCAGAGAATGTGAGAAATTAGAGTGAAATTCCTTCAAACAAGCGAATTATCGCGAAACAACACCTGCTCGAATCCGACAAAAACTGTGCCCTGCCGACTCTATTTAGCGTTAGAGATGGTTTGAAACAAGTGTTACAAAAATCAGAGAATGTCAAAAATTAGAGTGAAATTGCTTCAAACAGGCGAATTATCGCGAAACAACACCTGCTCGAATCCAACAATAACTGTGCCCTACCGTCACTACTGAGGCTCAGAGACGCTTTGAGACAAGTGTTACAAAAATCAGAGAAATTATAAATTAGAGTGAAATGGCTTCAAACAAGCGAATTATCGCGAAAATACACCTGCTCGAATCCGACAAAAACTGTGCCCTGCCGACTCTATTTAGCGTTAGAGATGGTTTGAAACAATTGTTACCAAAATCAGAGAATGTCAAAAATTAGAGTGAGATTGCTTCAAACAAGCGAATTATCGCGAAACAACACCTGCTCGAATCCAACAAAAACCGTGCCCTGCCGTCTCTACTGAGCCTCAGAGACGCTTTGAGACAAGTGTTACAAAAATCAGAGAATGTCCAAAATTAGAGTGAAATTGCTTCAAACAAGCGAATTATCGCGAAACAACACCTGCTCGAATCCAACAAAAACTGTGCCCTGACGTCTCTACTGAGCCTCAGAGACGCTTTGAGACAAGTGTTACAAAAATCAGAGAATGTGAGAAATTAGAGTGAAATTGCTTCAAACAAGCGAATTATCGCGAAACAACACCTGCTCGAATCCAACAAAAACTGTGCCCTGCCGTCTCTATTTAGCGTTAGAGATGGTTTCAAACAAGTGTTACAAAAATCAGAGAATGTCAAAAATTAGAGTGAAATTGCTTCAAACAAGCGAATTATCGCGAAACAACACCTGCCCGAATCCAACAATAACTGTGCTCTACCGTCTCTACTGAGGCTCAGAGACGCTTTGAGACAAGTGTTACAAAAATCAGAGAATGTCAGATATTAGAGTGAAATTGCTTCAAATAAGCGAATTATCGCGAAACAACACCTGCTCGAATCCAACAAAAACTGTGCCCTGACGTCTCTACTGAGCCTCAGAGACGCTTTGAGACAAGTGTTACAAAAATCAGAGAACTATCGCGAAACAACACCTGCTCGAATCCAACAAAAACTGTGCTCTACCGTCTCTACTGAGGCTCAGAGACGCTTTGAGACAAGTGATACAAAAATCAGAGAATTTCAGATATTAGAGTGAAATCGCTTCAAACAAGCGAATTATCGCGAAACAACACCTGCTCCAATCCAACAACAACTTTGCTCTACCGTCTCTACTGACGCTCAGAGACGCTTTGAGACAAGTGTTACAAATATCAGAGAATGTCATAAATTAGAGTGAAATTGCTTCAAACAAGCAAATTATCGCGAAACAACACCTGCTCGATTCCAACAAAAACTGTGCCCTGCCGTCTCTATTGAGCCTCAGAGACGCTTTGAGACAAGTGTTACAAAAATCAGAGAATGTGAGAAATTAGAGTGAAATTGCTTCAAACAAGCGAATTATCGCGAAACAACACCTGCTCGAATCCGACAAAAACCGTGCCCTGCCGACTCTATTTAGCGTTAGAGATGGTTTGAAACAAGTGTTACAAAAATCAGAGAATGCAAAAATTAGAGTGAAATTGCTTCAAACAAGCGAACTATCGCGAAACAACACCTGCTCGAATCCAACAATAACTGTGCCCTACCGTCACTACTGAGGCTCAGAGACGCTTTGAGACAAGTGTTACAAAAATCAGAGAATGTCAAAAATTAAAGTGAAATTGCTTCAAACAAGCGAATTATCGCGAAACAACACCTGCTCGAATCCGACAAAAACTGTGCCCTGCCGACTCTATTTAGCGTTAGAGATGGTTTGAAACAAGTGTTACAAAAATCAGAGAATGTCAAAAATTAGAGTGAAATTGCTTCAAACAAGCGAATTACCGCGAAACAACACCTGCTCGAATCCAGCAAAAACTGTGCTCTACCGTCTCTACTGAGGCTCAGAGAAGCTTTGAGACAAGTGTTACAAAAATCAGAGAATGTCAAAAATTAGAGTGAAATTGCTTCAAACAAGCGAATTATCGCGAAACAACACCTGCTCGAATCCAACAAAAACTGTGCCCTGACGTCTCTACTGAGCCTCAGAGACGCTTTGAGACAAGTGTTACAAAAATCAGAGAATGTCAAAAATTAGAGTGAAATTGCTTCAAACAGGCGAAGTATCGCGAAACAGCACCTGCTCGAATCCGACAAAAACTGTGCCCTGCCGTCTCTACTGAGGCTCAGGGACGCTTTGAGACAAGTGTTACAAAAATCAGAGAATATGAAAAATTAGAGTGAAATTGCTTCAAACAAGCGAATTATCGCGAAACAACACCTGCTCGAATCCGACAAAAACTGTGCCCTGCCGACTCTATTTAGCGTTAGAGATGGTTTGAAACAAGTGTTACAAAAATCAGAGAATGTCAAAAATTAGAGTGAAATTGCTTCAAAGAAGCGAATTATCGCGAAACAACACCTGCTCGAATCCAACAAAAACTGTACCCTGCCGTCTCTACTGAGCCTCAGAGACGCTTTGAGACAAGTGTTACAAAAATCAGAGAATGTGAGAAATTAGAGTGAAATTGCTTCAAACAAGCGAATTATCGCGAAACAACACCTGCTCGAATCCGACAAAAACTGTGCCCTGCCGACTCTATTTAGCGTTAGAGATGGTTTGAAACAAGTGTTACAAAAACCAGAGAATGTCAAAAATTAGAGTGAAATTGCTTCAAACAAGCGAATTATCGCGAAACAACACCTGCTCGAATCCAGCAAAAACTGTGCTCTACCGTCTCTACTGAGGCTCAGAGAAGCTTTGAGACAAGTGTTACAAAAATCAGAGAATGTGAGAAATTAGAGTGAAATTGCTTCAAACAAGCGAATTATCGCGAAACAACACCTGCTCGAATCCGACAAAAACTGTGCCCTGCCGACTCTATTTAGCGTTAGAGATGGTTTGAAACAAGTGTTACAAAAATCAGAGAATGTCAAAAATTAGAGTGAAATTGCTTCAAACAAGCGAATTATCGCGAAACAACACCTGCTCGAATCCAGCAAAAACTGGTCTCTACCGTCTCTACTGAGGCTCAGAGAAGCTTTGAGACAAGTGTTACAAAAATCAGAGAATGTCAGATATTAGAGTGAAATTGCTTCAAACAAGCGAATTATCGCGAAACAACACCTGCTCGAATCCAACAATAACTGTGCTCTAAAGTCTCTGCTGAGGCTCAGAGAAGCTTTCAGACAAGTGTTACAAAAATCAGAGAATGTCAGATATTAGAGTGAAATTGCTTCAAACAAGCGAATTATCGCGAAACAACACCTGCTCGAATCCAAAAAACACTGTGCCCTGCCGTCTCTACTGAGCCTCAGAGACGCTTTGAGACAAGTGTTACAAAAATCAGAGAATGTGAGAAATTAGAGTGAAATTGCTTCAAACAAGCGAATTATCGCGAAACAACACCTGCTCGAATCCGACAAAAACTGTGCCCTGCCGACTCTATTTAGCGTTAGAGATGGTTTGAAACAAGTGTTACAAAAATCAGAGAATGTCAAAAATTAGAGTGAAATTGCTTCAAACAGGCGAAGTATCGCGAAACAACACCTGCTCGAATCCGACAAAAACTGTGCCCTGCCGACTCTATTTAGCGTTAGAGATGGTTTGAAACAAGTGTTACAAAAATCAGAGAATGTCAAAAATTAAAGTGAAATTGCTTCAAACAAGCGAATTATCGCGAAACAACACCTGCTCGAATCCGACAAAAACTGTGCCCTGCCGACTCTATTTAGCGTTTGAGATGGTTTGAAACAAGTGTTACAAAAATCAGAGAATGTCAAAAATTAGAGTGAAATTGCTTCAAACAAGCGAATTACCGCGAAACAACACCTGCTCGAATCCAGCAAAAACTGTGCTCTACCGTCTCTACTGAGGCTCAGAGAAGCTTTGAGACAAGTGTTACAAAAATCAGAGAATGTCAAAAATTAGAGTGAAATTGCTTCAAACAAGCGAATTATCGCGAAACAACACCTGCTCGAATCCAACAAAAACTGTGCCCTGACGTCTCTACTGAGCCTCAGAGACGCTTTGAGACAAGTGTTACAAAAATCAGAGAATGTCGAAAATTAGAGTGAAATTGCTTCAAACAGGCGAAGTATCGCGAAACAGCACCTGCTCGAATCCGACAAAAACTGTGCCCTGCCGTCTCTACTGAGGCTCAGAGACGCTTTGAGACAAGTGTTACAAAAATCAGAGAATGTGAAAAATTAGAGTGAAATTGCTTCAAACAAGCGAATTATCGCGAAACAACACCTGCTCGAATCCGACAAAAACTGTGCCCTGCCGACTCTATTTAGCGTTAGAGATGGTTTGAAACAAGTGTTAGAAAAATCAGAGAATGTCAAAAATTAGAGTGAAATTGCTTCAAAGAAGCGAATTATCGCGAAACAACACCTGCTCGAATCCAACAAAAACTGTACCCTGCCGTCTCTACTGAGCCTCAGAGACGCTTTGAGACAAGTGTTAAAAAAATCAGAGAATGTGAGAAATTAGAGTGAAATTGCTTCAAACAAGCGAATTATCGCGAAACAACACCTGCTCGAATCCGACAAAAACTGTGCCCTGCCGACTCTATTTAGCGTTAGAGATGGTTTGAAACAAGTGTTACAAAAATCAGAGAATGTCAAAAATTAGAGTGAAATTGCTTCAAACAAGCAAATTATCGCGAAACAACACCTGCTCGAATCCAGCAAAAACTGTGCTCTACCGTCTCTACTGAGGCTCAGAGAAGCTTTGAGACAAGTGTTACAAAAATCAGAGAATGTGAGAAATTAGAGTGAAATTGCTTCAAACAAGCGAATTATAGCGAAACAACACCTGCTCGAATCCGACAAAAACTGTGCCCTGCCGACTCTATTTAGCGTTAGAGATGGTTTGAAACAAGTGTTACAAAAATCAGAGAATGTCAAAAATTAGAGTGAAGTTGCTTCAAACAAGCGAATTATCGCGAAACAACACCTGCTCGAATCCAGCAAAAACTGGTCTCTACCGTCTCTACTGAGGCTCAGAGAAGCTTTGAGACAAGTGTTACAAAAATCAGAGAATGTCAGATATTAGAGTGAAATTGCTTCAAACAAGCGAATTATCGCGAAACAACACCTGCTCGAATCCAACAATAACTGTGCTCTAAAGTCTCTGCTGAGGCTCAGAGAAGCTTTCAGACAAGTGTTACAAAAATCAGAGAATGTCAGATATTAGAGTGAAATTGCTTCAAACAAGCGAATTATCGCGAAACAACACCTGCTCGAATCCAAAAAACACTGTGCCCTGCCGTCTCTACTGAGCCTCAGAGACGCTTTGAGACAAGTGTTACAAAAATCAGAGAATGTGAGAAATTAGAGTGAAATTGCTTCAAACAAGCGAATTATCGCGAAACAACACCTGCTCGAATCCGACAAAAACTGTGCCCTGCCGACTCTATTTAGCGTTAGAGATGGTTTGAAACAAGTGTTACAAAAATCAGAGAATGTCAAAAATTAGAGTGAAATTGCTTCAAACAGGCGAAGTATCGCGAAACAACACCTGCTCGAATCCGACAAAAACTGTGCCCTGCCGACTCTATTTAGCGTTAGAGATGGTTTGAAACAAGTGTTACAAAAATCAGAGAATGTCAAAAATTAGAGTGAAATTGCTTCAAACAGGCGAAGTATCGCGAAACAACACCTGCTCGAATCCGACAAAAACTGTGCCCTGCCGACTCTATTTAGCGTTAGAGATGGTTTGAAACAATTGTTACCAAAATCAGAGAATGTCAAAAATTAGAGTGAGATTGCTTCAAATAAGCGAATTATTGCGAAACAACACCTGCTCGAATCCGACAAAGACTGTGCCCTGCCGTAACTACTGAGGCTCAAAGACGCTTTGAGACAAGTGTTACAAAAATCAGAGAATGTCATAAATTAGAGTGAAATGGCTTCAAACAAGCGATTTATCGCGAAAATACACCTGCTCGAATCCGACAAAAACTGTGCCCTGCCGACTCTATTTAGCGTTAGAGATGGTTTGAAACAATTGTTACCAAAATCAGAGAATGTCAAAAATTAGTGAGATTGCTTCAAATAAGCGAATTATTGCGAAACAACACCTGCTCGAATCCGACAAAGACTGTGCCCTGCCGACTCTATTTAGCGTTAGAGATGGTTTGAAATAAGTGTTACAAAAATCAGAGAATGTCAAAAATTAGAGTGAAATTGCTTCAAACAAGCGAATTATCGCGAAACAACACCTGCTCGAATCCAACAAAAACTGGTCTCTACCGTCTCTACTGAGGCTCAGAGAAGCTTTGAGACAAGTGTTACAAAAATCAGAGAATGTCAGATATTAGAGTGAAATTGCTTCAAACAAGCGAATTATCGCGAAACAACACCTGCTCGAATCCAACAATAACTGTGCTCTAAAGTCTCTGCTGAGGCTCAGAGAAGCTTTCAGACAAGTGTTACAAAAATCAGAGAATGTCAGATATTAGAGTGAAATTGCTTCAAACAAGCGAATTATCGCGAAACAACACCTGCTCGAATCCAAAAAACACTGTGCCCTGCCGTCTCTACTGAGCCTCAGAGACGCTTTGAGACAAGTGTTACAAAAATCAGAGAATGTGAGAAATTAGAGTGAAATTGCTTCAAACAAGCGAATTATCGCGAAACAACACCTGCTCGAATCCGACAAAAACTGTGCCCTGCCGACTCTATTTAGCGTTAGAGATGGTTTGAAACAAGTGTTACAAAAATCAGAGAATGTCAAAAATTAGAGTGAAATTGCTTCAAACAGGCGAAGTATCGCGAAACAACACCTGCTCGAATCCGACAAAAACTGTGCCCTGCCGACTCTATTTAGCGTTAGAGATGGTTTGAAACAAGTGTTACAAAAATCAGAGAATGTCAAAAATTAGAGTGAAATTGCTTCAAACAGGCGAAGTATCGCGAAACAACACCTGCTCGAATCCGACAAAAACTGTGCCCTGCCGACTCTATTTAGCGTTAGAGATGGTTTGAAACAATTGTTACCAAAATCAGAGAATGTCAAAAATTAGAGTGAGATTGCTTCAAATAAGCGAATTATTGCGAAACAACACCTGCTCGAATCCGACAAAGACTGTGCCCTGCCGTAACTACTGAGGCTCAAAGACGCTTTGAGACAAGTGTTACAAAAATCAGAGAATGTCATAAATTAGAGTGAAATGGCTTCAAACAAGCGATTTATCGCGAAAATACACCTGCTCGAATCCGACAAAAACTGTGCCCTGCCGACTCTATTTAGCGTTAGAGATGGTTTGAAACAATTGTTACCAAAATCAGAGAATGTCAAAAATTAGTGAGATTGCTTCAAATAAGCGAATTATTGCGAAACAACACCTGCTCGAATCCGACAAAGACTGTGCCCTGCCGACTCTATTTAGCGTTAGAGATGGTTTGAAATAAGTGTTACAAAAATCAGAGAATGTCAAAAATTAGAGTGAAATTGCTTCAAACAAGCGAATTATCGCGAAACAACACCTGCTCGAATCCAACAATAACTGTGCTCTACCGTCTCTACTGAGGCTCAGAGACGCTTTGAGACAAGTGTTACAAAAATCAGAGAATGTCAGATATTAGAGTGAAATTGCTTCAAACAAGCGAATTATCGCGAACCAACACCTGCTCGAATCCAACAAAAACCGTGCCCTGCCGTCTCTACTGAGCCTCAGAGACGCTTTGAGACAAGTGTTACAAAAATCAGAGAATGTCAAAAATTAGAGTGAAATTGCTTCAAACAAGCGAATTATCGCGAAACAACACCTGCTCGAATCCGACAAAAACTGTGCCCTGCCGACTCTATTTAGCGTTAGAGATGGTTTGAAACAAGTGTTACAAAAATCAGAGAATGTCAAAAATTAGAGTGAAATTGCTTCAAACAAGCGAATAACCGCGAAACAACACCTGCTCGAATCCAGCAAAAACTGTGCTCTACCGTCTCTACTGAGGCTCAGAGAAGCTTTGAGACAAGTGTTACAAAAATCAGAGAATGTGAGAAATTAGAGTGAAATTGCTTCAAACAAGCGAATTATCGCGAAACAACACCTGCTCGAATCCGACAAAAACTGTGCCCTGCCGACTCTATTTAGCGTTAGAGATGGTTTGAAACAAGTGTTACAAAAATCAGAGAATGTCAAAAATTAGAGTGAAATTGCTTCAAACAGGCGAAGTATCGCGAAACAACACCTGCTCGAATCCGACAAAAACTGTGCCCTGCCGACTCTATTTAGCGTTAGAGATGGTTTGAAACAAGTGTTACAAAAATCAGAGAATGTCAAAAATTAGAGTGAAATTGCTTCAAACAGGCGAAGTATCGCGAAACAACACCTGCTCGAATCCGACAAAAACTGTGCCCTGCCGACTCTATTTAGCGTTAGAGATGGTTTGAAACAATTGTTACCAAAATCAGAGAATGTCAAAAATTAGAGTGAGATTGCTTCAAATAAGCGAATTATTGCGAAACAACACCTGCTCGAATCCGACAAAGACTGTGCCCTGCCGTAACTACTGAGGCTCAAAGACGCTTTGAGACAAGTGTTACAAAAATCAGAGAATGTCATAAATTAGAGTGAAATGGCTTCAAACAAGCGATTTATCGCGAAAATACACCTGCTCGAATCCGACAAAAACTGTGCCCTGCCGACTCTATTTAGCGTTAGAGATGGTTTGAAACAATTGTTACCAAAATCAGAGAATGTCAAAAATTAGTGAGATTGCTTCAAATAAGCGAATTATTGCGAAACAACACCTGCTCGAATCCGACAAAGACTGTGCCCTGCCGACTCTATTTAGCGTTAGAGATGGTTTGAAATAAGTGTTACAAAAATCAGAGAATGTCAAAAATTAGAGTGAAATTGCTTCAAACAAGCGAATTATCGCGAAACAACACCTGCTCGAATCCAACAATAACTGTGCTCTACCGTCTCTACTGAGGCTCAGAGACGCTTTGAGACAAGTTTTACAAAAATCAGAGAATGTGAGATATTAGAGTGAAATTGCTTCAAACAAGCGAATTATCGCGAACCAACACCTGCTCGAATCCAACAAAAACCGTGCCCTGCCGTCTCTACTGAGCCTCAGAGACGCTTTGAGACAAGTGTTACAAAAATCAGAGAATGTCAAAAATTAGAGTGAAATTGCTTCAAACAAGCGAATTATCGCGAAACAACACCTGCTCGAATCCGACAAAAACTGTGCCCTGCCGACTCTATTTAGCGTTAGAGATGGTTTGAAACAAGTGTTACAAAAATCAGAGAATGTCAAAAATTAGAGTGAAATTGCTTCAAACAAGCGAATAACCGCGAAACAACACCTGCTCGAATCCAGCAAAAACTGTGCTCTACCGTCTCTACTGAGTCTCAGAGAAGCTTTGAGACAAGTGTTACAAAAATCAGAGAATGTCAAAAATTAGAGTGAAATTGCTTCAAACAAGCGAATTATCGCGAAACAACACCTGCTCGAATCCAACAAAAACTGTGCCCTGACGTCTCTACTGAGCCTCAGAGACGCTTTGAGACAAGTGTTACAAAAATCAGAGAATGTGAGAAATTAGAGTGAAATTGCTTCAAACAAGCGAATTATCGCGAAACAACACCTGCTCGAATCCGACAAAAACTGTGCCCTGCCGACTCTATTTAGCGTTAGAGATGGTTTGAAACAAGTGTTACAAAAATCAGAGAATGTCAAAAATTAGAGTGAAATTGCTTCAAACAGGCGAATTATCGCGAAACAACACCTGCTCGAATCCAACAAAAACTGTGCCCTACGGTCACTACTGAGGCTCAGAGACGCTTTAAGACAAGTGTTACAAAAATCAGAGAATGTCATAAATTATAGTGAAATGGCTTCAAACAAACGAATTATCGCGAAAATACACCTGCTCGAATCCGACAAAAACTGTGCCCTGCCGACTCTATTTAGCGTTAGAGATGGTTTGAAACAATTGTTACCAAAATCAGAGAATGTCAAAAATTAGAGTGAGATTGCTTCAGATAAGCGAATTATCGCGAAACAACACCTGCTCGAATCCAACAAAAACTGTGCCCTGCCGTCTCTACTGAGCCTCAGAGACGCTTTGACACAAGTGTTACAAAAATCAGAGAATGTGAGAAATTAGAGTGAAACTGCTTCAAACAAGCGAATTATCGCGAAACAACACCTGCTCGAATCCAACAAAAACTGTGCCCTCCCGTCTCTACTGAGGCTCAGAGACGCTTTGAGACAAGTGTTACAAAAATCAGAGAATGTCAGATATTAGAGTGAAATTGCTTCAAACAAGCGAATTATCGCGAAACAACACCTGCTCGATTCCAACAAAAACTGTGCCCTGCCCGTCTCTACTGAGCCTCAGAGTCGCTTTGAGACAAGTGTTACAAGAATCAGAGAATGTGAGAAATTAGAGTGAAATTGCTTCAAACATGCGAGTTATCGCGAAACAACACCTGCTCGAATCCGACAAAAACCGTGCCCTGCCGACTCTATTTAGCGTTAGAGATGGTTTGAAACAAGTGTTACAAAAATCAGAGAATGTCAAAAATTAGAGTGCAATTTCTTCAAACAGGCGAAGTATCGCGAAACAACACCTGCTCGAATCCAACAATAACTGTGCCCTACCGTCGCTACTGAGGCTCAGAGACGCTTTGAGACAAGTGTTACAAAAATCAGAGAATGTCATAAATTAGAGTGAAATGGCTTCAAACAAGCGAATTATCGCGAAAATACACCTGCTCGAATCCGAGAAAAACTGTGCCCTGCCGACTCTATTTAGCGTTAGAGATGGTTTGAAATAAGTGTTACAAAAATCAGAGAATGTCAAAAATTAGAGTGAAATTGCTTCAAACAAGCGAATTATCGCGAAACAACACCTGCTCGAATCCAACAATAACTGTGCTCTACCGTCTCTACTGAGGCTCAGAGACGCTTTGAGACAAGTGTTACACAAATCAGAGAATGTCAGATATTAGAGTGAAATTGCTTCAAACAAGCGAATTATCGCGAAACAACACCTGCTCGCATCAAAAATAACTGTACTCTACCGTCTCTACTGAGCCTCAGAGACGCTTTGACACAAGTGTTACAAAAATCAGAGAATGTGAGAAATTAGAGTGAAATTCCTTCAAACAAGCGAATTATCGCGAAACAACACCTGCTCGAATCCGACAAAAACTGTGCCCTGCCGACTCTATTTAGCGTTAGAGATGGTTTGAAACAAGTGTTACAAAAATCAGAGAATGTCAAAAATTAGAGTGAAATTGCTTCAAACAGGCGAATTATCGCGAAACAACACCTGCTCGAATCCAACAATAACTGTGCCCTACCGTCACTACTGAGGCTCACAGACGCTTTGAGACAAGTGTTACAAAAATCAGAGAATGTCATAAATTAGAGTGAAATGGCTTCAAACAAGCGAATTATCGCGAAAATACACCTGCTCGAATCCGACAAAAACTGTGCCCTGCCGACTCTATTTAGCGTTAGAGATGGTTTGAAACAATTGTTACCAAAATCAGAGAATGTCAAAAATTAGAGTGAGATTGCTTCAAATAAGCGAATTATCGCGAAACAACACCTGCTCGAATCCAACAAAAACTGTGCCCTGCCGTCTCTACTGAGCCTCAGAGACGCTTTGACACAAGTGTTACAAAAATCAGAGAATGTGAGAAATTAGAGTGAAACTGCTTCAAACAAGCGAATTATCGCGAAACAACACCTGCTCGAATCCAACAAAAACTGTGCCCTGCCGTCTCTACTGAGCCTCAGAGACGCTTTGAGACAAGTGTTACAAAAATCACAGAATGTCAAAAATTAGAGTGAAATTGCTTCAAACAAGCGAATTATCGCGAAACAACACCTGCTCGAATCCAACAATAACTGCTCTACCGTCTCTACTGAGGCTCAGAGACGCTTTGAGACAAGTGTTACAAAAATCAGAGAATTTCAGATATTAGAGTGAAATCGCTTCAAACAAGCGAATTATCGCGAAACAACACCTGCTCGAATCCAACAATAACTGTGCTCTACCGTCTCTACTGACGCTCAGAGACGCTTTGAGACAAGTGTTACAAAAATCAGAGAATGTCATAAATTAGAGTGAAATTGCTTCAAACAAGCGAATTATCGCGAAACAACACCTGCTCGAATCCAACAAAAACTGTGCCCTGCCGTCTCTATTTAGCGTTAGAGATGGTTTGAAACAAGTGTTACAAAAATCAGAGAATGTCAAAAATTAGAGTGAAATTGCTTCAAACAAGCGAATTATCGCGAAACAACACCTGCCCGAATCCAACAATAACTGTGCTCTACCGTCTCTACTGAGGCTCAGAGACGCTTTGAGACAAGTGTTACAAAAATCAGAGAATGTCAGATATTAGAGTGAAATTGCTTCAAACAAGCGAATTATCGCGAAACAACACCTGCTCGAATCCAACAATAACTGTTCTCTACCGTCTCTACTGAGGCTCAGAGAAGCTTTGAGACAAGTGTTACAAAAATCAGAGAATGTCAGATATTAGAGTGAAATTGCTTCAAATAAGCGAATTATCGCGAAACAACACCTGCTCGAATCCAACAAAAACTGTGCCCTGACGTCTCTACTGAGCCTCAGAGACGCTTTGAGACAAGTGTAACAAAAATCAGAGAATGTCATAAATTAGAGTGAAATGGCTTCAAACATGCGAATTATCGCGAAACACCTGCTCGAATCCGACAAAAACTGTGCTCTACCGTCTCTACTGACGCTCAGAGACGCTTTGAGACAAGTGTTACAAAAATCAGAGAATGTCATAAATTAGAGTGAAATTGCTTCAAACAAGCAAATTATCGCGAAACAACACCTGCTCGATTCCAACAAAAACTGTGCCCTGCCGTCTCTACTCAGCCTCAGAGACGCTTTGAGACAAGTGTTACAAAAATCAGAGAATGTCATAAATTAGAGTGAAATTTCTTCAAACAAGCGAATTATCGCGAAACAACACCTGCTCGATTCCAACAAAAACTGTGCCCTGCCGACTCTATTTAGCGTTAGAGATGGTTTGAAACAAGTGTTACAAAAATCAGAGAATGTCAAAAATTAGAGTGAAATTGCTTCAAACAGGCGAAGTATCGCGAAACAACACCTGCTCGAATCCAACAATAACCGTGCCCTGCCGACTCTATTTAGTGTTAGAGATGGTTTGAAACAAGTGTTACAAAAATCAGAGAATGTCAAAAATTAGAGTGAAATTGCTTCAAACAAGCGAATTATCGCGAAACAACACCTGCTCGAATCCAACAATAACTGCTCTACCGTCTCTACTGAGGCTCAGAGACGCTTTGAGACAAGTGTTACAAAAATCAGAGAATTTCAGATATTATAGTGAAATCGCTTCAAACAAGCGAATTATCGCGAAACAACACCTGCTCGAATCCAACAATAACTGTTCTCTACCGTCTCTACTGAGGCTCAGAGAAGCTTTGAGACAAGTGTTACAAAAATCAGAGAATGTCAGATATTAGAGTGAAATTGCTTCAAATAAGCGAATTATCGCGAAACAACACCTGCTCGAATCCAACAAAAACTGTGCCCTGACGTCTCTACTGAGCCTCAGAGACGCTTTGAGACAAGTGTAACAAAAATCAGAGAATGTCATAAATTAGAGTGAAATGGCTTCAAACATGCGAATTATCGCGAAACACCTGCTCGAATCCGACAAAAACTGTGCTCTACCGTCTCTACTGACGCTCAGAGACGCTTTGAGACAAGTGTTACAAAAATCAGAGAATGTCATAAATTAGAGTGAAATTGCTTCAAACAAGCAAATTATCGCGAAACAACACCTGCTCGATTCCAACAAAAACTGTGCCCTGCCGTCTCTACTCAGCCTCAGAGACGCTTTGAGACAAGTGTTACAAAAATCAGAGAATGTCATAAATTAGAGTGAAATTTCTTCAAACAAGCGAATTATCGCGAAACAACACCTGCTCGATTCCAACAAAAACTGTGCCCTGCCGACTCTATTTAGCGTTAGAGATGGTTTGAAACAAGTGTTACAAAAATCAGAGAATGTCAAAAATTAGAGTGAAATTGCTTCAAACAGGCGAAGTATCGCGAAACAACACCTGCTCGAATCCAACAATAACCGTGCCCTGCCGACTCTATTTAGTGTTAGAGATGGTTTGAAACAAGTGTTACAAAAATCAGAGAATGTCAAAAATTAGAGTGAAATTGCTTCAAACAAGCGAATTATCGCGAAACAACACCTGCTCGAATCCAACAATAACTGCTCTACCGTCTCTACTGAGGCTCAGAGACGCTTTGAGACAAGTGTTACAAAAATCAGAGAATTTCAGATATTATAGTGAAATCGCTTCAAACAAGCGAATTATCGCGAAACAACACCTGCTCCAATCCAACAATAACTGTGCTCTACCGTCTCTACTGACGCTCAGAGACGCTTTGAGACAAGTGTTACAAAAATCAGAGAATGTCATAAATTAGAGTGAAATTGCTTCAAACAAGCGAATTATCGCGAAACAACACCTGCTCGAATCCAACAAAAACTGTGCCCTGCCGTCTCTATTTAGCGTTAGAGATGGTTTGAAACAAGTGTTACAAAAATCAGAGAATGTCAAAAATTAGAGTGAAATTGCTTCATACAAGCGAATTATCGCGAAACAACACTTGCTCGAATCCAACAAAAACTGTGCTCTACCGTCTCTACTGAGGCTCAGAGACGCTTTGAGACAAGTGATACAAAAATCAGAGAATTTCAGATATTAGAGTGAAATCGCTTCAAACAAGCGAATTATCGCGAAACAACAGCTGCTCGAATCCAACAACAACTGTGCTCTACCGTCTCTACTGACGCTCAGAGACGCTTTGAGACAAGTGTTACAAAAATCAGAGAATGTCATAAATTAGATCGAAATTGCTTCAAACAAGCAAATTATCGCGAAACAACACCTGCTCGATTCCAAAAAAAACTGTGCCCTGCCGTCTCTACTGAGCCTCAGAGACGCTTTGAGACAAGTGTTACAAAAATCAGAGAATGTGAGAAATTAGAGTGAAATTGCTTCAAACAAGCGAATTATCGCGAAACAACACCTGCTCGAATCCGACAAAAACCGTGCCCTGCCGACTCTATTTAGCGTTAGAGATGGTTTGAAACAAGTGTTACAAAAATCAGAGAATGTCAAAAATTAGAGTGAAATTGCTTCAAACAAGCGAACTATCGCGAAACAACAGCTGCTCGAATCCAACAATAACTGTGCTCTACCGTCTCTACTGAGGCTCAGAGACGCTTTGAGACAAGTGATACAAAAATCAGAGAATTTCAAATATTAGACTGAAATCGCTTCAAACAAGCGAATTATCGCGAAACAACACCTGCTCGAATCCAACAACAACTGTGCTCTACCGTCTCTACTGACGCTCAGAGACGCTTTGAGACAAGTGTTACAAAAATCAGAGAATGTCATAAATTAGAGTGAAATTTCTTCAAACAAGCGAATTATCGCGAAACAACACCTGCTCGATTCCAACAAAAACTGTGCCCTGCCGACTCTATTTAGCGTTAGAGATGGTTTGAAACAAGTGTTACAAAAATCAGAGAATGTCAAAAATTAGAGTGAAATTGCTTCAAACAGGCGAAGTATCGCGAAACAACACCTGCTCGAATCCAACAATAACTGTGCCCAACCGTCGCTACTGAGGCTCAGAGACGCTTTGAGACAAGTGTGACAAAAATCAGAGAATGTCATAAATTAGAGTGAAATGGCTTCAAACAAGCGAATTATCGCGAAAATACACCTGCTCGAATCCGACAAAGACTGTGCCCTGCCGACTCTATTTAGCGTTAGAGATGGTTTGAAATAAGTGTTACAAAAATCAGAGAATGTCAAAAATTAGAGTGAAATTGCTTCAAACAAGCGAATTATCGCGAAACAACACCTGCTCGAATCCAACAATAACTGTGCTCTACCGTCTCTACTGAGGCTCAGAGACGCTTTGAGACAAGTGTTACAAAAATCAGAGAATGTCAGATATTAGAGTGAAATTGCTTCAAACAAGCGAATTATCGCGAAACAACACCTGCTCGAATCAAACAATAACTGTACTCTACCGTCTCTACTGAGCCTCAGAGACGCTTTGACACAAGTGTTACAAAAATCAGAGAATGTGAGAAATTAGAGTGAAACTGCTTCAAACAAGCGAATTATCGCGAAACAACACCTGCTCGAATCCAACAAAAACTGTGCCCTGCCGTCTCTACTGAGCCTCAGAGACGCTTTGAGACAAGTGTTACAAAAATCAGAGAATGTCAAAAATTAGAATGAAATTGCTTCAAACAAGCGAATTATCGCGAAACAACACCTGCTCGAATCCAACAATAACTGCTCTACCGTCTCTACTGAGGCTCAGAGACGCTTTGAGACAAGTGTTACAAAAATCAGAGAATTTCAGATATTAGAGTGAAATCGCTTCAAACAAGCGAATTATCGCGAAACAACACCTGCTCGAATCCAACAATAACTGTGCTCTACCGTCTCTACTGACGCTCAGAGACGCTTTGAGACAAGTGTTACAAAAATCAGAGAATGTCATAAATTAGAGTGAAATTGCTTCAAACAAGCTAATTATCGCGAAACAACACCTGCTCGAATCCAACAAAAACTGTGCCCTGCCGTCTCTATTTAGCGTTAGAGATGGTTTGAAACAAGTGTTACAAAAATCAGAGAATGTCAAAAATTAGAGTGAAATTGCTTCAAACAAGCGAATTATCGCGAAACAACACCTGCCCGAATCCAACAATAACTGTGCTCTACCATCTCTACTGAGGCTCAGAGACGCTTTGAGACAAGTGTTACAAAAATCAGAGAATGTCAGATATTAGAGTGAAATTGCTTCAAACAAGCGAATTATCGCGAAACAACACCTGCTCGAATCCAACAATAACTGTTCTCTACCGTCTCTACTGAGGCTCAAAGAAGCTTTGAGACAAGTGTTACAAAAATCAGAGAATGTCAGATATTAGAGTGAAATTGCTTCAAATAAGCGAATTATCGCGAAACAACACCTGCTCGAATCCAACAAAAACTGTGCCCTGACGTCTCTACTGAGCCTCAGAGACGCTTTGAGACAAGTGTTACAAAAATCAGAGAATGTCATAAATTAGAGTGAAATGGCTTCAAACAAGCGAATTATCGCGAAACACCTGCTCGAATCCGACAAAAACTGTGCCCTGCCGACTCTATTTAGCGTTAGAGATGGTTTGAAACAAGTGTTACAAAAATCAGAGAATGTCACAAATTAGAGTGAAATTGCTTCAAACAAGCGAATTATCGCGAATCCAACAATAACTGTGCTCTACCGTCTCCACTGAGGCTCAGAGACGCTTTGAGACAAGTGTTACAAAAATCAGAGAATTTCAGATATTAGAGTGAAATCGCTTCAAACAAGCGAATTATCGCGAAACAACACCTGCTCGAATCGAACAACAACTGTGCTCTACCGTCTCTACTGACGCTCAGAGACGCTTTGAGACAAGTGTTACAAAAATCAGAGAATGTCATAAATTAGAGTGAAATTGCTTCAAACAAGCAAATTATCGCGAAACAACACCTGCTCGATTCCAACAAAAACTGTGCCCTGCCGTCTCTACTCAGCCTCAGAGACGCTTTGAGACAAGTGTTACAAAAATCAGAGAATGTCATAAATTAGAGTGAAATTTCTTCAAACAAGCGAATTATCGCGAAACAACACCTGCTCGATTCCAACAAAAACTGTGCCCTTCCGAGTCTATTTAGCGTTAGAGATGGTTTGAAACAAGTGTTACAAAAATCAGAGAATGTCAAAAATTAGAGTGGAATTGCTTCAAACAGGCGAAGTATCGCGAAACAACACCTGCTCGAATCCAACAATAACCGTGCCCTGCCGACTCTATTTAGTGTTAGAGATGGTTTGAAACAAGAGTTACAAAAATCAGAGAATGTCAAAAATTAGAGTGAAATTGCTTCAAACAAGCGAACTATCGCGAAACAACACCTGCTCGAATCCAACAAAAACTGTGCTCTACCGTCTCTACTGAGGCTCAGAGACGCTTTGAGACAAGTGATACAAAAATCAGAGAATTTCAGATATTAGAGTGAAATCGCTTCAAACAAGCGAATTATCGCGAAACAACACCTGCTCCAATCCAACAACAACTGTGCTCTACCGTCTCTACTGACGCTCAGAGACGCTTTGAGACAAGTGTTACAAAAATCAGAGAATGTCATAAATTAGAGTGAAATTGCTTCAAACAAGCAAATTATCGCGAAACAACACCTGCTCGATTCCAACAAAAACTGTGTCCTGCCGTCTCTACTCAGCCTCAGAGACGCTTTGAGACAAGTGTTACAAAAATCAGAGAATGTGAGAAATTAGAGTGAAATTGCTTCAAACAAGCGAATTATCGCGAAACACACCTGCTCGAATCCGACAAAAACCGTGCCCTGCCGACTCTATTTAGCGTTAGAGATGGTTTGAAACAAGTGTTACAAAAATCAGAGAATGTCAAAAATTAGAGTGAAATTGCTTCAAACAAGCGAACTATCGCGAAACAACACCTGCTCGAATCCAACAATAACTGTGCTCTACCGTCTCTACTGAGGCTCAGAGACGCTTTGAGACAAGTGATAAAAAAATCAGAGAATTTCAGATATTAGAGTGAAATCGCTTCAAACAAGCGAATTATCGCGAAACAACACCTGCTCGAATCCAACAACAACTGTGCTCTACCGTCTCTACTGACGCTCAGAGACGCTTTGAGACAAGTGTTACAAAAATCAGAGAATGTCATTAATTAGAGTGAAATTGCTTCAAACAAGCAAATTATCGCGAAACAACACCTGCTCGATTCCAACAAAAACTGTGCCCTGCCGTCTCTACTCAGCCTCAGAGACGCTTTGAGACAAGTGTTACAAAAATCAGAGAATGTCATAAATTAGAGTGAAATTTCTTCAAACAAGCGAATTATCGCGAAACAACACCTGCTCGATTCCAACAAAAACTGTGCCCTGCCAACTCTATTTAGCGTTAGAGATGGTTTGAAACAAGTGTTACAAAAATCAGAGAATGTCAAAAATTAGAGTGAAATTGCTTCAAACAGGCGAAGTATCGCGAAACAACACCTGCTCGAATCCAACAATAACTGTGCCCTACCGTCACTACTGAGGCTCAGAGACGCTTTGAGACAAGTGTTACAAAAATCAGAGAATGTCAAAAATTAGAGTGAAATTGCTTCAAACAAGCGAATTATCGCGAAACAACACCTGCTCGAATCCGACAAAAACTGTGCCCTGCCGACTCTATTTAGCGTTAGAGATGGTTTGAAACAAGTCTTACAAAAATCAGAGAATGTCAAAAATTAGAGTGAAATTGCTTCAAACAAGCGAAATACCGCGAAACAACACCTGCTCGAATCCAGCAAAAACTGTGCACTACCGTCTCTACTGAGGCTCAGAGAAGCTTTGAGACAAGTGTTACAAAAATCAGAGAATGTCAAAAATTAGAGTGAAATTGCTTCAAACAAGCGAATTATCGCGAAACAACACCTGCTCGAATCCAACAAAAACTGTGCCCTGACGTCTCTACTGAGCCTCAGAGACGCTTTGAGACAAGTGTTACAAAAATCAGAGAATGTCAAAAATTAGAGTGAAATTGCTTCAAACAGGCGAAGTATCGCGAAACAGCACCTGCTCGAGTCCGACAAAAACTGTGCCCTGCCGTCTCTACTGAGGCTCGGAGACGCTTTGAGACAAGTGTTACAAAAATCAGAGAATGTGAAAAATTAGAGTGAAATTGCTTCAAACAAGCGAATTATCGCGAAACAACACCTGCTCGAATCCGACAAAAACTGTGCCCTGCCGACTCTATTTAGCGTTAGAGATGGTTTGAAACAAGTGTTACAAAAATCAGAGAATGTCAAAAATTAGAGTGAAATTGCCTCAAACAAGCGAATTATCGCGAAACAACACCTGCTCGAATCCAACAAAAACTGTACCCTGCCGTCTCTACTGAGCCTCAGAGACGCTTTGAGACAAGTGTTACAAAAATCAGAGAATGTGAGAAATTAGAGTGAAATTGCTTCAAACAAGCGAATTATCGCGAAACAACACCTGCTCGAATCCGACAAAAACTGTGCCCTGCCGACTCTATTTAGCGTTAGAGATGGTTTGAAACAAGTGTTACAAAAATCAGAGAATGTCAAAAATTAGAGTGAAATTGCTTCAAACAAGCGAATTATCGCGAAACAACACCTGCTCGAATCCAGCAAAAACTGTGCTCTACCGTCTCTACTGAGGCTCAGAGAAGCTTTGAGACAAGTGTTACAAAAATCAGAGAATGTGAGAAATTAGAGTGAAATTGCTTCAAACAAGCGAATTATCGCGAAACAACACCTGCTCGAATCCGACAAAAACTGTGCCCTGCCGACCCTATTTAGCGTTAGAGATGGTTTGAAACAAGTGTTACAAAAATCAGAGAATGTCAAAAATTAGAGTGAAATTGCTTCAAACAAGCGAATTATCGCGAAACAACACCTGCTCGAATCCAGCAAAAACTGTGCTCTACCGTCTCTACTGAGGCTCAGAGAAGCTTTGAGACAAGTGTTACAAAAATCAGTGAATGTCAGATATTAGAGTGAAATTGCTTCAAACAAGCGAATTATCGCGAAACAACACCTGCTCGAATCCAACAATAACTGTGCTCTAAAGTCTCTGCTGAGGCTCAGAGAAGCTTTGAGACAAGTGTTACAAAAATCAGAGAATGTCAGATATTAGAGTGAAATTGCTTCAAACAAGCGAATTATCGCGAAACAACACCTGCTCGAATCCAAAAAACACTGTGCCCTGCCGTCTCTACTGAGCCTCAGAGACGCTTTGAGACAAGTGTTACAAAAATCAGAGAATGTGAGAAATTAGAGTGAAATTGCTTCAAACAAGCGAATTATCGCGAAACAACACCTGCTCGAATCCGACAAAAACTGTGCCCTGCCGACTCTATTTAGCGTTAGAGATGGTTTGAAACAAGTGTTACAAAAATCAGAGAATGTCAAAAATTAGAGTGAAATTGCTTCAAACAGGCGAAGTATCGCGAAACAACACCTGCTCGAATCCGACAAAAACTGTGCCCTGCCGACTCTATTTAGCGTTAGAGATGGTTTGAAACAAGTGTTACAAAAATCAGAGAATGTCAAATATTAGAGTGAAATTGCTTCAAACAGGCGAAGTATCGCGAAACAACACCTGCTCGAATCCGACAAAAACTGTGCCCTGCCGACTCTATTTAGCGTTAGAGATGGTTTGAAACAATTGTTACCAAAATCAGAGAATGTCAAAAATTAGAGTGAGATTGCTTCAAATAAGCGAATTATTGCGAAAGAACACCTGCTCGAATCCGACAAAGACTGTGCCCTGCCGTAACTACTGAGGCTCAGAGACGCTTTGAGACAAGTGTTACAAAAATCAGAGAATGTCATAAATTAGAGTGAAATGGCTTCAAACAAGCGATTTATCGCGAAAATACACCTGCTCGAATCCGACAAAAACTGTGCCCTGCCGACTCTATTTAGCGTTAGAGATGGTTTGAAACAATTGTTACCAAAATCAGAGAATGTCAAAAATTAGTGAGATTGCTTCAAATAAGCGAATTATTGCGAAACAACACCTGCTCGAATCCGACAAAGACTGTGCCCTGCCGACTCTATTTAGCGTTAGAGATGGTTTGAAATAAGTGTTACAAAAATCAGAGAATGTCAAAAATTAGAGTGAAATTGCTTCAAACAAGCGAATTATCGCGAAACAACACCTGCTCGATTCCAACAAAAACTGTGCCCTTCCGTCTCTACTGAGCCTCAGAGACGCTTTGAGACGTGTTACAAAAATCAGAGAATGTCATAAATTAGAGTGAAATGGCTTCAAACAAGCGAATTATCGCGAAACAACACCTGCTCGAATCCAACAAAAACTGTGCCCTGCCGTCTCTATTTAGCGTTAGAGATGGTTTGAAACAAGTGTTACAAAAATCAGAGAATGTCACAAATTAGAGTGAAATTGCTTCAAACAAGCGAATTATCGCGAAACAACACCTGCTCGAATCCAACAATAACTGTGCCCTACCGTCACTACTGAGGCTCAGAGACGCTTTGAGACAAGTGTTACAAAAATCAGAGAATGTCATAAATTAGAGTGAAATGGCTTCAAACAAGCGAATAATCGCGAAAATACACCTGCTCGAATCCGACAAAAACTGTGCCCTGCCGACTCTATTTAGCGTTAGAGATGGTTTGAAACAATTGTTACCAAAATCAGAGAATGTCAAAAATTAGAGTGAGATTGCTTCAAATAAGCGAATTATCGCCAAACAACACCTGCTCGAATCCAACAAAAACTGTGCCCTGCCGTCTCTACTGAGCCTCAGAGACGCTTTGACACAAGTGTTACAAAAATCAGAGAATGTGAGAAATTAGAGTGAAACTGCTTCAAACAAGCGAATTATCGCGAAACAACACCTGCTCGAGTCCAACAAAAACTGTGCCCTGCCGTCTCTACTTAGCCTCAGAGACGCTTTGAGACAAGTGTTACAAAAATCAGAGAATGTCAAAAATTAGAGAGAAATTGCTTCAAACAAGCGAATTATCGCGAAACAACACCTGCTCGAATCCAACAATAACTGCTCTACCGTCTCTACTGAGGCTCAGAGACGCTTTGAGACAAGTGTTACAAAAATCAGAGAATGTCATAAATTAGAGTGAAATTGCTTCAAACAAGCGAATTATCGCGAAACAACACCTGCTCGAATCCGACAAAAACTGTGCCCTGCCGACTCTATTTAGCGTTAGAGATGGTTTGAAACAAGTGTTACAAAAATCAGAGAATGTCAAAAATTAGAGTGAAATTGCTTCAAACAAGCGAATTATCGCGAAACAACACCTGCTCGAATCCAGCAAAAACTGTGCTCTACCGTCTCTACTGAGGCTCAGAGAAGCTTTGAGACAAGCGTTACAAAAATCAGAGAATGTGAGAAATTAGAGTGAAATTGCTTCAAACAAGCGAATTATCGCGAAACAACACCTGCTCGAATCCGACAAAAACTGTGCCCTGCCGACTCTATTTAGCGTTAGAGATGGTTTGAAACAAGTGTTACAAAAATCAGAGAATGTCAAAAATTAGAGTGAAATTGCTTCAAACA
Organism: Tenodera sinensis; assembly: GCA_030765045.1. Classification (NCBI taxonomy): domain Eukaryota; kingdom Metazoa; phylum Arthropoda; class Insecta; order Mantodea; family Mantidae; genus Tenodera; species Tenodera sinensis. The sequence goes on from CM060973.1 coordinate 48,863,285, forward strand.
AGCGAATTATCGCGAAACAACACCTGCTCGAATCCAGCAAAAACTGTGCTCTACCGTCTCTACTGAGGCTCAGAGAAGCTTTGAGACAAGTGTTACAAAAATCAGAGAATGTCAGATATTAGAGTGAAATTGCTTCAAACAAGCGAATTATCGCGAAACAACACCTGCTCGAATCCAACAATAACTGTGCTCTAAAGTCTCTGCTCTGGCTCAGAGAAGCTTTGAGACAAGTGTTACAAAAATCAGAGAATGTCAGATATTAGAGTGAAATTGCTTCAAACAAGCGAATTATCGCGAAACAACACCTGCTCGAATCCAAAAAACACTGTGCCCTGCCGACTCTATTTAGCGTTAGAGATGGTTTGAAACAAGTGTTACAAAAATCAGAGAATGTCAAAAATTAGAGTGAAATTGCTTCAAACAGGCGAAGTATCGCGAAACAACACCTGGTCGAATCCGACAAAAACTGTGCCCTGCCGACTCTATTTAGCGTTAGAGATGGTTTGAAACAAGTGTTACAAAAATCAGAGAATGTCAAAAATTAGAGTGAAATTGCTTCAAACAGGCGAAGTATCGCGAAACAACACCTGCTCGAATCCGACAAAAACTGTGCCCTGGCGACTATATTTAGCGTTAGAGATGGTTTGAAACAATTGTTACCAAAATCAGAGAATGTCAAAAATTAGAGTGAGATTCTTCAAATAAGCGAATTATTGCGAAACAACACCTGCTCGAATCCGACAAAGACTGAGCCCTGCCGTAACTACTGAGGCTCAGAGACGCTTTGAGACAAGTGTTACAAAAATCAGAGAATGTCATAAATTAGAGTGAAATGGCTTCAAACAAGCGATTTATCGCGAAAATACACCTGCTCGAATCCGACAAAAACTGTGCCCTGCCGACTCTATTTAGCGTTAGAGATGGTTTGAAACAATTGTTACCAAAATCAGAGAATGTCAAAAATTAGTGAGATTGCTTCAAATAAGCGAATTATTGCGAAACAACACCTGCTCGAATCCGACAAAGACTGTGCCCTGCCGACTCTATTTAGCCTTAGAGATGGTTTGAAATAAGTGTTACAAAAATCAGAGAATGTCAAAAATTAGAGTGAAATTGCTTCAAACAAGCGAATTATCGCGAAACAACACCTGCTCGAATCCAACAAAAACTGTGCTCTACCGTCTCTACTGAGGCTCAGAGACGCTTTGAGACAAGTGTTACAAAAATCAGAGAATGTCAGATATTAGAGTGAAATTGCTTCAAACAAGCGAATTATCACGAAACAACACCTGCTCGAATCAAACAATAACTGTGCTCTACCGTCTCTACTGAGGCTCAGAGACGCTTTGAGACAAGTGCTACAAAAATCTGAGAATGTCAGATATTAGAGTGAAATTGCTTCAAACAAGCGAATTATCGCGAAACAACAGCTGATCGAATCCAACAATAACTGTGCTCTACCGTCTCTACTGAGCCTCAGAGACGCTTTGACACAAGTGTTACAAAAATCAGAGAATGTGAGAAATTAGAGTGAAATGGCTTCAAACAAGCGAATTATCGCGAAAATACACCTGCTCGAATCCGACAAAAACTGTGCCCTGCCGACTCTATTTAGCGTTAGAGATGGTTTGAAACAATTGTTACCAAAATCAGAGAATGTCAAAAATTAGAGTGAGATTGCTTCAAATAAGCGAATTATCGCGAAACAACACCTGCTCGAATCCAACAAAAACTGTGCCCTGCCGTCTCTACTGAGCCTCAGAGACGCTTTGACACAAGTGTTACAAAAATCAGAGAATGTGAGAAATTAGAGTGAAATTGCTTCAAACAAGCGAATTATCGCGAAACAACACCTGCTCGAATCCGACAAAAACTGTGCCCTGCCGACTCTATTTAGCGTTAGAGATGGTTTGAAACAAGTGTTACAAAAATCAGAGAATGTCAAAAATTAGAGTGAAATTGCTTCAAACAAGCGAATTATCGCGAAACAACACCTGCTCGAATCCAACAAAAACTGTACCCTGCCGTCTCTACTGAGCCTCAGAGACGCTTTGAGACAAGTGTTACAAAAATCAGAGAATGTGAGAAATTAGAGTGAAATTGCTTCAAACAAGCGAATTATCGCGAAACAACACCTGCTCGAATCCGACAAAAACTGTGCCCTGCCGACTCTATTTAGCGTTAGAGATGGTTTGAAACAAGTGTTACAAAAATCAGAGAATGTCAAAAATTAGAGTGAAATTGCTTCAAACAAGCGAATTATCGCGAAACAACACCTGCTCGAATCCAGCAAAAACTGTGCTCTACCGTCTCTACTGAGGCTCAGAGAAGCTTTGAGACAAGTGTTACAAAAATCAGAGAATGTGAGAAATTAGAGTGAAATTGCTTCAAACAAGCAAATTATCGCGAAACAACACCTGCTCGAATCCGACAAAAACTGTGCCCTGCCGACTCTATTTAGCGTTAGAGATGGTTTGAAACAAGTGTTACAAAAATCAGAGAATGTCAAAAATTAGAGTGAAATTGCTTCAAACAAGCGAATTATCGCCAAACAACACCTGCTCGAATCCAGCAAAAACTGTGCTCTACCGTCTCTACTGAGGCTCAGAGAAGCTTTGAGACAAGTGTTACAAAAATCAGAGAATGTCAGATATTAGAGTGAAATTGCTTCAAACAAGCGAATTATCGCGAAACAACACCTGCTCGAATCCAACAATAACTGTGCTCTAAAGTCTCTGCTGAGGCTCAGAGAAGCTTTGAGACAAGTGTTACAAAAATCAGAGAATGTCAGATATTAGAGTGAAATTGCTTCAAACAAGCGAATTATCGCGAAACAACACCTGCTCGAATCCAAAAAACACTGTGCCCTGCCGACTCTATTTAGCGTTAGAGATGGTTTGAAACAAGTGTTACAAAAATCAGAGAATGTCAAAAATTAGAGTGAAATTGCTTCAAACAGGCGAAGTATCGCGAAACAACACCTGGTCGAATCCGACAAAAACTGTGCCCTGCCGACTCTATTTAGCGTTAGAGATGGTTTGAAACAAGTGTTACAAAAATCAGAGAATGTCAAAAATTAGAGTGAAATTGCTTCAAACAGGCGAAGTATCGCGAAACAACACCTGCTCGAATCCGACAAAAACTGTGCCCTGCCGACTATATTTAGCGTTAGAGATGGTTTGAAACAATTGTTACCAAAATCAGAGAATGTCAAAAATTAGAGTGAGATTCTTCAAATAAGCGAATTATTGCGAAACAACACCTGCTCGAATCCGACAAAGACTGAGCCCTGCCGTAACTACTGAGGCTCAGAGACGCTTTGAGACAAGTGTTACAAAAATCAGAGAATGTCATAAATTAGAGTGAAATGGCTTCAAACAAGCGATTTATCGCGAAAATACACCTGCTCGAATCCGACAAAAACTGTGCCCTGCCGACTCTATTTAGCGTTAGAGATGGTTTGAAATAAGTGTTACAAAAATTAGAGAATGTCAAAAATTAGAGTGAAATTGCTTCAAACAAGCGAATTATCGCGAAACAACACCTGCTCGAATCCAACAAAAACTGTGCTCTACCGTCTCTACTGAGGCTCAGAGACGCTTTGAGACAAGTGTTACAAAAATCAGAGAATGTCAGATATTAGAGTGAAATTGCTTCAAACAAGCGAATTATCGCGAAACAACACCTGCTCGAATCAAACAATAACTGTGCTCTACCGTCTCTACTGAGGCTCAGAGACGCTTTGAGACAAGTGCTACAAAAATCTGAGAATGTCAGATATTAGAGTGAAATTGCTTCAAACAAGCGAATTATCGCGAAACAACAGCTGATCGAATCCAACAATAACTGTGCTCTACCGTCTCTACTGAGCCTCAGAGACGCTTTGACACAAGTGTTACAAAAATCAGAGAATGTGAGAAATTAGAGTGAAATGGCTTCAAACAAGCGAATTATCGCGAAAATACACCTGCTCGAATCCGACAAAAACTGTGCCCTGCCGACTCTATTTAGCGTTAGAGATGGTTTGAAACAATTGTTACCAAAATCAGAGAATGTCAAAAATTAGAGTGAGATTGCTTCAAATAAGCGAATTATCGCGAAACAACACCTGCTCGAATCCAACAAAAACTGTGCCCTGCCGTCTCTACTGAGCCTCAGAGACGCTTTGACACAAGTGTTACAAAAATCAGAGAATGTGAGAAATTAGAGTGAAACTGCTTCAAACAAGCGAATTATCGCGAAACAACACCTGCTCGAATCCAACAAAAACTGTGCCCTGCCGTCTCTACTGAGGCTCAGAGACGCTTTGATACAAGTGTTACAAAAATCAGAGAATGTCAGATATTAGAGTGAAATTGCTTCAAACAAGCGAATTATCGCGAAACAACACCTGCTCGATTCCAACAAAAACTGTGCCCTGCCCGTCTCTACTGAGCCTCAGAGACGCTTTGAGACAAGTGTTACAAAAATCAGAGAATGTGAGAAATTAGAGTGAAATTGCTTCAAACAAGCGAGTTATCGCGAAACAACACCTGCTCGAATCCGAGAAAAACCGTGCCCTGCCGACTCTATTTAGCGTTAGAGATGGTTTGAAACAAGTGTTACAAAAATCAGAGAATGTCAAAAATTAGAGTGCAATTTCTTCAAACAGGCGAAGTATCGCGAAACAACACCTGCTCGAATCCAACAATAACTGTGCCCTACCGTCGCTACTGAGGCTCAGAGACGCTTTGAGACAGGTGTTACAAAAATCAGAGAATGTCATTAATTAGAGTGAAATGGCTTCAAACAAGCGAATTATCGCGAAAATACACCTGCTCGAATCCGACAAAAACTGTGCCCTGCCGACTCTATTTAGCGTTAGAGATGGTTTGAAACAATTGTTACCAAAATCAGAGAATGTCAAAAATTAGAGTGAGATTGCTTCAAATAAGCGAATTATTGCGAAACAACACCTGCCTGAATCCGACAAAAACTGTGCCCTGCCGACTCTATTTAGCGTTAGGGATGGTTTGAAATAAGTGTTACAAAAATCAGAGAATGTCAAAAATTAGAGTGAAATTGCTTCAAACAAGCGAATTATCGCGAAACAACACCTGCTCGAATCCAACAATAACTGTGCTCTACCGTCTCTACTGAGGCTCAGAGACGCTTTGAGACAAGTGTTACAAAAATCAGAGAATGTCAGATATTAGAGTGAAATTGCTTCAAACAAGCGAATTATCGCGAAACAACACCTGCTCGAATCAAACAATAACTGTGCTCTACCGTCTCTACTGAGGCTCAGAGACGCTTTGAGACAAGTGTTACAAAAATCAGAGAATGTCAGATATTAGAGTGAAATTGCTTCAAACAAGCGTATTATCGCGAAACAACACCTGCTCGAATCCAACAATAACTGTGCTCTACCGTCTCTACTGAGCCTCAGAGACGCTTTGACACAAGTGTTACAAAAATCAGAGAATGTGAGAAATTAGAGTGAAATTGCTTCAAACAGGCGAATTATCGCAAAACAACACCTGCTCGAATCCAACAATAACTGTGCCCTACCGTCACTACTGAGGCTCAGAGACGCTTTGAGACAAGTGTTACAAAAATCAGAGAATGTCATAAATTAGAGTGAAATGGCTTCAAACAAGCGAATTATCGCGAAAATACACCTGCTCGAATCCGACAAAAACTGTGCCCTGCCGACTCTATTTAGCGTTAGGGATGGTTTGAAATAAGTGTTACAAAAATCAGAGAATGTCAAAAATTAGAGTGAAATTGCTTCAAACAAGCGAATTATCGCGAAACAACACCTGCTCGAATCCGACAAAAACTGTGCCCTGCCGACTCTATTTAGCGTTAGAGATGGTTTGAAACAAGTGTTCCAAAAATCAGAGAATGTCAAAAATTAGAGTGAAATTGCTTCAAACAGGCGATTTATCGCGAAACAACACCTGCTCGAATCCAACAATAACTGTGCCCTACCGTCACTACTGAGGCTCAGAGACGCTTTGAGACAAGTGTTACAAAAATCAGAGAATGTCATAAATTAGAGTGAAATGGCTTCAAACAAGCGAATTATCGCGAAAATACACCTGCTCGAATCCGACAAAAACTGTGCCCTGCTGACTCTATTTAGCGTTAGAGATGGTTTGAAACAATTGTTACCAAAATCAGAGAATGTCAAAAATTAGAGTGAGATTGCTTCAAATAAGCGAATTATCGCGAAACAACACCTGCTCGAATCCAACAAAAACTGTGCCCTGCCGTCTCTACTGAGCCTCAGAGACGCTTTGACACAAGTGTTGCAAAAATCAGAGAATGTGAGAAATTAGAGTGAAACTGCTTCAAACAAGCGAATTATCGCGAAACAACACCTGCTCGAATCCAACAAAAACTGTGCCCTGCCGTCTCTACTGAGCCTCAGAGACGCTTTGAGACAAGTGTTACAAAAATCAGAGAATGTCATAAATTAGAGTGAAATTGCTTCAAACAAGCGAATTATCGCGAAACAACACCTGCTCGAATCCAACAAAAACTGTGCCCTGCCGTCTCTATTTAGCGTTAGAGATGGTTTGAAACAAGTGTTACAAAAATCAGAGAATGTCAAAAATTAGAGTGAAATTGCTTCAAACAAGCGAATTATCGCGAAACAACACCTGCTCGAATCCAACAATAACTGTGCTCTACTGTCTCTACTGAGGCTCAGAGACGCTTTGAGACAAGTGTTACAAAAATCAGAGAATGTCAGATATTAGAGTGAAATTGCTTCAAACAAGCGAATTATCGCGAAACAACACCTGCTCGATTCCAACAAAAACTGTGCCCTGCCCGTCTCTACTGAGCCTCAGAGACGCTTTGAGACAAGTGTTACAAAAATCAGAGAATGTGAGAAATTAGAGTGAAATTGCTTCAAACAAGCGAGTTATCGCGAAACAACACCTGCTCGAATCCGACAAAAACCGTGCCCTGCCGACTCTATTTAGCGTTAGAGATGGTTTGAAACAAGTGTTACAAAAATCAGAGAATGTCAAAAATTAGAGTGCAATTTCTTCAAACAGGCGAAGTATCGCGAAACAACACCTCCTCGAATCCAACAATAACTGTGCCCTACCGTCGCTACTGAGGCTCAGAGACGCTTTGAGACAAGTGTTACAAAAATCAGAGAATGTCATTAATTAGAGTGAAATGGCTTCAAACAAGCGAATTATCGCGAAAATACACCTGCTCGAATCCGACAAAATCTGTGCCCTGCCGACTCTATTTAGCGTTAGAGATGGTTTGAAACAATTGTTACCAAAATCAGAGAATGTCAAAAATTAGAGTGAAATTGCTTCAAACAAGCGAATTATCGCGAAACAACACCTGCTCGAATCCAACAATAACTGTGCTCTACCGTCTCTACTGAGGCTCAGAGACGCTTTGAGACAAGTGTTACAAAAATCAGAGAATGTCAGATATTAGAGTGAAATTGCTTCAAACAAGCGAATTATCGCGAAACAACACCTGCTCGAATCAAACAATAACTGTGCTCTACCGTCTCTACTGAGGCTCAGAGACGCTTTGAGACAAGTGTTACAAAAATCAGAGAATGTCAGATATTAGAGTGAAATTGCTTCAAACAAGCGAATTATCGCGAAACAACACCTGCTCGAATCCAACAATAACTGTGCTCTACCGTCTCTACTGAGCCTCAGAGACGCTTTGACACAAGTGTTACAAAAATCAGAGAATGTGAGAAATTAGAGTGAAATTGCTTCAAACAGGCGAATTATCGCAAAACAACACCTGCTCGAATCCAACAATAACTGTGCCCTACCGTCACTACTGAGGCTCAGAGACGCTTTGAGACAAGTGTTACAAAAATCAGAGAATGTCATAAATTAGAGTGAAATGGCTTCAAACAAGCGAATTATCGCGAAAATACACCTGCTCGAATCCGACAAAAACTGTGCCCTGCCGACTCTATTTAGCGTTAGGGATGGTTTGAAATAAGTGTTACAAAAATCAGAGAATGTCAAAAATTAGAGTGAAATTGCTTCAAACAAGCGAATTATCGCGAAACAACACCTGCTCGAATCCGACAAAATTGTGCCCTGCCGACTCTATTTAGCGTTAGAGATGGTTTGAAACAAGTGTTACAAAAATCAGAGAATGTCAAAAATTAGAGTGAAATTGCTTCAAACAGGCGAATTATCGCGAAACAACACCTGCTCGAATCCAACAATAACTGTGCCCTACCGTCACTACTGAGGCTCAGAGACGCTTTGAGACAAGTGTTACAAAAATCAGAGAATGTCATAAATTAGAGTGAAATGGCTTCAAACAAGCGAATTATCGCGAAAATACACCTGCTCGAATCCGACAAAATTGTGCCCTGCTGACTCTATTTAGCGTTAGAGATGGTTTGAAACAATTGTTACCAAAATCAGAGAATGTCAAAAATTAGAGTGAGATTGCTTCAAATAAGCGAATTATCGCGAAACAACACCTGCTCGAATCCAACAAAAACTGTGCCCTGCCGTCTCTACTGAGCCTCAGAGACGCTTTGACACAAGTGTTACGAAATCAGAGAATGTGAGAAATTAGAGTGAAACTGCTTCAAACAAGCGAATTATCGCGAAACAACACCTGCTCGAATCCAACAAAAACTGTGCCCTGCCGTCTCTACTGAGCCTCAGAGACGCTTTGAGACAAGTGTTACAAAAATCAGAGAATTTCAGATATTAGAGTGAAATCGCTTCAAACAAGCGAATTATCGCGAAACAACACCTGCTCGAATCCAACAATAACTGTGCTCTACCGTCTCTACTGACGCTCAGAGACGCTTTGAGACAAGTGTTACAAAAATCAGAGAATGTCATAAATTAGAGTGAAATTGCTTCAAACAAGCGAATTATCGCGAAACAACACCTGCTCGAATCCAACAAAAACTGTGCCCTGCCGTCTCTATTTAGCGTTAGAGATGGTTTGAAACAAGTGTTACAAAAATCAGAGAATGTCAAAAATTAGAGTGAAATTGCTTCAAACAAGCGAATTATCGCGAAACAACACCTGCTCGAATCCAACAATAACTGTGCTCTACCGTCTCTACTGAGGCTCAGAGACGCTTTGAGACAAGTGTTACAAAAATCAGAGAATGTCAGATATTAGAGTGAAATTGCTTCAAATAAGCGAATTATCGCGAAACAACACCTGCTCGAATCCAACAAAAACTGTGCCCTGACGTCTCTACTGAGCCTCAGAGACGCTTTGAGACAAGTGTTACAAAAATCAGAGAATGTCATAAATTAGAGTGAAATGGCTTCAAACAAGCGAATTATCGCGAAACACCTGCTCGAATCCGACAAAAACTGTGCCCTGCCGACTCTATTTAGCGTTAGAGATGGTTTGAAACAAGTGTTACAAAAATCAGAGAATGTCACAAATTAGAGTGAAATTGCTTCAAACAAGCGAATTATCGCGAATCCAACAATAACTGTGCTCTACCGTCTCTACTGAGGCTCAGAGACGCTTTGAGACAAGTGTTACAAAAATCAGAGAATTTCAGATATTAGAGTGAAATCGCTTCAAACAAGCGAATTATCGCGAAACAACACCTGCTCGAATCCAACAACAACTGTGCTCTACCGTCTCTACTGACGCTCAGAGACGCTTTGAGACAAGTGTTACAAAAATCAGAGAATGTCATAAATTAGAGTGAAATTGCTTCAAACAAGCAAATTATCGCGAAACAACACCTGCTCGATTCCAACAAAAACTGTGCCCTGCCGTCTCTACTCAGCCTCAGAGACGCTTTGAGACAAGTGTTACAAAAATCAGAGAATGTCATAAATTAGAGTGAAATTTCTTCAAACAAGCGAATTATCGCGAAACAACACCTGCTCGATTCCAACAAAAACTGTGCCCTGCCGACTCTATTTAGCGTTAGAGATGGTTTGAAACAAGTGTTACAAAAATCAGAGAATGTCAAAAATTAGAGTGAAATTGCTTCAAACAGGCGAAGTATCGCGAAACAACACCTGCTCGAATCCAACAATAACCGTGCCCTGCCGACTCTATTTAGCGTTAGAGATGGTTTGAAACAAGTGTTACAAAAATCAGAGAATGTCAAAAATTAGAGTGAAATTGCTTCAAACAAGCGAACTATCGCGAAACAACACCTGCTCGAATCCAACAATAACTGTGCTCTACCGTCTCTACTGAGGCTCAGAGACGCTTTGAGACAAGTGATACAAAAATCAGAGAATTTCAGATATTAGAGTGAAATCGCTTCAAACAAGCGAATTATCGCGAAACAACACCTGCTCGAATCCAACAACAAGTGTGCTCTACCGTCTCTACTGACGCTCAGAGACGCTTTGAGACAAGTGTTACAAAAATCAGAGAATGTCATAAATTAGAGTGAAATTGCTTCAAACAAGCAAATTATCGCGAAACATCACCTGCTCGATTCCAACAAAAACTGTGCCCTGCCGTCTCTACTGAGCCTCAGAGACGCTTTGAGACAAGTGTTACAAAAATCAGAGAATGTGAGAAATTAGAGTGAAATTGCTTCAAACAAGCGAATTATCGCGAAACAACACCTGCTCGAATCCGACAAAAACCGTGCCCTGCCGACTCTATTTAGCGTTAGAGATGGTTTGAAACAAGTGTTACAAAAATCAGAGAATGTCAAAAATTAGAGTGAAATTGCTTCAAACAAGCGAACTAAACCGAAACAACACCTGCTCGAATCCAACAATAACTGTGCTCTACCGTCTCTACTGAGGCTCAGAGACGCTTTGAGACAAGTGATACAAAAATCAGAGAATTTCAGATATTAGGGTGAAATCGCTTCAAACAAGCGAATTATCGCGAAACAACACCTGCTCGAATCCAACAACAACTGTGCTCTACCGTCTCTACTAACGCTCAGAGACGCTTTGAGACAAGTGTTACAAAAATCAGAGAATGTCATAAATTAGAGTGAAATTGCTTCAAACAAGCAAATTATCGCGAAACAACACCTGCTCGATTCCAACAAAAACTGTGCCCTGCCGTCTCTACTCAGCCTCAGAGACGCTTTGAGACAAGTGTTACAAAAATCAGAGAATGTCATAAATTAGAGTGAAATTTCTTCAAACAAGCGAATTATCGCGAAACAACACCTGCTCGATTCCAACAAAAACTGTGCCCTGCCGACTCTATTTAGCGTTAGAGATGGTTTGAAACAAGTGTTACAAAAATCAGAGAATGTCAAAAATTTGAGTGAAATTGCTTCATACAGGCGAAGTATCGCGAAACAGCACCTGCTCGAATCCAACAATAACTGTGCCCTACCGTCACTACTGAGGCTCAGAGACGCTTTGAGACAAGTGTTAATAAAATCAGAGAATGTCATAAATTAGAGTGAAATTTCTTCAAACAAGCGAATTATCGCGAAACAACACCTGCTCGATTCCAACAAAAACTGTGCCCTGCCGTCTCTACTGAGCCTCAGAGACGCTTTGAGACAAGTGTTACAAAAATCAGAGAATGTGAGAAATTAGAGTGAAATTGCTTCAAACAAGCGAATTATCGCGAAAATACACCTGCTCGAATCCGACAAACACTGTGCCCTGCTGACTCTATTTAGCGTTAGAGATGGTTTGAAACAATTGTTACCAAAATCAGAGAATGTCAAAAATTAGAGTGAGATTGCTTCAAATAAGCGAATTATCGCGAAACAACACCTGCTCGAATCCAACAAAAACTGTGCCCTGCCGTCTCTACTGAGCCTCAGAGACGCTTTGACACAAGTGTTACAAAAATCAGAGAATGTGAGAAATTAGAGAGAAACTGCTTCAAACAAGCGAATTATCGCGAAACAACACCTGCTCGAATCCAACAAAAACTGTGCCCTGCCGTCTCTACTGAGCCTCAGAGACGCTTTGAGACAAGTGTTACAAAAATCAGAGAATGTCAAAAATTAGAGTGAAATTGCTTCAAACAAGCGAATTATCGCGAAACAACACCTGCTCGAATCCAACAATAACTGCTCTACCGTCTCTACTGAGGCTCAGAGACGCTTTGAGACAAGTGTTACAAAAATCAGAGAATTTCAGATATTAGAGTGAAATCGCTTCAAACAAGCGAATTATCGCGAAACAACACCTGCTCGAATCCAACAATAACTGTGCTCTACCGTCTCTACTGACGCTCAGAGACGCTTTGAGACAAGTGTTACAAAAATCAGAGAATGTCATAAATTAGAGTGATATTGCTTCAAACAAGCGAATTATCGCGAAACAACACCTGCTCGAATCCAACAAAAACTGTGCCCTGCCGTCTCTATTTAGCGTTAGAGATGGTTTGAAACAAGTGTTACAAAAATCAGAGAATGTCAAAAATTAGAGTGAAATTGTTTCAAACAAGCGAATTATCGCGAAACAACACCTGCTCGAATCCAACAATAACTGTGCTCTACCGTCTCTACTGAGGCTCAGAGACGCTTTGAGACAAGTGTTACAAAAATCAGAGAATGTGAGAAATTAGAGTGAAATTGCTTCAAACAAGCGAGTTATCGCGAAACAACACCTGCTCGAATCCGACAAAAACCGTGCCCTGCCGACTCTATTTAGCGTTAGAGATGGTTTGAAACAAGTGTTACAAAAATCAGAGAATGTCAAAAATTAGAGTGCAATTTCTTCAAACAGGCGAAGTATCGCGAAACAACACCTGCTCGAATCCAACAATAACTGTGCCCTACCGTCGCTACTGAGGCTCAGAGACGCTTTGAGACAAGTGTTACAAAAATCAGAGAATGTCATTAATTAGAGTGAAATGGCTTCAAACAAGCGAATTATCGCGAAAATACACCTGCTCGAATCCGACAAAAACTGTGCCCTGCCGACTCTATTTAGCGTTAGAGATGGTTTGAAACAATTGTTACCAAAATCAGAGAATGTCAAAAATTAGAGTGAGATTGCTTCAAATAAGCGAATTATTGCGAAACAACACCTGCTCGAATCCGACAAAAACTGTGCCCTGCCGACTCTATTTAGCGTTAGGGATGGTTTGAAATAAGTGTTACAAAAATCAGAGAATGTCAAAAATTAGAGTGAAATTGCTTCAAACAAGCGAATTATCGCGAAACAACACCTGCTCGAATCCAACAATAACTGTGCTCTACCGTCTCTACTGAGGCTCAGAGACGCTTTGAGACAAGTGTTACAAAAATCAGAGAATGTCAGATATTAGAGTGAAATTGCTTAAAACAAGCGAATTATCGCGAAACAACACCTGCTCGAATCAAACAATAACTGTGCTCTACCGTCTCTACTGAGGCTCAGAGACGCTTTGAGACAAGTGTTACAAAAATCAGAGAATGTCAGATATTAGAGTGAAATTGCTTCAAACAAGCGAATTATCGCGAAACAACACCTGCTCGAATCCAACAATAACTGTCCTCTACCGTCTCTACTGAGCCTCAGAGACGCTTTGACACAAGTGTTACAAAAATCAGAGAATGTGAGAAATTAGAGTGAAATTGCTTCAAACAGGCGAATTATCGCAAAACAACACCTGCTCGAATCCAACAATAACTGTGCCCTACCGTCACTACTGAGGCTCAGAGACGCTTTGAGACAAGTGTTACAAAAATCAGAGAATGTCATAAATTAGAGTGAAATGGCTTCAAACAAGCGAATTATCGCGAAAATACACCTGCTCGAATCCGACAAAAACTGTGCCCTGCTGACTATTTAGCGTTAGAGATTGTTTGAAACAATTGTTACCAAAATCAGAGAATGTCAAAAATTAGAGTGAGATTGCTTCAAATAAGCGAATTATCGCGAAACAACACCTGCTCGAATCCAACAAAAACTGTGCCCTGCCGTCTCTACTGAGCCTCAGAGACGCTTTGACACAAGTGTTACAAAAATCAGAGAATGTGAGAAATTAGAGTGAAACTGCTTCAAACAAGCGAATTATCGCGAAACAACACCTGCTCGAATCCAACAAAAACTGTGCCCTGCCGTCTCTACTGAGCCTCAGAGACGCTTTGAGACAAGTGTTACAAAAATCAGAGAATGTCAAAAATTAGAGTGAAATTGCTTCAAACAAGCGAATTATCGCGAAACAACACCTGCTCGAATCCAACAATAACTGCTCTACCGTCTCTACTGAGGCTCAGAGACAAGTGTTACAAAAATCAGAGAATGTCAGATATTAGTGTGAAATTGCTTCAAACAAGCGAATTATCGCGAAACAACACCTGCTTGAATCCAACAATAACTGTTCTCTACCGTCTCTACTGAGGCTCAGAGAAGCTTTGAGACAAGTGTTACAAAAATCAGAGAATGTCAGATATTAGAGTGAAATTGCTTCAAATAAGCGAATTATCGCGAAACAACACCTGCTCGAATCCAACAAAAACTGTGCCCTGACGTCTCTACTGAGCCTCAGAGACGCTTTGAGACAAGTGTTACAAAAATCAGAGAATGTCATAAATTAGAGTGAAATGGCTTCAAACAAGCGAATTATCGCGAAACACCTGCTCGAATCCGACAAAAACTGTGCCCTGCCGACTCTATTTAGCGTTAGAGATGGTTTGAAACAAGTGTTACAAAAATCAGAGAATGTCACAAATTAGAGTGAAATTGCTTCAAACAAGCGAATTATCGCGAATCCAACAATAACTGTGCTCTACCGTCTCTACTGAGGCTCAGAGACGCTTTGAGACAAGTGTTACAAAAATCAGAGAATTTCAGATATTAGAGTGAAATCGCTTCAAACAAGCGAATTATCGCGAAACAACACCTGCTCGAATCCAACAACAACTGTGCTCTACCGTCTCTACTGACGCTCAGAGACGCTTTGAGACAAGTGTTACAAAAATCAGAGAATGTCATAAATTAGAGTGAAATTGCTTCAAACAAGCAAATTATCGCGAAACAACACCTGCTCGATTCCAACAAAAACTGTGCCCTGCCGTCTCTACTCAGCCTCAGAGACGCTTTGAGACAAGTGTTACAAAAATCAGAGAATGTCATAAATTAGAGTGAAATTTTTTCAAACAAGCGAATTATCGCGAAACAACACCTGCTCGATTCCAACAAAAACTGTGCCCTGCCGACTCTATTTAGCGTTAGAGATGGTTTGAAACAAGTGTTACAAAAATCAGAGAATGTCAAAAATTAGAGTGAAATTGCTTCAAAAAGGCGAAGTATCGCGAAACAACACCTGCTCGA
The DNA here is from genome assembly GCA_030765045.1 of Tenodera sinensis. NCBI lineage: Eukaryota > Metazoa > Arthropoda > Insecta > Mantodea > Mantidae > Tenodera > Tenodera sinensis. The sequence continues at coordinate 48,878,485 of CM060973.1, forward strand.
ATCCAACAATAACCGTGCCCTGCCGACTCTATTTAGCGTTAGAGATGGTTTGAAACAAGTGTTACAAAAATCAGAGAATGTCAAAAATTAGAGTGAAATTGCTTCAAACAAGCGAACTATCGCGAAACAACACCTGCTCGAATCCAACAATAACTGTGCTCTACCGTCTCTACTGAGGCTCAGAGACGCTTTGAGACAAGTGATACAAAAATCAGAGAATTTCAGATATTAGAGTGAAATCGCTTCAAACAAGCGAATTATCGCGAAACAACACCTGCTCGAATCCAACAACAAGTGTGCTCTACCGTCTCTACTGACGCTCAGAGACGCTTTGAGACAAGTGTTACAAAAATCAGAGAATGTCATAAATTAGAGTGAAATTTCTTCAAACAAGCAAATTATCGCGAAACAACACCTGCTCGATTCCAACAAAAACTGTGCCCTGCCGTCTCTACTGAGCCTCAGAGACGCTTTGAGACAAGTGTTACAAAAATCAGAGAATGTGAGAAATTAGAGTGAAATTGCTTCAAACAAGCGAATTATCGCGAAACAACACCTGCTCGAATCCGACAAAAACCGTGCCCTGCCGACTCTATTTAGCGTTAGAGATGGTTTGAAACAAGTGTTACAAAAATCAGAGAATGTCAAAAATTAGAGTGAAATTGCTTCAAACAAGCGAACTAAACCGAAACAACACCTGCTCGAATCCAACAATAACTGTGCTCTACCGTCTCTACTGAGGCTCAGAGACGCTTTGAGACAAGTGATACAAAAATCAGAGAATTTCAGATATTAGGGTGAAATCGCTTCAAACAAGCGAATTATCGCGAAACAACACCTGCTCGAATCCAACAACAACTGTGCTCTACCGTCTCTACTAACGCTCAGAGACGCTTTGAGACAAGTGTTACAAAAATCAGAGAATGTCATAAATTAGAGTGAAATTGCTTCAAACAAGCAAATTATCGCGAAACAACACCTGCTCGATTCCAACAAAAACTGTGCCCTGCCGTCTCTACTCAGCCTCAGAGACGCTTTGAGACAAGTGTTACAAAAATCAGAGAATGTCATAAATTAGAGTGAAATTTCTTCAAACAAGCGAATTATCGCGAAACAACACCTGCTCGATTCCAACAAAAACTGTGCCCTGCCGACTCTGTTTAGCGTTAGAGATGGTTTGAAACAAGTGTTACAAAAATCAGAGAATGTCAAAAATTAGAGTGAAATTGCTTCATACAGGCGAAGTATCGCGAAACAGCACCTGCTCGAATCCAACAATAACTGTGCCCTACCGTCACTACTGAGGCTCAGAGACGCTTTGAGACAAGTGTTAATAAAATCAGAGAATGTCATAAATTAGAGTGAAATTTCTTCAAACAAGCGAATTATCGCGAAACAACACCTGCTCGATTCCAACAAAAACTGTGCCCTGCCGTCTCTACTGAGCCTCAGAGACGCTTTGAGACAAGTGTTACAAAAATCAGAGAATGTGAGAAATTAGAGTGAAATTGCTTCAAACAAGCGAATTATCGCGAAAATACACCTGCTCGAATCCGACAAAAACTGTGCCCTGCTGACTCTATTTAGCGTTAGAGATGGTTTGAAACTATTGTTACCAAAATCAGAGAATGTCAAAAATTAGAGTGAGATTGCTTCAAATAAGCGAATTATCGCGAAACAACACCTGCTCGAATCCAACAAAAACTGTGCCCTGCCGTCTCTACTGAGCCTCAGAGACGCTTTGACACAAGTGTTACAAAAATCAGAGAATGTGAGAAATTAGAGTGAAACTGCTTCAAACAAGCGAATTATCGCGAAACAACACCTGCTCGAATCCAACAAAAACTGTGCCCTGCCGTCTCTACTGAGCCTCAGAGACGCTTTGAGACAAGTGTTACAAAAATCAGAGAATGTCAAAAATTAGAGTGAAATTGCTTCAAACAAGCGAATTATCGCGAAACAACACCTGCTCGAATCCAACAATAACTGCTCTACCGTCTCTACTGAGGCTCAGAGACGCTTTGAAACAAGTGTTACAAAAATCAGAGAATTTCAGATATTAGAGTGAAATCGCTTCAAACAAGCGAATTATCGCGAAACAACACCTGCTCGAATCCAACAATAACTGTGCTCTACCGTCTCTACTGACGCTCAGAGACGCTTTGAGACAAGTGTTACAAAAATCAGAGAATGTCATAAATTAGAGTGAAATTGCTTCAAACAAGCGAATTATCGCGAAACAACACCTGCTCGAATCCAACAAAAACTGCGCCCTGCCGTCTCTATTTAGCGTTAGAGATGGTTTGAAACAAGTGTTACAAAAATCAGAGAATGTCAAAAATTAGAGTGAAATTGTTTCAAACAAGCGAATTATCGCGAAACAACACCTGCTCGAATCCAACAATAACTGTGCTCTACCGTCTCTACTGAGGCTCAGAGACGCTTTGAGACAAGTGTTACAAAAATCAGAGAATGTCAGATATTAGAGTGAAATTGCTTCAAACAAGCGAATTATCGCGAAACAACACCTGCTCGATTCCAACAAAAACTGTGCCCTGCCCGTCTCTACTGAGCCTCAGAGACGCTTTGAGACAAGTGTTACAAAAATCAGAGAATGTGAGAAATTAGAGTGAAATTGCTTCAAACAAGCGAGTTATCGCGAAACAACACCTGCTCGAATCCGACAAAAACCGTGCCCTGCCGACTCTATTTAGCGTTAGAGATGGTTTGAAACAAGTGTTACAAAAATCAGAGAATGTCAAAAATTAGAGTGCAATTTCTTCAAACAGGCGAAGTATCGCGAAAATACACCTGCTCGAATCCGACAAAAACTGTGCCCTGCCGACTCTATTTAGCGTTAGGGATGGTTTGAAATAAGTGTTACAAAAATCAGAGAATGTCAAAAATTAGAGTGAAATTGCTTCAAACAAGCGAATTATCGCGAAACAACACCTGCTCGAATCCAACAATAACTGTGCTCTACCGTCTCTACTGAGGCTCAGAGACGTGTTACAAAAATCAGAGAATGTCAGATATTAGAGTGAAATTGCTTAAAACAAGCGAATTATCGCGAAACAACACCTGCTCGAATCAAACAATAACTGTGCTCTACCGTCTCTACTGAGGCTCAGAGACGCTTTGAGACAAGTGTTACAAAAATCAGAGAATGTCAAAAATTAGAGTGAAATTGCTTCAAACAAGCGAACTATCGCGAAACAACACCTGCTCGAATCCAACAATAACTGTGCTCTACCGTCTCTACTGAGGCTCAGAGACGCTTTGAGACAAGTGATACAAAAATCAGAGAATTTCAGATATTAGAGTGAAATCGCTTCAAACAAGCGAATTATCGCGAAACAACACCTGCTCGAATCCAACAACAAGTGTGCTCTACCGTCTCTACTGACGCTCAGAGACGCTTTGAGACAAGTGTTACAAAAATCAGAGAATGTCATAAATTAGAGTGAAATGGCTTCAAACAAGCGAATTATCGCGAAAATACACCTGCTCGAATCCGACAAAAACTGTGCCCTGCTGACTATTTAGCGTTAGAGATGGTTTGAAACAATTGTTACCAAAATCAGAGAATGTCAAAAATTAGAGTGAGATTGCTTCAAATAAGCGAATTATCGCGAAACAACACCTGCTCGAATCCAACAAAAACTGTGCCCTGCCGTCTCTACTGAGCCTCAGAGACGCTTTGACACAAGTGTTACAAAAATCAGAGAATGTGAGAAATTAGAGTGAAACTGCTTCAAACAAGCGAATTATCGCGAAACAACACCTGCTCGAATCCAACAAAAACTGTGCCCTGCCGTCTCTACTGAGCCTCAGAGACGCTTTGAGACAAGTTTTACAAAAATCAGAGAATGTCAAAAATTAGAGTGAAATTGCTTCAAACAAGCGAGTTATCGCGAAACAACACCTGCTCGAATCCGACAAAAACCGTGCCCTGCCGACTCTATTTAGCGTTAGAGATGGTTTGAAACAAGTGTTACAAAAATCAGAGAATGTCAAAAATTAGAGTGCAATTTCTTCAAACAGGCGAAGTATCGCGAAACAACACCTGCTCGAATCCAACAATAACTGTGCCCTACCGTCGCTACTGAGGCTCAGAGACGCTTTGAGACAAGTGTTACAAAAATCAGAGAATGTCATTAATTAGAGTGAAATGGCTTCAAAAAAGCGAATTATCGCGAAAATACACCTGCTCGAATCCGACAAAAACTGTGCCCTGCCGACTCTATTTAGCGTTAGAGATGGTTGGAAACAATTGTTACCAAAATCAGAGAATGTCAAAAATTAGAGTGAGATTGCTTCAAATAAGCGAATTATTGCGAAACAACACCTGCTCGAATCCGACAAAAACTGTGCCCTGCCGACTCTATTTAGCGTTAGGGATGGTTTGAAATAGGTGTTACAAAAATCAGAGAATGTCAGATATTAGAGTGAAATTGCTTCAAACAAGCGAATTATCGCGAAACAACACCTGCTCGAATCCAACAATAACTGTTCTCTACCGTCTCTACTGAGGCTCAGAGAAGCTTTGAGACAAGTGTTACAAAAATCAGAGAATGTCAGATATTAGAGTGAAATTGCTTCAAATAAGCGAATTATCGCGAAACAACACCTGCTCGAATCCAACAAAAACTGTGCCCTGACGTCTCTACTGAGCCTCAGAGACGCTTTGAGACAAGTGTTACAAAAATCAGAGAATGTCATAAATTAGAGTGAAATGGCTTCAAACAAGCGAATTATCGCGAAACACCTGCTCGAATCCGACAAAAACTGTGCCCTGCCGACTCTATTTAGCGTTTGAGATGGTTTGAAACAAGTGTTACAAAAATCAGAGAATGTCACAAATTAGAGTGAAATTGCTTCAAACAAGCGAATTATCGCGAATCCAACAATAACTGTGCTCTACCGTCTCTACTGAGGCTCAGAGACGCTTTGAGACAAGTGTTACAAAAATCAGAGAATTTCAGATATTAGAGTGAAATCGCTTCAAACAAGCGAATTATCGCGAAACAACACCTGCTCGAATCCAACAACAAGTGTGCTCTACCGTCTCTACTGAGGCTCAGAGACGCTTTGAGACAAGTGTTACAAAAATCAGAGAATGTCATAAATTAGAGTGAAATTGCTTCAAACAAGCAAATTATCGCGAAACAACACCTGCTCGATTCCAACAAAAACTGTGCCCTGCCGTCTCTACTCAGCCTCAGAGACGCTTTGAGACAAGTGTTACAAAAATCAGAGAATGTCATAAATTAGAGTGAAATTTCTTCAAACAAGCGAATTATCGCGAAACAACACCTGCTCGATTCCAACAAAAACTGTGCCCTGCCGACTCTATTTAGCGTTAGAGATGGTTTGAAACAAGTGTTACAAAAATCAGAGAATGTCAAAAATTAGAGTGAAATTGCTTCAAACAGGCGAAGTATCGCGAAACAACACCTGCTCGAATCCAACAATAACCGTGCCCTGCCGACTCTATTTAGCGTTAGAGATGGTTTGAAACAAGTGTTACAAAAATCAGAGAATGTCAAAAATTAGAGTGAAATTGCTTCAAACAAGCGAACTATCGCGAAACAACACCTGCTCGAATCCAACAATAACTGTGCTCTACCGTCTCTACTGAGGCTCAGAGACGCTTTGAGACAAGTGATACAAAAATCAGAGAATTTCAGATATTAGAGTGAAATCGCTTCAAACAAGCGAATTATCGCGAAACAACACCTGCTCGAATCCAACAACAAGTGTGCTCTACCGTCTCTACTGAGGCTCAGAGACGCTTTGAGACAAGTGTTACAAAAATCAGAGAATGTCATAAATTAGAGTGAAATTGCTTCAAACAAGCAAATTATCGCGAAACAACACCTGCTCGATTCCAACAAAAACTGTGCCCTGCCGTCTCTACTGAGCCTCAGAGACGCTTTGAGACAAGTGTTACAAAAATCAGAGAATGTGAGAAATTAGAGTGAAATTGCTTCAAACAAGCGAATTATCGCGAAACAACACCTGCTCGAATCCGACAAAAACCGTGCCCTACCGACTCTATTTAGCGTTAGAGATGGTTTGAAACAAGTGTTACAAAAATCAGAGAATGTCAAAAATTAGAGTGAAATTGCTTCAAACAAGCGAACTAAACCGAAACAACACCTGCTCGAATCCAACAATAACTGTGCTCTACCGTCTCTACTGAGGCTCAGAGACGCTTTGAGACAAGTGATACAAAAATCAGAGAATTTCAGATATTAGGGTGAAATCGCTTCAAACACGCGAATTATCGCGAAACAACACCTGCTCGAATCCAACAACAACTGTGCTCTACCGTCTCTACTAACGCTCAGAGACGCTTTGAGACAAGTGTTACAAAAATCAGAGAATGTCATAAATTAGAGTGAAATTGCTTCAAACAAGCAAATTATCGCGAAACAACACCTGCTCGATTTCAACAAAAACTGTGCCCTGCCGTCTCTACTCAGCCTCAGAGACGCTTTGAGACAAGTGTTACAAAAATCAGAGAATGTCATAAATTAGAGTGAAATTTCTTCAAACAAGCGAATTATCGCGAAACAACACCTGCTCGATTCCAACAAAAACTGTGCCCTGCCGTCTCTACTGAGCCTCAGAGACGCTTTGAGACAAGTGTTACAAAAATCAGAGAATGTGAGAAATTAGAGTGAAATTGCTTCAAACAAGCGAATTATCGCGAAAATACACCTGCTCGAATCCGCCAAAAACTGTGCCCTGCTGACTCTATTTAGCGTTAGAGATGGTTTGAAACAATTGTTACCAAAATCAGAGAATGTCAAAAATTAGAGTGAGATTGCTTCAAATAAGCGAATTATCGCGAAACAACACCTGCTCGAATCCAACAAAAACTGTGCCCTGCCGTCTCTACTGAGCCTCAGAGACGCTTTGACACAAGTGTTACAAAAATCAGAGAATGTGAGAAATTAGAGTGAAACTGCTTCAAACAAGCGAATTATCGCGAAACAACACCTGCTCGAATCCAACAAAAACTGTGCCCTGCCGTCTCTACTGAGCCTCAGAGACGCTTTGAGACAAGTGTTACAAAAATCAGAGAATGTCAAAAATTAGAGTGAAATTGCTTCAAACAAGCGAATTATCGCGAAACAACACCTGCTCGAATCCAACAATAACTGCTCTACCGTCTCTACTGAGGCTCAGAGACGCTTTGAGACAAGTGTTACAAAAATCAGAGAATTTCAGATATTAGAGTGAAATCGCTTCAAACAAGCGAATTATCGCGAAACAACACCTGCTCGAATCCAACAATAACTGTGCTCTACCGTCTCTACTGACGCTCAGAGACGCTTTGAGACAAGTGTTACAAAAATCAGAGAATGTCATAAATTAGAGTGAAATTGCTTCAAACAAGCGAATTATCGCGAAACAACACCTGCTCGAATCCAACAAAAACTGTGCCCTGCCGTCTCTATTTAGCGTTAGAGATGGTTTGAAACAAGTGTTACAAAAATCAGAGAATGTCAAAAATTAGAGTGAAATTGCTTCAAACAAGCGAATTATCGCGAAACAACACCTGCTCGAATCCAACAATAACTGTGCTCTACCGTCTCTACTGAGGCTCAGAGACGCTTTGAGACAAGTGTTACAAAAATCAGAGAATGTCATAAATTAGAGTGAAATTTCTTCAAACAAGCGAATTATCGCGAAACAACACCTGCTCGATTCCAACAAAAACTGTGCCCTGCCGACTCTATTTAGCGTTAGAGATGGTTTGAAACAAGTGTTACAAAAATCAGAGAATGTCAAAAATTAGAGTGAAATTGCTTCATACAGGCGAAGTATCGCGAAACAGCACCTGCTCGAATCCAACAATAACTGTGCCCTACCGTCACTACTGAGGCTCAGAGACGCTTTGAGACAAGTGTTAATAAAATCAGAGAATGTCATAAATTAGAGTGAAATTTCTTCAAACAAGCGAATTATCGCGAAACAACACCTGCTCGATTCCAACAAAAACTGTGCCCTGCCGTCTCTACTGAGCCTCAGAGACGCTTTGAGACAAGTGTTACAAAAATCAGAGAATGTGAGAAATTAGAGTGAAATTGCTTCAAACAAGCGAATTATCGCGAAAATACACCTGCTCGAATCCGACAAAAACTGTGCCCTGCTGACTCTATTTAGCGTTAGAGATGGTTTGAAACAATTGTTACCAAAATCAGAGAATGTCAAAAATTAGAGTGAGATTGCTTCAAATAAGCGAATTATTGCGAAACAACACCTGCTCGAATCCGACAAAAACTGTGCCCTGCCGACTCTATTTAGCGTTAGGGATGGTTTGAAATAAGTGTTACAAAAATCAGAGAATGTCAAAAATTAGAGTGAAATTGCTTCAAACAAGCGAATTATCGCGAAACAACACCTGCTCGAATCCAACAATAACTGTGCTCTACCGTCTCTACTGACGCTCAGAGACGCTTTGAGACAAGTGTTACAAAAATCTGAGAATGTCAGATATTAGAGTGAAATTGCTTCAAACAAGCGAATTATCGCGAAACAACACCTGCTCGAATCAAACAATAACTGTGCTCTACCGTCTCTACTGAGGCTCAGAGACGCTTTGAGACAAGTGTTACAAAAATCAGAGAATGTCAGATATTAGAGTGAAATTGCTTCAAACAAGCGAATTATCGCGAAACAACACCTGCTCGAATCCAACAATAACTGTGCTCTACCGTCTCTACTGAGCCTCAGAGACGCTTTGACACAAGTGTTACAAAAATCAGAGAATGTGAGAAATTAGCGTGAAATTGCTTCAAACAGGCGAATTATCGCAAAACAACACCTGCTCGAATCCAACAATAACTGTGCCCTACCGTCACTACTGAGGCTCAGAGACGCTTTGAGACAAGTGTTACAAAAATCAGAGAATGTCATAAATTAGAGTGAAATGGCTTCAAACAAGCGAATTATCGCGAAAATACACCTGCTCGAATCCGACAAAAACTGTGCCCTGCTGACTCTATTTACCGTTAGAGATGGTTTGAAACAATTGTTACCAAAATCAGAGAATGTCAAAAATTAGAGTGAGATTGCTTCAAATAAGCGAATTATCGCGAAACAACACCTGCTCGAATCCAACAAAAACTGTGCCCTGCCGTCTCTACTGAGCCTCAGAGACGCTTTGACACAAGTGTTACAAAAATCAGAGAATGTGAGAAATTAGAGTGAAACTGCTTCAAACAAGCGAATTATCGCGAAACAACACCTGCTCGAATCCAACAAAAACTGTGCCCTGCCGTCTCTACTGAGCCTCAGAGACGCTTTGAGACAAGTGTTACAAAAATCAGAGAATGTCAAAAATTAGAGTGAAATTGCTTCAAACAAGCGAATTATCGCGAAACAACACCTGCTCGAATCCAAAAATAACTGCTCTACCGTCTCTACTGAGGCTCAGAGACGCTTTGAGACAAGTGTTACAAAAATCAGAGAATTTCAGATATTAGAGTGAAATCGCTTCAAACAAGCGAATTATCGCGAAACAACACCTGCTCGAATCCAACAATAACTGTGCTCTACCGTCTCTACTGACGCTCAGAGACGCTTTGAGACAAGTGTTACAAAAATCAGAGAATGTCATAAATTAGAGTGAAATTGCTTCAAACAAGCAAATTATCGCGAAACAACACCTGCTCGATTCCAACAAAAACTGTGCCCTGCCGTCTCTACTCAGCCTCAGAGACGCTTTGAGACAAGTGTTACAAAAATCAGAGAATGTCATAAATTAGAGTGAAATTTCTTCAAACAAGCGAATTATCGCGAAACAACACCTGCTCGATTCCAACAAAAGCTGTGCCCTGCCGACTCTATTTAGCGTTAGAGATGGTTTGAAACAAGTGTTACAAAAATCAGAGAATGTCAAAAATTAGAGTGAAATTGCTTCAAACAGGCGAAGTATCGCGAAACAACACCTGCTCGAATCCAACAATAACCGTGCCCTGCCGACTCTATTTAGCGTTAGAGATGGTTTGAAACAAGTGTTACAAAAATCAGAGAATGTCAAAAATTAGAGTGAAATTGCTTCAAACAAGCGAACTATCGCGAAACAACACCTGCTCGAATCCAACAATAACTGTGCTCTACCGTCTCTACTGAGGCTCAGAGACGCTTTGAGACAAGTGATACAAAAATCAGAGAATTTCAGATATTAGAGTGAAATCGCTTCAAACAAGCGAATTATCGCGAAACAACACCTGCTCGAATCCAACAACAAGTGTGCTCTACCGTCTCTACTGACGCTCAGAGACGCTTTGAGACCAGTGTTACAAAAATCAGAGAATGTCATAAATTAGAGTGAAATTGCTTCAAACAGGCAAATTATCGCGAAACAACACCTGCTCGATTCCAACAAAAACTGTGCCCTGCCGTCTCTACTGAGCCTCAGAGACGCTTTGAGACAAGTGTTACAAAAATCAGAGAATGTGAGAAATTAGAGTGAAATTGCTTCAAACAAGCGAATTATCGCGAAACAACACCTGCTCGAATCCGACAAAAACCGTGCCCTGCCGACTCTATTTAGCGTTAGAGATGGTTTGAAACAAGTGTTACAAAAATCAGAGAATGTCAAAAATTAGAGTGAAATTGCTTCAAACAAGCGAACTAAACCGAAACAACACCTGCTCGAATCCAACAATAACTGTGCTCTACCGTCTCTACTGAGGCTCAGAGACGCTTTGAGACAAGTGATACAAAAATCAGAGAATTTCAGATATTAGGGTGAAATCGCTTCAAACAAGCGAATTATCGCGAAACAACACCTGCTCGAATCCAACAACAACTGTGCTCTACCGTCTCTACTAACGCTCAGAGACGCTTTGAGACAAGTGTTACAAAAATCAGAGAATGTCATAAATTAGAGTGAAATTGCTTCAAACAAGCAAATTATCGCGAAACAACACCTGCTCGATTCCAACAAAAACTGTGCCCTGCCGTCTCTACTCAGCCTCAGAGACGCTTTGAGACAAGTGTTACAAAAATCAGAGAATTTCAGATATTAGAGTGAAATCGCTTCAAACAAGCGAATTATCGCGAAACAACACCTGCTCGAATCCAACAATAACTGTGCTCTACCGTCTCTACTGACGCTCAGAGACGCTTTGAGACAAGTGTTACAAAAATCAGAGAATGTCATAAATTAGAGTGAAATTGCTTCAAACAAGCGAATTATCGCGAAACAACACCTGCTCGAATCCAACAAAAACTGTGCCCTGCCGTCTCTATTTAGCGTTAGAGATGGTTTGAAACAAGTGTTACAAAAATCAGAGAATGTCAAAAATTAGAGTGAAATTGCTTCAAACAAGCGAATTATCGCGAAACAACACCTGCTCGAATCCAACAATAACTGTGCTCTACCGTCTCTACTGAGGCTCAGAGACGCTTTGAGACAAGTGTTACAAAAATCAGAGAATGTCATAAATTAGAGTGAAATTTCTTCAAACAAGCGAATTATCGCGAAACAACACCTGCTCGATTCCAACAAAAACTGTGCCCTGCCGACTCTATTTAGCGTTAGAGATGGTTTGAAACAAGTGTTACAAAAATCAGAGAATGTCAAAAATTAGAGTGAAATTGCTTCATACAGGCGAAGTATCGCGAAACAGCACCTGCTCGAATCCAACAATAACTGTGCCCTACCGTCACTACTGAGGCTCAGAGACGCTTTGAGACAAGTGTTAATAAAATCAGAGAATGTCATAAATTAGAGTGAAATTTCTTCAAACAAGCGAATTATCGCGAAACAACACCTGCTCGATTCCAACAAAAACTGTGCCCTGCCGTCTCTACTGAGCCTCAGAGACGCTTTGAGACAAGTGTTACAAAAATCAGAGAATGTGAGAAATTAGAGTGAAATTGCTTCAAACAAGCGAATTATCGCGAAAATACACCTGCTCGAATCCGACAAAAACTGTGCCCTGCTGACTCTATTTAGCGTTAGAGATGGTTTGAAACAATTGTTACCAAAATCAGAGAATGTCAAAAATTAGAGTGAGATTGCTTCAAATAAGCGAATTATTGCGAAACAACACCTGCTCGAATCCGACAAAAACTGTGCCCTGCCGACTCTATTTAGCGTTAGGGATGGTTTGAAATAAGTGTTACAAAAATCAGAGAATGTCAAAAATTAGAGTGAAATTGCTTCAAACAAGCGAATTATCGCGAAACAACACCTGCTCGAATCCAACAATAACTGTGCTCTACCGTCTCTACTGACGCTCAGAGACGCTTTGAGACAAGTGTTACAAAAATCTGAGAATGTCAGATATTAGAGTGAAATTGCTTCAAACAAGCGAATTATCGCGAAACAACACCTGCTCGAATCAAACAATAACTGTGCTCTACCGTCTCTACTGAGGCTCAGAGACGCTTTGAGACAAGTGTTACAAAAATCAGAGAATGTCAGATATTAGAGTGAAATTGCTTCAAACAAGCGAATTATCGCGAAACAACACCTGCTCGAATCCAACAATAACTGTGCTCTACCGTCTCTACTGAGCCTCAGAGACGCTTTGACACAAGTGTTACAAAAATCAGAGAATGTGAGAAATTAGCGTGAAATTGCTTCAAACAGGCGAATTATCGCAAAACAACACCTGCTCGAATCCAACAATAACTGTGCCCTACCGTCACTACTGAGGCTCAGAGACGCTTTGAGACAAGTGTTACAAAAATCAGAGAATGTCATAAATTAGAGTGAAATGGCTTCAAACAAGCGAATTATCGCGAAAATACACCTGCTCGAATCCGACAAAAACTGTGCCCTGCTGACTCTATTTACCGTTAGAGATGGTTTGAAACAATTGTTACCAAAATCAGAGAATGTCAAAAATTAGAGTGAGATTGCTTCAAATAAGCGAATTATCGCGAAACAACACCTGCTCGAATCCAACAAAAACTGTGCCCTGCCGTCTCTACTGAGCCTCAGAGACGCTTTGACACAAGTGTTACAAAAATCAGAGAATGTGAGAAATTAGAGTGAAACTGCTTCAAACAAGCGAATTATCGCGAAACAACACCTGCTCGAATCCAACAAAAACTGTGCCCTGCCGTCTCTACTGAGCCTCAGAGACGCTTTGAGACAAGTGTTACAAAAATCAGAGAATGTCAAAAATTAGAGTGAAATTGCTTCAAACAAGCGAATTATCGCGAAACAACACCTGCTCGAATCCAAAAATAACTGCTCTACCGTCTCTACTGAGGCTCAGAGACGCTTTGAGACAAGTGTTACAAAAATCAGAGAATTTCAGATATTAGAGTGAAATCGCTTCAAACAAGCGAATTATCGCGAAACAACACCTGCTCGAATCCAACAATAACTGTGCTCTACCGTCTCTACTGACGCTCAGAGACGCTTTGAGACAAGTGTTACAAAAATCAGAGAATGTCATAAATTAGAGTGAAATTGCTTCAAACAAGCAAATTATCGCGAAACAACACCTGCTCGATTCCAACAAAAACTGTGCCCTGCCGTCTCTACTCAGCCTCAGAGACGCTTTGAGACAAGTGTTACAAAAATCAGAGAATGTCATAAATTAGAGTGAAATTTCTTCAAACAAGCGAATTATCGCGAAACAACACCTGCTCGATTCCAACAAAAGCTGTGCCCGGCCGACTCTATTTAGCGTTAGAGATGGTTTGAAACAAGTGTTACAAAAATCAGAGAATGTCAAAAATTAGAGTGAAATTGCTTCAAACAGGCGAAGTATCGCGAAACAACACCTGCTCGAATCCAACAATAACCGTGCCCTGCCGACTCTATTTAGCGTTAGAGATGGTTTGAAACAAGTGTTACAAAAATCAGAGAATGTCAAAAATTAGAGTGAAATTGCTTCAAACAAGCGAACTATCGCGAAACAACACCTGCTCGAATCCAACAATAACTGTGCTCTACCGTCTCTACTGAGGCTCAGAGACGCTTTGAGACAAGTGATACAAAAATCAGAGAATTTCAGATATTAGAGTGAAATCGCTTCAAACAAGCGAATTATCGCGAAACAACACCTGCTCGAATCCAACAACAAGTGTGCTCTACCGTCTCTACTGACGCTCAGAGACGCTTTGAGACCAGTGTTACAAAAATCAGAGAATGTCATAAATTAGAGTGAAATTGCTTCAAACAAGCAAATTATCGCGAAACAACACCTGCTCGATTCCAACAAAAACTGTGCCCTGCCGTCTCTACTGAGCCTCAGAGACGCTTTGAGACAAGTGTTACAAAAATCAGAGAATGTGAGAAATTAGAGTGAAATTGCTTCAAACAAGCGAATTATCGCGAAACAACACCTGCTCGAATCCGACAAAAACCGTGCCCTGCCGACTCTATTTAGCGTTAGAGATGGTTTGAAACAAGTGTTACAAAAATCAGAGAATGTCAAAAATTAGAGTGAAATTGCTTCAAACAAGCGAACTAAACCGAAACAACACCTGCTCGAATCCAACAATAACTGTGCTCTACCGTCTCTACTGAGGCTCAGAGACGCTTTGAGACAAGTGATACAAAAATCAGAGAATTTCAGATATTAGGGTGAAATCGCTTCAAACAAGCGAATTATCGCGAAACAACACCTGCTCGAATCCAACAACAACTGTGCTCTACCGTCTCTACTAACGCTCAGAGACGCTTTGAGACAAGTGTTACAAAAATCAGAGAATGTCATAAATTAGAGTGAAATTGCTTCAAACAAGCAAATTATCGCGAAACAACACCTGCTCGATTCCAACAAAAACTGTGCCCTGCCGTCTCTACTCAGCCTCAGAGACGCTTTGAGACAAGTGTTACAAAAATCAGAGAATGTCATAAATTAGAGTGAAATTTCTTCAAACAGGCGAATTATCGCGAAACAACACCTGCTCGATTCCAACAAAAACTGTGCCCTGCCGACTCTATTTAGCGTTAGAGATGGTTTGAAACAAGTGTTACAAAAATCAGAGAATGTCAAAAATTAGAGTGAAATTGCTTCATACAGGCGAAGTATCGCGAAACAGCACCTGCTCGAATCCAACAATAACTGTGCCCTACCGTCACTACTGAGGCTCAGAGACGCTTTGAGACAAGTGTTAATAAAATCAGAGAATGTCATAAATTAGAGTGAAATTTCTTCAAACAAGCGAATTATCGCGAAACAACACCTGCTCGATTCCAACAAAAACTGTGCCCTGCCGTCTCTACTGAGCGTCAGAGACGCTTTGAGACAAGTGTTACAAAAATCAGAGAATGTGAGAAATTAGAGTGAAATTGCTTCAAACAAGCGAATTATCGCGAAAATACACCTGCTCGAATCCGACAAAAACTGTGCCCTGCTGACTCTATTTAGCGTTAGAGATGGTTTGAAACAATTGTTACCAAAATCAGAGAATGTCAAAAATTAGAGTGAGATTGCTTCAAATAAGCGAATTATCGCGAAACAACACCTGCTCGAATCCAACAAAAACTGTGCCCTGCCGTCTCTACTGAGCCTCACAGACGCTTTGACACAAGTGTTACAAAAATCAGAGAATGTGAGAAATTAGAGTGAAACTGCTTCAAACAAGCGAATTATCGCGAAACAACACCTGCTCGAATCCAACAAAAACTGTGCCCTGCCGTCTCTACTGAGCCTCAGAGACGCTTTGAGACAAGTGTTACAAAAATCAGAGAATGTCAAAAATTAGAGTGAAATTGCTTCAAACAAGCGAATTATCGCGAAACAACACCTGCTCGAATCCAACAATAACTGCTCTACCGTCTCTACTGAGGCTCAGAGACGCTTTGAGACAAGTGTTACAAAAATCAGAGAATTTCAGATATTAGAGTGAAATCGCTTCAAACAAGCGAATTATCGCGAAACAACACCTGCTCGAATCCAACAATAACTGTGCTCTACCGTCTCTACTGACGCTCAGAGACGCTTTGAGACAAGTGTTACAAAAATCAGAGAATGTCATAAATTAGAGTGAAATTGCTTCAAACAAGCGAATTATCGCGAAACAACACCTGCTCGAATCCAACAAAAACTGTGCCCTGCCGTCTCTATTTAGCGTTAGAGATGGTTTGAAACAAGTGTTACAAAAATCAGAGAATGTCAAAAATTAGAGTGAAATTGCTTCAAACAAGCGAATTATCGCGAAACAACACCTGCTCGAATCCAACAATAACTGTGCTCTACCGTCTCTACTGAGGCTCAGAGACGCTTTGAGACAAGTGTTACAAAAATCAGAGAGTGTCAGATATTAGAGTGAAATTGCTTCAAACAAGCGAATTATCGCGAAACAACACCTGCTCGATTCCAACAAAAACTGTGCCCTGCCCTTCTCTACTGAGCCTCAGAGACGCTTTGAGACAAGTGTTACAAAAATCAGAGAATGTGAGAAATTAGAGTGAAATTGCTTCAAACAAGCGAGTTATTGCGAAACAACACCTGCTCGAATCCGACAAAAACCGTGCCCTGCCGACTCTATTTAGCGTTAGAGATGGTTTGAAACAAGTGTTACAAAAATCAGAGAATGTCAAAAATTAGAGTGCAATTTCTTCAAACAGGCGAAGTATCGCGAAACAACACCTGCTCGAATCCAACAATAACTGTGCCCTACCGTCGCTACTGAGGCTCAGAGACGCTTTGAGACAAGTGTTACAAAAATCAGAGAATGTCATTAATTAGAGTGAAATGGCTTCAAACAAGCGAATTATCGCGAAAATACACCTGCTCGAATCCGACAAAAACTGTGCCCTGCCGACTCTATTTAGCGTTAGAGATGGTTTGAAACAATTGTTACCAAAATCAGAGAATGTCAAAAATTAGAGTGAGATTGCTTCAAATAAGCGAATTATTGCGAAACAACACCTGCTCGAATCCGACAAAAACTGTGCCCTGCCGACTCTATTTAGCGTTAGGGATGGTTTGAAATAAGTGTTACAAAAATCAGAGAATGTCAAAAATTAGAGTGAAATTGCTTCAAACAAGCGAATTATCGCGAAACAACACCTGCTCGAATCCAACAATAACTGTGCTCTACCGTCTCTACTGACGCTCAGAGACGCTTTGAGACAAGTGTTACAAAAATCAGAGAATGTCAGATATTAGAGTGAAATTGCTTCAAACAAGCGAATTATCGCGAAACAACACCTGCTCGAATCAAACAATAACTGTGCTCTACCGTCTCTACTGAGGCTCAGAGACGCTTTGAGACAAGTGTTACAAAAATCAGAGAATGTCAGATATTAGAGTGAAATTGCTTCAAACAAGCGAATTATCGCGAACCAACACCTGCTCGAATCCAACAATAACTGTGCTCTACCGTCTCTACTGAGCCTCAGAGACGCTTTGACACAAGTGTTACAAAAATCAGAGAATGTGAGAAATTAGAGTGAAATTGCTTCAAACAGGCGAATTATCGCAAAACAACACCTGCTCGAATCCAACAATAACTGTGCCCTACCGTCACTACTGAGGCTCAGAGACGCTTTGAGACAAGTGTTACAAAAATCAGAGAATGTCATAAATTAGAGTGAAATGGCTTCAAACAAGCGAATTATCGCGAAAATACACCTGCTCGAATCCGACAAAAACTGTGCCCTGCTGACTCTATTTAGCGTTAGAGATGGTTTGAAACAATTGTTACCAAAATCAGAGAATGTCAAAAATTAGAGTGAGATTGCTTCAAATAAGCGAATTATCGCGAAACAACACCTGCTCGAATCCAACAAAAACTGTGCCCTGCCGTCTCTACTGAGCCTCAGAGACGCTTTGACACAAGTGTTACAAAAATCAGAGAATGTGAGAAATTAGAGTGAAACTGCTTCAAACAAGCGAATTATCGCGAAACAACACCTGCTCGAATCCAACAAAAACTGTGCCTGCCGTTTCTACTGAGCCTCAGAGACGCTTTGAGACAAGTGTTACAAAAATCAGAGAATGTCAAAAATTAGAGTGAAATGGCTTCAAACAAGCGAATTATCGCGAAACAACACCTGCTCGAATCCAACAATAACTGCTCTACCGTCTCTACTGAGGCTCAGAGACGCTTTGAGACAAGTGTTACAAAAATCAGAGAATTTCAGATATTAGAGTGAAATCGCTTCAAACAAGCGAATTATCGCGAAACAACACCTGCTCGAATCCAACAATAACTGTGCTCTACCGTCTCTACTGACGCTCAGAGACGCTTTGAGACAAGTGTTACAAAAATCAGAGAATGTCATAAATTAGAGTGAAATTGCTTCAAACAAGCGAATTATCGCGAAACAACACCTGCTCGAATCCAACAAAAACTGTGCCCTGCCGTCTCTATTTAGCGTTAGAGATGGTTTGAAACAAGTGTTACAAAAATGAGAGAATGTCAAAAATTAGAGTGAAATTGCTTCAAACAAGCGAATTATCGCGAAACAACACCTGCTCGAATCCAACAATAACTGTGCTCTACCGTCTCTACTGAGGCTCAGAGACGCTTTGAGACAAGTGTTACAAAAATCAGAGAATGTCAGATATTAGAGTGAAATTGCTTCAAACAAGCGAATTATCGCGAAACAACACCTGCTCGAATCCAACAATAACTGTTCTCTACCGTCTCTACTGAGGCTCAGAGAAGCTTTGAGACAAGTGTTACACAAATCAGAGAATGTCAGATATTAGAGTGAAATTGCTTCAAATAAGCGAATTATCGCGAAACAACACCTGCTCGAATCCAACAAAAACTGTGCCCTGACGTCTCTACTGAGCCTCAGAGACGCTTTGAGACAAGTGTTACAAAAATCAGAGAATGTCATAAATTAGAGTGAAATGGCTTCAAACAAGCGAATTATCGCGAAACACCTGCTCGAATCCGACAAAAACTGTGCCCTGCCGACTCTATTTAGCGTTAGAGATGGTTTGAAACAAGTGTTACAAAAATCAGAGAATGTCACAAATTAGAGTGAAATTGCTTCAAACAAGCGAATTATCGCGAATCCAACAATAACTGTGCTCTACCGTCTCTACTGAGGCTCAGAGACGCTTTGAGACAAGTGTTACAAAAATCAGAGAATTTCAGATATTAGAGTGAAATCGCTTCAAACAAGCGAATTATCGCGAAACAACACCTGCTCGAATCCAACAACTGTGCTCTACCGTCTCTACTGACGCTCAGAGACGCTTTGAGACAAGTGTTACAAAAATCAGAGAATGTCATAAATTAGAGTGAAATTGCTTCAAACAAGCAAATTATCGCGAAACAACACCTGCTCGATTCCAACAAAAACTGTGCCCTGCCGTCTCTACTCAGCCTCAGAGACGCTTTGAGACAAGTGATACAAAAATCAGAGAATGTCATAAATTAGAGTGAAATTTCTTCAAACAAGCGAATTATCGCGAAACAACACCCGCTCGATTCCAACAAAAACTGTGCCCTGACGACTCTATTTAGCGTTAGAGATGGTTTGAAACAAGTGTTACACAAATCAGAGAATGTCAAAAATTAGAGTGAAATTGCTTCAAACAGGCGAAGTATCGCGAAACAACACCTGCTCGAATCCAACAATAACCGTGCCCTGCCGACTCTATTTAGCGTTAGAGATGGTTTGAAACAAGTGTTACAAAAATCAGAGAATGTCAGATATTAGAGTGAAATTGCTTCAAACAAGCGAATTATCGCGAAACAACACCTGCTCGAATCCAACAATAACTGCTCTACCGTCTCTACTGAGGCTCAGAGACGCTTTGAGACAAGTGTTACAAAAATCAGAGAATTTCAGATATTAGAGTGAAATCGCTTCAAACAAGCGAATTATCGCGAAACAACACCTGCTCGAATCCAACAATAACTGTGCTCTACCGTCTCTACTGACGCTCAGAGACGCTTTGAGACAAGTGTTACAAAAATCAGAGAATGTCATAAATTAGAGTGAAATTGCTTCAAACAAGCGAATTATCGCGAAACAACACCTGCTCGAATCCAACAAAAACTGTGCCCTGCCGTCTCTATTTAGCGTTAGAGATGGTTTGAAACAAGTGTTACAAAAATCAGAGAATGTCAAAAATTAGAGTGAAATTGCTTCAAACAAGCGAATTATCGCGAAACAACACCTGCTCGAATCCAACAATAACTGTGCTCTACCGTCTCTACTGAGGCTCAGAGACGCTTTGAGACAAGTGTTACAAAAATCAGAGAGTGTCAGATATTAGAGTGAAATTGCTTCAAACAAGCGAATTATCGCGAAACAACACCTGCTCGATTCCAACAAAAACTGTGCCCTGCCCTTCTCTACTGAGCCTCAGAGACGCTTTGAGACAAGTGTTACAAAAATCAGAGAATGTGAGAAATTAGAGTGAAATTGCTTCAAACAAGCGAGTTATTGCGAAACAACACCTGCTCGAATCCGACAAAAACCGTGCCCTGCCGACTCTATTTAGCGTTAGAGATGGTTTGAAACAAGTGTTACAAAAATCAGAGAATGTCAAAAATTAGAGTGCAATTTCTTCAAACAGGCGAAGTATCGCGAAACAACACCTGCTCGAATCCAACAATAACTGTGCCCTACCGTCGCTACTGAGGCTCAGAGACGCTTTGAGACAAGTGTTACAAAAATCAGAGAATGTCATTAATTAGAGTGAAATGGCTTCAAACAAGCGAATTATCGCGAAAATACACCTGCTCGAATCCGACAAAAACTGTGCCCTGCCGACTCTATTTAGCGTTAGAGATGGTTTGAAACAATTGTTACCAAAATCAGAGAATGTCAAAAATTAGAGTGAGATTGCTTCAAATAAGCGAATTATTGCGAAACAACACCTGCTCGAATCCGACAAAAACTGTGCCCTGCCGACTCTATTTAGCGTTAGGGATGGTTTGAAATAAGTGTTACAAAAATCAGAGAATGTCAAAAATTAGAGTGAAATTGCTTCAAACAAGCGAATTATCGCGAAACAACACCTGCTCGAATCCAACAATAACTGTGCTCTACCGTCTCTACTGACGCTCAGAGACGCTTTGAGACAAGTGTTACAAAAATCAGAGAATGTCAGATATTAGAGTGAAATTGCTTCAAACAAGCGAATTATCGCGAAACAACACCTGCTCGAATCAAACAATAACTGTGCTCTACCGTCTCTACTGAGGCTCAGAGACGCTTTGAGACAAGTGTTACAAAAATCAGAGAATGTCAGATATTAGAGTGAAATTGCTTCAAACAAGCGAATTATCGCGAACCAACACCTGCTCGAATCCAACAATAACTGTGCTCTACCGTCTCTACTGAGCCTCAGAGACGCTTTGACACAAGTGTTACAAAAATCAGAGAATGTGAGAAATTAGAGTGAAATTGCTTCAAACAGGCGAATTATCGCAAAACAACACCTGCTCGAATCCAACAATAACTGTGCCCTACCGTCACTACTGAGGCTCAGAGACGCTTTGAGACAAGTGTTACAAAAATCAGAGAATGTCATAAATTAGAGTGAAATGGCTTCAAACAAGCGAATTATCGCGAAAATACACCTGCTCGAATCCGACAAAAACTGTGCCCTGCTGACTCTATTTAGCGTTAGAGATGGTTTGAAACAATTGTTACCAAAATCAGAGAATGTCAAAAATTAGAGTGAGATTGCTTCAAATAAGCGAATTATCGCGAAACAACACCTGCTCGAATCCAACAAAAACTGTGCCCTGCCGTCTCTACTGAGCCTCAGAGACGCTTTGACACAAGTGTTACAAAAATCAGAGAATGTGAGAAATTAGAGTGAAACTGCTTCAAACAAGCGAATTATCGCGAAACAACACCTGCTCGAATCCAACAAAAACTGTGCCTGCCGTTTCTACTGAGCCTCAGAGACGCTTTGAGACAAGTGTTACAAAAATCAGAGAATGTCAAAAATTAGAGTGAAATGGCTTCAAACAAGCGAATTATCGCGAAACAACACCTGCTCGAATCCAACAATAACTGCTCTACCGTCTCTACTGAGGCTCAGAGACGCTTTGAGACAAGTGTTACAAAAATCAGAGAATTTCAGATATTAGAGTGAAATCGCTTCAAACAAGCGAATTATCGCGAAACAACACCTGCTCGAATCCAACAATAACTGTGCTCTACCGTCTCTACTGACGCTCAGAGACGCTTTGAGACAAGTGTTACAAAAATCAGAGAATGTCATAAATTAGAGTGAAATTGCTTCAAACAAGCGAATTATCGCGAAACAACACCTGCTCGAATCCAACAAAAACTGTGCCCTGCCGTCTCTATTTAGCGTTAGAGATGGTTTGAAACAAGTGTTACAAAAATGAGAGAATGTCAAAAATTAGAGTGAAATTGCTTCAAACAAGCGAATTATCGCGAAACAACACCTGCTCGAATCCAACAATAACTGTGCTCTACCGTCTCTACTGAGGCTCAGAGACGCTTTGAGACAAGTGTTACAAAAATCAGAGAATGTCAGATATTAGAGTGAAATTGCTTCAAACAAGCGAATTATCGCGAAACAACACCTGCTCGAATCCAACAATAACTGTTCTCTACCGTCTCTACTGAGGCTCAGAGAAGCTTTGAGACAAGTGTTACACAAATCAGAGAATGTCAGATATTAGAGTGAAATTGCTTCAAATAAGCGAATTATCGCGAAACAACACCTGCTCGAATCCAACAAAAACTGTGCCCTGACGTCTCTACTGAGCCTCAGAGACGCTTTGAGACAAGTGTTACAAAAATCAGAGAATGTCATAAATTAGAGTGAAATGGCTTCAAACAAGCGAATTATCGCGAAACACCTGCTCGAATCCGACAAAAACTGTGCCCTGCCGACTCTATTTAGCGTTAGAGATGGTTTGAAACAAGTGTTACAAAAATCAGAGAATGTCACAAATTAGAGTGAAATTGCTTCAAACAAGCGAATTATCGCGAATCCAACAATAACTGTGCTCTACCGTCTCTACTGAGGCTCAGAGACGCTTTGAGACAAGTGTTACAAAAATCAGAGAATTTCAGATATTAGAGTGAAATCGCTTCAAACAAGCGAATTATCGCGAAACAACACCTGCTCGAATCCAACAACTGTGCTCTACCGTCTCTACTGACGCTCAGAGACGCTTTGAGACAAGTGTTACAAAAATCAGAGAATGTCATAAATTAGAGTGAAATTGCTTCAAACAAGCAAATTATCGCGAAACAACACCTGCTCGATTCCAACAAAAACTGTGCCCTGCCGTCTCTACTCAGCCTCAGAGACGCTTTGAGACAAGTGATACAAAAATCAGAGAATGTCATAAATTAGAGTGAAATTTCTTCAAACAAGCGAATTATCGCGAAACAACACCCGCTCGATTCCAACAAAAACTGTGCCCTGACGACTCTATTTAGCGTTAGAGATGGTTTGAAACAAGTGTTACACAAATCAGAGAATGTCAAAAATTAGAGTGAAATTGCTTCAAACAGGCGAAGTATCGCGAAACAACACCTGCTCGAATCCAACAATAACCGTGCCCTGCCGACTCTATTTAGCGTTAGAGATGGTTTGAAACAAGTGTTACAAAAATCAGAGAATGTCAAAAATTAGAGTGAAATTGCTTCAAACAAGCGAACTATCGCGAAACAACACCTGCTCGAATCCAACAATAACTGTGCTCTACCGTCTCTACTGAGGCTCAGAGACGCTTTGAGACAAGTGATACAAAAATCAGAGAATTTCAGATATTAGAGTGAAATCGCTTCAAACAAGCGAATTATCGCGAAACAACACCTGCTCGAATCCAACAACAAGTGTGCTCTACCGTCTCTACTGACGCTCAGAGACGCTTTGAGACAAGTGTTACAAAAATCAGAGAATGTCATAAATTAGAGTGAAATTGCTTCAAACAAGCAAATTATCGCGAAACAACACCTGCTCGATTCCAACAAAAACTGTGCCCTGCCGTCTCTACTGAGCCTCAGAGACGCTTTGAGACAAGTGTTACAAAAATCAGAGAATGTGAGAAATTAGAGTGAAATTGCTTCAAACAAGCGAATTATCGCGAAACAACACCTGCTCGAATCCGACAAAAACCGTGCCCTGCCGACTCTATTTAGCGTTAGAGATGGTTTGAAACAAGTGTTACAAAAATCAGAGAATGTCAAAAATTAGAGTGAAATTGCTTCAAACAAGCGAACTAAACCGAAACAACACCTGCTCGAATCCAACAATAACTGTGCTCTACCGTCTCTACTGAGGCTCAGAGACGCTTTGAGACAAGTGATACAAAAATCAGAGAATTTCAGATATTAGGGTGAAATCGCTTCAAACAAGCGAATTATCGCGAAACAACACCTGCTCGAATCCAACAACAACTGTGCTCTACCGTCTCTACTAACGCTCAGAGACGCTCTGAGACAAGTGTTACAAAAATCAGAGAATGTCAAAAATTAGAGTGAAATTGCTTCAAACAAGCGAATTATCGCGAAACAACACCTGCTCGAATCCAACAATAACTGCTCTACCGTCTCTACTGAGGCTCAGAGACGCTTTGAGACAAGTGTTACAAAAATCAGAGAATTTCAGATATTAGAGTGAAATCGCTTCAAACAAGCGAATTATCGCGAAACAACACCTGCTCGAATCCAACAATAACTGTGCTCTACCGTCTCTACTGACGCTCAGAGACGCTTTGAGACAAGTGTTACAAAAATCAGAGAATGTCATAAATTAGAGTGAAATTGCTTCAAACAAGCGAATTATCGCGAAACAACACCTGCTCGAATCCAACAAAAACTGTGCCCTGCCGTCTCTATTTAGCGTTAGAGATGGTTTGAAACAAGTGTTACAAAAATGAGAGAATGTCAAAAATTAGAGTGAAATTGCTTCAAACAAGCGAATTATCGCGAAACAACACCTGCTCGAATCCAACAATAACTGTGCTCTACCGTCTCTACTGAGGCTCAGAGACGCTTTGAGACAAGTGTTACAAAAATCAGAGAATGTCAGATATTAGAGTGAAATTGCTTCAAACAAGCGAATTATCGCGAAACAACACCTGCTCGAATCCGACAAAAACCGTGCCCTGCCGACTCTATTTAGCGTTAGAGATGGTTTGAAACAAGTGTTACAAAAATCAGAGAATGTCAAAAATTAGAGTGAAATTGCTTCAAACAAGCGAACTAAACCGAAACAACACCTGCTCGAATCCAACAATAACTGTGCTCTACCGTCTCTACTGAGGCTCAGAGACGCTTTGAGACAAGTGATACAAAAATCAGAGAATTTCAGATATTAGGGTGAAATCGCTTCAAACAAGCGAATTATCGCGAAACAACACCTGCTCGAATCCAACAACAACTGTGCTCTACCGTCTCTACTAACGCTCAGAGACGCTCTGAGACAAGTGTTACAAAAATCAGAGAATGTCATAAATTAGAGTGAAATTGCTTCAAACAAGCAAATTATCGCGAAACAACACCTGCTCGATTCCAACAAAAACTGTGCCCTGCCGACTCTATTTAGCGTTAGAGATGGTTTGAAACAAGTGTTACAAAAATCAGAGAATGTCAAAAATTAGAGTGAAATTGCTTCCTACAGGCGAAGTATCGCGAAACAGCACCTGCTCGAATCCAACAATAACTGTGCCCTACCGTCACTACTGAGGCTCAGAGACGCTTTGAGACAAATGTTAATAAAATCAGAGAATGTCATAAATTAGAGTGAAATTTCTTCAAACAAGCGAATTATCGCGAAACAACACCTGCTCGATTCCAACAAAAACTGTGCCCTGCCGTCTCTACTGAGCCTCAGAGACGCTTTGAGACAAGTGTTACAAAAATCAGAGAATGTGAGAAATTAGAGTGAAATTGCTTCAATCAAGCGAATTATCGCGAAACAACACCTGCTCGAATCCGACAAAAACCGTGCCCTGCCGACTCTATTTAGCGTTAGAGATGGTTTGAAACAAGTGTTACAAAAATCAGAGAATGTCAAAAATTAGAGTGAAATTGCTTCAAACAAGCGAACTATCGCGAAACAACACCTGCTCGAATCCAACAATAACTGTGCTCTACCGTCTCTACTGAGGCTCACAGACGCTTTGAGACAAGTGATACAAAAATCAGAGAATTTCAGATATTAGAGTGAAATCGCTTCAAACAAGCGAATTATCGCGAAACAACACCTGCTCGATTCCAACAAAAACTGTGCCCTGCCGTCTCTACTGAGCCTCAGAGACGCTTTGAGACAAGTGTTACAAAAATCTGAGAATGTGAGAAATTAGAGTGAAATTGCTTCAAACAAGCGAATTATCGCGAAACAACACCTGCTCGAATCCGACAAAAACTGTGCCCTGCCGACTCTATTTAGCGTTAGAGATGGTTTGAAACAAGTGTTACAAAAATCAGAGAATGTCAAAAATTAGAGTGAAATTGCTTCAAACAAGCGAACTATCGCGAAACAACACCTGCTCGAATCCAACAATAACTGTGCCCTGCCGTCTCTACTGAGCCTCAGAGACGCTTTGAGACAAGTGTTACAAAAATCTGAGAATGTGATAAATTAGAGTGAAATTGCTTCAAACAAGCGAATTATCGCGAAACAACACCTGCTCGAATCCGACAAAAACTGTGCCCTGCCGACTCTATTTAGCGTTAGAGATGGTTTGAAACAAGTGTTACAAAAATCAGAGAATGTCACAAATTAGAGTGAAATTGCTTCAAACAAGCGAATTATCGCGAAACAACACCTGCTCGAATCCAACAATAACTGTGCTCTACCGTCTCTACTGAGGCTCAGAGACGCTTTGAGACAAGTGTTACAAAAATCAGAGAATTTCAGATATTAGAGTGAAATCGCTTCAAACAAGCGAATTATCGCGAAACAACACCTGCTCGAATCCAACAATAACTGTGCTCTACCGTCTCTACTGAGCCTCAGAGACGCTTTGAGACAAGTGTTACAAAAATCAGAGAATGTGAGAAATTAGAGTGAAATTGCTTCAAACAAGCGAATTATCGCGAAACAACACCTGCTCGAATCCGACAAAAACCGTGCCCTGCCGACTCTATTTAGCATTAGAGATGGTTTGAAACAAGTGTTACAAAAATCAGAGAATGTCAAAAATTAGAGTGAAATTGCTTCAAACAGGCGAATTATGGCGAAACAACACCTGCTCGAATCAAACAATAACTGTGCTCTACCGTCTCTATTTAGCGTTAGAGATGGTTTGAAACAAGTGTTACAAAAATCAGAGAATGTCAAAAATTAGAGTGAAATTGCTTCAAACAAGCGAATTATCGCGAAACAACACCTGCTCGAATCCAACAATAACTGTGCTCTACCGTCTCTACTGAGGCTCAGAGACGCTTTGAGACAAGTGTTACAAAAATCAGAGAATGTCAGATATTAGAGTGAAATTGCTTCAAATAAGCGAATTATCGCGAAACATTTGCTCGAATCCAACAAAAACTGTGCCCTGCCGACTCAATTTAGCGTTAGAGATGGTTTGAAACAAGTGTTACAAAAATCAGAGAATGTCAAAAATTAGAGTGAAATTGCTTCAAACAAGCAAATTATCGCGAAACAACACCTGCTCGATTCCAACAAAAACTGTGCCCTGCCGTCTCTACTGAGCCTCAGAGACGCTTTGAGACAAGTGTTACAAAAATCAGAGAATGTGAGAAATTAGAGTGAAATTTCTTCAAACAAGCGAATTATCGCGAAACAACACCTGCTCGATTCCAACATAAACTGTGCCCTGCCGTCTCTACTGAGCCTCAGAGACGCTTTGAGACAAGTGTTACAAAAATCAGAGAATGTGAGAAATTAGAGTGAAATTGCTTCAAACAGGCGAATTATCGCGAAACAACACCTGCTCGAATCCAACAATAACTGTGCTCTACCGTCTCTATTTAGCGTTAGAGATGGTTTGAAACAAGTGTTACAAAAATCAGAGAATGTCAAAAATTAGAGTGAAATTGCTTCAAACAAGCGAATTATCGCGAAACAACACCTGCTCGAATCCAACAATAACTGTGCTCTACCGTCTCTACTGAGGCTCAGAGACGCTTTGAGACAAGTGTTACAAAAATCAGAGAATTTCAGATATTAGAGTGAAATCGCTTCAAACAAGCGAATTATCGCGAAACAACACCTGCTCGAATCCAACAATAACTGTGCTCTACCGTCTCTACTGACGCTCAGAGACGCTTTGAGACAAGTGTTACAAAAATCAGAGAATGTCATAAATTAGAGTGAAATTGCTTCAAACAAGCAAATTATCGCGAAACAACACCTGCTCGATTCCAACAAAAACTGTGCCCTGCCGTCTCTATTCAGCCTCAGAGACGCTTTGAGACAAGTGTTACAAAAATCAGAGAATGTCATAAATTAGAGTGAAATTTCTTCAAACAAGCGAATTATCGCGAAACAACACCTGCTCGATTCCAACATAAACTGTGCCCTGCCGTCTCTAATGAGCCTCAGAGACGCTTTGAGACAAGTGTTACAAAAATCAGAGAATGTGAGAAATTAGAGTGAAATTGCTTCAAACAAGCGAATTATCGCGAAACAACACCTGCTCGAATCCGACAAAAACCGTGCCCTGCCGACTCTATTTAGCGTTAGAGATGGTTTGAAACAAGTGTTACAAAAATCAGAGAATGTCAAAAATTAGAGTGAAATTGCTTCAAACAGGCGAATTATCGCGAAACAACACCTGCTCGAATCCAACAATAACTGTGCTCTACCGTCTCTATTTAGCGTTAGAGATGGTTTGAAACAAGTGTTACAAAAATCAGAGAATGTCCAAAATTAGTGTGAAATTGCTTCAAACAAGCGAACTATCGCGAAACAACACCTGCTCGAATCCAACAATAACTGTGCTCTACCGTCTCTACTGAGGCTCAGAGACGCTTTGAGACAAGTGTTACAAAAATCAGAGAATGTCAGATATTAGAGTGAAATTGCTTCAAACAAGCGAATTATCGCGAAACAACACCTGCTCGAATCCAACAATAACTGTGCTCTACCGTCTCTACTGTGGCACAGAGACGCTTTGAGACAAGTGTTACAAAAATCAGAGAATGTCATAAATTAGACTGAAATTGCTTCAAACAACCGAATTATCGCGAAACAACACCTGCTCGATTCCAACAAAAACTGTGCCCTGCCGTCTCTACTGAGCCTCAGAGACGCTTTGAGACAAGTGTTACAAAAATCAGAGAATGTGAGAAATTAGAGTGAAATTGCTTCAAACAAGCGAATTATCGCGAAACAACACCTGCTCGAATCCGACAAAAACTGTGCCCTGCCGACTCAATTTAGCGTTAGAGATGGTTTGAAACAAGTGTTACAAAAATCAGAGAATGTCATAAATTAGAGTGAAATTGCTTCAAACAAGCGAATTATCGTGAAACAACACCTGCTCGATTCCAACAAAAACTGTGCCCTGGCGTCTCTACTGAGCCTCAGAGACGCTTTGAGACAAGTGTTACAAAAATCAGAGAATGTGAGAAATTAGAGTGAAATTGCTTCAAACAAGCGAATTATCGCGAATCAACACCTGCTCGAATCCAACAAAACCTGTGCCCTGCCGTCTCTATTTAGCGTTAGAGATGGTTTGAAACAAGTGTTACAAAAATCAGAGAATGTCAAAAATTAGAGTGAAATTGCTTCAAACAAGCGAATTATCGCGAAACAACACCTGCTCGAATCCAAATATAACTGTGCTCTACCGTCTCTACTGAGGCTCAGAGACGCTTTGAGACAAGTGTTACAAAAATCAGAGAATGTCAGATTTTAGAGTGAAATTGCTTCAAACAAGCGAATTATCGCAAAACAACACCTGCTCGAATCCAACAATAACTGTGCTCTACCGTCTCTACTGACGCTCAGAGACGCTTTGAGACAAGTGTTACAAAAATCAGAGAATGTCATAAATTAGAGTGAAATTGCTTCAAACAAGCAAATTATCGCGAAACAACACCTGCTCGATTCCAACAAAAACTGTGCCCTGCCGTCTCTACTCAGCCTCAGAGACGCTTTGAGACAAGTGTTACAAAAATCAGAGAATGTCATAAATTAGAGTGAAATTTCTTCAAACAAGCGGATTATCGCGAAACAACACCTGCTCGATTCCAACAAAAACTGTGCCCTGCCGTCTCTACTCAGCCTCAGAGACGCTTTGAGACAAGTGTTACAAAAATCAGTGAATGTCATAAATTAGAGTGACATTTCTTCAAACAAGCGAATTATCGCGAAACAACACCTGCTCGATTCCAACAAAAACTGTGCCCTGCCGTCTCTACTGAGCCTCAGAGACGCTTTGAGACAAGTGTTACAAAAATCAGAGAATGTGAGAAATTAGAGTGAAATTGCTTCAAACAAGCGAATTATCGCGAAACAACACCTGCTCGAATCCGACAAAAACCGTGCCCTGCCGACTCTATTTAGCGTTAGAGATGGTTTGAAACAAGTGTTACAAAAATCAAAGAATGTCAAAAATTAGAGTGAAATTGCTTCAAACAGGCGAAGTATCGCGAAACAACACCTGCTCGAATCCAACAATAACTGTGCCCTACCGTCACTACTGAGGCTCAGAGACGCTTTGAGACAAGTGTTACAAAAATCAGAGAATGTCATTAATTAGAGTGAAATTTCTTCAAACAAGCGAATTATCGCGAAACAACACCTGCTCGATTCCAACAAAAACTGTGCCCTGCCGTCTCTACTGAGCCTCAGAGACGCTTTGAGACAAGTGTTACAAAAATCAGAGAATGTGAGAAATTAGAGTGAAATTGCTTCAAACAAGCGAATTATCGCGAAACAACACCTGCTCGAATCCGACAAAAACCGTGCCCTACCGACTCTATTTAGCGTTAGAGATGGTTTGAAACAAGTGTTACAAAAATCAGAGAATGTCAAAAATTAGAGTGAAATTACTTCAAACAGGCGAATTATCGCGAAACAACACCTGCTCGAATCCAACAATAACTGTGCTCTGCCGTCTCTATTTAGCGTTAGAGATGGTTTGAAACAAGTGTTACAAAAATCAGAGAATGTCCAAAATTAGAGTGAAATTGCTTCAAACAAGCGAACTATCGCGAAACAACACCTGCTCGAATCCAACAATAACTGTCCTCTACCGTCTCTACTGAGGCTCAGAGACGCTTTGAGACAAGTGTTACAAAAATCAGAGAATGTCAGATATTAGAGTGAAATTGCTTCAAACAAGCGAATTATCGCGAAACAACACCTGCTCGAATCCAACAATAACTGTGCTCTACCGTCTCTACTGTGGCACAGAGACGCTTTGAGACAAGTGTTACAAAAATCAGAGAATGTCATAAATTAGAGTGAAATTGCTTCAAACGAGCGAATTATCGCGAAACAACACCTGCTCGATTCCAACAAAAACTGTGCCCTGCCCTCTCTACTGAGCCTCAGAGACGCTTTGAGACAAGTGTTACAAAAATCAGAGAATGTCAAAAATTAGAGTGAAATTGCTTCAAACAGGCGAATTATCGCGAAACAACACCTGCTCGAATCCAACAATAACTGTGCTCTACCGTCTCTATTTAGCGTTAGAGATGGTTTGAAACAAGTGTTACAAAAATCAGAGAATGTCCATAATTAGAGTGAAATTGCTTCAAACAAGCGAACTATCGCGAAACAACACCTGCTCGAATCCAACAATAACTGTGCTCTACCGTCTCTACTGAGGCTCAGAGACGCTTTGAGACAAGTGTTACAAAAATCAGAGAATGTCAGATATTAGAGTGAAATTGCTTCAAACAAGCGAATTATCGCGAAACAACACCTGCTCGAATCCAACAATAACTGTGCTCTACCGTCTCTACTGTGGCACAGAGACGCTTTGAGACAAGTGTTACAAAAATCAGAGAATGTCATAAATTAGACTGAAATTGCTTCAAACAACCGAATTATCGCGAAACAACACCTGCTCGATTCCAACAAAAACTGCGCCCTGCCGTCTCTACTGAGCCTCAGAGACGCTTTGAGACAAGTGTTACAAAAATCAGAGAATGTGAGAAATTAGAGTGAAATTGCTTCAAACAAGCGAATTATCGCGAAACAACACCTGCTCGAATCCGACAAAAACTGTGCCCTGCCGACTCAATTTAGCGTTAGAGATGGTTTGAAACAAGTGTTACAAAAATCAGAGAATGTCATAAATTAGAGTGAAATTGCTTCAAACAAGCGAATTATCGTGAAACAACACCTGCTCGATTCCAACAAAAACTGTGCCCTGCCGTCTCTACTGAGCCTCAGAGACGCTTTGAGACAAGTGTTACAAAAATCAGAGAATGTGAGAAATTAGAGTGAAATTGCTTCAAACAAGCGAATTATCGCGAATCAACACCTGCTCGAATCCAACAAAACCTGTGCCCTGCCGTCTCTATTTAGCGTTAGAGATGGTTTGAAACAAGTGTTACAAAAATCAAAGAATGTCAAAAATTAGAGTGAAATTGCTTCAAACAGGCGAAGTATCGCGAAACAACACCTGCTCGAATCCAACAATAACTGTGCCCTACCGTCACTACTGAGGCTCAGAGACGCTTTGAGACAAGTGTTACAAAAATCAGAGAATGTCATAAATTAGAGTGAAATTTCTTCAAACAAGCGAATTATCGCGAAACAACACCTGCTCGATTCCAACATAAACTGTGCCCTGCCGTCTCTAATGAGCCTCAGAGACGCTTTGAGACAAGTGTTACAAAAATCAGAGAATGTGAGAAATTAGAGTGAAATTGCTTCAAACAAGCGAATTATCGCGAAACAACACCTGCTCGAATCCGACAAAAACCGTGCCCTGCCGACTCTATTTAGCGTTAGAGATGGTTTGAAACAAGTGTTACAAAAATCAGAGAATGTCAAA
This sequence comes from Tenodera sinensis, assembly GCA_030765045.1. Classification (NCBI taxonomy): domain Eukaryota; kingdom Metazoa; phylum Arthropoda; class Insecta; order Mantodea; family Mantidae; genus Tenodera; species Tenodera sinensis. The sequence continues at coordinate 48,911,326 of CM060973.1, forward strand.
AATTAGAGTGAAATTGCTTCAAACAGGCGAATTATCGCGAAACAACACCTGCTCGAATCCAACAATAACTGTGCTCTACCGTCTCTATTTAGCGTTAGAGATGGTTTGAAACAAGTGTTACAAAAATCAGAGAATGTCCAAAATTAGTGTGAAATTGCTTCAAACAAGCGAACTATCGCGAAACAACACCTGCTCGAATCCAACAATAACTGTGCTCTACCGTCTCTACTGAGGCTCAGAGACGCTTTGAGACAAGTGTTACAAAAATCAGAGAATGTCAGATATTAGAGTGAAATTGCTTCAAACAAGCGAATTATCGCGAAACAACACCTGCTCGAATCCAACAATAACTGTGCTCTACCGTCTCTACTGTGGCACAGAGACGCTTTGAGACAAGTGTTACAAAAATCAGAGAATGTCATAAATTAGACTGAAATTGCTTCAAACAACCGAATTATCGCGAAACAACACCTGCTCGATTCCAACAAAAACTGTGCCCTGCCGTCTCTACTGAGCCTCAGAGACGCTTTGAGACAAGTGTTACAAAAATCAGAGAATGTGAGAAATTAGAGTGAAATTGCTTCAAACAAGCCAATTATCGCGAAACAACACCTGCTCGAATCCGACAAAAACTGTGCCCTGCCGACTCAATTTAGCGTTAGAGATGGTTTGAAACAAGTGTTACAAAAATCAGAGAATGTCATAAATTAGAGTGAAATTGCTTCAAACAAGCGAATTATCGTGAAACAACACCTGCTCGATTCCAACAAAAACTGTGCCCTGCCGTCTCTACTGAGCCTCAGAGACGCTTTGAGACAAGTGTTACAAAAATCAGAGAATGTGAGAAATTAGAGTGAAATTGCTTCAAACAAGCGAATTATCGCGAATCAACACCTGCTCGAATCCAACAAAACCTGTGCCCTGCCGTCTCTATTTAGCGTTAGAGATGGTTTGAAACAAGTGTTACAAAAATCAGAGAATGTCAAAAATTAGAGTGAAATTGCTTCAAACAAGCGAATTATCGCGAAACAACACCTGCTCGAATCCAAATATAACTGTGCTCTACCGTCTCTACTGAGGCTCAGAGACGCTTTGAGACAAGTGTTACAAAAATCAGAGAATGTCAGATTTTAGAGTGAAATTGCTTCAAACAAGCGAATTATCGCAAAACAACACCTGCTCGAATCCAACAATAACTGTGCTCTACCGTCTCTACTGACGCTCAGAGACGCTTTGAGACAAGTGTTACAAAAATCAGAGAATGTCATAAATTAGAGTGAAATTGCTTCAAACAAGCAAATTATCGCGAAACAACACCTGCTCGATTCCAACAAAAACTGTGCCCTGCCGTCTCTACTCAGCCTCAGAGACGCTTTGAGACAAGTGTTACAAAAATCAGAGAATGTCATAAATTAGAGTGAAATTTCTTCAAACAAGCGGATTATCGCGAAACAACACCTGCTCGATTCCAACAAAAACTGTGCCCTGCCGTCTCTACTCAGCCTCAGAGACGCTTTGAGACAAGTGTTACAAAAATCAGTGAATGTCATAAATTAGAGTGACATTTCTTCAAACAAGCGAATTATCGCGAAACAACACCTGCTCGATTCCAACAAAAACTGTGCCCTGCCGTCTCTACTGAGCCTCAGAGACGCTTTGAGACAAGTGTTACAAAAATCAGAGAATGTGAGAAATTAGAGTGAAATTGCTTCAAACAAGCGAATTATCGCGAAACAACACCTGCTCGAATCCGACAAAAACCGTGCCCTGCCGACTCTATTTAGCGTTAGAGATGGTTTGAAGCAAGTGTTACAAAAATCAAAGAATGTCAAAAATTAGAGTGAAATTGCTTCAAACAGGCGAAGTATCGCGAAACAACACCTGCTCGAATCCAACAATAACTGTGCCCTACCGTCACTACTGAGGCTCAGAGACGCTTTGAGACAAGTGTTACAAAAATCAGAGAATGTCATTAATTAGAGTGAAATTTCTTCAAACAAGCGAATTATCGCGAAACAACACCTGCTCGATTCCAACAAAAACTGTGCCCTGCCGTCTCTACTGAGCCTCAGAGACGCTTTGAGACAAGTGTTACAAAAATCAGAGAATGTGAGAAATTAGAGTGAAATTGCTTCAAACAAGCGAATTATCGCGAAACAACACCTGCTCGAATCCGACAAAAACCGTGCCCTACCGACTCTATTTAGCGTTAGAGATGGTTTGAAACAAGTGTTACAAAAATCAGAGAATGTCAAAAATTAGAGTGAAATTACTTCAAACAGGCGAATTATCGCGAAACAACACCTGCTCGAATCAAACAATAACTGTGCTCTGCCGTCTCTATTTAGCGTTAGAGATGGTTTGAAACAAGTGTTACAAAAATCAGAGAATGTCCAAAATTAGAGTGAAATTGCTTCAAACAAGCGAACTATCGCGAAACAACACCTGCTCGAATCCAACAATAACTGTCCTCTACCGTCTCTACTGAGGCTCAGAGACGCTTTGAGACAAGTGTTACAAAAATCAGAGAATGTCAGATATTAGAGTGAAATTGCTTCAAACAAGCGAATTATCGCGAAACAACACATGCTCGAATCCAACAATAACTGTGCTCTACCGTCTCTACTGTGGCACAGAGACGCTTTGAGACAAGTGTTACAAAAATCAGAGAATGTCATAAATTAGAGTGAAATTGCTTCAAACGAGCGAATTATCGCGAAACAACACCTGCTCGATTCCAACAAAAACTGTGCCCTGCCCTCTCTACTGAGCCTCAGAGACGCTTTGAGACAAGTGTTACAAAAATCAGAGAATGTCAAAAATTAGAGTGAAATTGCTTCAAACAGGCGAATTATCGCGAAACAACACCTGCTCGAATCCAACAATAACTGTGCTCTACCGTCTCTATTTAGCGTTAGAGATGGTTTGAAACAAGTGTTACAAAAATCAGAGAATGTCCATAATTAGAGTGAAATTGCTTCAAACAAGCGAACTATCGCGAAACAACACCTGCTCGAATCCAACAATAACTGTGCTCTACCGTCTCTACTGAGGCTCAGAGACGCTTTGAGACAAGTGTTACAAAAATCAGAGAATGTCAGATATTAGAGTGAAATTGCTTCAAACAAGCGAATTATCGCGAAACAACACCTGCTCGAATCCAACAATAACTGTGCTCTACCGTCTCTACTGTGGCACAGAGACGCTTTGAGACAAGTGTTACAAAAATCAGAGAATGTCATAAATTAGACTGAAATTGCTTCAAACAACCGAATTATCGCGAAACAACACCTGCTCGATTCCAACAAAAACTGCGCCCTGCCGTCTCTACTGAGCCTCAGAGACGCTTTGAGACAAGTGTTACAAAAATCAGAGAATGTGAGAAATTAGAGTGAAATTGCTTCAAACAAGCGAATTATCGCGAAACAACACCTGCTCGAATCCGACAAAAACTGTGCCCTGCCGACTCAATTTAGCGTTAGAGATGGTTTGAAACAAGTGTTACAAAAATCAGAGAATGTCATAAATTAGAGTGAAATTGCTTCAAACAAGCGAATTATCGTGAAACAACACCTGCTCGATTCCAACAAAAACTGTGCCCTGCCGTCTCTACTGAGCCTCAGAGACGCTTTGAGACAAGTGTTACAAAAATCAGAGAATGTGAGAAATTAGAGTGAAATTGCTTCAAACAAGCGAATTATCGCGAATCAACACCTGCTCGAATCCAACAAAACCTGTGCCCTGCCGTCTCTATTTAGCGTTAGAGATGGTTTGAAACAAGTGTTACAAAAATCAGAGAATGTCAAAAATTAGAGTGAAATTGCTTCAAACAAGCGAATTATCGCGAAACAACACCTGCTCGAATCCAACAATAACTGTGCTCTACCGTCTCTACTGAGGCTCAGAGACGCTTTGAGACAAGTGTTACAAAAATCAGAGAATGTCAGATTTTAGAGTGAAATTGCTTCAAACAAGCGAATTATCGCAAAACAACACCTGCTCGAATCCAACAATAACTGTGCTCTACCGTCTCTACTGACGCTCAGAGACGCTTTGAGACAAGTGTTACAAAAATCAGAGAATGTAATAAATTAGAGTGAAATTGCTTCAAACAAGCAAATTATCGCGAAACAACACCTGCTCGATTCCAACAAAAACTGTGCCCTGCCGTCTCTACTCAGCCTCAGAGACGCTTTGAGACAAGTGTTACAAAAATCAGAGAATGTCATAAATTAGAGTGAAATTTCTTCAAACAAGCGGATTATCGCGAAACAACACCTGCTCGATTCCAACAAAAACTGTGCCCTGCCGTCTCTACTGAGCCTCAGAGACGCTTTGAGACAAGTGTTACAAAAATCAGAGAATGTGAGAAATTAGAGTGAAATTGCTTCAAACAAGCGAATTATCGCGAAACAACACCTGCTCGAATCCGACAAAAACCGTGCCCTGCCGACTCTATTTAGCGTTAGAGATGGTTTGAAACAAGTGTTACAAAAATCAAAGAATGTCAAAAATTAGAGTGAAATTGCTTCAAACAGGCGAAGTATCGCGAAACAACACCTGCTCGAATCCAACAATAACTGTGCCCTACCGTCACTACTCAGGCTCAGAGACGCTTTGAGACAAGTGTTACAAAAATCAGAGAATGTCATTAATTAGAGTGAAATTTCTTCAAACAAGCGAATTATCGCGAAACAACACCTGCTCGATTCCAACAAAAACTGTGCCCTGCCGTCTCTACTGAGCCTCAGAGACGCTTTGAGACAAGTGTTACAAAAATCAGAGAATGTGAGAAATTAGAGTGAAATTGCTTCAAACAAGCGAATTATCGCGAAACAACACCTGCTCGAATCCGACAAAAACCGTGCCCTACCGACTCTATTTAGCGTTAGAGATGGTTTGAAACAAGTGTTACAAAAATCAGAGAATGTCAAAAATTAGAGTGAAATTACTTCAAACAGGCGAATTATCGCGAAACAACACCTGCTCGAATCCAACAATAACTGTGCTCTGCCGTCTCTATTTAGCGTTAGAGATGGTTTGAAACAAGTGTTACAAAAATCAGAGAATGTCCAAAATTAGAGTGAAATTGCTTCAAACAAGCGAACTATCGCGAAACAACACCTGCTCGAATCCAACAATAACTGTCCTCTACCGTCTCTACTGAGGCTCAGAGACGCTTTGAGACAAGTGTTACAAAAATCAGAGAATGTCAGATATTAGAGTGAAATTGCTTCAAACAAGCGAATTATCGCGAAACAACACCTGCTCGAATCCAACAATAACTGTGCTCTACCGTCTCTACTGTGGCACAGAGACGCTTTGAGACAAGTGTTACAAAAATCAGAGAATGTCATAAATTAGAGTGAAATTGCTTCAAACGAGCGAATTATCGCGAAACAACACCTGCTCGATTCCAACAAAAACTGTGCCCTGCCCTCTCTACTGAGCCTCAGAGACGCTTTGAGACAAGTGTTACAAAAATCAGAGAATGTGAGAAATTAGAGTGAAATTGCTTCAAACAAGCGAATTATCGCGAAACAACACCTGCTCGAATCCGACAAAAACTGTGCCCTGCCGTCTCTATTTAAGGTTAGAGATGGTTTGAAACAAGTGTTACAAAAATCAGAGAATGTCATAAATTAGAGTGAAATTGCTTCAAACAAGCGAATTATCGTGAAACAACACCTGCTCGATTCCAACAAAAACTGTGCCCTGCCGTCTCTACTGAGCCTCAGAGACGCTTTGAGAGAAGTGTTACAAAAATCAGAGAATGTGAGAAATTAGAGTGAAATTGCTTCAAACAAGCGAATTATCGCGAAACAACACCTGCTCGAATCCAACAAAACCTGTGCCCTGCCGTCTCTATTTAGCGTTAGAGATGGTTTGAAACAAGTGTTACAAAAATCAGAGAATGTCAAAAATTAGAGTGAAATTGCTTCAAACAAGCGAATTATCGCGAAACAACACCTGCTCGAATCCAACAATAACTGTGCTCTACCGTCTCTACTGAGGCTCAGAGACGCTTTGAGACAAGTGTTACAAAAATCAGAGAATGTCAGATATTAGAGTGAAATTGCTTCAAACAAGCGAATTATCGCAAAACAACACCTGCTCGAATCCAACAATAACTGTGCTCTACCGTCTCTACTGACGCTCAGAGACGCTTTGAGACAAGTGTTACAAATATCAGAGAATGTCATAAATTAGAGTGAAATTGCTTCAAACAAGCAAATTATCGCGAAACAACACCTGCTCGATTCCAACAAAAACTGTGCCCTGCCGTCTCTACTCAGCCTCAGAGACGCTTTGAGACAAGTGTTACAAAAATCAGAGAATGTCATAAATTAGAGTGAAATTTCTTCAAACAAGCGGATTATCGCGAAACAACACCTGCTCGATTCCAACAAAAACTGTGCCCTGCCGTCTCTACTCAGCCTCAGAGACGCTTTGAGACAAGTGTTACAAAAATCAGAGAATGTGAGAAATTAGAGTGAAATTGCTTCAAACAAGCGAATTATCGCGAAACAACACCTGCTCGAATCCGACAAAAACCGTGCCCTACCGACTCTATTTAGCGTTAGAGATGGTTTGAAACAAGTGTTACAAAAATCAGAGAATGTCAAAAATTAGAGTGAAATTACTTCAAACAGGCGAATTATCGCGAAACAACACCTGCTCGAATCCAACAATAACTGTGCTCTGCCGTCTCTATTTAGCGTTAGAGATGGTTTGAAACAAGTGTTACAAAAATCAGAGAATGTCCAAAATTAGAGTGAAATTGCTTCAAACAAGCGAACTATCGCGAAACAACACCTGCTCGAATCCAACAATAACTGTCCTCTACCGTCTCTACTGAGGCTCAGAGACGCTTTGAGACAAGTGTTACAAAAATCAGAGAATGTCAGATATTAGAGTGAAATTGCTTCAAACAAGCGAATTATCGCGAAACAACACCTGCTCGAATCCAACAATAACTGTGCTCTACCGTCTCTACTGTGGCACAGAGACGCTTTGAGACAAGTGTTACAAAAATCAGAGAATGTCATAAATTAGAGTGAAATTGCTTCAAACGAGCGAATTATCGCGAAACAACACCTGCTCGATTCCAACAAAAACTGTGCCCTGCCCTCTCTACTGAGCCTCAGAGACGCTTTGAGACAAGTGTTACAAAAATCAGAGAATGTGAGAAATTAGAGTGAAATTGCTTCAAACAAGCGAATTATCGCGAAACAACACCTGCTCGAATCCGACAAAAACTGTGCCCTGCCGTCTCTATTTAAGGTTAGAGATGGTTTGAAACAAGTGTTACAAAAATCAGAGAATGTCATAAATTAGAGTGAAATTGCTTCAAACAAGCGAATTATCGTGAAACAACACCTGCTCGATTCCAACAAAAACTGTGCCCTGCCGTCTCTACTGAGCCTCAGAGACGCTTTGAGACAAGTGTTACAAAAATCAGAGAATGTGAGAAATTAGAGTGAAATTGCTTCAAACAAGCGAATTATCGCGAAACAACACCTGCTCGAATCCAACAAAACCTGTGCCCTGCCGTCTCTATTTAGCGTTAGAGATGGTTTGAAACAAGTGTTACAAAAATCAGAGAATGTCAAAAATTAGAGTGAAATTGCTTCAAACAAGCGAATTATCGCGAAACAACACCTGCTCGAATCCAACAATAACTGTGCTCTACCGTCTCTACTGAGGCTCAGAGACGCTTTGAGACAAGTGTTACAAAAATCAGAGAATGTCAGATATTAGAGTGAAATTGCTTCAAACAAGCGAATTATCGCAAAACAACACCTGCTCGAATCCAACAATAACTGTGCTCTACCGTCTCTACTGACGCTCAGAGACGCTTTGAGACAAGTGTTACAAATATCAGAGAATGTCATAAATTAGAGTGAAATTGCTTCAAACAAGCAAATTATCGCGAAACAACACCTGCTCGATTCCAACAAAAACTGTGCCCTGCCGTCTCTACTCAGCCTCAGAGACGCTTTGAGACAAGTGTTACAAAAATCAGAGAATGTCATAAATTAGAGTGAAATTTCTTCAAACAAGCGGATTATCGCGAAACAACACCTGCTCGATTCCAACAAAAACTGTGCCCTGCCGTCTCTACTCAGCCTCAGAGACGCTTTGAGACAAGTGTTACAAAAATCAGAGAATGTGAGAAATTAGAGTGAAATTGCTTCAAACAAGCGAATTATCGCGAAACAACACCTGCTCGAATCCGACAAAAACCGTGCCCTACCGACTCTATTTAGCGTTAGAGATGGTTTGAAACAAGTGTTACAAAAATCAGAGAATGTCAAAAATTAGAGTGAAATTACTTCAAACAGGCGAATTATCGCGAAACAACACCTGCTCGAATCCAACAATAACTGTGCTCTGCCGTCTCTATTTAGCGTTAGAGATGGTTTGAAACAAGTGTTACAAAAATCAGAGAATGTCCAAAATTAGAGTGAAATTGCTTCAAACAAGCGAACTATCGCGAAACAACACCTGCTCGAATCCAACAATAACTGTCCTCTACCGTCTCTACTGAGGCTCAGAGACGCTTTGAGACAAGTGTTACAAAAATCAGAGAATGTCAGATATTAGAGTGAAATTGCTTCAAACAAGCGAATTATCGCGAAACAACACCTGCTCGAATCCAACAATAACTGTGCTCTACCGTCTCTACTGTGGCACAGAGACGCTTTGAGACAAGTGTTACAAAAATCAGAGAATGTCATAAATTAGAGTGAAATTGCTTCAAACGAGCGAATTATCGCGAAACAACACCTGCTCGATTCCAACAAAAACTGTGCCCTGCCCTCTCTACTGAGCCTCAGAGACGCTTTGAGACAAGTGTTACAAAAATCAGAGAATGTGAGAAATTAGAGTGAAATTGCTTCAAACAAGCGAATTATCGCGAAACAACACCTGCTCGAATCCGACAAAAACTGTGCCCTGCCGTCTCTATTTAAGGTTAGAGATGGTTTGAAACAAGTGTTACAAAAATCAGAGAATGTCATAAATTAGAGTGAAATTGCTTCAAACAAGCGAATTATCGTGAAACAACACCTGCTCGATTCCAACAAAAACTGTGCCCTGCCGTCTCTACTGAGCCTCAGAGACGCTTTGAGACAAGTGTTACAAAAATCAGAGAATGTGAGAAATTAGAGTGAAATTGCTTCAAACAAGCGAATTATCGCGAAACAACACCTGCTCGAATCCAACAAAACCTGTGCCCTGCCGTCTCTATTTAGCGTTAGAGATGGTTTGAAACAAGTGTTACAAAAATCAGAGAATGTCAAAAATTAGAGTGAAATTGCTTCAAACAAGCGAATTATCGCGAAACAACACCTGCTCGAATCCAACAATAACTGTGCTCTACCGTCTCTACTGAGGCTCAGAGACGCTTTGAGACAAGTGTTACAAAAATCAGAGAATGTCAGATATTAGAGTGAAATTGCTTCAAACAAGCGAATTATCGCAAAACAACACCTGCTCGAATCCAACAATAACTGTGCTCTACCGTCTCTACTGACGCTCAGAGACGCTTTGAGACAAGTGTTACAAATATCAGAGAATGTCATAAATTAGAGTGAAATTGCTTCAAACAAGCAAATTATCGCGAAACAACACCTGCTCGATTCCAACAAAAACTGTGCCCTGCCGTCTCTACTCAGCCTCAGAGACGCTTTGAGACAAGTGTTACAAAAATCAGAGAATGTCATAAATTAGAGTGAAATTTCTTCAAACAAGCGGATTATCGCGAAACAACACCTGCTCGATTCCAACAAAAACTGTGCCCTGCCGTCTCTACTCAGCCTCAGAGACGCTTTGAGACAAGTGTTACAAAAATCAGAGAATGTCATAAATTAGAGTGAAATTGCTTCAAACGAGCGAATTATCGCGAAACAACACCTGCTCGATTCCAAAAAAAACTGTGCCCTGCCCTCTCTACTGAGCCTCAGAGACGCTTTGAGACAAGTGTTACAAAAATCAGAGAATGTGAGAAATTAGAGTGAAATTGCTTCAAACAAGCGAATTATCGCGAAACAACACCTGCTCGAATCCGACAAAAACTGTACCCTGCCGTCTCTATTTAGCGTTAGAGATGGTTTGAAACAAGTGTTACAAAAATCAGAGAATGTCAAAAATTAGAGTGAAATTGCTTCAAACAAGCGAATTATCGCGAAACAACACCTGCTCGAATCCAACAATAACTGTGCTCTACCGTCTCTACTGACGCTCAGAGACGCTTTGAGACAAGTGTTACAAAAATCAGAGAATGTCATAAATTAGAGTGAAATTGCTTCAAACAAGCAAATTATCGCGAAACAACACCTGCTCGATTCCAACAAAAACTGTGCCCTGCCGTCTCTACTCAGCCTCAGAGACGCTTTGAGACAAGAGTTACAAAAATCAGAGAATGTCATAAATTAGAGTGAAATTTCTTCAAACAAGCGAATTATCGCGAAACAACACCTGCTCGATTCCAACATAAACTGTGCCCTGCCGTCTCTACTGAGCCTCAGAGACGCTTTGAGACAAGTGTTACAAAAATCAGAGAATGTGAGAAATTAGAGTGAAATTGCTTCAAACAAGCGAATTATCTGCTCGAATCCGACAAAAACCGTGCCCTGCCGACTCTATTTAGCGTTAGAGATGGTTTGAAACAAGTGTTACAAAAATCAGAGAATGTCAAAAATTAGAGTGAAATTGCTTCAAACAGGCGAATTATCGCGAAACAACACCTGCTCGAATCCAACAATAACTGTGCTCTACCGTCTCTATTTAGCGTTAGAGATGGTTTGAAACAAGTGTTACAAAAATCAGAGAATGTCCAAAATTAGAGTGAAATTGCTTCGAACAAGCGAACTATCGCGAAACAACACCTGCTCGAATCCAACAATAACTGTGCTCTACCGTCTCTACTGAGGCTCAGAGACGCTTTGAGACAAGTGTTACAAAAATCAGAGAATGTCAGATATTAGAGTGAAATTGCTTCAAACAAGCGAATTATCGCGAAACAACACCTGCTCGAATCCAACAATAACTGTGCTCTACCGTCTCTACTGTGGCACAGAGACGCTTTGAGACAAGTGTTACAAAAATCAGAGAATATCATAAATTAGACTGAAATTGCTTCAAACAACCGAATTATCGCGAAACAACACCTGCTCGATTCCAACAAAAACTGTGCCCTGCCGTCTCTACTGAGCCTCAGAGACGCTTTGAGACAAGTGTTACAAAAATCAGAGAATGTGAGAAATTAGAGTGAAATTGCTTCAAACAAGCGAATTATCGAGAAACAACACCTGCTCGATTCCAACAAAAACTGTGCCCTGCCGTCTCTACTCAGCCTCAGAGACGCTTTGAGACAAGTGTTACAAAAATCAGAGAATGTCATAAATTAGAGTGAAATTTCTTCAAACAAGCGGATTATCGCGAAACAACACCTGCTCGATTCCAACAAAAACTGTGCCCTGCCGTCTCTACTCAGCCTCAGAGACGCTTTGAGACAAGTGTTACAAAAATCAGAGAATGTCATAAATTAGAGTGAAATTGCTTCAAACGAGCGAATTATCGCGAAACAACACCTGCTCGATTCCAACAAAAACTGTGCCCTGCCCTCTCTACTGAGCCTCAGAGACGCTTTGAGACAAGTGTTACAAAAATCAGAGAATGTGAGAAATTAGAGTGAAATTGCTTCAAACAAACGAATTATCGCGAAACAACACCTGCTCGAATCCGACAAAAACTGTGCCCTGCCGTCTCTATTTAGCGTTAGAGATGGTTTGAAACAAGTGTTACAAAAATCAGAGAATGTCAGATATTAGAGTGAAATTGCTTCAAACAAGCGAATTATCGCGAAACAACACCTGCTCGAATCCAACAATAACTGTGCTCTACCGTCTCTACTGACGCTCAGAGACGCTTTGAGACAAGTGTTACAAAAATCAGAGAATGTCATAAATTAGAGTGAAATTGCTTCAAACAAGCAAATTATCGCGAAACAACACCTGCTCGATTCCAACAAAAACTGTGCCCTGCCGTCTCTACTCAGCCTCAGAGACGCTTTGAGACAAGTGTTACAAAAATCAGAGAATGTCATAAATTAGAGTGAAATTTCTTCAAACAAGCGAATTATCGCGAAACAACACCTGCTCGATTCCAACATAAACTGTGCCCTGCCGTCTCTACTGAGCCTCAGAGACGCTTTGAGACAAGTGTTACAAAAATCAGAGAATGTGAGAAATTAGAGTGAAATTGCTTCAAACAAGCGAATTATCGCGAAACAACACCTGCTCGAATCCGACAAAAACCGTGCCCTGCCGACTCTATTTAGCGTTAGAGATGGTTTGAAACAAGTGTTACAAAAATCAGAGAATGTCAAAAATTAGAGTGAAATTGCTTCAAACAGGCGAATTATCGCGAAACAACACCTGCTCGAATCCAACAATAACTGTGCTCTACCGTCTCTATTTAGCGTTAGAGATGGTTTGAAACAAGTGTTACAAAAATCAGAGAATGTCCAAAATTAGAGTGAAATTGCTTCAAACAAGCGAACTATCGCGAAACAACACCTGCTCGAATCCAACAATAACTGTGCTCTACCGTCTCTACTGAGGCTCAGAGACGCTTTGAGACAAGTGTTACAAAAATCTGAGAATGTCAGATATTAGAGTGAAATTGCTTCAAACAAGCGAATTATCGCGAAACAACACCTGCTCGAATCCAACAATAACTGTGCTCTACCGTCTCTACTGTGGCACAGAGACGCTTTGAGACAAGTGTTACAAAAATCAGAGAATATCATAAATTAGACTGAAATTGCTTCAAACAACCGAATTATCGCGAAACAACACCTGCTCGATTCCAACAAAAACTGTGCCCTGCCGTCTCTACTGAGCCTCAGAGACGCTTTGAGACAAGTGTTACAAAAATCAGAGAATGTGAGAAATTAGAGTGAAATTGCTTCAAACAAGCGAATTATCGAGAAACAACACCTGCTCGATTCCAACAAAAACTGTGCCCTGCCGTCTCTACTGAGCCTCAGAGACGCTTTGAGACAAGTGTTACAAAAATCAGAGAATGTGAGAAATTAGAGTGAAATTGCTTCAAACAAGCGAACTATCGCGAAACAACACCTGCTCGAATCCAACAATAACTGTGCTCTACCGTCTCTACTGAGGCTCAGAGACGCTTTGAGACAAGTGTTACAAAAATCAGAGAATGTCAGATATTAGAGTGAAATTGCTTCAAACAAGCGAATTATCGCGAAACAACACCTGCTCGAATCCAACAATAACTGTGCTCTACCGTCTCTACTGTGGCACAGAGACGCTTTGAGACAAGTGTTACAAAAATCAGAGAATGTCAGATATTAAAGTGAAATTGCTTCAAACAAGCGAATTATCGCGAAACAACACCTGCTCGATTCCAACAAAAACTGTGCCCTGCCCTCTCTACTGAGCCTCAGAGACGCTTTGAGACAAGTGTTACAAAAATCAGAGAATGTGAGAAATTAGAGTGAAATTGCTTCAAACAAGCGAATTATCGAGAAACAACACCTGCTCGATTCCAACAAAAACTGTGCCCTGCCGTCTCTACTCAGCCTCAGAGACGCTTTGAGACAAGTGTTACAAAAATCAGAGAATGTCATAAATTAGAGTGAAATTTCTTAAAACAAGCGGATTATCGCGAAACAACACCTGCTCGATTCCAACAAAAACTGTGCCCTGCCGTCTCTACTCAGCCTCAGAGACGCTTTGAGACAAGTGTTACAAAAATCAGAGAATGTCATAAATTAGAGTGAAATTGCTTCAAACGAGCGAATTATCGCGAAACAACACCTGCTCGATTCCAACAAAAACTGTGCCCTGCCCTCTCTACTGAGCCTCAGAGACGCTTTGAGACAAGTGTTACAAAAATCAGAGAATGTGAGAAATTAGAGTGAAATTGCTTCAAACAAACGAATTATCGCGAAACAACACCTGCTCGAATCCGACAAAAACTGTGCCCTGCCGTCTCTATTTAGCGTTAGAGATGGTTTGAAACAAGTGTTACAAAAATCAGAGAATGTCAAAAATTAGAGTGAAATTGCTTCAAACAAGCGAATTATCGCGAAACAACACCTGCTCGAATCCAACAATAACTGTGCTCTACCGTCTCTACTGAAGCTCAGAGACGCTTTGAGACAAGTGTTACAAAAATCAGAGAATGTCAGATATTAGAGTGAAATTGCTTCAAACAAGCGAATTATCGCGAAACAACACCTGCTCGAATCCAACAATAACTGTGCTCTACCGTCTCTACTGACGCTCAGAGACGCTTTGAGACAAGTGTTACAAAAATCAGAGAATGTCATAAATTAGAGTGAAATTGCTTCAAACAAGCAAATTATCGCGAAACAACACCTGCTCGATTCCAACAAAAACTGTGCCCTGCCGTCTCTACTCAGCCTCAGAGACGCTTTGAGACAAGTGTTACAAAAATCAGAGAATGTCATAAATTAGAGTGAAATTTCTTCAAACAAGCGAATTATCGCGAAACAACACCTGCTCGATTCCAACATAAACTGTGCCCTGCCGTCTCTACTGAGCCTCAGAGACGCTTTGAGACAAGTGTTACAAAAATCAGAGAATGTGAGAAATTAGAGTGAAATTGCTTCAAACAAGCGAATTATCGCGAAACAACACCTGCTCGAATCCGACAAAAACCGTGCCCTGCCGACTCTATTTAGCGTTAGAGATGGTTTGAAACAAGTGTTACAAAAATCAGAGAATGTCAAAAATTAGAGTGAAATTGCTTCAAACAGGCGAATTATCGCGAAACAACACCTGCTCGAATCCAACAATAACTGTGCTCTACCGTCTCTATTTAGCGTTAGAGATGGTTTGAAACTAGTGTTACAAAAATCAGAGAATGTCCAAAATTAGAGTGAAATTGCTTCAAACAAGCGAACTATCGCGAAACAACACCTGCTCGAATCCAACAAAAACTGTGCTCTACCGTCTCTACTGAGGCTCAGAGACGCTTTGAGACAAGTGTTACAAAAATCTGAGAATGTCAGATATTAGAGTGAAATTGCTTCAAACAAGCGAATTATCGCGAAACAACACCTGCTCGAATCCAACAATAACTGTGCTCTACCGTCTCTACTGTGGCACAGAGACGCTTTGAGACAAGTGTTACAAAAATCAGAGAATATCATAAATTAGACTGAAATTGCTTCAAACAACCGAATTATCGCGAAACAACACCTGCTCGATTCCAACAAAAACTGTGCCCTGCCGTCTCTACTGAGCCTCAGAGACGCTTTGAGACAAGTGTTACAAAAATCAGAGAATGTGAGAAATTAGAGTGAAATTGCTTCAAACAAGCGAATTATCGAGAAACAACACCTGCTCGAATCCGACAAAAACTGTGCCCTGCCGACTCAATTTAGCGTTAGAGATGGTTTGAAACAAGTGTTACAAAAATCAGAGAATGTCATAAATTAGAGTGAAATTGCTTCAAACAAGCGAATTATCGTGAAACAACACCTGCTCGATTCCAACAAAAACTGTGCCCTGCCGTCTCTACTGAGCCTCAGAGACGCTTTGAGACAAGTGTTACAAAAATCAGAGAATGTGAGAAATTAGAGTGAAATTGCTTCAAACAAGCGAACTATCGCGAAACAACACCTGCTCGAATCCAACAATAACTGTGCTCTACCGTCTCTACTGAGGCTCAGAGACGCTTTGAGACAAGTGTTACAAAAATCAGAGAATGTCAGATATTAAAGTGAAATTGCTTCAAACAAGCGAATTATCGCGAAACAACACCTGCTCGAATCCAACAATAACTGTGCTCTACCGTCTCTACTGTGGCACAGAGACGCTTTGAGACAAGTGTTACAAAAATCAGAGAATATCATAAATTAGACTGAAATTGCTTCAAACAACCGAATTATCGCGAAACAACACCTGCTCGATTCCAACAAAAACTGTGCCCTGCCGTCTCTACTGAGCCTCAGAGACGCTTTGAGACAAGTGTTACAAAAATCAGAGAATGTGAGAAATTAGAGTGAAATTGCTTCAAACAAGCGAATTATCGAGAAACAACACCTGCTCGATTCCAACAAAATCTGTGCCCTGCCGTCTCTACTCAGCCTCAGAGACGCTTTGAGACAAGTGTTACAAAAATCAGAGAATGTCATAAATTAGAGTGAAATTTCTTCAAACAAGCGGATTATCGCGAAACAACACCTGCTCGATTCCAACAAAAACTGTGCCCTGCCGTCTCTACTCAGCCTCAGAGACGCTTTGAGACAAGTGTTACAAAAATCAGAGAATGTCATAAATTAGAGTGAAATTGCTTCAAACGAGCGAATTATCGCGAAACAACACCTGCTCGATTCCAACAAAAACTGTGCCCTGCCCTCTCTACTGAGCCTCAGAGACGCTTTGAGACAAGTGTTACAAAAATCAGAGAATGTGAGAAATTAGAGTGAAATTGCTTCAAACAAACGAATTATCGCGAAACAACACCTGCTCGAATCCGACAAAAACTGTGCCCTGCCGTCTCTATTTAGCGTTAGAGATGGTTTGAAACAAGTGTTACAAAAATCAGAGAATGTCAAAAATTAGAGTGAAATTGCTTCAAACAAGCGAATTATCGCGAAACAACACCTGCTCGAATCCAACAATAACTGTGCTCTACCGTCTCTACTGAAGCTCAGAGACGCTTTGAGACAAGTCTTACAAAAATCAGAGAATGTCAGATATTAGAGTGAAATTGCTTCAAACAAGCGAATTATCGCGAAACAACACCTGCTCGAATCCAACAATAACTGTGCTCTACCGTCTCTACTGACGCTCAGAGACGCTTTGAGACAAGTGTTACAAAAATCAGAGAATGTCATAAATTAGAGTGAAATTGCTTCAAACAAGCAAATTATCGCGAAACAACACCTGCTCGATTCCAACAAAAACTGTGCCCTGCCGTCTCTACTCAGCCTCAGAGACGCTTTGAGACAAGTGTTACAAAAATCAGAGAATGTCATAAATTAGAGTGAAATTTCTTCAAACAAGCGAATTATCGCGAAACAACACCTGCTCGATTCCAACATAAACTGTGCCCTGCCGTCTCTACTGAGCCTCAGAGACGCTTTGAGACAAGTGTTACAAAAATCAGAGAATGTGAGAAATTAGAGTGAAATTGCTTCAAACAAGCGAATTATCGCGAAACAACACCTGCTCGAATCCGACAAAAACCGTGCCCTGCCGACTCTATTTAGCGTTAGAGATGGTTTGAAACAAGTGTTACAAAAATCAGAGAATGTCAAAAATTAGAGTGAAATTGCTTCAAACAGGCGAATTATCGCGAAACAACACCTGCTCGAATCCAACAATAACTGTGCTCTACCGTCTCGATTTAGCGTTAGAGATGGTTTGAAACAAGTGTTACAAAAATCAGAGAATGTCCAAAATTAGAGTGAAATTGCTTCAAACAAGCGAACTATCGCGAAACAACACCTGCTCGAATCCAACAATAACTGTGCTCTACCGTCTCTACTGAGGCTCAGAGACGCTTTGAGACAAGTGTTACAAAAATCTGAGAATGTCAGATATTAGAGTGAAATTGCTTCAAACAAGCGAATTATCGCGAAACAACACCTGCTCGAATCCAACAATAACTGTGCTCTACCGTCTCTACTGTGGCACAGAGACGCTTTGAGACAAGTGTTACAAAAATCAGAGAATATCATAAATTAGACTGAAATTGCTTCAAACAACCGAATTATCGCGAAACAACACCTGCTCGATTCCAACAAAAACTGTGCCCTGCCGTCTCTACTGAGCCTCAGAGACGCTTTGAGACAAGTGTTACAAAAATCAGAGAATGTGAGAAATTAGAGTGAAATTGCTTCAAACAAGCGAATTATCGAGAAACAACACCTGCTCGAATCCGACAAAAACTGTGCCCTGCCGACTCAATTTAGCGTTAGAGATGGTTTGAAACAAGTGTTACAAAAATCAGAGAATGTCATAAATTAGAGTGAAATTGCTTCAAACAAGCGAATTATCGTGAAACAACACCTGCTCGATTCCAACAAAAACTGTGCCCTGCCGTCTCTACTGAGCCTCAGAGACGCTTTGAGACAAGTGTTACAAAAATCAGAGAATGTGAGAAATTAGAGTGAAATTGCTTCAAACAAGCGAATTATCGCGAAACAACACCTGCTCAAATCCAACAAAACCTGTGCCCTGCCGTCTCTATTTAGCGTTAGAGATGGTTTCAAACAAGTGTTACAAAAATCAGAGAATGTCCAAAATTAGAGTGAAATTGCTTCAAACAAGCGAACTATCGCGAAACAACACCTGCTCGAATCCAACAATAACTGTGCTCTACCGTCTCTACTGAGGCTCAGAGACGCTTTGAGACAAGTGTTACAAAAATCAGAGAATGTCAGATATAAGAGTGAAATTGCTTCAAACAAGCGAATTATCGCGAAACAACACCTGCTCGAATCCAACTATAACTGTGCTGTACCGTCTCTACTGTGGCACAGGGACGCTTTGAGACAAGTGTTACAAAAATCAGAGAATGTCATAAATTAGAGTGAAATTGCTTCAAACAAGCGAATTATCGTGAAACAACACCTGCTCGATTCCAACAAAAACTGTGCCCTGCCGTCTCTACTGAGCCTCAGAGACGCTTTGAGACAAGTGTTACAAAAATCAGAGAATGTGTGAAATTAGAGTGAAATTGCTTCAAACAAGCGAATTATCGCGAAACAACACCTGCTCGAATCCAACAAAAACTGTGCCCTGCCGTCTCTATTTAGCGTTAGAGATGGTTTGAAACAAGTGTTACAAAAATCAGAGAATGTCAAAAATTAGAGTGAAATTGCTTCAAACAAGCGAATTATCGCGAAACAACACCTGCTCGAATCCAACAATAACTGTGCTCTACCGTCTCTACTGAGGCTCAGAGACGCTTTGAGACAAGTGTTACAAAAATAAGAGAATGTCAAAAATTAGAGTGAAATTGCTTCAAACAAGCAAATTATCGCGAAACAACACCTGCTCGAATCCAACAATAACTGTTCTCTACCGTCTCTACTGAGGCTCAGAGAAGCTTTGAGACAAGTGTTACAAAAATCAGAGAATGTAAGATATTAGAGTGAAATTGCTTCAAATAAGCGAATTATCGCGAAACAACACCTGCTCGAATCCAACAAAAACTGTGCCCTGACGTCTCTACTGAGCCTCAGAGACGCTTTGAGACAAGTGTTACAAAAATCAGAGAATGTCATAAATTAGAGTGAAATGGCGTCAAACAAGCGAATTATCGCGAAACAACACCTGCTCGAATCCGACAAAAACTGTGCCCTGCCGACTCTAATTAGCGTTAGAGATGGTTTGAAACAAGTGTTACAAAAATCAGAGAATGTCAGATATTAGAGTGAAATTGCTTCAAACAAGCGAATTATCGCGAAACAACACCTGCTCGAATCCAACAATAACTGTGCTCTACCGTCTCTACTGACGCTCAGAGACGCTTTGAGACAAGTGTTACAAAAATCAGAGAATGTCATAAATTAGAGTGAAATTGCTTCAAACAAGCAAATTATCGCGAAACAACACCTGCTCGATTCCAACAAAAACTGTGCCCTGCCGTCTCTACTCAGCCTCAGAGACGCTTTGAGACAAGTGTTACAAAAATCAGAGAATGTCATAAATTAGAGTGAAATTTCTTCAAACAAGCGAATTATCGCGAAACAACACCTGCTCGATTCCAACATAAACTGTGCCCTGCCGTCTCTACTGAGCCTCAGAGACGCTTTGAGACAAGTGTTACAAAAATCAGAGAATGTGAGAAATTAGAGTGAAATTGCTTCAAACAAGCGAATTATCGCGAAACAACACCTGCTCGAATCCGACAAAAACCGTGCCCTGCCGACTCTATTTAGCGTTAGAGATGGTTTGAAACAAGTGTTACAAAAATCAGAGAATGTCAAAAATTAGAGTGAAATTGCTTCAAACAGGCGAATTATCGCGAAACAACACCTGCTCGAATCCAACAATAACTGTGCTCTACCGTCTCGATTTAGCGTTAGAGATGGTTTGAAACAAGTGTTACAAAAATCAGAGAATGTCCAAAATTAGAGTGAAATTGCTTCAAACAAGCGAACTATCGCGAAACAACACCTGCTCGAATCCAACAATAACTGTGCTCTACCGTCTCTACTGAGGCTCAGAGACGCTTTGAGACAAGTGTTACAAAAATCTGAGAATGTCAGATATTAGAGTGAAATTGCTTCAAACAAGCGAATTATCGCGAAACAACACCTGCTCGAATCCAACAATAACTGTGCTCTACCGTCTCTACTGTGGCACAGAGACGCTTTGAGACAAGTGTTACAAAAATCAGAGAATATCATAAATTAGACTGAAATTGCTTCAAACAACCGAATTATCGCGAAACAACACCTGCTCGATTCCAACAAAAACTGTGCCCTGCCGTCTCTACTGAGCCTCAGAGACGCTTTGAGACAAGTGTTACAAAAATCAGAGAATGTGAGAAATTAGAGTGAAATTGCTTCAAACAAGCGAATTATCGAGAAACAACACCTGCTCGAATCCGACAAAAACTGTGCCCTGCCGACTCAATTTAGCGTTAGAGATGGTTTGAAACAAGTGTTACAAAAATCAGAGAATGTCATAAATTAGAGTGAAATTGCTTCAAACAAGCGAATTATCGTGAAACAACACCTGCTCGATTCCAACAAAAACTGTGCCCTGCCGTCTCTACTGAGCCTCAGAGACGCTTTGAGACAAGTGTTACAAAAATCAGAGAATGTGAGAAATTAGAGTGAAATTGCTTCAAACAAGCGAATTATCGCGAAACAACACCTGCTCAAATCCAACAAAACCTGTGCCCTGCCGTCTCTATTTAGCGTTAGAGATGGTTTCAAACAAGTGTTACAAAAATCAGAGAATGTCCAAAATTAGAGTGAAATTGCTTCAAACAAGCGAACTATCGCGAAACAACACCTGCTCGAATCCAACAATAACTGTGCTCTACCGTCTCTACTGAGGCTCAGAGACGCTTTGAGACAAGTGTTACAAAAATCAGAGAATGTCAGATATAAGAGTGAAATTGCTTCAAACAAGCGAATTATCGCGAAACAACACCTGCTCGAATCCAACTATAACTGTGCTGTACCGTCTCTACTGTGGCACAGGGACGCTTTGAGACAAGTGTTACAAAAATCAGAGAATGTCATAAATTAGAGTGAAATTGCTTCAAACAAGCGAATTATCGTGAAACAACACCTGCTCGATTCCAACAAAAACTGTGCCCTGCCGTCTCTACTGAGCCTCAGAGACGCTTTGAGACAAGTGTTACAAAAATCAGAGAATGTGTGAAATTAGAGTGAAATTGCTTCAAACAAGCGAATTATCGCGAAACAACACCTGCTCGAATCCAACAAAAACTGTGCCCTGCCGTCTCTATTTAGCGTTAGAGATGGTTTGAAACAAGTGTTACAAAAATCAGAGAATGTCAAAAATTAGAGTGAAATTGCTTCAAACAAGCGAATTATCGCGAAACAACACCTGCTCGAATCCAACAATAACTGTGCTCTACCGTCTCTACTGAGGGTCAGAGACGCTTTGAGACAAGTGTTACAAAAATAAGAGAATGTCAAAAATTAGAGTGAAATTGCTTCAAACAAGCAAATTATCGCGAAACAACACCTGCTCGAATCCAACAATAACTGTTCTCTACCGTCTCTACTGAGGCTCAGAGAAGCTTTGAGACAAGTGTTACAAAAATCAGAGAATGTAAGATATTAGAGTGAAATTGCTTCAAATAAGCGAATTATCGCGAAACAACACCTGCTCGAATCCAACAAAAACTGTGCCCTGACGTCTCTACTGAGCCTCAGAGACGCTTTGAGACAAGTGTTACAAAAATCAGAGAATGTCATAAATTAGAGTGAAATGGCGTCAAACAAGCGAATTATCGCGAAACAACACCTGCTCGAATCCGACAAAAACTGTGCCCTGCCGACTCTAATTAGCGTTAGAGATGGTTTGAAACAAGTGTTACAAAAATCAGAGAATGTCACAAATTAGAGTGAAATTGCTTCAAACAAGCGAATTATCGCGAAACAACACCTGCTCGAATCCAACAATAGCTGTGCCCTGCCGTCTCTACTGAGCCTCAGAGACGCTTTGAGACAAGTGTTACAAATATCAGAGAATGTCAAAAATTAGAGTGAAATTGCTTCAAACAAGCGAATTATTGCGAAACAAAACCTGCTCGAATCCGACAAAAACTGTGCCCTGCCGACTCTATTTAGCGTTAGAGATGGTTTGAAATAAGTGTTACAAAAATCAGAGACTGTCAAAAATTAGAGTGAAATTGCTTCAAACAAGCGAATTATCGCGAAACAACACCTGCTCGAATCCAACAATAACTGTGCTCTACCGTCTCTACTGAGGCTCAGGGACGCTTTGAGACAAGTGTTACAAAAATCAGAGAATTTCAGATATTAGAGTGAAATCGCTTCAAACAAGCGAATTATCGCGAAACAACACCTGCTCGAAACCAACAATAACTGTGCTCTACCGTCTCTACTGACGCTCAGAGACGCTTTGAGACAAGTGTTACAAAAATCAGAGAATGTCATAAATTAGAGTGAAATTGCTTCAAACAAGCGAATTGTCGCGAAACAACACCTGCTCGATTCCAACAAAAACTGTGCCCTGCCGTCTCTACTGAGCCTCAGAGACGCTTTGAGACAAGTGTTACAAAAATCAGAGAATGTGAGAAATTAGAGTGAAATTGCTACAAACAAGCGAATTATCGCGAAACAACACCTGCTCGAATCCAACAAAAACAGCGCCCTGCCGTCTCTATTTAGCGTTAGAGATGGTTTGAAACAAGTGTTACAAAAATCAGAGAATTTCAGATATTAGAGTGAAATCGCTTCAAACAAGCGAATTATCGCGAAACAACACCTGCTCGAATCCAACAATAAGTGTGCTCTACCGTCTCTACTGTGGCTCAGAGACACTTTGAGACAAGTGTTACAAAAATCAGAGAATGTCATAAATTAGAGTGAAATTGCTTCAAACAAGCAAATTATCGCGAAACAACACCTGCTCGATTCCAACAAGAACTGTGCCCTGCCGTCTCTATTCAGCCTCAGAGACGCTTTGAGACAAGTGTTACAAAAATCAGAGAAGGTCATAAATTAGAGTGAAATGGCTTCAAACAAGCGAATTATTGCGAAAATACACCTGCTCGAATCCGACAAAAACTGTGCCCTGCCGACTCTATTTAGCGTTAGAGTTGGTTTGAAACAATTGTTACCAAAATCAGAGAATGTCAAAAATTAGAGTGAGATTGCTTCAAATAAGCGAATTATCGCGAAACAACACCTGCTCGAATCCAACAAAAACTGTGCCCTGCCGTCTCTACTGAGCCTCAGAGACGCTTTGACACAAGTGTTACAAAAATCAGAGAATGTCAAAAATCAGAGTGAAATTGCTTCAAACAAGCGAATTATCGCGAAACAACACCTGCTCGAATCCAACAATAACTGTTCTCTACCGTCTCTACTGAGGCTCAGAGAAGCTTTGAGACAAGTGTTACAAAAATCAGAGAAGGTCATAAATTAGAGTGAAATGGCTTCAAACAAGCGAATTATTGCGAAAATACACCTGCTCGAATCCGACAAAAACTGTGCCCTGCCGACTCTATTTAGCGTTAGAGTTGGTTTGAAACAATTGTTACCAAAATCAGAGAATGTCAAAAATTAGAGTGAGATTGCTTCAAATAAGCGAATTATCGCGAAACAACACCTGCTCGAATCCAACAAAAACTGTGCCCTGCCGTCTCTACTGAGCCTCAGAGACGCTTTGACACAAGTGTTACAAAAATCAGAGAATGTCAAAAATCAGAGTGAAATTGCTTCAAACAAGCGAATTATCGCGAAACAACACCTGCTCGAATCCAACAATAACTGCTCTACCGTCTCTACTGAGGCTCAGAGACGCTTTGAGACAAGTGTTTCAAATATCAGAGAATTTCAGATATTAGAGTGAAATCGCTTCAAACAAGCGAATTATCGCGAAACAACACCTGCTCGATTCCAACAAAAACTGTGCCCTGCCGTCTCTACTGAGCCTCAGAAACGCTTTGAGACAAGTGTTACAAAAATCAGAGAATGTCATAAATTAGAGTGAAATGGCTTCAAACAAGCGAATAATCGCGAAAATACACCTGCTCGAATCCGACAAAAACTGTGACCTTCCGACTCTATTTAGCGTTAGAGATGGTTTGACTCAATTGTTACCAAAATCAGAGAATGTCAAAAATTAGATTGAGATTGCTTCAAATAAGCGAATTATCGCGAAACAACACCTGCTCGAATCCAACAAAAACTGTGCCCTGCCGTCTCTACTGAGCCTCAGAGACGCTTTGAGACAATTGTTACAAAAATCAGAGAATGTCAAAAATTAGAGAGAAATTGCTTCAAACAAGCGAATTATCGCGAAACAACACCTGCTCGAATCCAACAATAACTGCTCTACCGTCTCTACTGAGGCTCAGGGACGCTTTGAGACAAGTGTTACAAAAATCAGAGAATTTCAGATATTAGAGTGAAATCGCTTCAAACAAGCGAATTATCGCGAAACAACACCTGCTCGAATCCAACAATAACTGTGCTCTACCGTCTCTACTGACGCTCAGAGACGCTTTGAGACAAGTGTTACAAAAATCAGAGAATGTCATAAATTAGAGTGAAATTGCTTCAAACAAGCAAATTATCGCGAAACAACACCTGCTCGATTCCAACAAGAACTGTGCCCTGCCGTCTCTATTCAGCCTCAGAGACGCTTTGAGACAAGTGTTACAAAAATCAGAGAAGGTCATAAATTAGAGTGAAATGGCTTCAAACAAGCGAATTATTGCGAAAATACACCTGCTCGAATCCGACAAAAACTGTGCCCTGCCGACTCTATTTAGCGTTAGAGTTGGTTTGAAACAATTGTTACCAAAATCAGAGAATGTCAAAAATTAGAGTGAGATTGCTTCAAATAAGCGAATTATCGCGAAACAACACCTGCTCGAATTCAACAAAAACTGTGCCCTGCCGTCTCTA
Organism: Tenodera sinensis; assembly: GCA_030765045.1. Taxonomy (NCBI): domain Eukaryota; kingdom Metazoa; phylum Arthropoda; class Insecta; order Mantodea; family Mantidae; genus Tenodera; species Tenodera sinensis. Next base: position 48,936,494 of record CM060973.1, read on the forward strand.
CTGAGCCTCAGAGACGCTTTGACACAAGTGTTACAAAAATCAGAGAATGTCAAAAATCAGAGTGAAATTGCTTCAAACAAGCGAATTATCGCGAAACAACACCTGCTCGAATCCAACAATAACTGTTCTCTACCGTCTCTACTGAGGCTCAGAGAAGCTTTGAGACAAGTGTTACAAAAATCAGAGAAGGTCATAAATTAGAGTGAAATGGCTTCAAACAAGCGAATTATTGCGAAAATACACCTGCTCGAATCCGACAAAAACTGTGCCCTGCCGACTCTATTTAGCGTTAGAGTTGGTTTGAAACAATTGTTACCAAAATCAGAGAATGTCAAAAATTAGAGTGAGATTGCTTCAAATAAGCGAATTATCGCGAAACAACACCTGCTCGAATCCAACAAAAACTGTGCCCTGCCGTCTCTACTGAGCCTCAGAGACGCTTTGACACAAGTGTTACAAAAATCAGAGAATGTCAAAAATCAGAGTGAAATTGCTTCAAACAAGCGAATTATCGCGAAACAACACCTGCTCGAATCCAACAATAACTGCTCTACCGTCTCTACTGAGGCTCAGAGACGCTTTGAGACAAGTGTTTCAAATATCAGAGAATTTCAGATATTAGAGTGAAATCGCTTCAAACAAGCGAATTATCGCGAAACAACACCTGCTCGATTCCAACAAAAACTGTGCCCTGCCGTCTCTACTGAGCCTCAGAAACGCTTTGAGACAAGTGTTACAAAAATCAGAGAATGTCATAAATTAGAGTGAAATGGCTTCAAACAAGCGAATAATCGCGAAAATACACCTGCTCGAATCCGACAAAAACTGTGACCTTCCGACTCTATTTAGCGTTAGAGATGGTTTGACTCAATTGTTACCAAAATCAGAGAATGTCAAAAATTAGATTGAGATTGCTTCAAATAAGCGAATTATCGCGAAACAACACCTGCTCGAATCCAACAAAAACTGTGCCCTGCCGTCTCTACTGAGCCTCAGAGACGCTTTGAGACAATTGTTACAAAAATCAGAGAATGTCAAAAATTAGAGAGAAATTGCTTCAAACAAGCGAATTATCGCGAAACAACACCTGCTCGAATCCAACAATAACTGCTCTACCGTCTCTACTGAGGCTCAGGGACGCTTTGAGACAAGTGTTACAAAAATCAGAGAATTTCAGATATTAGAGTGAAATCGCTTCAAACAAGCGAATTATCGCGAAACAACACCTGCTCGAATCCAACAATAACTGTGCTCTACCGTCTCTACTGACGCTCAGAGACGCTTTGAGACAAGTGTTACAAAAATCAGAGAATGTCATAAATTAGAGTGAAATTGCTTCAAACAAGCGAATTATCGCGAAACAACACCTGCTCGATTCCAACAAAAACTGTGCCCTGCCGTCTCTACTGAGCCTCAGAGACGCTTTGAGACAAGTGTTACAAAAATCAGAGAATGTGAGAAATTAGAGTGAAATTGCTTCAAACAAGCGAATTATCGCGAAACAACACCTGCTCGAATCCAACAAAAACTGTGCCCTGCCGTCTCTATTTAGCGTTAGAGATGGTTTGAAACAAGTGTTACAAAAATCAGAGAATGTCACAAATTAGAGTGACATTGCTTCAAACAAGCGAATTATCGCGAAACAACACCTGCTCGAATCCAACAATAACTGTGCTCTACCGTCTCTACTGAGGCTCAGAGACGCTTTGAGACAAGTGTTACAAAAATCAGAGAATGTCAGATATTAGAGTGAAATTGCTTCAAACAAGCGAATTATCGCGAAACAACACCTGCTCGAATCCAACAATAACTGTTCTCTACCGTCTCTACTGAGGCTCAGAGAAGCTTTGACACAAATGTTACAAAAATCAGAGAATGTAAGATATTATTGTGAAATTGCTTCAAATAAGCGAATTATCGCGAAACAACACCTGCTCGAATCCAACAAAAACTGTGCCCTGCCGACTCTAATTTGCGTTAGAGATGGTTTGAAACAAGTGTTACAAAAATCAGAGAATGTCACAAATTAGAGTGAAATTGCTTCAAACAAGCGAATTATCGCGAAACAACACCTGCTCGATTCCAACAAAAATTGTGCCCTGCCGTCTCTACTGAGCCTCAGAGACGCTTTGAGACAAGTGTTACAAATATCAGAGAATGTCAAAAATTAGAGTGAAATTGCTTCAAACAAGCGAATTATTGTGAAACAAAACCTGCTCGAATCCGACAAAAACTGTGCCCTGCCGACTCTATTTAGCGTTAGAGATGGTTTGAAATAAGTGTTACAAAAATCTGAGAATGTCAAAAATTAGAGTGAAATTGCTTCAAACAAGCGAATTATCGCGAAACAACCCCTGCTCGAATCCAACAATAACTGTGCTCTACCGTCTCTACTGAGGCTCAGAGACGCTTTGAGACAAGTGTTACAAATATCAGAGAATGTCAGATATTACAGTGAAATTGCTTCAAACAAGCGAATTATCGCGAAACAACACCTGCTCGAATCAATCAATAACTGTGCTCTACCGTCTCTACTGAGGCTCAGAGACGCTTTGAGACAAGTGTTACAAAAATCAGAGAATGTCATAAATTAGAGTGAAATGGCTTCAAACAAGCGAATTATCGCGAAAATACACCTGCTCGAATCCGACAAAAACTGTGCCCTGCCGACTGTATTTAGCGTTAGAGATGGTTTGAAACAATTGTTACCAAAATCAGAGAATTTCAGATATTAGAGTGAAATCGCTTCAAACAAGCGAATTATCGCGAAACAACACCTGCTCGAATCCAACAATAACTGTGCTCTACCGTCTCTACTGACGCTCAGAGACGCTTTGAGACAAGTGTTACAAAAATCAGAGAATGTCATAAATTAGAGTGAAATTGCTTCAAACAAGCGAATTATCGCGAAACAACACCTGCTCGATTCCAACAAAAAGTGTGCCCTGCCGTCTCTACTGAGCCTCAGAGACGCTTTGAGACAAGTGTTACAAAAATCAGAGAATGTGAGAAATTAGAGTGAAATTGCTTCAAACAAGCGAATTATCGCGAAACAACACCTGCTCGAATCCAACAAAAACTGTGCCCTGCCGTCTCTATTTAGCGTTAGAGATGGTTTGAAACAAGTGTTACAAAAATCAGAGAATGTCAAAAATTAGAGTGACATTGCTTCAAACAAGCGAATTATCGCGAAACAACACCTGCTCGAATCCAACAATAACTGTGCTCTACCGTCTCTACTGAGGCTCAGAGACGCTTTGAGACAAGTGTTACAAAAATCAGAGAATGTCAGATATTAGAGTGAAATTGCTTCAAACAAGCGAATTATCGCGAAACAACACCTGCTCCAATCCAACAATAACTTTTCTCTACCGTCTCTACTGAGGCTCAGAGAAGCTTTGACACAAATGTTACAAAAATCAGAGAATGTAAGATATTAGAGTGAAATTGCTTCAAATAAGCGAATTATCGCGAAACAACACCTGCTCGAATCCAACAAAAACTGTGCCCTGCCGACTCTAATTAGCGTTAGAGATGGTTTGAAACAAGTGTTACAAAAATCAGAGAATGTCACAAATTAGAGTGAAATTGCTTCAAACAAGCGAATTATCGCGAAACAACACCTGCTCGATTCCAACAAAAATTGTGCCCTGCCGTCTCTACTGAGCCTCAGAGACGCTTTGAGACAAGTGTTACAAATATCAGAGAATGTCAAAAATTAGAGTGAAATTGCTTCAAACAAGCGAATTATCGCGAAACAACACCTGCTCGAATCCAACAATAACTGTGCTCTACCGTCTCTACTGTGGCACAGAGACGCTTTGAGACAAGTGTTACAAAAATCAGAGAATATCATAAATTAGACCGAAATTGCTTCAAACAACCGAATTATCGCGAAACAACACCTGCTCGATTCCAACAAAAACTGTGCCCTGCCGTCTCTACTGAGCCTCAGAGACGCTTTGAGACAAGTGTTACAAAAATCAGAGAATGTGAGAAATTAGAGTGAAATTGCTTCAAACAAGCGAATTATCGAGAAACAACACCTGCTCGAATCCGACAAAAACTGTGCCCTGCCGACTCAATTTAGCGTTAGAGATGGTTTGAAACAAGTGTTACAAAAATCAGAGAATGTCATAAATTAGAGTGAAATTGCTTCAAACAAGCGAATTATCGTGAAACAACACCTGCTCGATTCCAACAAAAACTGTGCCCTGCCGTCTCTACTGAGCCTCAGAGACGCTTTGAGACAAGTGTTACAAAAATCAGAGAATGTGAGAAATTAGAGTGAAATTGCTTCAAACAAGCGAATTATCGCGAAACAACACCTGCTCGAATCCAACAAAACCTGTGCCCTGCCGTCTCTATTTAGCGTTAGAGATGGTTTGAAACAAGTGTTACAAAAATCAGAGAATGTCAAAAATTAGAGTGAAATTGCTTCAAACAAGCGAATTATCGCGAAACAACACCTGCTCGAATCCAACAATAACTGTGCTCTACCGTCTCTACTGAGGCTCAGAGACGCTTTGAGACAAGTGTTACAAAAATCAGAGAATGTCAGATATTAGAGTGAAATTGCTTCAAACAAGCGAATTATCGCAAAACAACACCTGCTCGAATCCAACAATAACTGTGCTCTACCGTCTCTACTGACGCTCAGAGACGCTTTGAGACAAGTGTTACAAAAATCAGAGAATGTCATAAATTAGAGTGAAATTTCTTCAAACAAGCGGATTATCGCGAAACAACACCTGCTCGATTCCAACAAAAACTGTGCCCTGCCGTCTCTACTCAGCCTCAGAGACGCTTTGAGACAAGTGTTACAAAAATCAGAGAATGTCATAAATTAGAGTGAAATTTCTTCAAACAAGCGAATTATCGCGAAACAACACCTGCTCGATTCCAACAAAAACTGTGCCCTGCCGTCTCTACTGAGCCTCAGAGACGCTTTGAGACAAGTGTTACAAAAATCAGAGAATGTGAGAAATTAGAGTGAAATTGCTTCAAACAAGCGAATTATCGCGAACCAACACCTGCTAGAATCCGACAAAAACCGTGCCCTGCCGACTCTATTTAGCGTTAGAGATGGTTTGAAACAAGTGTTACAAAAATCAAAGAATGTCAAAAATTAGAGTGAAATTGCTTCAAACAGGCGAAGTATCGCGAAACAACACCTGCTCGAATCCAACAATAACTGTGCCCTACCGTCACTACTGAGGCACAGAGACGCTTTGAGACAAGTGTTACAAAAATCAGAGAATGTCATTAATTAGAGTGAAATTTCTTCAAACAAGCGAATTATCGCGAAACAACACCTGCTCGATTCCAACAAAAACTGTGCCCTGCCGTCTCTACTGAGCCTCAGAGACGCTTTGAGACAAGTGTTACAAAGATCAGAGAATGTGAGAAATTAGAGTGAAATTGCTTCAAACAAGCGAATTATCGCGAAACAACACCTGCTCGAATCCGACAAAAACCGTGCCCTGCCGACTCTATTTAGCGTTAGAGATGGTTCGAAACAAGTGTTACAAAAATCAGAGAATGTCAAAAATTAGAGTGAAATTGCTTCAAACAGGCGAATTATCGCGAAACAACACCTGCTCGAATCCAACAATAACTGTGCTCTGCCGTCTCTATTTAGCGTTAGAGATGGTTTGAAACAAGTGTTACAAAAATCAGAGAATGTCAAAAATTAGAGTGAAATTGCTTCAAACAAGCGAACTATCGCGAAACAACACCTGCTCGAATCCAACAATAACTCTGCTCTACCGTCTCTACTGAGGCTCAGAGACGCTTTGAGACAAGTGTTACAAAAATCAGAGAATGTCAGATATTAGAGTGAAATTGCTTCAAACAAGCGAATTATCGCGAAACAACACCTGCTCGAATCCAACAATAACTGTGCTCTACCGTCTCTACTGTGGCACAGAGACGCTTTGAGACAAGTGTTACAAAAATCAGAGAATGTCATAAATTAGAGTGAAATTGCTTCAAACGAGCGAATTATCGCGAAACAACACCTGCTCGATTCCAACAAAAACTGTGCCCTGCCCTCTCTACTGAGCCTCAGAGACGCTTTGAGACAAGTGTTTCAAAAATCAGAGAATGTGAGAAATTAGAGTGAAATTGCTTCAAACAAGCGAATTATCGCGAAACAACACCTGCTCGAATCCGACAAAAACTGTGCCCTGCCGTCTCTATTTAGCGTTAGAGATGGTTTGAAACAAGTGTTACAAAAATCAGAGAATGTCAAAAATTAGAGTGAAATTGCTTCAAACAAGCGAATTATCGCGAAACAACACCTGCTCGAATCCGACAAAAACTGTGCCCTGCCGTCTCTATTTAGCGTTAGAGATGCTTTGAAACAAGTGTTACAAAAATCAGAGAATGTCAAAAATTAGAGTGAAATTGCTTCAAACAAGCGAATTATCGCGAAACAACACCTGCTCGAATCCAACAATAACTGTGCTCTACCGTCTCTACTGACGCTCAGAGACGCTTTGAGACAAGTGTTACAAAAATCAGAGAATGTCATAAATTAGAGTGAAATTGCTTCAAACAAGCAAATTATCGCGAAACAACACCTGCTCGATTCCAACAAAAACTGTGCCCTGCCCTCTCTACTGAGCCTCAGAGACGCTTTGAGACAAGTGTTTCAAAAATCAGAGAATGTGAGAAATTAGAGTGAAATTGCTTCAAACAAGCGAATTATCGCGAAACAACACCTGCTCGAATCCGACAAAAACTGTGCCCTGCCGTCTCTATTTAGCGTTAGAGATGGTTTGAAACAAGTGTTACAAAAATCAGAGAATGTCAAAAATTAGAGTGAAATTGCTTCAAACAAGCGAATTATCGCGAAACAACACCTGCTCGAATCCGACAAAAACTGTGCCCTGCCGTCTCTATTTAGCGTTAGAGATGCTTTGAAACAAGTGTTACAAAAATCAGAGAATGTCAAAAATTAGAGTGAAATTGCTTCAAACAAGCGAATTATCGCGAAACAACACCTGCTCGAATCCAACAATAACTGTGCTCTACCGTCTCTACTGACGCTCAGAGACGCTTTGAGACAAGTGTTACAAAAATCAGAGAATGTCATAAATTAGAGTGAAATTGCTTCAAACAAGCAAATTATCGCGAAACAACACCTGCTCGATTCCAACAAAAACTGTGCCCTGCCGTCTCTACTCCGCCTCAGAGACGCTTTGAGAGAAGTGTTACAAAAATCAGAGAATGTCAAATTAGAGTGAAATTTCTTCAAACAAGCGAATTATCGCGAAACAACACCTGCTCGATTCCAACAAAAACTGTGCCCTGCCGTCTCTACTGAGCCTCAGAGACGCTTTGAGACAAGTGTTACAAAAATCAGAGAATGTGAGAAATTAGAGTGAAATTGCTTCAAACAAGCGAATTATCGCGAAACAACACCTGCTCGAATCCGACAAAAACCGTGCCTTGCCGACTCTATTTAGCGTTAGAGATGGTTTGAAACAAGTGTTACAAAAATCAGAGAATGTCAAAAATTAGAGTGAAATTGCTTCAAACAGGCGAAGTTTCGCGAAACAACACCTGCTCGAATCCAACAATAACTGTGCCCTACCGTCACTACTGAGGCTCAGAGACGCTTTGAGACAAGTGTTACAAAAATCAGAGAATGTCATAAATTAGAGTGAAATTGCTTCAAACAAGCGAATTATCGCAAAACAACACCTGCTCGAATCCAACAATAACTGTGCTCTACCGTCTCTACTGACGCTCAGAGACGCTTTGAGACAAGTGTTACAAAAATCAGAGAATGTCATAATTTAGAGTGAAATTGCTTCAAACAAGCAAATTATCGCGAAACAACACCTGCTCGATTCCAACAAAAACTGTGCCCTGCCGTCTCTACTCAGCCTCAGAGACGCTTTGAGACAAGTGTTACAAAAATCAGAGAATGTCATAAATTAGAGTGAAATTTCTTCAAACAAGCGGATTATCGCGAAACAACACCTGCTCGATTCCAACAAAAACTGTGCCCTGCCGTCTCTACTCAGCCTCAGAGACGCTTTGAGACAAGTGTTACAAAAATCAGAGAATGTCATAAATTAGAGTGAAATTTCTTCAAACAAGCGAATTATCGCGAAACAACACCTGCTCGAATCCGACAAAAACCGTGCCCTGCCGACTCTATTTAGCGTTAGAGATGGTTTGAAACAAGTGTTACAAAAATCAGAGAATGTCAAAAATTAGAGTGAAATTGCTTCAAACAGGCGAAGTTTCGCGAAACAACACCTGCTCGAATCCAACAATAACTGTGCCCTACCGTCACTACTGAGGCTCAGAGACGCTTTGAGACAAGTGTTACAAAAATCAGAGAATGTCATAAATTAGAGTGAAATTTCTTCAAACAAGCGAATTATCGCGAAACAACACCTGCTCGATTCCAACAAAAACTGTGCCCTGCCGTCTCTACTGAGCCTCAGAGACGCTTTGAGACAAGTGTTACAAAAATCAGAGAATGTGAGAAATTAGAGTGAAATTGCTTCAAACAAGCGAATTATCGCGAAACAACACCTGCTCGAATCCGACAAAAACCGTGCCCTGCCGACTCTATTTAGCGTTAGAGATGGTTTGTAACAAGTGTTACAAAAATCAGAGAATGTCAAAAATTAGAGTGAAATTGCTTCAAACAGGCGAATTATCGCGAAACAACACCTGCTCGAATCCAACAATAACTGTGCTCTACCGTCTCTATTTAGCGTTAGAGATGGTTTCAAACAAGTGTTACAAAAATCAGAGAATGTCCAAAATTAGAGTGAAATTGCTTCAAACAAGCGAACTATCGCGAAACAACACCTGCTCGAATCCAACAATAACTGTGCTCTACCGTCTCTACTGAGGCTCAGAGACGCTTTGAGACAAGTGTTACAAAAATCAGAGAATGTCAGATATAAGAGTGAAATTGCTTCAAACAAGCGAATTATCGCGAAACAACACCTGCTCGAATCCAACTATAACTGTGCTGTACCGTCTCTACTGTGGCACAGAGACGCTTTGAGACAAGTGTTACAAAAATCAGAGAATGTCATAAATTAGAGTGAAATTGCTTCAAACAAGCGAATTATCGTGAAACAACACCTGCTCGATTCCAACAAAAACTGTGCCCTGCCGTCTCTACTGAGCCTCAGAGACGCTTTGAGACAAGTGTTACAAAAATCAGAGAATGTGTGAAATTAGAGTGAAATTGCTTCAAACAAGCGAATTATCGCGAAACAACACCTGCTCGAATCCAACAAAAACTGTGCCCTGCCGTCTCTATTTAGCGTTAGAGATGGTTTGAAACAAGTGTTACAAAAATCAGAGAATGTCAAAAATTAGAGTGAAATTGCTTCAAACAAGCGAATTATCGCGAAACAACACCTGCTCGAATCCAACAATAACTGTGCTCTACCGTCTCTACTGAGGCTCAGAGACGCTTTGAGACAAGTGTTACAAAAATAAGAGAATGTCAAAAATTAGAGTGAAATTGCTTCAAACAAGCGAATTATCGCGAAACAACACCTGCTCGAATCCAAGAATAACTGTTCTCTACCGTCTCTACTGAGGCTCAGAGAAGCTTTGAGACAAGTGTTACAAAAATCAGAGAATGTAAGATATTAGAGTGAAATTGCTTCAAATAAGCGAATTATCGCGAAACAACACCTGCTCGAATCCAACAAAAACTGTGCCCTGACGTCTCTACTGAGCCTCAGAGACGCTTTGAGACAAGTGTTACAAAAATCAGAGAATGTCATAAATTAGAGTGAAATGGCGTCAAACAAGCGAATTATCGCGAAACAACACCTGCTCGAATCCGACAAAAACTGTGCCCTGCCGACTCTAATTAGCGTTAGAGATGGTTTGAAACAAGTGTTACAAAAATCAGAGAATGTCACAAATTAGAGTGAAATTGCTTCAAACAAGCGAATTATCGCGAAACAACACCTGCTCGAATCCAACAATAGCTGTGCCCTGCCGTCTCTACTGAGCCTCAGAGACGCTTTGAGACAAGTGTTACAAATATCAGAGAATGTCAAAAATTAGAGTGAAATTGCTTCAAACAAGCGAATTATTGCGAAACAAAACCTGCTCGAATCCGACAAAAACTGTGCCCTGCCGACTCTATTTAGCGTTAGAGATGGTTTGAAATAAGTGTTACAAAAATCAGAGAATGTCAAAAATTAGAGTGAAATTGCTTCAAACAAGCGAATTATCGCGAAACAACACCTGCTCGAATCCAACAATAACTGTGCTCTACCGTCTCTACTGAGGCTCAGGGACGCTTTGAGACAAGTGTTACAAAAATCAGAGAATTTCAGATATTAGAGTGAAATCGCTTCAAACAAGCGAATTATCGCGAAACAACACCTGCTCGAATCCAACAATAACTGTGCTCTACCGTCTCTACTGACGCTCAGAGACGCTTTGAGACAAGTGTTACAAAAATCAGAGAATGTCATAAATTAGAGTGAAATTACTTCAAACAAGCGAATTGTCGCGAAACAACACCTGCTCGATTCCAACAAAAACTGTGCCCTGCCGTCTCTACTGAGCCTCAGAGACGCTTTGAGACAAGTGTTACAAAAATCAGAGAATGTGAGAAATTAGAGTGAAATTGCTTCAAACAAGCGAATTATCGCGAAACAACACCTGCTCGAATCCAACAAAAACAGCGCCCTGCCGTCTCTATTTAGCGTTAGAGATGGTTTGAAACAAGTGTTACAAAAATCAGAGAATTTCAGATATTAGAGTGAAATCGCTTCAAACAAGCGAATTATCGCGAAACAACACCTGCTCGAATCCAACAATAAGTGTGCTCTACCGTCTCTACTGACGCTCAGAGACGCTTTGAGACAAGTGTTACAAAAATCAGAGAATGTCATAAATTAGAGTGAAATTGCTTCAAACAAGCAAATTATCGCGAAACAACACCTGCTCGATTCCAACAAGAACTGTGCCCTGCCGTCTCTACTCAGCCTCAGAGACGCTTTGAGACAAGTGTTACAAAAATCAGAGAAGGTCATAAATTAGAGTGAAATGGCTTCAAACAAGCGAATTAATGCGAAAATACACCTGCTCGAATCCGACAAAAACTGTGCCCTGCCGACTCTATTTAGCGTTAGAGTTGGTTTGAAACAATTGTTACCAAAATCAGAGAATGTCAAAAATTAGAGTGAGATTGCTTCAAATAAGCGAATTATCGCGAAACAACACCTGCTCGAATCCAACAAAAACTGTGCCCTGCCGTCTCTACTGAGCCTCAGAGACGCTTTGACACAAGTGTTACAAAAATCAGAGAATGTCAAAAATCAGAGTGAAATTGCTTCAAACAAGCGAATTATCGCGAAACAACACCTGCTCGAATCCAACAATAACTGTTCTCTACCGTCTCTACTGAGGCTCAGAGAAGCTTTGAGACAAGTGTTACAAAAATCAGAGAAGGTCATAAATTAGAGTGAAATGGCTTCAAACAAGCGAATTATTGCGAAAATACACCTGCTCGAATCCGACAAAAACTGTGCCCTGCCGACTCTATTTAGCGTTAGAGTTGGTTTGAAACAATTGTTACCAAAATCAGAGAATGTCAAAAATTAGAGTGAGATTGCTTCAAATAAGCGAATTATCGCGAAACAACACCTGCTCGAATCCAACAAAAACTGTGCCCTGCCGTCTCTACTGAGCCTCAGAGACGCTTTGACACAAGTGTTACAAAAATCAGAGAATGTCAAAAATCAGAGTGAAATTGCTTCAAACAAGCGAATTATCGCGAAACAACACCTGCTCGAATCCAACAATAAGTGTGCTCTACCGTCTCTACTGACGCTCAGAGACGCTTTGAGACAAGTGTTACAAAAATCAGAGAATGTCATAAATTAGAGTGAAATTGCTTCAAACAAGCAAATTATCGCGAAACAACACCTGCTCGATTCCAACAAGAACTGTGCCCTGCCGTCTCTACTCAGCCTCAGAGACGCTTTGAGACAAGTGTTACAAAAATCAGAGAAGTTCATAAATTAGAGTGAAATGGCTTCAAACAAGCGAATTATTGCGAAAATACACCTGCTCGAATCCGACAAAAACTGTGCCCTGCCGACTCTATTTAGCGTTAGAGTTGGTTTGAAACAATTGTTACCAAAATCAGAGAATGTCAAAAATTAGAGTGAGATTGCTTCAAATAAGCGAATTATCGCGAAACAACACCTGCTCGAATCCAACAAAAACTGTGCCCTGCCGTCTCTACTGAGCCTCAGAGACGCTTTGACACAAGTGTTACAAAAATCAGAGAATGTCAAAAATCAGAGTGAAATTGCTTCAAACAAGCGAATTATCGCGAAACAACACCTGCTCGAATCCAACAAAAACAGCGCCCTGCCGTCTCTATTTAGCGTTAGAGATGGTTTAAAACAAGTGTTACAAAAATCAGAGAATTTCAGATATTAGAGTGAAATCGCTTCAAACAAGCGAATTATCGCGAAACAACACCTGCTCGAATCCAACAATAAGTGTGCTCTACCGTCTCTACTGACGCTCAGAGACGCTTTGAGACAAGTGTTACAAAAATCAGAGAATGTCATAAATTAGAGTGAAATTGCTTCAAACAAGCAAATTATCGCGAAACAACACCTGCTCGATTCCAACAAGAACTGTGCCCTGCCGTCTCTACTCAGCCTCAGAGACGCTTTGAGACAAGTGTTACAAAAATCAGAGAAGGTCATAAATTAGAGTGAAATGGCTTCAAACAAGCGAATTATTGCGAAAATACACCTGCTCGAATCCGACAAAAACTGTGCCCTGCCGACTCTATTTAGCGTTAGAGTTGGTTTGAAACAATTGTTACCAAAATCAGAGAATGTCAAAAATTAGAGTGAGATTGCTTCAAATAAGCGAATTATCGCGAAACAACACCTGCTCGAATCCAACAAAAACTGTGCCCTGCCGTCTCTACTGAGCCTCAGAGACGCTTTGACACAAGTGTTACAAAAATCAGAGAATGTCAAAAATCAGAGTGAAATTGCTTCAAACAAGCGAATTATCGCGAAACAACACCTGCTCGAATCCAACAATAACTGTTCTCTACCGTCTCTACTGAGGCTCAGAGAAGCTTTGAGACAAGTGTTACAAAAATCAGAGGTCATAAATTAGAGTGAAATGGCTTCAAACAAGCGAATTATTGCGAAAATACACCTGCTCGAATCCGACAAAAACTGTGCCCTGCCGACTCTATTTAGCGTTAGAGTTGGTTTGAAACAATTGTTACCAAAATCAGAGAATGTCAAAAATTAGAGTGAGATTGCTTCAAATAAGCGAATTATCGCGAAACAACACCTGCTCGAATCCAACAAAAACTGTGCCCTGCCGTCTCTACTGAGCCTCAGAGACGCTTTGACACAAGTGTTACAAAAATCAGAGAATGTCAAAAATCAGAGTGAAATTGCTTCAAACAAGCGAATTATCGCGAAACAACACCTGCTCGAATCCAACAATAACTGCTCTACCGTCTCTAGTGAGGCTCAGAGACGCTTTGAGACAAGTGTTTCAAATATCAGAGAATTTCAGATATTAGAGTGAAATCGCTTCAAACAAGCGAATTATCGCGAAACAACACCTGCTCGATTCCAACAAAAACTGTGCCCTGCCGTCTCTACTGAGCCTCAGAGACGCTTTGAGACAAGTGTTACAAAAATCAGAGAATGTCATAAATTAGAGTGAAATGGCTTCAAACAAGCGAATAATCGCGAAAATACACCTGCTCGAATCCAACAAAAACTGTGCCCTGCCGACTCTATTTAGCGTTAGAGATGGTTTGAAACAATTGTTACCAAAATCAGAGAATGTCAAAAATTAGATTGAGATTGCTTCAAATAAGCGAATTATCGCGAAACAACACCTGCTCGAATCCAACAAAAACTGTGCCCTGCCGTCTCTACTGAGCCTCAGAGACGCTTTGAGACAATTGTTACAAAAATCAGAGAATGTCAAAAATTAGAGAGAAATTGCTTCAAACAAGCGAATTATCGCGAAACAACACCTGCTCGAATCCAACAATAACTGCTCTAACGTCTCTACTGAGGCTCAGGGACGCTTTGAGACAAGTGTTACAAAAATCAGAGAATTTCAGATATTAGAGTGAAATCGCTTCAAACAAGCGAATTATCGCGAAACAACACCTGCTCGAATCCAACAATAACTGTGCTCTACCGTCTCTACTGACGCTCAGAGACGCTTTGAGACAAGTGTTACAAAAATCAGAGAATGTCATAAATTAGAGTGAAATTGCTTCAAACAAGCGAATTATCGCGAAACAACACCTGCTCGATTCCAACAAAAAGTGTGCCCTGCCGTCTCTACTGAGCCTCAGAGACGCTTTGAGACAAGTGTTACAAAAATCAGAGAATGTGAGAAATTAGAGTGAAATTGCTTCAAACAAGCGAATTATCGCGAAACAACACCTGCTCGAATCCAACAAAAACTGTGCCCTGCCGTCTCTATTTAGCGTTAGAGATGGTTTGAAACAAGTGTTACAAAAATCAGAGAATGTCACAAATTAGAGTGACATTGCTTCAAACAAGCGAATTATCGCGAAACAACACCTGCTCGAATCCAACAATAACTGTGCTCTACCGTCTCTACTGAGGCTCAGAGACGCTTTGAGACAAGTGTTACAAAAATCAGAGAATGTCAGATATTAGAGTGAAATTGCTTCAAACAAGCGAATTATCGCGAAACAACACCTGCTCGAATCCAACAATAACTGTTCTCTACCGTCTCTACTGAGGCTCAGAGAAGCTTTGACACAAATGTTACAAAAATCAGAGAATGTAAGATATTATTGTGAAATTGCTTCAAATAAGCGAATTATCGCGAAACAACACCTGCTCGAATCCAACAAAAACTGTGCCCTGCCGACTCTAATTAGCGTTAGAGATGGTTTGAAACAAGTGTTACAAAAATCAGAGAATGTCACAAATTAGAGTGAAATTGCTTCAAACAAGCGAATTATCGCGAAACAACACCTGCTCGATTCCAACAAAAATTGTGCCCTGCCGTCTCTACTGAGCCTCAGAGACGCTTTGAGACGAGTGTTACAAATATCAGAGAATGTCAAAAATTAGAGTGAAATTGCTTCAAACAAGCGAATTATTGCGAAACAAAACCTGCTCGAATCCGACAAAAACTGTGCCCTGCCGACTCTATTTAGCGTTAGAGATGGTTTGAAATAAGTGTTACAAAAATCAGAGAATGTCAAAAATTAGAGTGAAATTGCTTCAAACAAGCGAATTATCGCGAAACAACCCCTGCTCGAATCCAACAATAACTGTGCTCTACCGTCTCTACTGAGGCTCAGAGACGCTTTGAGACAAGTGTTACAAATATCAGAGAATGTCAGATATTACAGTGAAATTGCTTCAAACAAGCGAATTATCGCGAAACAACACCTGCTCGAATCAATCAATAACTGTGCTCTACCGTCTCTACTGAGGCTCAGAGACGCTTTGAGACAAGTGTTACAAAAATCAGAGAATGTCATAAATTAGAGTGAAATGGCTTCAAACAACCGAATTATCGCGAAAATACACCTGCTCGAATCCGACAAAAACTGTGCCCTGCCGACTGTATTTAGCGTTAGAGATGGTTTGAAACAATTGTTACCAAAATCAGAGAATTTCAGATATTAGAGTGAAATCGCTTCAAACAAGCGAATTATCGCGAAACAACACCTGCTCGAATCCAACAATAACTGTGCTCTACCGTCTCTACTGACGCTCAGAGACGCTTTGAGACAAGTGTTACAAAAATCAGAGAATGTCATAAATTAGAGTGAAATTGCTTCAAACAAGCGAATTATCGCGAAACAACACCTGCTCGATTCCAACAAAAAGTGTGCCCTGCCGTCTCTACTGAGCCTCAGAGACGCTTTGAGACAAGTGTTACAAAAATCAGAGAATGTGAGAAATTAGAGTGAAATTGCTTCAAACAAGCGAATTATCGCGAAACAACACCTGCTCGAATCCAACAAAAACTGTGCCCTGCCGTCTCTATTTAGCGTTAGAGATGGTTTGAAATAAGTGTTACAAAAATCAGAGAATGTCAAAAATTAGAGTGAAATTGCTTCAAACAAGCGAATTATCGCGAAACAACCCCTGCTCGAATCCAACAATAACTGTGCTCTACCGTCTCTACTGAGGCTCAGAGACGCTTTGAGACAAGTGTTACAAAAATCAGAGAATGTCATAAATTAGAGTGAAATGGCTTCAAACAACCGAATTATCGCGAAAATACACCTGCTCGAATCCGACAAAAACTGTGCCCTGCCGACTGTATTTAGCGTTAGAGATGGTTTGAAACAATTGTTACCAAAATCAGAGAATTTCAGATATTAGAGTGAAATCGCTTCAAACAAGCGAATTATCGCGAAACAACACCTGCTCGAATCCAACAATAACTGTGCTCTACCGTCTCTACTGACGCTCAGAGACGCTTTGAGACAAGTGTTACAAAAATCAGAGAATGTCATAAATTAGAGTGAAATTGCTTCAAACAAGCGAATTATCGCGAAACAACACCTGCTCGATTCCAACAAAAAGTGTGCCCTGCCGTCTCTACTGAGCCTCAGAGACGCTTTGAGACAAGTGTTACAAAAATCAGAGAATGTGAGAAATTAGAGTGAAATTGCTTCAAACAAGCGAATTATCGCGAAACAACACCTGCTCGAATCCAACAAAAACTGTGCCCTGCCGTCTCTATTTAGCGTTAGAGATGGTTTGAAACAAGTGTTACAAAAATCAGAGAATGTCAAAAATTAGAGTGACATTGCTTCAAACAAGCGAATTATCGCGAAGCAACACCTGCTCGAATCCAACAATAACTGTGCTCTACCGTCTCTACTGAGGCTCAGAGACGCTTTGAGACAAGTGTTACAAAAATCAGAGAATGTCATAAATTAGAGTGAAATGGCTTCAAACAAGCGAATTATCGCGAAAATACACCTGCTCGAATCCGACAAAAACTGTGCCCTGCCGACTGTATTTAGCGTTAGAGATGGTTTGAAACAATTGTAACCAAAATCAGAGAATGTCAAAAATTAGAGTGAGATTGCCTCAAATAAGCGAATTATCGCGAAACAACACCTGCTCGAATCCAACAAAAACTGTGCCCTGCCGTCTCTACTGAGCCTCAGAGACGCTTTGACACAAGTGTTACAAAAATCAGAGAATGTGAGAAATTAGAGTGAAACTGCTTCAAACAAGCGAATTATCGCGAAACAACACCTGCTCGAATCCAACAAAAACTGTGCCCTGCCGTCTCTACTTAGCCTCAGAGACGCTTTGAGACAATTGTTACAAAAATCAGAGAATGTCAAAAATTAGAGAGAAATTGCTTCAAACAAGCGAATTATCGCGAAACAACACCTGCTCGAATCCAACAATAACTGCTCTAACGTCTCTACTGAGGCTCAGGGACGCTTTGAGACAAGTGTTACAAAAATCAGAGAATTTCAGATATTAGAGTGAAATCGCTTCAAACAAGCGAATTATCGCGAAACAACACCTGCTCGAATCCAACAATAACTGTGCTCTACCGTCTCTACTGACGCTCAGAGACGCTTTGAGACAAGTGTTACAAAAATCAGAGAATGTCATAAATTAGAGTGAAATTGCTTCAAACAAGCGAATTATCGCGAAACAACACCTGCTCGATTCCAACAAAAAGTGTGCCCTGCCGTCTCTACTGAGCCTCAGAGACGCTTTGAGACAAGTGTTACAAAAATCAGAGAATGTGAGAAATTAGAGTGAAATTGCTTCAAACAAGCGAATTATCGCGAAACAACACCTGCTCGAATCCAACAAAAACTGTGCCCTGCCGTCTCTATTTAGCGTTAGAGATGGTTTGAAACAAGTGTTACAAAAATCAGAGAATGTCACAAATTAGAGTGACATTGCTTCAAACAAGCGAATTATCGCGAAACAACACCTGCTCGAATCCAACAATAACTGTGCTCTACCGTCTCTACTGAGGCTCAGAGACGCTTTGAGACAAGTGTTACAAAAATCAGAGAATGTCAGATATTAGAGTGAAATTGCTTCAAACAAGCGAATTATCGCGAAACAACACCTGCTCGAATCCAACAATAACTGTTCTCTACCGTCTCTACTGAGGCTCAGAGAAGCTTTGACACAAATGTTACAAAAATCAGAGAATGTAAGATATTATTGTGAAATTGCTTCAAATAAGCGAATTATCGCGAAACAACACCTGCTCGAATCCAACAAAAACTGTGCCCTGCCGACTCTAATTAGCGTTAGAGATGGTTTGAAACAAGTGTTACAAAAATCAGAGAATGTCACAAATTAGAGTGAAATTGCTTCAAACAAGCGAATTATCGCGAAACAACACCTGCTCGATTCCAACAAAAATTGTGCCCTGCCGTCTCTACTGAGCCTCAGAGACGCTTTGAGACGAGTGTTACAAATATCAGAGAATGTCAAAAATTAGAGTGAAATTGCTTCAAACAAGCGAATTATTGCGAAACAAAACCTGCTCGAATCCGACAAAAACTGTGCCCTGCCGACTCTATTTAGCGTTAGAGATGGTTTGAAATAAGTGTTACAAAAATCAGAGAATGTCAAAAATTAGAGTGAAATTGCTTCAAACAAGCGAATTATCGCGAAACAACCCCTGCTCGAATCCAACAATAACTGTGCTCTACCGTCTCTACTGAGGCTCAGAGACGCTTTGAGACAAGTGTTACAAATATCAGAGAATGTCAGATATTACAGTGAAATTGCTTCAAACAAGCGAATTATCGCGAAACAACACCTGCTCGAATCAATCAATAACTGTGCTCTACCGTCTCTACTGAGGCTCAGAGACGCTTTGAGACAAGTGTTACAAAAATCAGAGAATGTCATAAATTAGAGTGAAATGGCTTCAAACAACCGAATTATCGCGAAAATACACCTGCTCGAATCCGACAAAAACTGTGCCCTGCCGACTGTATTTAGCGTTAGAGATGGTTTGAAACAATTGTTACCAAAATCAGAGAATTTCAGATATTAGAGTGAAATCGCTTCAAACAAGCGAATTATCGCGAAACAACACCTGCTCGAATCCAACAATAACTGTGCTCTACCGTCTCTACTGACGCTCAGAGACGCTTTGAGACAAGTGTTACAAAAATCAGAGAATGTCATAAATTAGAGTGAAATTGCTTCAAACAAGCGAATTATCGCGAAACAACACCTGCTCGATTCCAACAAAAAGTGTGCCCTGCCGTCTCTACTGAGCCTCAGAGACGCTTTGAGACAAGTGTTACAAAAATCAGAGAATGTGAGAAATTAGAGTGAAATTGCTTCAAACAAGCGAATTATCGCGAAACAACACCTGCTCGAATCCAACAAAAACTGTGCCCTGCCGTCTCTATTTAGCGTTAGAGATGGTTTGAAACAAGTGTTACAAAAATCAGAGAATGTCAAAAATTAGAGTGACATTGCTTCAAACAAGCGAATTATCGCGAAGCAACACCTGCTCGAATCCAACAATAACTGTGCTCTACCGTCTCTACTGAGGCTCAGAGACGCTTTGAGACAAGTGTTACAAAAATCAGAGAATGTCATAAATTAGAGTGAAATGGCTTCAAACAAGCGAATTATCGCGAAAATACACCTGCTCGAATCCGACAAAAACTGTGCCCTGCCGACTGTATTTAGCGTTAGAGATGGTTTGAAACAATTGTTACCAAAATCAGAGAATGTCAAAAATTAGAGTGAGATTGCCTCAAATAAGCGAATTATCGCGAAACAACACCTGCTCGAATCCAACAAAAACTGTGCCCTGCCGTCTCTACTGAGCCTCAGAGACGCTTTGACACAAGTGTTACAAAAATCAGAGAATGTGAGAAATTAGAGTGAAACTGCTTCAAACAAGCGAATTATCGCGAAACAACACCTGCTCGAATCCAACAAAAACTGTGCCCTGCCGTCTCTACTTAGCCTCAGAGACGCTTTGAGACAATTGTTACAAAAATCAGAGAATGTCAAAAATTAGAGAGAAATTGCTTCAAACAAGCGAATTATCGCGAAACAACACCTGCTCGAATCCAACAATAACTGCTCTACCGTCTCTACTGAGGCTCAGGGACGCTTTGAGACAAGTGTTACAAAAATCAGAGAATTTCAGATATTAGAGTGAAATCGCTTCAAACAAGCGAATTATCGCGAAACAACACCTGCTCGAATCCAACAATAACTGTGCTCTACCGTCTCTACTGACGCTCAGAGACGCTTTGAAACAAGTGTTACAAAAATCAGAGAATGTCATAAATTAGAGTGAAATTGCTTCAAACAAGCGAATTATCGCGAAACAACACCTGCTCGATTCCAACAAAAACTGTGCCCTGCCGTCTCTACTGAGCCTCAGAGACGCTTTGAGACAAGTGTTACAAAAATCAGAGAATGTGTGAAATTAGAGTGAAATTGCTTCAAACAAGCGAATTATCGCGAAACAACACCTGCTCGAATCCAACAAAAACTGTGCCCTGCCGTCTCTATTTAGCGTTAGAGATGGTTTGAAACAAGTGTTACAAAAATCAGAGAATGTCAAAAATTAGAGTGAAATTGCTTCAAACAAGCGAATTATCGCGAAACAACACCTGCTCGAATCCAACAATAACTGTGCTCTACCGTCTCTACTGAGGCTCAGAGACGCTTTGAGACAAGTGTTACAAAAATCAGAGAATGTCAAAAATTAGAGTGAAATTGCTTCAAACAAGCGAATTATCGCGAAACAACACCTGCTCGAATCCAACAATAACTGTTCTCTACCGTCTCTACTGAGGCTCAGAGAAGCTTTGAGACAAGTGTTACAAAAATCAGAGAATTTCAGATATTAGAGTGAAATCGCTTCAAACAAGCGAATTATCGCTAAACAACACCTGCTCGAATCCAACAAAAACTGTGCCCTGACGTCTCTACTGAGCCTCAGAGACGCTTTGAGACAAGTGTTACAAAAATCAGAGAATGTCATAAATTAGAGTGAAATGGCTTCAAACAAGCGAATTATCGCGAAACAACACCTGCTCGAATCCGACAAAAACTGTGCCCTGCCGACTCTAATTAGCGTTAGAGATGGTTTGAAACAAGTGTTACAAAAATCAGAGAATGTCACAAATTAGAGTGAAATTGCTTCAAACAAGCGAATTATCGCGAAACAACACCTGCTCGAATCCAACAATAACTGTGCCCTGCCGTCTCTACTGAGCCTCAGAGACGCTTTGAGACAAGTGTTACAAATATCAGAGAATGTCAAAAATTAGAGTGAAATTGCTTCAAACAAGCGAATTATTGCGAAACAAAACCTGCTCGAATCCGACAAAAACTGTGCCCTGCCGACTCTATTTAGCGTTGGAGATGGTTTGAAATAAGTGTTACAAAAATCAGAGAATGTCAAAAATTAGAGTGAAATTGCTTCAAACAAGCGAATTATCGCGAAACAACACCTGCTCGAATCCAACAATAACTGTGCTCTACCGTCTCTACTGAGGCTCAGGGACGCTTTGAGACAAGTGTTACAAAAATCAGAGAATTTCAGATATTAGAGTGAAATCGCTTCAAACAAGCGAATTATCGCGAAACAACACCTGCTCGAATCCAACAATAACTGTGCTCTACCATCTCTACTGACGCTCAGAGACGCTTTGAGACAAGTGTTACAAAAATCAGAGAATGTCATAAATTAGAGTGAAATTGCTTCAAAGCGAATTGTCGCGAAACAACACCTGCTCGATTCGAACAAAAACTGTGCCCTGCCGTCTCTACTGAGCCTCAGAGACGCTTTGAGACAAGTGTTACAAAAATCAGAGAATGTGAGAAATTAGAGTGAAATTGCTTCAAACAAGCGAATTATCGCGAAACAACACCTGCTCGAATCCAACAAAAACAGCGCCCTGCCGTCTCTATTTAGCGTTAGAGATGGTTTGAAACAAGTGTTACAAAAATCAGAGAATTTCAGATATTAGAGTGAAATCGCTTCAAACAAGCGAATTATCGCGAAACAACACCTGCTCGATTCCAACAAGAACTGTGCCCTGCCGTCTCTACTCAGCCTCAGAGACGCTTTGAGACAAGTGTTACAAAAATCAGAGAAGGTCATAAATTAGAGTGAAATGGCTTCAAACAAGCGAATTATTGCGAAAATACACCTGCTCGAATCCGACAAAAACTGTGCCCTGCCGACTCTATTTAGCGTTAGAGTTGGTTTGAAACAATTGTTACCAAAATCAGAGAATGTCAAAAATTAGAGTGAGATTGCTTCAAATAAGCGAATTATCGCGAAACAACACCTGCTCGAATCCAACAAAAACTGTGCCCTGCCGTCTCTACTGAGCCTCAGAGACGCTTTGACACAAGTGTTACAAAAATCAGAGAATGTCAAAAATCAGAGTGAAATTGCTTCAAACAAGCGAATTATCGCGAAACAACACCTGCTCGAATCCAACAATAACTGTTCTCTACCGTCTCTACTGAGGCTCAGAGAAGCTTTGAGACAAGTGTTACAAAAATCAGAGGTCATAAATTAGAGTGAAATGGCTTCAAACAAGCGAATTATTGCGAAAATACACCTGCTCGAATCCGACAAAAACTGTGCCCTGCCGACTCTATTTAGCGTTAGAGTTGGTTTGAAACAATTGTTACCAAAATCAGAGAATGTCAAAAATTAGAGTGAGATTGCTTCAAATAAGCGAATTATCGCGAAACAACACCTGCTCGAATCCAACAAAAACTGTGCCCTGCCGTCTCTACTGAGCCTCAGAGACGCTTTGACACAAGTGTTACAAAAATCAGAGAATGTCAAAAATCAGAGTGAAATTGCTTCAAACAAGCGAATTATCGCGAAACAACACCTGCTCGAATCCAACAATAACTGCTCTACCGTCTCTACTGAGGCTCAGAGACGCTTTGAGACAAGTGTTTCAAATATCAGAGAATTTCAGATATTAGAGTGAAATCGCTTCAAACAAGCGAATTATCGCGAAACAACACCTGCTCGATTCCAACAAAAACTGTGCCCTGCCGTCTCTACTGAGCCTCAGAGACGCTTTGAGACAAGTGTTACAAAAATCAGAGAATGTCATAAATTAGAGTGAAATGGCTTCAAACAAGCGAATAATCGCGAAAATACACCTGCTCGAATCCGACAAAAACTGTGCCCTGCCGACTCTATTTAGCGTTAGAGATGGTTTGAAACAATTGCTACCAAAATCAGAGAATGTCAAAAATTAGATTGAGATTGCTTCAAATAAGCGAATTATCGCGAAACAACACCTGCTCGAATCCAACAATAACTGTGCTCTACCGTCTCTACTGACGCTCAGAGACGCTTTGAGACAAGTGTTACAAAAATCAGAGAATGTCATAAATTAGAGTGAAATTGCTTCAAACAAGCGAATTATCGCGAAACAACACCTGCTCGATTCCAACAAAAAGTGTGCCCTGCCGTCTCTACTGAGCCTCAGAGACGCTTTGAGACAAGTGTTACAAAAATCAGAGAATGTGAGAAATTAGAGTGAAATTGCTTCAAACAAGCGAATTATCGCGAAACAACACCTGCTCGAATCCAACAAAAACTGTGCCCTGCCGTCTCTATTTAGCGTTAGAGATGGTTTGAAACAAGTGTTACAAAAATCAGAGAATGTCAAAAATTAGTGACATTGCTTCAAACAAGCGAATTATCGCGAAACAACACCTGCTCGAATCCAACAATAACTGTGCTCTACCGTCTCTACTGAGGCTCAGAGACGCTTTGAGACAAGTGTTACAAAAATCAGAGAATGTCAGATATTAGAGTGAAATTGCTTCAAACAAGCGAATTATCGCGAAACAACACCTGCTCGAATCCAACAATAACTGTTCTCTACCGTCTCTACTGAGGCTCAGAGAAGCTTTGAGACAAATGTTACAAAAATCAGAGAATGTAAGATATTAGAGTGAAATTGCTTCAAATAAGCGAATTATCGCGAAACAACACCTGCTCGAATCCAAAAAAAACTGTGCCCTGCCGACTCTAATTAGCGTTAGAGATGGTTTGAAACAAGTGTTACAAAAATCAGAGAATGTCACAAATTAGAGTGAAATTGCTTCAAACAAGCGAATTATCGCGAAACAACACCTGCTCGATTCCAACAAAAACTGTGCCCTGCCGTCTCTACTGAGCCTCAGAGACGCTTTGAGACAAGTGTTACAAATATCAGAGAATGTCAAAAATTAGAGTGAAATTGCTTCAAACAAGCGAATTATTGCGAAACAAAACCTGCTCGAATCCGACAAAAACTGTGCCCTGCCGACTCTATTTAGCGTTAGAGATGGTTTGAAATAAGTGTTACAAAAATCAGAGAATGTCAAAAATTAGAGTGAAATTGCTTCAAACAAGCGAATTATCGCGAAACAACCCCTGCTCGAATCCAACAATAACTGTGCTCTACCGTCTCTACTGAGGCTCAGAGACGCTTTGAGACAAGTGTTACAAAAATCAGAGAATGTCAGATATTAGAGTGAAATTGCTTCAAACAAGCGAATTATCGCGAAACAACACCTGCTCGAATCAATCAATAACTGTGCTCTACCGTCTCTACTGAGGCTCAGAGACGCTTTGAGACAAGTGTTACAAAAATCAGAGAATGTCATAAATTAGAGTGAAATGGCTTCAAACAAGCGAATTATCGCGAAAATACACCTGCTCGAATCCGACAAAAACTGTGCCCTGCCGACTGTATTTAGCGTTAGAGATGGTTTGAAACAATTGTTACCAAAATCAGAGAATGTCAAAAATTAGAGTGAGATTGCTTCAAATAAGCGAATTATCGCGAAACAACACCTGCTCGAATCCAACAAAAACTGTGCCCTGCCGTCTCTACTGAGCCTCAGAGACGCTTTGACACAAGTGTTACAAAAATCAGAGAATGTGAGAAATTAGAGTGAAACTGCTTCAAACAAGCGAATTATCGCGAAACAACACCTGCTCGAATCCAACAAAAACTGTGCCCTGCCGTCTCTACTTAGCCTCAGAGACGCTTTGAGACAATTGTTACAAAAATCAGAGAATGTCAAAAATTAGAGAGAAATTGCTTCAAACAAGCGAATTATCGCGAAACAACACCTGCTCGAATCCAACAATAACTGCTCTACCGTCTCTACTGAGGCTCAGGGACGCTTTGAGACAAGTGTTACAAAAATCAGAGAATTTCAGATATTAGAGTGAAATCGCTTCAAACAAGCGAATTATCGCGAAACAACACCTGCTCGAATCCAACAATAACTGTGCTCTACCGTCTCTACTGACGCTCAGAGACGCTTTGAGACAAGTGTTACAAAAATCAGAGAATGTCATAAATTAGAGCGAAATTGCTTCAAACAAGCGAATTATCGCGAAACAACACCTGCTCGATTCCAACAAAAACTGTGCCCTGCCGTCTCTACTGAGCCTCAGAGACGCTTTGAGACAAGTGTTACAAAAATCAGAGAATGTGAGAAATTAGAGTGAAATTGCTTCAAACAAGCGAATTATCGCGAAACAACACCTGCTCGAATCCAACAAAAACTGCGCCCTGCCGTCTCTATTTAGCGCTAGAGATGGTTTGAAACAAGTGTTACAAAAATCAGAGAATTTCAGATATTAGAGTGAAATCGCTTCAAACAAGCGAATTATCGCGAAACAACACCTGCTCGAATCCAACAATAAGTGTGCTCTACCGTCTCTACTGACGCTCAGAGACGCTTTGAGACAAGTGTTACAAAAATCAGAGAATGTCATAAATTAGAGTGAAATTGCTTCAAACAAGCAAATTATCGCGAAACAACACCTGCTCGATTCCAACAAGAACTGTGCCCTGCCGTCTCTACTCAGCCTCAGAGACGCTTTGAGACAAGTGTTACAAAAATCAGAGAAGGTCATAAATTAGAGTGAAATGGCTTCAAACAAGCGAATTATTGCGAAAATACACCTGCTCGAATCCGACAAAAACTGTGCCCTGCCGACTCTATTTAGCGTTAGAGATGGTTTGAAACAAGTGTTACAAAAATCAGAGGATGTCAAAAATCAGAGTGAGATTGCTTCAAATAAGCGAATTATCGCGAAACAACACCTGCTCGAATCCAACAAAAACTGTGCCCTGCCGTCTCTACTGAGCCTCAGAGACGCTTTGACACAAGTGTTACAGAAATCAGAGAATGTCAAAAATCAGAGTGAAATTGCTTCAAACAAGCGAATTATCGCGAAACAACACCTGCTCGAATCCAACAATAACTGCTCTACCGTCTCTACTGAGGCTCAGAGACGCTTTGAGACAAGTGTTTCAAAAATCAGAGAATTTCAGATATTAGAGTGAAATCGCTTCAAACAAGCGAATTATCGCGAAACAACACCTGCTCGATTCCAACAAAAACAGTGCCCTGCCGTCTCTACTAAGCCTCAGAGACGCTTTGAGACAAGTGTTACAAAAATCAGAGAATGTGAGAAATTAGAGTGAAATTGCTTCAAACAAGCGAATTATCGCGAAACAACACCTGCTCGAATCCGACAAAAACCGTGCCCTGCCGACTCTATTTAGCGTTAGAGATGGTTTGAAACAAGTGTTACAAAAATCAGAGAATGTCATAAATTAGAGTGAAATTGCTTCAAACAGGCGAATTATCGCGAAACAACACCTGCTCGAATCCAACAATAACTGTGCCCTACCGTCACTACTGAGGCTCAGAGACGCTTTGAGACAAGTGTTACAAAAATCAGAGAATGTGATAAATTAGAGTGAAACTGCTTCAAACAAGCGAATTATCGCGAAACAACACCTGCTCGAATCCAACAAAAACTGTGCCCTGCCGTCTCTACTGAGCCTCAGAGACGCTTTGAGACAAGTGTTACAAAAATCAGAGAATGTCAAAAATCAGAGTGAAATTGCTTCAAACAAGCGAATTATCGCGAAACAACACCTGCTCGAATCCAACAATAACTGCTCTACCGTCTCTACTGAGGCTCAGAGACGCTTTGAGACAAGTGTTACAAAAAACAGAGATTTTCAGATATTAGAGTGAAATCGCTTCAAACAAGCGAATTATCGCGAAACAACACCTGCTCGAATCCAACAATAACTGTGCCCTGCCGTCCCTACTGAGCCTCAGAGACGCTTTGAGACAAGTGTAACAAAAATCAGAGAATGTGAGAAATTAGAGTGAAATTGCTTCAAACAAGCGAATTATCGCGAAACAACACCTGCTCGAATCCAACAAAAACTGTGCCCTGCCGTCTCTATTTAGCGTTAGAGATGGTTTGAAACAAGTGTTACAAAAATCAGAGAATGTCAAAAATTAGAGTGAAATTGCTTCAAACAAGCGAATTATCGCGAAACAATACCTGCTCGAATCCAACAATAACTGTGCTCTACCGTCTCTACTGAGGCTCAGAGACGCTTTGAGACAAGTGTTACAAAAATCAGAGAATGTCAGATATTAGAGTGAAATTGCTTCAAACAAGCGAATTATCGCGAAACAACACCTGCTCGAATCCAACAATAACTGTTCTCTACCGTCTCTACTGAGGCTCAGAGAAGCTTTGAGACAAGTGTTACAAAAATCAGAGAATGTCAGATATTAGAGTGAAATTGCTTCAAATAAGCGAATTATCGCGAAACAACACCTGCTCGAATCCAACAAAAACTGTGCCCTGACGTCTCTACTGAGCCTCAGAGACGCTTTGAGACAAGTGTTACAAAAATCAGAGAATGTCATAAATTAGAGTGAAATGGCTTCAAACAAGCGAATTATCGCGAAACAACACCTGCTCGAATCCGACAAAAACTGTGCCCTGCCGACTCTATTTAGCGTTAGAGATGGTTTGAAACAAGTGTTACAAAAATCAGAGAATGTCACAAATTAGAGTGAAATTGCTTCAAACAAGCGAATTATCGCGAAACAACACCTGCTCGAATCCAACAATAACTGTGCTCTACCGTCTCTACTGAGGCTCAGAGACGCTTTGAGACAAGTGTTACAAAAATCAGATAATTTCAGATATTAGAGTGAAATCGCTTCAAACAAGCGAATTATCGCGAAACAACACCTGCTCGAATCCAACAATAACTGTGCTCTACCGTCTCTACTGAGGCTCAGAGACGCTTTGAGACAAGTGTTACAAAAATCAGAGAATTTCAGATATTAGAGTGAAATCGCTTCAAACAAGCGAATTATCGCGAAACCACACCTGCTCGAATCCAACAATAACTGTGCTCTACCGTCTCTACTGACGCTCAGAGACGCTTTGAGACAAGTGTTACAAAAAATCAGAGAATGTCATAAATTAGAGTGAAATTGCTTCAAACAAGCGAATTATCGCGAAACAACACCTGCTCGATTCCAACAAAAACTGTGCCCTGACGTCTCTACTGAGCCTCAGAGACGCTTTGAGACAAGTGTTACAAAAATCAGAGAATGTCATAAATTAGAGTGAAATGGCTTCAAACAAGCGAATTATCGCGAAACAACACCTGCTCGAATCCGACAAAAACTGTGCCCTGCCGACTCTATTTAGCGTTAGAGATGGTTTGAAACAAGTGTTACAAAAATCAGAGAATGTCACAAATTACAGTGAAATTGCTTCAAACAAGCGAATTATCGCGAAACAACACCTGCTCGAATCCAACAATAACTGTGCTCTACCGTCTCTACTGAGGCTCAGAGACGCTTTGAGACAAGTGTTACAAAAATCAGAGAATTTCAGATAGAGTGAAATCGCTTCAAACAAGCGAATTATCGCGAAACACCTGCTCGAATCCAACAATAACTGTGCTCTACCGTCTCTACTTACGCTCAGAGACGCTTTGAGACAAGTGTTACAAAAATCAGAGAATGTCATAAATTAGAGTGAAATTGCTTCAAACAAGCAAATTATCGCGAAACAACACCTGCTCGATTCCAACAAAAACTGTGCCCTGCCGACTCTATTTAGCGTTAGAGATGGTTTGAAACAAGTGTTACAAAAATCAGAGAATGTCAAAAATTAGAGTGCAATTTCTTCAAACAGGCGAAGTATCGCGAAACAACACCTGCTCGAATCCAACAAAAACTGTGCCCTACGGTGACTACTGAGGCTCAGAGACGCTTTGAGACAAGTGTTACAAAAATCAGAGAATGTCATAAATTAGAGTGAAATGGCTTCAAACAAGCGAATTATCGGGAAAATACACCTGCTCGAATCCGACAAAAACTGTGCCCTGCCGACTCTATTTAGCGTTAGAGATGGTTTGAAACAAATGTTACCAAAATCAGAGAATGTCAAAAATTAGAGTAAGATTGCTTCAAATAAGCGAATTATCGCGAAACAACACCTGCTCGAATCCAACAAAAACTGTGCCCTGCCGTCTGTACTGAGCCTCAGAGACGCTTTGACACAAGTGTTACAAAAATCAGAGAATGTGGGAATTTAGAGTGAAACTGCTTAAAACAAGCGAACTATCGCGAAACAACACCTGCTCGAATCCAACAAAAACTGTGCCCTGCCGTCTCTACTGAGGCTCAGAGACGCTTTGAGACAAGTGTTACAAAAATCAGAGAATGTCAGATATTAGAGTGAAATTGCTTCAAACAAGCGAATTATCGCGAAACAACACCTGCTCGATGCCAACAAAAACTGTGCCCTGCCCGTCTCTACTGAGCCTCAGAGACGCTTTGAGACAAGTGTTACAAAAATCAGAGAATGTGAGAAATTAGAGTGAAATTGCTTCAAACAAGCGAGTTATCGCGAAACAAAACCTGCTCGAATCCGACAAAAACCGTGCCCTGCCGACTCTATTTAGCGTTAGAGATGGTTTGAAACAAGTGTTACAAAAATCAGAGAATGTCAAAAATTAGAGTGCAATTTCTTCAAACAGGCGAAGTATCGCGAAACAACACCTGCTCGAATCCAACAATAACTGTGCCCTACCGTCGCTACTGAGGCTCAGAGACGCTTTGAGACAAGTGTTACAAAAATCAGAGAATGTCAGATATTAGAGTGAAATTGCTTCAAACAAGCGAATTATCGCGAAACAACACCTGCTCGATTCCAACAAAAACTGTGCCCTGCCCGTCTCTACTGAGCCTCAGAGACGCTTTGAGACAAGTGTTACAAAAATCAGAGAATGTCATAAATTAGAGTGAATGGCTTCAAACAAGCGAATTATCGCGAAACAACACCTGCTCGAATCCAACAAAAACTGTGCCCTGCCGTCTCTACTGAGCCTCAGAGACGCTTTGAGACAAGTGTTACAAAAATCAGAGAATGTCAAAAATCAGAGTGAAATTGCTTCAAACAAGCGAATTATCGCGAAACAACACCTGCTCGAATCCAACAATAACTGCTCTACCGTCTCTACTGAGGCTCAGAGACGCTTTGAGACAAGTGTTACAAAAATCAGAGAATGTGAGAAATTAGAGTGAAATTGCTTCAAACAAGCGAATTATCGCGAAACAACACCTGCTCGAATCCAACAAAAACTGTGCCCTGCCGTCTCTATTTAGCGTTAGAGATGGTTTGAAACAAGTGTTACAAAAATCAGAGAATGTCAAAAATTAGAGTGAAATTGCTTCAAACAAGCGAATTATCGCGAAACAATACCTGCTCGAATCCAACAATAACTGTGCTCTACCGTCTCTACTGAGGCTCAGAGACGCTTTGAGACAAGTGTTACAAAAATCAGAGAATGTCAGATATTAGAGTGAAATTGCTTCAAACAAGCGAATTATCGCGAAACAACACCTGCTCGAATCCAACAATAACTGTTCTCTACCGTCTCTACTGAGGCTCAGAGAAGCTTTGAGACAAGTGTTACAAAAATCAGAGAATGTCAGATATTAGAGTGAAATTGCTTCAAATAAGCGAATTATCGCGAAACAACACCTGCTCGAATCCAACAAAAACTGTGCCCTGACGTCTCTACTGAGCCTCAGAGACGCTTTGAGACAAGTGTTACAAAAATCAGAGAATGTCATAAATTAGAGTGAAATGGCTTCAAACAAGCGAATTATCGCGAAACAACACCTGCTCGAATCCGACAAAAACTGTGCCCTGCCGACTCTATTTAGCGTTAGAGATGGTTTGAAACAAGTGTTACAAAAATCAGAGAATGTCACAAATTAGAGTGAAATTGCTTCAAACAAGCGAATTATCGCGAAACAACACCTGCTCGAATCCAACAATAACTGTGCTCTACCGTCTCTACTGAGGCTCAGAGACGCTTTGAGACAAGTGTTACAAAAATCAGATAATTTCAGATATTAGAGTGAAATCGCTTCAAACAAGCGAATTATCGCGAAACAACACCTGCTCGAATCCAACAATAACTGTGCTCTACCGTCTCTACTGAGGCTCAGAGACGCTTTGAGACAAGTGTTACAAAAATCAGAGAATTTCAGATATTAGAGTGAAATCGCTTCAAACAAGCGAATTATCGCGAAACCACACCTGCTCGAATCCAACAATAACTGTGCTCTACCGTCTCTACTGACGCTCAGAGACGCTTTGAGACAAGTGTTACAAAAAATCAGAGAATGTCATAAATTAGAGTGAAATTGCTTCAAACAAGCGAATTATCGCGAAACAACACCTGCTCGATTCCAACAAAAACTGTGCCCTGACGTCTCTACTGAGCCTCAGAGACGCTTTGAGACAAGTGTTACAAAAATCAGAGAATGTCATAAATTAGAGTGAAATGGCTTCAAACAAGCGAATTATCGCGAAACAACACCTGCTCGAATCCGACAAAAACTGTGCCCTGCCGACTCTATTTAGCGTTAGAGATGGTTTGAAACAAGTGTTACAAAAATCAGAGAATGTCACAAATTACAGTGAAATTGCTTCAAACAAGCGAATTATCGCGAAACAACACCTGCTCGAATCCAACAATAACTGTGCTCTACCGTCTCTACTGAGGCTCAGAGACGCTTTGAGACAAGTGTTACAAAAATCAGAGAATTTCAGATAGAGTGAAATCGCTTCAAACAAGCGAATTATCGCGAAACACCTGCTCGAATCCAACAATAACTGTGCTCTACCGTCTCTACTTACGCTCAGAGACGCTTTGAGACAAGTGTTACAAAAATCAGAGAATGTCATAAATTAGAGTGAAATTGCTTCAAACAAGCAAATTATCGCGAAACAACACCTGCTCGATTCCAACAAAAACTGTGCCCTGCCGACTCTATTTAGCGTTAGAGATGGTTTGAAACAAGTGTTACAAAAATCAGAGAATGTCAAAAATTAGAGTGCAATTTCTTCAAACAGGCGAAGTATCGCGAAACAACACCTGCTCGAATCCAACAAAAACTGTGCCCTACGGTGACTACTGAGGCTCAGAGACGCTTTGAGACAAGTGTTACAAAAATCAGAGAATGTCATAAATTAGAGTGAAATGGCTTCAAACAAGCGAATTATCGGGAAAATACACCTGCTCGAATCCGACAAAAACTGTGCCCTGCCGACTCTATTTAGCGTTAGAGATGGTTTGAAACAAATGTTACCAAAATCAGAGAATGTCAAAAATTAGAGTAAGATTGCTTCAAATAAGCGAATTATCGCGAAACAACACCTGCTCGAATCCAACAAAAACTGTGCCCTGCCGTCTGTACTGAGCCTCAGAGACGCTTTGACACAAGTGTTACAAAAATCAGAGAATGTGAGAAATTAGAGTGAAACTGCTTAAAACAAGCGAACTATCGCGAAACAACACCTGCTCGAATCCAACAAAAACTGTGCCCTGCCGTCTCTACTGAGGCTCAGAGACGCTTTGAGACAAGTGTTACAAAAATCAGAGAATGTCAGATATTAGAGTGAAATTGCTTCAAACAAGCGAATTATCGCGAAACAACACCTGCTCGATGCCAACAAAAACTGTGCCCTGCCCGTCTCTACTGAGCCTCAGAGACGCTTTGAGACAAGTGTTACAAAAATCAGAGAATGTGAGAAATTAGAGTGAAATTGCTTCAAACAAGCGAGTTATCGCGAAACAAAACCTGCTCGAATCCGACAAAAACCGTGCCCTGCCGACTCTATTTAGCGTTAGAGATGGTTTGAAACAAGTGTTACAAAAATCAGAGAATGTCAAAAATTAGAGTGCAATTTCTTCAAACAGGCGAAGTATCGCGAAACAACACCTGCTCGAATCCAACAATAACTGTGCCCTACCGTCGCTACTGAGGCTCAGAGACGCTTTGAGACAAGTGTTACAAAAATCAGAGAATGTCAGATATTAGAGTGAAATTGCTTCAAACAAGCGAATTATCGCGAAACAACACCTGCTCGATTCCAACAAAAACTGTGCCCTGCCCGTCTCTACTGAGCCTCAGAGACGCTTTGAGACAAGTGTTACAAAAATCAGAGAATGTCATAAATTAGAGTGAATGGCTTCAAACAAGCGAATTATCGCGAAACAACACCTGCTCGAATCCAACAAAAACTGTGCCCTGCCGTCTCTACTGAGCCTCAGAGACGCTTTGAGACAAGTGTTACAAAAATCAGAGAATGTCAAAAATTAGAGTGAAATTGCTTCAAACAAGCGAATTATTGCGAAACAAAACCTGCTCGAATCCGACAAAAACCGTGCCCTGCCGACTCTATTTAGCGTTATTGATGGTTTGAAACAAGTGTTACAAAAATCAGAGGATGTCAAAAATTAGAGTGAAATTGCTTCAAACAGGCGAATTATCGCGAAACAACACCTGCTCGAATCCAACAATAACAGTGCTCTACCGTCTCTATTTAGCGTTAGAGATGGTTTGAAACAAGTGTTACAAAAATCAGAGAATGTCAAAAATAGAGTGAAATTGCTTCAAACAAATGAACTATCGCGAAACAACACCTGCTCGAATCCGACAATAACTGTGCTCTACCGTCTCTACTGAGGCTCAGAGACGCTTTGAGACAAGTGTTACAAAAATCAGAGAATTTCAGATATTAGAGTGAAATCGCTTCAAACAAGCGAATTATCGCGAAACAACACCTGCTCGAATCCAACAATAACTGTGCTCTACCGTCTCTACTGATGCTCTGAGACGCTTTGAGACAAGTGTTACAAAAAATCAGAGAATGTCATAAATTTGAGTGAAATTGCTTCTAACAAGCGAATTATCGCGAAACAACACCTGCTCGATTCCAACAAAAACTGTGCCCTGCCGTCTCTATTTAGCGTTAGAGATGGTTTGAAACAAGTGTTACAAAAATCAGAGAATGTCAAAAATTAGAGTGAAATTGCTTCAAACAAGCGAATTATCGCGAAACAATACCTGCTCGAATCCAACAATAACTGTGCTCTACCGTCTCTACTGAGGCTCAGAGACGCTTTGAGACAAGTGTTACAAAAATCAGAGAATGTCAGATATTAGAGTGAAATTGCTTCAAACAAGCGAATTATCGCGAAACAACACCTGCTCGAATCCAACAATAACTGTTCTCTACCGTCTCTACTGAGGCTCAGAGAAGCTTTGAGACAAGTGTTACAAAAATCAGAGAATGTCAGATATTAGAGTGAAATTGCTTCAAATAAGCGAATTATCGCGAAACAACACCTGCTCGAATCCAACAAAAACTGTGCCCTGACGTCTCTACTGAGCCTCAGAGACGCTTTGAGACAAGTGTTACAAAAATCAGAGAATGTCATAAATTAGAGTGAAATGGCTTCAAA
The DNA here is from genome assembly GCA_030765045.1 of Tenodera sinensis. Taxonomy (NCBI): domain Eukaryota; kingdom Metazoa; phylum Arthropoda; class Insecta; order Mantodea; family Mantidae; genus Tenodera; species Tenodera sinensis. The sequence goes on from CM060973.1 coordinate 48,971,214, forward strand.
CAAGCGAATTATCGCGAAACAACACCTGCTCGAATCCGACAAAAACTGTGCCCTGCCGACTCTATTTAGCGTTAGAGATGGTTTGAAACAAGTGTTACAAAAATCAGAGAATGTCACAAATTAGAGTGAAATTGCTTCAAACAAGCGAATTATCGCGAAACAACACCTGCTCGAATCCAACAATAACTGTGCTCTACCGTCTCTACTGAGGCTCAGAGACGCTTTGAGACAAGTGTTACAAAAATCAGATAATTTCAGATATTAGAGTGAAATCGCTTCAAACAAGCGAATTATCGCGAAACAACACCTGCTCGAATCCAACAATAACTGTGCTCTACCGTCTCTACTGAGGCTCAGAGACGCTTTGAGACAAGTGTTACAAAAATCAGAGAATTTCAGATATTAGAGTGAAATCGCTTCAAACAAGCGAATTATCGCGAAACCACACCTGCTCGAATCCAACAATAACTGTGCTCTACCGTCTCTACTGACGCTCAGAGACGCTTTGAGACAAGTGTTACAAAAAATCAGAGAATGTCATAAATTAGAGTGAAATTGCTTCAAACAAGCGAATTATCGCGAAACAACACCTGCTCGATTCCAACAAAAACTGTGCCCTGACGTCTCTACTGAGCCTCAGAGACGCTTTGAGACAAGTGTTACAAAAATCAGAGAATGTCATAAATTAGAGTGAAATGGCTTCAAACAAGCGAATTATCGCGAAACAACACCTGCTCGAATCCGACAAAAACTGTGCCCTGCCGACTCTATTTAGCGTTAGAGATGGTTTGAAACAAGTGTTACAAAAATCAGAGAATGTCACAAATTACAGTGAAATTGCTTCAAACAAGCGAATTATCGCGAAACAACACCTGCTCGAATCCAACAATAACTGTGCTCTACCGTCTCTACTGAGGCTCAGAGACGCTTTGAGACAAGTGTTACAAAAATCAGAGAATTTCAGATAGAGTGAAATCGCTTCAAACAAGCGAATTATCGCGAAACACCTGCTCGAATCCAACAATAACTGTGCTCTACCGTCTCTACTTACGCTCAGAGACGCTTTGAGACAAGTGTTACAAAAATCAGAGAATGTCATAAATTAGAGTGAAATTGCTTCAAACAAGCAAATTATCGCGAAACAACACCTGCTCGATTCCAACAAAAACTGTGCCCTGCCGACTCTATTTAGCGTTAGAGATGGTTTGAAACAAGTGTTACAAAAATCAGAGAATGTCAAAAATTAGAGTGCAATTTCTTCAAACAGGCGAAGTATCGCGAAACAACACCTGCTCGAATCCAACAAAAACTGTGCCCTACGGTGACTACTGAGGCTCAGAGACGCTTTGAGACAAGTGTTACAAAAATCAGAGAATGTCATAAATTAGAGTGAAATGGCTTCAAACAAGCGAATTATCGGGAAAATACACCTGCTCGAATCCGACAAAAACTGTGCCCTGCCGACTCTATTTAGCGTTAGAGATGGTTTGAAACAAATGTTACCAAAATCAGAGAATGTCAAAAATTAGAGTAAGATTGCTTCAAATAAGCGAATTATCGCGAAACAACACCTGCTCGAATCCAACAAAAACTGTGCCCTGCCGTCTGTACTGAGCCTCAGAGACGCTTTGACACAAGTGTTACAAAAATCAGAGAATGTGAGAAATTAGAGTGAAACTGCTTAAAACAAGCGAACTATCGCGAAACAACACCTGCTCGAATCCAACAAAAACTGTGCCCTGCCGTCTCTACTGAGGCTCAGAGACGCTTTGAGACAAGTGTTACAAAAATCAGAGAATGTCAGATATTAGAGTGAAATTGCTTCAAACAAGCGAATTATCGCGAAACAACACCTGCTCGATGCCAACAAAAACTGTGCCCTGCCCGTCTCTACTGAGCCTCAGAGACGCTTTGAGACAAGTGTTACAAAAATCAGAGAATGTGAGAAATTAGAGTGAAATTGCTTCAAACAAGCGAGTTATCGCGAAACAAAACCTGCTCGAATCCGACAAAAACCGTGCCCTGCCGACTCTATTTAGCGTTAGAGATGGTTTGAAACAAGTGTTACAAAAATCAGAGAATGTCAAAAATTAGAGTGCAATTTCTTCAAACAGGCGAAGTATCGCGAAACAACACCTGCTCGAATCCAACAATAACTGTGCCCTACCGTCGCTACTGAGGCTCAGAGACGCTTTGAGACAAGTGTTACAAAAATCAGAGAATGTCAGATATTAGAGTGAAATTGCTTCAAACAAGCGAATTATCGCGAAACAACACCTGCTCGATTCCAACAAAAACTGTGCCCTGCCCGTCTCTACTGAGCCTCAGAGACGCTTTGAGACAAGTGTTACAAAAATCAGAGAATGTCATAAATTAGAGTGAATGGCTTCAAACAAGCGAATTATCGCGAAACAACACCTGCTCGAATCCAACAAAAACTGTGCCCTGCCGTCTCTACTGAGCCTCAGAGACGCTTTGAGACAAGTGTTACAAAAATCAGAGAATGTCAAAAATTAGAGTGAAATTGCTTCAAACAAGCGAATTATTGCGAAACAAAACCTGCTCGAATCCGACAAAAACCGTGCCCTGCCGACTCTATTTAGCGTTATTGATGGTTTGAAACAAGTGTTACAAAAATCAGAGGATGTCAAAAATTAGAGTGAAATTGCTTCAAACAGGCGAATTATCGCGAAACAACACCTGCTCGAATCCAACAATAACAGTGCTCTACCGTCTCTATTTAGCGTTAGAGATGGTTTGAAACAAGTGTTACAAAAATCAGAGAATGTCAAAAATAGAGTGAAATTGCTTCAAACAAATGAACTATCGCGAAACAACACCTGCTCGAATCCGACAATAACTGTGCTCTACCGTCTCTACTGAGGCTCAGAGACGCTTTGAGACAAGTGTTACAAAAATCAGAGAATTTCAGATATTAGAGTGAAATCGCTTCAAACAAGCGAATTATCGCGAAACAACACCTGCTCGAATCCAACAATAACTGTGCTCTACCGTCTCTACTGATGCTCTGAGACGCTTTGAGACAAGTGTTACAAAAAATCAGAGAATGTCATAAATTTGAGTGAAATTGCTTCTAACAAGCGAATTATCGCGAAACAACACCTGCTCGATTCCAACAAAAACTGTGCCCTGACGTCTCTACTGAGCCTCAGAGACGCTTTGAGACGTGTTACAAAAATCAGAGAATGTCATAAATTAGAGTGAAATGGCTTCAAACAAGCGAATTATCGTGAAACAACACCTGCTCGAATCCGACAAAAACTGTGCCCTGCCGACTCTACTTAGCGTTAGAGATGGTTTGAAACAAGTGTTACAAAAATCAGAGAATGTCACAAATTAGAGTGAAATTACTTCAAACAAGCGAATTATCGCGAAACAATACCTGCTCGAATCCAACAATAACTGTGCTCTACCGTCTCTACTGAGGCTCAGAGACGCTTTGAGACAAATGTTACAAAAATAAGAGAATTTCAGATATTAGAGTGAAATCGCTTCAAACAAGCGAATTATCGCGAAACACCTGCTCGAATCCAACAATAACTGTGCTCTACCGTCTCTACTGAGCCTCAGAGACCCTTTGACACAAGTGTTACAAAAATCAGAGAATGTGAGAAATTAGAGTGAAATTGCTTCAAACAAGCGAATTATCGCGAAACAACACCTGCTCGAATCCGACAAAAACTGTGCCCTGCCGACTCTATTTAGCGTTAGGGATGGTTTGAAACAAGTGTTACAAAAATCAGAGAATGTCAAAAATTAGAGTGAAATTGCTTCAAACAGGCGAATTATCGCGAAACAACACCTGCTCGAATCCAACAATAACTGTGCCCTACCGTCACTACTGAGGCTCAGAGACGCTTTGAGACAAGTGTTACAAAAATCAGAGAATGTCATAAATTAGAGTGAAATGGCTTCAAACAAGCGAATTGTCGCGAAAATACACCTGCTCGAATCCGACAAAAACTGTGCCCTGCCGACTCTATTTAGCGTTAGAGATGGTTTGAAACAATTGTTACCAAAATCAGAGAATGTCAAAAATTAGAGTGAGATTGCTTCAAATAAGCGAATTATCGCAAAACAACACCTGCTCGAATCCAACAAAAACTGTGCCCTGCCGTCTCTACTGAGCCTCAGAGACGCTTTGACACAAGTGTTACAAAAATCAGAGAATGTGAGAAATTAAGGTGAAACTGCTTCAAAAAAGCGAATTATCGCGAAACAACACCTGCTCGAATCCAACAAAAACTGTGCCCTGCCGTCTCTACTGAGCCTCAGAGACGCTTTGAGACAAGTGTTACAAAAATCAGAGAATGTCAAAAGTTAGAGTGAAATTGCTTCAAACAAGCGAATTATCGCGAAACAACACCTGCTCGAATCCAATAATAACTGCTCTACCGTCTCTACTGAGGCTCAGAGACGCTTTGAGACAAGTGTTACAAAAATCAGAGAATTTCAGATATTAGAGTGAAATCGCTTCAAACAAGCGAATTATCGCGAAACAACACCTGCTCGAATCCAACAAAAACTGTGCCCTGCCGACTCTATTTAGCGTTAGAGATGGTTTGAAACAATTGTTACCAAAATCAGAGAATGTCATAAATTAGAGTGAAATGGCTTCAAACAAGCGAATTATCGCGAAACACCTGCTCGAATCCAACAATAACTGTGCTCTACCGTCTCTACTGAGCCTCAGAGACCCTTTGACACAAGTGTTACAAAAATCAGAGAATGTGAGAAATTAGAGTGAAATTGCTTCAAACAAGCGAATTATCGCGAAACAACACCTGCTCGAATCCGACAAAAACTGTGCCCTGCCGACTCTATTTAGCGTTAGGGATGGTTTGAAACAAGTGTTACAAAAATCAGAGAATGTCAAAAATTAGAGTGAAATTGCTTCAAACAGGCGAATTATCGCGAAACAACACCTGCTCGAATCCAACAATAACTGTGCCCTACCGTCACTACTGAGGCTCAGAGACGCTTTGAGACAAGTCTTACAAAAATCAGAGAATGTCATAAATTAGAGTGAAATGGCTTCAAACAAGCGAATTATCGCGAAAATACACCTGCTCGAATCCGACAAAAACTGTGCCCTGCCGACTCTATTTAGCGTTAGAGATGGTTTGAAACAATTGTTACCAAAATCAGAGAATGTCAAAAATTAGAGTGAGATTGCTTCAAATAAGCGAATTATCGCGAAACAACACCTGCTCGAATCCAACAAAAACTGTGCCCTGCCGTCTCTACTGAGCCTCAGAGACGCTTTGACACAAGTGTTACAAAAATCAGAGAATGTGAGAAATTAAGGTGAAACTGCTTCAAAAAAGCGAATTATCGCGAAACAACACCTGCTCGAATCCAACAAAAACTGTGCCCTGCCGTCTCTACTGAGCCTCAGAGACGCTTTGAGACAAGTGTTACAAAAATCAGAGAATGTCAAAAATTAGAGTGAAATTGCTTCAAACAAGCGAATTATCGCGAAACAACACCTGCTCGAATCCAACAAAAACTGTGCCCTGCCGACTCTATTTAGCGTTAGAGATGGTTTGAAACAATTGTTACCAAAATCAGAGAATGTCATAAATTAGAGTGAAATGGCTTCAAACAAGCGAATTATCGCGAAACACCTGCTCGAATCCGACAAAAACTGTGCCCTGCCGAGTCTATTTAGCGTTAGAGATGGTTTGAAACAAGTGTTACAAAAATCAGAGAATGTCACAAATTAGAGTGAAATTGCTTCAAACAAGCGAATTATCGCGAATCCAACAATAACTGTGCTCTACCGTCTCTACTGAGGCTCAGAGACGCTTTGAGACAAGTGTTACAAAAATCAGAGAATTTCAGATATTAGAGTGAAATCGCTTCAAACAAGCGAATTATCGCGAAACAACACCTGCTCGAATCCAACAACAACTGTGCTCTACCGTCTCTACTGACGCTCAGAGACGCTTTGAGACAAGTGTTACAAAAATCAGAGAATGTCATAAATTAGAGTGAAATTGCTTCAAACAAGCAAATTATCGCGAAACAACACCTGCTCGATTCCAACAAAAACTGTGCCCTGACGTCTCTACTGAGCCTCAGAGACGCTTTGAGACAAGTGTTACAAAAATCAGAGAATGTCACAAATTAGAGTGAAATTGCTTCAAACAAGCGAATTATCGCGAAACAACACCTGCTCGAATCCAACAATAACTGTGCTCTACCGTCTCTACTGACGCTCAGAGACGCTTTGAGACAAGTGTTACAAAAATCAGAGAATTTCAGATATTAGAGTGAAATCGCTTCAAACAAGCGAATTATCGCGAAACAACACCTGCTCGAATCCAACAATAACTGTGCTCTACCGTCTCTACTGACGCTCAGAGACGCTTTGAGACAAGTGTTACAAAAATCAGAGAATGTCATAAATTAGAGTGAAATTGCTTCAAACAAGCGAATTATCGCGAAACAACACCTGCTCGATTCCGACAAAAACTATGCCCTGCCGTCTCTACTCAGCCTCAGAGACGCTTTGAGACAAGTGTTACAAAAATCAGAGAATGTGAGAAATTAGAGTGAAATTGCTTCAAACAAGCGAATTATCGCGAAACAACACCTGCTCGAATCCGACAAAAACTGTGCCCTGCCGACTCTATTTAGCGTTAGAGATGGTTTGAAACAAGTGTTACAAAAATCAGAGAATGTCAAAAATTAGAGTGAAATTGTTTCAAACAGGCGAATTATCGCGAAACAACACCTGCTCGAATCCAACAATAACTGTGCTCTACCGTCTCTATTTAGCGTTAGAGATGGTTTGAAACAAGTGTTACAAAAATCAGAGAATTTCAAAAATTAGAGTGAAATTGCTTCAAACAAGCCAACTATCGCGAAACAACACCTGCTCGAATCCAACAATAACTGTGCTCTACCGTCTCTACTGAGGCTCAGAGACGCTTTGAGACAAGTGTTACAAAAATCAGAGAATTTCAGATATTAGACTGAAATCGCTTCAAACAAGCGAATTATCGCGAAACAACACCTGCTCGAATCCAACAATAACTGTGCTCTACCGTCTCTACTGACGCTCAGAGACGCTTTGAGACAAGTGTTACAAAAAATCAAAGAATGTCATAAATTAGAGTGAAATTGCTTCAAACAAGCGAATTATCGCGAAACAACACCTGCTCGATTCCAACAAAAACTGTGCCCTGCCGTCTCTACTGAGCCTCAGAGACGCTTTGAGACAAGTGTTACAATAATCAGAGAATGTGAGAAATTAGACTGAAATTGCTTCAAACAAGCATATTATCGCGAAACACCTGCTCGAATCCGACAAAAACTGTGCCCTGCCGAGTCTATTTAGCGTTAGAGATGGTTTGAAACAAGTGTTACAAAAATCAGAGAATGTCAAAAATTAGAGTGAAATTGCTTCAAACAGGCGAATTATCGCGAAACAACACCTGCTCGAATCCAACAATAACTGTGCTCTACCGTCTCTATTTAGCGTTAGAGATGGTTTGAAACAAGTGTTACAAAAATCAGAGAATGTCAAAAATTAGAGTGAAATTGCTTCAAACAAGCGAACTATCGCGAAACAACACCTGCTCGAATCCAACAATAACTGTGCTCTACCGTCTCTACTGAGGCTCCGAGACGCTTTGAGACAAGTGTTACAAAAATCAGAGAATGTCAAAAATTAGAGTGAAATTGCTTCAAACAAGCGAACTATCGCGAAACAACACCTGCTCGAATCCAACAATAACTGTGCTCTACCGTCTCTACTGAGGCTCAGAGACGCTTTGAGACAAGTGTTACAAAAATCAGAGAATTTCAGATATTAGACTGAAATCGCTTCAAACAAGCGAATTATCGCGAAACAACACCTGCTCGAATCCAACAATAACTGTGCTCTACCGTCTCTACTGACGCTCAGAGACGCTTTGAGACAAGTGTTACAAAAAATCAGAGAATGTCATAAATTAGAGTGAAATTGCTTCAAACAAGCGAATTATCGCGAAACAACACCTGCTCGATTCCAACAAAAACTGTGCCCTGCCGTCTCTACTGAGCCTCAGAGACGCTTTGAGACAAGTGTTACAATAATCAGAGAATGTGAGAAATTAGACTGAAATTGCTTCAAACAAGCGAATTATCGCGAAACACCTGCTCGAATCCGACAAAAACTGTGCCCTGCCGAGTCTATTTAGCGTTAGAGATGGTTTGAAACAAGTGTTACAAAAATCAGAGAATGTCAAAAATTAGAGTGAAATTGCTTCAAACAGGCGAATTATCGCGAAACAACACCTGCTCGAATCCAACAATAACTGTGCCCTACCGTCACTACTGAGGCTCAGAGACGCTTTGAGACAAGTGTTACAAAAATCAGAGAATGTCATAAATTAGAGTGAAATGGCTTCAAACAAGCGAATTGTCGCGAAAATACACCTGCTCGAATCCGACAAAAACTGTGCCCTGCCGACTCTATTTAGCGTTAGAGATGGTTTGAAACAATTGTTACCAAAATCAGAGAATGTCAAAAATTAGAGTGAGATTGCTTCAAATAAGCGAATTATCGCAAAACAACACCTGCTCGAATCCAACAAAAACTGTGCCCTGCCGTCTCTACTGAGCCTCAGAGACGCTTTGACACAAGTGTTACAAAAATCAGAGAATGTGAGAAATTAAGGTGAAACTGCTTCAAAAAAGCGAATTATCGCGAAACAACACCTGCTCGAATCCAACAAAAACTGTGCCCTGCCGTCTCTACTGAGCCTCAGAGACGCTTTGAGACAAGTGTTACAAAAATCAGAGAATGTCAAAAGTTAGAGTGAAATTGCTTCAAACAAGCGAATTATCGCGAAACAACACCTGCTCGAATCCAATAATAACTGCTCTACCGTCTCTACTGAGGCTCAGAGACGCTTTGAGACAAGTGTTACAAAAATCAGAGAATTTCAGATATTAGAGTGAAATCGCTTCAAACAAGCGAATTATCGCGAAACAACACCTGCTCGAATCCAACAAAAACTGTGCCCTGCCGACTCTATTTAGCGTTAGAGATGGTTTGAAACAATTGTTACCAAAATCAGAGAATGTCATAAATTAGAGTGAAATGGCTTCAAACAAGCGAATTATCGCGAAACACCTGCTCGAATCCAACAATAACTGTGCTCTACCGTCTCTACTGAGCCTCAGAGACCCTTTGACACAAGTGTTACAAAAATCAGAGAATGTGAGAAATTAGAGTGAAATTGCTTCAAACAAGCGAATTATCGCGAAACAACACCTGCTCGAATCCGACAAAAACTGTGCCCTGCCGACTCTATTTAGCGTTAGGGATGGTTTGAAACAAGTGTTACAAAAATCAGAGAATGTCAAAAATTAGAGTGAAATTGCTTCAAACAGGCGAATTATCGCGAAACAACACCTGCTCGAATCCAACAATAACTGTGCCCTACCGTCACTACTGAGGCTCAGAGACGCTTTGAGACAAGTGTTACAAAAATCAGAGAATGTCATAAATTAGAGTGAAATGGCTTCAAACAAGCGAATTATCGCGAAAATACACCTGCTCGAATCCGACAAAAACTGTGCCCTGCCGACTCTATTTAGCGTTAGAGATGGTTTGAAACAATTGTTACCAAAATCAGAGAATGTCAAAAATTAGAGTGAGATTGCTTCAAATAAGCGAATTATCGCGAAACAACACCTGCTCGAATCCAACAAAAACTGTGCCCTGCCGTCTCTACTGAGCCTCAGAGACGCTTTGACACAAGTGTTACAAAAATCAGAGAATGTGAGAAATTAAGGTGAAACTGCTTCAAAAAAGCGAATTATCGCGAAACAACACCTGCTCGAATCCAACAAAAACTGTGCCCTGCCGTCTCTACTGAGCCTCAGAGACGCTTTGAGACAAGTGTTACAAAAATCAGAGAATGTCAAAAATTAGAGTGAAATTGCTTCAAACAAGCGAATTATCGCGAAACAACACCTGCTCGAATCCAACAAAAACTGTGCCCTGCCGACTCTATTTAGCGTTAGAGATGGTTTGAAACAATTGTTACCAAAATCAGAGAATGTCATAAATTAGAGTGAAATGGCTTCAAACAAGCGAATTATCGCGAAACACCTGCTCGAATCCGACAAAAACTGTGCCCTGCCGAGTCTATTTAGCGTTAGAGATGGTTTGAAACAAGTGTTACAAAAATCAGAGAATGTCACAAATTAGAGTGAAATTGCTTCAAACAAGCGAATTATCGCGAATCCAACAATAACTGTGCTCTACCGTCTCTACTGAGGCTCAGAGACGCTTTGAGACAAGTGTTACAAAAATCAGAGAATTTCAGATATTAGAGTGAAATCGCTTCAAACAAGCGAATTATCGCGAAACAACACCTGCTCGAATCCAACAACAACTGTGCTCTACCGTCTCTACTGACGCTCAGAGACGCTTTGAGACAAGTGTTACAAAAATCAGAGAATGTCATAAATTAGAGTGAAATTGCTTCAAACAAGCAAATTATCGCGAAACAACACCTGCTCGATTCCAACAAAAACTGTGCCCTGACGTCTCTACTGAGCCTCAGAGACGCTTTGAGACAAGTGTTACAAAAATCAGAGAATGTCACAAATTAGAGTGAAATTGCTTCAAACAAGCGAATTATCGCGAAACAACACCTGCTCGAATCCAACAATAACTGTGCTCTACCGTCTCTACTGACGCTCAGAGACGCTTTGAGACAAGTGTTACAAAAATCAGAGAATTTCAGATATTAGAGTGAAATCGCTTCAAACAAGCGAATTATCGCGAAACAACACCTGCTCGAATCCAACAATAACTGTGCTCTACCGTCTCTACTGACGCTCAGAGACGCTTTGAGACAAGTGTTACAAAAATCAGAGAATGTCATAAATTAGAGTGAAATTGCTTCAAACAAGCGAATTATCGCGAAACAACACCTGCTCGATTCCGACAAAAACTATGCCCTGCCGTCTCTACTCAGCCTCAGAGACGCTTTGAGACAAGTGTTACAAAAATCAGAGAATGTGAGAAATTAGAGTGAAATTGCTTCAAACAAGCGAATTATCGCGAAACAACACCTGCTCGAATCCGACAAAAACTGTGCCCTGCCGACTCTATTTAGCGTTAGAGATGGTTTGAAACAAGTGTTACAAAAATCAGAGAATGTCAAAAATTAGAGTGAAATTGTTTCAAACAGGCGAATTATCGCGAAACAACACCTGCTCGAATCCAACAATAACTGTGCTCTACCGTCTCTATTTAGCGTTAGAGATGGTTTGAAACAAGTGTTACAAAAATCAGAGAATTTCAAAAATTAGAGTGAAATTGCTTCAAACAAGCCAACTATCGCGAAACAACACCTGCTCGAATCCAACAATAACTGTGCTCTACCGTCTCTACTGAGGCTCAGAGACGCTTTGAGACAAGTGTTACAAAAATCAGAGAATTTCAGATATTAGACTGAAATCGCTTCAAACAAGCGAATTATCGCGAAACAACACCTGCTCGAATCCAACAATAACTGTGCTCTACCGTCTCTACTGACGCTCAGAGACGCTTTGAGACAAGTGTTACAAAAAATCAAAGAATGTCATAAATTAGAGTGAAATTGCTTCAAACAAGCGAATTATCGCGAAACAACACCTGCTCGATTCCAACAAAAACTGTGCCCTGCCGTCTCTACTGAGCCTCAGAGACGCTTTGAGACAAGTGTTACAATAATCAGAGAATGTGAGAAATTAGACTGAAATTGCTTCAAACAAGCGAATTATCGCGAAACACCTGCTCGAATCCGACAAAAACTGTGCCCTGCCGAGTCTATTTAGCGTTAGAGATGGTTTGAAACAAGTGTTACAAAAATCAGAGAATGTCAAAAATTAGAGTGAAATTGCTTCAAACAGGCGAATTATCGCGAAACAACACCTGCTCGAATCCAACAATAACTGTGCTCTACCGTCTCTATTTAGCGTTAGAGATGGTTTGAAACAAGTGTTACAAAAATCAGAGAATGTCAAAAATTAGAGTGAAATTGCTTCAAACAAGCGAACTATCGCGAAACAACACCTGCTCGAATCCAACAATAACTGTGCTCTACCGTCTCTACTGAGGCTCCGAGACGCTTTGAGACAAGTGTTACAAAAATCAGAGAATGTCAAAAATTAGAGTGAAATTGCTTCAAACAAGCGAACTATCGCGAAACAACACCTGCTCGAATCCAACAATAACTGTGCTCTACCGTCTCTACTGAGGCTCAGAGACGCTTTGAGACAAGTGTTACAAAAATCAGAGAATTTCAGATATTAGACTGAAATCGCTTCAAACAAGCGAATTATCGCGAAACAACACCTGCTCGAATCCAACAATAACTGTGCTCTACCGTCTCTACTGACGCTCAGAGACGCTTTGAGACAAGTGTTACAAAAAATCAGAGAATGTCATAAATTAGAGTGAAATTGCTTCAAACAAGCGAATTATCGCGAAACAACACCTGCTCGATTCCAACAAAAACTGTGCCCTGCCGTCTCTACTGAGCCTCAGAGACGCTTTGAGACAAGTGTTACAATAATCAGAGAATGTGAGAAATTAGACTGAAATTGCTTCAAACAAGCGAATTATCGCGAAACACCTGCTCGAATCCGACAAAAACTGTGCCCTGCCGAGTCTATTTAGCGTTAGAGATGGTTTGAAACAAGTGTTACAAAAATCAGAGAATGTCACAAATTAGAGTGAAATTGCTTCAAACAAGCCAATTATCGCGAATCCAACAATAACTGTGCTCTACCGTCTCTACTGAGGCTCAGAGACGCTTTGAGACAAGTGTTACAAAAATCAGAGAATTTCAGATATTAGAGTGAAATCGCTTCAAACAAGCGAATTATCGCGAAACAACACCTGCTCGAATCCAACAACAACTGTGCTCTACCGTCTCTACTGACGCTCAGAGACGCTTTGAGACAAGTGTTACAAAAATCAGAGAATGTCATAAATTAGAGTGAAATTGCTTCAAACAAGCAAATTATCGCGAAACAACACCTGCTCGATTCCAACAAAAACTGTGCCCTGACGTCTCTACTGAGCCTCAGAGACGCTTTGAGACAAGTGTTACAAAAATCAGAGAATGTCACAAATTAGAGTGAAATTGCTTCAAACAAGCGAATTATCGCGAAACAACACCTGCTCGAATCCAACAATAACTGTGCTCTACCGTCTCTACTGACGCTCAGAGACGCTTTGAGACAAGTGTTACAAAAATCAGAGAATTTCAGATATTAGAGTGAAATCGCTTCAAACAAGCGAATTATCGCGAAACAACACCTGCTCGAATCCAACAATAACTGTGCTCTACCGTCTCTACTGACGCTCAGAGACGCTTTGAGACAAGTGTTACAAAAATCAGAGAATGTCATAAATTAGAGTGAAATTGCTTCAAACAAGCGAATTATCGCGAAACAACACCTGCTCGATTCCGACAAAAACTATGCCCTGCCGTCTCTACTCAGCCTCAGAGACGCTTTGAGACAAGTGTTACAAAAATCAGAGAATGTGAGAAATTAGAGTGAAATTGCTTCAAACAAGCGAATTATCGCGAAACAACACCTGCTCGAATCCGACAAAAACTGTGCCCTGCCGACTCTATTTAGCGTTAGAGATGGTTTGAAACAAGTGTTACAAAAATCAGAGAATGTCAAAAATTAGAGTGAAATTGTTTCAAACAGGCGAATTATCGCGAAACAACACCTGCTCGAATCCAACAATAACTGTGCTCTACCGTCTCTATTTAGCGTTAGAGATGGTTTGAAACAAGTGTTACAAAAATCAGAGAATGTCAAAAATTAGAGTGAAATTGCTTCAAACAAGCGAACTATCGCGAAACAACACCTGCTCGAATCCAACAATAACTGTGCTCTACCGTCTCTACTGAGGCTCAGAGACGCTTTGAGACAAGTGTTACAAAAATTAGAGAATTTCAGATATTAGACTGAAATCGCTTCAAACAAGCGAATTATCGCGAAACAACACCTGCTCGAATCCAACAATAACTGTGCTCTACCGTCTCTACTGACGCTCAGAGACGCTTTGAGACAAGTGTTACAAAAAATCAGAGAATGTCATAAATTAGAGTGAAATTGCTTCAAACAAGCGAATTATTGCGAAACAACACCTGCTCGATTCCAACAAAAACTGTGCCCTGCCGTCTCTACTGAGCCTCAGAGACGCTTTGAGACAAGTGTTACAATAATCAGAGAATGTGAGAAATTAGACTGAAATTGCTTCAAACAAGCGAATTATCGCGAAACAACACCTGCTCGAATCCGACAAAAACTGTGCCCTGCCGACTCTATTTAGCGTTAGAGATGGTTTGAAACAAGTGTTACAAAAATCAGAGAATGTCAAAAATTAGAGTGAAATTGCTTCAAACAGGCGAATTATCGCGAAACAACACCTGCTCGAATCCAACAATAACTGTGCTCTACCGTCTCTATTTAGCGTTAGAGATGGTTTGAAACAAGTGTTACAAAAATCAGAGAATGTCAAAAATTAGAGTGAAATTGCTTCAAACAAGCGAACTATCGCGAAACAACACCTGCTCGAATCCAACAATAACTGTGCTCTACCGTCTCTACTGAGGCTCCGAGACGCTTTGAGACAAGTGTTACAAAAATGAGAGAATGTCAGATATTAGAGTGAAATTGCTTCAAACAAGCGAATTATTGCGAAACAACACCTGCACGAATCCAACAATAACTGTGCTCTACCGTCTCTACTGTGGCACAGAGACGCTTTGAGACAAGTGTTACAAAAATCAGAGAATGTCATAAATTAGAGTCAAATTGCTTCAAACAAGCGAATTATCGCGAAACAACACCTGCTCGATTCCAACAAAAACTGTGCCCTTCCGTCTCTACTGAGCCTCAGAGACGCTTTGAGACGTGTTACAAAAATCAGAGAATGTCATAAATTAGAGTGAAATGGCTTCAAACAAGCGAATTATCGCGAAACAACACCTGCTCGAATCCAACAAAAACTGTGCCCTGCCGTCTCTATTTAGCGTTAGAGATGGTTTGAAACAAGTGTTACAAAAATCAGAGAATGTCAAAAATTAGAGTGAAATTGCTTCAAACAAGCGAATTATCGCGAAACAACACCTGCTCGAATCCAACAATAACTGTGCTCTACCGTCTCTACTGAGGCTCAGAGACGCTTTGAGACAAGTGTTACAAAAATCAGAGAATGTCAGATATTAGAGTGAAATTGCTTCAAACAAGCGAATTATCGCGAAACAACACCTGCTCGAATCCAACAATAACTGTTCTCTACCGTCTCTACTGAGGCTCAGAGAAGCTTGGAGACAAGTGTTACAAAAATCAGAGAATGTCAGATATTAGAGTGAAATTGCTTCAAATAAGCGAATTATCGCGAAACAACATTTGCTCGAATCCAACAAAAACTGTGCCCTGACGTCTCTACTGAGCCTCAGAGACGCTTTGAGACAAGTGTTGCAAAAATCAGAGAATGTCATAAATTAGAGTGAAATGGCTTCAAACAAGCGAATTATCGCGAAACAACACCTGCTCGAATCCGACAAAAACTGTGCCCTGCCGACTCTATTTAGCGTTAGAGATGGTTTGAAACAAGTGTTACAAAAATCAGAGAATGTCACAAATTAGAGTGAAATTGCTTCAAACAAGCGAATTATCGCGAAACAACACCTGCTCGAATCCAACAATAACTGTGCTCTACCGTCTCTACTGAGGCTCAGAGACGCTTTCAGACAAGTGTTACAAAAATCAGAGAATTTCAGCTATTAGAGTGAAATCGCTTCAAACAAGCGAATTATCGCGAAACAACACCTGCTCGAATCCAACAATAACTGTGCTCTACCGTCTCTACTGACGCTCAGAGACGCTTTGAGACAAGTGTTACAAAAATCAGAGAATGTCATAAATTAGAGTGAAATTGCTTCAAACAAGCAAATTATCGCGAAACAACACCTGCTCGATTCCAACAAAAACTGTGCCCTGCCGTCTCTACTCACCCTCAGAGACGCTTTGAGACAAGTGTTACAAAAATCAGAGAATGTCATAAATTAGAGTGAAATTTCTTCAAACAAGCGAATTATCTCGAAACAACACCTGCTCGATTCCAACAAAAACTGTGCCCTGCCGTCTCTACTGAGCTTCAGAGACGCTTTGAGACAAGTGTTACAAAAATCAGAGAATGTGAGAAATTAGAGTGAAATTGCTTAAACAAGCGAATTATCGCGAAAAAACACCTGTTCGAATCCGACAAAAACTGTGCCCTGCCGACTCTATTTAGCGTTAGAGATGGTTTGAAACAATTGTTACCAAAATCAGAGAATGTCAAAAATTAGATTGAGATTGCTTCAAATAAGCGAATTATCGCGAAACAACACCTGCTCGAATCCAACAAAAACTGTGCCCTGCCGTCTCTACTGAGCCTCAGAGACGCTTTGAGACAATTGTTAGAAAAATCAGAGAATGTCAAAAGTTAGAGAGAAATTGCTTCAAACAAGCGAATTATCGCGAAACAACACCTGCTCGAATCCAACAATAACTGCTCTACCGTCTCTACTGAGGCTCAGGGACGCTTTGAGACAAGTGTTACAAAAATCAGAGAATTTCAGATATTAGAGTGAAATCGCTTCAAAAGAGCGAATTATCGCGAAACAACACCTGCTCGAATCCAACAATAACTGTGCTCTACCGTCTCTACTGACGCTCAGAGACGCTTTGAGACAAGTGTTACAAAAATCAGAGAATGTCATAAATTAGAGTGAAATTGCTTCAAACAAGCGAATTATCGCGAAACAACACCTGCTCGAATCCAACAATAACTGTTCTCTACCGTCTCTACTGAGGCTCAGAGAAGCTTTGAGACAAGTGTTACAAAAATCAGAGAATGTAAGATATTAGAGTGAAATTGCTTCAAATAAGCGAATTATCGCGAAACAACACCTGCTCGAATCCAACAAAAACTGTGCCCTGACGTCTCTACTGAGCCTCAGAGACGCTTTGAGACAAGTGTTACAAAAATCAGAGAATGTCATAAATTAGAGTGAAATGGCTTCAAACAAGCGAATTATCGCGAAACAACACCTGCTCGAATCCGACAAAAACTGTGCCCTGCCGACTCTAATTAGCGTTAGAGATGGTTTGAAACAAGTGTTACAAAAATCAGAGAATGTCACAAATTAGAGTGAAATTGCTTCAAACAAGCGAATTATCGCGAAACAACACCTGCTCGATTCCAACAAAAACTGTGCCCTGCCGTCTCTACTGAGCCTCAGAGACGCTTTGAGACAAGTGTTACAAATATCAGAGAATGTCAAAAATTAGAGTGAAATTGCTTCAAACAAGCGAATTATTGCGAAACAAAACCTGCTCGAAACCGACAAAAACTGTGCCCTGCCGACTCTATTTAGCGTTAGAGATGGTTTGAAATAAGTGTTACAAAAATCAGAGAATGTCAAAAATTAGAGTGAAATTGCTTCA
Source organism: Tenodera sinensis (assembly GCA_030765045.1). NCBI lineage: Eukaryota > Metazoa > Arthropoda > Insecta > Mantodea > Mantidae > Tenodera > Tenodera sinensis. Next base: position 48,988,752 of record CM060973.1, read on the forward strand.
AACAAGCGAATTATCGCGAAACAACACCTGCTCGAATCAATCAATAACTGTGCTCTACCGTCTCTACTCAGGCTCAGAGACGCTTTGAGACAAGTGTTACAAAAATCAGAGAATGTCATAAATTAGAGTGAAATGGCTTCAAACAAGCGAATTATCGCGAAAATACACCTGCTCGAATCCGACAAAAACTGTGCCCTTCCGACTGTATTTAGCGTTAGAGATGGTTTGAAACAATTGTTACCAAAATCAGAGAATGTCAAAAATTAGAGTGAGATTGCTTCAAATAAGCGAATTATCGCGAAACAACACCTGCTCGAATCCAACAAAAACTGTGCCCTGCCGTCTCTACTGAGCCTCAGAGACGCTTTGACACAAGTGTTACAAAAATCAGAGAATGTGAGAAATTAGAGTGAAACTGCTTCAAACAAGCGAATTATCGCGAAACAACACCTGCTCGAATCCAACAAAAACTGTGCCCTGCCGTCTCTGCTTAGCCTCAGAGACGCTTTGAGACAATTGTTACAAAATTCAGAGAATGTCAAAAATTAGAGAGAAATTGCTTCAAACAAGCGAATTATCGCGAAACAACACCTGCTCGAATCCAACAATAACTGCTCTACCGTCTCTACTGAGGCTCAGGGACGCTTTGAGACAAGTGTTACAAAAATCAGAGAATTTCAGATATTAGAGTGAAATCGCTTCAAACAAGCGAATTATCGCGAAACAACACCTGCTCGAATCCAACAATAACTGTGCTCTACCGTCTCTACTGACGCTCAGAGACGCTTTGAGACAAGTGTTACAAAAATCAGAGAATGTCATAAATTAGAGTGAAATTGCTTCAAACAAGCGAATTATCGCGAAACAACACCTGCTCGATTCCAACAAAAACTGTGCCCTGCCGTCTCTACTGAGCCTCTGAGACGCTTTGAGACAAGTGTTACAAAAATCAGAGAATGTGAGAAATTAGAGTGAAATTGCTTCAAACAAGCGAATTATCGCGAAACAACACCTGCTCGAATCCAACAAAAACTGCTCCCTGCCGTCTCTATTTAGCGCTAGAGATGGTTTGAAACAAGTGTTACAAAAATCAGAGAATTTCAGATATTAGAGTGAAATCGCTTCAAACAAGCGAATTATCGCGAAACAACACCTGCTCGAATCCAACAATAAGTGTGCTCTACCGTCTCTACTGACGCTCAGAGACGCTTTGAGACAAGTGTTACAAAAATCAGAGAATGTCATAAATTAGAGTGAAATTGCTTCAAACAAGCAAATTATCGCGAAACAACACCTGCTCAATTCCAACAAGAACTGTGCCCTGCCGTCTCTACTCAGCCTCAGAGACGCTTTGAGACAAGTGTTACAGAAATCAGAGAAGGTCATAAATTAGAGTGAAATGGCTTCAAACAAGCGAATTATTGCGAAAATACACCTGCTCGAATCCGACAAAAACTGTGCCCTGCCGACTCTATTTAGCGTTAGAGATGGTTTGAAACAATTGTTACCAAAATCAGAGAATGTCAAAAATTAGAGTGAGATTGCTTCAAATAAGCGAATTATCGCGAAACAACACCTGCTCGAATCCAACAAAAACTGTGCCCTGCCGTCTCTACTGAGCCTCAGAGACGCTTTGACACAAGTGTTACAAAAAACAGAGAATGTCAAAAATCAGAGTGAAATTGCTTCAAACAAGCGAATTATCGCGAAACAACACCTGCTCGAATCCAACAATAACTGCTCTACCGTCTCTACTGAGGCTCAGAGACGCTTTGAGACAAGTGTTTCAAAAATCAGAGAATTTCAGATATTAGAGTGAAATCGCTTCAAACAAGCGAATTATCGCGAAACAACACCTGCTCGATTCCAACAAAAACTGTGCCCTGCCGTCTCTACTAAGCCTCAGAGACGCTTTGAGACAAGTGTTACAAAAATCAGAGAATGTGAGAAATTAGAGTGAAATTGCTTCAAACAAGCGAATTATCGCGAAACAACACCTGCTCGAATCCGACAAAAACCGTGCCCTGCCGAGTCTATTTAGCGTTAGAGATGGTTTGAAACAAGTGTTACAAAAATCAGAGAATGTCATAAATTAGAGTGAAATTGCTTCAAACAGGCGAATTATCGCGAAACAACACCTGCTCGAATCCAACAATAACTGTGCCCTACCGTCACTACTGAGGCTCAGAGACGCTTTGAGACAAGTGTTACAAAAATCAGAGAATGTCATAAATTAGAGTGAAATGGCTTCAAACAAGCGAATTATCGCGAAAATACACCTGCTCGAATCCGACAAAAACTGTGCCCTGCCGACTCTATTTAGCGTTAGAGATGGTTTGAAACAATTGTTACCAAAATCAGAGAATGTCAAAAATTAGAGTGAGATTGCTTCAAATAAGCGAATTATCGCGAAACAACACCTGCTCGAATCCAACAAAAACTGTGCCCTGCCGTCTCTACTGAGCCTCAGAGACGCTTTGACACAAGTGTTACAAAAATCAGAGAATGTGATAAATTAGAGTGAAACTGCTTCAAACAAGCGAATTATCGCGAAACAACACCTGCTCGAATCCAACAAAAACTGTGCCCTGCCGTCTCTACTGAGCCTCAGAGACGCTTTGAGACAAGTGTTACAAAAATCAGAGAATGTCAAAAATCAGAGAGAAATCGCTTCAAACAAGCGAATTATCGCGAAACAACACCTGCTCGAATCCAACAATAACTGTGCTCTACCGTCTCTACTGACGCTCAGAGACGCTTTGAGACAAGTGTTACAAAAATCAGAGAATGTCATAAATTAGAGTGAAATGGCTTCAAACAAGCGAATTATCGCGAAAATACACCTGCTCGAATCCGACAAAAACTGTGCCCTGCCGACTGTATTTAGCGTTAGAGATGGTTTGAAACAATTGTTACCAAAATCAGAGAATGTCAAAAATTAGAGTGAGATTGCTTCAAATAAGCGAATTATCGCGAAACAACACCTGCTCGAATCGAACAAAAACTGTGCCCTGCCGTCTCTACTGAGCCTCAGAGACGCTTTGACACAAGTGTTACAAAAATCAGAGAATGTGAGAAATTAGAGTGAAACTGCTTCAAACAAGCGAATTATCGCGAAACAACACCTGCTCGAATCCAACAAAAACTGTGCCCTGCCGTCTCTGCTTAGCCTCAGAGACGCTTTGAGACAATTGTTACAAAAATCAGAGAATGTCAAAAATTAGAGAGAAATTGCTTCAAACAAGCGAATTATCGCGAAACAACACCTGCTCGAATCCAACAATAACTGCTCTACCGTCTCTACTGAGGCTCAGGGACGCTTTGAGACAAGTGTTACAAAAATCAGAGAATTTCAGATATTAGAGTGAAATCGCTTCAAACAAGCGAATTATCGCGAAACAACACCTGCTCGAATCCAACAATAACTGCGCTCTACCGTCTCTACTGACGCTCAGAGACGCTTTGAGACAAGTGTTACAAAAATCAGAGAATGTCATAAATTAGAGTGAAATTGCTTCAAACAAGCGAATTATCGCGAAACAACACCTGCTCGATTCCAACAAAAACTGTGCCCTGCCGTCTCTACTGAGCCTCTGAGACGCTTTGAGACAAGTGTTACAAAAATCAGAGAATGTGAGAAATTAGAGTGAAATTGCTTCAAACAAGCGAATTATCGCGAAACAACACCTGCTCGAATCCAACAAAAACTGCTCCCTGCCGTCTCTATTTAGCGCTAGAGATGGTTTGAAACAAGTGTTACAAAAATCAGAGAATTTCAGATATTAGAGTGAAATCGCTTCAAACAAGCGAATTATCGCGAAACAACACCTGCTCGAATCCAACAATAAGTGTGCTCTACCGTCTCTACTGACGCTCAGAGACGCTTTGAGACAAGTGTTACAAAAATCAGAGAATGTCATAAATTAGAGTGAAATTGCTTCAAACAAGCAAATTATCGCGAAACAACACCTGCTCAATTCCAACAAGAACTGTGCCCTGCCGTCTCTACTCAGCCTCAGAGACGCTTTGAGACAAGTGTTACAAAAATCAGAGAAGGTCATAAATTAGAGTGAAATGGCTTCAAACAAGCGAATTATTGCGAAAATACACCTGCTCGAATCCGACAAAAACTGTGCCCTGCCGACTCTATTTAGCGTTAGAGATGGTTTGAAACAATTGTTACCAAAATCAGAGAATGTCAAAAATTAGAGTGAGATTGCTTCAAATAAGCGAATTATCGCGAAACAACACCTGCTCGAATCCAACAAAAACTGTGCCCTGCCGTCTCTACTGAGGCTCAGAGACGCTTTGAGACAAGTGTTTCAAAAATCAGAGAATTTCAGATATTAGAGTGAAATCGCTTCAAACAAGCGAATTATCGCGAAACAACACCTGCTCGATTCCAACAAAAACTGTGCCCTGCCGTCTCTACTAAGCCTCAGAGACGCTTTGAGACAAGTGTTACAAAAATCAGAGAATGTGAGAAATTAGAGTGAAATTGCTTCAAACAAGCGAATTATCGCGAAACAACACCTGCTCGAATCCGACAAAAACCGTTCCCTGCCGAGTCTATTTAGCGTTAGAGATGGTTTGAAACAAGTGTTACAAAAATCAGAGAATGTCATAAATTAGAGTGAAATTGCTTCAAACAGGCGAATTATCGCGAAACAACACCTGCTCGAATCCAACAATAACTGTGCCCTACCGTCACTACTGAGGCTCAGAGACGCTTTGAGACAAGTGTTACAAAAATCAGAGAATGTCATAAATTAGAGTGAAATGGCTTCAAACAAGCGAATTATCGCGAAAATACACCTGCTCGAATCCGACAAAAACTGTGCCCTGCCGACTCTATTTAGCGTTAGAGATGGTTTGAAACAATTGTTACCAAAATCAGAGAATGTCAAAAATTAGAGTGAGATTGCTTCAAATAAGCGAATTATCGCG